>JAQJZR010000004.1:1335674-2671348 GCA_028828875.1 Penicillium capsulatum | reverse complement strand
CATGCTCCAAAACTTGGGTCGGCATGAGATCCCGATACTCACGGGTACCCTTTTTCCATTTATTGCCATCACGGGGCCAGAGGTCACCGTACAAATGCTTTTCAAGGTATGCACGAGTCTGGGCATTCATGACCCCCGTGACGAAGACATGTCGCAGGCTTTCAATAGGGTGATCTCTTAGATAGAATGCAAGAGCAAGTTCGGTGCTATGTGGCTGACCAGTCCCCACTGTTCGCTCCCGAGTGATATTTTGAATGATTATCAGGCCCGGCGCGGTCATTCCAGCCCAAAATACCTGGCGATATCTGGCATGAAAGGTTCTACATGGTGCTTGACCTGGGAGAACCCCCGGTTCGTGGGGAATTTCCCGAAGATCGGGAGGAAATTCACGATCTTCACCCACCTTGACCTCGACATCCTGTTCAACCTGTTCGAAAGTGAGCGCTTGGGGCGGGATGGGGCAGCATGGCTCACCGGTGCTCTCAATCCATCGCATGACCCGAGTTCCTTGCTCGCGGAGCCACTCCCGGGACATCGGGGGATCCCTTTCGCCGACAGTCAGCACACCAGGTTCACATGTTGATCGGCTCGAAGAGGAACTGCCACATGGATCGCCCCCGACAGGATTGTCGCGATGTGACATTTTTGGTCCTCTTTTCCAAGATCTCAATTTGGAAGTTTCTTCCAAGGTTGTTTCTTATAGCCCTTATGCTTCTGGAAGTTGGAAGTGCTAAATACTTGCCAACGAGGATTCGGATCTTGGTATTCATAGTCGTAGTCTGGAAATAAGAGGATATATATAAGTTTTGGTCTGTGAGGTATGTACAGTGTAAAAGACTTTCAGAATACAAAGTAATTATAAAAGGCATAAAAGAAGACTTGACAATGAGGACTAAGATTTCTTAGAAGATAAAAGACGCCAGGCCAGAAGCTTTGTAGATAAAAATATCTAGTGCAGCAAAGTCAAGCCTGAACATAACGGCCCATCAAGCCTATTATCTCTTATTCTTTCTAGATATATTCAATTTCTAGTCTACCAAATTCTGAATTTTATTGCTCAGGTTAATTGCTATCCTTGCATCAACGTCTCGTGAACACGATAGCGCGGGGCGATAACGCGATAACGATAGTGCGATAAACGATAAGAGACGTGAACTCCGCCTTTCCCCCCGTGCAGTGCAACGCTCTCCAAGATCCAGGAATCCCGGCATTGAGAAGAATCTCCTCTTTCACCAGCTCCCCCTTGATCCCGATCGAGAGGATGCCGCAGGCCTGAACTGCCGCTGTCCGATTCCTGTGCCACATCCATCCTGGTCCGGTCCGGGTATCGGATGTTCGCATTCAATTGATCTCGACTGGTTCTCGCACCTGCCACTCTCCCAGTGGCCATCGTTGATTCTTGTGCGTTTGACCTGGCATGGACCGTGTGCAGGTGGCTAACCTGCCCCTTAGGAAACATCCCGCAAGTGTTCAGCACCCAGTCGGTTGATTCGATGGAGGTAAGAAATAGATTACCCCATTGCGTCCGGGCTCTTCCCCTTTTCCCAATTCTCAACTTCCCCGATTGGCTGGTTTGTCGGTCGGGTACATGTCGCTGCATCTCATGTACCCGGGAGACAGGCGTCTGGTTCAGGACCCTTGGGGAGCTGTCGGCGATCATAGAAGCGCTTGGAATGGCTCCATGCAGGCAAAATGCTCCCTGGGACTCTGGCAGACGCGCAGCTCCACTTGAGCCGCGCTTATCACAATTGCGACCATGGGCAGAGATGGGCAGTGGGCTGCGGCTCGGAGGATAAGGCTGGTCAACGTCGGAAAATCCTTGAAAAGACCTTCAAGTGCGACATGTGATGCGCGTGTTCTCCCCTTATGTTTTCTCGCGCCATGTGCCGGTTCAGTCAATATGCCCTTTGCCTCTGTTCGTCGAACACGGTCGATCGACTCGGCTCTCGAGCGCCACCTGTTAAATGCCTTTCTACCCCCAACTCCCAAGACCGATGCCCAGCTAAGCCTTGAGTGTATCTTGCAGGGTTCCAACCATGGCAGTGGGTCGGCGCAGGCCAGATCAGTGCTTGTGCCCAACACCCATCCTCGTGATGCTAAACCACGCCTTCTGCTGATGGGGCTTCGCCGGTATGTTTTCATGTTTTCAGACGGGTCGGCGATGTACTCCAACTCACAATGGCTTAGGAGTGGCAAGTCATCCATTGCTAGCGTTGTCTTCCACAAGATGCCCCCGAACGAAACCCTCTTCCTCGAATCTACCACGCGCATTCAGAAAGACTCGATTCAGTACGTGGATTGATGCTTGACTCGTGGCTGTGTTTATTAACTCTCTTCAAGCTCCTTCATGGACTTTCAGGTCTGGGATTTCCCGGGTCAGCTGGAATATCTTGAGCCGTCCTTTGACCTCGAAGACATCTTCGGTAGCCTGGGGGCCCTGGTATGGGTGATCGATGCACAGGATGACTACCTGGACTCGGTGGCGCGACTGAATCGCACCATCTTGACCGTGCAGCAGTACTACCCCGGGATCAACATCGAAGTCTTCATCCACAAGGTTGACGGGCTGTCCGATGAATACCGCACCGACACCTTCCAGGATATCGTGCAACGCATCTCCGACGAGCTCAGCGACCACGGGTACGAGAATGCTCCCGTGCACTACTACCTCACCTCCATCTACGACTACTCCGTCTTCGAGGCCTTTAGCAAGGTCATCCAGAAACTCATCCCCAATCTGTCCACTCTTGAAAACCTGATCAATACGCTCGGCAACAACTGCGGCTTCGAAAAGACCTATTTGTTTGACGTGTTGAGCAAGATCTATATCGCCTCGGATACCCGGCCCGTCGACATGGCCTGCTATGAAATGTGCTCCGACTATATTGACGTGATTGTCGACATTTCCGAGCTTTATTCGTGGGATCATCCCGATCGCAAGCCGAAAGGCGACCAGATCCAAGAGGCCGAAAGCCACGTCGTGCTGCATGACGAAACGATGATCCATTTGATGGAAATGAACAAGTATGTTATCAATGCGGTGTGTGATGAATGACCACTCACATTCCCCAGGTATCTGTGTCTCGTCTCAGTCATTCGCAACCCCGAGGCTCGAGAAAAGCGTGGCCTGATCGATATGAACTGCCGCACTTTCCAGGATTCGCTGAACGACGTGTTCTCGCGCAGCTGGGAACAGGAGGATGAGGCAGCAGTCTAGACGCAGCTCTAGTTCAACTATTTACCCTACATGAGGTCCGGGGATGGAGATGAAACTTCACCCGAGTCGGTATACCAGCTTATGGCAATATGTCTAGGGGATAAGTGACGATGGGCGGGTCGAGATTTAGGTAGCAAGCGCAAGAACAATATCTGTATGTAGCGGTGATCTTATATCCCGAGCGCAGGCAATATCAATATTTCCAGCTCGCACGGTTGCACGGTGGATCATCGCGAATGACAATCCTCCGCAACACAAACCCCATCGCACTCAATGGCCAACCTTTAGCACCCCTTGCCGCCCGCCCATTCCTCCCCAACCACTTCGATCATGTCGGAACTGCGACAGCGTCAGACTGTCACTTCGCGATCCAACCATAATTCAGAATCCCCAGCTCAGACACGACCATCCCGCCAACCCGAGAATGACCACGGCATCAGCGTCCTGGACATCATCCGCGTGCTGGCAACGCTTGTCCTGCTCTCGTGCGGCATATCCTATTACATGACCAACACCGAATCTCTACTCTGGGGCTACCGACCATGGTTTACGCGCTGGCCAGTCGTGAAGTCGTACCTGGTAAGCCGCATTCGATTCCCGCTCACACATCCATTTCCAAGGCAAGCTAACGAGACTCTTCTACCTTAAAAAGTCCGGCCCTTTAACACTCACACCGGCTCAACTCTCCCTCTACAACGGCACCGACGAGTCCCTGCCAATCTACCTCGCCGTCAACGGCTCCGTCTTCGACGTATCGGCGAACCCGGCCATGTACGGCGCGGGCGGGAGCTACAATTTCTTTGCGGGCCGTGATGCGACGCGCGCGTTCGTCACGGGCTGTTTCCAGGAAGATCTGACGCCGGATCTGGGCGGCGTCGAGGAAATGTTTCTACCGGTCGAGGATGTTCAGGAGGGGTTGAGTGCGGCGCAGGTGAAGGTGCGGCGGGAGCGGGAGATGAGGTTGGCGCGGACGCAGATTCACAAGACGGTTGCGCGGTGGGAAGGGTTCTTTCGGAATCATAAGCGGTATTTTCAGGTTGGACGGGTCGTGGATGGGGAGAGTGCGGATCCCGAGTGGGGGAGGAGAGGATTATGCGAGGGCGCGCAGTCTCAGCGACCGAAACGGAGTGAGATGGACGCGGCGGCGTAGGAAAGATGTCGAAATGCTTGCAACAACACATAAGGACCATCATTACAGATAAACGACCACTACGATGAACACCTTTGGAAGTTTTGTAACTTTTTTGATTCGTTCTACCTGACACGGGCCCAGGAGCGCGAATGGTCCACACTTCCGTGATCTCAGGCGTCAAAACCACATTGCATCACGCCCAGCCGAAGCTTCCCAAGTGAAATGATATCATTCGTAACAAGGAAAAAGAGAACCGCGAGAAAAGACGAGGGTACGACACGTTTACTCGGCGGTGACGGCGCGGGCTAGTTCACGGGTTAGTGGAGCTGGTCGAGCGGGGGAATCGAGAGAAAAACGCACTGTAGATGTTGAGCTTGGAGTGGCCAACGACCTTCTTGATCTGTCCGTTCGCCTCGAGGTCAGCGAGAGCCTGGCGGGCAAGGCTGCCGTTGATCTTCAGACGGTCGACAAGGGTGGCGACGGTGACCAGACGGAAGGACTGAACATCCTTCTGGAGACGCTCAGCGGTGGTCTTGTCGAGGACGACGGCGTGCTGGGCCTTGTCCTTGACTGCAAAGAAAGTTAGCCTCGGTTTCTTCTCGATTCGATGGGGCCCGGTCGTGCGACGCATCCGTTCTCTTTCTCTCGGGAACCGGCGAAAGTTGCGGATGTCGTTCTCACGGTCGGGTTGGTGGTGATAGCGTACCCTTGCCCTTGGACCACTTCTTCTTTTGCTTCTTGCCACCGGTTGCTGCGGGTGCCTGTCATAGAACGTTAGTACTGGTGGGAGAGGAGGGCGTGCGATGGGCACTCACCATTTTGATTGATGGGGTGGATGGACGAAGAAAGACCAGCCTCGACGGGGATCAAATGAGAAAATGGCCGTGGGGCCTGACTAAGCCAACCGAGCCCTAAGCCCCAGGTCCCGTGACCGACTCGGTTAGTGTAGACGGTGTCATTGGCTGGGAGTGACGTCAGAGTCTGAACTATGAAGAACCATAGCAGAGATGATATGCATTTATTTATGATATTATTGTCCACGGAGATTTATGATAAGTTGCAAACAAATGCGTGGCATGGATGCATTTCATCGGCTTAGTCTCCCGCCAACCTCTCGATTGACCACCGAGTGCAATACTTCAAATTGAACCGCGCCCTCGTCAGCAGACAGATATCCCACCACATACTCTTCCGTCGATCCAAACCAAAAGACCGAGTCGGGATTGGACCCGGTCAGCCACTTGATCTCGTACTTGCCACTCTCAACTTTCTCCGTAGGAACCCGTGCGATCACGGGGTGGCTATGCGGTGACCACCAGCGCACCGATGGTAGCGAGTTGGTGATCGTATTGATCAACAGCTGCGGCGTGGTAGAATGCCAAGAAATCTGCCGCACAGGCTGCTCATGAACTAAAGCCGAGGCGAGCCTTGTTGGCGCATCCAATGCCCATATCCAGACCACGTTCGAGCGCATCGAGTCCACTGTCGCTAAAAGATTTCCGTTGGGGCTGAATGTCATAAAGGATACGCCTCGCGAAGGGCCGGAGGATTCGGGACTCATATTGAAGGCAGAAGAGACTGACGTCTCTGCGTATTCGGCATCGCCGAGGGCACTTGTATATCGCTCCCGCCAGATGCTGGGAGAATGCTGGTCCACCTGGAAGACATGCGAGAGTGTCGTAGAAGACGAGAACTTTCCTCATCAGCAGTATTCAATGCGACATAAGGGAGAAATACTCACTGTTCGAGTACGTAGTAGATCAACATTGCCGTTGACCTTGCCCACGGCGAGGATCTCGGATGTGCCGTTGGGCCCAGTTGCGGGACTCCACTCAATTTGCTTCACGCCGAGGTCAAACGCGTCGTCCTCCGCGTCAGACTGTCCACTATAGGTTCTAAAAAGCTGTCCATCTGATGTGAGTATCAGGACCTTGGTACCGGAACTGGCAACGTCCCAGACGGCGATCCATCTCCCATCTGGGCTCCACTTCAAGCCCTGTGCATCGATGGTCGGAAGAACAGTACGGTTCACGATTTCATATGATCCTTGCTGATGAATCGTTAAAAGGTCGGAAGTTTCAGGTTTGAGTAGAATGGCAAATTCCCCGGTTCGTGGGCGATATCCAAATCCCAGCGCATTGGCCATTTTAGGCGATTTAATTACCGAACTAAGGCCGGTAGTGAGTGAATGAATGCTTATCTTGACGTTCCAGGCATGAAACACAAGAATTTCGTTTTCGTCTCCACCGAATTCGATATTCAACACGCCCGGCTCGACGTTTTCGAGCTCGGCTGAAGATTGTAGCGAATCTAGTTGCCAAACGACAACACGGGAGTCATTGGCCGTGAGAACACGCCGAATAGACTTTTCGTCATGTACACCATCTGGCCTTCTAGATGGACAGATCTTGATGGACTTGGGGACTTCTTTGAGCTTGGTCGTGTGAACCTCTTTGTGGTCCGAGGTAAAGTTGGAGTGAACAACCAGATCTTTGCCGCTCATATGTACGGCGAAAACACCATCGTCGGAGATGTTCAAAGCAATACTTGCTATTCAGGGGTTAGATGAGATCGGAACAAGAGAGTCAATGGCTTACCACCGCCGGCGGTTGAAGCGGCCATTGTTGATGCTCTGGTCAACATGGCGTCACGTGTCGTTAGATGTCCAACCAACTGGCGATTGACATGAGACGTGAGATGGTAGGCTTGATTTCAGCCACACTGGCTTCTGTCCAAGAACATAGAATATCGAATCGTCTGAATTCCAGCGCATCTCGTCACAGTTTCAACTCCCCGCGTCTTTTTCCCACGCGTTGTTGATAAGATAACGCGGGCCATGGTTCCTCCGGTCCGCGATAAGGCGCTCGGCGCAAAAAAACGAGCCATGCAAAACTCCCCGCGACTTCTGAACCCCTCGAGCTACTTCGCCAAAATAGCGCTTTCCAAACGGGTAATTCGGTGCTTAAAGGCGTTTACGCCTAAAGAGACGCCGCCATTCCCCACCATGTCTTCTCAACCGGCGCCGCAAGATGTCGGCATGCAGGCGCCCACAGCCACTCCCACGAAACTACTAGGAAGACAGTTCTATGAAAGTATTGGAAGTCCCAAGTACATAGTGGCTCCCATGGTTGATCGATCGGAATTTGTGAGTTTGGCCCATCCAACCGTAAACCAACATTGGGACTAACCCAGTTTAAACCCCAGGCCTGGCGCATGCTCACTCGATCATTCATGCCAGTCGAAGAACGAAAATCCGTGCTTGCCTATTCGCCCATGTTTCACGCGCGCCTTTTCGGCGAACAGCAACGTGTGCGCTCGTCGGCATTCCAACCGACCCGCGACGCCGTCGGCGATAAGAATAAATCGGACGAACCCTTTCTCGACGGAAACCCGGCCTTCGACCGACCACTATTTGTCCAGTTCTGTGCAAATGACCCCAATGAATTCCTACAAGCAGCGCACCACGTGGCGCCATACTGTGACGCGGTCGACCTCAACCTTGGCTGTCCGCAGGGAATCGCAAAGAAAGGCCACTACGGGGCCTTCCTCCAAGAGGACTGGGATCTGATCTACAAACTCATTAACAAACTCTACAACGAACTGTCGGTGCCAATCACAGTGAAATTCCGTATCCAGGAGTCCAAAGAAAAGACCCTGGAGTATGCGAAGATGATTCTTTCTGCTGGCGCAAGCATCATCGCGGTCCATGGGCGCAGGCGAGAACAGAAAGGCCATGAGACGGGATTGGCGGATTGGACTTATATTCGCTATCTGCGCGACAACCTTCCCCCTGAGACGGTGATTTTCGCCAATGGCAACATTCTGAACCATAACGACATCGAGCGCTGTCTGGCGGTAACGGGAGCGGACGGCGTGATGAGCGCCGAGGGAAATTTATCTGACCCGACTATCTTCAGCAAACCACCTCCCGCTGGAAGTGAGACTCGCGACTACTGGCTAGGGCGGGATGGGAAAGGCGGCTACCGGGTGGATGCCATCCTCCGACGATACCTAGACATTGTCTACAAATATGTCCTCGAGCAGCCAGCTCCCGAGCGAAAGCCGCTCTTTCTCCCTTCTGATCCCGTAGAGGAGACGGAAGAAACCAAGTCGGAGGGCGGCGAGGACGAGACCGAAGGCCCTCCCAAGAAAAAACAAAAGCGCGACAAGACCAAGAAACCCGTCTCACCGAGTCTGGGTGTTATGCAGGGACACCTCTTCCAGGTTCTCCGGCCCATGGTCTCGACTCACACCAACGTGCGCGATGCACTGGCTCAGTCACGCCCGGGCGATATGCCAGCGTTCGAGCGAGTGTTGGCTCTAGTCGAGCAAGCTGTCAAGTCCGGCCTGAAAGAATATGAAGCATCCCCGGAAAAGTTTGAGAAGTCTGCAGATGAATCTTTGACCGGCTCCAAGGCCACCATTGCAGACTATGGACGACCGTGGTGGATTTGCCAGCCACACATCAGGCCCTTGCCGGAGGAAGCTATCGAGAAGGGCGCCCTCACAGCCAAGGGTCAAAAGACCCAGCCGACAAATAAGAAGAACGAAACGGTGGATGTCAATCCCGCGGCATCTGAAACCACCTCGACCCTCGGGGATGGTGATACGACGTCCGCGACTCTGACCCCAGATCCGCTTGTGAGCGGGTGATCATACCTTCATCGTGTATAGAATTGATAGGAGAATATATTGCATAGCGTGCGGGATTTACGTTCTCTCATGAATTCTAATGGCTGGATGCATTCTTGTGAATGCTCCACAGTATTCCATTCTTTCCTATTGGGCCATCTGCAGGATTAATCTAATCTGCGATCGGGCTTTTGCTCAGCCACGGTGGAGGCGCAAGTTATGTATGTGCTTGCCCCGCGCGATGACCTCATGGACGATAGCGTCATCGTGTACCTCGATTATCTTGACGTTATCGTACAAACGGTTTATAAGTGGCTTCTCCTCCCTGATATTCTTTCGTTTGTCTTTTTGGATCACCAAGATTATATTACCACCTCCTACCACTTGCAAAATGCCGGTCTACAACGTCAGTATCTTCACATTCACAACCAGAGTCCTATCTAATCCGTGCCACTTTATCAGGTCACCCTAAACAAGGACTCTTCGTTCGAGGATTACGAAAAGGCCAAGGCCAGCGCGCAGCAGAACGGTGGCGTTATTCAACACGAGTACAACATCATCAAAGGGTTTACGTGAGTTTTGTCTTTAGGCAATGCCGAAAAGCTTCAAAGCCACAGTTTCATTTCGCTAACCGAGGAGTACTTCTAGTGTCGAGTATTCGGGGGCACATACCGATTTGTTCGAGTCGAGCGACGGTATTCACGTGGAACAAGACAGCGAAGTTCGCACGCAGTAAGAGGATCAGAATTGACAGAATAAATACGGGAGAAGACGGGAATAAGGGAACTAAAGTATTCATTTCACGAATGGTTGAATATGATTTGTGAGACCAATATACCATGATCGTTTCCCGTTATCTCTATCGTAAACCAGGTGACCAGAAATATTCCTCATGGATCCAAGTAGAGCCCGAAAATATTAACAGCCTGAGCTTGGCTGTGAGTTCCTTGTTGTCGTTGCCCTTGAAATGCTATATGTCCACCCAGCAGTTCCTTTGAGAAGGTCTTTAACAACGGCCTCACACGTCTAAGGCAGCGTCCAGACTCGACGTCCCTGATGAAGGCATTGTAGATTGACGTTTATGGTCATTCCATTCCGTCATGGCCACATGGACCGAGTTGGCAATCTTCTGGCTCAAGCAAGCCAGGGAGAGGTTTAAACAAGCGCCACGATTGAGTTGTGGAAGGGGAAGTTTTGTAATGTTCTGGGATATAAAAACTTCCAAGACAACTTCGTTGCTTCAGATTAGAAACCGATGGTCTTGTATAGATCTTTGTTGTGCTAAAAAGTCAGTCTGACCAGGAAAAGGAGCCAAGGCTAAGCCTACGTCATCTTCTTCAGCAAATGAATTATCGAGTATTCATATTGAATTTCACCAAGATATCTCCGGACTCAGGTCGAGGCCGTGTCAAACCCCTTGGCTTCCATCTTGCTTTCCACCTCCTCTCGATAGAGAGGGTCGTGGGACAGAGGCCTGGGCTCCAAAATCCCTCGGTGATATACAACTCGGTAGAGGTTGTGTTTGCTGGGCTCGAACCAATAATTCCACCATACCTCACGCAACCGAGCAGCAAGATCGAAGCCCGAAAGCACACAATAATGCGTAGCCCTTTGGGCCCAAAGAAACCGTTCCCAGTCCCTCGTATGACTGAATGCTCGTGAAGCCTGGTTTGCGGCATAGATAGCGTAGAACATGCCCGATGAATTCATGCCCTCTTGTGTGCAGTACGGGAGGCATCTCATTGCTTTGCCGATATAGAATGCACCAAGGTGAAGTGCCATTTCTAGGGAAGAACGGCCTTCTATTGGGTCTTGTAAACAGGCGGGCGTGTCGGCATTGGCGAGAAATTGGAATCGGTGGAATAGTGGATAAAGGCAAGAGAAGGAGCACCACAGAAGAATATAGAAGTTGGCTTGACCAGGCGAGGAGAATTTGTAGGCAGCACCGAACAAAGTGCATTCGGGCGGTATTCCTGATTTTATTTCACCACGGCCAAATTGAGGAGGGTCATCATAAGGAAAGTATCCACTGGCAACCTGAATTTTGGTATAAAAGTCCAGATGCCGCTTCTCAAGTGCCAAGCAGTCATCTAGTAGGGACTGAGAGGCCTGAGGATCAGGAATATCAGCACTATCGGCCATGGCGGCAAGACATGACGTATCCGTAATAATCTGGATTAAATCATATAGTAAGCCTTGGCCGGGTTCTCGCAGCCATGTCACTATTGGCTCAGATAAATGCTGATATCTTGAGAGCAACTATATTCATAGTCAGTCCATCAGCATGGCCAAAGCGAAACTAAGAGAAGTATTCCCTTACCAATTGGAGCTTTTGTTGATTATAGATGGCATCCATGATAGGAGAGCCAACCTCCTCCTTAGGATAGTAGTGGTGTATGATTGCATTTAGTCCGTCTATATGCCCATACCATTGGACCAGCGAGTCGGGACAATAGTGGGTCTAGCTTTCTGTGAGCTTTTGCATACAGTGGAGAGGGGAATACGCCTAACCTCGATCTGTCCAAAGAGCGCACACGTATAAACAATGTCATCGCTGTAAGCTTTCCGCCCAAGTGACTTTGACAGATCTTGGATTGCCTGGTTATAAATCCGAAGGCCATATCGCAAAAGTGTGTTATCACGATGGAGCTTGCCGAGGAAAGAGCATGCAAGTGCGGATAGAGCCTTTTCGAGCATCAACGTCTTCTGAGGTAGCATATAGATGCCCGAGATGATGGAATATGACGAATCAAGATCAAGCGCAGAGGGCGTGAATGTGCGTGGGAAGTATTGTTCGAGATATGAAGCAAAGATTTGACTGCTCATCATCGACCCGGGGGCGACATCCCGGGGAAATTTCGAAGTCTGCGAAAATGCTAGTCGCCGGGGGCTGTGGCTCGCCTGTTTCACTGCATTTTTTTTATTGCTGGCCCGCTTTATTGTGTGGTTCGTTTCGTCCCGAAAGATGAGGTCCCATTCATCACGGTATCCAGGACAGTCTTGGCCTGAACGAATACATTGCCCGCAATAGGGATGCTGCTTATCGCACTATATAAAGTAGGAAGAATTCGAGATCAGCTTCAGTGATATGGAAACAGAGAGCAAATGCAGAAAAGAAAACCTACCCGCCGTTTCACGGCGCGACAGTTCGCGCAGCTCGTGGAGATTCTTTTGCGATACATTCCGGAGGACATGGGTTTCAGAGGTGCCTTCGCGACGTTCATTCAAACGAAGACAATTGCATCTGGCGATATGAGGTAAGGGTGAGGGTGAGTCGAGAAAAAGCCGAAGGCGAGGGACGCGGGACGCGGGAGAATAATGAGCTAATCCCCCCTTGGCCCCCAAGAGTTGGAATGATTTAAGCGGGGCGTGTGGAACCTTCTACGGTCTAATAATAAACCACAGAATCACATGCCTTAAAACTCTCGAGCCACGTTGAGTCTTTCTAGAGAGACATCAAGTATGTATAGCGGGGTATGTCGAAAGAGGTTACAATTCTGAGATCTGATAGGGTTGTAGGGGGCAGCATGCGTGTAAGATTGATTGCCTGACGGATGTGGCACCCAGCATTTGTATCGTCTTGGCAAGTACAAGTGTACACAGAGTATGAATGACACACTCCTATACCTCTCCATGCTGCAGTTTGCGTGGGTGAGGTAGTGTAAACACCTCGCTGGCTCCCTCGTGATTGCTGTGTGGGTTGTTGTTTCGCCCCGTCCGTGCTGACCCGATACTGTCGACGAGCGCCCCGGCCCCTCTTGACAATAGTAGCTGTTGTGTAGAGTAGGGGTCACAACACTATACTTTAAAAGTTTATTAAAAAAAAAATACACCGAGTAGGTAGTGCTATTCGCTGGGTTACAAGCGCTAAAGCGCCTTGCATAAGGCGTAGATTCCCATAGGTAAGACCAGCGCGAACAAGTAAACAATACACCACACAGTGTAGAAAGTGCACCAGCGAGTTTGATTTGTATTCTGGTGTACATACGGAGTAAAATGGTCTCAGTTTTATTTGTTCAGTGGTGCTGTGTCTGTTATGCCCCGCTGGCAAGGGCGAAGCTGCAGGATCAGCCCCATCCCAGCTGAAGTCCCAAGCCCAGTATCATTGGCCACCATCAGATCTGCCCCCCAACCTCTCCGTGAACCTAAACTTCACACCTCCATTTCTGACTATGCGCCCTTGCCCATGAGCGATGGACCTGCTTCCTCGACCGCTTGGATCATCCACTCCAGATATAGATGTCCCCCTATTGGACATCATTCCCTATGTGCAACACCAGGATTTCTTCACGTTTGCCGAGCGCCATGGGATCGAATCTACGATCGATGAGAACATCGGCAGCAAACAGCTAGCCACTATCATACAATCCTGGCTTTTCTTCGGCCTGTTGGCCGAGCACCTGGGCTATATGCCAAATCTCAGCGACCTAACCCGAACCCAGATGGTCGACGGCAATCTCACCTCCTACGTGTCGCTTCAGCTTCTTGCAGATTTGCCTTGCGACGAGAAAGACAGCAATGACGAGGACGAAAATGACGACGATCTAGACCCGCACGCACTCAAGTTTCTGAAAATGGCCAAATTCGCGAATAGTTGGCTTAACGACCTCGAAAAGCTACCCTGCGCAGCCACAAGTCCGGTTCCAGTGATAGCGCTGTCAACACGAATCCTGATCGAGTCACTGATTGCCTTGCGAATATCGGCTTCTTTAAAAAGTGACGAGCGAATCTTTGATCCGTTCGGGAGAGGAATGAACAAATCCCAAGTGCCCAGTACTACGATCCAAGAGGCTCCTCCTTCTCTTCGACTTGTGATTGATCGTCTTTATGTGAATGGGTGGTGTCCCGAGCAAGCCAAAGGCCTGGTCCAAAACCTAGGCTACATGCCTCTTTACTACATGTCACAGATTAAGCGCCACAATCCACAGGGACTGGATCATCAAAAATGTCGAGACGCCATATGTACCGCTGGGGTATCCTCCGACCGGGTCCCAGGCATCCCAAGGCACAGATGGCCTAAATGCGCTTGTACTCTCCACTCTGTTCCAATAGAAAGCGTCTTGAGCACGCTGCGACTGGGTAAGATCCCTCTCATCCGACTGATGGACGACCCTTCCGGTGAGCTCATAGTAAACGTGGAGCCCCTCACAACCCGCAGCCGATATATCGCGCTATCGCACGTGTGGTCTGACGGACTGGGTAATACGGCCGACAACAGCGTATACAAATGCCAACTCGAGCAAATCCGCAGTCAGTTGGCCAACGTGCCCGTTTACGACGAGGGAACGGCAAGCCTCTTTTCAAGCATGTACAGTATCGACCTCCAACGATTGAGGTTCTCGCTGGGACTACCTAATCACACTTCGACGCTGTTCTGGCTTGATATCCTCTGTATCCCAGCAAAGGGTCTTACAGGAGTCAACGACATCGAGCTGTCCCAATTACGCGAACGAGCTATATCTCAGATCCCCGTCGTTTTTGCAGGCGCCGCCCAGACACTTGTTCTCGATTCTGAGCTCCAGAGCTTACGCTTATCTGGCTCCCAGCTTCCAGAGATATCAGCACGGCTACTGGGCAGCCAGTGGGCAAGTAGAGCATGGACATTCCAGGAGGGAGCTCATGCCTTGAGATGCCGTGTTCAACTAGCCGACGGCGCTGTCGATCCGGTAGACAATCTTCTCTGGCTTCGAACCTGGGAAGGATTTCGATTCTGCACCCGAGGGGGCGTGACGGTTGGTCTTTTGAAAAACGATTACAAATCCCACGTTGGCTCGATTCGAACATTTCTGGAAAAACATCTCCTAATAGCGTTCCAAAATCATCTCCTGCCGTGGTTTCCGCCAAAAACAGCCGACAAAGAAAATTCTTCGGATGAACAAGTCCTCATTTTCATACGGACCTGGAATGAACTACTCCTCCGCTCGACAAGCAAAGTCAGTGATTTGAATTTGATCCTGGCTATGGCTTTGAACCTTCCTCTCTACAGGATTCTAGCTCTACCCACTTCGCAGCGTCTGCGATATATTCTCTGGAGCTTGGATCGCGTTCCCCTCAGCTTACTGTACATTCCACGCCCACGGGACTCAAAGAATACCAACACGCTTAATTCATGGGCTCCGGAGAATATCCATGGGTCGAGCTTGCGTGCTTTGTATCCGCTTGCAGCTCGGGATTATGGCGAATTTTCTGATGCAAAAGATCTTCTTACCTTTCATCTCCGGACCGATGACAATTTAGTCATAGTTCCTTTGGCTGGAGAGGTACCCAACACGCCTCGTTTGCGACTGCAAACCGCTCGTGGGAAGCATCAAATCTGGTTTCATCGCCCATCTACTTCTGTCCCGGCGACATCGTACTCCCTAGGGAAACTTCTGGTGATTGACCCACGCTCGGTAGCACCAGAAGGTCAACAATGCAAAGATCCCTGGAAAGCCGGCTGCTCCTTTAATGTCCAAGAAGCCCGTGCTGTAGGGAAATTTGAATGGGAACTGAGATTAATCTACGATTGCGCAATTTCTGCCCTGGAAGAAACTAACGAAGACGAAAAGTTCTGTGGTCACTGTCGCGGATCTAACTACTCTGAGTCCTCTCTTCCTTTTCTATTTCAGCAAGATTCCAACGATTCAGAAGACCAAGAGTCATGGACGAGTCCACTAGTGACGATTCTCCATTTATCCCTGCCATGCGGTACGTAACCTTACGCCTGAACACATGCATTGATGGCTAGTCAATCTGCTAATGCCAGGGCTACAGAACCCCCCAGCACAAGGATCTCGCAGCTAGCTCGTCGGTACCTGATATCCTCCGCTTCCGCATTCGCAATGGGGGCGCTACCACTGCTCATAGGCGGCCTAAGCCACTTTATAAGCCTGATAACATATATCATACACAATGTTCGGGTCGGCTATTCCGATCTCTCCATACTGGGTAAAACCTCTCTCTACATGTGGTGGATCCCATTAGCACTCCCGATCATCGTCGTCGTTTTCGCTTCAGCAACAGGAGGATTCATCCTCGGGACCGGGTGGCTAATGTTCGGCCGCCATGAAAAATTCAATGATTTCGCCGTACGGGTGACGATACATTCGGACGAACATGAAGGTGTCGCTTGGGTCTATGGACTCGGATTTTTAAATGCCATGGTGCTTCATTGCACTTCTCCGTTGGTGGCGTGGGTGCTTTTTCTGTGTGATGCGGACAACCGACCCTACCGAGCTGTCGATCTGGTGTTTATCGTCTCGGCGGGATTGTACTTTGCCTTCGTATTTTTCACGTTGGGTGCTATCCTTGGATGGTCATATATATCTCGTCGATTGTGGATCGCGTCGCATGCTACTAACCCTTCGTTGGCGTTTTCTTCGCCGTGGAAGGTGGCTTCGTGGAGAAGTGCGTTTTCGCAGGGTGATTGGCCTGCGAATGTGATATTGTTGTTGAGGATCGACAAGCTTCTACGCTTTCTGGCAGACTTCGCGATACCTTGACAGAATGCGGTTATGGATCTATGTCAGCGAAGGATCATTCTGTGGAGTCTAGTTAATTAAAAGACGGTATATCACCTAGGATCCGCATCGCTGCCCAGAAGGCCATACCTATCCAACCTCAGCATATCTAGCCCTTACTTCCACGGTTCGAACAATTACGAACAGTAACCAGACAATAAATAGTTATCTATCTGCTTTATGTCGCATCAAGTGGATGCACTGTCAGAACAAAAGAAACTTCGAAATCAGTTCGAAATCAGTTGTATTTATGTGGCTTCAGTACGGCTGAGCGGACAGGAAGCTCTGTTCTCCCCACCCTGTGGTCGTATATACAAGAAACAACAATTGAAGGAAATATATAGCACAAAATAATAGAATTTGATCCCTTGTATTGGATTTTCATTGCCCAAACCCCAGTATCATCACAACTCGTAAATCACTTTTCAGCAACAAGCCTCTATCGATGGCTGTGCTTATGGCCCTTGTGCTCATGACCTAAATGCTCGCTGATGCGATGCTTGGGCATCTCCTCTTCTTCCTCGACCTCCAACGGCGGCCACTCCTCCCAGCCATCCTCCCACATACTCGCCAGCTTCTTGGTCTTGGCTTCGCGGCTCAGTTTCTTATTCTTCATGACTTTCTCCCACTGCTTCATGTCCTTATCATCCAGCAGGCATTCGTCGAGAATCGCCGAGATCTTCTCCTGATCCACGCCCTCGCCGATAAAGACAATCTCCTGGCGCCGATCTCCCCATTGCCCTTGAAAGTCATTCTGGATGGACTTGATGACCTCTGCATCTTCCGGCCAGGCCTCGTCGGGAATTTCGGCGAACCAGGGCCCTCCACAGCCGACGGTCAACATACCACCCGCCTGACTCCACTCTCCGAACTGGAAAGGTCGGGTCGGCAGCCAGAAGAATCCCTTAGAGCGGAGGATAGGACCAAAGGCGGGGTGATTCCGCTTGTTGTTGAGAATTTCCTTCGGGTCTTGCTGGTCAAAGTCTTCAATTGACTCGGCATCCGTGTCCATCTCGTCGCCGGACTCGCCCTCGTCCTCGCCATCACCTTCCATCTCTTCGTCGTCCTCGTCTTCTAACTCGTTATTTTGTAGGACGATGAACTTGTCATGGAGGACGGAGAAGAGACGGCGAGGGTGGAAGGGTCGTCGGGCCGAGTATACAAAGTTGTTGATACCATATCTATGAGAGATCAGCATGTTGCTCCGCCGAAGGAAGATAAAAAAAAATACATACTCGAGAGTCTCCGGTTTCGGCGCCATACGATCCCCATTGCCGGTGTTCTGAATCGTCATCCCGTGCAAGCTACGCAACCAACCGGCACCGGAGGCCGCACGCACGAAATCGAATTTACCCGTGGCGATGATCTCGCGCACATCGACTTGCGAGTAGCTGGACATGAGCACCTTGGCGTCCGGGTTGAGCAGCTTCAGCAGCTGCAGGATCTTGTCGCGGGTGGCTTGGTCGATGGTCTCGACCTTGTTGACGATGAGGACGTCGGCAAACTCGATCTGGTCGACCATCAGGTCGGAGATGGTGCGCTCGTCCTCGGGAACGATCTCCTCGCGTCCATATCGATCGGAGAGGAACTCGGTTGTGTCGAAGTTGGAGAGGAGGTTGAAGGCGTCGATGACGGTGACTGTCGTGTCCAGTCGGGCCATGGTGTGCAGACCACCGAGCTCGACACTAGAAGGCATCAGAAGGAGTACTATAAGGGCTGCGGGGAGACATACATCTCGTTGAGAATCTTCTTTGCGTCCTGGTCATTCTCGGCAATCTGGTCCTCCGCCTCAAGCATGGCCGAGCTGAACTCCGAGGTAAAAGTCTCGGCCACTTGCATGGGCTCGCTGATTCCAGTGCTCTCGATAATGACATATTGGACTTCATTCTGTTTGGTGAGACGTGCCAGCTCGGAAAGCAAGTCCCCACGCAGAGTACAGCAGATACAGCCGTTCTGCAGTTGGATGAGCTTCTCCTGGGTTTGAGAGACCTTGTGGTTTCTGATAAGGGCGGCATCGATATTAAGTCTGAGATATTGTCAGTACATATTCCACGACAATATCATCCAGAACTTGAGTACGAACTGGCTCATGTCGTTGACAATGACGGCAATACGCAAGCCATGATCGGGTGACTTGAGAATGTGCTGCAAGAGAGTTGTCTTTCCACTGCCCTGTTGATTGTTAGTCTGCGACCATATCTCACCACTAGGACCGTTCATACCAGAAATCCCGAGAGCAGCGTCACTGGCATCTGCCGACCCTTAGGGCTCTCCTGCTCCTGCGCGGGAGCCTGGACATGGTACGCCAGCGAGTCTCGACCGGAATCAATCACCATCCTGAATGCAATGAAATGAGATACCAAAAAAAAAAGAGGTAAACAGACCGAGAAAGCAGAAGACTCTCATGCAAGCACCTTGCGGGCAACTCTTTTATCTCCCCCGGGACATCGTCTCCAAGTTCCTCACCGTGGGATGCCCTCTGGTGGCCGTTTCTGTGCAATACACCCGTTCATACCAGACTTCCAAGGTTGCGTAGACCCGAGTGGAGTCTGGAGGAGTCCAATGGCAGAAGACTGGGTCCGTCGTGTTGATAATTGGGGGATTCTGTGTGGCTGATCGCGATGGTCCCCAAGGTACCTGATCCGCATCGTCGACCTTCACGGTCCCCAATTGATGACGAGGGGCCGTAATTCTCCATTGGGAGGTGTGTCATTGGCCGAGGGCCGGTATAATTTGTTTTGCAACTAAATCCTAGCTGCTGGGTGTTTTGGGGGAGGTGATACGTCTGGTGGTACTAATCAATTGATTCTTCCCAAGGGAGAGTAAGGCTATATGACCCATTCGGGAGATCAGTAGATAATCTACTATATTCATCGTAGCTAGGGAAGGAGAGGCCTGCTGTGTCCACAAAGAGCATAATCTGCAAGTAGTATTTCTCTTTCCAAGCGCCACTGTGACATCGGTGGAAACAAGTTGAATGCTACAAATCTCGCACAAAGGCCCACGCTGGCCTGACATCTTGGAGCATTGTCTCTACGTTCATGCGGACAATGAGAAGTTCCTCAATGGCTTGTCCAAAAAGCAGACCTACATCTCGAGGATAGAAAGTCCACCCATCTACCTCCTGATCACTCACGGCCCACCGATAATCCCGGATGATCTACGACACGACCTACGACCCCCGATTCGAGGCGGGATTCTCGCCGCTGGAGAACCCGTTCACCTTATGGTTGAATGACTCGCTGGCAGAAGAACTGGCAGCGTGCGGCGAATACGCCATGACTCGATCGATCGCGAGGATTGGGAGCAAGTCTGTCCCTCATTGCATACATGGATGGATAAGGCTAATGAGATGAGCAGGAGACTGGCGCGACGAGCACAGGCAGAGATGGACAGCGATAAGAACCAGCCCGGTGTCGACATGGAGACTGAGGCAGTGGACAGTCCATCCCGAGTTCCCTTCCCATTCTCACACCCAGCGTCCTCATTCCATCCAGGCCCGTTGCAAAAGATCGCCACGCTGATGGCCTGCCTCTTGTCACTGGACCTCATGTCCTTCCTCTGCCCTTCAGCCGATTTCCTCGTTCCCCGCGGGTAATCGTGGTCGTTGACGCAACCTCAATCGACGCATCCGCCGCCGATCATGAGATCATCCAATTCTCGCCCCGATCGGTCTCAACTCGACAACCGCCCTTGAACAAACCTCACTCACACCCCGCAGAATGGCGTCCGCCTGGGAGAACCTGCTCAGCTATGTCGGTCTCGCGACCATCTCGTACCTGACCTACAAATTCACGCGGTCCATCTCGACCTACGCGCTCCCCGGCACCCTGACCAAACACTACAACCCGAACGGCTCCAGCTGGGCCCTGGTAACGGGGGCTTCAGACGGCATCGGCTACGGATTCTGCGAAGAGCTCTGCGCGCGCGGGTTCAACGTGATCCTCCACGGACGCAACCGCGCCAAACTCGAGACCCGCACCCGCGAGCTCGCAGCCCAGTTCCCGGCCCGCAAGACAGCGATCATAGTCCTGGACGCGGTAGACGTGACGGCGGTGATCGACGATGTCGCGCAGCAAGTGCGAGCCGTGCTCCGGGAGGAAGGAGGTCAGTTGAGCGTGCTGGTGAATAACATCGGGGGCGAGACGCGGCCGTTCGTCGCGTTGGACGGGTATACGTTCGAGGATGCGCAGAAGACGATCTATAAGAATGCCGTGTTCATGACCCACATCACGCGCGTGTTGCTGCCGGTGCTGGACGAGGCGCCCGCCGGGATCGTGTTGAATATCTCGTCCGCCTCGTCGTTTGGCATGCCGTTTCTCAGTGTTTACTGCGCGACCAAGGGGTTTGTGGATTCGTTCACGTATGCGCTGGCGGCGGAGTGTCGCGTGCATCGGCCCAATATCGAGATCTTGGGCGTGTGGAGTGGAGCTGTGAAAACGGCGGGTTTCGATATCGAGGAGACGCGGTTTGCGCCGTCGGCTCGGAAGTTGGCGTCTGGTGCATTGAACCGGGTGGGCTGTGGCAAGACTCTGGTGTGGGCGTATTTCTGGCACTGGGTCCAGGGATATGCATTCGACTACATGCCGCGCTGGGTCATGGTCAAGCTCTCGACATGGCGAGTGCTGACCTTGAGGAAGGAGGAGATGGAAAAGCCCAAGACGAAGACACTATGATCCGTTAAGAGTTTGTTCTAGTCGGTAGTTTGCTGTAATTACACCCGCCTGATTATCCCATTGATCTGCAAGGACTGAAACGACGACGACGTAAGAATAAAGTAGAAGTGAATGTGCCCACGTCTCGTCTAGAAACCCGCTGGAATCCGCTCCCGATCATTCGGACCGTGCAGGCCCTCGCCCAGGTTCTCCATGCACTCCCCTTGCCAATTCTTAGGCGTGAACTTGTCGACGATCGACTTGAACGCGTCTAGAGTACAAAAGGTATCATCGCCGGGCAGGTGATTCTCGGGCTTAGCAGCGCAGCCGGGGATGCGCACAGGCCGGTCATTGTAGCGAATGCGCACAAAGTGCTTGCGGAGAGATTGACGGCTTTCCTCGGGGAACTCTGAGACGGGTGTGCGTGCGGTTTCGGACGGAGCCGGTGGCTGCGAGGACTTAGCACCCCCGAAGAGCGACGAGAGCACACCGGGCTTCTTCGGGGCGACAGCTGGGTTCGAAAACTCCTCGAGCACAGCGCCGGCATTGGCGGCTTGACTAGGAGCCTGGGAGAAAAGTTCAATAGCCACGGAAGATGTGAAGGGCGGCCACGACTCGTCCTGGAAGCCGCCCACGCTCGACAAAATCGCGGCGAGAGTGGTGTCGTGGCATCCGCTCATGGCAAACTTAATAGCCTTGCCATTTTCGGGAATACCGGACCCGGAGGCAGAGGTCTCGCTGCGCCAGCCGCCGTCCACGGCAGTACTGACCATCCGGTCAACCACGTCGCCCAGCAGAGCGCCGATGCCGAGCTTCCGGTACTCGTTGCTCTCTCCATAGCCAGCAAACCACTCCTCCACCGCGATGCGGTCAAGAATAGCACGGGCCTTCTTGTCATAAAAATCAGATGGAAGCTTGGTGGCAGGTCCATGGGCATCCGTAGCGTTGATCGTGTCCATGATACCTGAGAGGCGGGGGTGCGCGTCCACGGCGACCTTGGGGGAGGTCTCGGGCATGTATTTGGACCAGACCTTGTTCAGGTACGCCATCTGTTCCGAGTCGTTCCCTATTCAGCTGTCAGTCAAGGCCGTGAAACATCGACCATCAAACATACATCGCAATGCAGCGCGATCGGCAAAGAGACGAGCCAGCTGTCGGAACCGGCGACAGCCACCTTCATTGGGGAATAAAGTCTCCTCCGCAATGGAACGACCAACGATCACAGGCGGCGGGAAGTCAAGGGTGCGCGCATTGGAAGGGTACATGCCCCAAAAGGCCTGCTGGAGTGATTCCAAAGCGCGGGGGATCGGCGTTGCCCGCAGATACATATCCTCCGCATCTGCCTTGATCTTCGGCATAAACCCAAGCTGGTCGACATAGAGATGGCGCAGGCGCTGACCTAGGGCATAGGTGGTTTCGCGGCCCTTGTCGGTTAATTCACCATGCTGGCTTCGAAAGAGTCAGCCCCAGGTCCAGATACCTCAGAACAACCAAGTCCGCTACTCACCACATCCCATCGACCGCACCACCCGGTCCAGTCGCAACCACCGACTCATCTTTGTTGCCAAAGGCTTCCATCTTTCGGCGCCATTGGAACCCGTTCCATTCCGAGAGCTCCTGCTTGCTGGCAGCCATCTGAACCATATTCCTCGCAACGGCACAATACGGCCAGTCTAGTATCGGGCAAATGAAATTAATCTCTCGATCAAATCGGACGAAGTGGAGGGAGGGAGTAATTACATGGAGTCAGGCCTGTCTATACAACGTGTTAGTACAACCTCATGATTTTAGACAGAAAGGACCAATCGACGTACATTTTGAAATCGCGACGAGACAGGCGTCCGCTCGCCTGGGGCCAATTAGCATTTCTTCTCCTTCAGATCGGCGCTTGCATCAGAGCTTACCATGACGAAGGAACTGCATAGGTCAGCTTGGTACCTCGGCACCGTCTCAAGAGAAACTCACCACTTGCACCAATTGCAGCTTCAGGCTCTTTGGATAGAGCCGGTCCAGCTCCTCCGGGGAGTAAGGTTCGCGGGGGGTCAGAGTCGTCATTGCGGCGATGAGTCGACGAAGGTCGGACTTCGCGGCGATGGACAAGGCCGCGTGGGGCGGTGAGGCGGAGCCAATCACGGGGTGAGAACTATACAATGCAGAGGAAGTGCATCATTCTTATTCAAGAAACCATCTAGTCCAAAATATACTTGGACTCACGATCTACTTATCATACTTCGGTTCACCCATATAAAATTTCACTTGGAATGGAGTTGATGTGTCTAATATGCACGTTGGTATGTATATGAAATGCCTCTACAGGCGATTCAAACTTCGCAGTCGCTGGTTTCCCATCCACTTTCACTCTCGCTGGCACTCCAGACTGACTTCTGTGATTCCTCAGCTGCGACGACCTCGGATTCAGCGGTAGCGGCGGCAGCTGCGACGGCGGCAGCACCAGCAGCCTTGCCCTTAGCATGGTTCTTTTGCTTTTGAGATTTCCGTGCCTCTTCCTCGGCCTGGCGTTTCTTTCGCAAAACTTGGGCAGTTCTATCAGAATCCCGTTCAATAAGATCAATGAGCTTCTCCACGGCGGGTGCAAAGGCCTGTGCCAACGGAAGATCTCCAACCTTCACGCGCATGTAATCCATCGCCGCCGCCACGGGGGCATTGACCCCTGGGATCAAGCTACCACCTTCGACTTGAAGGGGTTTTTGTAGCTTCTGGCTAGTGACAATGTCATCCGAGAGGGAACATCCGGCTCCAGGAGACGCAGAGTCCGGTTCGGCTTCGGGGTCGTCAAGTGGAATGTCGGGATTGGCCGAGGTGTTCTGTACACTCTCCCGGCGAGAGGCAGGATCTTTGACCTCATTGTGCGTGCCGGCTTGTTGGTCGACGTGGGCAATCTTCTGGTATCGTTGACTAAAATGCGTCAAGAAAATCGAACGTGCCTGCATGCGACGGCCAACATCCAACGCTTCGGCGAAGGTAGAGTGACGCTTGGCAATGGCCGAGCCGACCATGTCATCCTGGAACGTGGCTTCGTGGATGAGCACGGTTGAGTCACGGCCAATGGATGCGAATTTCTCGGACGGTCTGCAATCGCCTGAATAGGATACCTTGAATCCATCCGGGAAGACGATGGATATAGCCAAAGATCCGCGACAATGCTTCACAGGCGCAATGAGAATATCATCCAAGCCGATGGCTGACTTCAGAAGGGGGGTGAGTGGGGATTCCTGATCCTTAAAATCAAGTGTCGTTCGCCCAGGTGCATTTCTGGAAAAGGGGGACCGCCGTTCTGCTCGTGGCGGTAAGTGAATGTAGAGGTGATCGATGGCTGGTGAACGTCGGCATGTGCGCATAGAGGCACAACCTTATCAAATCCAATGTCTTCAACTGCTGCGTACTCCTCCAACCAGGCGACCATCATTTCATCAGAGACGAGAAATAGTCTCTTCTCCTGGAGGATCTGCGCCATGTCCGTCTCGGGAGTGGTTGCTGGCTTTGGACCGAATCCATAATTTTGACGGTACCATTCCTTGATGACGGATGCAGTGCCTAGGTGGTGATCGGCATGCAGGTGACTGATCCAGATCATTCGTAAATTCCTAAACACTTCGCGGAGTTGCTCGGGCTCAAAGACTCTTTTCAGCTGACCGAGAGTGTTCTCTCCGCAATCCAGGAGATAATATCCGTGACCAGGCGCATAAATCAAGGTCGCCGAAACATTGCGATATTTCGAGGGAGAAGACGAGCCAGTACCAAGTGGAATAATCTCAGCATCAGCGCCGGGCAAGTCTTTGCGAAAGTCCGTAAGATGTTGCTGGAACTGCGGCTTGGCAACACGGGTACGAATCACCCTCATCCGCTGTTCAATAGACTTTGGAATTCTGGATAGAGTTTGTGCCGTGTTCAAAGGAGTCATCGCTTCTTCTCTCTTGACTTTGAATTCGGGTTCCATGTCAAAGACAAATCCGGGCCGGAGGGGTTCAAATAGAGTATTAGGAGTAGCGGCTACTTGAGAACTCGAGGGCGCCACCGAAATATCGTTCTGTGGTAGCGCGGTATTGTCATGGACGGGAATGGAGTAGCTGTCACCCTTCAAACGGGCCAGTCGGATGGTAGCCTGGGCTGCGCTGGCGAAAGCTAGATAGTTCGGACAATAGTCTGGACCCGACACCGTGTGCTTGCAATGGGACATGCTCGCGATAAATTCCTGAAGCTTGGGGTGCGCGCCCACACCGGGGCCAAGGATCCAGAAGAAAACGCGAAGCTCCGTCATCACTGCAGGTGACTTCCATTCCGGTCGGTTCAACAGGCTTTCCACATACTCGGGTGACGGCACGTCCATGATGGCGGTTCCCTTGCCCAGCCTGGGCGCCCCTAACACCATTTCGGGTGTTATAGTGTTGCCGTCCACAGACACAACACTCTGGCCGCGGGTCAATTGGGTGTATGCAGGTCCCTTTGGAACTTTCAGCTCCCTCGCCTTAGCGATATCGAATTTCCCGCGGATATCCTGATTGCGAACAATGTAACAGAGAGCCTCGGGCGAAGGCGAGGTTGGGGGCACGCTTGTTACTGTGGCGCCCGGCCAGGGTTTCCGAACGAGGACATTTATGTCAGGCAACGGCTTACCTTGGCCCGGCAAAGGTCCATTGTACCGTTCCAAATCTTTGGTTTCCGGATTGCGCACGAACAGGGTCGCAGGCATAGCAACTTGTGCCAGAGGAGTCTCCACGAGGGAATCCATCTTCCATGACGAATTAAACATGTCGGCCACAATCGCCTGCTTGATCGATAAGTCCCGCGCGCGCTTCTCATACCCATCCCCCTCCTCGTCATTCTCCTGGAACTCTCCCAGACTGCGCTTCCGGGGGCTTTGCGGCCGCGGTGGTGATTGTGTATGGGGACTGCTCGATAACGGCTTGATTGGCAATGCCCATACTTTGATGTTGCTATCCGACCATGTGGGCTTCTCGAATGGATCTGCTGTCTCGATCGAGGCTTGCCTTGCAATGCTTTCTGCGCTGTACTCCTTGGTATACACGGGCATCCCCTTCCGAAAGACGAACCGCCGAGCGGTGGCTAGAGTGTGCGTGAGATTTGTAGCCCCATGCACATTCAGACTTCCTTTCACGATCGCTTGTCCTAAATTAGGGAATCTCGAGGTCTGTCCATTGCCAGTGTCGTTGGGATGCAAAGGGTTGGCTGCTCGGTTTGCCGCCTTGGTTTTTTGCTGCTCCTCATTTGCGGCACTCGAAGAGGTCACCGAGTCAGCGATGGTCAATATCGTGCCAATCAGACCACCCGTGTTTGCCCATTCTGTGCGACCCGTGATGAAAATATCCGTGAGATATGTGAGCCGAGTCCCGCGTTCTGTACAGGCGCGCTGTGTTCCCTCAGCCAACTGGCCAAAAAAGTATCGCTTATCGGGAAAGTTGAGCTCAATGATTGTTCCGGGCGTATCGGCAGTTGTGGTCGTGACGACCTGACTGAAGAACTTCATGGGTGCTGCCCCCAGAGCAGAGACCGGGCGATCAGTATTGGGTGGTTCAATCAACGCCGGGTCGCAGATTAGGTGTTGTTTGCCGCAACTTGCGTCGAAGCGCCCGTGACTATACGGAAGGAGAGGAACGGTATTGGGGTCCACGGGCAGACGAGGGTGAGCAGATTTTGGTGATGAGCGAAATCGTTTCTGCGCCGCGAGCTGGTGGCCGAAGGTGCAGCGGGATAGACCTAACAAATTCGACGCGCCACTTCCAGGTCCGGAGAATAAGGAGCGTGAGGTCGCGGTACACCAAATACCGCACACGCGGAGGGAAGCCAACTTGGCTGAAGAATTTTTCACCGACTGTAGGAACGGGAAAGACGAAATGCAAGACACGATGGACAGTCGCGGTCGAAGTTGCGGAAGTCAACTTTTTTTTGACAACGCGGTCCGCCTTGGCTTATCGCGACCGCCACGATCTATACTTGCCTTCTCGAAAAGTCTCGTTCGCGTGATAATCTAGGTCAAGGACTTCTAAATTCATCATTGACATATGTCTATTCAAGCCAGACCCCAATCCACTTGTCCAATCCTGAAGTTCGTCAGACCAACCCCTGCATGATCAAGAGCAATTGTGCCTCAGCCTTGCCTCAGCCTTGGGAGCCTCGAGGATGTACTTTTGAGTGCAAGGCACCCTTCATGAAGCATTTCCTCATTACTTAGATCTCTTGGAAGCCCCGCTATCCCTCACGAGATCACTGCTAGATTGGGTGGGAGATTTGGTTCCAGGGGTAAGGAAGGGGCGAAATAAGTTCAGCTGCCAATACAAGAGGATGAGGCATTTACCATGCAGCTGGTTACGGAGGGCAGACTCTCGACTGAACAAGATAATTGGAAGGAAAACACTAGGCTCGAAAAAGGGTTCAGCCCCCTTGGATCAAAGTCGAATGGGTTGAGCACCGCGCAGAGGAGTGATTGGATGACGGTCAAATCATTGCCCTCACTGGCCTTGATAGTTAACACATTCAACACAATCCCCCAGGGCTGTTTATCTCTGAGGATTTCCTCCACGTTAATCAAGTAAATATACTCGTCAAACTGGGGATGTTGATGTGCTCTTGGTCATGTGTAGGGATCAATGCCTAATTCCCGCTCCGCCACAACTCCACGAGCTACAATGTCGTAATATCTCCCCGAGGGCAGTCAGCCTCGCTTTCCGCCCGAAATAGTTCATTGATTTTTTTTCTGACCCCAAAGCTCTACCTAAATCCATGCCCGTCTTTCCTCTAGTGTGTTTCAAGACCCTGCGCCAGCCGTATACGCCCATGTCGCCTCGGCGAGGAGCTCATTCTGGGCGGCATCTTCAAGATTGATTCTATCCCAGCCGGAAACTATAAGAAGTATGTGAGACTCCTTTCGTCGAATCGGGACATGCCCTTCATCTCGGGATAAAAATTGGTCTAAGCTCAAATATGCGTTTAGATCTGCACCACTGTGCTCTTGTTTCCCTTGGGCTGGCAACTGCTCTTGCCTCTCAAGACCTTTTTCGTCGAGATAGTGAGTAGATAACTGTTGTCGACCTATATTGTCCTAATTTCCTAACATGTCATCCACTTCCTAGATACTTGCGAACCCCAGCCCACGGCGACCATCACGGTTACGCAGATCATTGCTACCTCTGGTGATGCTCTGCCGTCTTCGTCGACTGGGAGCTTGAGAAATTCGAAGATTCTTGAATCAAGTTCTTTGAAATCTTCAATCAATCAGAACAGCCCTGTTGTATCCTCCACCGAGGGGCACACAGGTACTACTCCTTATGATATTTGGTCGTCTGGGATTTCTTCAACGTTTTCTCCCCAGGGGGTTTCGTTCACACCCGATATTGCAAGCTCAGTGGGATCATCCAGTCACACTGTTATCAGAAATCCGGTCTATTTATCCCAAGTTGATAAAATCTCATCGCGGTCTGAGTCCAAATCGGAGACACCAGCAAAGTCGACCGAGTCAATACCGTTCCATTCATCTCAAGTTGAAAGTTCATCGCGGACCGAGTCTAAGCTAGAGACCCCGGCAAGCTCAACGGAATCGATTCCGGTCCATTCATCCCAAATTCATGGGAGTTCGTCGCGGACCAAGTCCAAACTGGAGACCCCGACAAAGTCACCGGTGTCGATTTCGTTCTCCTCATCCCAAGCTGATAGGAGTTCGTCCGGGACCGGGTCCAAATTGGAGACCCCAGGAAAGTCAACCGAATCAATCACAATGACCGATGCGGGAGGCTCGGTTTCTTCTTTTCGAAGCAGACCAACGGGCACCAGCTCAGCCGCACAAGAAACTGCCTCTCCATGGAAATATTACATCACTATCGACGGCCAGCAATATCGCTTGCCCGAAGATGGCACGTCGACCGAAATCGTCCTTGATGACGGTTCTTTGCTTGTCCTGGGCACTGACACGGTGTCGATAAATGACCAAGAAGTCAATTTCCACGATCGTAACTCTGAGTCTTCAGAGTTCAGTGCTGATGGTCGGAAATTCGTCGTAGATGAAGGGTTCGACGATGCTGACGGTTCCGGTGGCTCTGGGGGCTCTGGGGGATCTGACCCTACTGGGTCGATCAAAACCCTCTCCGAACTTGGCGACACAGAGAATTCTATTTCCACTGGGCTTGATAAGCTTGCCAGCGGTATCAAATCATGGACTTCCGGTGGTGCAGATAGTGAAATCAGCTCACTATCTGACACTATCGACTCGGCAATCAGTGACATGAATCGCCTTCTCAGTCCAATGAGAAACCTGGCCGAAGCCTCCGGAACGGAGCTAGACAACTTGACACCAGAAGGAGCCCGGGTGATATTCGATGCATACCCCAAACTGGAAAGAGGAAAGGACATTTTGAGCTCGATGAATAAGCTGTTGCGAGGGTTGTCCAAACTTCAAAAAACGACCCTTAACAATGTGAAAACGCATTGGCTCAAATACGTTTCCGGAAGTGGAGCACTTCTCGCCGCCAGAGAATCAGTCAAATCTCTGCATGCGCATCAATGGGATGAGGCTTTGAAGCATAATTCCACACCACTCTTCTCCAGAAGCACTCGCACCACATTTTCTCCAAGCACTTCTACTTCTGACAGAAACGAAACGGAGCCCACAGGATCGTCCATCCCGTACTGGATCGAAACTAAACGTGGCACGCCATATTCTACATTCAAGAACATGATTCAATCTCTTGATGGTGGAACTGGAACTCAGAGTGCCTATAAAGATGCTTATGGCCAGAGCTATATCACGAAGCTTACGCCTTTTCAAGCCAAGCTGCTGCGGAAGAAGGAATTCATTAAATTTGTGGATTACTACCCATCCGTACTTGACCAGCCGCCGGAGGATCCCATTGTCGAAGACTACGTCGTTTCACACCGAGGGTTGGAAGCCGGTCAAGATGGCTTGTTTGTGACTTCCAGTCAATCTAAGCTTCACACACGGAGCCGCCAGTGCACGCGGAAGAAGGACAGCCCCTCGCACCTAAAAATGATATCTGCAAACCAGTTTGGTCGCCCGACCAAAGAATACACATACGACTCAACTGGCGGTGCAGGCACAACCATTTACATCATTGACTCGGGCTTTAGAACAGACCAGACGGTCAGTCTTGAATCGTTTCCTTTCATACGAAGCTAAGACTTGTACCATAGGACGTCAAATGGAGTCCGTTATCTAGTCGGCAAGTATCGACCTGGGTTGTTCCGAACGAACTGACCCTCCATGGTATTGCAAATGAAAAACGAAAACCCGCTGACCATACCGACTGGACTGGCCATGGAACGAGCGTTGCCTCTGTAGCAGGAGGCACGGAATTTGGAGTGGCATCTGATGCAGATCTCTACCTGGTGAAGGTAAAAAATGCCTATACAGACGACGATGGCGTGGTCCAACACGCGCAGACGCAACAACCTGCGACCTTAGAGGCTATGAGGCATATTCTGGATCACATTGAAAGAAATAACAAGCAAGGGAAAGCCGTCATTAACTATTCATTAGGTAGGCGACATCCCGGAATAGATGATTGGACAGAACATAACTAATCATCTGTATAGGCCTGTCAATTCTGGATGAGGGCAGCAAAGAGGGCAACAAGGGCAGTGAAGAGCGCAAACAGTCCCGCGAAAAGCGCCACGAGAGACACAAGGAAATGTTTTTGAACTTTGAACGGGATCTCAAGGACCTGGACGCGGTCCTCGTGATTAGTGCAGGAAATGATCCAAACACACGCCTAGAGCACAGAATTCCTCAGATGCTCGGCAGAGAAGACAATGCTTTTATCACTGTTGGGGGCGTGGATGAGGATGGACAAATTTACCGGAAAAGTACACCACAGGGAGAGAATGGAGGATCTCTCACGGTATGGGCTCAAGCAGTGAATGTGAGATGCTACACGAACAATCTGGTCCCGCGAGCAAAAAGCGGGACCAGCCTTGCTGCCCCAGCCGTGGTAAAGTAGCACCCGATCTACCCTAATTTACTCGTCTGCTGACTTCTCTAACAGGCTGGCCTTGCTGCGTATTATCTGACTCACCCGGAGCATAAAGACAAATTTCGAGAGGGACAGGTGGCGATGGACATGAAGAGGTTCATCGTGAACACAGCCTTCCAGCGAGTGGACGTCATACAGCACTCCAGATTGCCTGATGATTATCCCATGCCTACACAGTTGAAGGTCGCATATAATCTGGGCCGAGGGAATCCACCGAGTGCGATTGCGCCAGCCCTATTATGGTATTTGGAGTTTTTATGCTAATGACCATATGCAGCCTGTGAGGCCAGTGAAAGAATCTTACCTCGTGGGGTATCAAACGACGTCTGTACACTTCCTCCATCTTCGGTGTCAGTCAAGCCACGTCCCTATTACTGCGAACTGTACTAAATCTCCCCAGACATATGTCCTCTGCTAGTGTGAGTAGACAGCGGTCAAGCACAGCCAGCACCAAACCTCGATCAACCTTCAACACTCGAGCCATGACCACCAGTGCCTCGATCACGCAAATGAGCACATCCACCACGACCACTCTGTCGTGCTATAACACATACAACCGACATTCCGATGAGACGTTCTGCCGCTGCGAGGGCCACACGGGTCGTTTCTCAACGATGAGTTCAACTTCCGGCATGACTGGTTATCAGCCCTGTGCCTGGACCACGCTGCCTACGACCCATAGCAACGCAAATGCCGGTCCCATCACGAGCACCAAGTCCAACGGGGACATTTTATACTGCCCATCAGCACACTGGAACACCGCTGGGCAGATGAGCAAGCCGTACTGCGTTGGCTCTGTCTCGGTCATGTCCACTGATCCAACTTTGTCGTCATCTTTCTACGCCATGCCAGCAGCAACCCCTGCCATGAAGTTGCAGCCTTACAATCACACTTACTACATTGTCATGACTGGGGTGGGTGATAAGGTTTCTTTGCGTGAACTAGTTTCTTGGGAAATTTCTTGGGCGATCTGGGTGGTGCCGAATGTCATGGCACACCAAAAGACCAATTGGTGCAAGAACGCGCAGGGTGAGCTCCCCCGGACCCGTCTCGGACAGCGCGTGATGTAGCCCCCCATTTCAAGTTCAGGGACATGACGGGGAGAATATCTCAGGTGAAGGAAGTCCGGAGCTGTACTTATTCGGGTGGACTCCGGGGGACCATGCACTGTCCCGGGAAAGGCCAGGCCAAGTGTGAACCGGCCCCGCAGACGGGTCCAAATACATGCTTCCCTGATAAAAATGTTCATGCCTGGACGAATGTCAAAGTTCGCTGCCAGTGGGGCGAAGGGGTTATGCCGACATCGGACTAATCGAGCTGCCCAGGTGGATAAAACGATTCAACATGTACGCTTGGGATTGGATAGGAAGCAGACTGGCAATTTGAAATTCAACCTTTCCTTTACACGCTGTAGTATAATATTCTCTATATGTGAGGTACCTAAGTATCTTTGTTCTCGTGTGTACCTGATCCCCATGATGCCGTGCAGCAAGCCAGCGCGAATCAAATCTCGAATGGAAGTTACGGCTCGCTCAAAAAAATTTCCTACGGCTAATCAATAACAGGTGAGAACTGGGATGGCAAGGACCTGCATGGAACACTTGATTGGCTGGTGCTTCGGTGCCACTTCTATTTACGCCAATGATAGTATAATCACTAAAGAGATAGCTCTAGCGGCTTGTATACTTTCATCAAGACATTTCTTTGGCCAAAGAGAACCCGGTGTATCCACTCGTCCGCTTCCGGTGGCAGTCTAAGGAGTAGAAGCTAGGGGGCTTACGGGGGGCCATAGGGTACGCCGGGGTATGCTCAATTACCCCCTGGCCTACGGAGTACATATAACATTATCCACCCGAATACGCTATTTGTTTTATTGAAAAATCGATACTAATGATCCGGTATCAATGCTCCTATTGGTGATATCTTAAAATACCGATAGGAAGTTGGGTCCGGAAAACTATTTTTACACAGGAGGACCAAGTGGGTAAGGCAATATGCAGATCAGGGGGTAGTGCCTCAGGATTCGCTCGCCAGCCAATCAAGTGTTGTACCCTATGGCCCCCTGTAAGCCCCCTAGCTTCTACTCCTTAGACTGCCACCGGAAGCGGACGAGTGGATACACCGGGTTCTCTCTGGCCAAAGAAATGTCTTGATGAAAGTATACAAGTCGCTGACGCTATCTCTTTAGTGATTGCACTAGAATTGGCGTAAATAGAAGTGGCACCGAAGCACCTCCCACTGATGCAAAGAGCCAGCCCGCCTAGTCCCACAGACACCACTATAAAATCTACCGCTAGGATACGTGGGCGAAACATGACTTTTCCGGATTCTAGCATATTTGTCACCCGGAGGACCGAGCACACCGTCGGGCCGAAAGACATCGTACCTAAAGGGGCCGGGGTTGGGGTCGGGGCTGTCGAGAGCACATTAAGGAGCCCCGTAAACAAATTGGGCATAGCCTGCAGAATGGAACTCCCCAGGGAGCAAACAGAAAAAACACATGTTTATTATGGCAGAGTAGAGGACCGAAACGTTATTTCAAGAGGGAGAAAGACAGGGCAGAGGTTCCCCTGCTCCGTCTTTTGAATAAAAGCCCTTGGCAGCTTAAGTCTGGGTCGTCTGGGGTGGAGGAGAGCCGGATGCTTGGGAGGCCAAAGTGCTGTGAGCCATCGCAGCCGAGCTGGCTTGAATTCTCAAGCTCTGGAGCCTCTTCATAGAATCCTCCGCTCCGTCCACTGTGGCTATCACATAGTCATCGTAGATTGGCGTTTCAATAGCCGCTGCAAGGGAATCACCTTCCTTGCAAGGATCACCTGGACCACCCAAGTCGGGGCTCTCGCCTCGGGGCACAAGAAGCATATCCGGGGCGGTGATTGGGGGAATATTTGCCAGGGACTCTTCGGGCGTCCGCGCTGGTTGAGTTGACTGGGCTGTAGTTGAGGTACCCTTGCGTGAGGCTTCTGTAACTTGGATTGAAGAGGCTCGGTGGGTGGAATCTACCTCCTCAATGGATTGGAGGTCCCCGGCCACGGTGAGACACGAGGTCAACTGTAGTCCAGAGCCTGAACAGATCGGATCGGCGGCTGCTCTTAGACTGGTGATGAGCTGCAACGGGAGGAGGAGAAACAATTGCTTCCACTTGAGCATCTTCAGTCACCAAGCCGGCACAGGGTCGGACTGCGCGAGAGCATATGTGAAATTGGAGAGGTGAGAGGGCAATCGATGGGAGGTATGAGAATTTGCGCACAGTGAGTCTCAGACACGGGATGCATCGTGGCCCCCGGAACGTGTGGCTTTGACATAGTTTTTCCAAATTTGCAGAATGTTGGTTAGAAAGTTGGTTACGCATGGGCGTTGCAACATGGGGGGCGGAGGTTTACCCCCACCCAACAGCACGGAATATGAAATTAGATCAAGCTGAAACGTAGCGAGGTGATGCTCGAATTTAATCGAGGGCAGACACGGTCCTAAAATAGCCACATCAGCAATCTCACCATACCTTCCCCTCCCTCTCCTCCACTCCCAACTGACCGGCAATCATGAGGCTTCTCTGCACCGGACCTGCGCTCCTGAGTCTAGGGGTATGTCTCCTATCACAATGGGCTCTTGCAGATGTCAAGGCCACCGACATTTTCGAGACCATTCCAAGTGGACAAGATGGTACCTGTGAGGGCAAGGACGTTGATATGATGGTCCAGGAAGCCATCACGCTCAATACCAAAGCGATCAATGCGCTGGACACTTTGCTGTCCAAAGATCAATTTTCATGGTTTGGCAAGGAGGCAAGCCTTGGCTGGGGCGCCGAAGCCATGTGGGGGATGGTGAGGAAGCCCAGCGTCAGTCTGGGAGGCATAGGCTTTCGCTTCAACCAGGAGGAGAAGAAGATAATGACGGACGCTCGAGGTGAGTGGTTTCCTCGAAGTTCTCTTATGTCCCAATTGTCCCCCGTCTCTGATCTTCTCTAGAGGCTTATCAAAAGGCAAATCAGAAGCTGAAAAACGACCATCGTGATGACGGCAAGTTAGCTTGCGGTGGAGGAGATTGGAAACTGGCCAAATCCTGGAACGACTTGGGATGGGATCCCGAGGACAGGGACGATTCCGACGGATTTCCCGCCGATGGCCTGTATTACTCGGAGCACTGGGCGAAAAGAGACGACAAGCAACGCATGGAACTCGAGAATAGCATTCTCATCCCGGCTGTGGTGGATGGCAAAGATAAATCCCCATGTCGCCCGAACCAGCCCGCGTTCATGCTTCCCCGGGGCAATTTGATTACCATGTGCGACAAGGCTTTCAAGAACCCCAGCCTGGCAAGCTTGGTCGCGGAACAGAGGTCGTGGCCGGTGGGCAAGTCAATCGATGAAATTAAGACCCCGGGGACCATTTTCCATCATGAGATGATGCACTACGTTGATGAAAGCAGTGAGTTGTTCTTCTACCCACCAATGAACCCCCACAGACCTCAGGGGACTAACCATGTCTCTCCAAGTCATCGACGTGGGAGTCAAGAATACTCGGGCTTATAAATGGGGCAATTGTTGCTACTTGGCTGAACATAAAAAGCCCTTGTCTCCCTTGAAAAATGCCCAAAGCTACACGATATTCGCCATTTATGTGCTTTTCGACGGTGTCAAGTGGGACGATTTTGGAAAGAAGCTATGATTCCAATCTCCCAATGGGTGGAGGGTTTGCCCTGTAAGTGATAGACGTGAGGATCTATAAGAGTACTGCTGGAGGAATGCCAATGTTAAAGATAACTCGGAGAAATACTTTAATACGTTAATCCCAAACTCCTGTCCCAGATAGTAGATGTAAGGGCTCCAAAGAACTAAAATCGATTCCAATTGCTACGCTGCTATCGTCAAATCGTATATCATTATCTCCTACAAGTTACCGGTCAGCCTCCAATATTCCCCGCAAATCCCCGAACCGGACAGGCCTCATGAGAAAGTCATCTACGCCAGAGTTGAACGCCTCTTGCTGGGCCGTCACACTTCCCAGACCAGTGACCGCGACAATAGTGACGGGCTTCCAGGAGGCTTTAGCTGCCGCGTCAAGAGACGACAGGTAACTCTGCTCCAGGTGCCGAACTTCCCGGGTCGCTGTCAGGCCGTCCATCACGGGCATGGTGATATCTGAATGTCATGTCAGCCAAAAAAACGCAAGAGCAGAAAGTGGGAAAATATACCCATAAAAATCACCTTGAAGGCACCGGGTTCGGCATGAAAGGCCTTCAGAGCTTCCAGTCCATTCGCGGCAGTCGTGTAGGACCACTTTTGTTTCTTCAGAAAAGCTGCCAGGAGTTTCTGGTTGATCTCGTTGTCGTCAACAATCAATGCCTTGGGTGAATCGCTGATATTCGCAGTATTTTCAGCACTCAACTTGGCCTCGGCGTTGTCAAGATGTTCTTTTCTTTCTGAAATACCCAGAGTGTCCATCTCGAGATCTACCGGATCGTATTCATTGGACTTGGGTTTGGGCGTCAATTCCATGTAGGACTGATCTTTGTCTTCAGGGCCTAAATTCATCTCAATCATCGAATCGGGATCTGGTGTGGAGATCGGCTCGCTTGGAAGCTGGTCCGAGGAAGAGCTATCCAATCGTCGAGGCGGAACATTATGCTCGGTGCAGAGTTCCAGGGTTTTGGCAAATTTCCGCGGGCCGCAGGGTTGACTGATTACTTCGATGGCCACCTCTTCGTCGATTCCCCGCGCAATTGCAAGAAGTTCTTGGGCATCACACGGTGTCGTGCAGAGGACAATAAGAGGGCTGTCAAGGCATCGGTGCTGCTTCCTCTTTTCATTCACAACGCACGTCTGCGTCGCCAACTCTTGCAATGTGGTAGATCCCAGTTGAGCAAGGAAGAAATAGTCGCAGGCCTGGAAAATATCCTGTGAGAAGTCTAGAACCTTGAACTGGATTCCCAAGAATTTCTCGCATAGCGTCCTCAAAGAATTTTCAACGAGACTAGTGGCATCCCATGCCGACTCGATCGACGAATTAAATCCGATAAACCCCAATGACTTTGAGCGAGTCTGCGCAAAAGGTGACGAGGGAAGATCGATGTGAAGTGGCATCGGAGGGGCTTTGACCCGCACGGAAACATCACAGCCACTTGATCCAGTAGACTGAATATCAATCGATCCTCCTAATGACTGTACAGTGTGCTGGACAATACTCAGACCCAGCCCATTCCCGGGAAGAAGGGGGTTTTCCTGCGAAAATGGCGTATATAGGTGGTTTTTCAGGTACTCCTGGCTGATGCCTCGACCGGTGTCTTGGATTGTGAGCAAAATCTGCGAGGAAGCGTCCTTGGAACCATGTTTTTCAGTCGAAGGCTCTTCGGGGTCCCCGCTCTTGCTTGAAGATGCTCGCAAAAAGCTTAATCTGACATGAACAAAGCCAGTCTCCGTGTGTTTCAGGGCGTTGCCGAAAATGTTCATCAGAATCCGTCGCCAGGCCCCGGGTTCCATCTTTAATTTCCAATTGACCGACTGATCAATGTCGAGGACGATCGCGACATTGTTGCCCTTGCCGGTGTTCGCTATATGTTTGGACGTGAAACGGCTCTTCGCGGAAAGCACCGTGTCAAGAGTGTGGAACTGAAATTTTGACATACGCTGGAAGCAATGTCCCGCATAGACAGCGTCCACTACTTCCTCTGTAATAGTAGCAAGGTCAATCTCGGGCGTGAGACCAGTGGGGCGTATCAGGCCGAGTGGCTTCTTGCTGTCCATTGTCTTGGGGTGCTTCCTTGTTTTAGAGGTGCGTTGTTGGAGTGACGTGGAGGATTTCGCCGATCGATGGATGTTCGATTGATTGATTTTGGCAAAATCCAAGAGATGGTTGATGATGTCCAAAAGAGTCTGACCACAGGACTCCATTGTCTGGATCATATCGCGTTGTGTCGTGTTCAAAGGTATGTCACGTAAGAGCTCGGAACTTCCTAGGATGCCGTGGAGCGGACTGCGTAGCTCATGGGATATACTGCTGATGAGGGTGGCATGCTGGTTGTGGGTACTCTCAATGTCCAGCCGGTGAATCTCGGCCATGAGGTTGTTGCCAAAGGCATGGAGAAAGAGCAGATCCGGCGCCACGGTGAAGACACGTTGTGGGATGCATGTCCAAGCAACGATGCCAGCAAACCACCTACTTCGATGCGAATCCCACAGTGGTAGAAAGCAAACACTTCTAGCGCCAGGGAAAATGTGGATGATGTCGCTTGCTTCGGCTCTGCGTCGTGACTCTCGAGTACTTTTCTTTCTGACAAGACGTGGCCGCGGATCCGAATCGGCCTGCAACTCGACGAGCTTAGACAGCTGCCGAGAACTTCCTTCACTGGTGTCTCCAGAAGAGATGGAACCTTCCTCATCAAAATTAAAGATCTTTCCACGCGGATATCGTCGCAGCAGGGCGCGAAGGAGTTTTCCGTGCATGACGAATTTGTCAGTGGCAGTCAAATCATGATTGATACTGGAAGTCAATGAGGTGGAGAACCCAAGAACCTCACAAGCAGCGATACTATCTGGATCGACATCATCCCCCGTTGCTGTGACACTGGCGGATTCCGGTACGCTAGAATCAGAGCAGTCATCAGAACAGCGGGAGGTCCCATCAGTCTCGGAAGATTCGGTCTGAATATCCTCGGGCTTGCACCCATATGACGGGAGACTTGCGTCGAAGAAAACAGCCCCTTGGACCTGCATAGACTCTCGTATTATATTTGCGGCGCGAGCGAATGCCTCTCTAACTTTAGAAGGAGGCGCAGTGTCGGGTGGCTGGCCCTGCGTTCGATATTAGTAGTCCGCTAACATTTATGAACAAAGGCTTTACTGTACCGGAGGATCTTTGGCATCGGCAGGTCTATCGGTCACGGTGTCAACCTTTTCGGTCGACTTGGTTTCAAGCAATCTCTCAACGGGCCTGCTAATGCCTGGCGGCTTGGGAAAATCACCGCTCATGGTATCACGGCGCCGGTCAGATCGGGTCTGGAGTAAAAGACTTTGCTGCTTCGAATCAAGGTGACCCTCGACTGTATCGGCTTCGACATGAGCCTGCGTGTCTGCTAGATGGGCTTTGCGCGTGGGCCCGCGGAGGGTAGCTTTGCCCTCAATAAAACTCCCCAGTCCATCGATCATCCGGTCACCCCGGCGGCTCGCTTCGCTGACCCGTGCCAAGCTCAAATGATTCATGACGGTTTTTGACATGGCGGCCATGAAAGCCTGCAGGGCTGGATCGAGTGTATCACGAGTAGTGTCGTCGATAATCGAGTATGAACCGATCACGATTCCCTTTGGACTCACGATCGGCACACCCGCATAGAAACGAGCGTTCGGAAAATCGGCCACGAGGCCAGTACCCTGGAAGCGAGGATCCTCTCTCACATCTGGAACCACCAGTGCCATTTTGCGGATTTGCTCTAGACTTGTTGTGTCGCTTCGTCCCTTGACACGGACGCGTGGGATGTCCACAATGTGGGAGCAAATGCCATATTCCCTGGGGAGGGATCTGACCCCAAACCACAACCGATCATCGTCATGATCTGGCTGACCTGTTTGCAGGCTGAGTGTCCGGGTCGCCTCAGCTAAGATATGCTGGTGAGAACGGTCGAAGAGCGAGATGACCGCACGGCGGGCATTCAGTCGCAGGGCCCCCAGTTGAGCAAATGCTGTGAGCGAGGTATCGTGTGAGTGTTGCGCAACGGCGATTCTACCGTGGTCAGCCGTCGACGTTCTCTCCCCAAGGTCTGGTCCCGTCGGGCCAAACAGGTAATACCTATGGGCGTCAGTCTCGGGAGCTCCCTGGGTTTGTGGGGGCCTCGGTACTTGTGGAATTCTCGCTCCTGGGCCAGTCTCGAGCGATCCCGGGGGATGGAGTTCGCTCGACTGGCCATGGCTGGGGTTAAAAAGAAACGGGCATTGGCATCAACATGCCAGAGAATTCCCACGGTCGCGGTCTTTGGGTGGCGAATGAAGGCTGCACGGGCAAAATACGCTTCGGCGTGGAGAAGTTTTCCCTTGTCGATCATCGCTCTTTGATTCGCTCGATCTACTTCCCTCCTCCTTCCCAAGCGGATCCGGGGGAATGGAGATAATATTCAATTCATATTCAATTCCTCGCTAATGCAGCATGAATCTCGATTTCATTACGTCTGGTGTCCCCGATCCCACCTCTGACCCCGGTTGCTTTCGTCCAGCATGCGCGATGTGCTCTTTTAAGCCCCTGTGGAAGTTGAGAATACACAACACCGAATTGATCAGACTGCAGATGATCAGCAGACCCGCGATGCTGGAAAACAATGTCAACGACACGCGATAGGAAGACAGGCCATCACTATTGGTTGCGCTGTTCATGCGCTCGAGAGACTTGATAATCGTGGCGAGAATGCCACTCATGCAGCACTGGGCCGATTAGCACACTGTTTACGTCCTCTCCCAAGGGATGCTAACCATCATCAACATGAGAAACACCGTCTTCTCCCGCCGACAGAAGAACGCCGACAGAAAGAGTACGACGATTGCGATCGGGACCATGGCGATGTTGATGATAAAGTCATCATCGATCTCCCCGAGCGCGAGGACAATCTGCAGCTGACTCCCAAAGATGAAAAAGAAATCAAACTTCAAAAGCGCAATGTAGACCTGGATCAGTCAGCGAGATCTCCAGGAAAGAAGGGAATTTCTCCAACCTGATACGTGAGAAATCGCCGATTCATCCTCAGATCCGCACTAACGGTCTTATAGATGGACCAGGAAAATTCGGCGCGCAGGCGCCACGTCATGAACAGCATCGCAACGGTGCCAACACCCAGGAATACGGGAACGAGAATCAGCTCGACGTTGTACATCGCCCAGATTTTATTGCCGAGCGCAATACTCTGCGCCGATCCCATGATCGTTCCCTTGATCTCCTTCATCTGCAAAATGCCATAGATGAACAGACCGAGATTGCAAATGCACAGCCCGGCCAGCTGGAAGGTATTCTGACGGCGCAGAGCATCGTAACAGAGTACCGACTCATAGAGGAGAGCAAAGATGTAGAGGCCCAGAAAGGCCCGAACCCGGGTGGTCTGGTCTGTCTTGCCATCTTGATTGAGGTGGTTAGAGATGCTGATCAGCACCCAACTGCGGCACTCGTTAATTCAACTCACTCGGGGAGAGAAGAACGGCATTTCAAAACATACTTCTCAATCGCTACCGTCAAAACCGTCTCAATGATCACGGTGGCTGCGAATAAACGCGTCCACAATGTGTTCGGTATATACACCGAGCGGGTCTTGCCGGGCGTCTCGGGCTGATTCTGCGCCGGAACCGGAACAGAGAAGTCATTGAGCTCAAGATACCGACCACTCTGCACGGGCAGCTTGCGCTTGGGAAAAGTAGAGCTGTAGCGCCGTGCGGCCTGGTCAGGGGGAACCACGAAGGTTCGGGCACAACCGCTGTCAACCGCCGTCATTGTATGGATCGACCATCCACGGAGTGGTTGGGGAGTGAAGGATGGATCGGATCCAGGCTAGCAGAGATCGCTCGTCGATGATAGCAATGGAGAATATCATGCTCCGTCTTGCACCAGAGGTGGAGGGTGGGGATGTTCTCATACGAATACGAAGCTCGATACAGACTATGGTTATTGGCGTTCCACCCCACGCGCTAGCGAGATCAAAATAGAGTCTCTGCAATCATAACGTGTGGGCTATCGGAGACCTCGCTCTGGACCAAATGATCCCTGAAGATGTAGACTGTTGGTTGTTCAGAATGCAACATTCACCTTCATGTCAGACTCCCCGCTCAAAAGATGATGGGAAATAGGATGTAGACTACCATGATCTGTTACTATCCGTACCGTATTGACGGGGCACTGTTCTAGATCGTTGAATGTGGCGGGCCAAGCCCTTGCAATCTATCCCCTACTGAATAAAGGGGCTCGGGCAACGCCCCGTTCAGAGACTGTTTGATTCGAAGGCGGGCGCATATCTCGCATTCAATGATGGCCACACTCCGCCCGAGCCTGATCGATTGAGACATGTCCCAATTCAAAGCCATCTTCAATCTCGTAAAAAGCGGCAGCCTGAGCTGGACGCCCTACTCCCGGGTGCTAAATTTAGATGGCCTCAGCCACATGCGACACGATACTATTTTCAATCAAGTAGAATCAATTTTTGAGCTCTTGTCGCTGGTCCTCCAAATGCGCCAGGTAACCGTTACCAAGTTTCCACCCAACTCCCAACCCGGGAGATACCAATATGATGACAGAACGGCGCCGGAAAACACCCGAGGAACACCTGGCCAAACATACCAGTGTTCAAAGAATGTAGCTAGAAATGACGGCTGAGATGTATAACCAAATGAGGCAAAGAAAGACAATCAAGCTCGATGATGTCGGTACAGGAGACGGGATATACAAAGAAAATGTTCAAAAAGATGGGACGCTAAATGAGGAATCATTGGAGATGAGATGTGACTGAAGACACCCGTCCAAAGGCGGCTTCCATGCTGGCACAGAGGTAGGCGAGGCGGTTCTTAGCGGCGTTGGTGGATTCGGTGGAGTCGACAAGCTCGAAGTGAGATGACTTCTCCGCATCGACACCCTCGAAAGAGGCATCATTCGAGACCGGTGCAGGAGCGTCGACGAACAAGGCAAACGCCGGGTCCGACTCATCGATCTCAACGTCGGGGTTGACAACGCCGACGTCGGATGCCCGAGTCTCAGCCACGGGGTGGTGAACAACGGGGGGCTCGTCCTTTGAATCATTTGTCACGGGCATCGGGGACGATGACTTGCCGGACAAGGCCTCGACGTCAAGGGCTGGTCCCTCAGGAACATCCAGCACGGCGAAGACGGGGGTGTTGCCGTAGTTCATGTCGATTCCCGAGTTCCAACCTCCGCTGTTGAGCATGGAGGTGTCCATGCCCTGGTTAGGAGCCATGACCATACTGACCTGGGAGTTCTGCTGCATCTGATACTCCTGTCCACGCGGAGCGTTCGCATCCTTGGGGACCGAGGTCTGCATGTTGGGTTGCGGAGCCACCTGCTGGGGCTGGGGCTGGGCTTGCTGGTGGCTCTGAACCTGGGGAGGTGCAGTGTTATCTGGCATCTCGTTGATGAAATTGGCAAAGTGGGGAGATCCCAAAAGCATGCGAGCCAGATCGTTCAGTCGGCTGTTCTCCTCGTAAAGAGCGCGGTTCTGAAGACGCAATTCATGGGCCTCGTTGGTGCGAGAAGCGATCTCGCCCTCGAGCTGACCAATGTACTCTGAAGACAACTGTTAGCGATGGAGCCATATAGTTTCCTGTTCTTATTGCAACATACCCTTGCGACGGGAGCGGAATGCACGGGCAGACACCTTGTTCCGCAGCTGGCGACGTTCCTTGCTGCTGAGTTTCTTTCCCTCCTCGCTGGCAAGGAGGCGCTCATCTTCATCCATATCGGCCTCGTCCTTACGAGCCTTGGCCATGTGAGGCAGCACCGACGACGGGGTTGGGGATGCTTCGCCATTGGCAATGGCATTTTGTCGCATCTGCTGAAGGAGACGGGAAATGCGCTCCTCGACAACTGGGTCAGGCTGGCGGGAACCCGCGGGAGCCGGGCTTTCTTCGACACGATGCTGCTGCTGTGGCGGTTGCTGTTGCTGGGGCATCTGGTGACGAATCATCTCATTTTTCTGTTGCTGAGCCTTGGCCATCGCAGCCTGCTGCTGATGCATGCCGGGGTACATACGGCCCACCTGGGTGGACGGACCAGCCTGAGCCAGCTCATGGCCGCCGAGAGCGTTGGGGTCGACAAACTGGCTCTTGTTGGGGTTCGCAGCAAAGAAGTACTGGGTGTTGTTCATGCCATCGGACTCGATGTCCATTTCCGATGGGTTCCGGGTTGGAGCAGTGTTGAAGTCGAAGGGAGCCTCCTCACGCTTCATAGGGTACATTTCGCCCCCGTTGACGGGGAACCCTTGACTGCCGGCGCCGAAGCCCATCGGGTTGACTTGGTTGTAAGTCATGGACAGAGCGCCGGGCGGCAGACCGGTCTGCTGGCGGTGCTCTTCGTAGTGATGACTCGGGGCTTGGAATGCGATGGGCGATTGGCCGCTCGACGCAAAGCTGGCACTTCGGGCATCGGCGGTACTGAAGTCGGCGCTCGCGACCGAAGGCTGGCTGGCCAGAGCGACCTTGGGACGGGCGACATCGTTTGTATAGGCGATTTGATCGAAGTTGATGAAGGAGTCGAGTTCTTGGTCGTAACTAGTGGTCATATGAGGCATCGGGGAAGCATTTTGCAACGGGTTTTCTGCGAGAGTAGCCATGGTGGATAATAGGGAAATCCCCCTAGGTGGACTTTGGGGGAGAGCAAGAAGTTAAATAAACGAAGGAACAGAACGACGGTAGTTCTAGAAGGAGGTGGTCGATCGGTGGGAAGATAAGTCCGGGTCGATGGGGAAGGAGAGGGGAACAGGGGGAAAAGGGCGTCCGGAATAGAACAGGCTTGCGCGTCCTCGGGGCTGACTCAGCGGCTCATCACTTCCGGGGCACATGATTGGCCCGAGCCCTGAAACGGTTGTTTACTCGCGCGACTATGCCAGCGAGTATGTGGTGATAATTGGGGCCGCGACTGGATTTCATGGCATCGGTACATCTGCCACTTACATCTATTATCTGTCTTGCAATGATCTGCTCCCACACCATCACTGCCAGCAAAGATAACAATTTCTCACAGCCAGGGCGACCAAATCAAGTAAGTGGGCTCAGGAACAACTACACCCTATTGGCTCAGCTTGATCCAGCGACCGTTGATTGGGTCTAGTGAACGAGACTTCCGAGATTGTTTCGTTCGCCCGAGTAATGACGCCGGTGGCTGTGTGTTTATCGCCCGCATACCTCCAGGGTTGCCCAATTCGACCAAGTGGCATTCCACGCTGCAGGCAACGGCTGCACAGACAACCAGCATGATTCTCATGACTCCCATCAAGATTTCCAGTCCATCAAGCCGCCCGTGAATCCCGGCAATCAGATATGGCGGCGGTACGGAGGTTTGGCATTGATACCACACTACTCCGTAGTACCGGGTCTCGTCTACTTTGGGAACATTTAGCGACGGTAGATGGCCGGCCGGGTGACCCCAGACGCGCACGCCTCATCCTTTCGCCTTTGTACATATGCCATTTGCTCGGACTGGATTTGTTAAGGAAATGCCATCCTTTGCAATGATCCATGGGTCACCATCACCGCGTATGCTGGTCTCGCCCGTCGGGAGGAACTTCATGAGGTCCACAAACCTCCGGGTAAACTGCGGGATATGGGTTCGAAAGGGTGACGACCCGGTCGGCGCAGCATCTTTTCCTTGCGATGAACCGAAACGAAATCGAGTTGGCACCGGGGGCTGTCCGAGCCATGTGACCTCCATTATTCCCTAAACCGTTAGTTTGTCCGATCACCCGCAAATCACGTGGTGGGGCGCTGAACTATTTTTGAGCATTTCGTGCTTGGATCCGTGGGTAAAAATTTGGTGGTGGCAATAATGGTTCAGTCCATTCCAGCCGTTGGCCATGTTTCTGGTCCAATCTTTCTGTTGTCTTTTACGGGGTAGACTCGCTGCGCATGCGGGTGAAATTACAGCCGCGTAACCTTTCAGCGCGGTGGATCGCGGACCGAGAAGGTTGTTCACTCTCTGCCGGCAAACCCTCCCCGATCTAGCAAGGATCACCTAGGGCTGAGGCTTTCGGCTGCGCTTGACACCTGGCCACGATACTGCGGCCGCGTGCGAAGTCAAGGCTGAGCGCTCTGCCTGCGCCTCTATGCCACATGTACCGGCAGCGTAAAAATAGACCCGCCATACACTTCTGCCTGCAGAACCGGTGAACACAATAATCTAGGTGATCATTGGCGATCTAATCTCATAGCCCAGATTTGACTTTTCTTCACTGGATTCTTAATAATCGGCATAGTGTCCCAGCGGAGCCTCCCCTGATCTAGATCGCAATGCCGGGAAGCCGGCAATCAGTTTCTCACCCAGATTGGTGGGAACTTAGGGCTTCGGTCCTCCACCTGCCGAGTAGTCAATGACTTTTTCTACCATGTATCCTTGCAACCCTTCGAGTGAGTCTGCATGGCAAACACTAGAGAAATCTCGGATCTTCCCCGTTCATCGTTGGGTTCAGGTCTGCCTTGCGCATGTCACCTGTTTGGGATTTCAGGGATCGGCCACGGCAATGGGGTCTAGACGCTACAAACCCTGTCTCTGTATTTGGTTGTCTGACGACGACGAAGCCCCGCTATACTTATGGTTTCCAGAAAATACAATGACCCCAAGGACCCCTGATCCAACTCATCGGGGATGGAAGCTGAGGCGTCTGATGGGCCCTTCTTCACTTTCAGGTTCAAACAAAGGTCGAGACTTGGTGTGTTAAACTTTGTTTTTAGATCTAGAACTCAAGATCTCGATCACCTACGACTTATCCCACCCGGTATCGCCTTACGACTCCCAACTTTACCGTTATGGATCGGTCTCGGTCGCTCGAACTGCGGGTTTCTCGAGCGGGCGAGGCTCATCCAGGTTATCTAGATGGATGATATGGAGCCATGTAAAAGATTCCACGTGGTCTGTCGCGTTTGCAAACTTTCTTTCTAATTGAAAAGCCAGGGTTCTTCTATCAGCATGCTTGTGTGTCAACCTCTCATATCGCCAATGAAGAATAGTCCATATGACCTCGGTGGCCGCTGCATCTGTAAATCGAACGCCTTCGTCCAATTGCTTATCGCTCCTTTTCTAGCACTATGGATATATCACTTCACACTTAGGGTCTGTATTGTAATGCCAATATATATATTCTTTTAGCGTGACTAGGGAGCTTGCCTAGACGAGTAAGAAAACTTTACTCAACAACAAAACATGCCAAGGTTGCTTCCTTTGAGCATTTCAGGTACTTGATTAATTTCGTTTTCCCTGAACACGAGCATCGACGGTGTTCAAGCAATTCTGAGGGTGATCACTTCCAACCTTGGAATATCAATTCAGCCTCATCATTCCTAAGCGGCCTCGTGCGCCCAACGTAACCCCGCAGGGCCCATCTTGCCCAGCGTCTGATTTGATGTCAATCGCCTTTCAAGGTTCGTCAATTGTTGCCCAACTTTCATCTTGTTTCTCACCACCAACTTTCATATTATTTCACAGGACTCTCTTCACTCTTCACAACAGCATGTCAGCTGTCACATACAGCGATGAAAACTTGAAGGTTGAACCTGCGGCTCCAGAAGGCTGGATTTTCGCCGCGGGGGATACCATTATCGGCACCGTGCTCCGCCGCTCAAGGCTTGCTACTCCCCGGGCGACCGTAAGGCTGTTTTTCTGGGGCAAATTGAAAGTCATATTCCATACGTATAATTCCTATGGTCGTTCAAATACTCGATGTGCTGTCGACAAGAATATAATCATGCCAAAAGAAGGTCTCCTTTTCGAAGGTCTTCTGCATGTCCAGGAAGGCGTCGATCCGTACTCTTGGCCTTTCCAAGTGAAAATTCCGTCTGCCCCAGATTATGCCGTCAAGACCACGTCCGATTATTTGTCCCCATTCCACGGAGCCCTCTGTCGTGGCCCTCTTCCCGCAAGTTTTGTGTCTACCAGACGTGATTGCTCTTGTTTCATTGAGTACTACCTTCAGGCAGAACTCTGCTATACTCATACTGGTGGGTACCCGGAGCGCTGTGAATCTACGCATCTGATTACAATCAGGCGGCCACATACAGCCGAATTTCATGGATTCGCTTCCCAGGGAACAAAATTCGAACGAATCATGCGCGGGTATCATTTACTACCAGACTCGCGAAATGATCACTTATCTTTCAAACAAAAGAAACGAGAATTTTTCGGGTCCTCAAAACTCCCCCAACTGGACTATGGGGCTGAGATGACTGCACCGAAAACAATCTCCCTCAACAACCCCTCCCCGATGCCTATCCAGATCCGATGTTTTCTGCGATCCAAAACAAGCTCTGAAATACATGATTTTCCACCGGAGTTTTGGCTCCCCTGCAAAGATATCAATCATATCGAAATTAAAAGTCTGGGAAGACGTCGACCGGGAAGTTCCCACATCCAGAAGGGCGATCTTGGTCTCCAGCAAGTTCTGGACAATATGAGCGCCAGGGATTTTAAGCTCGAAATCCCCATTGGCGAGAAGCGCGAGCCCCTCGATATTGGCGAGGTATTCCAACTTTCTCTCTACCCCCATGGCCTCAAGTCTGGGGGCAATCCCTGGAACAGAAAACCGAAATCAGACCTGACTTTGATGCAACCTATATCAAACATATACATGCACTGCTTGTTGAGATTTCAGTCACTGTGTCCGGACAGACAGAGGTATTGTGGTGGGAGTATCCTGTTGTAATTATTTAAGAATGCTCAGCTGTGAATACGAATAGGGTTACAACAAGCGGGGATAATATAAAAAATCTCGGACATGCCTGAGGAATAAATAGGCGAAGCAGAAGAAAAAAAACCTTTCCATCCTACTTATCTTCCCGTGGATGGCAGAGTCTGTCAATTTTACACTCGGAATGTAGATAATCAACATTGATCGACCAGTCGCACATCACATATAACATCAAGCAGAGAGCATCTTTTGAACGCGCTTGACAAGACTCTTCTCGAATTGCTCCACTCCCGTGGACTGCTCGTTTAGCTTGCCTGCCTTAACGACGAATACCGAGCGGCGACGTGTGGTAGTATCATCCGCCTCCTCTTCTTCAAGCCCTTCAAAGCCTTCGTCCAGCTTATGCTCGAAATCTCGCTTGCCCTCGATGACGGATCGAATCAGGAAGCGATCATGGGACACGAGTATAATGGCACCGTTGAACGATGATAGCGCAGTCGCAAGTGCAGTGACTGTGTGGAAGTCTAGATGAGTGGTGATCTCATCCAAGATGAGGAGCTGCGGCGCACTCCAGACAATTCGGGCCAGTGCCAGTCGGACCTGGTTTACAATTAGCATCGATCTTTCGAAGAAATCTGGACTTGAACCTACCAGTTGCCCGCCGGAGAGCTTTACTACTGGGATATCAGAAGCCACTCGGCCCGCCAGGCCCATGGATGATAGAAGACCTCGTACCGCACCCTCATTCATTGACCCGTCCGTCTCTGCCATCAGTAAACCGAGAGCGGTGAGATTCGGTTCTGAACGGCCACGCTCTTGCAATTCCTCGACTGAATGCTGCCCATAGTAGCCAACTTTCAGTCGTGAGTGAGTCGAGACTTTGCCTTTGGTTGGGGGGAGCTGTCCGGTCAAGATACGAATCAGGGTGGTCTTTCCAGACCCATTCAGTCCCATGATCCCAATACGCTCCCCAAGGTGAACAACCAAGTTGATTCCATCCAGAATCACACGATCGTTCCGCTTGTATTGAAAGACTATGCCCTCCAAAGACACAAGCGGACCCGGAAAGCGCAACTCGGTGGCCTCGGGCAGACTCATCGTGGCACCCTTTTCGTCCTGTGGCACGTCGATTTCAGCTCGGCTGCTCAAGTGGTACCCAACCAGGTCGCGGTTCAGCTTAAATCGACCTCCAGTCGCGCTGACTTGCAGACCCATTCGATCATCGACCTTCTTCTGCCGCGACTTTGCTTGTCGGAGTTTGTTGTCGTCGTTGGTTTTCTTGCCGATCTTCATGTTATCACGAATACTCGCTTCCATGTGCGCGATTTGTCGTTCTTGGGCCTCTTTCATTCGACCCAGATACAGCTTCTGCTCCTCAAAATCTTGTTCGTAGGCGGCGAGGTTACCCCGGAAGTAATTGAGCTTCTGGTCGCGTAGGATCACGATTTCTTCGCAGACGGCATTGACAAAGTCTCGGTCGTGAGATACTAAGACAATAGTCGTGGGAGACGTTTCACGGAGCTGCAGCAGATAATTCTCCAGCCAGACCACACCGAGAAGGTCGAGAAAGTTGGTCGGTTCGTCGAGGATCATAATATCGGGGTTTTGAATGAGAACGCTAGCAAGCATGCATCGCATTCGCCAGCCACCGGACAGAGTCGATACTTTCTTCTGCCATGTTTCTTCTTTGAAACCAAGACCAGTAAGGATACGTCGTGCTTCTTTCTCCATATCTGCCAGTTTCACCTATGTGGGGTCAGAAGTTGTAATACTGGTAGTGCACAAGCACTAACCTCCTCCAGCTGGGCTTGCAAGCTTTCGAGCATCTCGACTGCAGCTTGCGTATCTGTTTGTACCGCTTCAGCGTCGATCGCATCTGATTCTTGTGAAAGTCTGCGAGATGATCAGAGAAGATATCACTAGCCAGTCTATTCCCTTACAGTTCACGTGTGATCTCAACTTTCGACTCAGCAGCCTTCAAGTCTTTTCTTGCTTGCAGACCCCTTGCGCCACTTTTCAGATTTGCATTTTTGTGGGCAAGGAAGAGTTTGTTCTCCGCCTGTTGATGTCGGACTTTTCGGATTGCCCGTACTGGATCCAGCGGGTTGTCGTTTTCAAAGCTCTTGGAGAGAACTAACAACCAGTCAGTCTGTTTCGAGTGTGGATACAAATGATACATGTTCACATTCTGCCGTGCGAACGGCTTCATTCCGAGACTCGTCGCTGCTGAGAACCGAGTCCAAAACAGTCTTCTCCAGCTTCAATCCAACAAAGCCACCCGAGTCATCATCGCCATCTGTTTGCTGAAGAATCGCAACTCGTGTGGCATGGGGGATACCGGGGATGAGTTTATCAGCCATTGCTCTCAATAAGGCTAGAGAAGACGATATGTTAGTAGGATCAAGCATGGCGTAGGTATGGAGCACTCACTCGACTTTCCAGTCCCATTGCGTCCTAGCAAGCCATAGTGAATGCCACCCTTTAAACGCAGATGAGCATCGGAAATCAGCTCGCGTCCCGCGGCCTTGGCTTTGGATTTTGCTTTAGATTTAGCCTTGGGGTCTTCCTCGGTTGAACCGGGCGACGCGACGACAATCCCAAGTCCCTCTACATCAATCTGTGTGTGACAAGCAATCATAAGTATCATTGAGAGCCATTTCATGTCCAAAAGGGGTACATACCTCGGGTGAAGGGTTGTCATCCAGTAGATGAAATCGCGTCTGCTTGCACGTTGCTAGTATGGCCGGGCCAGATGTCATGGTCAATGCCAGATAAGGGAACGATTGATGAAATCCAAGAGCAGTATAAGGTCGTCCAGATCCTATAAAAGCTCAGGCATCAAACCCCTTCGCCACCAACCTCGTATCGCGAGTTGTGGCGATCGGTTGCATTTCCTGGGGTCGGGCTCCCGATGCAGTTTAGTGGGGCATTCTTGACGGATCGAACCGACAAACCACCGAATGGAACAAGATGAGTTGGATCGTGAGTCACTTTCGGACAGTCTGTTCTCTCGTGTTGTCGATCGCAGGTTCGGTATATTCTGGAAGGGTAGCAAAGTTCCCATGCATATCTGCCAATGTCGGGGACAATGTAATCATCGCAAGGGGTTTCAACACCGAGCCACTCTTCGGAGTATCCCATCAGAAGAATTTCTTCATGGCGTCATTTGGACTACGCTGGATTTTACGGAAGCACAATTAAAGTAGTGGGTTTGATTGAAGATTACAGGGGCTTAGTGGGTAATGTCATATACTCGCTCCGATAGTATTGCATTCATCTGATAACGGCATGCCTACTCAACTGAAATGTCCAGGGAGGCTGTCTTCAAGGTCGGAATTGAAAAGAAAACTGTACAAAAAAGTACTGACAGATGTTTGGCACTAATGTAGCCTGACCGAACGGATATATAAATATAACCCTTCGGCCGACTCGATTGCGATGATCTCCTTGATAGCCTCTTGTCAGTAGAGTATACCGGATAAACAATCTCAAATTGTAACTTCAAACATCGTATTCACTCTCCCGACAAACATCAATTCAGTCTTTGGAATCGAGCACAAGTAAAATGCCAACCCAGGGCAACACTCGCCCCAAGGCGGTCTCGTTCTGCCGGTCCAATCCAGGCAGACCCACTTTCCCCGAGCCAAATTTTTTTTCTTTCCCATTGCTTGCAGACGAATTAATTGCTTGCAGACCAACCGTCACCATGGCCGGCCCAGCGAAGAAGTCGACCAAGAAGTTCGAGAAGAAACATTTGAAAGATATCTTGGAACGCCGCAAAGAGTCCGCCAAGCTCAAGCAGCGCCACCACGTGAACGAGAAGCGCAAAGCCCAGAATGCCAGCCGACGCGAGGCCGAAGCCGAGGCTACCGAGTCCAGCCCGGAGCAGAACAAGAAGGAGAATGCATTCGCGGAGATGAATGTGGATGACTTCTTCTCCGGCGGTTTTGACATCACCGATCCCAAGAGCGCCAAGCCGAGCAAAGATGTTACCCCCAAGATTGGCAAGCGCAAGCGCACCGCGAACCAGACACAAGATGACGATGCGTTGGGATCGGAAGCGAGCGAGGATGGTGCTGCTTCCGATGACGATGACGCGAGCAGTGCCAATGACTTCGATGAACACAAGGACCAGCTTGAGGCATTGAAGGAGAAGGATCCTGAATTCTACAAGTACCTGAAGGAAAACGATGCCGAGCTGCTCGACTTCGGAGATCAAGGTGATCTTGCGGAGGTTGACGAGCTGAGTGAAGGCGAGGCTGCCGAAGAAGAAGGACCAGCCAAGAAGAAGAAAAAGAAGGGTAAGCAGGAGGAAGAGGTGATTGACAATACTTTGACGATCGCGATGGTCAAGAAGTGGCAGGGATTGATGGAGGAGCAACACTCGATCCGTGCTATGCGCCAAACGGTGTTGGCATTCCGTGCCGCTGCCTACGTCAATGATGTTGAGGCCCAAGAGCAAAAGTACACCATCTCCGACCCAAATGTGTATCACCAGGTACTCGTGACCGCGTTGAATGTTGTCCCCAAGGCGCTGGGGCACCATCTACCTGTCAAGGAAACCGCAGGTGGCAGAATCAAGGTCTCATTGGATTCGAAAAAGTTCAAGACCCTTACGCCTTTGATCAAATCATACACCGCCTCAGTCCATCAGCTTCTTATCAACCTGTCTGATGCATCGACTCTTAAGTTGACCATCTCTGCGATGGAGCCCATGCTGCCCTACCTGTTGCAGTTCCGCAAGGTCCTGAAGACTCTGGTCAAGACCGTCGTTGGGATCTGGGCCGATGTTTCGACGGCTGATGCCACCCGTATCACCGCTTTCCTTCTCTTGCGCCGTTTGATGGTCCTAGGCGACCCTGGTATCAAAGAGAGCGTGCTCAAGGCGACCTACGAGGGCGTGGTCAAGGGCAGCCGCAACACTACCGTCCACACCTTGGCTGGCGTGAACTTGATGAAGAACTCGGCGGCGGAGATTTGGGGCATCGATCAGAATGTCTCCTACACAACCGGGTTCAGCTTCATTCGCCAATTGGCCATGCATCTGCGCAGCAGCATCACGAACACCTCCAAGGAGTCCTACAAGACGATTTATAACTGGCAATATGTGCATTCGCTTGATTTCTGGTCGCGTGTGCTCTCTCAACACTGCGATGGGCTAGTCGAGGCCCAGGCCGGCAAACAGTCTGCCCTCCGCCCCCTCATCTACCCCGTTGTCCAGATTACGCTAGGCGCCATGCGCCTCATCCCCACAGCACAGTACTTCCCGCTCCGATTCCAGATGACCCGAGCACTTCTACGTGTATCTCGGGCTACCGGCACCTACATCCCGCTGGCGTCATCCCTCCTGGAGGTTCTCACCTCCGCCGAGATGCGCAAGGCACCCAAGTCTAGCACTCTGAAGCCTCTTGACTTCAACACCGCTATTCGCGCACCCAAGTCGTATATGCGCTCGCGTGTGTACCAGGACGGTGTTGGTGAACAGGTCGCGGAGCTTCTTTCGGAATTCTTTGTTCTGTGGTCCAAGCACATCGCCTTCCCCGAGCTCTCGGTCCCGGTTGTTGTCTCCCTCAAGCGTTGGCTGAAGCAAGTCTCGGCCCGGGGCGGCAACAAGAACGGCAAGATCAACCAGATGATTTTGTTGCTGGTACAGAAGGTCGAGGCCAACGCCCGATGGATCGAGGAGCGCCGCTTGAATGTTACCTACACCCCTCGCAACCGTACCGAGGTTGAAACTTTCCTCAAAGACGTTGACTGGGATTCTACCCCTCTTGGTGCCTTTGTCAAGACCCAGCGCAAGTTGCGAGAGGACCGTGCCAAGGTTCTCGAGGAGGGCCGACAGGAAGAGGAAAAGCGTCGCGCCGATGCGAAGAAGCGTGGCGGTGAGGACGAGTTGATGAATGATATTGGGAGTGACGATGGCAGCAACGAGGACGAGGAGGAGCTGGAAAGCGAGGAAGAGCCCGAGATGGAAGAGGAGGATGAAGATGAAGATGAAATGGAGTTTGAGGAGTAGAGTGTGAAGCACTCCTGTGTATACATCAAAAGAATCGGCGTTAAATATGGTCTAAATGCATGACTGAAAACTTTTTCTTGTTCATCTTCACCGCGCCCTTGTTTTCTCTTTTGCAATGTCTGGTAGTGTCTCTGTATTAAAGCAACGGGTATCAGGCTAGAGTAATTATCAAGCAAAGCAAAGCAAGTCTATTCTAATCATTAATCGTAATCTATATGCGACTCACCATCTTTTCAAACTGCACCCACCGGCATCCGATCCTGTCCCCAAGCCCTCGTTCTCTCCCTCCTCAACGCTGCATCTTCCTCCTCCGCCCACGCCAGCGATTCTCGAGGCAGCATAATCGCCTTGTCAATGGCAACGGGCAACCCGCGGTGTCGACCGCGCAACGCGACAGCAGCCAGAATGAGCTTGCTAATGACATGCCAGGCCCCACAGAAAGAAGAGTTCCGTCCGGGATACCCAACACTCACGCCGACACAGCCATAAGCAGAGACAACCTCGAAGATAACATTGAACGTAGAGAAGGCGACGGGCTGCTGTGAGAAATGATCCGACTCGGCAATCGCAATGAACAGTACCGCCAGCGCGATCCACCAGATATCATGGCTGAGCTGCGAGCGCAGCTGCTGGTGCACGAAGTAGCCGCGCGAGGTTTCCGGGGCCACCGGCCGGCCGAGATGGTGTCGGATTAGATCGACCAGGACGTTGCTGCGGCTGCTGTGCGCCGGGGTATCGGGCGTTTCGTCGTTGGCGTAGATGCCCAGCGAGCGTTCTTCGTACACGTTTGTGTTGCGGATCGTCACGAGGACCGGGAACGCCGAGACGTACATCATCAGTACGTAGAGCACCAGCAGACCTTGCCGAAGATCGGCGATGGTCACGACGTAGAAGCCTCCGGCGCGCACGGCCAGTGCTTGGAAGAGGCCATCAAGGACGCGGTAGCCGGTTGGCAGGGACTCGATCTCTTTGTTTCCGATGGAGAGAAGCTCGAAAGCGACCCAGTCGATGCCGTTGAGAATGATGATGGTGCCGAGGAGGTACCAGGTGTGTCGAGCCGGGAAGAGATTCGTGTAGACCTTGGTCATTGTTAGCTATGGCATCATGAATCAGGGGCGCTGGTGAGTACGAACTCTGCGTGGATGATCCAAGATAAAGTCCAGAGTGACCCGCCAAGATTTCCACTGCGGCCGATCCGGAAGGACTACTCGCATGGTCCAAATGATAAACCGCAGAAAGCAGGGGTACAGCGTATTTCCAGCGAGAATCAGCATGCCCATTGTGATTAGCGGGTAAGCACTGCGAGAGTTAGCGGTTGAAGGTAATCGACCATGCATAATACACCTACTTCAATTGCAACGCCGTCATATTCGCATCGAGAAGCGACATGCCGCTGTTCACAAATGCCGACACTGCAAAGAAAGCCCCCGTCCAGAAGGGCGACAGCCCGTTGCTGCGCGTTACCTCCGGGTGATTCGCCTCCAGCCATCCGCCGACACCGATAATGCCCAGCAGGAGGAACATGACGAAATAGAGCGATACGACCACGGACAGAAAAGAGATGGCCTCGTACTCGACACCTCCCAGCTCGTCACGCTCGGCCGTCGTCAGCCCGTAAAATTGCGAGTTGCGTGTGATCCTCCCCTCGGATGAGAAATACTTCTGCGTACCGCGGATGATGCCCTTGAATCCAAAGCCAGATGGTTCCTCGGGGTACAGTGGAAGTGGCGCGTCGCGGGGATGGTTGTTGAGATCCATTCGCGCCCCAACCCCGGCCATGGGGAAGACGCGATGTTGATGATGTCGACTCTGGGAATCGGCAACAGTAACCTGGTCATCGTCCAACCACCGGGGGTCATTCTGAATGGACGACGAAGCGGGAGTTTCCTGCACTTGGACGGTGGTCTTTTGGCGCAGTGGGCCACTCTCCTCCCCGGGCTCTTTCCCGCGAGGCAGGTCTCTCGAGGGGCTTTGTAGCTTCAACGCGGAGGCTCGGCGGGAGGCCTCGCGCTCATCCGAGACGCCCTTGAACTTAGCCTCGAACGCTCGCTTACGCACGAGGAGGACCGTGCTGGAGATGAGAATGGCCGAGCCGAGAATAAGCAGGATGAACAAGATGGCCTGCTGGAATGTATTCAACGTTGACAAATCCACCTGGGAAGGCATTAGCTTTCTTGGCTAACGATTTACTTGACGGCATGAACCTACCGTGTTTAATCCAGCGCCCGTCATGGCGCTCACGCACATGAAAACCGCATCGACATATGCGACACTGCGCCAGGGCGTCGAGGTCAAGTAGAAGATGATACTGCTGACCAGACACGTCGCGATGAAGTAGACATAGTGCAGCGTGAGGAAGTTGAAGGGCGGGAGGATCGCCATGATAGCCCGGCACACGGGGACTCGCCATTTGAAAGCTACAAACGGTGAATAAAGGGACTCTGGAAGGGATAGACGATCAAATACCAACGTACGGATCAGCATTGCATGGATCTTCATGCTGGCACCGGTACAGGCGCAGGCCCCAGACCGGCGAGAGATGGGTGTGAGGAAAATCGACCGGGCTTGTAGATGCGGTCCTCCCAGCTGGAGTCAGCGCACACTAACGGGCCAGTGGCCGAGACGCAGCCATTGGCAGGGATATGAATTGCCCAGACCGCTAGATGCTGGATTCCGAGTGGGTTTCGAGAAATTTTTCAAGGGATCAACCCGAGCCCCACTTGGAACCTCGGAGGGTGAGGAGGGAGTTTAGGCCTGGGAGAGACAGAGGGAGAGAGGAAGATAAATGGTCTAGGTTGAATAGAGTTAAACATAGGGTTAACGAGGCCACGAGATTGACGGGGTCGGAGAAAAGGGGAATATCCCGGTTCGTAGGGCTGTGCGGCCCCTGGAGATCCACTTGCACATCACAGTCCAACGCGCTTGGCTTTATTTTCTCATAGGGCCTAAGATCTGCTTCTTGCAAGCAGTAATTCTAACACCGGCCAGTAGGAAGAGGTGCTAATAGAACGATGGTTGCAGTGTATAAAATCTATGCAAGACCATCCACGTCCTGCATCTCTAGAATGAGGTATTCGATTCAACACTACCCTGATTCATTTCCACGCACCCAGTGCCCGCTTTTCCCACCTTGTTTCTCAATGAGCCGCACACCTCCAATCTCCATCCCCTTATCCACAGCCTTCAGCATATCATAGACCGTCAAGGCGGCGCCCGTGGTCGCAGTCATGGCTTCCATTTCGACTCCAGTTCGACCGAAACAACTGACCGTCGCAACGATTTGCATCGATCCATAATCGCTAGGGTTACGAGTGTCGGGTCCGACCAGCTCGACCCCAACCTCGACACCCGTAATGCCAATGCCTGGATGGCAGAGTGGGACGAGATCTGGCGTCCGCTTAGCTGCCATGATTCCAGCTATCCGGGCGACACTGAAGACATCGCCCTTGTGGGTGCCCTGTCCCTGTCGAAGGAGCTCCCAGGGTCGGCCGTTGGAAAAAGATACTCGACATGCCGCCGTGGCGAGTCGTTTAGTTTCAGGTTTGCTGGTGATCTGAGTCATGTGGACCGTTTGAGAGGGAGTCAGATGTGGGAGATCGGGATCGGAGGTTGTTGGAAGCGAGCGAGGGTGGTGGTGTTGATTGTTAGGAATGGACTCGTCTCCATCCCGCCCATGACCGGTATGGTGGAGGCGCATCTGCGATGGCCCGGAGGAGGGGAGGATATGCGTTGGAATTCTCGACCATGAAGGAAGCGTAGATTTCAGCGGTGGGATATGAACGGATCGTGGTTGATTATCTATTGCCTATCAGCCGGGAAACAAACAACCACCATATCACAAATAGGTACAGGCAATTCCGTCTCCAGGATCACGCCAATATACATCATAAGTCATGCCAATCGTAAAAAAAGCCTACCCACCAATGAGAATCATGGGTCGGTTCTTCATATTCTTCAATTCCCCCATGCCCGCGTGCTTCGCTTTCTTGCGCTTCACAGCCAGGCCGATGATATCGAGAATTTCGCGCTCTCGCCCATGATCCAACTTTCCGTCATCACTTAGACGGGCAGCTGTCTGTACTGTCTCCAATAATCCGAGTCTCTCCAATGCGGCCTCGTCGATGGGCTGCCCGCCGTTTTCGCGGCGGATGATATCACGCAGCGATACCTCTGCGTTGCCAAACAGACATACTTTGAGGTTTCCATCACCGGTAATACGGAGCCGATTGCAGGTGCCGCAAAAGTTATGCGTCATGCTGGTGATGAAGCCCACTCGGCCCTCGAAGCCCGGCACGCGATAGGTCTTGCTGGTATCGTTCTGATGATCGGCCACCTTTTCCAGCGTCGGGTACTTTTCTCGAATCACGGCCAGCATTTCCTGGTAAGAAAACATCTTGCCCTGGTTCCACTTGTTCCCGTCAAAGGGCATGTATTCGATGAAGCGCACCTCGACGGGTTTCTCCCGCCCTAGCTCGACAAAGGGGATGATCTCGCGGTCGTTCATACCGCGCATCACCACACAGTTGACTTTCAACTTGATCCCCGCACCGACCTTGTTCATTTCCAGAATTCGGTCGATGCTCTTCATCACCGCATCGAACCCTTTCCGTCGCGTCATGATCTGGAACTGGAAGGGATCGAGCGTATCCAGGCTGAGGTTGACGCCTGTCAGCCCGGCTTCCACCATCGGATCCAGTTTGCGATGCAGTGAGATCCCGTTGGTGGTCAGACATAGTTCTCGTAGTCCATTCCGTCGTAGCCTGCCAATGTCTTGCATCAAAGGCACGATATCCTTGCGCACCGTTGGCTCCCCGCCGGTCAGACGAATCTTTGTGACACCTTGAGATACGAACAGTGATGAAAGGTATACAATCTCCGGCGAGGTCAGGAGGCGGGCGGGTGGCGATAGCTCGATCCCTTCCTCGGGCATGCAGTATAGACAACGAAGATTGCACCGCTCCGTCACACTGATCCGCAGGTAATCATGTTGGCGATTAAACGAGTCCGTCAGAAACTCGGAGAACGGTTTGGCCGACTTGAGCGCGGTGCGTCGAGGCGAGGCATCGTGCGGAGGAATCTCGGTCGCTGTGGGGACCGATTTGGAGGGGGATGTGCTCTGCGGGCGGGCCTGTGCCGCAATAGAGCCCCAGGAGGGAATCCTAGAGCGTAGAAAGACGCGCTTGCATAGCATAGCCGTCATGTGCGAATGGAGGGGGAAGGCATGGCGTGGGGTTTTAAGAGGGAGCTTATCGCATGGACATGCCTCGACTCGCGATCGGGGGTCTCCGCGGGCTGAGTAATGGGGTTAGTCAGTATCATCACCATGTTGATCTCCGCTGAGCTGGTGGATCTTGGATATCCTTCGATTTGACCATGTACGCGCAGCGGCCTCTGTCTTATGCCCCGACTCCCTACAGCTATACGCCGAATCCCGCGCGTTCGGCCACGATCAACCTCGATGAGGTAAGTGTCGCGGGCATGAACGCGGGGCTTTGCACTGACACATCCTAGGAAGTCAAGCTAGTGTCCAGCTCGGGAGAGCGTGATCTCTACGAATCCCTAGCCGAAATATACAGCATCATCATCACCCTCGATGGACTGGAGAAAGCCTATATCAAGGATGTGGTCACCGAGGCCGAATACACCGAGACATGCACCCGACTCTTAAAGCAGTACAAGTCGAGTCTGGGGGATGAGTCGGTCGCTCGGGAGTTTGTGGATCTGGAAACATTCAAACGCACATGGAGTGTACGTCCTTCCTTCCCCTCAGTGCCCCGACAATATCTCATGCGCAATCTAGTTGGAATGTCCCCGAGCAAGCGAACGACTACGCATCGGTCTCCCCGCCACGGTTGAGCAGGCCTCACATGGCGCGCCCCCTTCCAGCAACGCAGCACCTGGCGCGGCCATCGGTGGTGCCTCGGGTAGTTTGATTCTGGCTGCGACAGAGAACTTTATCACCTTTTTGGATGCCTTGAAGCTGAACATGGTGTCCAAAGATGCACTGCACCCGCTGCTATCGGAGGTAATTCAGTCCGTCAACAAGGTCACCGATGGAGAATTCGAGAATCGGGGCAAGATAATTCAATGGTTGATTGCGCTCAACCAGATGCGTGCTACAGAAGAATTGAGTGAGGAGCAAGCACGGGAACTGGCCTTTGACATCGACCAGGCCTACCAGGGCTTCAAGGCCACATTGAATTAAATTGCATGTTTATGGCGTTTGGGATCATGATTTTTTGTTGAGATACCACTAGTATTGATCATTTTAATCTATCACGATTTCTCGGGCAGAGATTCGCCTATTTCACCTTGATCATAGATCCAATATACAAGATTATTGACACCTGTAAATTCAGGCGTCATCCCGAGCCGCGGAACCGCACCAGCCTTTCCTCTTTGGGAATTTTCTTTTTCCTATGTGGCGGACGGAGACTCCGCAAAAGAGTTCCCCATTGCCTCCCCGGCGGCGAGTTGCTCTCTGCACACCACGCAGAGAAACGAGCCCTCATTCACCATGATCAGTGCCACGGCGGACGAGCCGCTCCATGGTGAGTCCACGATCTACACTCCTACACTAAGATAATGGCGCTGATAAGAGCCCGACCCCAGTCTTCGACTTGCCCCAGATCTACCAGAAGCCCTCCGGAACCGATCTAGTGAAAGCGTTGACCCTGTTGACTCTGCAGCCACGCGCGTTTGGCACCACCGCTGAAGTAGTCAAGGGTCCCGCAGTGCAGCCCGCGGGGGTGACCCGGTATCTCACCTCGATCATCTCCAGTTCGCTCTCATGGCTTGACACCGAGGAATTGCGCGAGGCCGTGTGGGATGGGGCTGCGGCACGTCTCAGCGAGCGCTCAGGCCGGACTGGTAAGGACGTCCCGTGGGTGGGATAAGGTTATCGTTTTGCTGATCGACCCCTCTTAGCCATGCCGGCCATGTCTCGAGTCTTCACAGTGCCTGCGTCCTCGGGCGAGGAGCTGACTCTCACCTTGCACGAACCCTCCCTCACTTCGGATAATCTGGGCATGAAGACCTGGGTATCATCCTACCTGCTGTCCCGTCGGCTGCACAACATCCTCGAATCTGCACCAGAGCTCATCCCGACTGGACCTACCGACCCCTCGGTCACGTCGACACAGCCGGACAAACCACTTCGAGCGCTAGAGTTAGGTTCTGGCACAGGCCTCGTTGGGCTCGCCTTTGCTGCTTTGCGGGGCAAATCAGCTAGCATTCACCTGACCGACCTGCCAGAAATTGTGCCCAATCTCGCCCACAACACTGCGTTGAATGTCGAGCTCTTGACCAGCACCGAAGCCACGGTCACCACCGGGGTGCTCGATTGGTCTGTGATACCAGCGCCCTCTCCATCGGCCGAAGAACGATACGACGTGATCCTTGCCGCAGACCCGCTGTATTCTTCGGAACATCCAAAGCTTCTAGTACAGACTGTTGGGAGCTGGCTCAGTCGTGGACTCGATGCGCGCGTCATCACAGAAATGCCTCTGCGAAATGTGTATCTGGCCCAGGTGCAAGAGTTCCGACAACGAATGACAGACCTGGGCTTGGCGGTGATTGAGGAGGGGGAGGAGATTGGATACGATGATTGGGAAAGTGCTGATGGCGATGCTTTGGCAGTGAAATGCTGGTGGTCAGTCTGGGGATGGAGTGAGAGGGTATGACCCAGGAATGTTTGACGCTTGTCATGATGAGATCACGAATAGACGATATACGATAGACCAACAAGAGCTAGATCATATTGTGATTGCATGTTGTGGTAAGGAATGAATTGGTTGTAGTCATCGAGTGAAAAGATGCAAGTCGAAGATGTCGAGCTCAGGAAGACTAGCACATGCATCAATCACGTGTGGCAATGACGTCGATGTTGACAAGGATAAATTCCCTACTAGAACGAATCATTGCTGCTCTGAATGTGTGCATGAATTGAAGAAACAATTATCGCCGCTATTAGATGCTCCAAGGCTACTCCTCGTTAGTTGTTTAGTTTTACAAGGCAAAAGGGTCTGGTGAAGTGCTGCAAGAAGCTAGATTCAATGTGACAACCCGTGGATTCAAGGGTGCGCAAAACAAGCCATAAATCAAGAGCGATGTGCAAGAAGATGAGTTGATGAAGTCGAGAATAGATCAGCCAAGTGCATCAGGGGAGTAGGGATTCTATCAAAGGCAATGCCAACTCGGGGGTGACGCGATGTATTATCGAAAGAATGGCCTTTCCAAGAAAACCAGTCATCGCGGGCTTCCCTCATCCTTTCATCATCGTGAGATATTTTGCTCTTTCAAAAACCATCACGGCCGTACGGTGGCTTGTATCGGACTTCGGATGCGGTTTCGACTCGTTGAATCAGCTTGCGAAGCATTTCCAAGGATAAACGCCCCTTGGTCATACCAGCAGTAAGAAATTCCGGCTTAGTATTCAAGAAATGCTCCATGTGTCCTGCCACCACATCCTCGATTATTACGTGAAGGCCACGATATTCATTGTGATCCCACAGGGCTGTGACGACTTGAGTGAAGAAGTCCGATTTCCATGACGTTTCAATCTGGCTCCTGAACTTATTCTCCGCTGCGTTCCTCAGTGGATTAATGGAGAATTGATTTGCGATGGCATAGACAGAAGCATGCGCCAAGAGGTCATCCTTGGTTGAAAAAGCGCCCGGATAAAATCGGGCTTTGTGGTAGTCATGGCAGTAAAGAAATCGAATCATGGTTGAACAGCCTGTGGGTCGTTTGTAGATAAGTCGAGCTGGCCTATTCGACTCTCCTACGGCCTGTTAGCCCACAGGATCGAAGTTAATCATGGTACAACGCATACCTTGAAGTCACCCCAGCATGCAGCTGCTAGGGGAGCAGACTGGGCACATACAATGGCGCGGTGTATGGGAATTTCCTTGTCCCGGCATTTGATGGTAAAATCTGAGTATTTTCCAGACTCACACAGCTCGTCTAGGAGCTTCGTTATCGAGTCTGACATTTTGACACTGAGAGAGTGTGTGGGATATGATAGTTGATCATGTAAGAGTGAGAGAGTGAGAGTTTAGCAGAGGCAGAGAGTGTAGAGTGTGAGGGTGTGAGGGTGTGAGGGTGAGGAACAGGGGAACAGAGTTTTGAACTTCTTCTCCTTCTACCAAATTAAAAATGGCATTAATTCTCAGATTTGCCAGTGAATACTAGGTGGGAAACAGGGTCAGGTAGACATGGAAAGCTAGGAATCATCCACATGATCGACTGAGCGCTTGACTAGACGCTTCGCTTTTCCATAATTTCCACCTTATCGGTTGCTCGAAGATCCAGCTACTCAGCAGCTTATCAAAAACATATGGGCTTCAGTTTCTCAATAAATGTCGCTGTCAATTGCATCCATCGATTGGGTATCATTCATTCAAGTCGGGAGACAGAATGTATAGAATCGCATCGCTGATCAATCTTGAATCTAATCCGATGCCAGAGAACAGCATTGGCACCAATATAATCAAAGTACATATCATTATAGCTACAGTTCATCTCTCCTGTTCTATGTTTAGTTCTAGATCGAGTCCACGCCTCTTACGTGGGGCAATGACGTCGGCCTCAATCAACTCGGCTTACTCGTATCGCCTCAACCTCTTACACGATCAACAAGGCTCATGAGCATATATTCCAAAAACGACAACCAGGGTGAAATGCATATGCCACCCGACCCCATGAATCCTCCACCATAAACGACCCCGCCTACAAGAATTCCATCATCGCGCCACAATGGTCATCGGGCTTTTAGCCCTCACCTCCATCCCCACGGTGACGGGCGTAGCCTTTGGCGTGAGTGAGCAGCGCAAATCGAACCAGCGCAAAGAAGATGCGCGGCGAATGGTCAAATTCAACATCGAAGCGCAGTGCGACGGCGACACCGACGACGACCGCGATGTACACGGGAGGCGGGTCGTTGTGCGAAATGACAAGGTTGGTTCACCAGAGACAGAACATCAAGACAGGAAACATGCTGAACTGAGCGTGCTCTAGATCTACCTCGACGAAGCCAATCCTCCCAATCGATCCATTCCCGCGTTTACCGCGCTGGCATTCTACATCGAGTATCCCGAGCTCGAGGAAACGAAACATCTGGATCGCGGGCTCGGACTTCCGACTTACGTCTCGGCGAATCCACCCCTGTTGAACTGGATCTATGCAGATGAGGAAACGCACGAGATGAAATACGGGAACCGCTCGCAGAGCGTAGCGCACGTTGTTGGGCCATGGGACTGGACGGAGGATGAGCGGGTGATCCTCCTCGAAGAGAAGAACGCATTTATGGCCGTGGAAGAAGAGGAAGGGCAGTGGGCGCTATATTTCGACCGTGACGGCGACGAGTTGGCGGCCGTGTTGGAGGAGCAGGGGAAATTGGATTGCGCGTTTGTGCCGGTGACTTTGGTCCGACGTGTGGCGGAGGAACCTCCGGCGCCCAGTTCAAGTCAAGGCCAAGGTACAAGTGGAGGGAATGGAAGCAAGTCATGAATGATGCGTTTTGTTTTAATAATATTTGCTAGGGCCATGTACAGAATTCTAATCCTCCATTCCGTCCCAGCTGCCCGCATCGCTGTCGGGAGCAGCCGTGGCCTTGCGGTTGCGACTGGCGGCGATAGCACCCTTCTTGCGATTCTCCATACGCCGCTCGAAGCCACTCTTGGTACTGATTTTCATCCCACGCGTCCCTTTGCCCTCGTCCTGGTCCTTGCCGGCAGTTTTCGAGACCTGGCGTGCCTTGACGCCATGTTTCTTGAGCTCCTTCTTGCTATTCTTGCTCAGATCCGGCAAGGAGTCCAGCAGCCATTTCTGGATGGACTTCTCTCCATCGGTCCCGCGTAACTTCTCGCTGACGTCGATGATGTTCGCGATACTCTTGACGTAGGGAATGTCCTCCTTCGTGTAGTATGTCACCGCGATACCACCCTCGCGGCCAGCGCGACCCGTTCGTCCAACGCGGTGGACATAAACGGCAGCAGAGTTCGGGATATCGTAGTTGACGACTCCGTTGATACCGCGGAAGTCGACACCACGCGCAAGTAGGTCAGTAGTGACCAGAATCCAGATCTCGCCCTTGCGGAAGTCGCGCATGATATCGGATCGCTGGCCGTCGGAGAGATCAGAGTGGAGCACAGCAATACGGGAGGAGCCGCCTGCCTCGGCCGGAATGTCGTATTTGAGCTCGGAGTGGAGGGCGATGGCTCGGGGGATGGTTTGGGTAAAGATGAGGAATGGTGGGCGAAGGCGGACATCTCCCGCTGAGGCCGCGGCTGGGCGTAGCAGCTGTCGGAGCCCAAGCAGCTTTCCCTGTTCAGTTGCAGCGTAAACCAGGCGGTGGTCGATGTTGGGAACGGCGGAGTCTTTCAGACCGACAACCAGACGCACGAGCGGGTGTGGGATACTGGATTTCTGTCCAAGATCTTCTTGGCGGTCCTTGATCGTCGAACGAGTGAGGTCCTCGACATTAGAGCCCATGGTTGCAGACCATAGGCTCACGCGGAGGTCTGGATGCACACAAGAGCGCCAGATGTCAAGTGTTTGTTCCCGGAAGAGGGGATCCATTAGAACGTCGGCTTCATCTAGAACCAAGCTCCGCACCAGGGGCAGCTTGGCTGTGGGTTTCGTTTTATTTGCAGTCAAGGCATTTCCCAGCAGCAGGGGTGTGGTGACAAGGATATCGCTCTTGGTGACGGGCGCATTGCTGCGGCCTTTCTTAGGCCTGTCGTCGTCGTCGCTCTCTTCCTCCGATCCAGGGCCATCGCTTTCCTCGTCCAGGTCTGCAACGGCTTCATCTTCCCGCTCGACAACCCGCATGCCCTTTCGCATCAGTGTAATCTTCACGCCGGTCCCGGCCACCAATTTTCGTCCCTCGTTGACAATTTGGCTCGCAAGTTCCTTGGTTGGTGCCACAACCACGGATAGGATACCACGTTCCTCTGTTTGCGTGTGGTGGTGTCGAACAATCTTGTTGATCACCGGGATCAGGAAAGACAAGGTCTTGCCACTACCGGTTGGGGCCACAACCAGAAGATCCGGCTCCGACGGATCGTCAGATTTGGACTTGCTAGAGACTTCAGGGTCCCCTAGCAAGAGAGGGAGACTCCCCAGTTGTACCTCCGTGGGCACGGTAAAACCTTGCTCGACAACATTCTCCGCGAGCCGTCTCGAGATCTTATACCGGGAGCGCAACTCCTTAAATGAGACCAACGGTTGCGGGAAAATGCGTCGAGCTCGCTTCTGCTCTTTCTTGCTGAGCACGGGGGTCTTCTCCTTCTTTTGCTTCTTTTTCTTCTTGGATTCCTTGGCAGGCGCCGGCTGGATCTCGTCCAAGTCACGCAGATCAGTCACCTTGATCTTATGCGAATTCAGTATCGTCCGGCGCTGCACTTCATCCATTGTATCCTCTTCGCCCGATTCATCATCACGGTCAACCGCCTGATCCGGGGCAGGCTTGGTGGTGGTATCTGTCTCCGTCGAGACTGGCGCGGAACGCTTGGACGAGCTGAAAAAGTCCAGATCGGCTGCATATTCATCTTGAGTATCCTCCACAGCGGTTGCGCGCTTCCTCTTTTTGCCGTGTGTCTCGGCTTCCAACTTCGCGCCCTCGGCAGTGCGGAAGAGCTGCGGATTCGCCGCTTTGCCGGTGGAAGGCAGGCGTGCAGCCGGCTCAGACGCCGGCGCAGCAGCCGACTTGAGTTTTGTCGAGCGAGTCAGCAGCCGGAAAGCATCCATGCTGCAATCCCAAAGGTCCTGTCGGGTTGGAGATTGCGGAGTTGGATATTTTGACCGGAAAAGAAAAAAGTGACCCGCTGAATTTCTTTTCGGCCAATCAGCGTGGGCTGCGGCCGATCACCGCGTAAAGTGCCGCAGAACCCAGTAATAAATCAAATAGGCCAGCGTGACGGGGGTGAGAATCCAGTAATGGTAGATACAGAGCAGAACAAGCAATACGTGCACTTCTTGCATGGTGACGTTGAACCAGACACGAAGACACGAGAAAGTTAAGGGACTTGATGGCGGGTAAGAACTACATGGATCATGAGCAGCCAGAGGGAGATTGTGTCACAGCGCGCCTGGGGAGGCAAATCAATTGCAGAAATGGTTCTATCTCAGACAACAGTTTATATTCCATCGTCTATCATACAGAGTACAAAGTGTGAGGACAAAGGAAAAATCAAAAGGATGAACAGGCTCCGGTTTTAGTGGTGAGGGGCCTCGCCCCGGTAGCCCACAAGGTTCATGCGACCGATCATTTCACCAACGGTAAAGAATCCAAGGACCTCGGCGGCGGTGACACCAACCAGGGCGAGCTCCTTCGGGCTGGCGTTGCGGGCACGGGCCAGGAAGTTCTGGGTCGAGGGGAGGTTGAGGCTCTTGATAGCGGCAGGGTTGCGGGCGACATTGATCAGGGGCTGAAAGTAGGACTGGAAGGTAGCCAAGGTGCTAGAAGAAAAGAGTCAGCTTGCGGGGCGTGAATCAGAGATTCGCATTGGAAAGGCGATTTACGGGGGAGTCATGTTCTGGCCACGGAAAACCAGCTTGCCGAGCTCAAGGCCGACCTTGGAGTAGTAGAGAGTCGGGGGGATCATAGCTAGAGTGGGTAGGAAGGTTAGCCATGGCACGGAAGGCAAAGACGGAATGTGGTTGTTTGGTGTCAACAAGGAGACTGGGGGTCCGGACTAGAGACCGGGCCATCGATCGCACTGATTGAGGTCTCGATCTCCATCCATTCATCTTTCCAAACGCCCATATTGAATCCAAGCTGCCAATGCAACGGGGTTTCGCTTACAGTCGACGAAGGAGACGACCTTGCCCACGGGACCGCCAACCTTCCGCAGGGCCGAAGCAGCATTGGAGATGGCCGGACCAGCAGCGGCGGTGGCCTTAGAGAGACCCTCCTGGGCCTTGGAAGCAGCCTGGCCGGCCTTCTCGGCATTGGTGGAGGCGTGTCTGACGGCGGTTCTCCGGGCCAGGAACTGCGATTGCCGCAGCACGGCACGGGTGGCAGCGGGCATCTTGGGGATTGCGAGGGAGGAGAAGGAACGGAAATCAAAGGACCAAGCAAGGGTCACCCAGGGCAGATGCTGGTGGAAGGACAGGGGAGTCCAATGGCGATTAATCTGGCGCAACGACAAAACCAGAATCTGCGGATCGGGACTCGGGAACTTCAGGGAAGGGTGGTCACGTGAGTATCACCAGATGCCCCTGGCAGTAAACAAACCCAAGCACGCTGGAAAATGGAGGCCGAATTGCAGTTTGGCCATATCTAGTAAATTCTAGCATTGGAATATAGTAGCCAGAGAAACGAGAGGTGTTGTGACGGAATGAATGAGGTACTCGGAATGTACCTGCAGCAGCCCTGCAACGGCATTGACAACATGTGTTGACCGATCCTTGTAGAGTAGAGATAGTCGTGGGCTGTCTTGGGACTGTAAGGCAATAGTAGAATAAATTACAAACTCAGGATTCATTTAGTCGTAGGTTAAATTCTCCTTTCAATTATGAATGATTATAAGAGAAACATAGAAGTTTCTACCTATTGTTATACGATTAGTAAAAACCCTTCAAATTAAAACCCCTGGTGCTCTTTAGAATTTATTCGATAATAAGGTAGAATCTTAGGTATTATAAGAATCATATAAACCTTGTTGGCATCTTGTGTTTAGCCGTTGGATCGACCGACCGGCCACTTATTCGAAACTGCCTTTTGCAACAGTATATCTATTCAGACCCCCGACTATTCAACAGCCCCTATGGTGTTTCCTGTCATGCTACAGTGTATGGTGGCAGTCATGAGGAGGTCCCCAAATGAATTTGCGAGTCGTAGCACTCTATATACATTTCTATGGCCTATTGCACATAATTTTTCAAGGCAGTTATTTATCATTGCATTTATGAGTTAGTTGATTGACTGGCAATTTACTGTAAACTGGCAGTTGAGCTACGCGTTAACTACTCGAAGAAATACGGGTTTTGCAGGGACCGTCGACAAGCATTGTCATTGTGCTTTACACCTCGGGTATACATGGCGCAACCTGTACACCGATCAATCAGAGAACTCTATTGTAGAATCGAGATTACTCAATGGGGATTAGCGCCAAAATAAACGACCTTTTCGGCAATGTGTAGGGCGTTGGGGGGGGGGGGGGGGGGGGGGGGCAATTCTCAAAATATACAGGGCTGTGAGTGAATTTTACTCAGCCTCGTAGATCCCTCGCTTATGAGGTGTTTATAAGCTGCTTATGTGGCATATAAATCCCTTGAAGCCCCCTCTTTTTAGTACCTAGACTATATCTGACCTTCTACCTCGATTCTGGCCCAATTGGCTCCTACAATACATACACAGTGGATCCATCCGCCCATAACCCGTCATTGATTGGTTTCTCATTCCAGGATGAGCAATTCTTTGGTCTTCATCACTGGAGCCACCGGCTTTATCGGCTCCCACGTTGTCGCATCGACACTTCGTGCCGGATACCGCGTGCGACTGAGTATCCGGAGAGCCGAACAAGAAGCATCCATCCGAAGCCGGTATCCCGACCACTCCGACAGTATCGAAACAGTAGTGATCCCGGATCTGTCGAAGCCAGAAGCATTCAGTGACGCTTTCGATGGTGTCGACTACGTCTTCCACCTCGCCTCTCCTATGCCTGGCGGAGGCACGGATTTCCACCGTGACTATTTGCACCCAGCAGTCGATGGGACTCTCTCTATTCTGCGCGCTGCACAGAATTTTCCGCAGATGAAGAAAGTGGTCATCGATTCGTCGGTCTTGGCTCTGACACCCGTCGACGCTGTCCTCCAAAAGGAGGTTTTTGTGACTGGTATGTTTGCTCTTCAAACTATATGACCGTTTTATCCACTAACAGTAGCATAGACAACACGGGGGTTTCTGTACCCCTTGATCTTTCGATGGAATTCCCGGAAGGTTTCAGCGCACACACCTTCAAATATTCCGCCTCCAAGGTCCAAGCCCACAAAGCAACGAAAGAGTTCCTGAAAAACAACAAAAATCACTTCAAGGTGATCACTCTTCACCCGACGTTTGTTCTGGGAGAGAGCTTGGTCCAGCAGAGTGCGGAAGAGCTCGGTGGAGTGAATGCCATGTTCTGGTTGTCGTTAACCCTCGAGAAGCCCATACTCGCCAATGTCTGGATACATGTGCGCGATGTAGCAGATGCCCATGTTGAGGTCTTGAAGAAAGATATTGAAAACGGCCAGGAGTTTCTTCTGTCGGCGCCCCCGGTCTCGTGGGAAGAGGTTGCCTCCTATGTGAACACCAAATATCCCGACTTGGGGTGTAAGCTGGTCGGCCCGGTCGAACGTCGTTGGATCGTTGATACCACCGCAGCGGATACGATCCTGGGTATACCGTGGCGCTCTCATCATTCCATGATTGATGAAGTTGTTCAGCAGCAGTTGGGATTCGGACCGGCATCGACTTCATCTGATCCGTTGGCGCAAATGAGAACGATGCGGAGACCTCATTAATGGCTCGAAGTACATTATACTTGGAAGTGCTCCGACAATGATGAATTCAATCTACCATGGCTGGTCAATCTGGAACGGGAGCGGCAAGTTCAATGCCACGTCGATTTGTTTCAGCTTGCCAATATTGTATACTGCATATTTTCCGCTATGAAATCTCCTCAGATCTAGCGTCTGTGCAGCGGAGAGTAATAATCAACCTTATTTTATGAGATACGATTATATGCTTCAAGCAAGATGACCATGCGGCTACTGGAAACATAACTGTTACGAAGCACTGGATGACCTGATCACCGAGTCTAAGCCTCTATTCATATCTACTCTGTGAGCCTGAGCTTGAGGCCTCTTCAAAGCGACATACCCCCGTTCACGCAGGGCATGCTTGGCACCCGTGGACAAGCCCACCGGAGAATTGCCATTTGCGGGCCAAACTGCCTAGTCTAGAGCGAGCGCAAGCCCCTGCTCTGAACGGGACCAGCTTGGAACACAAATTCTTCCAGATTTCACCCGCGAATTATCCACTGGGGAAATCAACATGGTGGATAATGTAGGATATGGGGAAAACTGATTTAACCGACAGGCGAACCCACTCGGCCCGGGACAAAAGCCGGAGACGGCGGGCCCAAATTGCTCTGTCTGGACGTGACCGGGCAAGTTTCGCCCGCGCGGTTAAATCCGTTGCCCCTCCACTCCACTTTTCGACTCCAGTCTGTATGACGCCCGCAATGCGGGTTGCGGATCAGCTGCCAGGCCGCAGGTTTTGGAAAACGTATTAAAGATCCGTCCGAGCACTTGCTGAGTTTCATTCTTTCTCTCTATTCAACCATGGCTTCCGCAACCGCCGTCACCAAGACCAACATCGGTGTGTACACCAACCCCAAGCACGACCTGTGGATTGCGGAGACAACGCCCAAGGTCGAGGATGTCCAGAGCGGCAAAGGTTTGAAGCCCGGCGAGGTCACCGTCGAGGTGCGCAGCACGGGTATTTGCGGGTAAGACAATCCATCCTCTCACCTGCTCTTCCCCGATCTTGACTAACGGTCACGAACTATAGATCCGATGTCCACTTCTGGCACGCCGGGTGTATTGGCCCCATGATTGTCACCGGCGACCACGTCCTCGGCCACGAGTCTGCCGGCCAGATTGTCGCGGTCGCATCCGACGTCACCCACCTCCAGCCCGGCGACCGCGTCGCCATTGAGCCTAATGTCATCTGTAACGCCTGCGAGCCTTGCCTGACGGGCCGATACAATGGGTGCGAGAATGTCGCTTTCCTTTCCACTCCTCCGGTCGATGGTCTGCTCCGGCGATACGTCAATCACCCGGCTATCTGGTGTCACAAGATCGGCAACATGAGCTTTGAGGATGGTGCCATGCTGGAGCCCCTCAGTGTGACACTGGCGGCCGTCGAGCGCAGCGGGCTGCGCCTGGGTGACCCTCTGCTCATCACCGGCGCCGGTCCCATTGGTTTGATCAGTCTTCTCAGTGCTCGCGCCGCTGGCGCGTGCCCCATTGTCATCACCGACATTGACGAGGGCCGTCTGGCATTCGCCAAGACTCTTGCTCCGGAGGTGCGCACTTACAAGGTGGAAATCGGCAAGTCGGCTGAAGAGTCGGCCGATGGCATCATCAACGCCTTGAACGACGGCAAGGGCGCGGGTCCCGACGCGCTGCGTCCCAAACTGGCGCTGGAGTGCACCGGCGTCGAGAGCAGTGTCAACTCAGCCATCTGGAGTGTCAAGTTCGGTGGCAAGGTGTTTGTGATTGGAGTTGGCAAGAACGAGATGACCATCCCCTTCATGCGTCTGAGTACCCAAGAGATCGACCTGCAGTACCAGTACCGTTACTCCAACACGTGGCCGCGTGCCATCCGCCTCGTGCAGAACGGCGTGATTGACCTGCGCAAGCTGGTCACTCACCGTTTCGCGCTGGAGGATGCTCTGAAGGCCTTTGAGACTGCCTCGAACCCCAAGACCGGAGCCATCAAGGTGCAAATCATGAGCTCGGAGGAGGAGGTTCGGTCTGCCATTGCGGCCTCGAAGATTTAACGGAGAAGAGAGGGGCTTTACGAGTGATGTCTAGAGATAGAGCAGAAATGAATTTCCTTCCCGTTCAAGAGTACCTTGTGAGACGAGGACCCGTGGGCCCGTACGTCATCTGATGTATAAAACGATGTTTGTTCTACATTGTAGCCCTAAATCTTGGCATAAGATTCCGATCTAAGCAACCTCTACAATGGCTTCGATGAGTGATTCGACATACCATTGTTGTTGAGATTGTATGTCATCAGACCTCATCAACAATCCACCAATAATCCACTCAACCCCTTCTTAAACCCCATCGAAATCCGCTAAAACACGATGTTTGACACTATCTTGAGGAGTTGGTTCAATAGAAATGTCACGCCTGGAGTAGATATTTGAATCTGCTTGTTTCAGCTCAATATGGCGATTCTTTCTTTGAACATCGTATCGAGGTCACAATAGAGACCCACCTTTGCTGGGCCCAGAAATCCCCTGTTGATTCTTTTGGATATAGTTGTAAGCTTCAAAAGACTCAGCACACAGGAATCGAAAGGACATGGCCAAAACCACAGGCGATAATGGAGACGAGCACGAATGGAGACTGGCAGTCCCGAATCTTTTCCGTCACTAGATCTACTTACTCCCCCATTGCCGAGGTATTCAATAGATGATCACTAGTCTACTCGGCCGCTCGTCGGGCCTTTGGCAGATCAGCCATAGAAGAATACTAGTCCGGTTAGACCCTGAAGCGCCAAGAGATGGAGACCGATAATTGCCCGCGTCTCCGCATTTTGTAGAGGTCGTGCAGAAGTGAGGTCTGCAGACTATAGGATGGAAGAAGCCGGTTTGCCCATCCCACTGTCCCACTAGCGCGCATAATCATCGGACATTATCTTCTCTTCCCCTTCTCTCCCCACATCCACGTTGCACATCTCCATCGCACCCACCCCCAAGCTTCATTTAAATCGGTCCTAGTCCCGTTTTCAATTCAACCTTCCCCCTTGCTGTGCTCTCCAACGGCTTCAGTTGGATTCTCAACATGTGGGGAGTTCTGCTTCTCCTGTTTCCCCTTGTGGGTGCAGCCATCCTGGGTCCTCGTACCTCGAACGATGAGTGCTCTGGTTACAGGGCCCTCAACGTCAAGGAGCATGATCATTCTTTGGAAGCTGACTTGGTTCTGAATGAATGGGCCTGCAACTCGTACGGAACTGACCTGCCAAACCTGAAGCTTCTTGTCGAGTACCAGACTGGTGAGTACCGGGATACCAACCCCCCCCCCCCCCCCCGGCCCTGGCTTTCTGCAACTGGAGATACTAATCTGGGTACAGACAACCGTCTCCATGTGCTGATCTCGGATGCCGATGACGAGGTCTACCAGGTTCCTGAGACTGTTCTTCCTCGTCCCAACTGCCGTGGTGACTGGCACAAGGAGTCTGCCCTTCGCTTCGACTATGAGCCCGATCCCTTCAGCTTCAAGGTTCTCCGTGGGAACCAGGTGCTGTTCGATACCTCTGAAACCAATCTCATTTTTCAGAACCAGTATTTGAACTTGCGTACCTGGTTGCCCAATGACCCGAACCTGTACGGCCTGGGCGAGCACATCGATTCTCTGCGTCTACCCACTACGAACTACACTCGTACCCTGTGGAATCGCGATGCCTACGGTGTTCCCGAGAACACCAATCTCTATGGCAGCCACCCCATCTACGTGGACCACCGCGGGGATGCAGGCACTCACGGCGTTTTCCTGTTGAACTCCAACGGCATGGACATCAAGATCGACAAGACGGACGATGGCCGGCAGTACCTCGAGTACAACACGCTGGGTGGAGTCTTCGATTTCTACTTCATGGCCGGCCCCACTCCCAAGGACGTCAGCATGCAATATGCCGATATTGTGGGCCTTCCCGCCATGCAGGCATACTGGAGCTTCGGGGTATGTTCCCTCTTCGAGACCGATCCTTATATCGTTGACTAACTTTGGTCTAGTTCCACAACTGTCGCTATGGATACCGCGATGTCTATGATGTTGCCGAAGCTGTCTACAACTACAGCCACGCCAAGATCCCGCTGGAGACCATGTGGACTGACATCGACTACATGGATAGTCGTCGCGTCTTTACTCTGGACTCTCAGCGGTTCCCCCTGGACAAGATGCACGAGCTGGTCACCTACCTTCACCGGCATCATCAGCATTACATTGTCATGGTGGATCCGGCTGTCAGCGATAGTGGTAAGTTGGGACTGTGAAGCAATTATATTTTATATTTCAACTCTTTCTAACAAATACTAGACAACGACGCTTTCAAAAGTGGCAAGGACAATGGAATCTTCTTGACTCGCGGCGGAGATCCTCTCTATGAAGGTACGCAAAGCATCTCTCTGCGAGGGCATGATATTAACCAACTCAGGTGCCGTTTGGCCCGGCGTGACCGTGTTCCCTGACTGGTTTAATCCGCACACCCAGGGCTGGTGGAACGTCCAGTTCAAAAACTTCTTCCACAAGCAAAATGGCCTCGACATTGACGGTCTTTGGATCGATATGAATGAAGCGTCCAACTTCTGCACCTGGCCCTGCAAGGACCCCAAGGCCTACTCCACCGAGAACAACCTGCCTCCTGCACCTCCGGCTCCTCGTGACCCCCCGCGTCATATCCCTGGCTTCCCAGCTGATTTCCAGCCTAAGTCTTCGTCCAACCATGCCAAGCGATCGGGCAAGCAGCGTCGGGATACCAAGGGCAAGAAGACGGGCCTTGTTGACCGGGATCTGATCAACGCTGCGTACAAGATTGCCAACGCCGCTGGATCTCTCAGCAACAAGACCATTGACACCGATATCATCCATGCTGGAAAGGGCTACGCCGAGTATGACACTCACAATCTCTACGGCTCCATGATGAGCACCGCCTCTCGCGAGGCCATGATCCAGCGCCGGCCTAATCTGCGTCCTCTGGTCATCACTCGCAGCACTTTTGCCGGTGCCGGTAAGCACGTTGGTCACTGGTAAGCTACCCGCATGTTGATCTAGTAAATGGTATCACTAACTGTCGTGACAGGCTTGGCGACAATCTCAGCCAATGGGACAAGTACCGTGCCTCGATTGCCCAGATGCTGTCTTTTGCCTCGATCTTCCAGGTCCCCATGGTAGGCTCGGACGTCTGCGGCTTCGGGGGGAACACCACCGAAGAACTGTGTGCGCGCTGGGCCATGCTGGGTGGCTTCAACCCATTCTTCCGCAATCACAATAACCTGGACTCGATCCCGCAGGAGTTCTACCGCTGGCCTAGCGTCGCGGAAGCCGCACGCAAGATCATCGACATCCGCTACCGACTTCTGGACTACCTGTACACGGCCTTCCACCGCCAGACGCAGAGCGGCGAACCCTTCCTGCAGCCGCTGTTCTACGTGTACCCGGAGGACTCGAACACGTTCGGCAACCAGTTGCAGTTCTTCTTTGGTGATGCACTGATGATCTCCCCCGTGACTGATCAAGGCAAGACGGACGTGGCAGCGTACTTCCCCAACGAACTGTTCTACGACTGGTTCACGGGCAAGGCCATCCGCGGACGCGGCACTACCATCACCCTCCCCGACATCCAACCCACGGATATCCCGATCCACATTCGCGCCGGCAGCATCATCCCGCTGCGCTCGAAGAGTGCGATGACCACGACCGATCTCCGCAAGCGAGGCTTTGAGATCCTGGTGGCTCCCAGCCAGAGTGGCACCGCCACGGGCTCGCTGTACCTGGACGACGGCGAGTCTCTGGCGCCGAGCAGCACGTCGCTGGTGCGGTTCGAATTCAAGGGTAACAAGCTGACGATCCGGGGTGACTTCGGCTACCACGCCGACGTTGTGATCGAGGCCGTGACCGTCCTGGGACAGATCCGGGGCGTGGTGGCCCGGGACGTCAACTTCGACGCGGAGCGACAGAGTGTGACCAAGGAGACGAAGATCGAGTTGAGCGGACCGACCGTGGTGGAGATTTAAGGAGAGACATGTCTCTGTGTTTCGGCGGGTGAGATATCTCTCGGGGTAGTTCTTTCGATCTGGTTTTACATGGGGCGATGGCCGTGCGCATATACGTGGGCCTTAATCATGACATTATTCAGACTCTTCCAAGACATGGTAGCGGTGCAGGGCAACTTTCAAATAGTGCACCAGACTTTCAACATGGATTATTTACTTCCCACAGGCGAGATTGTTCGACCGCCTCCTACGTATGGACCGGACCCACGAGTTGCGACGGGGCGAGAAGAACTTGCGAGCCCTATGGAGTATCGAGTCTAACGAGCCTCACGGGCCGCGTTTCCAATGGCAGCCGTTCCTGCATGAACAGCGAATACAGTCAACAACCCCTTCGACGATCGCATCCGGTGATTTGTTTTCGCAAAACAATGGCATTCAACCATTCAATCATTGACTCCGTACTCGAACGGCCAAGAATGCACTGTTCCCGGAAGTGCTGCAAATTCCCACCCCCGCGTAGCATCGAGTCTCGCCCCCATGCTCGTGTTTCACCTTCAGATCGGGTAATTGGACCTTTTTTGGGGACTTTTTTTTTATTTCCAGGTGGATCCTTCCATCCTCGCTTACCCCATGAACGATGGACCGTGGACAGGGGATGGGTCTCCTGGGTCCCTGGGTCCCTGGCACCGATCGGCGGATCATCCACGGAGTACAAAGTACCCCGTCCAGCAGGAAGAGAGGGAGAGAGGGAGAGGGAGAGGGAGAAGGAGAGAGGGGAGAGACACGAATCGACACCAATAGCGAGGCACAGGAGACTACACCTGAAGTCAGGCTTTCCAAGGCCCCCCTCCATCTCCAGTGTCTCACTCCCAACTCCTGCGGCTCCACCGTGATCCCTGCGTCGCCACCGGCTCCGCCCAATGACGAGAGCTCGCCCCAGGCTAGTGAATACATCATATGAATTGGGACAATAAATACACCGTGGAGCCCTCCTGAACCCGGGGCCCTCTCCACCCTCTCTCTTTTAAATCCTCGCGCGCCTCGTCTTTCGTTCGACACTTTCGTTTCGCTACTACACACACCATCATGCCGTCTTTCTTTAAATACGCCGTCGCAGCTCTGGCTGCCGCGGCGCCCATCACTCTGGCGCAGACTTCCACCGAATGTGACCCGACCAAGAAGAGCTGCCCGGATGACACCGGTAGCACCGAGTCCACCCTCGAATTCGACTTCACCAAGGAGGTGGACGGTGACATGTGGAAGACCACCGCCGGCAAGGTCAACACCGGCTCCGATGGCGGCGAGTTCAAGGTCGCCAAGAAGGGCGACGCTCCCACCATCCAGAGCAAGTTCTTCTTCCACTACGGCAAGGTCGACGTGGTGATGAAGGCCGCTCCCGGAACTGGCATCGTCAGCTCCATCGTCCTCGAGTCCGACGATCTCGATGAGATTGACTGGGTAAGTTCAATGATGGCTCCGCATGCGGTAGATGGTAGCTAACCTCGCTCGCAGGAAACCATTGGCAGCAAGACCGACCAGATCGAGACCAACTACTTCGGCAAGGGTGACCACACCACCTACGACCGTGAGACCTGGGTCCACGTCGACGCCGTCCAGGAGAAGTTCCACAAGTACTCGCTCAACTGGCAGGAGGACAAGACCGAGTGGCTCATCGACGACAAGGTCGTCCGTACACTGAACTACAAGGATGCCAAGGACGGCTCTCGCTACCCCCAGACCCCCATGGGCGTGCGTCTGGGTATCTGGGCTGGTGGTGACTCCGACCAGGAGGGCACCGTCGAGTGGGCTGGCGGTAAGACCGACCACTCGAAGGGTCCCTTCTCCATGTACGTCAAGAGCGTCAAGATCCAGAACAAGAACCCCGCCAAGGCCTACCACTGGAGCGACCAGACCGGCTCCAGCAAGAGCATCAAGAAGGTCGATGCCGCCGACAGCTCCCTGAGCCAGAGCTCCAGCTCTTCCACCAGCTCGTCCGACGCCGACTCCTCGTCCACCACATTGGCCACCACCACCGGTTCCTCGTCTTCCACCACCACCACCACCTCCGGCTCGGGCTCCAGCTCCTCCGGTGATGCCTCCAGCTCCAGCTCCAGCTCCAGCTCTGGCTCCAGCTCTGACTCTGGCTCCTCCGGCTCCGGCACCAGCAGCGAGGCTGGCTCGGCCACCGGCTCCGGTGCCAGCGCCAGTCCCACCGCGTCCTACGGTGCCGCCGCCAACATGGTCGCCACCTACTTCGGACCCATGTCCCTTCTCACCCTGGTGGCTGCCTTCTTCCAGCTGTAAAAAAAACCAAAGAAGCAGCAGGGCGCGATACTGAATATGCACATGCAACCATCTACTTAATCACGCCTCATGGAATGAAGTACAGCGGGCTGGAACCGGGCTATTTGGAAATGTGAGGACCGTTGTGTTTTATTTGGACTTATTTTCCCCCCTTTTCTTGTCTGTATCTTTCTCATGGGTCCATAAACCGTTATTTTTGCTATGCGCCGATTCCCAGACCACGCTTCACATGGGGGGAGTTTTGAGCCTTCGTCTTTTGTTCTTCTGATCCCAAATGTATCTACGCAAACCATATAGATCTAATCCTTGGGATTATACGTGTTCATCATGTAGTTCCTATCGCGATCTTTATTTGTTGACGTCGTGATACGTACCTTGTTTATTTTGATTCTTCCTGCGTCTGCAGCTCGTGCGACTCGAGCCGTCATCGGGCAAAGGATGGCAAAGAGTCCGTATCCATCGTCTCCACCCGCGTTCTCCATTCTACGCCCGACCCCGAATCAGGAAAGACGAGGTCCTCAAGTATCTCGATTGGCTGAAACCATTACTTATCGATGGAATCGGAGCGGCGAGCCATGGATACGCCCGCGTGCGGATCTTGGCGGCTGTGGTTGTGGAATGTGGGGGTGCCACGGGTGTGTCCAAGTCCGGAGTATAATTGATGGACTCTGGAGTGTACCTACTCCGTAGGTAATACATGATTACGAAGGAATACGCAGATGCTTCGTATGTACGGAGTAGATGAGGGTGATCGTGTCGAAGTTGGTATACGAATTTTACATGCTTCACAGTGCCTGAAGCCACAGTGGAGACCGGTGGAGACACATCCATGATTTTCAGGGATTTTCATATGGACAAGAGTCAATTGAATTCAAATCCATGGCCCGGAACCCAAGCTCCACTCGGATCGTCTGATCGAGGGTGTTGGCGGCGGGGTTTCGTCACGGTCGTTTCAGCGTCATGTCGGGCAGACTTGGACGAAGCCATTGCCAATGCCCGAACAAACAGTAATCAAGTCATACTCCGTAAACCCAACAAAGGCAGCCCGAAAACTCCAACATACGTATGATCAACGAGGACAGTGCATCGCCCCATGTCGACCCTTGCATCCGCCCCTGCATAAACGGTCATAAACATCGTGTCGCTATCTCGGTTCCTTCCTCCCTCAGCTGGGTGGACCGCCCAGACCAGCACGCTGCACATCGCGTAGTTGTCGTGACAGCCTGAGTACCGAATCAGCGACCGGACGGTGGTGCGTGGCTACCAGGCGGAGCAACGCAAGGGTCGTTGCGGGCCGGGGGTGTCCACCACCAACCGAGCTCGGACCAGGAGCTGACGACTCGGACGACGATCGCGGGCCGAACAGCTGGGCGCCAAATGGGGCGTAGCTCGCCAGCGACTGCCAAACGCCTTGTCGGCGATCGTCGTCTCGTTCAGGGTTAGCGCCTGGCCTGGCGCCCATCAGTGACGCACGACTTTCTTCGCGTACTACAATTCCATCCACCGCCTCAAGGTGGTCATCCAGCGTGTTGAAATGGCTGCTGAGCGATTCGGCCTTGGTTCGGATCTGGGCGCGCAGACGGTCGAGGTACTCGGCGCGTCGTCGTAGCTGGACGGCGAGTCGAACATCGCGTGCGACAGAGCCCCCGACCTCGGGGGTCGGCGGGGATGCAATGAGACTCTCGATGGCGGAATGCAGGTCCGCGCGCATCGAGTCGAACTCCCAGCTCGCGGCCCTGACGGCGTCGTTGCCACCCTGGAATTCTAGATCTAGCGCATGTCGTACATTCGGGAAGCTTGCGTGGAGCTGGTCATGCAGATCGCCAAGCATGTTCTCGCTTTCTTTCAGGGTATGCGCCAACGGTACGAGAGTTTGAAGGGTGCTGTCGAAGATAGATTCGAGGCTCTTTTGAGAGGCAGAGATCGTCTCTTCCGGAGAGACGACTGGGTTGGACGAGAAGAGGTTGCGCGGGGGGGATCTGATATCGAGTGGGACGCAGCTATCGGGATACAGAGCATTGACCGTGGGAAGCCGACATAGGTCTTGCACCTGATAGATGAATTCTGGTAGCACTAAAAGGTGGAGGATAAGGGCCAGCAAGAGCCCATTAAGGGCGACTCGGATCAAACTGCTCTGATCATGACAAAAACTTGTGAACTTTGCAACTGTGCTTCGTCGGTTCGATGGAAGGGTTGAGGCCGGCGAGCCAGCACCGGGACTCGCAGCTGCAGGACTGGCCTGCGGTTCTCGCTGCGACTTTGCCTCGCCCGATCCCAGCTTGCGTCGTTTCTTCGTGGTACTGTTCCCGGTTTGTGTCTTTGAACGCAAGTGCGGCGCTACCCATGACGCCTCGGAGATAGGCACCTCGTAGATCGAGGGCATGATAAGCTCCGGGCCCGAGGTCCATGACGACGTCGACGAAGTCAGGGACTCGGATGCTGGTGCCCGCGCTTGGTTCTTACTTCGTTCCCGCGGTAGAGGAGTTGGGCTCGCTGGGGCTCGGTCGTCTGTCGACTCCTTGAGTGAGGCAGTCGATGCCACCACCCAGGACTCGCCCAGGACTGACCGATCTGGAGTTCGTGGCGGTTCAGACATGGCACCGCAAGGATACCTGGTCAACGGGAGAAAGGCCTGGGAAATATTCAAGACCGAGGCATGTTAAGTGTAGCGATAAGCTCCAGCGATGTTCCTGTAGAACGAAGCGCGTCGCGCAAAGCGGTGGGGAAAGAAGGCGGATCCGCAACATTGCAGGTGACAATCTTTTGCAACCAACCATGCGCCCGGTCACTCGGCTTCCACGCCTCTACACTCGCCCTCTGCTGGCACGGGCCTTGCGAGGGCCGGCGAGTCGATTGCAATGTCTTTCGACCACTGCCGTTCGACGTTGCTCGTGTGCCGAGGCCGCCAACAGTCCCCACGCTGAAGCTCCCACAATACCACAGACCGACCACCGAGCTCTAGGCACAACACAAGAGCTATTTACGTCGTCTATTTACAGTCCCGGGTCTCCTTTATTTCTCCCGAACGGCACCCATGTCATCAACAAGCTCATCTCCTTCCTTCGCACCCAATACCTGCAGTACGGCTTCCGAGAGGTCCTCACCCCGACCATCTACAAACGTTCATTGTGGGAGATATCTGGCCACTGGCAAAACTACAAAGATGATATGTATGAAGTAACGGGTCGTGGCGCGACTGGCGAAACAACTGGCGAAGTGGGCGAAGACGAGTCATATGGCTTAAAGCCGATGAACTGCCCCGGCCACTGCCTGCTATTCAAGTCGCAGAACCATTCATACCGCGAACTCCCCGTGCGCTATGCGGACTTCAGCCCGCTGCATCGGAATGAAGTTTCTGGATCACTGACGGGTCTCACCCGCGTGCGCCGGTTCCACCAAGACGACGGGCACATCTTCTGCCGTCCGCAGCAGATCAAGTCCGAGATTGCCTCAGCACTGGGATTCGTGGAAATGGCTATGACGACCTTTGGGCTGGGGCCGTATCGATTGGTTCTGTCGACGCGGCCGGAGACCGATTTCATCGGGAGTGTGGAGATGTGGGACAATGCAGAGAATCAGTTGCGCCAGGCATTGGATAGTACAGGGCGCGAATGGGCTCTGAACGAGGGCGACGGCGCCTTTTATGGACCCAAAATTGACATCCAGCTTCAGGACCAAGCCGGCAAGTACCATCAACTCTCGACCATTCAGTTGGACATGAACTTGCCGCAGCGGTTTGGTCTAGAGTACCAAGTCGCCGAGGGCGAAGAGGACTACAACCCGGCCACCCCTGGAGTTGCTACGCCAGTGCTTATTCATAGAGCTATCTTCGGGTCGCTGGAGCGGTTCCTGGCCCTGCTGATCGAGCATCACGGTGGGAATTGGCCGTTTTGGTTGTCCCCTCGTCAAGGCATCATCTTGACCGTCAACCAAGACGATGCCGTCGTGCGTCACGCACAAAATGCCGCGGCTAAGTTGTCTGGATTCCGTGCGCTGACCACCGATGGCTCGGCTGGCCCTCCTCGCCCGCTCTCGTCGGTGGACTCTACATTCTTGGTCGACGTGGACACGAGTGCGCAGACCCTCGGCAAAAAAATTCAACGTGCCAAGCAGATGAAGTACAATCTGATCTTCATCCTAGGCTCCCGTGACCTTGCCGACGGTGGTATCACCGTTGATGTTACGGCGCAGATGCAAAACAAGTCTGATGCGGACGCGAATCATTTCAAGGAGCTGCTGGTGTCTCAGCTGGGCCAGGACGCATTGAAAAACCCTCGCGCGGTGAAACTGCAAGTGGATGATGTTCATCGTCTTCTGGTTCAGTTCGAGAAGAACTTTGTCTGATTGACTGTTACTTTTGAGCGACTTGTACTATACTCCACTGTTGTCTGCATATCTGTATACTAAAATCTACACAGCGGGTCCACAATGACGGTCCTGCGGTTAGCCTCGGCTTGGAATGACCGCCTCAGGCACCGGTTGCTCCGAGTTCGGGGCCATCGCAAGAATCAACACATTCGATGAAGCGCAAATTCCGGGAAGAGAGGACAAAGAGATCGAAGTGTGCGCAGAATGACTATATGGGCGAGAGTGCATAAAACAGAGCATCGCCGAAACGCCGATCCAGGCCCTACGTTGACAATCGGCCTTGGCACGTGACTCCGCTGTCGGCCAAAAACTCGGCGTCATGACGATCGCGGTTTGAGTCACAAATTCCTCGCGCTCTATTGGCTTCAGTGTGGCATTTAAATAGATCGCGAATCGCCAAATCCGAAAAAGGTCACTTGTACCTCCCTCTCTCCAGACTCGACTGCGTCTGCTCCTTTTATCACCTCTTATCTACTCCCCGCCATACCCCGCCATGCCGATGTATGTTTAGGACTGCCAATTTGCCCCGCGATATTATGCTAATCTTCGGCAGGCTCAAGGATCCTTCGACGAAATATAAGCCATTTAAGCCCTTGAATCTGCCCAACCGCCAATGGCCGAACAAGGTGATCGACAAGGCCCCGCGCTGGCTGGCTACCGATTTGCGCGATGGCAACCAGAGTCTTCCGGACCCAATGGTAGGAAATATCCCAGTGCACGGAAGCGGCTAAGCTTACCAATGGTGCTGCAGGATGGCGAACAAAAGTACCGCTTCTTTAAGATGCTTGTCGACATTGGCTACAAGGAGATTGAAGTGTCCTTCCCTTCCGCCTCTCAAACGGATTTCGACTTTACCCGCCGTCTCGTTGAAGAGCCCGGCCTAACCCCCGATGATGTCGCTCTCCAGGTTCTCTCCCCGTGTCGGGAGGACCTCATCCGCCGGACCGTTGATTCTCTGAGGGGCGCCAAGAAGGCGATCCTCCACATCTACCTCGCCACGAGTCCGTGTTTCCGCCGGATCGTCTTCAATATGGACCGCCAAAAGAGTCTCGAGATGGCCGTCCGGTGCACCAAGTTAGCCCGCTCCCTGACCAAGGACGACCCGACCCAAGCTGGTACAGAATGGCAGTTTGAGTTCTCGCCAGAGACCTTCTCGGATACGGAGCCTGATTTCGCTGTGGAAGTGTGCCAGGCTGTCAAGGAAGCTTGGGAGCCCTCTACCGAGAACCCGATTATCTTCAACCTGCCCGCCACAGTCGAGATGGCTACCCCTAATATCTTCGCTGACCAGATCGAGTACTTCTGCACGAACATGACTGAGCGCGAGAAGTTTGTTGTTTCGGTTCACCCGCACAACGACCGAGGCTGCGCAGTTGCTGCCGCCGAGCTGGCGCAAATGGGTGGCGCTCAGCGTGTGGAGGGTACCCTCTTCGGTAATGGCGAGCGTACTGGTAATGTCGACTTGGTCACTCTTGCTCTGAACCTGTACACACAAGGCGTTTCGCCCAAGGTGGACTTCTCCGATATCAACTCAATTATCAAGGTTGTGGAGGAAAGCAACAAGATTCCCGTTAATGAGCGCTGGCCCTATGTAAGTGCCATTCTCTTCCTTTGCCAAGGAGTAGCGACTAACCAATTTCAGGGAGGTGCTCTCGTCGCTTCGGCTTTCAGTGGAAGTCACCAGGATGCAATTTCCAAGGGCTTTAAGCTGCGCACAGAGGCTGGTGCTGGGGATGAAACCGAATGGGTCATCCCGTACTTGCCTCTCGACCCTCAAGACATTGGCCGCAACTACGAAGCGGTCATCCGTGTCAACTCCCAGAGTGGCAAAGGCGGTGCTGCCTGGATCATTCTGCGCAGTCTGGAGCTGGATCTCCCGCGCGCTTTGCAAATTGAGTTCAGCAAGATCGTCCAGAGAGAGTCCGAGGCTGTCAGCCGTGAGCTGCGTCCTTCTGAGATTGTCAACCTCTTTGAGCAGGCCTACCACCTCAAGTCGAACCCACGCTTCAACTTGATTGATTACAACATTTCCACCGATCGCTCCCAGTCGCCCGCCCCGCCGGAGCCCGGAAAGGCGGTTAACACGAAGAACCTTAAGCGTCGCTTCACCGGTGTCGTTGAGATTGACAACGCCCAGCACGCCATTACCGGTGTTGGTCCCGGTGCTATCTCGTCGCTGGCTGCCGCCCTGGCCAGCCTCGGCATTGACCTGGATGTCGTCGACTACAAGGAGCACTCGATCTCCAAGCAACACGCCAGTGGTCTCGGTCGTGAGGTGAAGGCCGCCACATATATCCAATGTACCGCCGCCGGCAGCAAAGAACAAGTCTGGGGTGTTGGTATCCACCAGGATGTTGTCCAGGCTAGTTTGATCGCTCTGCTCAGCGCCGCCAGCTCCGTAAGTAGCCACTATTTTTGATTTCCTGGACCACCATACTCATGCTTCGATAGTTCCTCACCTCCCGTGCCGGATCTCCCGCTCCTTTCCGCCCTATCCGCTCCAACACCCTCACCAACGAGGACATTCAGGCTCTTGAGCAGCTGACCGGCTCACCCGAAGCGGCCTCTGCAAGCGGCGGCCTCAGTGTCAACATTGAACAGCTGACCAAGAAGGCCGAAGCGCAGTAAAATGTAAAAGTGATTTAAGTTGCAGTACCCGTTAGCAAATAATGCATATCGCACAAAGTGAAGCGAACAAAAATTGATTCTGGACTCTGCTATGACGCAAGAATCATGGTGTTACTACTGCATCACAGTAGCAAACCATATGAAAGAGCTATAAATACCCTCCCCCGTGGATCTCTGTACTTCCTTTATTTTCTCTATATACTTATCTTTCCAGTATATTTCTACCTCGGGCTAGAAATCAACACGGTGATGCTTATATAAGAGTGAGAGGTGTCCGACATCATCGTGGACAATTTCTCTCTGCATCAGCTACCACCCATATTTCCAACAAAGCGATTTCTTCCTTGTGCAGTCATACAAAGGCGATGAAGTGGTTCTTCATCATGACATGTCGGTACCGGAAAATCCCAGAGGGTTTCAACGACTGGAAATTCGAGCTGAACGGAAGGTAATCACTCTCAACGGTTGAACCCCTCGTCCACGATCAAGATGTCTTCAAATCTCTACCATATTCCTTTGCTATACCTTGAGTGCAAAGAACCATTGATACACAGGCCCCGGCGGCTGTCGAAGTCTCGGTGGAAACAACGACGAGTTCTCCTTCATGGGCTGCATTGTGAGATTTCCCAGGTCTAGGGCGCATGCCATTTCAACCCTGGCCCCGACCCTTCTACATCACAGAGAAGATTATAGTGGCTCTCAGGGAAACTAATCCACTGTTCGTTCGCTCGTTTCTCATCAACAGTATTCAAGGTGAGTCTTTTTGCTCTTACCCTGCATCGCGATGATGGTACCTAGTCTAATCCACATATCGATAGACTTGATGCCTTTTTCGTGGCAGTTTTATCTGTCGTCTACGAAAGCAAAGACCTATGTTTCAATCCGGCTCTCGCTCTCAAGCTCGTGCTCATGAAGACTACGAAATCCTCCTGGAGAGTCCCATACTCGTGGATGGGGTGTTTCAACGGCTTTGGATGAGGATACTGGTGATTCTAAGGATATGACGCCAGTCCATGGAAGCAAAAGCAGGCATATAGTATGTGAGACAGACACTCTTGGATTTCCACCCAGCTGACCTTCGCTGAAGTACTCGACCGAGAGAGATGGAGTCAAGATCTTAGAAGCCACCGAGAAGAACGTGGCCAGTGGTTGTCATACATGCCGTTGGTCTCCTCGCGGCTTCCACAGCCTTCCAGCTACTCAGGTACACTTACACTCGGATCGACGGGTCACCGAAGGGCTTTGCACCTGGCTAGGATAGGCCAGGTGGTTTGGCAGAGTTGATGACTACCCATCATGGAGATGAATCAATCAACCTCGGAAACCCATCCCTCCAGCTTCATCTGTGAGAGGGTTTGCGCATTTGTTATTGATGTGCACCGGGCTGAGGGATCACCGCTCAGCTGTTGGAAAGGTCAATGGATATACAATCTACTTCCATACGACGATCCTTGCCATGCAAGCGGACAACAAAGTCACCAAAAAATAGAACGGCTACTTCGAAACTATGCTGGCAAGCTGAGGATTGAGGAAAACACCCGTTCACTCGAACCCAAAAGCAAATCGCCCCCGACGATTACCGACATTTCTACGACGCACCATGCTTGTCATGAAGATTACTCAAGCGTGTCAGTCTCCCCAACGAACGCAATTCTTGACCAAAATTAAGGTATTGGAATCCACGGCAATTTGTTGTAATCATGACAAAGACACGGCGCCCAGAATTTTCCGCCCACGAGGTGAACTACCCTTTAGCACCAACAAGAGGACTCCCAGATGAGCCTAGGGGTTGGGAATTTGAGGATACACAGTTCAACTCCTCGATATCATCTCTCACGGCTCAGCATGAGAGGTCTGTCATAGAAGAGCAGTATTGATGCGAGCTAGGAGTCACTTTCTGGTCAGGTGGGCAGGAAGATGACGCTGCATTGCGTGCAATTTTCTCATGGTTGGATGCCATTGAGAAGAATACATCTCTTGGATTGACGGTGCGAAGGGTGGATGTCCCTTGATTTACCACAAAGCCCGACCTTAAGCATTCTTCTTTCTCCTGTCCCGATCAACATCGATTCTTCTGCTCCACGGCAGCTTATCGTGTCTCGCTTGCGCGTCCTCCAACCCCTCACATTGTCTTTCGACCGGGTTTGCATGCGCATCTTTGGCAAAAAGGACCGAAGTTACCAGGCTACTGGTTCTCATTACGCTATAACCAGCAGTGTGATCATCTCTGGTGTCTATGAGTGGTTGATGCGATACCGATTCCATTCCTTGATGACCCGCCGAATCATTACCGTTCATGGTCACTCATGGATCTGATTCAGTTTGAGTATAATATGTACGACTGGCATCATGTGGCGTTTCGAAGCAAACCCCGTCTTGGAGGGAGTCGAATGATGACACCTTGTTCGCCAGACTTCCTTCATATTTATTCCGAGGGACGCCATCCAAATCACCTTTTGCAAGCCTTGTAAGAAGGCTGGTATTCCATGTCGACAGATTCATTCCCGAGTCGAGCTTAAGCTTCGCCGGATCTCGAATTGTTAAACATTGGTGCGAACCAGCAGAACTGGACGACAACTCTTCGGAATCCAAGACACGGTCTCTCGAAGGCCTTACGTGGCCATATAAGATCCAGTGACGTGCTGACCATCAACTAAGCTATCGAGACCGCTTCCTGGTCGTGCATGACGCCTTGAAAATCATACGAAGAAATCGCCAAGATTCCGCGGAGATACAAATTTCTGGGTAATGTTCTGGAATGCCCTGACGAGCTAAAGAGGTTTTGCAAGGGTGGGTACATGGACGGTTGCGACTTCACAGGCAAAAAGGACTCGGTCGAGTAGAGCCTATCATCTTTTTCCAAAAGATGGGTTCCCAAATGAATGACCATCAACAATATGATCACTGTGCTCACGGGCGTGGCCCGTTCAAGGCTTGCGTTTTCGGCGCCCTGGATAGTCAGTTCGCATACCTACGGTACTCCCTGCGCCAAATTCCGAAGCAATAGCAATGGTAGGTAAGTCGGCTTGGCTGTCCTGTCGTTCCTGTCCTAACGGTTCATGTAGAGCGTACCCTACTCTGTCCTCTGGTCCACGAGAGAAACTCATCAACAGAATTCGGTACCTAAGCCGGCTTGATATAGCGACAGGCTCAGCAGCTGCAGAATACGCCCTGCAAGCATTGGATTCAAAATGATTGTTGGGCGGCTTAGGGCCTTTCCTGGGTATTCCTAGGACTTGCCTTTTGGATTGGGTTTAGGGATGGAGTTAGGTCTAAGGGATTGGTCCTACTATTCAACGGGGTCTTGGGCTACAAGAAAAGGCACGGCTTCCAGGGGCAGACCCTACACTCAACCATAGATGTTTGATAGCCTGAAAGCACGATCCTCTCTCTTGTCCTCTCTGGCAGCAAATTCAATTGGCCAAACTGGAATCACGTTTCTCTCAGTATTGCTACGCACGTCACGACTATGGGGGGATTCTAATCCATCATGCTGATCTATGCTAGGGCTCATGACCCTCATGGGCATCCAGTTTACATTAATCGCATATATGAAATATCTACATTTATGTCTGCCCGAGATACATCTACCACCAAGTCCCGGAATCCCAGCTCCACCCTCTCTTCTGAGCCCCGTAAATGTTGAACTTCTGCGGTCCCTCTGCAGAAAGAATGTAGCCTTTCTCGCAAGAGGAGAAAGACACTTTTGGCTGTTTCTCGTAGAAGCTATCGAACCCAGTAGCTAGTGCGTCTGCAAGACTGCCCACTCTGCCAGCGGGATGAAGTTGGCGCCAGGGATACCGGCACGCATCGCCGTCACAAGACTTCAGAACAAGCATCAAGGCATCCAGACGGTGAATGATCTGAGATAGGCCACGGCCAGCAACCTTGAAGTCGGCATGTCGGGCCGGATGAGCAGCTAGATTCACAGTTTGATGGGGATCATCCTAAGATACGGTCAGCGAGGCGATCCCGAGAGTGAGTTTTCTCCATCATACCTTGAGGTTGTATAGCTCCTTCTCATTGGTGCACCAAACTGCATAGTACACACTGTAGTTTTCCGCCACAAGCCGGATTCCCTTGTACGTGTTATTCTTGTAGCTATCACCGGGCCGATTCTCCTTATCGCTGGCGTGGCCATAGATGCCCTCTGGGACGGCCAACCCCCAGTATTCGATAGCGACGTGCTCAGTCTTATTATCTGCCTTGCTAGCTTCCACCGTGGTTGGAATCGCTTTACCATCAAGGCCTTCTCTGCTGGATTTGGCGATGGAAAGGAATGTCGGAGCAAGGTCTGTGTGGCTGGTGACGACATCCAAAGTCTCGTTCTTTGGGATCCCTGGGCCTCGAACGATAAGGGGTACATTGATGTCAGTATCTATCAGGCTTGATTAGCAATTTCGAGGTGAGAACAGCAAGACAAGAAGACATACCATAACCGCAGTTCTTTCCGGGCTGCATCCGGTGCTGGCCCAGATGATACCCGTTATCGGTCGAGTAGAAGATATAAGTATTATCCAGCTCACCCGCTTTCTCCAGCTTATCGACAAGATTGCCAAGCATTTCATCGACTGCCTGCAAAGCACGTAGGCGACACCGCTGGAACAAATCAATATAATCAATGACGGTCTGGTTGAGCTCGGGCAAACGCTCCACCCAGCCGACAGCGCCATTGATTAACTTATTAAAACTCGCATCGCGCGGTGCCTTCGCATCCTTAAACAGATCGGCATGGCGGGGCGCATACTCGGGCTCGCCAAACCAAGTCGCATCACGCTCCGGACTATGCGAGCCATTTGAGTGCGGCGCATTTGGTGCAACCGTCAGCATCCACGGCTCCTCCTGCTTCAACGCCTCGTCGAGGAACTCAACCGCCTTGTCCGAGATGACATCCGTCGAGTACTTCCCGTCATAATGAACCGGTGCGGCCCCGTTGCGGGTCATGCGCGCATAGTAGTAGCGGTATGTCCAAGGATCCAACAAGAAGTCGGATCCATTGAAGCCGCGTGCATAGGGCTTGTTGTAGTTTTCCTCGGTGTGTGAGTTCCACAATTTCCCGACGTAGTACGTGTTGTACCCCGCGTCCTGCATCCATAGCGGCAAGTAGTTGTCATTCCAGCCGGCAGAGACGACCTTCGGGTACCCGCCGTATGGAAGACCGACATCGGTCACGTTGGTGTTGTGTGGCATGCGGCCGGTCCAGAGGTTGGCGCGTGAGGGGCAGCATAATGCGATTGAGCAAAAGTGTTTCGGATAGGTGGCTCCTTTTTGCACGAGATGTTCCTTGATTGTCATCAGTTGTGGGAGTTTCTAAGAAGACTGGGAACTTACCTGGAGCTTGGGCATATGCTCCAACCCTCCAACATGCTTGCCCTGGTCATCGGTTAGGATGAAGAGGATGTTGGGTCGCTTGGCTACAGCTATGGTAGCCAGCAAGAGAAAGCAAAGAAGATGCATCCTGTAGAAGCGGGCGCGAAGACAGAATAAAGAGAAAACTCTGCTCGAGTAGGCGCAGCTTCTATATACTTCGTCTTTCCGAAATCTTCATGGCCCCTCATGACGGGAAAAAGACACCCAGAACAGCTCTGGCACCATCTCCCCGCCGAGTGGCAGAGGCGAAAATCATCAGTGATCATACCCTTCATCCTGCTTGATGAGGATAGATCCATGCGTAGCGAAGCCGCTGATCGGCGCCCTCGGAGAAAATAATAGGACCCGGTGGGTCGGCTGGTCGATCATGGGGTAGCGAGAGGCGACACGAGAGGCTCTTCATACTCGTCTTGCCGAGAGCCAAGAGTTGGGGCTGCGATTGCGAATTTCCGGTGCAGATGATGCCAGTCTGGATGATATAGCAGTGGGGCGGTATCACGCCTTCGATGGAGCTGTCCTGATCTGCATGAAACCAAATGATCCTGATCATGTTATCCAACAATCAACAAAATCGACTAGAGTATCGAAGATAGATAGGGCATATGATATATGGATTGGAGTGTGGGTATGTATGTACATTGGGAGTAAAACATAAACAGGGCTAAGGGGGTAACAGGAGCAAGCTATGGGGGAAAGATCACGATGCAAGTGGGGGGACAAAGAGAAAAAACATAGAAAAAATACTGCTCAAGATGACTCTCCAGTGATGGAAGCACGGTTTTTTTCGCCTCGAGACAAACCTTGCCATCTACATTCCATCAGGAATCATAGCCACTGCCATCGTAGCGCCTGTGTACCGCAGCGCTCGTTCCACTCGGTGTGCGGTGCATATCCGGGCCATTGTCTGCGCCCAGAGTAGACTGATACATGAGGGCTTCCTGAGGCCAATCATCGATAACCCCGCTTTCCTGGGTGCCCGGCCGCGGCTTTTCGTCATGCTGGGGGCCAGCGAACCCTGAGGGTCCACTGTTCACGCTAGGCTGCTGCTGGCTGGGGAGCGCATCTCGCCCGGTGGAGGGCTGTCCCGCGAGGTGAGAAGCAAGCTCCTCGGGCAAAGGGTCTTCGAAACTGAACCTAAAATTGCGATTATCCCCTGCCGAATCACTCTGGACAAGCTCCCCGACATCGAAATGATCATGGCCATCGTCTGCCGTGACAAAAGTGGCCGATTGAGGTTCTTGGATGTACGGCATGGCGGAAGTGGCCGCGGGAACGGGAGTGGAGGACACCATGTTATCGGCACGTGTGTCCAGTTCGACGGGACGGTTCTGCGGAGGCACATCGAATTTCTCCTCGAGAACCACAGGAGCTGGAGATCGAGGCATGGAGGCTTCGATTTCGCGGTTCATGGTAGAATGTCGCATGCTATTGCCCATGATACTGCCGGGTTTTGAGCTTCGGCTCATGCGATGCTGCGGTATATCGGCCGCAAATGGATTGTCGTCTATGTCACGAATGCTGAACTGAGCAATGGTGCGTAGCTTCCGCGTCACCCAGGTTGCCAAGACCTTTCCACGTTGCTTCTCGCCGAGACGTGAGCGAGGGAAATCGCCTTGGGAGACGAAAGCAACGATGTCTGCCACGACCTGGTGCTCGCCCAGTATTGTGTTGACAACCACAGGTACAAGAGAGGCTAAGAAAGCCTTCCGAGTGACTTCAAGCACGACGACGATCAAGCCACCTGCCTGGAAGATAGCACTAAACGAAGTGAGTATATGTCCACTCATACGAAGGGTATAATACTTACCATCCACCACTAACGATATTGCGGTGGCATCTCTCCACGGAATTCTCGATGTCCATGGGGAAGTGGTTCAATCCGTTGACCTCAAAAGTTTCGCCAATGCTCCCGAGAACAAAAAGCACCTGCATCTCTACTGCCTGACCTCCATGTCCGATGGGCCGAGTGACAGTGTGCAGGAAGCCCAGGTCTCCGGTACGTACATAAGGTACACCGGGATCTCCATCAGCAACCCGACCGTTCATTCTCTCGAAGTCGAACTCCTGTTTAGATCTGTAGAATCCCAAGGCGCAGGCGTCCGACTGAACCCAGATCTCACCATATTCTCCAACGTGAGCCAGGGTGCAGGTCTCAGGATTCACAATTGCAATCTGAGTGTTGACTGGCACCATTCCGGAATCTTGAATCAACAAGGCACCGGGTTCCGCATCCGGGTCAACGGGGTAGATCAATCCGCGGCGAAGGCTCCGAATGTCTAGCCATAGCTCGATTGGCTCAATGCACATGTATGATCTTGTAGTAATCATAGGGTTCAAAACGTGAGAGTACACGACATTGATCGCTGTCCTGTCTAGGCCGGTACTGGCAAAGTGCAAACGCACTTTTTGGTCTGGTCAAATTGTTAGTAAAGATTCAACTGTGCGGGGAAATAATGCATACAAATATCAGGTCTGGGGCGAGCTTCTGCGGAAATCATCAAGTTTTTGAGTTCCTGCAACTGGAACCCCTTGCCTGACATGGCCGTTACGGCATAATCGAGCATCTGGCTGGTGGCGTATGTATCCTTGATCTTATACCTTGACAGAGTCACGAACAGAGTCATCGGATTTTGAGCGAAATCGACCGGCGAGACAAGGTAGGTTGGAGCACCTAATTGACAGATTAGTGAAAAGAAGACAATGAAGCCGTTTGAACTTACCAACGAAGATTCCCATAAGGCAGGTGTGGAGGAACCCAAGACCCAAGGTACTGCGGATACTTCCAAGGACTGGCCTCATGCTCGTCATCTGGCAAGTTTCCTTTTGGACTTTGCACATCCCCATGATAGTATCATGGCCAATTTGAACCGATATTCTCCGCTGATCGGGCGTCCAGTATGTCCAGACCATAGCAGGCTGGCCTGCCTGAAGCCATGAATCCTTCACGGTGTAACCAAGCTCTCGGCAACTGTGCGATTGCTTCGATGGCTTTGCCGTGTTGTAGATTGCTGGAACACCAATCCGCAGTACCTGGGCAGACTGCTTGATGTGTTGAGACACAAGCTTCTGCCTCATAACATGGTCCACCTCTGAGTTGACGATGATAGCCTTGACATTGAAGTCGTTGATAACATGCAAGAACGCAGGTGCATCCTCCGAGAGACGGTTTTGGTCAATCGGGGCCAACGGAATAATGATAGCACCTAGACAGAGACAGGCATGGACGGCATAGATGTACTCCTCCGAGTGCGTGTACATCAACACCAGATGATCGCCCGGTCTAACCTTGACCTTGTTCTTCAGATAGGTTGCTACCGCTGATACCTTGAGATCGAACTTCTTCCAGGTGATGCCCTTGCCTTCCTTCCCACGGCTATCGATAGAGCAGTAGGCAAGTTCTTCTCCTTGGCGTGAAACTCTCCAGTGCAGTAGCTCGACAATCGAAGTAAACTTGCTCAGAGGAGTGGAAGTCCGGTCATCCATGACAACGTCGCGATAATCCACTCCAGAATACTGCTTCTCTTGATAGGCGAGCAAATCCTGTCTCGATGCCAGCGCAAGGGGAGACCAGATACCACCCTCGGGATCGACACCGACGGGCAAGTTCATGACCGAACGTTCCACGCCAAATTTAACGTGAACCGCCTGCAGCATACCGGCCTCAAATTCCTTGCGGCAGAGCATGTTGCCAATTTCCTGGCGTCCACTTTTTGTAACACGTGGTAGGGTGTTAGGAGCCGTCAGCAAGACACAGAAAACCCGAAGGTGATGTTCATGGTAAAGCACTTCCATACACCTGTCTGCGAGGGAATCTAGCAGAACCGAGTCGAGTTGCCTCGGGGGACCTCCATTCGTCGTGGGTGCGGTTGAGGCAGCATAGGATTCCAGCACAATGACTGGCAAGTGCTCATCATTCACAAAAATATCAAATGCAGTGCAGTCGTGGATCTTCGGGATCTTTTTCAACAGACTAACAATCAAGTGTTGCACAAAGAAGTAGCGGTGTTCAATAATCTCCTGGCCATGTTCAACCCACTCGACCTTTTGGCGGAGACGATCTTCATAAAGGCCCAACACGAAAAGCTTGCCCTCGATCACGCATCCAAGCAAACCAGTCCGGAGGAATTCGGGCTCCACCAGCACGGGTGTGGGATTAGACTCTTCAAACTTGTAAGGCCGAGCGTGGAAGATGGCCTCAGTATGTTTTGGCAGTGCCCAGAAGCCCCCAGAGAGGGAGGGCGAGTCCACCCAGATTTCTCCGATGACATTTGGTGTACAAAGGAGATTGGTTTCAGGATCCACAACAGCGAGAGTAGCATCAGGGATGGGGTAGCCAAAGGCACCAACACGGACTGCATGTGGCATGCTACTGGCATACTTGCGGGCATCCTCACCCATCGCCAGGACGACAACTTCATTGCTCTTAAGCGCCTCTTTGTCAAGCAGGACCTCACCAAGGTCATTTTTGCCGCTCTCCTTGGGTGCCGAAACACGGGAGCCCCCACCGAGCAAACTGCTGCCAAAGCCAGTGTTGGTTTCGGATTTTTCGAGCTTGGCATCTTCTTTCTTGGAGCCATCTCGGACCGCAGGATCCATCTCGTGTGTCAAGGAGCATCCCATTCTTTCCTCGCCACCTAACCAGTCCCTCATACTGACGACCATTCCGCCGTGTTCGGGGAGACAGAGCATTGGTGCAACAATCTCCCTTGCCCGAGGGTTTCGCATTGGGCGCAGCCATCGGTCCGCCAGAATCTCATGGAACTCGGGGTCAAGCGTAAGGGTGTCAATCAGACACAATTTGACACCTCCGAAATTGGGCTCGGCATTTTTCTTGTAGTGCCTGGTCGACATTGGATCTTGCTGGTAATTATAGGCAGCAATTTTGAGCCCGGCGTAATCGGCAGCCATGATAGTAGCTCTGTGCTTGGTGATGAGATGGGCATATAAACCAGGTGTCTCGACGGCGCGATCTTCGTGCCAAACAGTCGTGTGGCCACCATATACCGTAAGGAGAATTGCCAATATCATGCCAATTCCATGTCTCGGATCCAGATAGCTGATGATGCTTTCTCCCTTTTCGCTGAGGTATCTGGTACCTGAATCGGTGGGAACGGTTGAGGTAATCGCACTTAAGCAAGCCATCTGGTGCATGATTGTCCGGTGGCTCATAACCACGCCCCGCATGTCTCCTGTCGGGGCCCGTGCAAATTCGATATATGCCAAATCCGGCACAACAAGCGGGGGTGTATCGTCCTTTTTCTTCGGGTGAAAGCTTCCAAATTCATTGGTCTTCCACCACTCAACGCCTCGAGGCCAATTAAGCTTTTGCGCAGTGATGTCCCGCTGGAAGCCTTTCAGGTTGTTCTCGGTCGTCAATGCGAGATGCGCTTGGGTTGAAGTAAGCACAAGATTCAAGGTCTGATAATCATCCAGACTGTTGATTGGAACGGCAACCACTCCTGCGATAAAGCAGCCCAGAAGGGCAACGGCGAATTCGATAATCTCAGCCTCCCGGTAAATCAGAGCGACTCGATCCCCGCGATATAGGTTACTTTTGTCGCGAATCACCTGGGCCACCTTTTCGGCTCGACTAGCCAATTTCTCGAAGGTGATGGAGGCCATCTCTTTTCCCTTCTGATCCAGCACCCAATATGCAGGCTTCTTCGGATGAGCACGTGCACGATGGCGTAGAACAGCGGGGAGGTTGTCAAAATTTGACATGGGAATATTCTTGTCATGAGGGTCGGAGACTCCAAAGGGGATATCACGAGGTTCCAGAGGCATGAGGTGTTCGATGGTTGGGCCGTGAGGGAGTTCTGAGGCTGGGATGAATGGAGGCGCCATGTTGGCAGTGGGTGAAAAGGCTTCGCCAGATTGAGAGTAGCGATGAAACCCACCGCCATAGCTTTCACGATAGTCATCATGCTGTTGGCCCGCAAAGTCAGAAAAATACCCCTGCTGAGAGTCGAGCATGGTGGACTGTCGCGTGGCTCCACCGGAAGCCGGATCATAAGCACCCATTGCGTCGTCGACATATTCCGCTTGCATGTATTCCGGATGGACATACTCGGGCTGGGCTTCGGGGTTGAAAGCGTAATTCTGGCTGATCAGAGTCGCTGTCCTAGAACCATCCAGGCCTTGCGGTCCCGGGACCGGAGGCTTGGGAAGGAAAAGCGAATCGTACGACCCCGACGACGGCATGCGATCAAGTGGCTGCAACATGCCGGTACTGTCCCTGTCGTAGGAGCCGGCGTGTACTGGTGCCGGGGTTGACGCATCCATGCTCATGCCATGATTGTATCCGAGTTCCCCGCCACCATGCATACCGTCGAATCCGCCGGCATACGTGGGAGAAGAAATGGTCGGGATGGAAGACTCCGCGGTGGGCGGCCTCACGTTCAAAATGGCCGGAGGAGCCATATGCGAGCTATCCGGATAACTTTGGCCGCCATGTGCGTGGGGGTTGATCTCGAGGGATTGGTTGGGCCCAAGGAATTGGGAGAGCAGGACGGTGCGACGTTTTTGATATCTGTTTTCGGATGATTAGTGAACCGTGCTTCTTTTATGCCATAGTGCAGTTCCCATTATTGCTCTAGAGGGAACTTTGGCAGCGGGCGTGTGGAAACTGGTAAGGGATAGTAGTCGTTGGGCGTCGCTTACCCTTTCTCGGTGATATCGCCATCCTGTTAAGCATGACAGACCATGTCAGCACAAGGATCATCGTTGTACGGTGCGGAGTACGTACCTCCAGCTCTTTGTCCAGATTCCGCAGGGCGGACTGGAGCTCGGGACTTTCTTCCGCCATTTGGACACGGAGAGGTCCTCAATTCGGGGGTGTAGATCAAAAGCGCGGGGGAAAGAGGAGCGCACTCATCAACACCTCATTACAAGGAATGACCTTAGGCACAGGCAGAGAGGAGCAGAGGGGACAATTGGTCGAGGCCCCTGTTTGCAGTTGAATCACCCGGGGCCGTCGACAAGTAGTCAACGAGTAGTCGTGTCGCGAGAGAGTTGACCTCCGCGCCGACCACAACGTCACCCACTCAGGGCGGTCAAGCACTCCGAGGGTGCGGCTTAGACTGAGACACTCGATGAATGTCTCATCTGTTCCAATTGATGGTTAAGAATGGCATTGCATCGTCTGAGGGCCCGATCTAGGTATACATGGTCTAGGTATTGGTAGAAGTGACATTCCCGGTGACCCTAGGGTAGAAATGTAGGAAGGTATACAAATAATGCATACAGTGGTCGACCCAAACAACACGAGATTGGCTTCTCGGGATAGACTACTGATCTTCGAAAATGGCCAGTGGCTACGGGATCAACTCGGATATCGTCGATGGCAATGGTCTTGTTTCTCCACAAGTATTAATAGACACAGAGTCCAATTCTTTGTTGCCAACCTGGGATATGGTCAACACCTCAGGCATCACATGCCATCCACGTGATACACTCACCGCCATTGGTGGATCCTGTCTGCCCTAAACTCATGTGACCCCCACACATCCTAAGCGAGCGCACCGCCAAATTCACTTGCTGTCGCCGGCCCGACTTATCGATTCATCCACCCATCGACAACCCGGTCACCTTCCCACGAATCCCTCCCTCGACACTGTCAACATGTCCGACAACGGGGAAGTCGAGGTCGCGACCTTCCCTAGCCTGCCCAAGGAGATTGCTGCCCTGCAGGGTGAGCCTCTGCTGTTCGGAAAGTGGTCGTACAGCGAGTGAGTTGCCTAGGAATGTCAGACCCAAGAACTGTCGCTAATCGGTTCAATAGTGTCGAGATCCGCGACATCTCCCTGACGTGAGTTCCCGAAAATCGATTTCGTTCCGACTGGTCGGCAGTTTTGTTTCCATCGTGCGCGCAAGAAGGTTAAAATGTGTGGGATGCAAATTCTGGTGCCATATCGGGATCACGATCCACGAATGCAAAAATGGCAAATCTCCATGCATGCACTGGGCCGACAAGTCGGTACTGTCGAATATGAATTTGCATCTGAATCGGATGTCAATTCGCGCGAGCACGGTGGAGACAAATTGTCGTCCATGGCGCCACGAAACAATCGGCGGGAGGGGAATTTCTTGGACTAACTTGATGTCTTCCAGCGACTACATCCAGATCCGCTCGCCGGTCTACATTTCCCACACCGCTGGCCGCTATGCCGCCAAGCGCTTCCGCAAGGCTCAGTGCCCCATCATCGAGCGTCTCACCAACTCGCTCATGATGAACGGCCGCAACAACGGAAAGAAGCTCCTCGCTGTCCGCATCGTTGCCCACGCCTTCGAGATCGTATGTTGTCTATGATTTTGGTGGCGTCTGGTCTTGCATTCTAACCCGCCTATAGATCCACGTCATGTCCGACCAGAACCCTCTCCAGGTCGCTGTTGACGCCATTGTCAACTGTGGTCCCCGTGAGGACTCCACCCGTATCGGTTCCCAGGGTACCGTCCGTCGCCAGGCCGTCGATGTGTCCCCTCTGCGCCGTGTCAACCAGGCTATTGCCCTGCTGACCATTGGTGCCCGCGAGGTAAGCTCCCGTTCTACCGACCTACACGGTCGATTCCACATCTGTCGGTTCGCGTACTAATTCTTCATCTCCACCATAGGCCTCCTTCCGCAACATCAAGAGCATCTCCGAGTGCCTTGCTGAGGAGCTCCTGAACGCTGCCAAGGGTTCCAGCAACAGTTACGCTATCAAGAAGAAGGACGAGCTCGAGCGTGTTGCCAAGAGCAACCGGTAAAGGGATGTTGGATCGTTTCTCCGTTTATTCCTGTGTGTTTACGGCTTCTGGAGTGGACGGGGGATTTTCACCGGGTTTCAGTCGATGTGCATACATCTGCGCGACTGTACTTAAGTTGATACAGTCTTGGAGGCAGCAGAATCCAAAAAGATGGAACATTCAAAATGGGATCGCTTGTTTCCAGGCAGTTGAGATGCGATCATGAAGACCGTCGGTCGTAATGGCCACTTTCAATATGACAAAAAAATATTTCCTCTTCACATGTTCCATGGCGTAAATGATGTAGTGAGATGCGGCCTGTCGAGAATATCGAGCAGCGAAAGGTTGTTAACCCAGTCTACTCTAGCAACCAGATCCTGATGCCTACTTCTCATTGTCCTATTTCGCGGTTGAAGTGTCGGCGAACCTGGCTCGAGTATTTATCAATTGGGTAATTACAAGCTATAGCATAAGAATAGTCCCTACCGTCCATTTCTGCTGCATCTGGTCTCTTCTCCCTGTCGTAAACATCTATAGATGATGGCCAACACGTGACCCAATCCGGTCGCGCTAAGTATTCTCGAACTCAATTGTCGATACTATTATATGTCCAGTATGGGAATTATCGGCTTGTGAGCCGCTCCATTTGAAATTCTGTCCCCCTGTTATGATCTGCGCGACAGAAAAATAGGCAGGTGGTCCAACTCAAAAGTTCGGTGCTAGCCCTTCAAACAGCCGCTTATCGATAGGGCGAAAAAAAAGTTTCGGCGGCTTCGACCACCAACCTCTTCCCCCCACGCGCATTTTACATCCATCTCAAGCGCCGTCAAGATGGTGAAACGAAAGCTGGGAGCCTTGGAAAAGGTTGAGGCAGACTTGTGAGTCTTTTTCTATTACGGCGGACTGGCGCGCCCGTTCGCAAGCATTGGTCCGGTCTATTGACACTGCATCGCTCTTCACAGGCCCAACCTACAGCACAAGATTCGCAGAGACCCTAAGTACGTCGTTCATTTTTCGCATATATAATACCCAAGACGATTTGAGCTGACTCGTTTCCCCTAAATAGGTCTTACATTGAGGATTTTCGGGCCCAGCATTACCAGTATGAGTCGCATCGCGAAATTTTCATGGCCGCGCCCACGTCGGCCACGGATACCGGTGTCATTTCGCTGCGAGACCTGATCGATTTCATTTCCCATGTTGCCGATTGCTACCCGGATATCTTGAAGGACTTTCCACAGCAGCTCATCGACATGCTGATGCAGCACCACTTGGTGCTGGAGCCGGAGTTGAGGGAGAAGTTGGTCGGGAGTTTGGTGCTCCTCAAGAAGAAGGATCTTGTCGACTCTGCAACGTATGTCTCGAGCAAAGATAACCCAAAGGTCCGCTGGTTCTAACAGATCTCGGTCTAGATTGCTTCACACTCTATTCCCAATCCTTATCTCCACACCGAGCAAAACACTGCGCGCCTTGCTATTTCAAAAGATTTTGTCCGAGCTTCGTACCGCGAACTCTAAGACGACCAACCACAAGTTGAACCGGACTATGCAGACGGTCCTCTTTAACCTGGTCACCTCAGATCGCACATCTTCCAAAGCTCTTTGGGCGATCAAATTGACCCGAGAGCTCTGGAAACGTCAGATCTGGACAGATGCAAAAGCAGTCGAAGTCATGAAAGAGGCCAGTTTGTCCGAAAACGAAAAGGTCATTGTTGGCGGCGTACGCTTTTTCCTCGGCGGTGACAAGGAGCGCGAGGAGATGGAGGATGAAAGCAGTGGTGATGATGTCGATGTTGGACAGATCAAGCATCAGTTGGGCATTAACAAGAAAACCAAGAAAAAGTCTCGCATTGCCGAAAAGGCCATGGCCAACCACAAGAAAAAGGAACGGAAGAAGACCCAGCCGCACTTGCTCAACTTCTCCGCACTCCATCTACTGCATGATCCACAGGGCTTCGCGGAAACCTTGTTTTCAAAGCATCTGCATAACACCAAGACCAAGCTGAACCTGGAGCAGAAGCTGCTCGTGTTACAGCTGGTGTCGCGACTCGTGGGCTTGCACAAGCTCCATGTTCTTTCCCTCTACTCCTACTTCCAGAAATTCCTTACCCCTCGTCAACCTTCCGTGACCTCTTTTTTGGCCTCCCTGGCCCAGGCGTCTCATGATCTGGTGCCTCCCGACGTTCTCGAGCCTTTGATCCAAAAGATTGCGAACGAGTTCGTCTCGGAAGCTTCGGCTGGAGAAGTCGCGACCGCTGGTCTCAATGCGATTCGAGAGATTTGCGTCCGACAGCCCCTGGCCATGAATGAGACTTTGTTACAGGATCTTGTCATGTATAAGAAGAGTAAGGACAAAGGTGTGATGATGGCTTCAAAGGGTCTGCTCAGTCTTTACCGCGATGTTGGGGCTCAGATGCTCAAGAAGCGTGACCGTGGCAAGGAGGCGGCTATGAGCCTGCGGGCCGGTGAGCGGGACCAAAGACGATTCGGCCAGGAAGAAGCCGGCGGAATCGAAGGTCTCGAGCTTCTCGAGAAGTGGAAGGAGGAGGAACGGCGCAAGAAGCGTGAAGAATTGGGACTTCCCTCTGACGCTGAAGACGAGGAGGATGCCGATGAAGGCAACAACTGGGATGCCTGGAATGTCGAGGATGATGATGATAGCGATGACTCTGGCGATTGGGTCAACGTTCAGAGTGACGTTGAGATTGATCTCAGCGACTCCGAAGACGAAGGCAAGGGTCGACCTTCGAAGAAACCTAAGCAGGAGGATGAGAAACCCAATGGCGATGCCAACCCCGAGGCCGCCTTCTCCAAGCTGGCAACCACCCGCATCTTGACCCCGGCCGATCTGGCTAAACTCGCGGAACTTCGGGCCCAGGCATCTGTCGATGCCGCGGTATCAGGACCAAAGTCTCGCCGCGCTGCCCAAACTGGCGCCCGGCACAATGATGATCCTCTGACGGCCGAGGAGATCGAAGGCCTTGCGGCCTTGTCTGCTGGCAAGGCCACCCGCGAGGAGCGAATTGCCCACGCGAAGGAAGGCAAGACAGACCGATCAGAGCACAAGAGCAAGGAAGCCAAGCGCCGGGAGCGTAAACAGGAGCAAGGCAAGAGTACCACCAACAAGGAGAAGGCCCGTCGCAAGAACTTCCTCATGACGCTGGGCAAGGCCAAGAGCAAGAACAAGCGCAGTCTGGTGGAAACTCGGGCTGTCCTGAAGGCGCATCATGACCGATCGAAGCGTGGAGGAAAAAGAGGTAACCAAGGAGCGTTTTAGTGCTTGGTCCATACGGGTCTGGCGTTGATTTATTATGGATATACTATGAGAACAAAAGTAAGCTTGATGCTCCGATTCTACCTGGTTATGAGAATTAGCCCGTATGGTACAGAAAATTTTGGTAATATATTGTCCGGAAGAATTCTTGAATCAATCATAGGGCGAGTGCGAGGGAGTCGGGTAAATCGATGTTGTTTTGGCGAAGATGGCCGGACAATTCATGGATATATATCAGCGAAGGCAGATGGTGGCCCAGAACCTGGTCACGCCTCACAAATCTACGCAAGGCAAAAGTGGGCGCTAAATATGTCAGCCTTGAGGGGCTAATTTTCGTATTTGGTGTTTTCGAAGGTTATTTACTAGGCTCTTCATAACTGATATCCAAGGTGTTTGTCTGGGGCGATCTGCCCACTCTAACCCGCCAACTCCCCGGGAATCAGCAACGCCCCAGCTTGGCTATTTTAATGATGAGAAGAGTCATAGGATGAGTTCGGAGCGGGAAATACATACCCAAAGTGCAAGAGCTATCGGTATAGTGGCCGTTAACATAGCATTTCTCCTCTTCCAAGTAATGCCAGCCGCTGCAGAATGAAGAAACATATTGTAAGCCAGCAATGCCAGAGTCGAGGCAGATACCTAGGTACATACCAATTGGCGGCCCCATTGAGAGTCACGCATTCCCCCGTCTTGACGCAGGTAAAGTAATACCCGCGTGTCCAGGACGAGGATAATCCCACCACGCGCTTAAAGTTCGTGCCAGGCCCGGTGCGGCAATTAGTATCTTTGCTGAGGACTCTGCACAGCTGGCCCGATCGTTGAAAGATCTTCCTCGTGTCAGACACTTCACTTTGAGCACTGTCCTCTGCAACGGGGACAGCGCGGAGGCCACCGGTCAAGAGGGCACCGACGAGGAGGAGATTGAGCTGCATAATGGAGAATCAAGGCGGGAAGCTAACTTTTTTCTTTCTTATCCGATGCGCAGTCCTAGCTTTATATGCATTTACGAGGAGTGATCTTATACCGTTTGCTACTGAATACGAGATCAACTCTACCATACTCACTCCTACTCCGGCAAACAACGCCTCAGCCACATGCAGCGAATGCGATCTCTTGGCGGTCTCGGATGGAGCCAACACAGCGCCCATTGCGCGGTTGGCTATAGATGCAGGTAAGAGGAGTGAGAAGCATTCAGCCATACTCCGAATACATTTTATCTGGTCCATCCAGAAACGTTGACCACGCGTGAATGTCATTTCCTCCAGTCACATTGTACATACAATCAGCATGACCCACCGGGCCCTAAGCCCTATCCTGATCGGGAGACACTAAGCCTAAGCGGGGTAAAGTGGCAGAAACGTGTCGCGCGTCCTGCGTGTCGCGTTCCCCAGCCATCTTGGCCCATTTGGGTCTGCATTTCTCCCTAGCAACCGCCTCTCCCCTCAACCCGCATACTCCGGATCTTATCAACCCGTCTCTCCTGTGTGCCCCTCTTTTGTGATTCTGCCACAATTCCACCATGCCTGTCTTCAACAGCACCTTGGCCAAGCGCCGCCGCTTTCAACCACCCATCACCACCTTCTTCTCGACGGCCTCAGACACCCCGTCGACCGACACCTATGCCACCTCACATAACCACTACGCTGCTACCACCTTCACGGCCCATCCGGTCGTCCCGGCCAAGGTGCAGTCCTCACTGATGTCGGTCGGAATGCGGGTCCGCAAGTCGGTGGCCGATGGCTACAAGACTCAAGCCGAACTCCAGAAAGAAAAGGCCCTGTCGTCCGTGGTCATGATGGATACAACCCCCGACCGCGGATATGCCGAGCTGGCATCCTTTTCGGGCGTCCCTCGACCTGCCCAGGGTCCCTTCACAAGCAACCACGTCATCACTGACGATGGTGATGCATTCTCTCTGCCGTCGAGCAGCCAGGAGTCCACGGCATCTATGTCCGTCCCCAAACCCGCGAATGGCCAAAAGCGCACACTGGATGATGACATATACGCGGATGTGGAGACCGTGGATGATGAAGTCGGGGATAACTGGGGTGAAGCCTCGCCTGAGCGAACCATCTTATCTCCCAGTTTGGGCCAGCAGCGCCGTCGTATTATTGCTCCCATTCATAAATCCTGTCTTTCTGCGGCTGCGACCATGGACGTGGATGATTTTGAAGAGCCCTCTTTCCTGCGTCGACGAGAGGAGGTTGATGCCGACTACGTTCGGATGGAGTACGCTTGAACTGGTTGGATGAACCATTTCTAGAGGGACAGGTTCCGGATTACCTGCAGTTCGGGTTCACCTTGATTTCTTTGCGTTGTGTATGATTTTTCTTCCTGTGTACTTATACCCTTTGCTGTACTATGATATTTGTATCAATATTTGGCTTTCCCTGCTGCGCGGGGTAAATGAATCGTCGACCATGTTTGGACATCCAATCTTTGATTTTGATCTCTTATTCTAGCGCGAGAGGCTAAGCGGACACCAGAGTCTCTGTTAGGCGAAATCCAGAGATTGATTCTTAGCGTACGAGTAGGTTAAGCCCTACCCCAACCAACCAGTACAATGCAACAAGTTGAAGTCGAAGCTGCAAAAACCCTTTCTATGTAAGAGTGGCATTTCCCCCCGATGCAGGCCCAACCAGATCCCGCAAGTGGAATGACGCGGTAAAATTCTTCTGCTTGACAAACCACGCATTCACCAGCTCCCACTCCTGGCTCGGATCGGCGAAACAAATCTAGACGCAAGTCATCAGCGAAGGTGCACGTTAGCACAGAAATTCCCCGACTAACCTCGAACCGGCGCAACATGCTCGGCACCAACTTGTAGATCTCCAACAGACTGATATTCTTCCCAATGCACGTCCGGCTGCCCATGCCAAACTGGAACATAGTACCGTTCATTTCTTTAATCCGACGGGTCTCCGCGTCCTGACCCGCGTCCGTTCGTACGAGGCTTTCATCCGGGAACCATCGCTCTGGCCGATAATCCTCCGCGTCTGCGCCAAAGATCGCCTTGTTCATATGGATCAGCCACGCGGAGCACCCGACGATAGTCCCGCCGGGCACATAATGGCCCGCGATCTCGGTCCCACCCTCGGGTACGATCCGTTCTAACGGCAAGCCTGCCGCCGGGTGCAACCGGAAAGCCTCTTTGATACATGCATCGAGGTATGGTAGCCGCTGACTCTCCTGCCAGGTAACCAGGCCGGTCTCCGAGTCCGCAAAGAGACCGTCCCGCGCGGCATCGTCGATCTCAGTGCGGAGTCGGGCCAGAGCGGACGGATGCTTGAGCAGGAAGTAGAAGACAGCCGAGAGGCTGATGGCCGTGGTTTCTGAGCCCGCGAACGCCATGCTCACGGCCATCGTTTGCACGAGCGGCTCCGTCATGAACTCGGGATGCGTCTGGTGCGCGGCCAGGAACTTGGAGAGTAGGTCCGGGGATTTCACGCCCGGACCGGCTTCCGGGTCGAGTTTCTCGTTGGCAAGGTCGGCCATTTTCTCGGCCATGCGCTCGCGCGCGAACCGGGCGACGGGGAAGGTGGCATCGATGAGTCCCCATTGGGAGAGTTTGAGATAGATCGGATTTTTGAGAAGGAGCCGGTCCAGGAACGGGATTTGTCCAATCTGGCAGGTGGTTAGCGGGTTGAACCTGATACTACAGCCCCATCAGAGGGCCAGAGCGTGATGTGCCTACCGGAGCCACGTATAGGAATAGCCATGAGAGATAGGCCACGATCCCGTCGACATCTTTGTTGTGCTCCACGAAGCCGTGCCTCTTACTGTAAGTGATTTCCCCGATCACATCAAAGGCGTAGAATTGGAGCCACTGGGGGAAATCACAAGTCTCTGCCTGGTTGACAAAAACCTTCTTTGTCTGCTCGAGAAAGAGTTTGGTGGTGTTGTCCACGAAAGGTTCGTACTGAACCAAAGCGGACATGGAGAATGCCGAGTTGACGCATCGGCGAAAGCGAGCGTGGAAGTCGTTGTCGGTGGAGCTGAAGAGGGATTGTAGACGGTGGCCTTTGGCCACCGACTGCTGCACCACGTAAAACTCTGACTACCGCAGAAAGATTGTCAATACTGTTTGCACCAAAGACATTTCCTCGATTCGCATACCTTGGTAAACCCCTTGTTCAAGCCATATATTGTCTTTAAGGCCTTGGGATCGGCGAAGGAGAGGGTGTTTGGCCCCAGTCGGACCACATCCCCATACTTCCGATGCAGAGCCCGATGGGTAGTCTCCGGTCTACGGCCATAAACATCCAGGAAACGCCACCAGTCGGTAAGGGAGGCAAAGAATGGACCGGGGTACCGATTCAATCCGTTATGATATTTGTTCCGAGCCAGCCATAGCAGCAAAGCGACTACAGACAGTGGTAGCCAATGTCGGGCCAGGAGTCTGAGAATCTGATCGGTGATGCCGTGCATTGTTCTATGCCCGGAAATGACAGGTCTCCGGTGTTCGAATCATATGAAAAGGGAGAAAGAAAGAGCACGCTGAAACCCGGACGTGCAACAAGGAAATGTGAGGGAGGCGAGAAGGGCGTCGTCAGCTCTATCTATAGGATCGCATCGAGCCACGCCATTTCTGATATCAAACGGCACTTGCCCCCCTTGGACACTGCCGTCCAGCCCGGTCCCGGTGGAGCAGAAGCAGCGCGAGGCGGATGCATGACTTGGACGGTTCTGTGCACAAAATCCCGAGGGAGTCAGCATGCGTTGCCACGATACCTGAGATGGCAAGGATTGGCCAAAGCCCCCTCGAGGCCCATTCGAGCGACAGTAGCAGCATGCAGGGATCGCAGCGCAGCGCATCCCCTCGGCGGGGTGAGGCCTAACCGCGGGGCTCTAGGCGTATGGTTGTCGGCAATGCCAATCTTCGAGTCCCGGGTGACTTATTGAAGAATTGCTGTTTCGGTGGGGGTCCAAAAAATTGGCCCTGAAGACCTGACGAAGGGTATACATCATAGCCCGGGGTAGCGGGGGACGAAATCCTCGGATCGTGGGGAGTGGGGCGGCTTTGCTAATCACCACGGGACTTCGCGGTGCTTCAAGTGCCGATGGACTAGATTATTAACGATTGCTTGGTCATATCGACTGGCACGAGGGAGAATGGCCGACAGCCACGCCACTGGAGAAGAGGGATCATTTATAGATACGCGGGTCGAGCAATGAGTGACTTGTCAATCCCAGAAAAAGCAAGACTACCGAGAATGCCAATGGAACACTGCTTGGTGAAGGTAAAAAGCAATACCCAATAATTCCCAGCGATCACTCCGGAATCAGTAGATTATGTTACCAGTGACAACTCAAATGACAGCGTATAAACCATCTCACAGCCCCGCGAAGACGTGCAGTTAGAATCCCACGTCAATTTTCCGGGGGTATGTACCAGCACATGGAGGAACAGGCACTCGAGCTCTAGACCAGAACTGACCACTATCAGTACCGATTTCGGGGCTGAAGAATGCCTCGTCTACAGCGAAAACTGCGAGTCGACTCCTGGGGCTGGTACTTGATCCTCCGCGCCATGACCATCACGTTACAGGTCATGGTGTTCGTGCTGAAATTTGTGACGAAATGGTGGCGGCCGCGATGGGAGATCCAAGAAGGGGACTGGATGACTTGATATGTATGGCGTCCGAACTATGGACAGCGATGGTCTTGTGGTGACCAGATAGAAAGACCATGGCGGGAATGCAGAGAAAAAGCAAATCGTGATAACTACGAATACAACATTCACTCGATTCGCGGTCTCGGTGCTTCGGCATCAAAGATCGAAGAGCAGCCGCAACTCCGGGCAAGTCTTCCATCTATTCAGAAACATGTCATGCATGGTACAAGACTAAAGAAACATCATGCTTTGTACGTCCGACAATCCATAGAAACAAGGCCGAGAGCTCAGAGCTCGTCCTTGCGAGTGTCGTCCTGCGCCTTCTCATCTTCCTCCTTCTGTTCCTCCTTCTCTGCATTCTTGCTCTTCTCGGGTTCGGGCTGCTTCGCCTTGTTCTTCTGGTTCTTCTTGCCCTTGTTGCTTCCACCATTGCGCTTCGCTGTGGCGGCGGCCATACGCTCGTACATCCGATTGAGGACGCGCTCGAAGTCGCGAAGGCGCAAGTCGATCTCCACAACTTTCAGGACTGGGTCGTCCGACTCGGTCAGCTTCTCTTGAAGCTCAAGCTGCTTCTCCAGCCAAGGCTTGGAGGCATCGTAGACTTGATTCAGGGCGTTGAGATCGGTAGGGTTGAAGAGAGTGTACTTGGGCCCAGTGGGCTTCGCTGGGGCGGCAGACTTGGTCTTTGACTTGGCAGACGCAGATGCCGATGCCGACGTTGACGTCGAGTACGAGTCGTCGTCAAGGTCATCCAGTGGGTCGCTGGAAGGAGTCTCAGTCACAGCCGTCGAAGAGCTGGTTTCGGATTCTTCAACGGTGGTGGTGCTGCTCGATGACGAGAGAGATGAGGAGTAGGCCTCTTCATCTTGCTTGATCTGGCCCTCGACCAGTACTTTCATGGCTTCGGCATTCTTGAGCGTTTCCTTCAGCAGCTCGACACGCGCGGGACGAGTGGATGTTTCCTTCATGCGCTTCAGCGCAGGATTGACAATGCTCTTGAGCTCTTTCAGTCTCGAACGGAAGTCGGGGGTCGCTGCATTGTCGCTGTCATCGGACAGCCAATCACTAGCCTTGGTGACCTTCTCCTGAAGAGTAGTCAATTGGTCTGCTTTAATAGCCTTTGTAAAGTCTTCGGTGTCGACAAGGTCGCGGCTGCGATAGATAAAGGACTCAAGTTCGTTCAGAGCCTCCTCACGGAGAACACGGTCGCGGTCCGATGCGTCAAAAGCGGCCAATCGACTACGAATACGGCCCAGGTCCGAAGTAGACACGGCCTGAGTGCCGAGGGTCGTCGACTTCAAGCTGATCGGGATGATCTCAACCTTGGGCTTCGAAGTGGCCTTGGTGCTTTCCTTTGTGGTTGAGCTGCTGGCGGCAGAGCTCTCGCTTGTAGAAGAGGTAGCAGTTGAGGACTCTGACTCGGGCTCGAGGGTGATCGATTCACTAGGCTCGCCATCTTCACCGAGCGGTTGTTGCTCGCCCTTCTTGGAGCCAAGACCAAAGAAGCCCTTAACGTCATCCACGACGCCTCCCTTCTTCTCGGCCTCGACCTCACAGCTCACATTGCCGCTGGTGACTTCGGGAAGACCATCAACGGGACTCAAACGGATAGCAAATTTGGTGGTGATGTTTGCAGCCGAGCAGCCAAAAGTGTCCTTCAGCTTGGCTACAGACGCGGTCAGGTTCTGAGTTTGAACACTGAGGACAGGGTGTCGCTTTTCTTCCTGCTCAACGTGCTGAGAGAAGCTGAATTCAAAGTCTTCCAGATTCTTAACGGTGACCTGCTTCTCAGGTCCAACCTGCGAGGTAGAGGTAAAGAGCTTCTGGTTACGCTCCTTGCCATCCGAAGTCCACTTCAACGAGACAGGGTAAATGGCGGAATCGTGGGCACGGATATCCTTAACCCGGAAACTGGGGCTGAGAGCAGCACCCTTGAAAGCGGCGCCAAAGACAGCCGCCTCATCAGCGTTGACATTAGTGCGGAGCTTTTTGGAAGATCCACAGACTCTCTCCAGCTGTTTCTGGACAAAGGGGGTTCGAATAGCTCCACCGTGGAGAATGACGGAGTCGATTTCATCCAACTTGAGACCAGCTGCCGCCAATGCCTGCTCTAAGGGAGCACCGACGCGAGCGATGTGCCCGGCGGCCATCTTCTCAAACTCGGCACGGCTCACCTTATACTTGAAGTTGAGCTCCTCGTCATAGAGTCCCTCGAAGCTGGTGGCGGTATCGGAGTTGGCGCTCAAGACCTGGCGGACCTTCTCCGCATCTTTCCAGAGTCTGGCCATGGTCTTTCCATGGGACTTCACTTGCTCCGGGGTGACCTTATCCTTGAGCTTCTTGTCTTCGACCAACTTGGCAACCATATCTTTCACGATCAGATCATTCAGGGCATCGCCGCCGAGGGTCTTATCCCAACCGGCACCAAGAACATGGATCTCCTGAACAGTCTTGTTGAAGCGGCCAGTGTCCTTCACCTGGCGACTCTGGAAACGCAACACACTGGCGGTGGTGGATCCAGCACCCATATCGAAGACGACATGGAACTCGGGCTTCTCACCGTTTGAAACACTGGGAAACTTGCGGCTGGTAGCGTAGTTCATTCCGACAGCCAAACCATCACTGATCAAAGCCTCGATGTTCAAGCCAGCCAATTCGGCGGCCAATGCGAGACTTCTCTTCTCCTCCGCGGTGTAGAAGGCAGGGTAGGTAATCACCACATCCCGAATGTTGGATCCCGCACCAGCCAGACTGTCGGCGTTGGCCTTGACCTGCTTCAATTGCATGGCCAGGATCTCCTCAACAAGAAATGCGTCCTTCTTTTCCTCCTCGCCGAGTCGGTTGCTGCGCATCGCGACGGAGTCGCGGCCATTGGTGGCACTCTCAAGCTTCAAGGCTGGATACCGGCTCCAGTAGGCCTTGACCGCGTCGCTGTTTCCATCATCGAATGGGATGCCCAGCAGAGATTTGAGGTTGATGTAGACATCGTCGGGATACCGAGCCGCTAGTGCCAGCGCATTGCCTCCGTAGAATCGTTCCGGGAAAGGTGCGCTGCTGTCTCTTGTCGGCTTGAAAGCGATGGCGGCCGATTCCTTGCGCTTCGAATCCTTGGTGAGAACGATCTCGAGGGGAATTCCGGGTTTCACTAGAGCCGCCTTGAGGTACTCGGTACCCACATCGACGCCAATGACCGCAGAGCCGGCGGCAGAAGCTGGTCCGGCAAAGCTAAGGAGGAATACCAGGAATGGGAGGATCACGAGGGAGAAGAGTGGGGAGGAGGGTAATCGTTGGCGACTCGGGGAAGCCATGGTCTATGTCTAATCTGCGCACTGCGAGAATTAGCCAATGTGTTGGAGGAGCTAGAGTGCAGCGGATCAGTCTTGACGCACGTGAAGGCACGAGTATATACGAAAGATCCCAATTAAAATGCCAAAACCGTTCCACCGGATCGCCAAGAGCTATGTCGGTGGAATGCTGGCCTTGCGCCAGATGGAGAGCGGATCGAGTGGGATCGTGTGGTAGAAGGGGGCGAGTCGAGATATGAATTGAGGGAGTAGAATGGGATTGCAAGGGAACACCGCACCGTTTAAGCCATGCGGGCGCGAGGGGATACTGTGGCCACCTGGCAAGAGAAGCTCCGCGCATCTGAGGCCACGGGTCCGGGATGAACGGTGTTTGCACCATTTGACAAATTACGTAACAGCCCTAGGATCAGGGACGAGGTTTATCTGTCGTACGAGGTAGAGCTTTACATAACTTGGAAATTGTAAGATGGTCACCAATCAATTGAACTACTTTGTGCAGAACTAAACTAAGCCTTCCATCATTGTATGGAACGTCAACGTCAGTCATCAACCAAACCGTAATATGGCCGCCCCCAGAGTAATAGAGCGCGGGAATTAAATCGAAGCTGAGACCAATCATACGAGACCTCCAGCCACGCGAATATGATTTTTTTTTGTGCTTTTGTCTTTTCCCCCTCTTGATCTTGGGAAGACCTTCATTCCTCGGTCATCATTGATCAATGATGTAAGAATCGAAACCTTCAAAGGATTAGATTAGAGCCAGAATGATGGCAAAACTGGGAATGAACCCGGCCAGCGACATCTGGTATTGAGGGGAAGCCCCGTTAAAGCTAGAAGAAGTCGTAGCAGGGGGTGCCTTCGTGGAGGATGGAACGACGCTTGACGAAGACTTCACAGGCGCCGGCGGGCTGGGAGTAGGACCGACGGGGGCTGAAGTGGTCTCGCTGGGAGGCTGAGGAGCAGTAGTTTCTCCAGTTGGTGCTTGAGGGGGAGTAGTAGTTTCCTGTGTTGGTGTTTGAGGGGCAGAAGTAGTCTCCTCGACCGGGTGAGCCGGGGTGGTCTCTTCAGTCACAGGTCCAGGGGCAGTGGTCGAGCCTGGAATCACAGGCGGCACAATCGGTGGGCTGGTAGGGTGAGCACAGCCCTCGGTGCAAGTGGTGACAGAAGTGATAGTCAAAGTACTGGTTTGAGTCAGGGGGTGAGTAGAGACCGAGGATCCGCTGGTGATGACGGTGAATGTAACTGTTGAACATTAGCAATCGGATTCCATCTGATCTCGTAATATACTTACCTGGGCAGGTAGTAGTCACAAAAGTGGTGGTGATAGTCACCGGGGGCGGAGAAAGAGGAGTGGAGGTTGGCGGGGGTGGAGACTGAGAGGGTGTCGAGGTTTCACATGGGGTTGAAGTCGGGGGAGGAAGTGGAGGGGAATGAGGCGTGGAAGTCTCGCATGGAGTCGAGCTCTCGGGAGGGGGGAGGGGGAGGAGAGCTAGGGGTTCCCGACGGTGTTGGGGTTGAGGCTGGTGGAGGAGGGGGAGGAGAATGGGGAGTAGACGTCTCGCATGAAGTCGATGACTCCGGGGGAGGCGGTGGTGGAGTGGGAGTAGAAGTCTCACATGGAGTCGACGTCTCCGGGGGAGGAGTTGAGCTCTCAGTCTCACATGGCGTTGAAGTTGGAGGCGGCGGAGTTTCAACGGGGGGTGGAGTCTTAGTTTCACATGGAGTGGAAGTCTCTACAGGCGGCGGAGTCTCCACGGGTGGTGGTGTCTCCGTCTCGCATGGAGTAGAGGTTTCGACTGGAGGAGTCTCAGTCTCCGTCTCACAGGGAGTAGTCTCCGGTGGCGGTGGTGGAGGAGGGTGGTGGTGATGCTCTTCGCCACGAGCAACGACTCCACCAGCAACATCTCTGGGCATCACAGTACCCGAGGCCAGACTAGCGGCACAGAGCAGAAGAATGGGGACACCGCGCATGATGACTAGCAAGCGAGGGAATGCCAGTATACACGGGTAGAATGAGCAAGCAATATATTAAGCGGTCCTAGAAACGAAGGACAAGCGGAACCGTAGCGAAAGAGTTCCAAAACGAACGGTAAAGATCAGGAGAAGCCTTGTGCAGGAGCGGGGATATCCATTGCATTTATGTCCAGTTCAGCGTGCAGGCTGCCCAATTCGGTCATCGTGTATCCGTCATCGTCTGGGGTCTGTTGATAAAATTGTCGCAACCCGGTTGGCATGGAGTCAAGCCATACGAGCCGTGGAACCAAAACAGACCAGGGTCCCGTGTGGCACTGGATGTAGAAAGTTCACCGCACCCGGTATGGACGAGGGAGACTTTCCGTGTACTTCCAGGACCGGAGCCGACCACGATGTCTTGCAAAGGGTCTCGATGCAGGGCGGACGCGAGTGGCGAGCAACTCACTAGTTGGTGCAGCGACAGGTACTGGGGACGTCGGACCAATGGCGGGATCGCAGGTCTTTGGGCTAGCTTCTGGTTCGCTCAATGGAAGATACAGATGCACGATGCCAAACTCAAAGCGTCGAGAGCCCGACGCTTAAGCGGAACAGAGATCGAGTCGTCCCATGCCCGAGTGGTGAATGTCCCGCGTGGCATCCTGTGCAGCGGAAGGCAGCCGGTGGATAGCTCATCCGCAGCCGGGATTGTTCTGAGGCTGGGACATGGAAACCATGTCCAACAGACCTGCACGATTCCAGTCAGCTCTTCCCTGTCACCATGAGGCTGGGAGAGACCGAGTACATCCGATATCTCGCTCGGTTAAAAATTGACCGTCATGAGAACGGGGGAGAGCTGTTCATTGGGCTCGAATGCGTGACCTATTCCGAGGTCAGATAGGTTCCATTTGTTGTCCAGCTCTGTGTTGTGGGGAAACCTCGCGAATGGCATGCCGGTCGATAGCCCGTTATCTTCTTTTTTTCTCACTTTCGCTAATTCCTTTTTCTTTTTGGGGATTACTTTCAGGGTCCAGGTCGTGGACCAATCATGCGCGCGATCAGTTCCTGCATCTGTGCCTGTTTGCTTGGAAGAAGCGGGAGTCAACGGAGCCTTGAAGTGGCACCTGCAGGTAACGTTACATGACCAGGGTATGGTATTGGGTTTTGCTCGAAAACCAGGGTGGAACATGGCGCTTGCTAGTGGGCACTAAAGCATGTGGGAAAATCAAACGACCGTCGCGATTGGTGCGATACTCGTCAACAAACCAATCGTGAATTGATGTCATGAAGTCGGGATTCTTCCATGTTTTCTACCCTGCTCCGGGCCATGGTTAGGAGCTTGTCATGTCTCGGAGCTCGCGAGCGTTCCATGGTCGCGCACCCAGTGCAAAACCATGACCCTGGCATCCAGTGTGCTGGGAAAGATCAACAATTGACAATTGGTCTAGTCACACCCTGAGATGTTCGCTCCGAAAAGAGGTCTATCGCGGCGAGGGGTGGAATGTTCATCTCCCGCGAGGGCAAGAGTGATGGAGCTCCAGGGTGTACAAGGTTCCGGGTTGAACAACGCCAGCCTCCGGGGACGCATGGAAGTTTGAGCAACTGTAACGACCCGGGGTTCAAGTGAGGGACCACACCGTCGCCCAGGGAAACAGTCATTTTGTCTCATGCTTGGATACCGCCCCCGGAGCGGGGATTTGGGCTCGGTGTCCATCTACTAGTTTACGCCCACATTGTGGCACTCGTATTGAGGAGGGGTGATTCGGGGACGAAATTAGAACTCGGCAGGGATAACGGCGCATGACAAGAGTTTTGAATGGCCATGGAGAGTCATATTGCAAGAGGCGTCGGCACCCCAGCTGTCGGCTGAAGTTAATATCCTCGCCGGTATCTCTCTAATAATCGTCATCGTCATCGGATCCACCGCTCCACCCGATCTCGTAGCTTTCTCGGATTTCTCCCAGACCATTCACCATCGCTTCGCGCTCGTCGACGGAGAGTAAACGAGCGGCCGTCGTCTCGACGGCCTTGATTCTCTCGCTTGTTCGGGTCGAGGCGGTCAATGCGGAAACGATACTTAATCCATCGCTTGACGAAGTCGGATACAAGTCATGTGGGAAACTGTCAAGAACGGGGAATCGAAGTGGGGTGTAGTAACTGAGGATGTTCGAGTTAGTAAATAGGGAAAACCGGGGTCGGCTGGGTAAAGGACTAACCTTTGGAGCATGGGCTCCGAGTTATAGAGCCGAAGTTTACGAAGGGGGCCAATGTCAAGATCGCTCGACCCGGCGGGTTCGTCAGGCTCGCCTCGCCGCACTTGCACTTGATTAAAGATATGGGCCGTCTCGCGACTCTCGCCGTCGTAGGTGAAATCGATGTCAAAGTCGGTCTCGGCTTTGGGGCCTCCTTCCTCGGCCTTGGGTGATGGCTTGAGATTAATGGTAGACTGCAGCTCGAAGATATTGTGTGCTCCATCATCACCGGCCAACGAAGCCTCGAAATCATGATAGGGGCGCAATCGTGATGGCAATGTCACCGTTTCAAGGGCTGAGCTAATCAAAGCGGTAGTTTGCCATTCAGACTGGCGATCCACATGAAGATAGGAAGGCAGTCTGTGGGGAACATCCATAATGGGCACATAAAGGTTTGATTGTGGCGATATCGAGTATAGCGACTTGGCCTTATTGATGTCCCTTTTCCATTGGGCGTGCTGCAAAGAAAATATCAGTGATTGCATTCAGATTGTAGATCAGCCAATAACTGACTCGTTGCACTCGAGTACCATCCTCGATGGCCCAGACCCAGATACTCTTCTTCCCATATTCATCTCTGAGCCGGTCGATGTATCGGGCTGCAAACCCACCCCAAGCATCATCGGCTGCGGTGAATATCTGCAATGATCGTAGCTGGTCACACTCTTCTGCAAATGGCCGAACATCTCGGTCCAGCAATTCGTGCTCTTTGTCGAGGTCATTGAAAAGGTCTTCACCCATGCTCCAATCCTCAAAGGGCATGATCTGCGAGTTCAGTTCATATTCGTTCAATTGCACAATGGACCGAGGGTGGTAGAAGACTCGATTGTAGTCTGACCAAAACCGCACAGTTTCTGACGTTAGCTGAGGAGCGGGGCCAGCCTGGTCTAAACTTTTCTGATAGTCGCTCTGCGGGATGGGAGCTTGCTTCTGCACCACTTCTTGACCGTCCCTGGTCATCAACGAGGTCAACAAAAGTTTTTAGTCAATTAAAATGCAACCGGTGCCTACCACAGACCCTGGCCCGTGGCCGCATCGTCGCTGAGCTCATACAGGGCATTGTATTTGCGCAAAGTGCCAAATCCGCCCTTGAGATCATAGACCACGGTTCGAGGAGTGTACGTCTCTGACCCGTCGGCCCCAACCCCTGGCCGAAAATGCACATCATGATCAATGGGCGACTCTTCGTTCTCGTTGTATGTGAAATATGACTCCTACTCATACATCAGATAATAGACCATTTCGTAAACCAAGATAGACACTACCTGGAGATTCCAGAAATGTGTCGCCAGATAGTTGGCCCGCTGGCCCATCTGTAGAGTCACGACCTCATGCATCGTCAAATTTGTGGTCCGACACTCCCTCGATGTGATACTTTGGCGAGTCTGGAAATGGCGCACAGACGCACGATCCCGGTGACACCCCCACGTGACCCCGCTGCTCGTGACTTGGGCCCGTCACCAGAGCAACGCTAATGTAATCCATCCCAAGAGGGCAACAAACAACGTGTGCTGCGTCACTTTCCCTCAAAACCGCCCAACGGTGATTTTCTGCCGTGGATCTCTCTTCCTTTCAACCTTTTCCGTCGACGCCTCCATGACCTGACCCTCTATCGCCCAATTTTCTCTCCAAAACACCAGCGATGGATTCGTCAACGCGTCCCATCCTCAGCCCCTCGAAGGTCCTCCACCCGGTGTCGCCGGAGCGTATGAATCAACAAGGCATTCCCGCGTCGCCCTCCCTCCCCGCAGATCTCCTATCACTCCACCACAAGAACACCAAGGGTGTTTCCGAAGTCCAAGCTAAGGTCGCCTTCCTCAACGGCCTTTCTCGCGGTGGAAGCCCGGTCCACTCCAGCAATGCAAACAATGCCGCAGTTCAACGAGCGGTTCTCGGACGCGAGGAGGCCGAGTCAGCTTTGGCATCGGCCCAGGAAGAATTGAGCGAGGCGCAATCTCGAGAGCGCCGAATTAGCGAGCGACTTGAGTCTCTACTGGAAGAACTCCACGGCACGAAAGAGCGCCAGGCTCATGAACGTTCTATCTTCGAGAAGGAAATCCGAAAAGCCCGCAAGGAAGCTTTCCGTGCAGGCTCTACCTTGGTCAAGCTTCAAGAAGAGCTGAAGCATTCCAAATCGGAATCAAAAGCTTTGCAAGAAGAAGTGGCTGCCGAGCGACATGCCAAGGATAAGGCTAAGCAAGAGGCATTCGAGCGTGCCTACACGCTCGCAGGTCTGACTGAAGAACTACAAGTCCTCAAGGGCAAGCTGCAGTCCATGGAAACCACCCATCATTCCAACACTTTGGAAATCAGAGCTCACGAGATCCGAAAAGAGGATTTCGGCCGTCTGTCCCTCGCAGAGGGCGACCTCGCTTTTTTGAGCACCCCAAGGAGACCTAAGCGTGTCGCTCCAGACTCGGTCATGTCCCCCGCTCCCGAACTGGAGGCTGGCGATGCTGTCCAGCATACCCCTCCCAAACGACAACGATTGTCAGAGGTGACATCTCCCGTTGATGGCCAGCTTGAAACCGCTGCGGCATCCGATCTGGACTACGAGGCTATGGAGGAACTCAAGGATGAGCTGGGCTTCGAGCGCCGCCGCCGGGAGGAGGCCGAGGAAATGGTCCATTTCTTAAATGTCGAGTGCCAATTCCAGCGCTGCTCCTGCCGTATTGCGGAACGAGAGGGGCGTCGCTATATCTATGACACGGATTATTTCGAGAAGTTCCAAAAACCTCAGCTGGAAGCCGAAGCTGAGGCCGAGGCCGAGGCTGCCCGTCAGGCTAGCCCTCAACACCCAGCACCCCAATCGAGCCACACCCCCTCCGTGGAACCCCCAGCTCCTGTTCCGCATAACGAGCATGTCGTCGTGAAGCCCGAACCAGGCGAACCGCCGGAAAGGATGCCAATGCCTGCTGAGCCATTGGTTACTTTCTCGCCGGAAACGGGAACCTTCAAGACCTTCCCATCGCCTCTTCGTGACAATGTTAGACCCCGGCGCACGGATGAATTCACAGGCCCCCAGCTGACAAGCCCTCAAGCTCATTCCCATCAAGAATGGATGCACTCGCCCAACACCCGCGGCCGCCACGTGAAATCTTATACCCCATCTGGAGACCCTATTCCAGCACAAATGCCTCGCGCTACTCCATTTGAGTCCATCAGCAGCGAGCGGTCCATCGCTCCTGCGCCAAGAGAGGCCGGATCTCACATGAAACATGCCGAAAACGAAGCCCAACGCCATGAAATCTCTACTATGAAAAGACTTCCTCTCCGGGACCCAGTCAACTCGCAGCGGTCATCTGGTCTAATTCCCGATACCCCCATCAACCGAGAAGAGGCACTCGCGCAAATTCGGGCCCGTCGAGGTCGTGCTCGCAGCAAGCAACGATCTGTGAGCGCCAACGAAGCCGCTAGCCGTGCCAGTGGAGCTTCTGTTAGCAGCTCCGCCACAACCCCGGGACGAGGCCCTCGTCGAATTCCCAACCTCCGAGCAGATGGACGAGCCGAGATTGACGTTGCTGAGCGTCGAGATCTCAGCGCTCCAGTGCGCATGTTCCGGCGATAATTTCCCAGGCTAGCGGTTCACTGCGTATATGATCCCTCTTGTTCCGCCAGCTGCTGTCTTTTCGTTCAAGATACCCCGGCGCTGGTACATCCGATTTGTCTTGCATTTCCTTGGTTTCGGATGCTTTGTTCTTATTCAGCTACGACTCTCTTTTTGCATTGCATGTGGAAGCAACACTTCGGCGTCTTTTTTTGGATCCTTCTTTAGCCGCGGCGTTTTCAGTCTCAAATCATTGCTCATGACCATGCATTTGCCTAATATCCGATTCTTGCATTCATTACGCGCATGCGATCCCTATTTCTCTCTTTCTTATGTCGGGTGGAGCTTGTACATATCCTGGTTTGATATCGGCAGTCTAAATCTTGCACTCGATTCTACTATTTCACATTCTAAGCTATGTCTGAGGCCAGTCCCAACGCCTATTGTATGAAGAATCCCTTGGTTTGGATAAGTACAGAAAATATGTATGATCAATGAAGAGCAGATCAAAGCCGGTCATGTCAAATGCCATGACTAGATGCAAGCCCGCAGTAGATGATAGAAAGATTCGGCTATCTTTCTACAGTATGGAAATACCGCAGCAACGGATACGTGCGCTATCGACGTAGGCAGAGCGTCCCCACCATAGAAAGACGAGTTCTTCGACGAAGATCCGGTCTGTGGCGCTCCACACGTCGAGGCCCATCTCGGCCATGTCAGCAATTGTAATGGTGATGGGATCGTCTGTGTCGGTATTTTCACGCGAAGACCCGTATCCTCGACCGGACGACTGGTTTGCTTGGGACCGCTGGCGCAGTAGCGGCGTGTTTCCGTCATCGCCGAGAATAGATTGCCGGGACATGGAGAGCGATAAATCGGTGTCGTCATCGGCCGGGTCATCGGTATAGGGTGCATCGCCCTGGTACTCCTCTATATTGTTCTCGTGATCGTCGGTGTCATGGCGCGCAATGGCGCCGGCGAGCGTGAAAAAGATTTGAGTGGTGAGACGGCGGAAGTAGGCCACCAGGGCGACTTCCGGCGGCTCCTGGCCGGGGTCCTCGGAGTGCATTGAATGACGGGCTCCGGAACCGGGATATGCAAGACTTTCCACGCTTGCCAGAAGTCGGGCGTCTTGTTCGATTTGATGTTCTTCCTCTTCTTCGGAGAGACCGTCGCGGTTTTCGCCTGCCGAGGCCCACCAAATGAATGATCGGTAGGCTAGTCGAGTCCAGGAAAGAGGTTCGATGACCGGACTGGACGAGTATGTCGAGTCCGCATCGGATTCATCCTCGTTCTCGGGGGTATATTCATTGCTGGAGAATTGTCGGAGGCCCCGACGGAGCATGGCATACCGGCGGGCATCTCTTTGGGTGGCCTTGAGTTGAAATGACTTATTTTTCGAGACATTACTCGCCACAGAATGGTCCATCAAGCTGATAGTGGGGAAGACTCTTTCGGCAGCGTGTTCAGAATGCGGTGGAGGGAGGGTAACCAGAGTATCGTAGAGCTCAGGCTTCATGGTCAGAACGCTGTCGGTTGAGCAAGCGATCCAACTAGGGTCCTCTTCTGGATCGAAAGTGGACCGAGATGGATCAAATGAAGACAGATAGGGGATGTCATGGATGCCAACATTGAAGAGTGGACGAGGTCGCAGGGGCGGGATGCGGTCGGTTGGAAGTGCCTGTAGAATGGAATTGGGCAATGATGCTAACAATGCTAAATCATACACTGACCTTGATATTAGTCGTAGTCCAACTGATACAGCACTAAAAAGCTTACCATAGTTGCACGGCGTCTGCACCGGGGCTTCAGCCATGAAGAGGATTCTTTTGCGCAGGAGTGCTGCTCTGTACAAGGGGAAGATCAAGGGCCCGAAGCTGTCCAGAAAATCGGGAAGTGATGATGCAGGATGAGAGGGCGTCAAGGCTGGCCTAAACGTCTCCAGCACCATCGCATCGCTGAATGCGCGGGTCCGTTGCAAGTTCTCCGGTTTATCACCTGGTCGGAACCGAAGACTCAGTGGTGATTCTACCGGGGAGTCTGGGCCGGTCGACTCAGCACCGCCGATTCGGAATGCATCCCAATAATCCGACAATATTTGGGTATTGGACATGTCTGTCGCGTATTTCCTATCAGGGAGGGCGTTGGGTCAGTGCCAACCATGTCAATGAGATGGATCGAATACGAACAGTGTCAGTTCCTTCAATCTTGGAGCATGTCTCCAGCTCTTCCCGAGTCTCCCAGAGCTGAGAGGAACAAGCACTCCAATCGCGAACATCTTGGCATTGCGCTCCGCCTCGGCGGCGGGCTGGTTGAGGAAGGCGCTGATACCGGCATACTCTTCGTGGACAAAGTACCTGAAGTAAGGGCCATGTTAGCGAAGTACCAGGATTCAACAGATGCATGTTCCACTCACACCAGGTCTTCCGTCACGTTATGTAGACCCGAGGGTAGCGACTTGTATTCAACCACCCCTTCGACGTCAACTGCAGGGGTGTATGTTAGTGGCGCGTCTTGGAGGGATCATCTGAACCTGGGACGATTAACTTACCACCGGGGGCAGTCTTTTTCCAAGATACCACATATCTGCGATCGTGTATACATCAGCGATGAACCCCGCGCTGGAGCTTTGGGGTCGCCTTACCCGGTACGGATGTCAAAGCGGATGACGAAGAGGGCCGCAACGCCGGGAGGGGATTCCCTCGAGGCGCGCGAGACGTCAATGGCCGCGGGCTTTCGAGACGCATCAGATGCCATGGTTGGAGAAAGGTTGGAGGCGCTAGAGCGCCATTCATGCAGTCGGGCGATCACGGTCGCTGGGGAATCCGAGGAACTTGGGGTCCGATGGGGGCCTGAGGCAGTGACACTAGCTGTTTTGGGTAGTATCCGAGATGGGCAAGATGATTGGATTGATGATAGATTTAGTTGCCATGGATTTATACTAGATATTCGTGTTTGGGCGGAAGATACTCCGTTTGGCGTTTAATACATAGTATTCCTGTTCATAGTCCACTGCCCCCTGATTCTTGATGGCACCGACACAACCATACCTTCCCGAATATATATATTTTCATCCTAGACACCAGGTCCCAACCCATGCGATGTTCAATTTTTTACAGATAAGTGACCAACCTTCAGAAATAATATCGACATCGTTGATCCAAGTGGAAGTAAACACCGCTACAACCCCGACGCAGATGCCAAAAGTCGACAATGCTGCCAGTCCTCCAGGGCTCTTCCAATTGGCTCCGCTGATCCACTCGATCACCGCGCCGCAAATGGCAAAAGCCAAGCAAACATTCCTTCCCCAGACTCGAGATATAAGATCAACCTGTCACCTCAAGAATCCAGGGCCCAGACAAGCTTTTTGACATTCGTCAGAATCATGTCCGAGAGCGCCCCTACCCACCCCTACTACCCCCTCGGGGCGAAGATAGTCGGTTATTCGCCCAACCAGAGTTCCGTGCTCGAGCTACTCGCCTCGGCGGGTGGGGGATGTACGGCGTTGCTCGGATTGACCTTCGCAGTAACTGGGGCTGTGCGACCCAATCTGGGCATGGCCGATCGAATCGCTATCCTATGGTTCGTGCTGTGTATGACAATTTCCTTCAACGCTGGCTTGGATGTGAGACTAACAGTTGCGGATAGCGGGGACGCTACATTGCTTCTTCGAGGGCTACTTTATGGTCTATCATGACCGAATGGGCTCGGGGCAAGATCTCTTCGGGCAGCTGTGGAAGGAATATGCCCTGTCCGACTCGCGGTACATGACCTCGGACACGCTGGTGCTATGCATGGAGACGATGACGGTGGTGTGTATATGGATATACCTCGAACATCACTTTTCTGGCTAACATGCTCTCCGACAGCTTCTGTGGGGTCCTTTATGCTTTGTGGTGGTGTATCTGACCGCAACACGACACTCCTTGCGTCATCCAATCCAGATGCTGGTATGCATGAGCCATCTCTACGGCGATACGCTGTACTATGCTACCAGCCTGTTCGAGGAGTACATAAATGACCGACCCTTTTGCCGACCAGAACCGTATTACTTCTGGGTCTACTATTTCCTGATGAACTTCATCTGGATTGTAGTTCCGGCTTGTATGTATAACACGGAGAGGGACGGTTGTCTACATAACTGACTCTGATATAGATTACCTCGTCGACAGTATCAAGGTGATTTCAAGCGCGATCAAGGCACAGCAAGATTCTGGCGACCGACGCAAGGCCCAGTAACACCTCTTCCGTCACGGCCGTACGTGGGGGGACGGGCATTGTTGATTTCAACGTCGGAGGGGCCACAGAGCGCTTGTCGGTCGGAATTGAGACGGAAGGAATTTGTGGCAGCAGGAATCATTCAGTTAGAGAGGGATCGTAAAGGAGTTAATCCCCCAAGTGTGAATATAAAAGAATGGAGAATGACCCCCGTGATCTCCCGGAGTCTGTCCAACTTCGATGACGCGCATGCAAGAGGAACCACCGCAGCATCCCCGACACGCAAGCCATTTAAAAGGCTCTGTCCCTCGGCGATCTGGATCTGTCCGCAACCTCCCGCGGTCACGCAGAAAACTGGCCATGCCAAGCCCCTCGACGCCGTCAGCTGGTGCTCGCTGAAGACTTCATCGGGAGCATCCGATCGCATCACGCGCAGTGGGAGCACATCAGACGATAACCTTGCAGAGCGCAGAGAAGCGCAACCTGAGAACGAGGCTCAGCGCGCGCGCTGTCTGGCCGATCTGTCGATCGACGCGCGGTTTCCCCGGCAGCCAGACTAGCGGAGGGACCTGGGCTTATCGGGCTCGGTCAGCGTCTAGGTGCCTAATCACCTTGTTTACATCCTTACCATCGCCTGCAGCCCAGGAAAAAAGACGTTGAAAAAGCAAATGCTGCTGTTCTTTGTCCCGTGATCGAGGTTTGGTCGTGGGAGTCTTTGTGTGGTGAGTGTTCCCCGACCCCCGATGACGAGCGTCAACAAACATGTTTCGGTTGCTTGCCGGCCCAACAACGACGCGAAGAACACTTGGAAGTTGACATTATCGGCTTCGCATAGTGTACCGATGCCCTCTCCTGCGACGCCGCACCGCCCCTCCAACCGTGGAGGGAGTGCCAAACCCACTCCGACGAAGCCGCTGGACATCGGGCAGCCGCTCGGGGTACATGACACCAACTCGGTTCGGTCGAGAGTGCGGAAATGGCAACAACAAGGCGGGGGCGTGATCACGATCGACGATGGTATTTACGATGATGATGACGAGGAGAATCGAACGAAACCCAAGGCCAAGACGGAGAACCCGAAGCTGGACCGACTGGAGAAGCCAAACAAGGACCGCCCTCCCCCGATCAGAAAGCGCAGTCGCAGCACGCCGCGGAAACGAGTCATTAGCGATGAACACTGGAAGAAGAACCGTTCTACGACGCAAACGCCCAATCGCAACCTGCCCGTCCCAAGGCGCATCAACGAGTACACGACGAATGAGGCCTCTGGATCCCCGCGGGCCAAGAAAGACCAGAAAAAAGATGTGTTCCTGGATAAAGGTCGGGACGCTACGAAATCTCGTACTCCTGGGGCTTCCAAGTTTGCTGCTCGTGATGGGAAGCATCAGACACCGCGGAGGGATGCCGATTCCGTTGTCGATAGCGACGCGGAAACGGAATTGTCCAAGCCAAGAGCGAAATCCGAGATAGATGCTTCTCACAAGAGAGAATCACCTCCTCCAGAAGATGCGGAATGGGCAAAAAGTGAGGCTGACTTCTCGGAGTTGTCGCGAAGGCGTGCTCGTGGCCCTGCAAAGCCACCAAAGGGCGGGATCTTTTCCCATATGCTGGACGAGTCCAGGAAGATGTTTAAGCTGCCCGAAGCCGAGCCGGAACCACCAAAGCCCCCTCCGCCTGGGAATCGAGGGTCAAAAATCGAGGCATGGTTATCGGAAACCCCAGACCCTTTCTTGGACAATGACGACTCAAAGAGTGACATTCCCGGGCCGCTGGATATAAAATCCGCGCGAGCTAGAAGAACGAAGCGACTGGACGATTCCGAGACCGCAAGTGCTCCTGCTACCGAGACGCCAGAGAGCGAGCCGCGCCCTAAGAGCTCTCATAGTCGACACTCCAAGGATGACCGACCTTCTTCAGCTGATAAGTCTCGAAAGTCGCACGAGCGCGATTCGATGATGGATCGCAAACGAGCAAGCATGGACAGATCGCTGAAACCAGCATCTAAAACTCGCCCAGAAAGCACGGTTCATGAGAGATCGCATGAAGAGAGCGTGGCACCGTCGGAGTCTGACTTGCAGCCATTATCAGAAGTGTCGGATGTATCTGGCAACAATCCTCCTGTACCTGTTGGCCAGAGAAGGCCATTCCCCAGTACTGGGTACCATCGACTCTCAACAATCGCCTCGCAGGAGACTCTTAGTACTCTGCTCGAGAGTTCAACCGTGTCAGAAAGACCCGCAGCCGCCGAAAAGACTGTTCCCCAGACAGTGGAAGAAGCAGATGAGGCCGCGGAGGAGAAAGATCATTTCGATCCAAACTCACTCCCTGCTGTAACATCACAGCTAAAACGACGGCTGACAACGCACAACGATCTGATGTCGGTCTTATCCGTGCCAGCATCCAGAAGCAGGAGTATTCGTTCTGCTCGCAGCATTCGCAGCAACAAAAGCCGCTTGGCGAACGCCACGATTCCTGACCTGCTGGCTGAGCTCTCAGCCGATGAGGCAAAGTACATGCGGGAGCTCAAAACGCTTGTTGGTGGCGTGATTCCAGTCCTCTTGACTTGCGTCCTTTCACGGTCAGATTCGGCAATTGCTGCGGGTTTATTTCGGCCATCATTGGACCCGAAGGATGACCTGAACTTCTCTAAACCCATTGTTAATATGGGGGTGGCAATTGAGCGCCTGAAAACGCTGCACAAGCGTATTCCACAAGATAATGCTGATGCTTTGCTTACATGGGCCCAAGGCGCGCAAAGGGTCTATCGTGAATACCTCAAAGCGTGGAGACTTGGTTTCAAGGATGTCATTGTGAATCTTGCGCCCCTTGAAGAAGACGAGGCCAATGATAATTCCGACACAAAAAGTTTAGATGAAGGACTGGAGCGTGATAAAGACGGCGATGTGATTGGTAGCGATGGCGGAAAAGTGGATGTTGCATACCTCTTGAAGAGGCCCCTGGTACGGCTCAAGTATCTGGCCAAGAGCTTCAAAGGCATCAATATAGTCGAGCCATCAACCAAGGCGGAACAGATCGCTGATTCCTACCAATCGCTCGTGGTCGAGGCCCGAAAGCGGGCCCGGGATGAGAGGGCCAGGCTAGAGGACGAGTCTGCTGCTAGCATTGATGCCACTCGTGCCCGGGATCCGATGACATTGGGTGTGGTTCGAGGCATCACCGTTGACCAGCACCGTCGTGTTCGGGCTCGTGATTTCTTCAACCTGTCTCTCTACCATTCCAGTGGCCAGCTAGTCGATTGCCGAGCCGAGCTCCTTTACCGCGACAATGCGCCAGGCAATGGCGTCGGGGGTGACTTAATGATCTGTGAGATTGACCATTCTGAGCGATGGCTACTGTTTCCTCCGATGGACCTTCGATGCGTGTCGGCCCGCAATGGTGATGCCAAAGGCGAGATTGTTCTCATGCTGCGCAGCGGCCCCGGGGAGCAAAAATACTGGCAAGAGTTGATTTCGCTTCGTATCGACGACATCGAAATCGGTCTTGAATGGGTTCAGCTATTAGGGTCAGACCCCATCCCTCCCGCTCTTTGCAGAAGCCAGAGCTTCATTAGCCGAGTCAAACAGCATAAAGCTCGGAAGCCTTCCGTTAGCGACTCGCCCCCAAGGCCCAATGCAAGTGACGTGGACATTCCCATTGGCGAGAAACGACGCTCCCTGACGCTCAAGGAGACGCCCAAGGAACACTTTTCCGAGCCGAGTACTGTGAGCTCCTCCAATACCGAGCTCCGGAGTTCAATGTATTCTGCAGGCACTCGCGAGACAGATTATACTACCACAGGTTCCGACATCTCAGCCAAAGCGCCTCGTCCAGGGTTGCCGGCTTTGCCTTCCACCGTGAGCCCCGAAAAGCCGTCCACTGGACTAAAAAGATCCAAGGCCAAGCGACTTTCCCGCTACGATGATAGCCAGGATTCCGAGCCAGCACCGCCGAAAACCGTCGTCTCGGACAAGCCAGCCGAGTCTCCAACGGCTACCGGTCGATTCTACGGTGGAGATGATTCTGCTACAGAGATTCTTTCTGAAAAGCAGAAATCCCCAGTCAAAGCTCCTCAAACACCACGGAGCAAAGAGTCTCCCGAGAGAGAATCCCCTCGTGTGTCATCTGTTCCTTCCGCACACCTTCCTCAGATCCCCAAAATCCGAAGTAGCAGCAGCCAGACTCATTTGTCGACACCAACGAGCACTGAGTACGATGAGGAAGAAGAGTACCCACCTCTCGATTCTCTGCCTGACCAAGAACCCCCAGAGACGCCTACGCGAGACAGAAGAAGGAAGTCTCGCCGCAAGTCGAAGCATGAAGAAGCCCCTCCGCCTCCACCACCTCATCGTACCCCCGAGCTCTTCAACAGGGAAGCTCTCTGAATCTAATACCCCGGTTCTCAGTCCATCAGCTGCTCGACTTAAACGCCGGGGCTCGTCTCCCCTGAAACATGAATACGAGCCGTCAACTGCGTCAGATTCCTACTCGGATACCGAATCAGAGGCATCAACTGTGCGTCACTATGGGTACTCATCATCTGAATACTCGCGGTCTGATTCAGAGGACTCCTACTCTTCGGCATCGGAAGACGAAGAAGAAAGTGATTTGAGCGAATTGCCTAAACCAAGGCACCTCGACTCTGCCACCTCCGACACTAGTTCCTTGTCGCCATCAAACTCGGCATCCCAAAGTGGATATCGAACCGTTCCTGTCCAGCCTGCCAAGTCGTCCAAGGCAATTGCATCCATTTTTGCCTGGTCCGACAAAGGAAACTGGGAAAGCCTACTGCCGCATGAATGCAGCATTAGCGTCAGCCCCGGTCTCATTGAAGCATTCAAGATGACCGACGCCAATATCGAGTCTCCTGATAGGTCTTCGAAATCCTCGAAACCTCTCATCTCCATGGAACTCACCCCTCTCGTTCCCATTCGCCGGGGTACCGCAATTGATATCAGCATTCGCTCACCTCCAACCAAGAGGTCTGCAATTACCTCCAGCAACAATATCATGTTCCGGTCCCGCAACCCCGATGAATGCGATGGTCTTTACGGCCTCGTCAACCAAGCTCGAATCAACAACCCGACTTACATAGCACTCCAGAATGCGCGTGGCCCCTTCAATGAACCGATGCCATCGTTCGAGCAGCCGGCGAAATCTAGCGGAAGCTGGCTCGGTTTCCCTCGCCGCAGAAAGAGTTACCGTGCCTCTGCTTCGCCCCGTTCGCTGGCCGAAGGCTCCGAGAGCAGCGTTGGAACCATGAGCAGTGCATTCTCTGCATTGAAACGTTTCGGCGCCGGTAGCAAGATGTTCAATATTGCCCGGTCAACGGTGACTTCTCGCAATGGCCGCGAGGACAGCATGTACTCGGAATCCGCAGACTCCGGCTCTCAGCCTTTCCAGTCCTCAGGAATCGGCAGGATCGCCGCAGCAATCAAAGGCGCCGATGGGATTGGCTTGTCAAATGCCAAGATTCGTCTCTATCTACGTGAATCCGCTTCTAAGTGGCGTGACATGGGCGCTGCGCGTCTGACCATCATGCCCGCACCACCCAAGAACCCCTCTCGTCCCAGTACAGCTGTCAGCGGGCGTAGCGAAGGCAGCGCCACTCACGGTGGTGATGGAGCTAGCTCGCCTACCAGCTCTGGCGCCGCCACGCCACGCCGTGACACCGAACCTCAAAAGCGCATTGTTATCCGCGGCAAGACCCGCGGGGAGGTCCTTCTCGATGTCTGTCTCCCCGAAAGCTCATTCGAGCGCGTGGCCCGCACCGGCATTGCAGTCTCCGTCCACGAAGAAAATGAAGGCGGCGCCGTTTCCAAGCAAGGAGGTGTGACCGCCACGTCGCAGCGGATCTTCATGGTCCAAATGAAGAGCGAAGCCGAGGCCACATATACCTTTGGTCTCGTGGGAAAACTACGGTACTAGATTGATGCATGCTTATGGGTCTGGTTGCATGGTGAAGAGCGGCTGCGTTGGTTTTCTGTTCTCTCTTTTCCTTTTCCTATTGATATTTCCCCGATCACTCTAGATCTTGATTGTGTCTCTCGACTTTTTTTCTTTTGTACATCTAGGCCTCCTTGGCCATTCGTGTGTTCTTGGCTTTTGGCCATGTCTTCTTCATCAAGGTTCTTTACGTGATTACATACTTTAGCGAATATAGGCATCCGAATGCATTTCGAGCAATTTACTGTGTTTGCATTGCTTTTTGTATCGTAGATGGCTGACCTTTGAGATTTTACGGCGGGGGCAATGCAAAGGAAGGCTCTGAGTGAGGCAGGGAATTTTTACTTCTATTTGAAAAGGTAGATCGAAGGACCGGGAAGAAAAGTCCAAGATGTTTTTGAATTATGTTTCAGGTACAATATGTTTGTGTTTAGCTCTCCGCAGTAGCTGCATCGGTCTGGCTTTCCACCTCGGCACCACTGGTCTTCTTGAAAATGTATCCAATGCGATTACACTCATCCTTGACCAAGGACACAAGCACGTCGTCGTCGACCGCAGCGGAGACCTCTCCATCGTCATCTCCAGTCGAGAGAAGAGATGGGTCGATGTGCGCGTACTGTGCCAGAGATTGATGCATGTTGTCTTTTTGCTTGCGCGCATTCCTTCCGCCAGACCGTCTGCGGAGCGAGGCATCACGGATCGAGCGCTCTTGTTTCTCCATATCAACCTCGGATGCTTTCATCAGAGCTGGAGGATCAGAGCGGTCCTCATCAGAGGGGACCTCGCTTAATTCCGACAGCTCGGATTCACTGCCTTCGCCTTCTTTAGGGGTCGCAGTGCCGGATGGTAAGGGTGTCACCCCTTTGCCTCCGCATTCACATCCCAGCAAGTCGTGGGTTTGGCAAGTACTCTCTTCGTCGAGCCGGAAAAGATCGCGCAGTTCCGCCGTTGAGAATTGCGCCACATTGTTCTTGTGCTCCATGACGCTGTCAGCGAGCCCGAGTTTCGTAACCTGGCGCTGCCAGATCTTTTCCTCCAGACTGCCCTTCAAGATAATCCGGTAAATACGACAATGGCGTTTCTGCCCGTCCCGATGGATGCGAGCCATTGCTTGAATGTCGGTAGCCGGGTTCCAGTCTACGTCGAACAAGACAAGGCGACTTGCGCCGATGAGGTTAAGTCCTGTACCCCCTGCTTTGGCAGAGAGAAGAAAAGCAAAGCAGGATTCCGCGGGCAGGCGGTTGAAATCATCGACAAGGGGCTGGCGTTTTTGCGCGGGAGTGCTTCCATCCAAGCGGAGGAACGGCAGACCTAGGGACGTGAGCAATGTTGCCAAGAGGTTTAACGTTGAGGTGTAGTTGGAGACTAGCACAATCTTCTCGGACGTGTTTGATCGCATACTGTCGAGAATTTGATCGAGCACTCGAACCTTGGCGCTTGCAGAAGGGGAGAAATGACGCATGAGGTTTTGAGGCAGAGAGGATAAGAGGGAAGAGATCGTCTCATTCGGTGAATCGTCGTTGTTTTTTGCAGATAAAAGCGACGGGCTGTTGCAGAGCTTCTTCAGGATTGTGATCAGCTGAAGAGCACTCTCTGCATTCCCGAGGGCGCTTTGAAAGATTGGCGATGCGAGAACACTTTGGTAGATATTGGCTTGGCTGCGGGTCGGGTTGCAGAAAAGCACATATTCCGATTTCGGCGGAAGATACCTTGCTAGAATATCGGCCGTTCGCCGCAGAATGAACTTTGAGGTAAGCTCCCTGAGTTCTTCATTCCTGGATTCTCCCTTTTCGATGTCCTTTTTGGTGGCTTCTGGCTGTCGACTTCGAACAATAGGCGCTTCAAACTCACGAATAAAGGCCTTGAATGAGCCCAGAACCCCGGGGTTAACCAGATCCACGGCCGCAAAGAATTCTTTGAGATCATTTTGAATTGGGGTTCCGGACAGAATTACCCGCTTGGCAGCATCAAGGGATTGAATGGCTTGACCACTCTTGTTCTGCAGGGTCTTAAGTCGGTGACCCTCGTCTGCAATGATAATATCAACACCGGCACCTTTTGCCAGCCCCTCCTGCACTGTCCTCAATTTCTCATAGCCGACAATCATGATACTGTAGGACCGACCTTTGGTGAAGTCGGTCAAGCGCTTTCGCTTATCGTCAAACACAAAAACGCCAATGCGCTCATTGCCGAGCCACTTGCGGAATTCCTTCCGCCAGTTGTTGATTAACGTGACCGGGCAGACAATTAGTGCTTTTTTGATGACGGGAGGATTCCCAAATATGGGATTCTGTTTCAGGAGAGTCCATAGTAAGGCGATGGTCTGCAAAGTCTTGCCAAGTCCCATGTCATCTGCAAGAATGGCACCCTCGCCATTGAATGACCGCATGCCCATAACACATTCATAAAGGAATTGCACACCCTCCCTTTGGTGTTGCCGGAGGCTCTTAGTCAGAAGTGGATCGACAACCACATCCACTATATGTTTTCCCGCGGGTACAGACGTTGGTCGTGGCATGACCAATGCCCCCGGCGCGGTTGGATCATGCCGAGGGACCACCTTCTCGGCACTGGCAGATGACATGACAGTATCGTGAAGTAAAGGCCTTTTATAAGCTCCGAATGTTGCTGTGCTGTTCGCAACAGATGGCTTTCCCAATCCGGACGAGGTCCTTTTTATTGATTGTGGCTGAACGCCGTTTTCACTCCTCTTCAACCCTGGCTTGGGCGCTTGTTTTGTAAGCCCCGAAGGCGAGGGCTTGGATTTCGAGTCGCTGATAAGCTTCTTGCCAGCCAAATACTCTCGACGCGGTATTTCAGAGTCAACCTCCACTTCTTTACCGCTCACGTAGAGCATTTTCCCCGACTCGAGCTCAGCTTCGAACATGGCTCGCCCTAAATCCTTTCCATCGAGGTCCCGCAGGTAGACCATCCCAGCACGCGCCGTGAGGATACCGTCTCCATCCCATGTTTTGTTCTTTTTAGCGGTCGGTTTTCTCCTAGACCGGAATGGATCTGTTAGATGTAGCTCACACGTTGGCCAAGCAGTCAGACGTACCAAAGGGCATTAAAGAAACGCTCATCGCCAAAGAACTGCGGCCCCGCCGCTCCTTTCACCGCCGATTCCTTCCCATTGCTCACTTGAAGAAGAGGCTTTCGACTTCCTAATGATGGCACTGGTCGCGCGTCGGGATCGGACGCTGGCGTTTCATTTGATAGACGAGGCTTCTTTTTCTGGTGCTCTGGGTCATCCGTTGAATCTGACGTGGGTTGAGTCTTCCTGATCAAAGGAGGCTTGAAAGGCTTGAAGACCATGGCGCGTAACGGTGGAGGTCAATTCAAGATGGCGCCGAGACGCGAAACGCGGGCCGCGTTCCCACGTGACCGTATCGGCGGATCTTATACTTTGCGCGTAGCGATCGCATCGCATGGATCAAACCTCAACGACGTCTGTTCCGGCCTCCAATTGATTTGGAATCTTCCGGTGATCACTGGTGCACGGAGAAGGGCGACCATGCTGCACCTTCGTCATAACCCCAGATTTGGGTACAGTGGAAATGGCCTGAGCACACCAATCATGATATTATCTCGCGTGCTTTTGCTGCTCGGCAAAGGTGCGGCGAGCCATTCAGATGGCGCATATTCGTATTCGAATGGTGTCAAAAATGCACTCGGCATCAGGCTTGACGTCAGTCCCGAGCTTCGAGAGGGTCGAAATTGTGGACCCGCCAAGCCGGCGACTGAAAGAGCTTGAAGGATCTGAGTTACTGTGACCGGCAATGATGCCGCTATCTAGGGGCAGTCACATCGCATGACACGAATACCAATCGTTCTCGGTCTTGGGGTGAAAAGCATGGCTGCCAAACCAATGCTATCCTCGCCCTCGTGGAAAATGCAAAGATTTCTCGTTATCACCACTAACCAACGCGAAGAAGGCCCGGCTCGGTCGCCTCAAGCTACCGAAGATTTTTCCCGACATTGTGATTGGTGCATTCCCGGTTCTGTGACGCATGGCCTCCAGATCGCCGAATCAGTCGCGCAACCTTCCTTGTATTTGATCCACCTCGGTTGGGCTGCACATACGGTGTCTGGATCCACAAGCGACATCAAGGGTTGGAACTTCGAATGCAAGGTCCAGAACAAATGCATACTGACCCCAGAGATCATCGTGCTTCATGTCCCGACCATGACGGCATGTCCAGACCCGCATGTGCAGTGTGCGCAAATCCGACCTTAGCCTGGCTTAAATCGGATGATCCACACCCATAGACCCACCGATCAGCGAACATCTGGTTTGTACCGAAACCGGTTTTGCCATGATGACGAAGGGGTTCAAAAATGGGACGCGCCGTGAACTAGTGCAGACTCATAAGAAAACGCGAAAAGGAGCTTTCTCTCCCACACTCCGCCCCCCGCAAAATGTCCGCAGTCATCGACCATGCGGAGCGTCCGGCCCAGGAGCCTCATGACTCGTCGCCAGCCAGCGAGAAGTCGGACTCGGATTCGCTCCCGGAGGTTCCCGTCAGGCGCGAGCTGAAGGAGACTGAGTGTTATGACAAGCTGGGCTACTCCTGGCCGCGCTGGAAGAAATGGACCTACCTCGCCGCTGTCGCGTTCGTACAGGTATCCATGAACTTCAACACTTCTGTTTACCCCAGCGCCGTGAAACCCCTGGCCGAGCACTGGAAGATTGGTGAGCAGGAGGCCCGAACGGGTCAGATGATATATCTGGTCACCTACTCCATTGGGTGTGAACTTTGGGCCCCCTGGAGTGAGGAATTCGGTCGCTGGCCCATCCTCCAGCTGTCGATGTTCCTGATCAACATCTGGCAAATCCCGGCTGCATTGGCTCCCAACTGGGGCACCATTGTTGTTGCGCGAGGATTGGTGAGTTTCCCCTTACCCTCGGCTCTCCTTGATCTTGCTGACATGAACCAAGGGTGGTATCTCTACTGCTGGTGGTAGTGTGACGCTGGGTCTCATTGCCGATATCTACGAGGCCGAGACACAGCAATTCCCCCTGGCATTTATTGTCCTGTCCTCCTGCATTGGTACCAGCATTGGTGGTGTCATTGGTGGTCCGATCGCGCGATGTAAGCAAACAACCCTGTCCATTGATTCGAACAGCTCCCTAACTCGCATAATTAGTCCTCGACTGGCAATGGTTCTTCTGGATCCAGCTGATTTTCGGTGGTGTCACCCAAGCAATCATTTTCTTCATGCCCGAGAGTCGCTCGACCATCCTGATCGACCGTGAAGCCAAGCGCCGCCGTAAGACCGGAGAAGACCCCAACGTCTATGGACCAAACGAGTTGAAGAAGCCGCGTGTTTCTCTCAAGGAAGCTGGTAAAATCTGGATTCGACCCTTCCACATGCTTCTGCGCGAGCCCATCGTGTTTTGCATGTCCCTCCTCTCCGGTTTCTCCGACGCTCTGATCTTCACTTTCCTCGAGAGTTTCCCCATTGTGTACAAACAGGGCTGGGGCTTCGGCACTCTTGCTCAAGCCTGGGCGATTATCCCGATCAACCTTGCGTACTTCCTCACGTACTTTTCCTACTTCCCCTGGTTCTGGCGTGATGGATACCTTCGCAAGAAGCATGGTGACAAGGCGATCAGTCCCGAGCGTCGCTTAAAATGGCTTCTATGGCTTGCGCCGTTCGAGCCGATCGGACTGTTTGGCTTTGCGTGGACGTCATTCGGAAAGGAACGCAACGTTCCCTGGATTGCGTCTATGATCTTCTCGACATGTGTCGGAATTGCCAACTACGCCATCTACCTCTCATCAGTTGATTATATGATCGCTGCCTACGGTGTCTACTCAGCATCTGCTTGCGGTGGTAACGCTTTTGCTCGTGATCTTCTCGCTGGTGTGTCGGCGATGTATGCCACGCCCATGTACAACAACATCGGCGACAAGTGGCATGTGCAGTATGCGAGTACCGTGCTTGGCTGCCTTTCCGTTGTCGTCGTGGCGCCAATCTACGTGTTTTACTGGAAGGGACCGCAGATTCGCGAGAAGAGCAAGTTCGCGCAGGCACTCAGCAAGGAGCGTGATGCCAACAATGGCCGTCGTGTCAGCAAGCCTTCTATTGAGCCTTAAGGGCCTGCATCTGCCAGACAGAATTCTTGCGCAACACAGATTCCTCGCAGCATTGTGGATGGCCGGTGGGCCTGATGCCTTCCAAGGGTCACCTGATATATGACGTTTATTTATTGTCTCTGCTATCGATACCCACACCTCTATCATGTATGGAACGGAGTAAGATTCTTAATGTGAACGACCAGAAGATGCTCTACACATCTTGATACGGGTCCAGGACAAGAGGTGATTTTGACCAGCAGAATGCCCAGCATCTATTGTACAGCTATGAATTGGATGTAAATATGAGTTTGGATATGCTCCGACCAGCCAGATCTGTAGACAAGCGTATCTCGAGGTGCCCTGCACGCGCCGATCTTATATATTCGTCGTCTTTCCAAGGTTGGAAGCCATTTGCGGAAGGCCTTGAGATAGGGGTTTTTGATGTCTTGGTAAATGAGACCAACACGAGTATATGTTATTTTCCTTTGAGCCCAGATTCTCTAGTAAGAGGGTCGATAGTGGTATTTGCTGATGGATATTAATTGCTATGAATATGGCCAAATACAAGAGTCTTCTAACATAAGATAAGCCATGCCTCCGAGGTTATAAGACACCCGTTTGAAAACTATAGAAAATTTGGTCGATAGTTCGAATAACTGGCCGACTTTGGAGATAAGTCTGCAAGATGAATACAGTTCTTTTTAATGACCAGTTGCTATTGAACAATAGAAATGCCCAAAGATGGCCAACGCTTACTGCTAAGAAGTATTCACAACTTGGTAGGCATTGAAAAGCGAGATCTGGTTTTGCTACCAGCTGTATTGTGCCTTGTGGGACGACCTGGAAAACAAACAAGCTTGACTATTGCAACGAGAAGTTTCTGCCAGTCAATCTTAGAATCCAGTCCAAGGACCCGACGCCGATGATTACGAAGAAGTTCCAGACACCGACGAGGGAGATGTTAATATGCAGGATCCTCCACCCGAAGAGCTCGTCTGATTGATGCACAATACATGGATGGATTTGTTGGCAAGTTAGCTGGAAAACGAACAGGAAAATCGGCAAGAATTGAAAACACGCGACAAGGACTGATATATACAGCATCTCATAACCATAAATTATTACATTGTACAAGGGTATCACGATCGAGGCCTTGACACCCAATAGCCAGACCATCATAAAACACGACAAAAGTGCAAGTGGTATTAACAAGAAAAGCCGCCATCCATCATAATAATCAAATGGTCATAAGAAGGTCTTCACTGGGCATCCACCAGTAGAGCCTTATCGGTCAAGGGAATATTCTTAGGTCCCTCGTAAGTGCCCTGGCGAATAAACCACCAGATGGTGACGAAAATGGTAAGGCCGCCAGTCATCAGACTAGCGTAGTTCATGGACGATGCCTCGGCGGGCACGATATAAGGGAAACAGAAGATGACGACAAAGGCGACAATATAGATACAAGCGAGAGAATTGACAACGAAGCCGATCTTGTTGTTCATGAAGAAAAATCCCGGGACAAAGGAGGAGCGACGCGTCAGGATGTGGGGGAAAATAGCCGCAAAGTAGGAAAGACTGGATAGTTGCACGAAACACCCGACAAAGGCGTTGAAGGCAGTGGTTGAACCGAGATAGATGCAGGCGAGGATGGTAATGACCACACCGCAGACAAAGGTCGCGTTGAAAGGGTTGTGGAAGGTACCGTTGATGCGCCCGAGCCAGGAAGGGAATGGAGTGGCGCGGTCTCGGGAAAGAGTCCAGAGGGTACGACCGGCGGTGATGTAGCACCCGGTAGCGGTGACAAGTGTAGGCAGGAAAGCAATGAGCAAGAGGCCCAGTGCACCGCCGCGGGACCCGGTGGCCTGATGGTAGATCTCGGCGAGAGGGAAGTAGGGACTATCGCGGACTTTGATGATATCCTGGATGGCGTAAAAGACGGCGACCATGTAGCAGATGCCAGTGACGAAGCCGACGCTCATCTGGGCCAGGACGGCCTTGGGAATGTTGCGGCTGGGTTTGGGAATCTCCTCGGCCAGGTGAGAGGAGCAATCCGGGGTACCCACACTATAGGCGCCATTCAGCATGCCCATCACGAAGACAAATCCTTGCTGCGAGTAGCCCGTGCCATTGGTCCACTCGTGCCAGACCGCGTCGTCCGACCCGTATCCGACTCCGTTGACATGCGGCATCACGGCGCAGACAATGATCGTGACAAACACACCGGAAAGGATCAAGAACATGCCGATGTTGCCGATGAAAGGTAGGAACCGATTCATGAAGAGCACGATGCAGCAGCAGAACCAGGTGCAGAGGATAAAGCTGATGAAGATGTTCCAGGGCGACGGGACGAAGCCCGGATGCATTAGAGCATACATGGACACTGTCTGCTGTCCCATGATCAGTGACATCGAGGCTGCCCCCAGAATCCAGGCCAGACAGTTCCACCAGCCGGCGAAGAAGCCGCACACGCGACCATACTTCCCCGCCGTGATGGACGCCCAATGATAAACACCGCTGGCCGAGGGCATGCCGGAAGCAAGCTCGGCGATGGACGCAGCCACGAGCCAGTAGCAGACAGACACCGCGATGCTGCAAGGGGGTTAGACATAAGCTTTCATGGAAGTTGATCTTGGGCATACAATTCATAGATGGTTCCTGCGAGGCCGCCGTTACTCAATGCCGTCACCACACTGCCCCCTTGGGCGATCCAGGTGTTCCCCGTGGTCACGGCCACGGCACAAATGCTGAGCAGACTGAAGTTGCGCTCGAGTTCTTGGCGATGACCGGACGCATTGACAAGCTCGCCTTGCGACTGTTCCTCGGCCGACTCGGTGGCCACGGTCTTTTCGGGGATTTCACTGGCCATGCTGAATGACTTCCACAGGGCTGAATGAAACAGGGCGACAAACGAGATCCCGGGGTGGAGGAAGCGGGAATCAAGGGAGGAGCAAGGCCAAGGCTATATGATTCCCCAGGCCCCTCACGAACTTGTCCTTGGAATGAAATCCTGACTCCACCCCCTTGGCCACTCTAATCAACATGCTCCATCTCCGACCAATCGACGACCGATAGACAGCGCGGGTGGCCAAGTGGGGCAGGAATGCGCGTGTCATTGGGACAATTATGATGTTGCACCTCGATTCGCACCATCCTTTGCCCAGAAGGGTAACTTGAACAGACTGGATTGAGGCCGAGTACGGCGGATGCTCACCTCCAATCGGAGTGGCAAGGCTACATGTCGTGCATGAGGATGACCTATCGACCGGTTCCTCCAAGACAGTTTATCTCTCGGGGAAATTCGATGGAGTTGTGGAGTTTCAACCGAAACAGAGTCAACCCCGTCGATGCATTGATGAGTCGCGTCGCTGTTCCATATTGACCGGGGTCGAGCCTATCCCCCGTCCACACTGGCCAGCTGCAAACCACCCCGAGCCCGACTCGAGATTGAGGAAATCCATCTCAATTCATCCGCCCGGCTTGGTAATTTCGATCCACCGACCACAACCACGGTTCAGCGCTCACTTGTGATCGACACCCCCGGGGTCGCTTTCTCCAAGATCATTGGAGACCCGACTTGAATGACATGGATATGTCCACGCCGAATCACAGATCTCAGCTTCCGGTCGCGGTCGCGGTCGCAGTCTCCCTTCCCCAAGCGTTAGATCTGCTGGGTTTCAGAAGTGGCGGTTGAGCTCCGGATCTAGACAGGGCCGCGATGGATCATTAATCGCGGCGGTTCAGGTACTAAGGGGGCTGTGATGAGACTAGAAAAGTTTCCTGCCACACTGGATTGTGATTCGTCCACCAGACTCTCGCGGCCGCTTGCCATGAAGAACTCCGGATCGATCTGACGTATCACCGGATCGGCACCAAAAATTGCGCTGTGATTGCGCCGGTTCGGCCAGTCTCCAAAGCGACCTCTGTTGCCACGATGAACAGGACAAGATCCAAACACCTCGGGAGAAGCACTTCTCCGCTGCAAAAATGCCTCATGCAAGGATCGGGGACAAGTTAGGTTGACCCACCGACTCCACGACTCCATCTTGACAAGACTAGGGGACTAGCGGCGAAGTTTAATATAGACGTCACAGCCTCATCTCTCAGGCAGCGGGCCCGCATCCAGTAATCACCACGGACGATGCCCGTCCATGCTGATACTCCCATCGGCCGATGATCATCCTGGATGTGGGACGCGCCCCCGCCGTGACGAGCATCCACAAAATTAGGAATCGCTGGAACCATTCTACGAGTCCAGAGATTGCCGATACTCCCCTAACCCGGGTCGTCGGTGGAATACATTCTGTGCCGATCGAAGAAGAATTTGCCAGAATCGAACTTCAGTCAAGGTACGGAGTAGTGGACCAGCATAAATTGGCGCCAAGTCAATCGGGAAACTCTCGTCGCAGCAGTGACGGCATGGCTCCGGAGAGTTCAGGCCAGCACCAAACCTACACCATGCTCTCGACTCTCGAACCTCAAGCTGGGGGGTGTTCATTGAGGACCTCCCTAAATGGGCAATTTCCCGAGTCAATCCAGAAGTTTCGCAGCAGCGAGCTGAGCGTTGGTGGGGAATTGCCGGGAATCACTGCCAGGTACGGAGTACAAATCACAATGCTGGATTCCAAGGCAATCAGATCCAGTTCCAGAACCTTGCCTTCAAGGTTCCTACTCCATCCGAGTCCATGGATCCATGCATTCCCAAATGAACCCCCACTCCAACCTATGGTTGGCCGTGCCCTGTCACCGGAAGATCTATCTGTACGGAGTACACCTTAAGCCTTTGGTTGTTTCCAGGTACCCATGCACTTTCATCCTTCCTCAGTACCTATCACATCAATCGGTGAACCCCCCCCCCCCCCCCCCCCCCCCCCCGGCTCATCATTTCCCCCACCGGCGTGATCGCCTCGGTAGATGTAAGTGTTCGGGAAACTTTACGCCCAGTGGCCCAGATTCTGGGGTGCTTTAATAAAAATGTGAGTGCGCCTTTTAACTAGCCCCTCTCCTCGGTGATTGACCTTGGGCGTTTCATTCTCTAGGTTGCACGTCGACACGATGTCAGGCCTGGGAGGTGACTTTGGTCGCCGCTTTGCGCGAGAGACATGGACCCTATACGCCGTCGGCATGTTGGGCGCCGTCTTACGATTGTGAGAACTTCGCCATCAAGCTTGAGAGATCATCGCTAATGAGGATAGCACTGCCCGTATCCGACGGTTAGGGATTCGTAATCTTCAAGCCGACGACTACTTGATGCTGTTTGCGATCTTGTGGTATACCCTCCTCTGCGTCGCCTTGAACCAAGTAGCATCCGGAGGAGGATCTAACTTGATGACGCCGGAGGACAAGTTAAATATCACACCTGCTATCCATGCCGAGCGAGAGAAAGGGAGCAAATGGGTGTTCGTGTCGGAACATTCTTTCGTGCTTGCAGTCTGGAGCATGAAGGCATGCATGCTGGTGATCTATGCTCGTATCACCGAGGGGCTGCGCCAGCGGAAATGGATCAATTATATTGCCATATATGTCGCCGTCGGATTTGTCGCCACCGAGCTGACGCTCTTTCTGATCTGTCGTCCATTGTCCAACTACTGGGCTGTCCCCACGCCAAATTGTAAGGACCATGACCTTGCATCTTCGAATCTAGCACTGACTGCTCAGACCAATGTTCATCTTACCAGCATTATGAGATCGTTCAAGGATGTATTTCAATTTCGGCCGATATATTCATGTTGCTCGTCGCTATCCCCTTGCTGATGCAAGTCCGCGTACCGGTCAAGCAGAAGATGATCTTGGTCATTCTGTTCGGCATGGGAGTCTTTGTCATCGTGGCCGCCATTCTCACCAAGGTGTACTGCCTGGTCCCATCGCTGATATCGTACGTCTACATGAACTGGTACTTCCGCGAAGCCACGGTGGCGATCCTGGTGACCAACCTGCCATTGATCTGGTCGCTGCTACGAGACGTTTTCCCAACACTCAAAAGCTGGACCGGGGGATCGAAACGCGGTACTGACCGGTACAAGTCCGGTCCCTGGAACAGCAAAGGCTCTCGCCCATACGGACCGCCCAGTCAACTCCGATCGGGGGATTTCAATATGGAGGATTTCCCGCGCAGCGCAACCATCACCCCCTCGAAGAACGCACCGACAGTCTCGGATATTAGCCTGCATCCCAGCGAAGAGCGGGATATGAGCAGTGATGATGGATCTGCAAGGGCACTGCGCATCCGACAGGATATTACCGTCACGGTGCATCACGATTCCCGGCCGGCGGAGTACCAGACCAGCACGGCCCATGTCGCGCGCGGACACGAAGAAGTTTAACCCGGTCTTTCCGGGGGAGAGGCAAATCTGTTTTTCAAATGATTGGAGTTGCTATGGGCCTGATACCCTTGACTGTTGGTCGTGTTAGTTTTTGACCTGTATATTTCTTCCTACTTTCTAGACTTGGTTTCCAGCACATAGCACCGCGAATTTACAAAAGTCTTGATTATGGGCTGAGCATGAGCATCAAATTGGCAAACCAGTAACTCCTAGCACTACAGGATTGAATATCAATCGCCCTCGGGCATCCCAGCTCCCTCCCCGTCCATGGAACCGCAGTCTTTTGCCCGCCCCGCTGATCTCCCGCCTCTTACTCCTTCCGCAACTGCCGATCCTATCGCCATTCGGTCCTCCTGTGCCCACACTGGCGAGAGCTGAAAGAAGACTTAGCCCCGATCCCTGCACGATCGCATCCGACAATTCGGGAAACAAGGAATGTCTCGGGCAAGGCTGGGCGTCAAATTCAGACCAACCGGCGGACTCTGAAAGTGACAGTTTAACGTGCACTAGAAAATTCCCCGAGCCAGACTTCGCTCTCCCCCAAAAATCAGACCAGTGCCCGAGTTAGGCCAGCTCCCCAAAGTCAGGGGAATCATTCTCCTTAACGGTTAACTGGTCTTGCGCCCTCGACTGCCAGAGTTTCCGGGCTCCACCACGGCCCACCCACCTTCGCCCACGAAAGACTGGCTCGGGGGTGTTTATCATCATGGGCTAATCCATGGATCTCGATTTCTGCATATTGCTGCGTCCCATGGAAATGCAGTGGATATTGATTGACCGGGAGTGCTGGGGATAGACAATCCCCCATTCTCTCCCGTGTCCATCCAAAATGCCCGGATCGACACGCGGGAGGAGCGATAAGAAATCGACACCAAATCCCGCGGCGCCGGTGCTCGGACGAAAGGGCACCGCCATTGGACGAATTCCCTACGAAACATGCTCGCGATCGGACATGCCCGTCCAAGTACGCACGGAGAAAAACCCCCTTCCGGTACAGCCCTGCAGTACTCCGTAGTGGCCGGCTCAACCCTGTCAGCCGCTAATCGCAAGTTTCAGACGTTCAGGTCCAAGCATTCCAGAAAAAGAAAGCCGCGCAAGCGCAGCCAGAACTGAGTTCGGTCTGAGTTTCGGCGACCCACGATGACTGCAAGTGCGGTCCGCCGGACCTGTCGGTCTCCAAGAATCTCCAAGATGACCCAAGATAGCGCCGGGCGAGGTTCTCTGCACGGGAGGAAACCTTGATGAACGCAATATTGTGTCTGGCAGAAGATACGGTGCACATGGCCGACATCGCAGCGCCAAGCAAAAGCCTCGATTGCGGGTTTTTGCATCGATCGACATGGCAAGGAAAACCCGGATCGCGGGTAGGCTTCTAGAAATTAATTTCCCAATCCCTGGGTTGCTATCCTGATGATCGTCCGGAGAATGGACCACTCGGGCATAGACTTTGTCTTATGCCCGATCAGGCGACGGGACAGGGATTGAATTCGCGCAGTGGAAACTGCGCAGCGTCGCCGGGCACAGAAATCGAATGGAGAAATTCAATCGCGAGACAGCCTGTGCGTTGCGATACGTGCAAGCGTTTGGTCCACCGGAAGGGCCCGTGCGATCACTGGTGGCTACGGAATCAGCCCCGAATACGAATAGGCTGGAGCTTTACCTCGATGATCGGAAGGACGAGTATAGAGTACGGGATCTGGGCCATCGGAGAACCCCTCAGTATGGGATTGTTTTGAAACTTATTGGACTCGGAATCGATGCCGGATGGTGGTGACTTTGCTGTTGACCGGGATCTCGGGTTGATACCCAAAGATTCAGGCTAGAGCCACGCAGTCAGATTATCTGCCTGTAAGGAGTATGTTTGAATTTACTTATCAGCGTGAACTCGGTTGAGATTCAGCTTTGCTGCTACGAGGGTTTATGCTGCCTTCGGACGGTAGATGCCGAGCTTACAAGAAGCTTCGAAGCCTCTAGACATCGGATGGACTAATACCGCAATGTCCCACTCCATGAAAAAGAGGAAATGAAGTGAACTTCACGTAGACTAATACTCAAACTGCGATCTATCCAAATCACATATCACAATTTGATGTATGAAGGAAAAAGTTAATAGCCAGTCCACGTGACGCTTTCCCCGCGACAACTCACCACGCGTGAGCTATCGAGTCTTAACTCGGAATCCAGGTCTCAGGCCAGAAAAGCTTGCCCCAGAAGCCTGGACGATAAAAGCCACTCAGAGATAGACGACGAGCGACTGCTGATCCCGCCCGATGCAGGAAACTCGAGGCGATAGGCGTTCCATATTATCCTGAAGTCAGAGCAAGCTAGCAGCGACGAAGCTCAAGAACCTTTTGGATGGAAAAATAAAGCAATCTGAATCGCTTTATGACGACCCCCAAAGCTGATTCCAACATGCCGGGCGAGTCTCCGAGCCAGCCTCTAGACTTTGGACTAGCGGGCAAGCATGTGTTGATCGCTGGCTTGCCGGTCTCGATTGGTGGAGATGTTGTTCGTGAATTTCTAGGTGATTACCTTATCCTTTGCCTCATGAAAACCTGCGGAGATGGATGTCTGATGGCTGGGCCAGATCATAATTGCTACGTGACGATATACGACAGTCGCCTGATACATCTTGTGGGAATCGATGAAGACCGGTCCAAGCGGTTGAAAGTTCTCTGCGATGTGGATTCAATTGAATCGAGCGTCTACCTGACACAATTTGGACCTGCACGTGTTTTGATTATAGGCTCTGATTCAGAAACATACTCATCTGACTCTCCGATCATGAAAGAATCACCCGTGGATTGGGAACTGGAGAACCATGTACACTCCCAATTGACGTCCTGTGAGATGAAGTTTTTTCTGGAGCACTGTTTGAAGCATGGCGTTGCAAATACATCTATTATTCTTGTGGATATCAATGCCGAATCGAGCCTTGGCCGATTCCAGTCCAGCTTGGATATCCCAGCTCTTTGCCCCGGAGGACGAATCAACGCCATTGAGGTTGACTCTTCACGCATTGGTGATGAGAGCATCAGACTGGAAGACGTAGCGAAATCACTCGCTCTGCTAGCATCATCGCGTTTGTCTAGGAATACCTCTGGCCAAACCATTCGAGTTGAGCCAAAAGAGCATCCTGAACTCCCGAGAACACGCGCAGAACTAGGCTGGACGCGTCGTGAAAGCATTCCTAGAGCTTTGGCCAAGCCCAAACGGAATAAAATTCGCGTTGCCGTCTCTATCGATCTGGACGCAGTCTCAGGATGGCTCGGATCCAGTGAGTGACTCCCACAACTGCATCGCGCAACACACGGCTGATCAATTTCCCAAGATTCCCACCCAGACAATAACCTAGCAGACTACTCTGCCGGCTTCTTCGCAGCTCGGGTCGGCGTGCCACGTCTTCTTCGTATGCTCAAGAAGCTTAACATCGCCCAGCGCTGCACTTGGTTCATCCCGGGCCACTCCGCCGAAAGTTTTCCAGAAGAAGTGAAGCAAGTCGTTGAGTCGGGGTGTGAAGTCGGACTGCATGGCTATGCGCACGAGGGCGCATATCAACTCACACCTGAGCAAGAGCGCGACGTGCTCGTCCGCTGTATAGAGATATCCAAGAAACTGACCGGGAAGAAGCCCATCGGGTATCGAGCACCACTCTACCAACTGCGAGAGTCGACACTAGATCTGCTGGAGGAATTTGGATTCGAATATGGTCAGCATGTCTCGATCAACTTTCGCAACATTGTGCTCACCCCTATAGATGCCTCACTAACCGATCATGACTGCCACCCCTTTTTCGCACCACGACGTCCACCACTCCAGCCAATTGACTTTTCAAAGCCAGCGTCGACCTGGATGCACCCTATTCAAGAACCCTCGTCGCCACCAGATCGACGTCCACTTGTCTGCGTGCCGTGCAACTACTACATGGAAGATATGACGCCAATGCAGTTCCTGCCGCACACGGGGAACTCACACGGTTATGTTGACGTGCGGCTCATCGAAAACATGTGGCGGGATCGCTTCTTGTGGATCCGGGATAACGAGGAGGAGCCTGTTTTCCCCATATTGATGCATCCCGATACAAGTGGAATGGCACATGTGATTGGCATGCTGGAACGGATGCTGCGGTGGTTAAAAGACTGGGAGGAGGAAGGCGAAGTGGAGTTTCTCCAAACCGGGGAGATTGCGCGGTGGTGGAGGGAGAAGATGCTGGCTGAAGATGATTGTTGAAAAGCGGTCGATGATGTGGACGAGTCAACTGCAGTACCTAGATGGAATTCACCTCCCATAACACATTGGACCGAGGCATTCGGGTGCATGTCCGCTCTTCTCCCGGTCAGATGCGTGGAGGCCATTCTAGACGTTGCAACCCCTACATCCTATAGCACACCAGTACAGACTCATTTGGGCCCTCCCTACGCTACCGCCAGCGGACCATAACTAGAACATTTGCTGGGTGTTTGCTGGTTGTGAATGCTGACGGTGAAAAATCGGTCGTCGACACGATACTCTGCCAGAAACTGTTCTCGGTGCTATTCAGACGATCAACAGAAGGCTTCGTAAAGTGCCACAAACTGGCCTCCACAGTATGATGGCCCTCGTCCATTTTCTTCGAGGGGAGAAGTGCCTTATTCGGGATGTAAGTTGTGATTCGAATACATCCCCAACCGAACAGATGCAGGGAAGCGGCTGGATCATCGACGCCATCCTTGAAAATCTCTCGTCTCCCCTGACTGGTGCATTGCAGATATTGCTTTTGATGTGGTTCAGCGCTGACTGGGCATTTTCAGAGGGGTTTCAGCTGTAAATGAAGGCCGTCTATGTGACAACGAGTTTCTTCGTATAGCGGAGTCCAGATGGACAAACAGCAAAGAGTTCTCAATTGCTAACAAGAAACGACTTATCCGAGTCCTGATATTCACATGAAGCCCGAGGTCATGACAGGGAAAATGTTCATTCCGAAACGCAAGGATGAATGCCGCGTCTCTCTCTCCACCAGTTAAAGTCGATTCCCCTACACCATCAAATCCACGGCCCCGATTCGTTTCGATGATTTTGCTCATCACATCAGTCTATCCCTAAACTGGAGACGGGCGCAGACAGTACCGCATAGGGGGAGTCCAATCACTTATCTCCATATGGCCTTGAGATATGTCGCCTGGCTTACTTTTCAGTGCTGAGATTCCGATGCTCAGCACGCATGAACCCTTGCACCAAGCGTCGGCGATTCGAGCCTCGGGGAGAAGGGGCTGTATAGGTGATGTGATTATTATTCTGCGTAGATACAGTGGAGTTTTGAACTGGGCGGGTAACGCGGTGTATACGGAGTACGGAGTACCCCCTGTGGCCACGGCACCGGTCCACTAGTGGAGGCCATGAAAGGCGAGAGATCATCCTGATCCCTTCCTCCGGGTCGGTTTCGATCGGCAACTCCGCGTCTGACCATTTCATCTTCCTTCATCCACCTCCTCTCTCCATCTTTCTTTCTCCATATCCCATGTCAATGCCCATCCCTATGGATCCGCAAAGCAACCTCGCTTATCCCTGGAGGCTTGACCGAGATGGCCGTCGTCAATGAGCCATCTCTCTGAGGGTCCATATGTTTATTGTTCATACAGCCCATGCCTGCCCTTCGGGACTATCTGGCGAGCGATGTCGAGCCTTCACTCAAAGGCCCTTCATGCACCAAACGGTGGAGGGTAAAACTCGGCGGGCTCAAAACTCTTCTTTTCCGGTGGCTCTGATGCGACGAATTAGCCCAGAACTCATCAAATATGTCCAGATATGTTCCAAAGATGGTCCCAGCAACCCCTGAAAGATGGTGGCTTGTCTGGATATTGCCTCGGCTGGTTCCCTACGTGATTTGGAGTGGAACTCACGAAGAAAGAGATATAAGGTATGCTTCTGGAAGCGCTCCCATTGGGAATCCAATGAGTCTTCCCATCCATCCTGGAATGTGCACCGGAAAATCCACCACTCGCAAAGTCGATCGATGGAATCTGCCCTCCGCGTCCAGCCTTTTTGATAAACGAAAGCATGCATCGCGAGCACCATGTCCCTCTCGGAGGGTGTGCTCTGCTTCCAGCTAGGACCACGGCTAAGAATGTCCTGTATCCGGAGGACCTCTTCTTCGCGCCGTTGTGCGTTCACTGAACAGTTAGCGATATGCCGCTGGAATACCCGCTGGGGGGTTCAACCACTCACCCACTTTTCTTGACTTTGGCAGGAGATTGCTACGTATCAGCACCCTTCGCATTGGGGGTGATGCTGATACGGAGTTTTCCATCCTCGCAGGGAGCGTTCTGTGCGGTCGGGGCAGGAGTGAATGCGCTCTTGATCCGTTGTCTCCGAGCAATGGCCTGTCAATCGGATGTCAAGCACACTTCACAGAAGATGCCAACAGAAATCATCGGCTGTTAGGAGGTCCTGGCGACGGCCGGACCGAAGCAGCTCTTGCTCGAGAGACTATTATTATCCGTATGGAAATTACGGGAGTTTCACAACTTTGGCGACGTTTTTGATCAGCATCTTGCAGAGCACCCGTTCGAGACGGTTTTACCCCTGAAATCCATCGTTCTCAGCTTCTTGTGATCTATCGAATGAACCCCTACGATCGCAATTTCTTCGTCGGTGAGGCTAGCTCGAGGACGGCTGCCTCGTGGTCTTGGCGGTCGATCACCGTCTCCATGAAGAGTCTAACGTGGGCTAGATTCCAGTTTATTCCAAGATCTAGAAGATTCGAGGGGATATATGTTTCGCCGAGTGCCGAACGGGCCTGTCGATTTGCTCCAATTCGTATGTTTACGGTATGAGTATTTCCGTTGACATCTCGTCACTGGGCTGATATCCACCAGCTGCTTGAGCGAGTAGAGATGGTTTTTGAAAATACGCAATGGACTGTTTACATACTCATTTACGAACTGGTAAAACGCGGCAATTTTCCATTCTTCCACGCGTTGCAAATTTGTTCACTCATTTGAAGCCAAAACATATCAACACACGACCATTATCTTTTTCTTTCAGCGTTTGGGTCCAAACCCCCTAGCCCTCGCAAGTTTCTCAAAGATCAACGATAAGCGCTCGGCACTGCCATCGGTGGTTGGTACCATCCCCCTTATGGACATTGCAAAGGCCAACTTGACAGCAGGTTCTTTGTGAGACTCGAACCACCTCCAGAGCAAGGTGAGATCATCCAGAACCTCCCTATTAGGAAAAGATGGCTTTGATTTCAGGAGCCACTGGCAAACCTTTGGACTACAAAGCCATTGGAACGCGCACCAATTTTTCTCACTCTGGGTTATAAACAAGCGGCGAGAAAATTCAGAGAAGAGTTTATCCATCCAAATCACCGTGGTCCTCAGCACCGCGATGTCACATTCGCGGTGGACATTTGGGTGGACGTCGTTGGTAATTCCAAATTCTTGATCCATGAGATAAATCACCAGATTCATGGTCCCGGCCGGATAAAGTCTTTCGGTGCGTTCAAACCCCGAATCCAGACCCTTCAGCAGTTGATCAAGATCACGGCGGGTGTTTTTCCGAACGACCTTGAGGAAATCCTGTAAAATTTCCGATGGGCCTGTAGACTGCTCATATTTCCCTCGCGTGGGTTTAACCTTTCGTAGATACTCCGCTATCTCACTCGCGTTGGAGAACTGGCGGGTCGCTTTGTCTTCATCTTTGGCCCGTTTGTGTTGCGCACGACCTTGGAAAAGCTCATAAAGTATGGTAGATCTACTCCATCTGCAACAGCTCTGATGGGAGGTGTCTACTGAGCTTTCACAGTCGTCCCGAATATTTGACAATAGTTTCAGTTCCTCGCTCATCGCTCCCCGGACATCAATTTGGAAGGAACGTCGTACTGCTTCGCTTTCGCGCCCAGAAATTTTCCTCAGGCAGACGCGATAGGTAGAATATCTCTTTTGCGAACATCTCTCTGCATCGTTATCACCGATATGGCTTTCAGTGACGATGGAGAAACTTTTAGCGATGCCGGCTTTGATATGTTCCAGGTCGGCCCAGTTATCAAGGATAATGTGGAAATCGGCCCCGGAGAATATAGCGTGGGGGTATTGTGCATCATGTGGAAAGTCGATATGATGACCTTGACTGCAGGTCCAATTCAGCTTTTCGTAAAGAGTCATATAGCCCACGGATCGATTTTCCAGCTTTGCATTGCGGCGAATCTGATCCAGCATGTTCTCACACACCGATCGTGCATCTTTGAAGATATCCCGGGCCTCGTACTCAGTGAAAGTGTCGTTCTGTGTAAACCGAGAGCTCTTAGACCGGGGATTTGATGGCGCCATCCTTAAGGCCTGACTATCTCGGGCGAATGTTGATATTCTTCGGAGGATATAAATGAATTATTCTGAACAAGACAGGAGAGCTTAAGAAGGACTGGAGAGCTCTGAAAGTGCAATCAACCCGAGGATTATGGGGCTATTTATGTCCCTCGCTGACCCTACAGCCAGTACCGGGGAGTGAAAATTCCTCGCACGACCCTTCGGGCCCATGAAAAGCCGGTATAAATCAAACGCTCCGAGTCTTGTAAATGCTCTGGCTGATGGTGTGAAGCCAGCCCAGGGTCTACAAGGGTGGTCAGATACATCGGTGAAGGCCCATGGAATCTATTCGTTCCCATACACTCGGTCTTCCACCCCAGATACCAGTCCAAAGTCGCGCATCCTGCAAGTCCATCATTTAGTGTGAACGTGTTGGTGCCTTGAGCGCCCACGGACATCTTAGCGTTGCCGATCTACCATTAGCGCTCCTTGCGGGAATGGACGTGGTTCGTCCACGGTGCAAACAATATCCTTGTCAGACGCAGAGCAGACTTTTCATGGTTTGTACCCGACAGCCGGGTGAACTCGATTTGATGGCGTCAGGGTGGGGGTCCTTCGGGCCGTCCCTCTGTTGGGCGGGGAACTGTATGTCATGCGGCTGAGATCTGGTGTTGGGCAGACAGTGCGCATGTGGAAAGTCTAGTCGCATTAGGAGAGGAGAAAAGTGAGAGGGCCCAGGGTTCGGAGAAGTGCATAGACCCCCTCGGTTGTGGTTTTCCGTTTTGCACTCGATCAATACTAAGATTTGTTTTCTTGTGCTGGGCCCCAGTCATAGTCTTTATACAGGCACCCTATACGGGTGGATGCGTAGGAATGTCTGATGTATCTCACTCGACGACAGCTGGGCTAGGCTGTCCGCCTCTACCGTTGACTTCACAAGGTACTCAAAAACTCTCTGTCTGGTTTACGTATATTCTCTCTATGAACATTCTACCCTCGGTAAGTGGGGTAGTCAACATTGATCATGGAAATGACGTTGAAATACACAGGATTATTTGATATCTCGGACTTCTTTTACAATTCGATCTTCATAACATGGTTTTATCTGGTTTACTGCTAGTCCTTGCTGCTTTCATCACTTCTCGCTGCTATCGAACCTACCATACGACGTCACAATGTTATCCCATGAATGCTAGATGAGCTAGTTGCAAAAGGAAACCCGATGGCCGTGTTGCGGGCCAGAGAGCTTGATCTTCTATAGAAGATGTTGCAGCTCTTTCCAGCCAAACATCCGACGAATCAGCTTATGATACTCGAATTGTTTCGCTATGCAGTGATAGGTACCACCAGCAGTAGCTTTTCAGCTTCAATCCCCCTGGACTATCGGCACCGAGGACTAGGACTTGGCCATGAGTTATACACAAATTTTTGATATGGCGCAGCAGTTAGACTCGTTTATAGAAAGTAACCAGAAAGCAGACTTTGAGATTGACTATGGAGGTCACTGACTATGGCTTTTTACGGGAGTTGAAGCAGGAGTGTTACCGTCATCCGCGAGCGACCTCTTTCATGGTGAAGCCTTTCTCCCCGGCCACGTCACCTTGCTCAATGGCCAAAGTCAAAGCCCCCGTATAATATGCCTTGCCTTCAACACGAACTGTCACTGCATCTCTGGTAGTGCCTTTGATAGTCTTCACGGGAGTGGTTCCCTCGATGATACACGCCGTAAAGGCGCCAGTGTGGAAATGATTGGAAACCAGGGAGTTATATGCCCAGCGCTGCCCTGGTTTCCTGATACCATTTGCATGTGCCAAAGCCATGCGCGCCGTGACACACGACCCAGTGGGAGAACGGTCAATCTGGTTGTCCGCAAAAAAGCACAGCCCGGTCTCGGTGCCGTCAACCCCCTCTGGCCGTGAACCAACGCTGCGGTCGACTACCATGACCGAATACAGAAACGACAGTCTTTGATCAGTGGATTCCTGTAGAGCATCCACGACTGCCGGGTGCTCTTGCAGGTAGGCCTTGAGACTTCCCACCGCGCGAGCCATGGCTGGCATGTCAACCTGCGCCAGGCTCCTGAAACCAAGCTCGTTAACATCCACAAGCGCGTAAAAGGCTCCTCCGTAGCTGATATCCAAGGTAATAGTGTCTCTTTGCCCGAACTCGGGCCATCGGACTTCTGCCGGAATCCCGACCGTGAGATTCGTCGCAGCTGCCCAAGCCGGCGCCGAAAGAAACGCAACCGGTCTCGATGGATCTGATTTCTGGCCATCGGCTGTAGTCGGAACTCGCACGCGAATCAGACCACAGGGAGCATGGATATTGACCACGACATCGGCAGCGATCGGATCATGTCTGAGATCTCCTCGTTTCGGAAAGACGGTCAAATCATGCGTATCAACGAAGAAACGACCGAGGGCAATAGTCGCATGGCCACACATGGTTGAAAAGCCCCCGTTGTGAGTGAAGAGCACGCCGATATGCGCCTCGCCATTCTGGACGAGTTCGGTTTCTGGGACGACGATGGCGCCGTACATGTCGACGTGGCCGCGGGGCTCCAGCATGATACGTTTGCGGAGGTGGTCATACTGTGCCATGCACTGCTCTCTTTGGTCCAGCAGGGTTCCGGAAAGTCGAGGCCAGCCGGAATAGACGACGCGAGTGGGCTCGCCCGTGGTATGCATATCGATGCATTTGATCACCTCTCCATAGGGGGTGGTTTCGAGGGTCTGAGCCACGTCCATAGTATGTCACGGTGGCTGAGATAATGGAAACTCTTGATTGGGGGCCTTCGGCGATATGATTTTGGTAGAAGAGAAGTTCGAGATGGAATTCGGTGTTATCGGCGTGGGATGCCGGGCTGCATCACACGGTGGGTCCAAGACTCGGAACAGTTTCACGATTTTGAGCAAATACCGGAGCCAAAGGCGGTATATCTAGGATAAAATATCATCATTCAATTTAATAGTAGACAAATATCTCTCCTTTGTCGGATTCTAGGCTCTTATTATGATTGGAACAGGATGGGGTAGTGTTTTGTATTCGGAGGAGGCTTCCGATGATCGATCAAATTGACTGAGTGATGTACAGACACGATTTTTGAACTTATTTCAATATTTTCTTGGTCATTCTCTTTTAGATGCATGATATACGCCGTTTGTTTTTATTGAAGATCAATACTGCCGTTCGGGTATAAATGCTCTTATTGAAGATATCTTAAAATATCTATTGAAATATGGTCCTAAAACCCATTTTTACAGAGGTGCACCAAATGGATAACGTTATATGCAGGCCGGGGAGTAGTATTTTTTGATCATCGAGAGGCTGTTTGAGGATGGCATGATTCCCAGTCAAATCATAGGAGATTTTTTTGATGGAGACCCGCCGGTGGTGGTGTCTTCGCCTGGCCATACCGACATCCCCTGAACAAGTGACAGACTCGACTCGGGAGCACCAGCCGCGAGACCTCCCCTTGTTCGCAAGGTAACAATCAGTTCTAGGAAAGACCTTGGCGGCTAAGTCGAAGATCCCAAAATCAAATCCCGAGACAACCTTGATGGACAAGTTCATCCGCCCTTTAGGGGGGTCTCACCTTCGGGCCAGCGTCTGGGGCAGAGAGGATTGCAAGTGATGCTCAAATACGAAGGACAATTTTTCCAATCTGTTTACCTTGCCAGACATGCTCAACGGCCTCCTCGGCTTCCTCAAATGGAAAGGCCTTGTCAATGAGATCATTCAATGGGGTCTGAGAGGCAGATAGCGCTGCACAAAAGTCCTCCATATCGTACTTTGATCCCGCGTTGATGCCTCTGCATATCATGTGAGAAGTTGGTCACGCTTGACTGGAATGATCTTACCGGAGGTTGATCCGACGATCAATGATGGTTGGAATGAGTTCCCGTAGATCGTTAGGGTCTTGCTTTGAAAGGTATCCAACCTGGCTCACAATCCCTCCGCGACGAGTGCATCTGAGACTCTTGACCAACGAGCTCGTCCCGCCGTTTTCCACCACGATATCCACACCCACACCCCCTGTGAGCTTCATGACCTCTTGGTCCCAGTCCGGAGTTTGCGAGTAGTTCACCGTCAAGATGGAGGGATTTCCATACTTTTCTCGCATTTGTCGAAGTTTGGCATCGCTGGACGAAGTCAGGATCACGCGTAGCCCGGCGGCTCTAGCGAGCTTCAGTCCAAATAAGCTAACGCCTCCGGTGCCTATGTCTAATGTCAGTTGCATCTTGTCATCATGCTGGAAAGACATACCTTGAATCAACACAGTTTGACCAATACTCATTCCCTTGAGAGCCGACCAAGCAGTGACACCGGCGCATGGAATGATGGAAGCTTCGTCCCAGCTGAGATATTCAGGCAGTTTACAGCAAACGGCCTCGTCGAAGATGATATGGTCGGCCATAACACCATCTTCATCCGCTGCCAACCAAGAGCGCTTCACTTCGCGCCCTGAAATGTTACCCGTATCGGTAATAGGTCCAGCACGATCTCCAACAGCCAAAGTGGTCACTTTTTCACCGACCGCAACGACTTCACCCGCAGCATCATTGCACAGAATCCCATTCGGGATGACTGGCCATGGATTCCCTCCGTTGGCGATGTTTGCGTCTCGATAATTCAGTGCGACCGAGTGCACTTTGATCAAGACGGCCGTGGATGAAAGAGGAAGGGGGAGTGCCTCATTCACAAGTTTCAACTTGGCGGTGCCGGGGGTGTAGTCATCGGTCCTGCGAAAGGCGCGACGCTGGGTGGGTGAAGATATTGGCATGATGCTGAATACACCAACTTTTGACTGCCCCCAATAACGATGTCAACGATCTTCATATCGAATACCGTGAGTCCGGCTGGGATTCTTGGCTCTGCCGACGTCACTTCACGATGTCGGGATTGGAACCGAAGATCCCCCGCTTCCTGGACTCCTCGTGTTGCTTTGCCCAATTGGGCAGTTTGGTTTCGGTTATGCACCCCATCAATGCGTCGATGCCAGCGGGGTTCGGACGGTTGAGACAGCTCTTCGTATGCTGAGATTGCTCTCCGACGGACTGGACTTTGTATTGGAAGCACCATGCGCAACCTGGCGGGAATGTGTTTCCCTCCGACGGCGGACTAATACACCGATCCATTTCGATGAACTTGCGACGACTGATGCATTGCATTGGTCATCCGGATGATCACAGATGATGCCGTGGAAGGGATCGGGAGGAAGATTTCCAAGAGCGGTGGGCTCACCAAATGCCGCCGACAGAGGAATATTTGTCTTGCCGCGGGATACACGTTCAGCGTGCAAGATACCGTACGCTCTCATCAGAGAGCTACAAGTCTGAAAATCCGCTCCCGCCGGGATTTGGGAGAGCAAAAGAACCACTTCGCCATATTCCTAATATGAACACGATTCCAGACCTTCAATCTCGCTTCGAAATCCGCACGCCTCTTTCTTTTCTCTTCCTTTAAGAGATCGAATCCTCGAAATTCGATGCAGCATTGGCACTCTGGAGTGCAATGGCCTCGCCCTTGGAGTCTCCCGGATAAGTGCCTCTGCGCGCAACATCCACCCTGATCCACGCAATCCTGAACCATTTCTTTGCGCATATACCAGAGGGCAGCCTGCCTGAGGTCATCATAGGCTTGTTTCAGAGGCGACGCAATGCGGCATTTCGTTTGGTAAAGCGCGTATTCTTTCCCTGAAACTTTGCTTGGGCTTTGCTAAGCTGGACTTCTGCTTCGTTGAGTTGACCCCAATTATGCTCCGTCTCTGCGGCCTTCCGTAGAGCTTGGACTCTGGATTGCAACCTCTGCTCGAGTTGCCATAGCTCACGTAGGGCGTACTCGGTAGTAAACAAAGCAATAAGAGTATCACTGATAATAGACACTGAGCCGCATTTCAAAAGGTCGCGGTCTTTCAAGTTGGGAATTTCGAATATCCTACCGATTCCTCCCATATTTCTTTACCTTTGCCGTCTTTTGTTTGTCGCTCAAGAGAGGAGCCCAATAGGATTCTGGATCATGACCTCAGGAAGGATGAGTGGCCGGTGAGAGACGCCGTCACAACTGTGAACCCCGAAATAGTTCAACATGACGGAGGAATCATCCTTTCAACTATAGGTCACGCGCAGCCCGAATAACTTAGACTTCATCATGGCCCATGGCTGGGGTTGGGCCTCTTAGTCATGAGTTAGCCATAGTTAACGTAACCCGTAAGCGAGCGGGTCATGTAAGCGAACGGGTCACCCTACCAAAATCATCAATTTTAATCCAATTTTATTCACCCAAAAAACCATTTAAATACAAAAAAAGCTATCAAGTGCGTTTTTTACACTGTGTTCGCTTATGCCCTACTTCGAAACAATCGGTACATCGCGGGGGCGCCCGATGAGGTAATGATTGCGTCGTTTCTGGCTGCTCCGCTGGCTGCTCCGCTGGCTGTTTTTGCTGCTTTTTTTCATCCACCACTAGCTGGTTTGCGTCGCCAGCTATAAAACCATCTCTATATAGCAGTTGCTACGCAGATTTGGCGCGTTTTATAGTCTGCTTTGCGTTGGCATTACGCAATAGCTCATTTTGGTGCGCCAGAAATGCAGCGTTATACATAGCCATCTCGCACCCCTTCACAATTTGGTCTAGCGCGCGCTGTATAGGGCTAGTAGGGCTTGCGGAGCGTCGCTGTAGTAACGCTTTTATAGATGATGCTTGTTTACCCAGTTGTTTGGGGTTTTGGGGGGTTTTCATCGAAAAATCGCTATCGCTGCTGAGGGGGGGGTCGGTGTTTTGAGATAAATATTTAGGGTATCGATTACCCGATTCGGATCCAATGGTACTAAACCGGTAGCTGCGAAGCTATTTTTAATCGTCTCCGATTTATAGCAAGCAGCGTACGCAGTAGGGAATTCAGCTAAGAAATCTAGCTTGGTAATATGGTTGACCCCGGTACGTATATACCCCTCTACCAATTTGCTATACTCGCGTTTCAAAACACTAAAACACCCCACATCTAGTGGTTGTAGTAGATGAGATGAATGCGCTGGCATACAAAGAGGTATAATATCGTTTTGTGCGCAGATTTGGTCGAATTGGGGGGTAAGATGGCTACTATGGCCATCTAGCACTAGTAAGCGATATCGACCACATAATCGCGACGTAGTAGCTGGGATAAACCGTCGAAGTAGCCAATTTACCCCAATTTCATCGGTAGTCCAGCCATTTTGGCTTATATCGATACCCCAGCCAGTAGGGAGATCATCTAGCCAGCCAGAGATATAGCGCTTGGCTTTGAAGATAAGGTATGGCGGGGATATATATCCAGACGCGCCGATACATTCAATGCTAGTAACCCACTCGCGGTTACCGGGTTGTAGTAGCTTAGCGCGTCCATAATAGTCAGAGCGAGTGACTACTCTGGTTGCTGCTATCATCCCCATAGCAAACCCTGTCTCATCGAAGTTATATATCTCGTCGGTAACGATGCCATACTTCGCAATTGTGTCGGAAACTAGGGTAAACCACTGCCGAATCTGGTTTATATCTTCGTTTTGCGCACGTTGGTAATCATAGCGACGTGAGAGACGTGTTTTTATCTCTGGTATACGCTAGATAAGATTATATACCTATTTTGATCCGACGGTTTGGGGGGGGGGTTTCACCCCGCTCTACAAGCAGCAAATTGGCCATATCTCGCACATGAGACTGATGGGGGGCGCCCCTCTCGTATCCATAGAAACCACCCATTTAATAAGCGATTGCTCTTCGGTTTGGGTCAATTTATGGTTGTTTGCCCTTATCCCAGCGCGATTGGTGATACCGGTAAGCCGACGTTGCAGAGTAGTAAGCGGTACTTCGAATTAGCGTGCAGTTTCGCGGACTGAGCTGCTTGGATTTGTCTGAATAGCTTGGATAGCTAATAAAACCCTCCCCTCCTGCTCAGCGTTTTTTTGGCGATTTTGGGAGCGATTTGGTGGCATAGTGGGTAGATAAAGATGGTAGGGTTGAGATCGGAGAGTGATTTTTGGTGGGGTGACCCGTTCGCTTACATGACCCGCTCGCTTACGGGTTACGTTAACTAACTAACTAACGGTAGGCAAAGGGCAGCAGTCGATGAGCAACAGAAGTTGACAACACTTCGATATTAAAAGCTGGTTAATCTGTATAATTGCTAGCAGATATAGCGCTTCGCATAAAAACTGAGCGACCAGTGCACATGGTCATTACCAAGCCAGAATCCCCTTCTGGGTGCCACAAGTGAGCGACGCACAGATCTCTTCATCCTTGTCACTAATCTCCGTCTTGTATGTCACCTTGGGCCTCGCCGGCCAGATCTCTCCACCGTTGGACTTCTCGCGCTCGAAATGCTCGGTGATGACGTCCCGCACCGTGCTCTGGAAGAAGAGCGGCGCCTTTTCGTATTTCGGGTGGAGTTCACCGCTAGTGAAGACATTCCGGTCGAGGTTTCTTTGGGCGTTGTTGCAGAGGACTTTGTCTTCTCTCATGACGCGGGCGTACATGTCACTGATCAGCCGGAAATCTTCGTCGGACGAGTTTCGATTCCGGTAGACCTCATAAGCCATCTTTGAGTTGTCTGCACTGCTGGGAAGGAACTTCTGGACCATGATAAAGTGTGGTCTGTTTCGGTCAGTGGGCAATCCAGAAGCTTATCAAGAGAGGCGTAACATACGAAACAACCATAGCGGATATGGGAAAGTAGTAGGTACTCGCGGTATACAATCCTCGGGCGATCTGTTCCGGCGTGGAGATACAGTGGTGTTGAATATGGCCATCTTTGGTATCGCTATCGAAGGAGTCGAGGTTGAGGAACTCGGGGATATCCGCGTGGGTCGTGGGGCAATGGTAGCATTCATTGAAATTGTCGGCCAAGATCTTCCAATTGTAGTGCCCCTCGAGCTCATAGGCGTGGTCGAGGTCGTAGTTGTCGAAATCATACGCCTTGTAGCGCTCCTGAGTGTCGACATCTTTGAAATGCTCTTCCCAAGGCACCTCCGGAACTTCCTTGGCATCGAGATTCACCCAGATGAACCCATTAACATCGACCTTGGTATGGATGCGAAGGAGACCATTTTGTTCCTTGTCAAAGTCACTGAGCTCGTTGTATCCGGTCGCTTTTGCCAGCTTGCCATTCAAGCCGTAGGACCAGCCATGATAGCGACAGGCGAGAATTTTGGAATTCCCCGAGCCTTCCTTCTCGATGACGGGATACGCCCGGTGTCTGCAGACATTGTGGAATGCATTCACATTGTTTTGACGGTCGCGAGTGATGATGAAATCGAAGCCCGCAAGCTCGTACCGTAACCAGTCGCCAACATTCTTGATGCGCGAACTATGGGTCATGAAGAGCCATCTTTTGGAGAAGATCGCGCGACGCTCCAGCTCGTACATTTCGGGAGAGGTGTACCATGACGCGGGCAAAGCACGAATAGGGACATTCTTGACCTGTCCCTTTGCAGAAGGTGGCGCGCTGTTGCCGAAGCCAAAGTAGTGTAACATGGACGTCATGATTGCAATGGAAGTTGAAGATTCAAATCAGAATGGGTTTGATGCTTGGAGACACCACGGTACATTGACATGACTGCTTTATATGCCGTGGCATGGGGCGGATCGAGTCTGTGTCTTCGATAGATTCCGATCAGGTGAATAGTTCTATAGTCCCAATCGGGTAATGCAACCCGCCACAGGCGGGTTGTGGCGGGTTGCTTGGCCAAACCAAGATGTCGAAGCCATCCATCATCGCGGTGGAACCGTGGATGATGAAACCCCGCCTGGGACTTGTGGTCGATATCCCCCGGTAGCAAGCTTATCGGTAGATCCGAACAGGCTTGGGCATCAACCCCGGCCTGAGTTCCGCCACTAGACACAAGGCTATTATATAGTAGATTGCCGGTCCACCCGCGCAAATGCACGTATCGGCTGGGATACCGAGGAAGTAAATGCATCGGCAGCTCGGAAATAGCTAACAAGGGGGAAATACGTTGTCATTCCAAGTGTGCTCGTGGTGAATCCAGAAACCCCAAAGCGAAGGATCTCCCGGAGATACAGAAACGGGTGTAGAGATATGAAGCGGAGTTTCTTCATCCAAACTATCCTATCTATGAGCATGTCTGTCATCCACCAAAATGATATACTCAAAATGCCCTTTCCAGTGCGAGTGTGCATTATGGGCTCGATCGATGGGTGGCAAATGAACAGAGCACAATCATGGATCCCGAGACCTGAAGAGCTCTGAGTAGCGAGCTCATTCATAGTGAATGATTCTGAAGCTATTCCCAGGAAGGGTTTGAGACCGGGCAAGGTACCGAGTGCGGGGAAGTCCCCCTTCTCGCCTTGGAGACCTTCCAGCGTTCTCAACATGCAGGCTACACAACCTTCAATTGACAATCGACCGACTCGAAGGCAAAGGAGAGCTGCCATAGTGTAAGGATCCCGCGGCTCTCTGCGATGTGTTTTGCGTCAGATTGACTGTGAACGGGTTGTACGGCATGCCGGCAAAAGCAAGATCAAATGCTCGGGCGATGAGCCGTGTCGCAATTGTCGCCGGAAATCCATGAAATGCCAGTTCTCTGAGGGAAATATCAAGATCCTGGTATCTGGAAAGTAAGTCCGCCGCTCTCAATCTGGAGACTGCGCAGACTGCGTGACAGATATCTTCGGAACTTGCAGAGAGAGGCATACAAATGGCGACGTGCAGCTACCATCAAGCGTGAATACCATTCCTGATGAGAGAAATGATCAGAATGAGATGGAAATTGTCCCAGGAGGAGACACTGAGCCCGAAGATGTCCCTTTTGCAGAGCCATCGTTCAATATATGGACCAGTCCGTTCACTCTTCCAAGCACGATCATGGGTACACATCACGAACAAAGAAAGTGGAGTGAGTAGACACACCCACCTCCTTTTCCTTGAGCTTACACATGACAGTCTGGTTGGCGCCGGCATCGCCCTGGTCTCTCACAGCTCGACTGATTGCGATGATGACCGATAAGCTCGAACCAAACGCCCACAATGGCTCTCCTCGATTCTACCGGGATGGCGATATTCACCCGTTTTCTTGGAACTACACGATTGACTCTGGTCCACTCGATACCAGCGGTTTGCCGTCTCTGGATTATGCTCTTCACCTTTTCCAGAACTTGTCCAGTTTCTCATGGTCCTGGCCCGGGGAACGCATTCCTATCCAGACCGCGCAACAAGAAGGATCCACCAGGCTCGAAGTATCTTGTACGCGCTATGTCTGCGATGCCAAATTACGCCTCGACCGGAAAGCACAGTCTATTGGCTATCGAAGCGCTAGCGCTGGTTGGGTTATACTTGTATGCCATTGATCACAGAGAAGCGGCTCACGTCCACGTAAGTCTCTGACTGTTCACGAATTCTGCTCATTTAGACTCATAAGGTTGGGCACGCTATACGAACTGCACAAATGGAGGGTATGCATACTCAGCTTCCTGATGAGGCTCTCGGAACCTCAACGGTAGCCCCGTGTCGAAACCTCTGGTGGTCCTTGTACACCATGGACCGTCATATTTCGCCGTCTCTGGGCCTTCCCATGACAACGAAAGACAGCGATATCACGACTTTGATCAATCCTTCTACTTCAGGCCCGCGTGATCTGACTTTTAATCTTCAAGTGCGGATTACAAGAATGTTCTCCTTCATTATCAGTAGTACGTTCTGTTCGATGAGGCTCCAATCATCCCCACTGACCATACAGCCATCTACAAATCGGAAAAGACCCGCGTGGGCGCATTTCTTGAAATCACTCGAAGTATCCTAGAAACTATGGCTAGATACGCGGAGGAGATTGAGAAGATCATCAATGTCAATTTTGAACAACCCCCATGAAATGCGCCATACGATTCTGTTGTATCACCAGGTATATCACCCGATTATTTTCTATTGTTTATTTCTAATGTCGACAGTGCGTGATAGTAGCTACAAGACCTCTCCTCCTGTCCGTTCTCAAAGAAAGACTGGAGAAACTAGGACGAGCAAAGGAAGACTGGCAAAAGTTCCTCTCACTTCCCAAGTCCTTAATCTCTATCGGGATTAAATCTGCCGAGAAAACACTCCAGATCATAGGCGATGAGAACGGACATCTTGGTGATAATCTCTGCATTCACCCTCAAACTGGATAGACTAACCAGATCAGAAACCTTTCCATCATTTGATCTCGAAATGACCTTTGCCACCGCGATCCATCTGGCAATGGCCAAGACACGTTTCCCTTCCGGCGCAGATAATGCCTCCGACAGTCAAACCGCGCACGCCCATCCTCAGCGAGCTCGTCTTGGCTGGGAACCGAATCGCTGAAGTTCGCAAAGGAGAACTCAGTCGCATTGAGTCTCTATTTAAGGAACTGTCTCGAAGAGTCGATCAAGAGGGACTCCAAGTTCTGACTCTGGCTGATCCAGGACCTATCGAAGTAAAGCCCGTCGCGAGCCCCAACGGGAACGACTCCGCGCAGGTTCTAGTACCACAGTCCGAACTGGTCAATGAAGCTTCTACTCTAGATAGACAGTCTTTTGGATCTGGGTACAGCGGGCAATATTGATTTCTTCGATAGCATTGGCATTTCCTCTCATGAATTCTTGTCTATTGTGGATCAGATAGGGAATCCCGAAGTGCCGTACGGGGCTCTAGATGCCGGGTCCGATTGGGTAGGCGATGGTATTAGGGGCCATTCAGTTAAGTAAGGAACTGGGTCATATCATTATGGGCTCAAGTAGTCTGCGTGAACAAGGTTATATCATTCTCCAGTACTTAACTTACAATCTTCGAGGTACACCATAGCAGAGCTACCCGTAGGCATTAAACCTGGCTAAAGAGAAGTTCATCGAAAATGAATACAGAAAGGCTCTACGGTGGGAAATTTTTCAAGGTTCAAGAAATAGGCTTGATGCTATGCTATGCATGGACAAAGTTCGAGTATTAGTCATATCCAGGTTGGATACAGGAGAAAAAAACAAAAATGCAAAGCCATTATTAATAACGCCATTCCAAGTACGCCAGACTCATACTTCATCGGGATCATAACGGCAATTTTTTAGGCAAATTTGGACGGGCAACCGGATCATTTACTCGTCGTACAGATCCATGTCGCCGCTGCCATCCTCCATCTCGGCGAGGGCATCGTCGGAATCAATCATATCTTCATCTCCGTCCTCGTCACTTTCGCCAATCTCGTGGTTGGGCAGGACGTCGATGCGACCATCCCGCATGATCACGCGGGCCGTTTCGCCGTCGCGGATACTGCCGCGGAGAATGAGGACAGCGAGGCGATTGAGAACCTCGCGCTCGATAATCCGAGCCAAGGGGCGAGCGCCGTAGGCAGGCGAATAGCCGGACTCACCAAGGTAGTCTTTGACTTCGTCGGTGCATTGGATGATAACGTTGCGGTCGTTCTGGGTGAGCCGCTTCTGGACTTCGCTGAGGCGCAGGTCGACGATCTTGCGAATCTCCTTCCGCGTGAGGCGATTGAAAATGACGGTGCTGGAGATCCGGTTGAGGAACTCGGGCAGAAAGTAGTCGCGAAGGGCGCCCATGACGAGCTCGCGGGTCTGTGGTTCGATGCGGCCGTCCTTGGTGGTAGGGCGGGCCAAATACTCGGCGCCCAGGTTGGAGGTCATGACAACAATGCAGTTCTTTGCGTCAACGATGCGCCCTTGGCCGTCAGTGATGCGCCCGTCATCCATGAGTTGCAGAAGGACAGTGAGCACTTCCTTGGCGGCCTTCTCAACTTCATCGAACAGGAGGATAGAGAAGGGCCGACGGCGCAAGCTCTCGGTCAGTTGACCTCCGGCATCGTGGCCCACGTAGCCGGGTGGCGCACCGATCATGCGGCTCAGCGAGTGACGCTCTTGGTATTCCGACATGTCGAAACGAACCATTGACTTAGGGTCGTCGAAAAGGAACTCTGCGAGGGCTTTGGTAAGAAGAGTCTTACCGGTACCGGACGGACCGCAGAACAGGAAGCTCGGAGGCGAATTGGGGTTGCTCAAGCCGGAGCGCTGGAGTCGGATAGCGTTGGAGACGGAGGCCACGGCTTCCTTCTGGCCAACCACCAATTTTCCCAGATACTTCTCCATGTTGAGAAGCTTGTCTTTTTCGGTGGTCTTGAGTCTGGTGACGGGAATTCCAGTCCAGCGGGCCACGATTTCGTTGATCTGATCAGGGCCAACAGCATCTGCTAGCAAGGCCTCGCCGCTATCGCCCTGATTGGCACGACGCTCGGCATCCGCCTTGGCTCGGTCTATCTCAAGCCGCTCGATAAGGGCCTTGGTTTCGGGAATGGCGTAGTATTCGAGATCGGCGGCAGTGACAGTATCACCCGAACGCTCTGCCTCATCACGCTTAACTTTGAGAGAGTCGAGCTTGATCTTGGCATCTTGCACTTCCTTGCTGCGCTTTTTCTCGTTTTCATACTTTTCACGCATGGGACGAAGCTCCTCCGTGACATTGGCGGCTTCTTGCTTAGCGGCTTCCAGGCGAGCCTTAGAGGCCTCGTCTTGTTCGCGCTCCAGGGCATGAATCTCAATCTGGAGCTGCCGCAGCTTGCGCTCAAGGGTATCCAGAGCCTCGGGCTCGGACTCACGAGTAACACGGACCGCGGCCGCGGCTTCGTCGATCAGATCAACGGCAGAATCAGGGAGACGACGGCCAGTAAGGTATCGAGACGCCAGACCAGCGGCGGACACAATGGCACCATCCAGGATGTTGACACCGTGATGAACTTCGTACTTTTCTTTCAGACCACGAAGGATAGAGATGGTTTCGGTGAGCGAAGGTTCCTTGACCAGGACTTGCTGGAAACGTCGCTCAAAGGCTTGATCTTTCTCGATGTACTTGCGGTATTCGCTCAGCGTTGTGGCACCAATGCAGTGCAGCTGACCGCGAGCGAGCATGGGCTTGAGGAGGTTGGCAGCATCCATACCGCCCTCGCCGCTCGACCCGGCACCCATCAGGAGGTGGATCTCGTCGACGAACAAGACGATCGTGTCCTTGGAGTCTTCAATCTCCTTGAGGACACCCTTCATACGCTCTTCGAACTCGCCGCGGAATTTGCTGCCAGCGACCAACGAGCCAACATCAAGAGAGAGAAGTCGGCATTGCGCGAGGTTGGCGGGGATATCGGCATTCACTATACGACGAGCTAGGCCTTCGACGATAGTGGTCTTACCGACACCCGGCTCACCGATCAGGACAGGGTTGTTCTTGGTACGTCGACTCAGGATCCGAATCACTCGGCGGATTTCCTCTTCGCGACCAATAACTGGATCAATCTTACCCTCGCGGGCCAATGCCGTCATGTCGATAGTAAATTTCTTCAGGTTCTCATTTTCGCTTTCCGAATCAGCCGTCTTTGAGTCCACACGGCGGGTGCCACGGATCTGCTGCACGGCAGAGTCAATCAATTTCAGATTGGGAATATTGGCATCCGCCAGGGCACGCTGGACTAGGGAGTCCTGGGCGACGGCCTGGATCAGGTGGTCAATGGCCACGAAACTATCCTTCTGGGTTTTGGACAGGTCGGTGGCCGAGCGGATAACCTTGGCGAGTGCGGGGGAGACGCTGACGGTCTCGGGAGGAGGATCTTGACTTGGCAGGCGAACAAGTTGCCTCATGAGTGTGCGTTCCAAGAGCTGGGGATCGCCGTGGGCTTTCTCGACGACCTGACGGAAGAGGGGTGCCGACGCGGCATCGTGTGAGGCATGGCCGGCGGTCTGTTGGTCTTGCGACTCATCGGGAGCCGGGTTCAACAGCGCGTGAGCCAAGTGAATGGGAAGGATTTGAGAGTGGGTGTATTGCTCGGCTAGACTGCTGGAGTCCAGCAAGGCCTTGTTGGCCCGATCTGTAAATTGAGCACCGTTCATGGCGAACGGAGAAAGAGGAGATGTATTTCAGTCGGTAGAGATGAAAAGTAAGTTGATGGGGAAAGGAGGAGGGCAGATGTGGAGGGGAAGATATAGTGACTGGAACAAAGCAAGAAAAAAGCGATGATGCAAAGGTCATACATATACTTGGGCGCCCACTTTTCGCCCACATGCCTGAAGCTGCGGCCAGCGTCATGACCTCACGAGCTGCTTCCACCGCCTTCCAGAAGCTACTAGAGCGGTCGGTCATGTGACATCACCTGATGATCAGCTGGATCATGTGACACTGCCTGTGTCTCAAGTTGACTTAAGCGATCTCGAACGAGTTGTTTTCCCCACGCTGGTCAATATTGAGATGTGCATTCTACCATTGGCGGAGTTCAGTCCATTCTGTGGTGTGTATATGTGGTTCCAGACTGTGGAGGTGCGGGACCCCAAGTCCAGCCCAGGCCCAAGACCTACAGCTTAAAGCCCTAGGTGAGGATCTGGATCTGGATCTGATGTCCCATGCCAGTGCCACTGACGCCAGCCCAGGAAGCCCCAACTACACAACGCTCTCTCTCTCTGTCCTGGTAAATGTAGTCTCCGATCTTCTCCGCCCCTGCGCCCACACCCTTGCAACCACCTAGCCAACGAAAAGAAAAATATCCCACCCGCTTCATGACGTCAAGCGCATCCAAGCAACCAGGATGACGATCTGACTTTCCAAGACCGGGGCTCAGGCCTCGACCCCTCTCTGTACCTGCCGTAAGGACGTTCTCGCCATGGCAAGTCTCAGGTCTCTTTCCCATTGAACCTGAAGCCATTCTGGGAGCCATCTCCGCCCGGCAGGGATCCGCTTTTGCACCGCAGCCGAAGTCATGCATGGCCTCTCACCATCCACGCAGCCTAAACGACGGAGGCGATAGTGGACACCGAGACTGCGGTGGCGCGTCCAGACAGGGAGATTGATCCATCTGACTGGCTCCGAGCAGTCTCTTTATTGGTTTCCGGGTCAGTCTCGAGACTTTTTCTGGGCCCCTGAGCGTGGACGTGGATACCTCGCAATAAATAGAAGCGGAGGGTTCGGCGGGGCTGAGAGGGGCGAACGAAGCTCAGCTCCGTTCTGATTGCTTCGCCGACCCCCCCAGCTCGAAGGCGTGGAGGACATGGACAGTACTGAGGGATTAATGCACTGCGACACGGTTTTTGGCCCACGAGTCTCGCCATGTGTAGATCCTAATCCGCGCCCCTCACTGGAAGAGGGGAAAATCTGGAAACTCTCCGACAGAGCATCTTGATAGGCGCAGACGAAGCATTCCACGGGTCCAAACGACCACGCAACCACAGCTTCTGATCGAGTCTTGAGTGGGAAAGCCGGTTTTATCGCCCGAGCCGCGCTATGAAATTTTCTTTCCCTCTTTGACTTTCGAGTGCATCTGTCACTGCCTATAAAGGGTTGGACGCCCTCCTGCACCGTCTCTCACGCCATCGCACCCGCTATTGTGCTCATCGGAGTCGATTCGTATTCGCTGGACGCTGCTCGGGATCCCTCGGGCCCTTCAGACCCTATCCCAGTGGCCGATCAACCACTTCTGCCGACCAGGTCGAGGTGCAAATCATCATCATTATCTCTGGAATTTGAACTCGGGCCGCTCTCCACGAGTTTCGTTGAGTTTATTTCCGATTGCCTTTGGGTTGATTCCCCGTCCCGGACCCGATTCTTGCGCCGAGTTTTGATACTCTGAAAATTTCTACACTTGCTACCGGGATGTCGACCAAGCCGATCTTTGTGGCAACGCATCCTCGCGCCTGCTCGACGGCGTTTGAGCGGGTAGGTTCTAGAAACACCTGATGCATTGCTCACTACTGACGATATCAGGTCTTTATGACTCAACGGGACACCATCCAATGTGTCCATGAACCCTTCGGCGACGCCTTCTACTACGGTCCGGAACGTCTGTCCGATCGTTTCGCGGATGACGAACAGGCGCGCGTCGATAGTGGATTCAGCCAGTCGACATATCTCACCGTGGTGGAGAGATTGGAAGGTGAAGCTTCTGAGGTCCGACCCTTTTTCCTGCGAAACCGTCCTTGCTTTCTTTGCCGTGCGGGTGTTTCCCCGTGAGTCCGATTGGATCATGCGGGAATGCCGGGCATTTCCCTTGTCACGCTTCCCCTTCCACGATTTCTGTAAAGCACAGCGATGGCTCCGATGATCCATGATCCGTAGCAGGCGTTCGCCCTGCGTAACCCGAGTCATTTTCATCCATCTGAGGGGGATACTTACCGTGCATGCAGGGCAAGAGAGTCTTCATCAAGGATATCGACCATTATCTGCTTCCTCCGAACGGCAAGCCTGCCAGCATTGCGCCTTCGCTGCACCGCATTAAGCGCGGCGTGGGAACCAACGGGACTGACTCCCAGCCCAATGGTGTGAACGGAGCCAGCAACGGCACCGCTCACACCAATGGTCACTCGGTCGCGCCGACCAACGGTGCCAGTCACGCCAACGGCACCAACGGCGCCGCTAATGGTGTCAATGGTCACGCCCACACCAACGGGCACACCAACGGGACAACCAAGGCCCCGTACCCGTATGACACGCCCGCAGAGCCGGGGAACCCCACGGTGATGCCGCGCGAACTCCAGGAAAGATTCCACTGGGCCTTCCTGATCCGCGATCCGCATTATAGTGTGCCGTCGTACTACCGGTGCACGATCCCTCCGCTGGACGACGTGACGGGGTTCCACAACTATGATCCGCTCGAGGCCGGGTATAACGAGCTGCGCCGACACTTCGACTACCTCTGCCGGGAGGGTCTCGTGGGACCGCGCGTGGCAACCCGACCCGACCTGTCCGGGCCGAGTACGGGTGAGACCCAGCATGAGATCTGTGTCGTGGACGCGGACGACATGCTGGACTCCCCGGCGTCGACGATCGAGGCATTCTGTCGTAGTGTGGGCATCCCGTATACGCCGGACCTTCTGGTGTGGGACACCGAGGAGGACCACGAGTTTGCGTGTGCGGCGTTTGAGAAGTGGCGTGGCTTCCACAACGATGCGATCGAGTCCAAGGCCCTGACCGCAAGACAACATGTCAGTATTTGTTTGATGGGTGAGGAATCCTTGCTAATCTGTTGCAGGCTCGCACCGCCAAAACCGAAGCGGAGTTTGACGCCGAGTGGCAGAAGAAGTATGGACCCAAGGGGGCATCTCTGATCCGGCAGGCTGTCGATGCCAACATGGACGACTACCTGTACATGAAGCAGTTTGCCGTGAAGGTGTAGCTACTTCGAATGGTAGACGTTCCCCGGGCCCTCATCTAGGGAAAGGAAAGAAGAAGCAATGTGGGGGAACCGGGGAGAGGAGGAAATAGCAGCACAGCACCCCTTGATTGCATCAGCACTGGCCATTCCGCGCATTCTGCGATGAGAACGATTTAGTTCGGATGACGCCATCTCCACCCATAATTGGCATGGCTTCACCGCCTCTTGCTCTATTTTTGGCTTTCATTGTATGCGAGTATGTTGGGAGAATGAATTCTTGCTAGGATTGTGGTGCAGAGTAGATCCGTAGTGTGGGTGGGAATGTAGCTACCGTACTGGACTCGATGCGTGTGCTTGGATCTCTTGGAAGGACTCAGGCTTCCAAGGTTCATAGTATGGCCCGTGCCATGATTGCGGCATTATATTCTGCTCAGTCTTTTATCGCAGAGAATAAACCCTCATAAAATATAGATTCCTTGATATATCCATGTGAAATTATGAAGAGAATCCGTCCCCCACGAACCTACAACCGGACAGTCTTAGCCTGGAACTTCGAGGGCCTCAAGATATATATCATCCAATCCATAGAGTGGCTCGCAATTGGAGAGATCTGCTAGTGAAGGGTAGATTTTACAAGAAATATGGATGTCTTGATCATGGTACCTAGTAATCACTCCGACCAGTGGGAAATATATTCAACAGAATCGCTTGCTTATCTCGACACAGGTTGTCCCCCCCCGTCGATGGATTCATTTTTATTTATCCATCTTGACTCAACCTTGAAAGACTCATCTGTGAAAGAGTCCGCGGGTAAGACTACCATCTCTGAGGATGTCTAACGTGCTGCCTTCTGAGCTTGGATCACCTTTGTGCGCTTTCAAGGTTGATTCTTCCACTGGCCTTCTATAGCCACTTCTAAGCGTCTCTGGTAACCCTCATGGCGTAGTTATGCTTTCTTGCATTCCCATGACTTCTCTTATTCTCCTCCTCGAATGCCTGGTCCAGTGCGGACTATTTCGAAGCCTTCATTCTGGGATAAATCTCCTAGATCTCAAGATTTCAAGTCAAGTCGTAGGAGATCTTTACCATTCCGGCACCCAATATACATCGAGCCTCTACAACCCACCCTAATTCCCAAAACACCGTGTATAATGTCACATTGCTAGCCGTAGCCTAAAAACATAATCTAGCGCCAACCGCGGGAATCCGCAACCCGGGAATAAGCTACAAAGCCCGGCCACAGCCAGCCCCAATCTCAAGCAGATCATCCAAAAAGAACAAGGTGGCAACCAAATGGAAAAAGGTCATATCCGAGGACCCCGCTCACACGGCGCTATATCCGCCTCTCGACCCGCCGTTCCCTTGGAGGGTGTTCACGACGCGTCGGATCCAGTCTTGCATGAGGTAGGGAATGTCGCGGATGGTATCGCCGTGCGGGAGGAGGTCCCAGCCACGGGCGCCGTGGCGGTTATAGTTGAGCCACGAACCGAAGATGAGATAGGCAGCGACGCAGAGGAAGACACTAGAAGAAAAGATTAGACGTGGTCGCGCCCGAGTAGGAAGAGAAACGAAACTCACATGATGAGCAGCCAAGTGAAGAAGCCCCAATGGCTCGAGCCATCGGCCCGGCCGCGTTGGTAGTCGTCACAGGCATACCGTGTCCGCCAATCCAGCTTCAGCGTGTACAGGTCATCCGCATCCGGCCCGAAGCTCTTGAACTGGAGACTGCCGGGGGGTGTCTTATCCTCGTCCCGCCGACGCTTGCCGTCCACGGGCTCGTCCTCCATCGTGCCCAAACCCTCCAGCCCCGACCGGTCCGGGTCACACTGGAAGTCGATGATCGCACCGGCCTTTTGAGGCTTGGCGTCGATACTGCTGCGGTACTCGCCGCCGCTCATCTTAATGCGCAGACCCTGCTTTTTCTCATCGATCTCGCTCAACCGGGTAAACTCCGGGTCCTTGGTACCGTGGCCGAGCGCATCGAGACCGGCAATAGGGTAACCCCACTGACTGATCCCGTTTCCATCCTCGGGGGTCTCACGCGCAAAGCCGCAGACTAGGACACGGGGCAACGTTAGCGATGGGGCCTGGGAGCTAGCCTCGGTCTCGATATTGACAGGCACGTACCGTTCTTGCTCATACCACATTTTCCCTCTGGTCGATTCGCCGCTTTGCCGAGGACTTTGCAGATGTTCAGGACGTAGGTGGTGTTGGTCGTGTAGGGGGTGGTGCCGTTCTCGTGGAAGACATGGTAGATCTCGTGGACGCCACCCAAGGGGCTGAGATCATATTTATGTTTGTCGACGTTGATATGGGCGCAGTCGAAGGTGGTTGCGGCCGCGAAGCTCGGGAGCAACGTGGACAGCAGCAGGGAGAGACCGCCGGATTGTATTCGCATGGCGGAGATGTGCAGGGTCTATCGCGGGAAGGTAGCGCGGAGTCGAGAGAACGGACTCCGGCGAAGGAAGAAACTCGAGCTCAGAGACCCGATCGATGGGCGGTACGATGGGCGCGGGAGGGAAGGATTCACGTCGGGGATGGATGCGAGGAGCTGGTGGCGAGCGCGTGGGATCGCGACGGTCACGAAGGAAGTGCGGAGGTAGTTTATTTCTCCGACGCGGCTCGTCAGCTGCAGTGCGCACTTCAAGCCGGACCACCAAAGTCAGAGTCGAGGTGTGAATGGAAGTGAGACGTCGGAAGTCGAGAGGAACGGATGGATTTGCATCGATCTCAGCCTAGACAGATGATGTCACCCGACAATGCCTTGTCCAGCATGATTGACAACCACTGTCGGAGGACATCAGAGACGGGGATTTTTCTAGTGGAATTTCACCTGATACTACCAGATTAGACGTTAGTCAAAAATAGCGACGCATACATAGCTCGACAGGGCGCTGGGTGGTGGACGACACTACAAGCGCAGACCAAAAAGCTTTGAAAGTTTTGAACAAAAGGCCCTCACCCTAATCAGATTCAAGTCTGATAATAATTAATAATAACTACAAGAATCAATAATGAATGAACCATGATCAATATCAAGTCCCGATGACAGTAAACAAGGCCACAACCGCCCACGCACAGACCAACCCACCGTCAAATCCCGATCTGTGCCCCGCGACTCGTCCATACTGGCCAAGCAACCCCTCCAACATGGTTCAACCGCGCATGGTAGGATTCCTAGACGTTGTATAGACCCCGAGCTATGCGCTGAAAGACAGCAGCTCTCCCGCGAAGACGAGGGTGCTCCCGGTGGCGAGGAGAATGAAGTCCGCCGCGAAGACCAGGAGAAAATCAACCGATTCAGTCGGCTGCACCAACGACAGGCGACGCTGGAGGAGCAATTGAAAGGGAAGCAGGTAAGGTCATTATCAACAATTGCGAAGAATGAATACTAACTATCTACAGAAAGACAAGGAGGATCTGGAAGAAGTGTCCACCGAGCTGGAGCTCGCGGACGAAGACGAGCTTGTGCCGTATGCCTCCATGATTTGATATGCTCGCCTTCCTCTCTGTGAAGTACTAATGGATACAGGTACAAAATTGGCGACTCGTTCTTCCAGCTGCCGCTCGCAGACGCTCAGTCCATGCTCTCCTCCTCGACAGACCAGATCGACACGGACGTGTCCAAACTGGAGGACTCGCTGGGTGAGCTGCGCGATGAACTACAGCAGCTCAAGGTAGCGCTGTATGCGCGATTTGGACGGAGTATCAACCTGGAGACTTAACAGACTTCAAACTCTCCACCTACTATGTATTCAACAGACAATATAAAAATACTGGACATCAAGGCAGGACCACGGCTCGTAAATATCATTCAAGTCAAATATAGAGGTATCTAAGAGGATCAAAGAAGAGAAAGGCCGCCGGAGATCCCGGGTCCAAACGCTGACGCGGATATGTGAGAAAGTGAAATCAACAGAACAACGCCCATTCTCCAGTGCAGTGCTGTCGGGTCGGCGACAGGAACAAAACAGAGCCAAGCTTCCACGTTTTCTGCGCTTTTTTCCGACGTATGTACGGCCTCCACATTGCACCTTCATTTCGAGCTGGAGCCAGAAACGGGGTCATGCCTTTACCGGAACTTGGCGCGGCAGCGGCCCATGATCTCGTTCTGGCAGACCAGTTCAGCACTGAACTCACTGCCGTCCAGCGTGAGGTAAATATCAAAGTACACCCGGTAGAAGATACCCTGCGGCGTGTCCATACGCTCGAAATCCGTCTCGAGGTTCTTGCGCGAGAGGTCCGAGGTGAGGGTCACGACTTCCTTGATGCCTGTAGAAGATGAGCGGGTGTCTTAAGATAAAGAACAAGAAGACTTACGGGGATCCTTTGTATACTCCGGGCAGACATCTTCGTCGCAGGCGTAGAGCACATCCTCGTACATGAGGGTAGCGCCCGGTGCTACTTGACGGAAGAAGCTGACCTTGACCGGCTCGCCAATCTTGACACGCTCGCCCTTTTGCACGAAGATCTGGCGTGTGTATTTGCATCGGTCTCGACCGTCCAGACTGGGCACCCGGTACTGTTCCGGGTGGTAGCCTTCCTTGAATGGCTGCAGGGTAGCCATCAGGTAGTGGCGACGAGCAACACGATGGGTAATCACTCGCTCGGTAATACCGGCCGTGACGGCACCCTTAACAATAGCAGCCACCGAGTCCATAGGCCGGACGACCTTGCCTTGGTACTGCGGCGGGACGTGTAGCTTAATCTGCTGGAAGAGGTATTCGGAAGCACCGAAACCACCCACCACCAACACGTTCTACCCCAGAATTAGTAAATGCTATACCAATGCAACGGATATCTCTTACCTGAAGCAATCGGTTCTGAGCCTGGATCGCAATGATTTGGTTCCGGACCAACTCAAGAATGCGGTTGACCACAGGCTCGAAGCACTGAAGAATCTCCTCATTGGTGAAGGTCATGTAACCCTCCTCAATGTTCGCATCAGGGTAATCGGCCTCGATACCGACATCAACCGCCCACTTCTGCCCATTATCGCGGAAATCCGCTTTGATACGGTTCTCGAAGTCCATGATACATTTCGCGTACACCTTGCCAGCAATACGAGACCCATCCGGTAGCTTCATCTTCCGAATCTTGGCCCGCAAGATGTTGCTAAAGTTCCGGTTCAGCGCCGTCGAACCACACGAATCACCAGAGCCCGCCGTGCACTCCATGACACTAAAAGGCTGCTCCTCCTCGACCTCGTATGCGATCAAATCAACGGTTCCACCTCCACAGTCCACAATGAGAATGGCATCACCGATCTTCAGGTTCAGCAGACCGGACTTGGCACAGAACAAGGCTGCGGCTTCTGGCTCCGAGACCAAGGTCAAACGGTTGTCATTCTCGTCGCGCAAGAAGCCGGCTTGAATGGCTGCCGCACGCGTTGCCGCCTTACCGGCATCGTTCCAAATAGCGGGGACGGTGAGGTAGTACCGAATGTTGCGCTCCTCACGGGTGAACACCTCACCCAGAGTCTTCTGCAGCTGGTTGCGCATGGCTTGGCGCAACTTGAACAGATAATCGGCGGCAACATCGATTTCGGACTTGCCCGGCGGGAGCGGGGGAAGGTTGATCGGGTCGATATAGGTGTTTCCGGAGAGCATCAACTGGAGCTTGAACCATTCCACCTTCTGGACACCGGGCTTAGGGTATCCCGTCGGCGCCAGCGCATCTGCAATATCGGGACCCCATCCGACCACTTTCTGGTACTGGTCATAGTAGAGCACGGTGGGAATCTACGGAAACCAAAGCGGGTTAGTAATCACATCCAGGAACATGGAGGGTGGGGACTCGCCTTTTGTTTTGTATGGGTTCCCGCGCCCGGCCATTCTGTGATGATGTCCTCGCGAGCCTCATTGTTGGTCGCAAACGCGAACGCGACACCGGAGAAGGTGGTACCAAAGTCGATGCCGACAATGAGTTGCGCCTTGCCCCGGCTGGAGTCGGCCTCCATGGCGGGGTTGCGCCCTGCGAACTGCGGTTGCCCCATGGGTATACCGGGCGCCATGGGCTGGGGGTGCATTCCGTAACCGGGGGGATTCATTGGGTTATAGCCCGGCTGGGGGTATTGCATGGATGGGTTGAGGGGAGCGGGGGGTTGGACGTGCTGAGGGCCGTGGGCCATAGGACTCGTGGGACGCTGGTTTACTGAATAACTCGGAGGACGACCCAACTGCGGCTGCTGTTGCTGCTGGTTCATCGATAGACTCGTTGTTGAACCACTGTGGTTGGAAGCCGGGTGGGTGGAAGGAGGGGAGGTGGGCGAGGCAGACGGGGCGACGACGACGGGGTTGGGCGCAGGCGAAGAGGTATTTTTGTCTTTGGGGCCGCGTCTTAAGTTGAACTTGAAGCGGGAGCTCATCAGGTCCATGTGCGGCCAGGCAGGCGAGGGGAGGGGAAGGAAGAAGAAAGAGAAGGGGAGTGGGGGTGGAAAAAAGAGCCTGGGCTGAAAACACGAGGGCGAGTGAATGTGTCAGACCGGAAGGAAGTTGGGAAAGGCAGAGTTGTGAGGCTGAGAAATTGGATTTCGGTTATAGCAATTTGGAGAAGGGAGAAAAGACGCCCCCTAAAGGTTCCATTCTATCCCGGAATATCCTGAATTCCCTGGATTCCCCGCGCGTCTCGTATCCTGGACCCCAGCCGCGAGGGCGAAACGAGCCCTACTACGCCTCGAACTACGATTTGTACATCCCCTGGCCTTTTTTCTCCCTGGCCCGTATACGCCAGATCTACTTCTTTGTTTCCTGGGGCCATCGACCCAAGGACCCACGGAACGCGGCCTGCTGAACCAGCCATTGGTCATTTCGAGTATGCCGCTTGGCCCCCAAGCACTCGCGACCAGCACGGCAAAGACTTATATTTAGGTCGGAGGTTTACCTGCCGGCCTCAGCCTCCTTCCGCGCCACCCAATGCGACGGGCGGTATTCATTCTGAAGCATGCTCTCCCCATCCTGGATGTAGCCGCACGGTCGTCGATCGTCCGCCCGCGCTTCCACCCGGAAACCCATCCGCTCAACCAGCCGTAACACCTCTTCCTCCGTGAGCTCCACATTGCCCGGTTCGCCAATCCCCGTGGCGGTGTCTGTGCCCTCCTTGTGGGGGTGTCCGTCCTCAAAGTGCCACAGTAACGGTCCCACGTTGATCCATATCCCGCCCAGCTTGAGGCAGTGCCGGATCGTCTCAATGTACCGGATGACGTTGGGTGCCGTGTCAATGAAGAACACTGTGGCCACCGCATCGAAGGTCTCGTGGTTGGACGGTTGGTTGTAGAGTACCACAAAGTCGGCCGCCGACATAGACATGGTTCCGACGGGCTGGGCCTCGGTTGCGGCTTGCTGCATGGCAGTCCCCGGGTGGACGTCTGGAATCATCACGCGGCGTAGCTGTTGCGCCCGCGTTTGTAGGTTGGAAAAGTGTGTCGCAAAGGGATAGAGCGCATGGTTTTGAGGCCCGGTGGTGTGGTTCAGGACCCAGCTACTGGCGATGAGTTGGTGGTAAGAGATCTCATTGCCCTCTGCAGCGAAGCCAGCCAGGCAGAGATCGAAGACTAGTCGTCCAAGGCCTGCACCGGGGACGAGCACCCGGACCTCCTCCCCGGCATCGCGACGGCGCTTAAACTCCGTTCGAAGATCTTGCAGAACCGGGTCGTAGCACACTTGACGCTCTACACGGCCTTCTGAGCTCCAGTCACGGTAGAACTGGCGGATCGTCGAGTGGGCTTTGTTGACATCGTTGGAGGTTGCGGTTTCATGCCAATTGCGGGCGGGGTCATCTCGATTGGGGTTCGCGTCCAGGCCGAACGACTCCAGTCCTACGGCCAGAATTGCATCCGCCAGATCAGCATTGGTATCAATCGCATCATCGACCCGGTTAAAGTTGTCCAAGATTGAAAATGGCGGCTCCGCCAGCATCTGCCAGTGCTCGGACGGCAAAGCGTAGAAGGCCTGTCGCCGGCGATGCGTCGTGTTCATATGAGCGGTGCGCCGATATTGTCTATGTATACACTCAGCGGACTAGAACCAACACCTTGCGAATCGTCTATCACCTGAAAGAGTCAAATGCCGCGAAGAGAACCCGGCGCTCCTCGGGGTCGGCAAACGGATCGAAGTCTCCATCCCAGCTGCGCTGTTCCGCGTGAGAAGACTGATCGGAGCCCGCCATTCCCGATGTTTAATGCAGTTCAATGCAGTTTCAGGATTCGCGGATCGTGGGGATGTGTGCGGTGGGCAAAGTTGAGTGGGATTGGTGGAGCCGCTGTTTTGCCGCATGGCGGGGACGTTTGAACTTCGACTTGACAAGGCCATCATGACTGAACCGGCAGCGCTCCAGACGGAGCTGGTCACACCGGCTTTGAAGCCCTTGGAGATTTCCTTTCCTTTGCCCAAGGCTTTGCACACGACCGGGCATGTTCATGTGACCTTCCTGGCGCATTGTGCGATGGTATTTCTGAGTACTTCGACCCCCGGTGATTCGGCGGGATCGATCAAACCGCTGGGGAGTTTTGTTTATGCCATGCCTGATGTGAGTGAAACACTCAAATACCGTCTTTTTCTTGGGGCCGTCCCGCGTCATTCTCACCGGTCAGCTACTAACGAGTCCAGCGGACATCCACCGGCACAATATCAACAACACTCTACGCAACAGCATCCAGCATCGAGTACACGACCCGCGTGGCCAAGATTCTGGCTCGGCGGATTCGCATGCCGGTCTATGTGGGGTGCAGCATCGACCCTCACGGACTGGGGTTGACCGTTGAAGAGGAAATGGAAGGATTGATCCAATTTGTGAATGTTGTTGTGGAAAAGTTCTCTTCGCAGCAGCAATAGCTGGGTGTTGAAAATATCCAATTAAAATATTCCATGCCGACTTGCTTTACATCCCGCTACTTGACTCTCATCGTTTGGCATCGAGATTGGCCTATTGTATCGTGTAGATCTACATTGCTTCCTTGTGGTGTTAGTCTCGCTTCGATCGCTTGGCTCTTGGGTAGAGGATAAAATGATTTGCATTATACGGCTTTCTGCAAAAATTCGAGGATGATGCAGGAGAGCGGAGGGTGAGGCCCGGCAACCAGATTGAGCATTATTGCCGTGGATGAAACACCCTTGTATATCGTGATCAGGGCAACCATCATCCAGACTTCTTTAATAGACAGGCTCTCCGCAAATTACACCTGCTCTTACATTGACAGCTCTTGAATGTAGCCCGATCGCTTCTAGGGAATCATTACTGATCAGCTAGACTTGGCCAATTTCGAGCAAATATGAGTTTTTAGGACGGTTACGACACGCTCGTCATGTTCCGACATCACCATATATGAACAGCCCGGTGCTTGGTTGACTGGCTACACGGCGATACTCCCTGGACCGATAGGATTTGTAGCGACAGTCACCCAGACTTGAATAACCCATGCTTGACGTCTATTCTTTTTGCAATGATACAAGCGGTGTTGAACAGTACTGTCAACGGATGGGGAAGAGGCTCTGACGCGCAGGATCGCGAGGCGGAATCCTTGCCGCTAAACCGGCCCGATAACTTTGTTTTGGCGCGTGGCCAGTTTGAGCGAAACATTCGATCATTGGCATAGTATCTTCGCTGGTTGTGAAGCTAGACGCTTCGCAAGTGATGGTATTTTGGCTTCACTTTTCGATCAGGGATCATTCCAAAAAGAAGGGTTCCTTGATGATATCGATACGGAGGGGCGCTGAAGGTAAGAAACTACGAGGCTCGGACCCGAAGGATCCTGAAACGGGCGGGAAATAGGGCGTACGAAGAATGCCAATGTTCCTACGTCCTCCACCCCCAAGCGGACCACGTTGCACGGCGGTGGAGATAAAGTGTTTCGGCAGGGGCCAACGCTACCCGTGTCGGCGCGATAACCGACTACACGACGCAACTAGAAAACTGCACGCACGGCTGACGCGGGACAATGCATGGCCCCGGGAGCGGGGGCATGCCCGATGCCAGGCGCAATGTGAGCTCATATACCGCATCTTCTAGCACCCACTGGGGACAGAAATCACCGGCGATACGCCGGTGGGGGCGGTGGATATGGAGCCGGGCACATCTTACCCGTCGCGGAGAAAGGGCGAGACCGGCGAGCCTACGGCATAGAGGAAGAAAGCCGTCGAGATGGCCTTGGACGGGCAGCACGAGGCCGTTCAAAAAGGTTGGGGGCGGTTTTGGGCGGCGACAAAGCCTCGGCTAGGATAAACTTCAACGCCCAATTCACCGCAGTTACGCGTGTTCCAGTCGCACGACAGGGAGGCCATTTGAACGATCAGCCGAGGGCACGTTCGGATCGCGCCGACTCGGACGTCAAGGGAAGAAAAGCCAAGCAATGGGATTAAAGCTGAGAAACCCGCAAAATTAGGCCCCCCCGGAGCCCGCCGGACTCAGGTGACAGGAAAGCCCCCAAGACACGGCAAATCGGAAGGGCTCGGTTGCCCGGGGCGGTTTCATCTTGTTCGGATCGTTGTCCCGCTGTGGGGCGGGCAAATAGACTCGACACAGGGGTCCTGGGTGCTGGTTTCCCCTTGATTGGAGCACTCCTTCAGAGGTAAAAGAGCCGGGCGTTGTCCTCTATTCTTGAAGTGGGGGAATGGGATGTATCAGACGGGAAGGTCATGCGAGGCTGGCATCGGCCCCAATGGGAGCAAGTGCCGGGCCAGCAACTCCGACACGATGGAACGGCGGGTGTCGATCATACCAGGGCCTGTGCAGAAACGGACAAAGTTTACGAAGGGAGAGACAATGAGGCTGGTGGCACGAACCGAGGGTCCATCCCGACTACATATTACGGACATTGATACTAAGCTCGACTAACTTCACCCGTCGCCTGTGCGGGGAACATGGCGCCAAGGAGCCCAAATTCATCTTCTCGGCGAAGTGACCTAACGGGGAGACCGCAACGACTGGAATGCATCCACCGCCATGGGCTGGAGGGGGATATATTCTCCGGGGGCCTGCACGCGAACGCCTGAGTGGACCTCCCCCTCTCTCCGAGACTAGGGCTAAGTGGTTTGACTCCCGAATTTCAGCCTTCAAGACGTGTACGACGAGGATTTCCGGCTTTACCTCTTTCTGCTGTCGCCCGAGCCAAGCAGAGGCCCAAGTGGAGGAAGGCCTCGAAGCTCGGGGTCTCTTGCTCGTGTCTTCCCCCTCTCCTGATAGGCGAAGTGAGGTGGCTCGGCAACCGGCGAGACCTAAACAAGCAACGATTGGCTTCCGGGTCTGGAAAGTTGTTGGCTTGCCACGGATCCACTCCCATCCGGGCCAACATCCGGCCAGGGCCTCCATGTGGTCCCTGGTGCACGACTGTCCGTTGTCCGTCGATCACGCCGCAGAACAATTGCTGGAGGACGAGGATGAGGACGAGGACGAGGCCGTCCACCGGGGATCAACGGCTCAATTGACCAGTACATCAAATACCACACCCCCGTCCTGTCATGAGTGGGGCAGAGGCTTTGAATGGCCCGAGCAACAAAGTTCAGCACTTACACTTGCCGATCTCGGGGACGCAGACTACGAGGCCCGTTCAAACCATCGGCTGACCCAGTCCGCCGGGCGTGTCATTTCGGTTGAAGATTCCTCTCCGCGATCTGCTTCGGGTCCATGGGAAAAGGGTGATCGTAATCCCCTACGTCGATCCCGTTCACTTTCTTTTCCCGGTCCTTTTTTCCCTCTCGTTTCTTCTCCCCCCCCCCCCCCTGGTTCTTTTCTCCCCTTCATTGGTGGACCCCATAAGAAAGAATAAAGTCAGGAGGATCCATTCCTCCCCAATCGATCCTCACCGGATTCCGCGATCTTCATTCGCCTCTTATTCGCCGTTGCCCCAACCTCGGCATTTGCTCCACGATCCGATTGACTTGCGTCGGTAGACGTGGCTCATCTCGGAGTTTCCCCCCTGTTGCTACTTTGATTTTTTTTGGCCTTTTTTTTGGTTTTCTTTTTCCCCAACTTCCCTCTTGACGATGGCTTCATACGAGGTCCGTGAATGACAACGCCTCGGATTTAGCGCTGGGATTTTGGGGGCGATTGCGCCTACCAAAGGGGATCCGCATCGTGGCATCTAGCCTCGTGCATGCCGACTGTGAACCTTTTCTTTGTTCTATATTCTCTTTTCGTCCAGTAATTGTTCTCTGAGAAGGTGTCCCTCTCTGAGCTGTGACGTGGGTTCATCTTCACCATGCAACCTTTTCCTTTCCGCCCCGGCCCACATCCCAGTGGCATGTACGAACAACTTCCTTTACCTCCAGTACAATCGGTGACGTCGGGCGCGTTCCCCCCGGCTCCCGCAACGGCGCATCTCTCTGCCCCGCCGACTCGACCGGACAGTGGGATGCGGATGACCCATCTTCTCCAGCCCATGTCACAGGGTGCGCCGCTACCTAGTGGCCCGGGACCCGTGACCTCGCCATATCATCGCTTTCATGACTCGGCCTCGGGATCACCGGCGGAGAGTGGCGGTCTTCCGGATGCGCCCCCGATGGGATCACTCCCGGTCAATCCTGGCCTGTTTCAAACAAGTCCGGTCGGCCATGGTCAACCCACGCCGGCGCAGAAGAGGGCATATCGACAGCGCCGCAAGGACCCTAGCTGTGATGCCTGCCGAGAGCGCAAAGTCAAATGCGACGCCTCGGAGTCGAGCAGCTGCACCGAGTGCACGAACCGCAAGGTTCGGTGTCAATTCACGAAAGAAACCAATCGGCGCATGTCCAACATTAAACATGTGCAAGATTTGGAGAAGCAGCTGAAGACGACCGAGCATCAACTCAATCTCGTTCGATCCGGGATGCTGCGTCCCGATAACCATATGATGGACTCGGATGAGGGCGACCAGCAGCCACAGATCAAGCTTCCCGCCCTGTCTTGGAACCCGTCAGTGCGTGCTCGTGCGCCGATTGACCAGGACTTTTCGCAGGCACGCGCGAACTTTGGTCGGTATGGAGGGGGTATTGTGAAAGTGCCTCTTTCCTATCGACCCAAAGGAACCGAGTCAGTCGTCACCGGCGATGCGCCGAGTCTCCCTCCCAAGGAAATTGCGGACGAGCTCACGAGGCAGTATTTGGGCTGCGTGCATTCAGTTTTGCCCGTTCTTCATTGGTCGAGCTTCATGGCGGAGTACGAAAAGGTCTACCAGGCGGGATCTCTGTTGGGCGTGTCGAGTGAATGGGCAGCGGTGCTGTTTGCCGTTTTCGCCTGCGGTGCCGTCCACACCCTTAACCCGAACCGCGAAGAGCGGGGCAAGGAATACGTGCGCATCTCGTGTGGAATCATCGATGTGTGGCAAGACAACTTCAACCTTGATCGCGTACGGGCAGCCCTGCTGGCCAGTGTCTTCCTCTACGAGGTCAATTCCAAGTCGGCTAGTTGGGTGTGGATCGGGTCGGCGGTTCGTGTGGCCCAGGAAATTGGCTTGCATATTGCCGCGCCGCAGCCATCGTCGGTTGACACGGAAATGCGGAAACGCCTGTGGTGGTGCCTGTACCTCTGGGATAGGTTCGTCCCGGGAATCGTTTTATGCCATCAGGTGACTAACATCGAACTAGATTACTTGCCCTGGAAATGGGGAAACCGGTCTTGATCAATGAGAAGGACTGCAGTACCGAATTCCCCGGCCAAGTGGAAGAACACTTCGCCCCTAATAACTCAGGACTATCCGATCCATCCCTGACCAGTCTGTTGGCTACCATCCATGTGGTTCGCTCCTTCAGCCCACTCGCTCGTACCCTCCGACTCCCTTCGTTGACCCCTACCACCCTCCAAACCTTCGAGGGACACCTCAATACGACTTTAATGACCTTCCCCCACCACCTACATCCGAACAACCTTCAAGAGCCCGACCTCCGGTCCCTGGCTCCTCTTATCTGCGTTCAGAATGCGCGCCTCATCCTCCACCGCCACAACATCAATCCATACTGCTCACCCGGCTCCCGCTCCGCGGCAATCGATTTATGCGTCGCCGTGGCCCTCGACACCGTTCATATCCTTTCCAGCTGTATGCGCGGGAAGGACTGGAAACCCATTTTTGCGACGTGCGCAGGCACACTTCTCTGCACTCACATCTGGCGCTGTACTTTATATCTTCTCTTTCGACAGCAATACGACGCCGCGGAGGTTTGCATTCAAGCCAGCGCAGCGGTAGGTGACTCGAGGGCTGCCAACGCAGCCTGCGGGCGGTACCTTTCGTTCTTCATGCGGTCGCTTGTGGATCGGGCCAGCCGCCATATATTGGACCTGGACCAAGACGAAGAAATGGTTGCCTATGTCTCTGGCGATATGCAAGGGACAAGCGACGGTGGATGGGTATGGGAGGGTCCCGGCACATACCCTAATCAGGACCCTGCATCCATGCAAGCCAAGCCCGGGCCTTTAGCAGGGGGAGAAGCAGAGAGTATGGGATCGGGCGAACAGCAGGGCTGGGAATGGCTTGAGGTAATGATCCATCAGCTCTCTATTGAAAAACAGCAGCAGAGCCAGCGCGAATCCGAAAGTCGCGATATTCCCATGGACACGAAACCAGAGCCCACCGTGAGCGCCAAATCGACGAAGTCGGAGCGTTCAAACTCTGGTCACTCGCGCATGACGATCGCCAGTATTATTTGATCCGGTGGTGACGAACTCATGCGAAATGAGATCTCCGGGCGTTTTTTCCAGTTTCGTCGTCGAACAGCCGTCCATAGGGAATCCTTTGCACACACCACTCGCCGTCCTCTGAGAGGACAGCAAAGGTTTGAGATGGACGCTATGATTATTTTGTCCCATGTTGCATTGCTTGCATTACTACCGGCTTCTGGTCAATACTTATTTACTTATTTAACCTACATCTACTCGAATATAAATGCAGAGGACTGCTATATCAACTTGTCTCTTTCTTTTTCATAGGATTCAACATAGAAGCCCGCGCATGCTCTCATGCTGGACGAACTTTGATTGTACGAAAATACGAGGGTGGCAGAGAATGAAGGGTAGCACTTGACAAATACCTAACTATCATCCCATAGTTCTCGCAATCTCACTACTTCAGCCACCCCCTCCCCTCAAATCCCACCAACATCACTCATCTCGATCCAATTCCGGTCCCAATAACGACAAACTCGGATACACCTAAATCAGAGTCTGTTCGATCGGAAACAAAGTCACATTCTGCAAGGCACCAGCATGGTGACGCGCAACCAGACCATAACCAAATTGGTACCTACACCAGTTAGAAAAATGACATCCACACGAAGATCAGCACCTACTTGTCCAGAAACGGCAACAACTGATCAAGACCAGTCGTGCTCCGCCAGTCCCCCTATTAGGTCGCAGATAATCGTAAACAAACCTATAAGCGTAATACCTACGTACAGAATTTGTTTGGCTAAGAAACTATCTGGTTTAGGTTGGGTGGTCATATATACTAACAGGTCTTATATAAGACTTGATTATATAGGTGAGATTAAAGGAGTTTATTTAGCTGTGATTCTATGCTTGGGTAGGTAGGGAAATTACTAGGAGGAAAGTAGCCTGAAATGCTCTAGAGATATATATCTTATAGAGATATTGAAGTGGCTATACTCTCTGCGACCTGATAAGGGACCAGCGGAGCAAATGCCTGTATATCATCAAACGTACTTTGAATAAAGAGTCCAGAAGCATGCATAGCCACCCGACCCGAACCTTGAGCTAAAATTGGCACCTCTCCCCCCAAATTATCCAGAAATTAGAGCCTGGCCCTGAATATTTCTGATTCTTACTTGAGCTTTTGTCCGAAGCAACCACCAGTAAGGTGAGCACTGCTTGCGCCACGGGGAGAGGAGATCGCATCTCACGGATTCACCACTTCCCGCCAAGACTGGAAAAGGTGGTGCTGGAATTCTCGATCGGTTCGCACATCTGTCGGCGTGTCGGCTATGACTTCTACTGGTGAATATCGCTCTTTGGTCAACGTGGTGGGTCTATCTTTGCTTCTCCGAGTTGACGGATGGACATGGTCGCGAGCTTGGCTTGGTCCAGTATGGAATTCCTTGGCGTGAAAAGGCGGGGCATATCGAGTTGTTCTTGGGTGTTGCTCAGTGGTTAAAGATGGGTGTCAAGAATGCACTAGATATGATGGCATTGTCACAGTTTACAGGGAATTTGATGTCATCCATGCTGCGGCTTTGGCCATTGCCAGTGTACAACACCCGACGGTGGACATACATTCGATAGAACTGGGGATAGTAAGGCTTACTTTTGATATGCTGCATCCTCGAAATAACTTGGCTGGTCTTTCTATGCCTGCCCAGCGCTGCATCTTCTGGGGGTGTACCCTGAGGGCCGAACACAAAGTCACAAAACTCAGACACGTGGAACTATATATAGAAACCCATACCCTGTACTCCGTATATTGCGAAGGAAGATATCTAGCTTGTCCCAGGGGCCTATGAAAGCAGTATTCACTTAGTGCTGAGACCTGCTGGGGAGAACTCCATTGAACCATCTCCCCTTTGCCAATGGATGCTGTTCAGTATGTCGGGCCAAGTAGTCAATTCGACGGGCGCATCTAAAACCAAGGTACAAAAGTGAGACTAAAAATGGACAGCACAGTTAATCCCCGGCGAGCTTCGTAAATTGGCGCGGATCTAAGATGATAAACCAAAACATGGCTCATCATCGGTGTTGACAGCCCTGGTTACGCGTCCGTTGCGTGGCGGTGCTGATCCTGGTAGGGCAGAACCTCCTCGCTTGTACCAAGTCCACTTCTCCCCGAGATTGTGCGATTCCTTTCGATTGCGCATGGATCCAGGCAGCGACATTTCACTGGGCTGATTGACCCGCCGCGAGCCTTCTGCCAGGCAAGCTTTCTGTCGACCGGGCGATAAGCAAAAACATCATCGGAAGTGGAGCGCTTGGCGTGGATCCACGCGGCGGCAACTTCGACATGTGGGCGAAGGGCGAAGACCCTGATCGACTTTTTCTCTAAGCATTGCGCTTTCCGACTTGGTTTGTTGCGATTCCCTCTTATCTTTCGCAACCCCCTCCCCTTCCCCGCATACCATCCCGGGCAGCGAGGTCCATCATGGCCATAGATCCATTCACGGTCAACGAGACCAGCTATAGTCGCTATGGCGGGGCGACAACGCAGATGCCTCGTTTCGACAACACCAACGCGACTTATTCCTATACCGCTGCTCCCGGCTCGCCGCGGTACTCCGATGTCGCGGGAGAACGACCGTGGTATGACCCGCGCGACTGGTCATTACGCAAGAAGTTGATTGTCGCGGCCTGCATTGTGGTCGTCATTATCGCGGTGGTCGTGGGCGCCGTGGAAGGTGTCAAGGCCAATGCGTACCCGAATTATTCGCGATTGAGTTACAACCCGGTGGATGTTTACTCGGGTGCTTCCTTTTTCGACAACTTTGAATACTTCACGGGCTATGATCCCACCAAGGGATTTGTGCAGTACGTTCCAACTCGCCCCGGTCATCAGAAGCCAACTAATCATCAGCAGCTATGTGGACTCGGCAGCAGCAAATCAGTTGAACCTGACGCATGCCTCGGACACGACCGCCGTCCTGCGGGTCGACACCGCTGCCGACAATCAAACCACCGGCCGTCGCTCGGTCCGCATTACTTCGCACAAAAAGTACGATCACGGCCTCTTCATCTTTGACGTGGTGCACTCGCCGTATGGCTGCTCGACATGGCCCGCACTGTGGCTGACCGACCCTTCGAACTGGCCGGATAATGGCGAGATTGACGTGGTCGAGTCGAACAACAAGGGTACCCATGGCAATTCCATGACCTTGCACACCACCAAAAACTGCAAGATGGATGTCAAGCGCAAGCAGAGCGGCAGCACCCAGCAGAAGGACTGCCTCTACACTGCCAATGCCAACGCCGGCTGTGGAGTGGAAGGCCCCAAGTCCAGCTACGGCGAGGATTTCAATAAGAACGGCGGAGGGGTAAGTCCTGTACCGATGATTGCTCGAGGCAATGCTGACAAGTCCAGGTCTACGCCATGGAACTGCGCGACGCCGGGATCCGTATGTGGATGTTCCCGCGCGACAAGATCCCATCCGACATTTCCTCCAACTCCAGCAGCCCGGATCCCTCCAAATGGGGCGAGGCCGCGAGCGACTTCCCGAGCACGCACTGCAACATTGGGTCGCATTTCCGGAATCAAAGCATTGTCGCCAACATCGACATTTGTGGTGAGATGGCGGGCTCATCCAAGTTCTACACCGATATGTACAGCTGTCCGACGACATGCTCGCAGTTTGCGGCGGAGATGGGCGGGAACTTCACCGACGCTTACTGGGAGTTTAATAGCTTCAAAGTATATCAGGCATAGATTAGGAACGGTCGAATCCGAGATTCGAGTTTAATGAAGCATGGCATGACATTGATATATCCAAGAAAGCCCGTAGGAACATCGAGCCGGGGATGTCGGATGGAATGTCGGCATCATGGTACGGCGGAGCGCTAGTTTGTCAGTTTCAAGAATCCGAGTCGGACTAGAAGTCTACCTTGCTAGACTTTCGACGAAGATATTGAGTCAGGTCAATTCCACGGAGGTGAGATGGATCCGTTCCCAACCACGGCTCAACATATCTCGGATACAAAAAGCTGTCATGGAGGTATTATCACGCCTGTAAATTTGACTAGGAACTAAAACGAGATAGGGATATGATCAAAGTAAAATAACAGTGAGCCGAACTGAGCCAATCTATCAGGCTGGGATAGACGCCGAATCACTGATCCCATCAAATTCCCTTCACTTGACACTCATTTGGCACTCATTTCATTGTTACCCTCTATGCCCCAAGCCAGTGATACCTATACCCTATGCTCTGAGCCAGTGATACCCTATGCCCTGAGGTAGTGATACACTCCATGCCCTAAGCCAGTGGTATGTTTTTGCTGCGAGCAAGTGGTATTGAGTGGCATCGAAGTATTAAATCTGATACCTGACAGCACCTTCCCCAAACTGAGCTTGCCGATTCTACAGTGCTCGATATCCTACGTTCTTGCCTGTTGAATAGATGTAAAACAAACAGCAAAACTCGTTCCCCATGCGTTCGTTTTCTCTCCAACTCCAACTTCTTCCACTCATCAAAGGCACCAACAAGACCACACTCATTTCTCACCAAAACACTCCTTACATCGAAACCGAGATGTCTCCTGAGCAGGCCCATATTCTGCTCGCTTTCGTTCCCTTTCTTGTCCTCCTGGTGTTGGGCCTTGTCTGGTGAGTGATGCTTCTCAGTGTCCCCTCCCCCGTCGGTCTTGAATTCGGGGAACGACACAAGAGGGCACACTCTAAACAAGTTTTCCTCTCCAATAGGATGAAGTTTCGCCACCGTCTCCGCCCTTCGCCGCCGAGTGCTGCCGCCCCTGCCGACAACTCCTGGCTCGTCGGACAAACTCTCCGAGGTAGGGCTTCTTCATGTTCAGATAGGAAGATGAAGCTAATAAGAATCTCTGATAAAAGGAGTCTTCTGTTGCTGTTTCCCCTGGTGGTCGCCCGAAGAAATTGTTTTCGTGCCGGGAGACCCAGAGAGCGGTACTTTGTTCGCCCTCGCAGACCAGCAGGCCGCCGCTACAATGACGCCTGCTCAAGAGTCTGCCGAGAAACACAAAGGCCGCCAATCAGACGTCCCCCGTCCGTCGACCGCCAATAATGGGTCGACGTCATCAGGTGCTACCGCTTCAACGCAGCCTGATGCTTCCAAGGGGATTGCCGACCTGGTATCCTCTCCCGATCAAATTCACCGGGATCGCTTGCTTGCCGGAGCATGGTGGTACACCTCACCTGCCTCCGCTGGTAACTATGGCTCCCGCTCTGTCCGCATCGTCTCTATCCCAGGGAGACGTGTGGAAGCTATGGCACCAGCCACCCAGGCTCCCATAGTCAAAGCTGAGCGGGAGCCACAAGCGACATGGAAGGACCGGATGATGTCTTTCTGGTCTCCCCACCGGGGAACAGAAACAGGATAAGGGGTCGTGCGCCAGGCCGGGGGGAGGGGGATGGTTGTCATTCCTTTTCTTTCCTTTTGTCATTCCTTTTGTCTTTCCTTTCTGTCTTTCCTTTCTGTCTTTCCTTTCTGTCTTTCCTTTCTGTCTTTCCTTTCTGTCTTTCCTTTCTGTCTGTGCTTGTCATTCCTTTTTGTATGTTTATGACCTGTATGTTTATATTGTTTATATACTGTATTTGTTTTTCTTTGATTTCTTTTCTGTCCCTACTTTTTGGTTTGTTTTGTTTTTCTACACAATCAATCATTTGTGTGGAATTTGATACATTCATTGTAGACCATAGTCGTATTCGTGCTATAGTTGCGTATCATATCAGTTTGCTCCGTGGTTGAGCCGCAAGTGCCCATAATAGTGTTGATCTTTTTGTACTCGTTGAGATGCCTCTCATTGCTGGTCATCCACTCCTCATAGAATATATTCGGATTCAGCCCGTCGCCCCCCTAGGACAATCGACGGCAGCCTATCCTGTTCTGGTAGTGCGATGCGTTTATTAACAACGTCGCTTGTATATCTTATCTCCGGAACGGGACGAGGAGCAAGACTGATTCGACGATTATAATGATAGTCTTAGGGGGTCTGTTGTGTAAGAATGGACGATAGAGAGAAATGAAGATCGATCATACGGCACTACTTGAGATTTCACCCCGCCAATCATTGTAACGCACATTTAGAGTTAAGTACTTTCCCTGATCAAGAGTGGAACCAACCATTTTTGCTCCTTCGGGTCGCGGGCATTTCTGAAGATCCTCCACGTCAAAAGTTCTTCTTCGCAACCAACACATCTCGCCTTGCGCAGCAGAAAGGAAAATTCATCGACAGTCGTCAGGATGTTCTCCTGGTTACTTGTCCCCATTTTTGAGCAAGTCGATGCGTGGCTGGTCAAACATGGAAGTTTTGAAGAGCTCCAGACCTTCCGACTCTCCGTCGTTCGCTATTATACCGCCCAAAAACCCCAGCCAGAAAACCCAGAAAAAGCTTGCAGAGCCGTTATGGAAAGAGAAATTTGTCTCTGTATGTGGACACAGAGGGAGGACACACTATCAGAACGCCACCAGCTATTAAAGGATACTGCAAGCAGTCAAGAAGACCAAAATCAACTCCAGCAGCTTCAAAGCGAGATAGAGGCGAATCGAAAGGAATGTTATTTCCTTCAGCGGGAGCTTTTACTAAACAAGTGGCTTTACCGGCAGATCCCCTACGAAGAGCCTATAACCTATCGCGATCCAATCCTAGGTGGTATCTACATCCGTTTCTCGTCAAGGACTGCGCGGGAAATGGCGGCTGCTGTGGTCGAGACTGTGGATGCTGTGCTAAGCGACTGGATAATGACCGCCCTCATGCCGCAGGACATTGCACCATCGAGTGTAGATGCTGCGCTAAAAGCCGGGGTTTCAACCTTGAGAGCCGCAAAGATAGAGACAGAGCTTGTGACCTTTTCAATGAGCCTTTCCAGAAAAACGTGGATCGAGACTACTATCGGCGATTTATGCGAGCCTACATTTTCGGCCTTTGTTCGGGGCCATAACGCCTTCGGGGCGCTGGAATTGATGTATTGGACTCGACAATAAGTTTGACAGAGGTGTTGATCTTACTTTGGTTGCTTGGGGTTACAAGTTAAACATGAATTGTCGAATGCCCTTGTTTTGCTTGACCATAGTCTCTGTGCACAACAAATTTTCGCAATTTCTAAAACCACTGTGAGATTACGGCACACTGACCATGGCAAATAGAATGCCAAAAGATGCGACTCAGCCCGATCCATATCACCCGGAGCGCAACACGCGAGCGGTTCTCGGATGCTATGACTACAACTGTATGGTCTACTAATTGGGAAGATCGACCGAACTGGAAACCCGAGTTTTCAGGAGTGTGGTATAGCAACCAGAAAATCGACGAGGCGCGACAGCTCGCTGCGGCACAATGGGAGCCCATATGGAAGTTACTCCCAAAAGAGGAGATGCCTCTGTAGATCCCGAAGTCATGACACTTCCGATTGCAATGAATATTGCTGCTCTGTACGGAGTATACTCGGATAGTTTCACCCGAGCATCCAATCAGCGGATCCCGAGCGCAACCATGGTTAAAAGAGTGGGGCCGCGATCGGTCCCTGGCAAAATCATGCCTCGCCATCCCGGTCCCCATGCTGCCCCATCACGGCCGCTAGACATCCTGAGTGACGTAGCAGAAAAGATGACCAGAATGATATGCACGATATGCCGGACATGCTGGACATGTATTGGAAGATGTTCTTGGTCTCAGAACGAGGCGAACAACCGTAAGCGTCGGTGTGGTTTGGTACCGAATTTGCCCGATCGCATCGGTAAATGCCGCAAGGAATTGTAGAGCAATCCAAGTCCGTCATATCGCAGGACGAGGTGCCCAGGAGTTACCGGGCATAAGCCAGTACTCATGTCCTGCACTGTCTGACGAGCCCATGGCTGATCGCGACAACCCGCGGTTCCCGAGTAACTCAGCCACGGGTGGCCGACCGCGAGCGAACGAGACGAACCTGAAGAGTGCTGGATGCTGCAACGATCCAAATGCATCTCGTCCATGAATGATTGCAGACTCGGCATGGCCGTGTCGCGTTGACCGGGCGATGTGTCGGAGTTAAGGTGGCCATTGCGCGGTGCCGAGCCCGTCCCGGATTGGCCCGACAAGATTTTCGCCCCATCCCTTTCAAACTCTTCTCCTTTCTCCCTCTTCTCTCTACACTCTCCATCCCCGGATTCATAATACACAATGGCCACTTCCGTCCCTGTTAAGGCCCACGCGGCCCCCGAGAAGATGACCGGCGCTAAGCTGGTAAGAAACTGACCTTTTTTTATTTTTATTTTGGCTCTCGCGATGGACCTAGCTAACTTGCTCCAGTACGGTGGTTTCGCTTTCGCCGGTGCCGTGTGCTGCGCTGTCACTCACGGTGCCGCTACTCCTCTGGATGTGTAAGTCACAGTCGCGCAAACTGCCTCCATCAATTCCCCTGGCTAACGCGCTTCGCCCTTAGCGTCAAGACCCGTATCCAGCTTGACCCGGCCACCTACAACCGTGGTATGGTTGGCGGCTTCCGTCAGGTCATCCAGAACGAGGGTGCCGGTGCCCTTCTGACCGGTTTCGGTCCCACCGCTGCCGGTTACTTCCTCCAGGGTGCCTTCAAGTTCGGTGGTTACGAGTTCTTCAAGCAGCAGTCCATCAACCAGCTCGGCTACGAGACCGCTGCCAACAACCGTACCGCTGTCTACCTCGCCTCCGCCGGTACCGCCGAGGTCATGGCCAGTATCGCCCTCTGCCCTCTCGAGGCTACCCGTATCCGTCTCGTCTCCCAGCCCACCTTCGCTAGCGGTCTGGTGAGCGGTTTCGCCAAAATCGCCAAGCAGGAGGGTCTCGGTGGTTTCTACTCCGGCTTCGGTCCCATCCTGTTCAAGCAGTAAGTGGAGGATTGCACCTCTGCCCGCGCTGGCATGTACTAATCCCGTCCAGGGTCCCCTACACTATGGCCAAGTTCGTCGTCTTCGAGAAGGTCTCCGAGACCATCTACCGCTCCCTGGACAAGGACAACATGTCCGCCGGTGCCAAGACCGGTGTCAACCTGGGCTCCGGTCTGATTGCCGGTCTCGCCGCCGCCATCATCTCCCAGCCCGCCGACACCATGCTCTCCAAGATCAACAAGACCCAGGGTCTCCCCGGAGAGGGCACCGTCTCCCGTCTGGTGAAGATCGGTAAGGAGCTCGGTCTCCGTGGCTCCTACTCCGGTATCGGTGCTCGTCTCTTCATGGTTGGCTCCATCACTGCCGGTCAGTTCGCCATCAACGGTGACGTCAAGCGCCTGCTCGGTGTCACCGGCGGTGTCGAGATCGCCAAATAGAGGACTCGAGTTGGGGGGCGCCGAGGATGATAGAGATTACCCTTTAGATTTTTTTTGTGAAAGACCTTGTCCATCCCGCCAATATGATGTACAATACTTTGTCCCAGTTCAAGAGTTCGATTTCTTTTGTGAACATGAACATGTGCGTAGTTTCTCGTGTTATGATCTAGTGCCACGTCTTAGCGTCGGTCTTGTCGCATCAAGGGTGGCTCAGAGGTAGTATGGATATCAATTCTGTAATGGCCACATGGAAAGAGCGTGAAGTAACGGGCTATACCCTCCGTCTACATCAATTCACTACCTGAACCGGCACGCGAAGCGACACCTCTGAGGCAAAAGCCGTCCCACTGGAACGATAATAGCAAAAATCGACATCCAGCAGATAAACCCGCGACACCAGACATGAATGGAAGGTCGGGACAAGCTGATACTTCGCGGGGACGGTGACTGGGACGACGATCGAAGCCGTAAATGGGGTCATCGAACAGGGCTTCGATCCTTTGGAGTCCAACTCCAAATCTAAACCATTCACGGGTGGCTTGAGACTCTGCGTCCAAGGAACAGACTTGATAGAAAAGTTGGAACTTGTGATCGTATTCCAGTAAATTCCTCGGCCGCCATGTCCAAACGACGAATCTCCTATCAAGAGGTCGGGGAAAGTTTCCCAGGGCGTGGCACTATACAGAGTTACGGCGCAGAGAGTGACTGTGATGGAGTGCAGTGCCGGCGGCCCTTGCTCGCCCACGGGAGTAAAGCTTAGCTCGACGGTAGCTGCTGTGCTCGCGTTCTGTTCTTCCGAGAGGCCCAGCTGGGTGGCTTTGACCGGACGAGGCTGTTGCATGGAAACGTGCAATCGACCCCGTGTTCGGCCCACGAACCCATGCCTTAGCACCTTCTCCTTTTCTGTGCGGTAGAATTGACACCCAAGCGTCGCCCGAGGAGGCGCCTCTTCGACAGCGGGAATGACTCGCACCGGCAGGGTTGTTGTAGAGAGAAGCTCTTCCGCATCTTGCGTACGATGCGAGAAAAGCAACGCCTGGATGGCGTAAGATATCTGGGCGACATCCGTAGCCAGATCATGGACTGATCTCGGTTTGTGTTCAGTCTCGGTCCATCCCAAGGTCGGCGGAAGCTGCAGATGAGCCATGAAGGCGTGGATATTGCTTGTATGGTGCTGGCAGAACTGGAGTGGCAACTCGTCGGGGATGACAAAGGAGAAGGGAAACCGGTATTCTTCATTCGATCTGAGTAGATGCGGAGTGCCGGTCGAAGGTAGGTTGAGCTTGAGGAAGAGTAGTTCACATTTTGTGCGTCTGTACAGCAGGGCTTGCTCTATCTTAACCTGCGATTTCCCTACAGTACAGTCAACGTATAGAAAGAGGCATCGACGTGCGCGACTCACCTTGGAATATAACACCCACTCTCCCCAAGGGCATGTTGCGGTTCGCAAACACAGAGACATAGCCCTCGACGCAGTCCCCCGTGGTGTATGAGCGATAGGGTCCGGACCCCTGACCTTGCAGGTGAATCTCAACTTTTGGAGAGGGTTTTTTGAAACTCAGTCGGAACGACATCATGATGTCTGTTGGCGCTTCCCATATACTCCTGGCGAGGGCGAGAACAACCCCCAGTGATCGCGGATAGTCCGGTCAAGCTAGACGCAGTAGCGGGTTTGATTTCTGAGGTGCATTGTCCACATGAGTAGAGGTAGGATGAGAACTCACTTGGGCAGGAGCAGGCTTGGTAGTTCCGCACTTGCCCCGGTATCAGACAATCCAAATTCGATTTTCCAGACAGCAGATTGTCACGTTCTTGATCTGCTGCTTTTCATCTGTACACCTGGGCGGGTCGTGTAGATTGTCCACGCCCTATGACAAGTGGGTCTGACTAGTGTCGTGGCTTGGGGAGTAGATCTCCACGAGGCCGGGGATGCGAGGGGACCTAGGAATAGGGGTCGGGGAATGAATAAATCAGCAGGAAATGGCCATCTATATAGATACAAGAATAATCAATCCAGAAAACCTTTCTTCCAGGCCTCCTGCATACCACCAAGCCAAAGCTTCGCCATGCTGTTTTGTATCATTCGTCATCGGGATGTATCCCATCAACTAGACCCTCGACGCTAGGCCCTTCCGAGGTACACAGATCGACAAGAATAATCTTCTGCTGCTGCGCTATCTTCCTGGCAGCCAAATCACGAAGGTGTTCATTCACGCGAAGAACCAGCGCATTCACATCCCGATCCGCACTGACAATCAAGGTGGACAACAAGACGGTCGAATGAGGCGCCGTGAGCCATAAATTTTCAAGTAAATTCTGCATTCGCTGTCCGGCCTGATCAATCTTGAAAGATTGTAAGCAGTCATTGGAGGCGGCATTGACGGTGAAAACATCCGGCGACCAAGTCTCGACCGATCTCCTCGCCTTCGTCTCGATTTCGTCGATGCGGAGACCTCGATGGTACCGTCCCTGCGAGATCCAACCATCATCACATCGAAGCCGTGGGCCTGGAGTGACTCCAGAAGCGATTTCCGGTACCCGTTGTGGTCGGACGAGCCGACGCCGCGGGTGACCGATCCGCCGAGCGGCATCGAGCGTAATCGCCGATGGCAGTTGGGTTGGGATGAAACTTCTGGGGTCGAGGTCAATCATTGGATGCCACCGCGGAGCACAGAAGAAATTACCGTCGTTTTTGAGACTTGAGATATACCGTACCGATGAGGCATTGGACGGAAAATGGCCCTGCTGGAAGGGCCAGGGGCGCAGGGATGACCTGCTTGGGGAGGTGATCGCCCAATGACGAGAGGGCAAGGCCAGGCGTCGTGCCATATCAAGGCCTGTTGTTTATATCGTGATAGGGAATAAATGCCATGAAAATTGCAGGGGAATGTCGAAGTAGGCACGTCTCGGCGAGTTGGTCAAGGGCCGAGGTGGATGGCGTGGGTGACAATCTACTTCGTCCGTCCGCCGGGGCTATTTGGGATTTCCCTTGACAACTCACCAAATTGAAAGAAAAGAATACCAGAAGGTATTCTAGCGTGTACAAGTGTTTCTACGTGACGTGGAGAGTCTCGTGTCCGCTCGGCGGAAGTCCAAGTAAGTCGGCAAGTCGACAATCAATTCACTTCGAGTACTTCTCTCTTTCTAATTTTTTCCCTGATAAGCTTGATCGTCACATCTATGAGTAATATCATGCTGCGGTCCTCTCCTACACGTCAATGAAGTCCACACCGCTGCATCGCCTCAAGCGCATCTTTCGAAACAAGCCGCGCTCGATCAGACAATCCCACTTCCATCAGGATGGTCCATCGGTGCCTCCAAAACTCCCATCGTTCGTCAGACGAAGCGTTGTCACCGGACCACAGCGGCGAACGAGAAGCATTTCGCGACCCCAATCCATGTCGCAACCCCTGAACGGTTTATCGACCACAATAAGCGAAGGCATTACGAGAGTAGCTCATGGTGGAAGAACGGGGACTTACGGGCATGCCCCGACACAGAGGAAAACATGATATGCACTTTCGGGCTCGAACACTTGTGAACTGGGAGTCGAATGGTGGGATGACATCATAAGACAGCTGATTGGAGGGTTGTAGATGGACCGCCGTATTAATTTGGCATTCGCCCGGTAGGTACAAATATAGATTGATGAATAGGAACGGGGATATACGAAGAGATATGTCTTCATTGGATGAGATAAGCTCAATGGCAGGAGATTCCTATGGAAACAAGCAACGGGCAAGAGTGAAGATAGGAGTTTTGTTGTTTTTCATTGTGGTTTTTGTTTCGGCATTTTGATGTTTTTTTACCTTTTTTGTGTTTTCTCTCTTTTCCGCTGCTATGAGGACTCGAAAGGTGACCACCGACAGATCAAAGCATATCAACGATGATCATCGGCAATCGAAGACACCATACCGACATGGATCTCTCGCGGGAAACATGGGAGACAGAGTCGTGACAAAGATTCAACGTGGGAAATGGGCAAATGGTGCCCCTCTAGGACTCGTCATCGTCGGACTCGTGATATTTCAACTCGTGATCGGTGGGCTCCCAATCGACTTTGCGAGCAAGAGGAGAATGTTCCCACACGAGTCGGCGAATGTGGTCGTATCCCCACGTGCGATACCGGTAGCCCAGCGCAGCTCGAAGGCCATATGGGAAGCTTCCGCTGTGGTAACTGCCCGAGAAGTCATAGGCGCCTAGGGCACGTCGAAAGGCTTTGACCAGCTCCTCATCGTCGGCTAAGAGCCCTTCGGGGACTTCCATCGATCTCTCGACATGTTTCAGGAAACCCCGGACGCCACCGGCGAAGGTTCTTTCCATGAGCCAGACGATGTCAACAACCCCATTGGTGTTCTCCGGGTCAAAGAGTTGGTGGATGCGCTCTTCAAGGACCCTGGGATGGGCATCATTCGGCCAGGTGTGATTTGGGAGGAGGGGGAGCCAGGAACGGTTCCACTGGATGGAAGGGAGCAAGAGCTTCACGAAAGATCTTCAAGCATTTGGGCTGATTGCTGCAATTGTGGAACGCAGTCTCAATTGCCTTGGCAAGTTCCGCATTGGAACTCAGTTGGTTGTCCGGAATATCAAAGTCTTGCTCCAGCTGCTTCAGATAGGACACGCCATCCTTGAAAGGTCGCATTACGAGACCGAACCATTGAAGGGCGTACTCCTCGTCCATACCGAGCGCGATTTCTAGTCTCCAGCGACGAGAGGCTCTATGATCCTGAGGCACGGGCTTGATCAGCTTCATCGATTCCATACGCTTGGAAATTTCCTGCAGTTCTTCTCCCATGACCTGGCGAATGGTCTTTTTCTTCGGTTTGCCGGGGTCTTCATCCTTGTCCACGTCGTTGTCGGAAGGCTCTTTGGCCTTTTTGGTGGAGGCCTTCTTTTTGGCGGGGCTCGCCTCGCTGGACTCTTTCACCGACTTCCGATGACGAGTCTTCGCGGTGACCTTGGGTTTCAGGACCCTCTTGGCTGGAGCCTTGGCCTTTGGAGCGGCAGGCTTCTTCTTGGTCGGGGCTTTCTTGGACACGGATTTGGCCTTTGCAGGCTTCTTGTCGGCGACCTTGTCCTTGATGTCTAGGTCATCGTCACCATCTGACATGTCTATGTCCGAAGTCCGCAACTCGGACAGCTCCGAGTCTGAGGAGAGCGCTATCAGAGCAGACGAAGCCATGATGAGACTGCAGGGCCCAGATTAGGATATAAACGCCAAACGGGAAGAATATAACAAACCGGATTTAAATTGATAACAGGGAATAGCTCAAGATGGTTGGAATGCGTAGAAAGAGGAATGGGTGGGTGTAGAAGGGAAGAGAGGGAAGGTGAGTGGAAAGTGAAGAAAGTAAACAAGATGTTGAGTGGGAGGCGAGGAAGAAAAGACGCGTCTGGAAGTCAACGGCGTGTGGACGACGGGGGAACTTTTTTGGGGCGAGACTGGCTTTGTTTACGGCCTACATCTCCTGAGAACCCCAACATTTTCTATGCTGGTGATGGATTGTGTATTTCTAGTCTCCCTGGATTCGAAATGCCATTAGCGGAAGCCAATTTCCTCTTAATGAGTATATTGATCTGCTCAACGCGATACGCATGCTATCAGAGCAATCCCCACCTTCGATTCCAGAGCCAATTCGAATTACACATATACCATCCCAAGTGAGAATCCATTACTCATGACGAAGCTGCATACTCCATGGTCTTTGACACCAGTCAGAGAACGTACCTAAAATTCCGATTCTGGGAACGGTTAGCAGGTGGCATCTTGATTTGATAGAAGCAGCTACCTCAAATTCTGTCAAGTCTGCCAGACCGTCACTGTTCTCATGTGCCTGGGTGCTGTCTGCTTGATCTCGTTTCTGATTTCGACAAGTCAAAAGCAAGCGTAAACCAATGGCCAAAGCAGTCTGGGTGCAAGAACAGGCTAGAATCACCTTGCACCCGGTCTGGTACAGCGGAGCCTCTCGCGCCAGAAAGGCATGGGGACCAATCACGTTGCCGGCGCAGTATGCGATGAAGACCAGGGCAACACCTGTGTTTCGTTTGGTATATCCACCCAGATTGGTGACCGGCATCTGCAGAGCCAGGACCAAGGAACACACGCATGATCCCAAGATATAGTTCCCGAAGTGCACGCCTACTTTATGCGTTTCGTGCGAGAGCCGCCACATCAGGGCAGTTCCAATGACCGACGGGATCAGGTATAGAAACATCACAACAGTGCGAAAGTTGGAGATTCAAGAGGCCAGAAAAGTGCCGGATAGAACCCAGGCAATTTGGAAGCCCCCGAATGGAATGCCCAGAGCGACGGTCATGAGGGGATTCTTGGTCAAGCCTTTGATAGTGAGCTTGCTGAAATTCGACACGCCGCCATTCACGACCCCGTCGAAGAGAACGAAGAACAGGATCCATACTTGGGTTGGGGATCAATCAGTGCTTCTTCGGATCTGGTACCATTTGATCTGGTGGTCCAGGACGCCCGTGCGACCCAGTCGACTGCGACCTATCAAAAGGGCCTTCTCGTCGAGCTTGAATCTTTTTGCGGAGACGATATCGTCCGGCAGGAAGAGAAGCACGATAACTCCCCACCCGGTGGTGATCCCACCAAAGGATCAGGTAGATTGCCCTCCACACCGCGATGGTTCTGATCTGGCCGATTCCATAAGTCAAGACACCACCAACCACGGCACCTAGACCGTTGCAGCTGTAGGCGATTCCGGCTCGGAATGGCTGCTGCACACGCGTATACCACATGCCAACGACCAACATGAAGCATGGCGTGACAAATGCTTCAAAGACTCCGAGTAGGAAACGACAGATAGCATGTATTGTAGAGTGTATGTTCCCGCGAGAAGAGGAAGTATCATCAAGTCTACTTTGCGCACCAAGGCTCTGTTGCGTGGCACGTCATCCAACAACGCTTGGACAGCGTTGGGGGTGTAGTCATTCCGAATGAGAAATCTTTTACCTTCATCGTATTCGGTAACTCTACCGACTTGGAGATCTCTCCCTTCATTGTCAGTCGGGGATGGTTTCTTGATATCCATGGCGAGCGTTGGGAAAATCACCAAAAGCAACGGGACTTCCCCTCCCTAATCCTATTACAACGCTTATCTCGAGGCCAGATCGAACGCGGAGGACCCGGTCTCGGATTCTGTCCGAAGCTGATTCGATATCAGACAACGGTTATCTACAATGATAGTTTTGCTCCACTCCGACTTCCCCGCACGGCGCTACTTTTGACCTCCGGCGAGAAACGCGCCGCCTCTTAATCTTCTCGTGGGTGACGGGACAAAAGCAAAGTCATACTAGCATGGCGATTGACTCTACATCTCCTACCGTGACCCTTGCTCAAGGCACGGTGGTCGGCATTCGACTGGAACAGGCCTCTCCCCATCCGGTGGACGCCTTTTTGGGAGTCCCATACGCTCTGCCTCCTGTGGGCGAAAGGCGATTCAAGCCACCAGCCAAAGTTGCATATTCGAGAAACACGGTCGATGCATCGAAATTCGGCCATGCAGCACCCGGAAAGGCATTACTGGCGGGCGGTCCAAAACTCGAGCAAAGTGAGGACTGTTTGACGGCCAATATCTTCCGACCCGTGGGAACGAGGGGAGGTGATCAACTTCCCGTCGCTGTATACCTACATGGTGGTGCTTTCAATCGTGGTGCAGCCGCCATGCACAATACAGGATCCATGGTTGCATGGTCTGAGGCTCCCTTCGTGGGGGTCAGTTTTGGTTACCGTGTCGGGGCTCTAGGCTTCCTGCCGTCGACGTTGACGAAGAAAGAAGGTATCCTCAACCTTGGACTGCGGGATCAAGTCCATTTGTTCCAGTGGGTGCAGGACAATATTGGGAAATTCGGTGGCGACCCCGGGAACGTCACCCTTTTTGGCCTATCGGCCGGGGCACATTCAGTGAGCTATGGATTCACTCTATGCATGGATATCTTGCTAACCCACTAGATCGGCCATCACATTCTCAATTATGACAAAGAATCGCCGCCTCTATTTCACCGCGCTATCCTGGAATCTGGCGCGCCAACTTCCCGGGCTGTTCGACCGTACAACGCCAAAGTCCACGAGCAACAATTCTCAGATTTTGTCAAAGAGTGCGGATGTCCTTCGGATCTCTCCGAGTCGGAAATATTTCCATTCCTGCGCTCACTACCCAGTTCCACTCTCACCAGAGCACAGACAACTGTTTTCGACAAGTACAACCCTTCGCTACGCTGGGCATTCCAGCCCGTGATTGACGAAGATATCATATCTCGTAAACCACTTGATGCATGGATGTCGGAGCTGTGGAACAAAGTCCCGATCATGACAGGGTTCAACAGCAATGAGGGGACATTTTACGTCGACAAGAAGATGTCAACTCCAGCACAGTTCCGCACGTTCTGGAAGAACCTCCTACCTGAACTGACCTCGTCCGACCTAGACACGATCGATCGTCTATATCCCGACCCTAGCAGCGAGCCCACATCACCATACGTCGAGACGCGAGAGGGACACGGATTGGGCCCTCAGTACAAAAGAATTGAAGCAGCTTATGGTCACTACGCCTACGTAGCCCCAGTCCGGCAAACGGCCGAGTTTGCTGCGTCACAGGGTACACCAGTCTACTTGTATAACTGGGCACTACCAAGAACCGTTGTGGGACGGGCCAATCACGGCGACAATATGTATTATGAGACGTATAACAGTGCTGTCACCGGGTTATCAGAGGCCCAGAAGGAGCTCTCCGGTACGCTCCATGCATACATCACCAGCTTTTTTACGAAAGGCGATCCGAATGCGGTACCAGGCAGATATGCGAGTCGTCCGGAGTGGAAAGCATTCGCGCCAGATGCGCCGTGGATTGTGATATTCGGCCAGGACAATGAGGAGTTGATTGGTGGGAATTCGGCTCCTGCTGCCAAATGTGTGAGGGATGAATGGGCGAGAAAGGAGACTGACTTCTGGTGGTCCAAGGTGGAGATCTCGCAGCTTGCTTGATCTCTGGCTCGGGGAGTCTACCGTGGTCGAATTCGATTGCATACGTCTTCGAAAGCGTCTGGAATATATGGGTGAGAAAATCAAGTCGAGTGTCTAGAAAAACAATAATACCCCGGTGTCCCTTCTTTGGACGTAATACGAAGTATTTGAAGAGGTCTTCCACTTCCAAGAATGTCGGAATATCAAAATACATCGTAGGATACCTCGATAGAGCCCTCTTACAGTTTGAGAAACCGCGACATTCAGATTCATCACTAGGGGACTAAGGATAAACAACTCGCTAACTCGTGCCGCTCGAAATAATCCCCGAGAAATCAAACTCTCCGAAATCCGCCAACACAAAATTCTCAACGGGCATCGGCAGCGAGTCCCCAGGAAATAAAAACGACCCCAGCGCCTGTATCTGTCCCGCATGTTGATAACCCGTTGATCCCGTTGATATCAGCGAAGTGACCATTTCTTCCCCTTCGCTGTGCAACGAGCTTATACATTCATGCAATTTCCGCGTCAAACCCGGCGTCACCCTACATATCGGGTGTTGCGGGACACTGGAAGTAGTGTGGCATAGCCACGAGATTGTACTGCAGCTCTTCATGCAAGATCATTTCGAAGATCGCAACGGCCGCCTGGTGGGCCATGTTTGCGGCTGGGATGAAATGTGGCGGGATAGACTCCCCTTTAAATCCCTTGAACACCTGGTATCCGAGATATAACTTGCCAAACTGATAGTGGAGCTGGAGACCTCTCTTGGGAAAATCGCCGATGTGGGGATCCGGCTTGAAGAGTGCAGAGAACTTGGTGAGCCACCGATCAAGCGGTCGCGAGTACTGGACAATTTGGTTCGAGAGAGAGGGCGGGACTGAAGCTTCTTGATCCGAGCCGAGGCGGTCTCTGACCTGGCTCATGATGACGAGGAGTGCCACCTGGGAGGTGATGCGCACATCAGAATTGGTCGAGTCGGCATGCGTGAGAAATATCTCCCAGCCGAGCGCGATCTCCTTGTCGCTGCGGAGCAATGGGTCGCAGTTATGAAGGATGGAGAGGTGCTGGTCGGAGATGAAAATGAGGTACCAGAGTCTGACTCGGTCTTTCATCGCAATGCTCTCATCTCCGGTGGGACCGGACATGGCGCCGGTCCCATCTGCTTGGGATGCCATGAATAGATGATCGAAATGCCGGAGCAAGCGCATGTCAGTAGCCCGCCGAATGGCATCGCTCGATAAGATTCACGATGCGTCCGAGAGCCAGAACGAGCTGATGGTAAGAGCGCGCAGGTATTCCAAGTCATGATTCTCAAAGAGGTATCGTGATACCAGTCGACGGAATTCTCGATTGCAGGCGTCGTAAATCGATTGTCCGTTAGGATCCTGCAATGCAGAGACCGTGCATATGGCTGCAAATAACACGGGCGACGTATGTCGTTTGCTGCAGACTCCGATATGCACCGCAGATTCCATACAGATAGGGATCGAGACAGACGAGGTACCGGTCGAGCAATGCTTGTGCGACCGACTCGCTGATGACGTGCTTGCTTATAAGGTCTTGTACTGGATGTGATCTCGGTCGTGTTGTGCTAGGGGGCGTGTTTGCTGAAGACTCCGGACTGCCGAGTTTGGCGATGTCGAGGAAAGTGTCGATGGGGGCTTGAACGGCAGAAGGAGTATCAGGTGGAGAGATCTCACAACCGTCTAGACGTTCCTGGTCTTGCTCCAAGTCCTCATTCTGGTCAGACTTTTCCTCTTTACGGAGCGATTCACTTTTGGAAACAAGGGGTTTGGGTTGTGGTAGGCCGAGATGTTGGCAAATTGCCTCGAGGGACTCATGGATTGCGCGCACGTCGCTCTGAAGAAGCTCGGTGTGCCTGATCATAAACTGTCAGCAACTAGAACGATTCTCTTGGGAAATGCCTACTTGACTTCTTCCACCAAGGATTGAAGGCTCTTGTTCGAGATGCATGACAGGCCTCGTCGACGACATCGTGTAAATGGTGGGCCATTGGTCATATCACATTTGATCTAGATATGGTCAGTCCATCTAATCAACCCATCGCCAATTCTACGTTACCTTCTGCTTCCTTCGTGCTCCACAGGCCGTGAGTTTGCGGGTAATCCCCGGCAAAATATCCAAAGCTCCCTGCTCCCTCGTACTGGCAAGATCATGCGGGGTGGAATTCGGCACGACCTCCGGCGCCTCGTCGGCACAAGCCAGCTTTCTCTTGACCATGTTCGTCGGGCGAGGATTGATGACGGAAAACAGCCCAGTACCGGTGAGCACCCCGAGAGATTTATCTTGACCGGGGAGGGGAAGTCATGGCCCCAGCATGACGAAATGCAAGTCTTCTATTCGTCGGGGCGATGACTTTGAGCATGGCCTCGAGGGATCGGCATTCCCCATATGCTTCCCCACACCTTGCGCGACAGCTTATTGGAGCTATCTCTTCTGTGCATCTGTGGAAAAGACTCCGGGGCGGGAATATCGGAGTCTAGCCGAGCCAGACAGTCTGGAGAGCTGTATAAGGCGATAGATGGAGACCGCACTCACAACGCCTCTCCCACCTGGTATCTTCTGCCCGGTGATCTCGCAGTACAAGCCGACCCCTCGCCAGGAAGTTGACCTCGATGCATCATACAAGTTCTTCGCCTATTTGATCCGTGGTGGCGTGGACGGGCTGGTACCAGGCAGTCCTCTTATCTGCCGACGAGCGCAAAGAACTCATCCAGATCGCTCGCAAAGCAGCGATCGACCTCGGTCGTCCACAGTTCCCTGTCGTCGCGGGAATCAGTGGGCAGTCAACGAATGAATCGATTCCTCTGGCCGAAGACGCACTCAGCGCGGGCGCGGGTTATGGGCTTTTATTGCCGCCCAACTATTGGTCCAAGGCCGTCAGCAAGGATGTCATTCTAAGTTTCTACCGTGATGTCGCCGATGCAACGGACTTGCCGATTGTGATTTACAGTGTATGGCTTTCGTCCTCGACATAGTAAGGGATAGATGCTTCAGAGTAGTGATGGGAATCACCCGAGCGCGATTGCAGGGTTAGATGGAAAGCGGGTGCCTCGACGTTCGCGGTGACGGCCACGGTAGTAGATTGCAAGATGTTGTCGATGGGATTGCAATCATCTTATCTCTTCAGTCACCCGGTTCTAGTTTCTCGGAGCATCGGGTTGCTCACCGGTGTCCATCGCCGTCCGGACGACAGTCCGATTCCTAACATGCATCGGTCCACTTGCCCATGGGGTGAACTGATAAATGTTGATATCTTATGCAGGCAGATGCATCCCGTGGAGAGTACCTTGGTTGCGGGTCCCTTCTGCAGTGACACTATATACCTCTGTACAGCTCGCACGTCTGACTTTGACCCAATCTCCCGGGGTCTTCGGTAATCTTGAAAGAAAACATGGCAGGGGGAACAAACATCTGGATCAGCAGCGAGGTAAAGACAGACCCAAAGGCCATCTTCAATCTTCGTCCGCTCTATCTTCTCGTCCATCCATTTTGTGTGGCTGAGGGGGTTGGGTTGATACCGTGGAGTCCGCTGGCGCGGGGTTTACTGGCGCGGCCCTGGCAAGATGAGAAGACAAAACGATGGTTTGCCGGGGATAAGAACGAAGTTATCGTTAAACGCGTGGAGGAAGTCGCGGAGAAAAAGCAGTGTGAGATGGGGGCCGTGGCTATGGCGTGGTTGCTCCAGAAAGGTGCCTGTCCCATCGTCGGCTTGAACAGCATTGAACGGATCGAGGCCACGCTAGAGACATTGGATGTTGAACTCAGCGGGGACGAGATGAATTATCTCGAAAGAGCATATCATCCATTGGCCAGTCAGGCCATCTGAATGGGGCAATCGTGTGTGGGAACGGGATTGGTCCATCCAGCGAAATAAAGTCAAAATGAATCGTGGAAGGAATAATCCTCACCTACGTAATTGTCTCTGACTTCGGTCTTACTTCGACAGATGAATTAAATCCGCACTGCTCGTCCGGTCAAGTGTATAAAAGGAAGCCCAGGCCGGGCTGAGATCAATCACATCCTATACAAAATGTCCGGCTTCAGTCTCCATGTCAACATCTACATCGACCCGTCCAACGTCGACACATTCTTCGAACACTTCAAGCCGGTCTATGACAAAGTCATCGCGGAGCCAGAATGTCGTTTCTTCGAAGTATACCAGGCACCGGATGAGCCGGGACAACTAAGCTGGGTTGAGAACTGGTGTGTCTACTGAATTCTTGAAATCAACATTCACTAACTATCCCAGGGCGGCCACTCCTCAGTGGTTCATGGAAGTATGCATGCTCCCACTCCTGTCAAGATGAGACTAACTTTCCAGAACCAAATCACCAAGGAATACTACAAGGGCTACCTGGCTGCAACGGAGCCCCTGTTTGTCAAGCCCCGCGAATACAAGCTGCTCAATCGGCTGGGTGCTCCATACTATATCGCTAAAGATCACTAGAGCAGAAATGGATTACGTTGACCGCGTGGCCTCCTGGATTGACTACCGTAGCTAAAGCTATCTGTAGGGACCGCAAAAGGGAAAGGAAAATACAGTGCGGCTCTGCGACTACTTCGCGATCCGACTTGGCAGGTATTAAAGCGGATGCGGTTTAGGTCCACTCGGACTTCTCCGAGCAAAGTCACACGTAGTTCGCCAAAGCTGCGCAGAAGGGAAGGGTAAGGGAAAAACCAACCTGTTGCTCTCGGAGCGTGGAGGTTCACGGGGAGGAATGCAACCATCAGGTGGATCAGAGTCAGGCTCACGGAATCGTCGGTGATGCAAATGACCGGGGCAAAGCCCCGGCGCGAGGGGGAGACGGTCGGGCTATTTCTTCTCACGCGGGCGTCGCGCTGGAAATGTTGTTCGGGGTGACTTGACGCTTGGTGACTCCAGCGGATGGTTCCTGTCGGGGGAGAAATTAGTGATCCCAGACTATGGGTGCTGTGAAAGTGTCTCGTAAGACATGGGCCCTGGGGTTCGAGGGTTGACGTCTGCCACGTCAGGTTCCGTCTGCTCCGCTGTTCACTTACGTCCAGCTGGTCGAGTCGTCGCTTCTGACCGGCAGTTTCGGTCTTCTTGATCACCTTCTTCTTCGGTCGGGATGGTCGGGATTCACCGGGCTGGAACACATCATCGGGCAGGTCGAAGCTAAGAATGTCAGAGAGAAGGTAAACGATGTCAACCGTGATGACTTACTTGCGAACATGGGTGACCGCCAAATCGTGGACCTCCGGCTGGTAGCCATTCCATGACGTACATGTTGACTTGAAGATCTGAGAATCGGTCGAGATATCCAGAGACCGGGAAGCGCCTAGATTTGGGTTAGACAGTACGGCGAAGAGAAACAGTCACTATACCTGGCTCCAAGGGCTTCAGCTCCAGGCCGATGTAATATGTGGTCGTGTAAACGGCGTGGCCAGCACCATTGTCACTTGGTTGGTCAGTCGGCGGCGGAATGGTCCCATTCTCGGCGCCATTCTGGGCTGCTGCATCGTGCGCTGCGTCTTTCGTCTCATCTGTCGTCTCGGTTTTCGTTCCTTGGTCCTGGTATTTGGTGGATCCGTTTTTGACAGCCTCCATCTCCTGCTCATTTGAAACCCGATGGGTCCTCTCGAACCCCTTAGGGAACGGATGAGCCACGGCAACGACCTGCTTGCGGTCAAGAGCCCCGACGAGGTGGCGCAGCTTTGACTCAACAAGACCAGACCAGACCGATTCGGCTTCTTTGGTCTTGCTCGAGGCCGTGATGCTGAGATAGTATTTATAGTCATTGGTGAAAAACGTATGCCGAGCAAACAAATCATTCCACGATTGCTGCTTTGCGTAGATCTTCTCCACAATATCACCTCCTCTGTTGAGCTCCCGCAGCAGGACGGTTTTGGTTGACATCGAGATGTTGTGGGTTGCACACATGGAGGGATAGGCAGGAGTAATGATGGGCATGAGGTGGAATCGATCACCGTGGTAGATCTGTTTGGGTCAGCGCATGCCATCTATGTGATGGTGTATAGCTTACCTTGGGATTCCAGACTTTCATCTGGAGAGGTCCGTCCTCGATGGGCTTGAGCATGACGGGCTGGGGCCAGGCCCACTTGTTCATGATGCGGAAAAACTTCCCCACAATTGCAGAGCCAGTCGCCTGTGGATAGAGCTGACAAACTCTAGCGACCAACATCGCCCATGCAACACCTCCGGGGAAACCAACAATATTAGCATAGATAGCCCGGCCTACTCCCAGTTAGTCTTGCCTTATGAAAGAAACGATGTTACGCACGTTGAGCCCAAAGTTTGATTGCGCGCAATGCAAGTCGAAAGGTCTTCTGCTGTGGAACAAGCTCGAGAATCTCATCGGTAACACGAGTCCCATTGAGCGATCGCACTTCCTTTTCATCCAACCCTCTCAAATAGTCGTTATTCTTCAAATCCAGGTTCATTGGCACAGAAGGAACGATCAGTCGACCAAAGATCAAATCGATACTGATCCCAGACATCTCCAGTTTGAACAATGGAACAAAAGCGTCGGGAACAGGGGTCAGCTTCTCGATCGCGCCTTCTGGCGCCATTCGCTGGAGGACCGGGGGGAAGTCTTGGAAGAAATCATCCATATGGACATGCTTGGGTCCGACGACCAGGGTATCGATATCCGAGCCTAGCTTGTCAGTAAGTCAAAGGCAACGATGATCAGATGCACTCACCCGGTCCATAGACACCCAGACGGTAACTCCCAAAAGAGAAGATCTTTCCTCCAGCGGCCTCAGCGGCGGCAGTCGATAATCCTTTCTTGCGACTGACAATCTTGACAAACTCCAACGCGACACGCTGGAGGAGCTGCAGCATTTGTTTTCTAATATCCTATCAGCTTCCGACATGATCAAAAGGCAGACCCTTCTCACCTCCGTTCGGTTTCCGAGGGCGCTTCGAAGTTGTTCTGCGACTTGAGTTCTTCAATGAGATCATCATTGGCAGCAACCTCATCCGGCGTAGGTAGAACAGTCGAGATTGGTGGAGTCACGCCCCATTGTCGAGCAGGCGGAGCTGCCATTTTTCGTGTGTCGGTAAAACGTGTCGGTCGAAAATAAGGGGTTGGATATGAGATCGGACGAAGAATGAAGAACGGCGATCGGACGAAGGGGGTATTAGACGAAGATAGGGATTTGAACGAGGAACGCTGAGACGGTGCTTCTCCGACGAAGGTATAGGTTAGATAACGAGAAAGGAGACGGCGTTGACGTCACAGCCACACGTGATCAAGTTGAAGGTAGGAGACAAAATGACAAAAGGAAAGAGGGCAGGCAGGGCGAGAGAAATGAGCGGCAAGTGAGTCTGGATGTCGTTTGACGTGACGGCGCAAAGCGTCTATCACTGCACTTTCCGTGGGCGCTTACTCAGTGTGTCACCTGACCTATATACAACCAGATGCGATAACTATAGTCATGGCTATATTATGCTCGCCCCCTGCCTGATCTGGAGCTATCACTCTCTAGGACAGTACAGGTTGAAGAAAAGTTTCATCCTTTTGTCCAGCCATTCCACGTCTTCTTTACTATCACCCGGACCACCAGCCCAGTCTATATATATCAGCTCATGTTCTGTCTCGTGATTGTTTTTCACTTACGACCCCAGATCGAAGGAATAATATCCAGAGTTCCAATATCTGGATTCATACAAGCAACTTCGTATTCAGAATCCTCTGGTCTATCTTTGGTGAGCTTGAATCTCTCAACCGGAAATCTACTCACGGGAAGTAAAGATCGGTTTTGCCAGGCAAAACTAATGTCTTGGCCTTGATGGAAGCCATAGCCTTTTCAAAATCCCGATTGTAAGGACCCTGATTGGATACATCACCGTTTTGCCATGTTTGCACCATGACAAGAAGATTCTCAGGATCTGTCGAGTGTCACCGACTTAGAAGGCTGAAGAAACACGCACTTCATACCTTTGGAACAAGCCCACTTTTCCCAAAAATTGACCATAAAGTCTTCCAGTCCATGATAGCCGAGCGCAGTTTCATATAGTTTATGCCGGTAAAAGGCCTGACTGAGTCCCCTGTTTTCCTATTAACCGAGAAAAGAACACTGGCCGATCATCTTACCATCCAGCATAGACCCTTCCCATGGCCTTTAGACCAATTCCTTTTTCTTTCTCAGTCCAGGTAGGAATCTGCGAGGAATCTTCATGGAGTCCGCCCTCGCCACTTCCCGCTGATTGAATGCCTTTGGCTGCAAGCAAGGCGCCTTTGACACCCTCCAGAAAGACTTGGTTATGGAGGGATGTTTTCGCGGCGGTGCAAAATGGGATGGCAATATCCATAAAGTCCGGGTACTGAGTTGCCCACTGGTAGGTTTGGGCACCACCCATGGACCAACCAACCACGGCGCGGAGGTGCGTGATGCCGAACTTTTTAGTGACGAGCTCATACTGGGCACGAACGTTGTCATAAAATGAGCACCGAGGGAACGGCCTGGCTATTGGCTGGTTTGAGGGCGAGGAAGACTGGCCATTACCGAAGAGAGCCGGGATGATGATAAAGTACTCATTAGGGTTGAGGGTTTTGTCTTGTCCGATTAGCCACTCGTTATCCGAAATTGCTGGATAGGATGTGTCAGTGGGAGTCGGAGAGCATCAATAGCACACATACCACCCGAAAACCAAGTTGGATATACGATGGCGGGGGACTGAGGATCTCCAAATGTCTTGTATGCGAGATGCGCGTCACGTAGCTTTTCCCCACTCTGGAGCTCCCAGTCGCCGAGTTTGAAGATCTCAAAGTCTTGCGACATGATGGAATGAAAATAGGAGGAGAATGCAAATATTTTGTACCATCGGAGTCACCCGATGCCTGCCTGGCAATTTATACTGCTGAACTGATACGACCGACCCCGCTCGATACTCCGCAATTCGGTTCGACGCGGCGGATTGTACCCGTTGATTGCCATCTATTCTTGATTCTTCGCGATAACAGATGGATTTATATTGCTATGGAGACTTTATCTTCAACACTACTATTTCGACATCAATGATCCTCCAGCGTCCGAGCGCGTTGGATGAATTTCACATCAGGCATCTGATCCCCATTGCTCTATTGTAGGACCAATCCACAGTCACAGACCTCAGTTGGTTTCACGAAGGCTGGAGCCTGCTTTACCGGATCGACAGCCTGTCAACTACATTGCTTACCAGTGCCTCGCCCATGGGTCTTCTATGAACTAGTTAGCCGAGAGGTGTATTCCTCAACTGCAACACAAATCTCTATGATTGTTCATTTCAAAAGACATCTTTGTCGGCATCTCTGATCGTATGGTTGTTAAGCGGAATAGATTGTCGATTATATCTTGGCACTGGTGTAAAAACGTATGTACGACGCCGTCTCGACGGGGAGCAAGAACCATATAGCATCGCGACGAAGGGACCCTGACTGGACAGTCTGTAGGTCGAAGGTTGATAGACAATCCAGAAACGGTATGGCGAAAAGATTGGGAGGAAATTGGAAATTAACACATCGTTGGGGGCCGAGTCAATATGCCGAGACGCCCCAAGTTTTTAAACGGTCCAGTATAATCCTCTAAAATGTTCCGAGGACATTGGGCGCAAACTTGCGATCAACGCAGGACGATCCATATGCTCAGAACTGGGGTCGGGGAATCTCAATGGCGTCGGTGGTCCGACCATAAGAAATCCCACCCAACCGACTAACCGGCTTGAGGACCTTCAAATCCAGGACACTCTGGTCCGGGTCAATGGCGTCTTCCCTTGCCCAAAAGCGCACACCCTCGACAATGGCGAGTACGCTAGACTTTTTCCCGGGGACTGCCCGGCTCTCAAATTCCTTCGTCTCAACCAGCTTGGCCTCAATTGCGAGAACAGATTCTTTCACACGCGCTGGTCTGACAACGGATGTCGGAGCTTGGGTCAACCCGGAAGTTTCCCACTCCGAGACTCCGTAAGGGGCATTGATCGCGGTTGCGTTGGCCGCCTCCACAAAATGTTCCGAAATTATGTTGATAACACACTCCCGAGTCTCGTTCAAATTCTTCAAGGTATCCTTCGCCTTCTCCAGCGAGCCCACGAAGCCCACCACGAACAGCGGGGGATCGTGGTTGATGACCTGCGAGTAACTGAAAGGAGCGAGGTTCGTTGTCTCCCCATCCGCGGACTTGGTGCTGATCAGGGCGATGGGCCGGGGCACCATGCCAGAGATCAAGAGCTTATAATTGGATGCGACCGGGCGGCCGGCAGCGTACGGGTCAATCTCGACATGATCCTTCTTGAGACTTTCGCCCCCATCATTGGCGCCGTCGCCTTCCTTCCACGCGGGGTTGGGCGGTTGCGAAACCTTGACATCGGCGTCACGGCGGAATTGCGGGCGCGATGCCTGGATCTCGTCGAAATCGGGACGGACTTTGAACATGACCGAAGAGCGGGTCAAGAACCGAGCCTGAAAGTTGTAAGGCCGACGAGGCAACCAGATGGATCTGACGTGATGCCAACTGCAGCTCCCAGGTTAGCGATGAGGGTTGTCACTCCGCCAAGTAATAGATGCGAGGAACACGTGTGCGCGCGGAGATCGCCAATGTCCCGGTGACTCCTTTGAGTATACGTACAGTGGTACGAAGGGGCGAGCGGACGAATGCATGGAGAGTTTGTCGGAGCTGGATCAATGACCCGGGGGGGGAATTGGCGGGGCTTACTGCCACGGCCAGCTTGGCAGAGAGGAGAAGACTATTGCCACATCCCTGAGCGGGCCCAGTATTCCCCGGAGTCGTGGCATTAGCCCGCCGATGTAACTCGGGCCGAGTGAACACGGAGTATATATCACGGTGACAGTTGAATCGGACTTGGACCATCCCTGCCGTCGGCTTGATTCAAGCCTTGGTCCAAGTTTCAGCCTCGTACACTCACAGACAGCTTCTAGAACGGTTGCCAAGAGGAGTAACGTGCGCCCTGTAGTAGCCATGACGCGGTGCTGACACTCCCGGCCGACAGAATGGACGATCCTGTGGATAAGCTTAATCCACAGGGAAGCGCAGAGTTTTACTAGTCCCGTCGCACACGTCTCAGGGACAGCCATCCAGAGAAGGAGTGTTCAGAACGGAACAAAATCGTAGTGGAGCTCAGGCGCTGGTCCGAGTTGAGCGGAACCGAGCCCACTTGGGCCTGCCTCCAGATTGGAGCCCCGGAGTTCTGGACTCCACGTTCTCTGCCCCGGTGTTTTTTTGTCCTTCACGCCCTGACACTCCCTGGCGCCTTCAGATGCCCCTCCCCGATCTCTGCAGGAATTTCCGATCTCGTCCGGGAGGTTATCGACCGCGTTCCCATCCGCCCTGTCGACCCAAAGTCCCCCGGGGGCCAGGGACTGTCCAGGATCCATTGGACCCAAGCGAAAGAAAAATCGCCCCACCAGGGCACTGGATCCCATGACCATCGTGAGAGATGACAGTGGAGTGTGTTTGGGAGAGTTGTCGTGGCGGGTTCGGCAATGGGCGGTGTACTGTAAAGCTGTTGGACAACTGAGCTTTTGCCGCTTATCATTTTCTCCCCTCTATCGTTCCCCCTCTCTGCTTGTTATCCCTTTCCTATTGGGCTTCGTCGCCCTCCACGGTCTTCTCTGCAGATTTGATGAAGCGTTCGCCGGATGCCATCCTCTCCTACGACCTCGACCGCTCTACCTGCCCGAGACCCGCCCTGGGACGACGATCGACTCGCCTCCGATATTTCCTACGGGGACGCGCAGACCGATAGCTCGGCGCCCAATGGGTCGTGACCACGGCTAAGTGCTGTTGCTCGCAATGAGCCTTCCGTCTCCCAATAAGAAGAACGGCGGCAATGCGATGGGCCCCAGACAGATTCGCTTCGTCGCAACCGATGGTCAACCGCAGACCAAGCGACGCAGGGTCAACGCCGCGTACGTGATGCGCGTTTCGTTACATAGTGGAGGATACTGATATCAGTGACTAGTTGCTTGACGTGTCGCCGGCGGAAGACTCGATGCTCGGGAGAACAGCCAGGTAGGATAGTGTCGGAAGATCGGCCAGCTGCAGTCCACGCTAACCGGGCGTCTACAGTGTGCAAAACATGCTCCGAGAACAAACATGTATGCCTCGGGTATACCGACTCGACCTCGACTGCGCACCTGCGATCGCAATCCGATTCATCCTCACGCCCACCCGCCATCCAGTCCCTCGGTGAATCCCGGGAGTCCAGCCAGCGCAACTCGCGCGCCGTTGAGAGCTGCTCCCCGGAGCCCAGCACGGGACCCGTACACCATGTTAAATCGAATTCAGACAGACAGCAGACATCGAACCCGTTTGAGAAGCCCAAGGACATTCCACGAGAAGCCCGCGACGCGACTACTCGTACAAAGAAAGATTCGAGCTCGCAAGAGTCCACGGAGACTCCAGATAGCAGTGAGCGGGACCCCCCGCATAAGACATATCATCACGGATATTGACATTCTATTTGCTCAGGTCGCAGCTCCGTTGGTGTAAACAGCCGCACCCATGTCCCGTACTTCCGATACTTCGGGCCAACCGCGATCGTGCCCGGGTTTAAGCAAATGGTTCGCGCCTACAAGCCAGGGTTAGATACAAGGAGTGCTGATTTAAGATAAAAGGTTGTCCAAGTTCGAGGCTCGCGCAGAAGCAATCCCTCCTCATCCTCAGGTTTGTTGACATCACCTGGCTAAGTCTAATCATACTGATAGATGTAGAATCGCTCTCCCCACTGCGCAGCCCCAAGGTGTCTGATGTCCCTGCCACTCTTCCGTCAAGCCAGCCTACCGTAGGGCCGGATTCTTACTATACCCGCGACACCCGTGAAATCCGCGACGCAAACTCGATACCTTTTTATGACCGCGACGATGCCCCCGTTTCCAAACTGGTCATGCATCTGAGCGAACTTTTCTTCACCCATCTCGGTTGTAACTTCCCCTTCTTACAGCAAGAGAGGTTTTTCCAAGATCTCAAGGAGAAAAAAGCCGACACGATGCTGGTAGATGCAGTTTGTGCTCTGGCAGCAAGATTCTCTTCTCATCCAATTCTCGGCCCTCCACAAGCGCCACCCATCGATCGCTCACAGGCCCCAGCTGACATCAAGATGTGGGATCGCGGCTTGCCGTTTGCCCATCGTGCGACGAGTGCCCTCGTTGATGTTCTATCATGCCCGACTCTCTCTGCCGTGCAGGCTTGTTTGCTGCTAGCCTACGAACAGTTCGGGTCCAATCACGACAGTGGCCTATGGATGTACCTTGGAATTTCCATTCGGATGGCCCAAGATCTTGGGCTACAGAAGCTTCAAGGGCTCAAGCATAATTATGGACAAAAAGGCGTGACGCCGAACGAAGTGAAGAGCGGACAGGCCGGCAAGTTGAGAGAGGATCAATACGATGATCTTGATATGTACCAAAGCCCCAAGACGAGACCTCCAGCGTCAGATACGGAGCGTGCACGAGAACGGGAGCGAGTGGATTCGTTCTGGAGCATATTCTTTCTTGACCGAGTGATTTCTTCAGGCACCGGGCGACCAGTTACATTGCGTGATGAAGACATCGAGCTTTGCTTCCCTCTCCAGTCTGAATCTCAGCTCCAGAACGGCTGGCCCGCTCCATTCCCACCTCTCATCCGAATCATCCACCTCTATGGCCGAGTCACGGATTTGATAAACGGCATTCAGGATGTCAACCATGTCACCCCAGAAACCCTTAAAAGGCTCGCGGGGATGGAAAGCGATCTGACGGGTATGCTAGTCGACCATAGCTTTTTTGGAAGCCGCTGATAATTTCGTTCAGGTATATATCAAAGGTTGTCGCCCAAGCTCCATTTCAATGCAGCCAACTTTCAAGCCTATGTGAAAGCAAAAGAAGGAACCACGTTTATCCTTTTGCATTTTGTAGGTCTATCGTCTGAATTTTGTTCGGTCTTTTTTGAGATCTAACGTTTCCAGTGGTTTCATACGGTCATTGTTTTGCTCCATCAACCAACCTTGTTGAACTCATTTGGTGGGACGATACAGCATCTGTACCCCAACAGTCGTGAACTGTCAATGTCCTCTGCAAAAACTATCGCCGATATCCTTTCTTTCGCGGAATTGGTGGACGGCAAAAGCTTCATCGGCAACCCATTCACGAGTCAGCCCATGTACATCGCCGCATGTGCATTTTTGATGGAGAGTGCATACTATTCACTTCCCTCGTTTCGTTCAACTCCCTCATCTCCGCAGGCCCTACTGGCCAATCAATCCAGTGGCTTTGTGATGCCCACGGTGGATTCATCTGGAGGTACGGGTGCGAAATCCAACGCCAAGCACATCTTGCTAGCATCTGCTGCGAATGAGAACTATCAACGTTGTTACAAGGCATTGACTGCCTTGAAAGCATACTGGGAGGGCACGGGATACATCTTGACGGTCCTAGACCAGAAGGCCAAAGGAATTGTGGACCCTCTTCTTTACAACTCTGAAGACATGGGCAATGGACCTGGAACCAACCCAGCCAATTCATTAGGACCTCCAGGTTGGCGTGGACCGAGAGGCTCAATGGATCTGTCACATGATTTGTCTGCAGACTGGTCACCCAGGATTGATCCTAGTCAAGGTATGTGATCTAGGGTGGTGGATTTCTCGGACCTTACTAATTTCTTTCTAGCAATTGGGTGGTCATTGACGGGCGCGACAAACTCTTCACAACCTAACCTCAGTCTTTTATATCAAATGCCCAGCACCGAGACCGAGACACCGCCCAGCAAGCCCGCGTATTCCTCTCAATACAACCAAGGTTATTCCGCCGTGCCTGTCCAAGGCAATGCTGGACAGGGTACTAGCCCTTTTCCAGTCGCCGTCACCTCACCCCATGCCCATGTCGATGGCAGATCCTCGGCTCTCGCAACATCCAATGCTGAGTATCCTCATGTGTCCACACGCACGATGGATGCGGACTCTCCTTACTTTATGGGCATGAATTCCCGCTACCCAGAGTCTAATACGCGTGCTGCGGGTGCCCCGCAGCCGGCATACAGTCAAAATATCCCATCCACACAGGTGGAAAGCCAACGGCCTGGGTATACTTACTCCGTTACGACACCGACGGCCGAACAGGCTCCGACCACCGGGCAACTGGGTTCCCGGGGAGGTGACCTGCATCCTGGCCTCCCCAATGGAGGCATGATGATCGAGAGCCAGGAGATTGATGTGCACGCTCTCCAGCACCCTGAATCATTCCCTTTTCCCCACGGGGAGATTCTACCATGGCTTGAATACTTGCCGCAAGATGTTCTGAGCTTCTTTGGCGAGCACCAAAATTACCCTCTCATGAGCCCCCACGATGCAACGCCCCACCCCCCTCCGTAATGTTTCATTACTATTCCCGTACATATGTATTTATCGACAGAACTTGCATTTGATGAGCGATACCACTTTGCCTTGATCTGGATTTCATTTCGGGCTGGGAAGTTGGATTGGCGTCTTCGGCGAGGATGTTCTGGGGCAGCGTATAGACCGAGATTTTGTGAACGGTTACCAAGAAGCATTTGTATCAATCAAAACCTCAAGCAATCTCGGCCATGCCGGTATAAGGGGTTTAAAAGAATAATTCTACGCGCCTTGTCAGCTGGTTCTGATGCGTGTATACTTCGCTAGTGCATAGAGTGGATCTCGGGAGCGGTGGAGCCCAACGGTTGCCGGGAAACGGAGCGGTGAAGCCATCGTCAACACGAGCGTAGTAGTGCACACCAGCCTTGCACTCTGCGATGCGTCTTCAATGGCGACAGTCAAGGACGACGAGAAGTCCAGCTACTCAAATCAAATTCTAAGCCCTCAACCCTTCACGCCTCCTAGCAAGGAGCTGTTCGCGGCACTCGAGACATCCCACATGGCCCCGAGTGAGACCCGATCGACAATCGATGATGGTCAAATGTCTACGCACGAGGATGCATACACTTCCTCCGGGTCATCAACCCGACACTCGTCCAGCGACATATTCGGGCGAGAGATAGATGCCGATTTAGACCAGTTGAAATCGCGTGCATCGAGTCGCTCTTCGCTATCTTCCATCCCCGCTTCGGTCATGGTACACTCGCTCGACCAGACGAAATTGAACATACATGACAAGATCGCCGGCTACACTATCGAGGACGAGGAAGCGAGTTTTGGTGGATTCCATGATCCGCCACGCTCAATACGCACGATTCGACAGCGTGAAGCTGCGTTCCGCAAACCAAGCTCCGTGCGGGCGATGCAAATGCATACGGAAGATGAGGCAGACGACGATGAGTTTCTTACTCCGCCCCGTCGTCGAGCTGGAATGCGGTCCCCGGGCTCGTCACCACTGAAACGATCACCGTATTATTCACCTAGTGCGTCCTCCAATAAGCCGAAGGTCAAAAAGGAGTATCCTCTCGTTCTTTTGCACTGCACGTTGCTCGCACCGTCTCTTCCAGTCCCGGGCGCGGCACTTCCACAAAACCAGAAAATTGTCGAGGAGGTACTCCCGCCCCAGTACTGGAAGCGATGGAGACGATTACAGGACAAGGCTGGTTCAGGAGTTCTCCGTGACCGGGGAGTGTTGATCTCACACCCGGAGGATTTGTATGACATGCTCGAGGAGCGACTGCTAGAAAGTCTCGAGTTGCAACGTCCACGCCTGGAACATGGTCACTTCGTCGGTCACGAGGAGAGTGGCGGCGCCGGCTCGGAGGGCGAGCTCTCCGACCAAGGCGAAAGCGAGACGGACGGCGAACAGGGCGATGAATGCCCCGACTGCGGGCGTCGTGTTATGTGCCACGGTAATAGCAACCGCAAGTGGGAGATCAGGGTATACGCGGCGAACGGACTGATGCGCGCCGGTGCCTGGGCCGCGGCGTGGAGGGAGATGGAGAAGGTTGATGTGGAGGTCGGACTCTGGCTCCCATCCGACATTCGTCGGGCGCTGGAGAAACGGCTTGCAGAAGATTCCGCCAAGTATACGACCGGCACTGCCGCATCTGATCAAGCGCCGGAGTTGGATACGAGACCGGCTTCTCCAAGCCGCCATACGAGAGGACCCAGCGTCGCTGACTCGGTGGATTCGAGACCTTCTGACCCTGTACGAGTCGACCCAGGCTCAAAGCCTTCCGAACGTATGAATGATGCACCTAAACATCAGATCGCCCTTCACACTCTCTGCATCAACTACCTTCGGGTACTGGCGGGTGACCGGCGTAATATCGCGCTGGTGCTCATGAGTGTCCTGGTAGTTTTCCTGGCCATCGGATCGCGACAGCCGATATTGCCGGCGCCGGCCCAGGCTGTTTTGAATTCATTTCCTGGGGCGGTTCAATCGCCTGCGATCTCAGATATGCATGTCGCTACACCCTCGGTGTCGGCTGCTTCTTCAAGTATGTGGGGGGTAGAGGGCGTTCTTACCAGCACTGCACCAGTCGACACATCCTTCACGCCAATCAATGTATCCGAAGCTGAGGACCCGGAAGTGGAGAATGGAGTGAATGAGACCGCTCCTACTGCTACAATAGAGCAACAAGCCCCCGAATCAAGTCTTGTGGCAGAGTCAATCTCTACGGAAGATGTGGAGCATGTTGAATCCGCGCTACCTGAAATAGAGCGCGAGACAGCTTCCATGGAGTCTTCCCAGTCATCTGAACAGGCCCACTTTACGCACAGCTTGGTTCAGTCCGATCTGCCTTACATGGGACAGACTGAGACGTCATCGGCCGTAGCCGATCCTGAGGGAACCGCCCAACCCGAGGTCGAACATGTTGAAGATCTCGACTTTGTATCAACGGAGGCTACAGAGGAGCCTTTCGAGGCTGATTCTTTGCCCGAGCCCGAGACGGATGAAATGCCGATGGAATGAGGGCACTACTTGTGAAGGATATGATCTGCACTTTGATCTGCACTGATGATGGAATGATATGACCTGGACGTCTGAGTTTATGTTTCTTTGCTTGCTTTGATGAACATTTGGGCGTATTCAATTGCTACTTAGCCATAGTTTCTTCATGAATTGAAGGCACAAGCCATCTTTTCTGTATATAAATCAACATCAACGAAGTTTTCAAGTACAACTCAACAAAAGCATCGAGTAGAATGACATAAACTCAGAAATGTTTCAGCAACGGGCATTCCCAATGTCAAAATTCTAGAATCTATGTCATCTCCGATATCGCGGAAAAGTTGGCATGCCCCACGCCCGCGCTTGTCCCGAATAGGCTTGGCGCTGACATGCGAAGGGCGTGAATCTGCGTCGTCTGACCACACGCCGTCCTCGACTCTCCCATCGGACCCATCCCCTCTATACGGTGATGTTCGAATGCGGCTATTCCGAATCCTAGCTCCATGATGCGGATACGAACCCCTCTCGGCCCCGTCGAATTACTGTCCGCGTTGACTGATGACTATCGGCATGGCACGAGACCTTGGGGCCCGGTTACCCGAGAAGGCTAAGGGGACAAACCACGGCGCTCCTACTGGACTCCACTTGATTATTCACCCAGGCTTTTCTTACCCCGGACCAAGGATACGCTGGATTTCACCGACTCCTCTTTTACCATCTATCCTGTTCCCAGGTCCCCCGTGCAACGGTCCCTACTGCCGGCGACTGTTACCTCGTCGCGGTCATGGAGTACTTTGACTTTGAAGGTGCCTCATCGGTCCACGAGTCAAATCACCAGAGTGACGATGTCGCTTCGGTGGACATTGAATTCGACGAGTCCGAGGAACGAGCGGCTAATTTCAATGCATTGCTCGAGGACCAGCCGTTGGAGTTTCCCAATGACCCGCCTGTAGAAGGGACGGATCAGTATATGGGAGATGCTCCCGTGCCCGATCAAGACACCGGGGTCTTCCCTATGTTCCGTGCCCAGGAACCCTGCGATTTCTGTCGGCGAATGGGCCTCGATTGCTTCGTTGCTAAGCGTGGGGTCATGAATAACGGCTGTACCTGCTGCATTTCATTGTGGCGCGAATGCAGTTTCACGCATGCTAAAGTCCCCGGCCGATTTCTTGAAACGCTGCACCCGGTGTCTGAGAACGCATACATCCCTACAGGCAGTCTGACAGGGAAGAAAGCGTTGAAATCGGTCTCTGGTGCATTCGGAGATGACTCGGATTCACGCTCCCGCAAGAGCAACGCTCGATTCTCCCGCAAAGCTTTGGACGTTTTAAAGGGCTGGCTCCGGGACCACAACGAGAACCCGTATCCCACCGAGACCGAGAAAGATGAACTCAAGAACAACACTGGGCTGACCCGGACTCAAATCGCCAACTGGCTCGCGAATGCCCGCCGCCGCGGCAAAGTTCGCCCTCCCGTCGCCGATTCCAGTGTTCCTGGGGCCGTGCAGATCCCCGGCCAACAAACCAGGGACGTGTCTCTCATGACTCCCCTTGAACGTTGGAAGTACTCGCCCCCCGAGAACGAACCGGCCACAATCAGCGATATCAACCGTGCTTTGGCCAATCCCCCCTTCGATCCCTCGCGTCAACGCCCGACCCAGGCGGGTCACGTGAGGTCCCGTCAACCGGGGTCTAGCGCCAATGAGTCAAGCCGTGCTAGCTCCGAACATAAAAGATATACTGCCTCAGCCAGTAGTTTAGATACCAGTCGGTCATCCCTCTCTGACCTCTCCTTTGCATCGGCCTTTTCTCATCGCTCCTCCCGGGGCTCATTCGGCTCAATGGATCGCAAAGAACGTCGTCGTCGGCGTAAAGTATCTTTGCCTGTGAATAGTTTCAATCATCAAAAGGCTCGCGCAGTCCGTCCGTTCCAATGCACCTTTTGCACCGACTCCTTTGCTGCCAAGTACGATTGGCAACGCCACGAAAAGTCAATGCATTTGATCTTGGACAAATGGACCTGCTCGCCCACCGGGGGTGTCACAGAGGACAATGGCATACTTCGCTGTGTCTTCTGCTTTGCCGCTAATCCAGACAAGGACCATTTGGAAACACACAATTACATCAGCTGTCAAGAAAAGTCACTTCAGGAGAGAACGTTCTTCCGGAAGGACCACCTCAACCAGCACCTCCGGCTGATGCACAATGCCAAATTCCAGCGGTGCATGGACAAATGGCAGAGTAGCATCACCGAAATCAAATCTCGCTGCGGGTTTTGCCAATTGGTGCTGAACACTTGGAAGGACCGAGTGGACCATCTCGCCGGCCATTTCAAGAACGGGGCCAGCATGGCCCAATGGCAAGGCGATTGGGGCTTTGACCCTTGGATCCAGGAGCGGGTGGAAAATGCCGTTCCGCCATACCTGATCGACTACGAGTGGAAGTCTCTCAACCCCTGGACGACTGCGCAAGCACAAGGGGATGGGAATTCACCGCAGCTGAAGGTCCCAAGCGATTCCAATTGTCACATGCGTCTCACTCGTGAGCTGAAGGCATACATCCAAAACCAGACTGCCCAAGGGATCATTCCAACTGATGCGATGCTGCAATCTGAGGCTCGTCAAATCATCTATACCTCGGATGACCCGTGGAATCAGACCTGTGCCGACAACCCGATCTGGCTGAGCATCCTCAAGCGAGACGCGGGGCTCGAGACCTCCGTGACGAACGAAAACATTCAGTTTTCTGACTTGGGACTACAGCCACCATTCGCTGTGCATGGTGGCTTGCGGAATGCCCCTCCAGCGACCAATGTCCTTGCCCGTACGGTCTACCCGGGCCTCCTTCCTAGTCCCGCTGTCTCCAGTCCTAGCCTCCAGAGCCCGGCTTATCCTGCAACTGGCCACTCATCCGCTGTGCCCAGCAGGCCGGGGAGTCTTTCCGGAAGTTATTCTGGCAGCACGGGGATGATTTCGGCCGGGGTGCCAGCCTTTGTATCCGATTGGGGTAGCAGTCTTCCCGGCAACACCTTGGCCTCTTCTGCGCCAGTGGAAAGCACAACCCATCCACTCGTGCAGATGGGATTTGACCCTGAATTCCTCCAGCAATTTAACGATAGCTATAGCGAGCTCACCCCGCCCGGACTAGACGGGATGTCCCTGGAAGATCCCGTGGCCTACGAAGGCACTGGAAAGCAGAAGTGGGCGGCGCCCGTTGACCTCCCGACACCAGATCCCATCGCCATGCTTAATTCCAAAGAGGGCCATCTCCCGGGGTCGGAGGATGCCCAGGGCATGACTGGATTCCGCGACCACCCTCCTAATTTTGATTTTATGTGATGGGTACTTCATGGAACCTGCGTGGGCCAACGTTGGACAAGTAAAAGTTACAAGAGTAATGTTGGGCATTTTCGGACAACCTAGTATGATAATCCATTGATGACGGTCCTGCAATGAAATGGCGTTTTCAATTCAATCATTGCATCCGGTCACACCTTGTCCTCGTGGAGGGTAGTCGAGTTGGAAATGCAACCTCCCTTGTTCACCTAGCCATTCGGTCTGCATTGCGTACCTGATCCACTTGGATCCATCCACACGTGGAGCCCTACCTTTTTCCTGAAATGGCGGGTCGAAGCGAATGTCTGCGTCCAGATTGGCTCGTTCTCCTCGCGACCTATACCTATACCGATCGAGCCCGGTTCTTTGTGTCGGTCTGACACGCAGAAGACTGAGACACTCCACCACTTGTCGGGTCAGGAACCCTTCTTCCATGATGACGTTGGCAGTGTTCCTGGACAAGTCTGCGCCCAGCTTGATCTAGCATGGCCCCCGATCTGCAAGACTCAACTGCCGTCACGTTGCATGATGGCTATGGGCGCCCGCTCGGCCTGACTTCCCACCGAGATGGGACATCCTCTTTGTCGTGAATCGACTGTCTTCCAGATTGACATCACCGCGCAGAGACCGTGAGATCCCGCGCCGACGCCACGATAAGAAAGTGACGATGTGATTGGCTTCTCGCACATCAAGATCCACGATCCCGGTGCACAATATCGGCGCACATATGGCAGTCGGATGGTTTCTGCTGCGTTCGCCGTTCTGCTGCAAGATCTGTGTGACCATCTCAGATCCCCAATCATGTCGGATATTGGCTATAGATCTGTGCTAATGTCAATAGGGCGTATACGAGCGCCCTGGCCAGGATTGATATGGTGTCTTCGGAGGGGTGTCTCTCTGGATGCTCCTTCCTGTATATAAGGAGGAAGAGTTCAAAGAGGTCTTCATTACATTGGAATCGATTGATAGTATACCAGACTTGCCATCAGCACTATGAAGAGCTCGAGTAGATTGTCGTTGCTTATTCTGTGCCTTGCACAATGGGCCTCGGCTGCCACCGTCTACTTCCCTATTACCTTGACTTGGGCCAACAGAACTGTAGCCGGTGTTACCAGACCTATTATACTTACGAATGGCCAGTTCCCTGCTCCGCCTCTTCAAATGAAGCAGAACGACGAGGTTATCTTCGATGTAACGAATCTGTGTCCTTTCTCCGTCACCGTGCACTTTCATGGTAAGCCATAGCCAGATCATCACGATAAATCACGCTGATCAAGTCAGGAATTGAACAAATTGGAACACCCTGGTCCGACGGGGTGCCGGGGATGTCTCAGCGTCCCATCCCAACCTTCAGCGCTTTTCGATACCGCTGGACTGCTCTCCAATATGGTGCTTATTTCTACCATGCACATCACCGCGGCCAGATCGAGGATGGCCTCTTTGGTCCGATTACCATTTCTCCAGCTAGTTCTGAGGAGAAGCCCTTCAACCAAATCACCAATAATACCGCCCAGCTGCAGGCACTCCGGGCTGCCGAGGCCAATACCAAGCCGATGCTACTCGCAGACTGGCGTTTGTTAACTTCAGAAGAGATCTGGGATGCGGAGGTGGCAACTGGCCTGGATGCCTTTTGTGTCAATGCGTTGTTGATCAACGGGAAGGGATCAGTATCCTGTCTTCCCCAGGCTCTGCTTAACTCGCTAGTGTCGCCGCAGATCCAGGCGGTGCTGGGAAATGAGACTCTGACTGATATAGGGTACACATTCTCCGGGCAGATTTGTTGGACATGTTCTAAAAGAGTACAGATGCTTTCCACCAACCGTCACCGCTGCACAGGGTGACTTTCCCCATGACTACGATGCTATTCCACCGACGATGTTCTCTGGATGCACGCCGACCCAGGGTAATCGAGAGATCATCACCGTCAACGCCGCTACCCAGCAATATGTGAGCTGGGACTTGACCAGCGCGGCTGGACATCTCGAGCTAGTCTTTTCCGTCGACGAACATGACATGTGGGTGTATGCAATTGACGGACGTTATATCAATCCCATCCGCGTCAATGCCGTCACCATCCCCAGCTCCAATCGATACTCGGTCATGATTCCCCTGACAAAACCTCGCGGCGACTACAACATCCGCCTGGTGAGCGGCGCCATGCAGCAAATCATCAACACCACGGCGACTCTGCGATACACAGGCACGCCCCAACTCGACCACCCATCCAATCCCTGGATCATGCTGAATGGATCTGCCGCCAATCCCAACACGGTTTTCCTAGACGAAAAAGCCGTCATTCCATTTCCACCACTGACACCCGCCGAAACGCCCGACGCAACATACTTCCTCACCATCGGACGGTTCAACTCGTCTTACCTCTGGACACTGGGGAACAGCAGCTTCGGCCTCGAGCTTGAAGAATCACAGCCCCTCCTCTTCAACCAGACCGCCATCCCAGACAACCTGATCATCCGCACGCAGAATAACACCTGGATCGACTTGATAATGCAAGTCAACAGCGGCGGCCAACCCGCCCATCCGATCCACAAACACTCCAACAAACACTTCCTGCTAGGCTCAGGCGACGGTATCTTCAACTACTCCTCCGTCGCCGAAGCCATGCAGTTCATCCCAGAGTCCTTCAACCTGGTCAATCCACAGTATCGGGATACGTCGTCCACGCCGGACGCCGGCGTCGGACCAACCTGGATGGCTATTCGGTACCATGTCGTCAATCCGGGTGCTTTCCTGATGCATTGTCATATCCAGGTGCATCAAAGCGGGGGGATGGCGCTGGCGTTCTTGGATGGGGTCGATAAATGGCCTACGATCCCGCCCGCGTATCGTTATGATTCTGGCTTTTTCCCGAGGATCTAGTCGGGCTTTTTGAAGTAGTGAATGGAAGTGGTGAATATGGATATTCTGATGTATAGGGCTTGAGTGAGGGTTTGGCGATGGCTCATTACGAATCGAAGATCGAGGGATATATATTTGAGGCGCCCAGGTGATGGGATGACAGCGAAAGAGGGAGATTGTTTGCACATGGATCTGGTTACACGCATATGATGCACAGATATTTCATTTTTCTTGTATCTACTTGAGGACCTTGCCCGTGGACTTATAGACCTAAACATCTGTCCACGGGTATTCTTGTGCACCAACCTTGGAAGGCGCATGATGAAGCATTCTAAAGGAATCGTTAAATTGATGAAAGCAACACCACCGACTGCAGTTTATCGCAAAGCTAAATAGAATCAACCATCTAAAGAGTCTGAACCGTATCTTCAGTGAAATTCAAGCCAAACGCAAGCGCCATTTCCGCAAATTCAAAAGTATCGAAAATCGAGACTTCAAAAGTCAACCACCCGTAAGAATAATACGGCGAAATCCCAAATGGCGCAATAAGCCCATTCGTATCCAGCACCGGCTGAAACGGCTCCCACAAAGGACCGAGGACATCGACGGTATTCTCCGTGGCCCATGCATGGCGAAGCGCGGCGTCGAGCGCGGGATAGTTGGTATCTTCCGATCCGACATTCACCAAACCCATATCATCGACATCCCAAGACCCGTCGACTTCGTATCCGTAGTAAGCGACTTTGTTATCGCGAGCTCGGAGGTAATGAATCGGTTCGAGGAGTTGCCAGTTTAGCGCGGGGTGGTGCACTCGAGATAAACCGTGAACGAAAGTCCAGCAGAACATACCCGGCGGGAGAGACTCGATGACGCCTTGGTGGTTAGAAGTCTTGCAATGTAAATTGCAGGGCCATATCTGGGCCTGGACGAGGGCAAGGGCATGGCTGATGTGTAATCGGAGCGCATAAACCCTGACATAGTCCCAGATGCGATCGAAATCAATAAGAGACTTGCCGGGTACGTCTTTGGCGAAAAGGTTTCTCTGTTTTAGGGAGGCTTCTGGTAGATGCACGCCGGCTAGGAGGTACATCGCGGTAGTCAGGTCGAAAATGGGCAGTGCCAGTACTGCTTTATCGTCGAACCCGAAGACATTGCGGAACCCTTTGTACGGCTTTCCCTCATCATCCTTGTACCGGTCCACCATGTATCGTTTGGCCAGCGTGTGGTCGAAAAGCTGATTGAGAATTCCCTGGGCAGCCAATGCCACCGATCTTGGAGACCCGTTAGCGGGATTAGCCAGCCATCGTAGAGTCGGAAACAAATCCAGTTTCTGAATCTTGTCGCTACCGGCAGGAGTAATCGATTTGACTAAGATCACCCGCCGGCGTAGGCTGCTTTTAACCCAGGTTGGGTCAGGGGGTATAGGACAACCTAACAAGTCCGGTATAGCTCTGAGGGAAGAATTCCTGATCGATCTTGTGATGTCAATCCCAGGCTGAAACGGCATCGAAACCTCGGGACAGCCCCAGGGACTAGGCCCCGGTGTTGATGCGATATGATCGCGCAAGTCCAAGCCCGCATGCCGAGTATTCTGCTGCACACACTCAAAGCCGAATCCGAGCGGTCGATCATTCGGAACGGGATCGACATAGACCGCACCAAGTGCGATGACAGTCTTCCAAGCCTCGTCCCAGTACGCGTGGCCCCATAGATCCCGATAATAGTCTTCGAGAAGCTTGAGATTCGCAGCGGTAAGAGCGGAACCACCAAAAACGACTTGTTCCGGCGCTTCTTCATAGATCGCCAGCACGGCCGCAGTCCCACCGGGATGCCGAAACCGCACGTAGGACGGCATATAACCAGCGCGGGCATCATTGCTACCGCGGAAACGCCAGGTATATGCCGCTGCACCACCGGGGACAAGCAGCGAGATCATAGCCAAGCTGGCGGCAAGCGGCAGATCCTTCGGGATGTACACAGGTGCGTAACCCAGCAAAAACCTCTGAATAGCCACGGCACGAAACTTCTTGTCCACCACACGGATATCCCATGCCGGATTGAGGGGAGCGCGCGAAGGCGTGGCGCCCGTTTCGGCGGCCAGACGAGCCTGCACTACCCGGGTCATGAATCCATGCATAGGTGCATCGCTGGAATTCCTGAAGAAGTCGGAGAGAACGGGGTTGGAACGGCCGAGATACCACTTTGTATGCGTGGTGTGGGAGAGGCCAAAGGCCTCTCGGGCCGGACTGATCGGGACCATGGTGAGGTTATTCGGACGGGCTTGTGGAATGAAGCCTTTCACGATGGGGTTGTGAGAGACGGTGTGAATGCCTGGTTCATCATCGCCGAGGTTATCGAACCCATCGCGATCTAATTCAGGAAAGTCGGCGTCGGATTGGATTGTGTCGGATGGATCATTGTTCGCTGTTTGCGCTGTTTCCAACCGAGAGAAAATGTCCGTTAGTGCCAAAAGATCCTCGTTCACGGTGCTTTCCTGTGATTTGGGGCCATTCGAGGTAGACATTTTGAGCCAGAAGCGGGGAGGTCAAGGAGTGAAAAGGAAATCCGCTCTGGCGTGTTGTTTCAGGGAATTGTGTATGAGGGCAGATTGTCATAAAATTAGACTGGACTTGATCGAATTCAATTCAGGTCTAGACAGAAGCGTCCACTGTATCGATTGAGCAAAAAAACGTTTCATTCGTTCAAAGTGATCATTCAACGGTACTATACACGCTCTAACTCCTTCCAAATCGATCAAAAGGCTACAAGTTATTCGTGATCTCTTCACTCGCGGTCTCTTCTCTCACGATCTTAGGATCCTCGCTCCTCTTGGGCCCAAACAAACCCGCCATCTCCAAAAAGAGACGGTACAGGTAGATCGACATATCCACCTGTCGCAGGGTATGATGAGACTGTGCATAGGCAGCCTCGGCAATCTGTTCTGAAAGCTTCTCTCCCTCTGGGTCATTAATGAGATAGTTCAGCAGATCGGGCAGCTCCTCCATGGTCATGCTCACGGGGATGAAGTGAGCCCACGGGATGAGACGATCATCGTGCCATTCTTGGAACCACGTCTGCTTCAGCACCACAGCCTTCTGCGACAACAGGCGGTAGAATCTTGTGCTCATGCTATTCCCGTCGATGTCGTAGAGGAAGCGGTAGGCCATAGACGTGTCCTCCGGCTCCCGATCCGTCGGTCCGAGCGCCTGTTCCATATCCAGACAGATGTCGTCCTCGCACTGGATGTAGTTTCCAACCTTGATGTCAAACACATCCTTGAACAGACTGAGCCGTTTCTGTTCGGCCGTGTTTGGCGTTCGGATGAGGTATTGGCCGGCGTCCAGTATGTTGGCGGCCTGCCGCAGAGAATTGGTGAACGAGATGAATCGTTCCCTGTGCCCATGCTTCCAGGTAAATCGAGATGGATGCGAGCCGGTGGTGCTACCGCGCCAATATACCTGGGGCACCTTGCTCATAAAAGGAGGCGAATACGAGTTGGAAATACCATGCATGAGGTAGCACGGGCATGGAATTGAGATGTCCCGGAACGCGGACATTTTCCCAATGCTGAGAATCGGGGCGAGGGAGTTGGTATATAGCAAGCTGCTAGGCGAGGAGATGAGGCCATGCAGCTTTTCCGGGTTCGATGACTGGCAGATATCCTTCTGGGGACCCCAGTATCCAGTGGACTTCCGGGGCAGCTGGGAGCAAGACTCGGTGATTAAATCGGTAATGGAATCCCCGGAGCGATCCTTGAATGTGACCTCGGATGGAGGGGGACCGGCACTCGCAAGAACCCGGGGTTCGTCCAGTTGGTTGAGATACAAAACCGTGTCGGGGAGGGCATGCTCAAATGGCTGGATCAGATCCTTCCACTGTTGGTCGTAGATGTAGCTGTCGGATTGAATCATCGTCCCGTTCTGAATCGCGATGCGTACCAGCCCGGACCAGCCATAGATGTCCTCTCCCAGCAGCCGCACCACCCGCTGGGCCTCGGGAGTCCGATAGGGCTCGAGATCGCGCTCGATCTGGTCGAAATCGTCGATGATCGTGGATCCATGCTCGAGTGCAAACGTGACCCATCTCTCAAACCCCTTGGGCGGAGTTCGTCCATACCGACGCTTATATTCCGCGACAGCTTCCTCGGGGGTGCTGGATTGGGGACGACGCGCCCTGGTCTGGGCCGATTGAATGCGACAACGAATTGCCAGCGGGGAGAAGTCGGTCTTGGGGATTGTTGGAGGACATGACGGGGTGGGCGAGGCAGCGGCCGGAGCAGGCACATGAACCGGACGCTTGGTCGGAGTAGAGGATGAATGGCTCGAAATGAACAGCAGCAGCGCTACGGTGAGAAACACCGCCGTGGCGACGACCCGCGTCGCGAGGGGCGCGCTGAACGAGGAGATGATCATATCAAGTGAGGCCTTGGATATTCTCCATGGGCTCCGTGACCTTTTTCTTCATGTCCCGAGGCCCCCACGGAGTCAGCCGGTGATGGACATTTGGCTGATATTTCCATAACTCTAGTTCCAAAACCTTCTTCATTTGGCTGAATGGCCGGATGCGATTCGTCCAAATATGTATTCCATGCTCCGCTAGGATCCACGCTGGAGGATGGAGGCTGATCACTTCCCAATCCAAATTGGCTTGGGCGACTCCACGGTCAACTCGTCTACTGTACTCCGTAATTTCTCCCACGTTCCAGAAGGCAAGATCACGAAAGGAGGAATTGCGGCTCTTTTCCAGGGGCATTCCAAGTTATGACCTCGGGATGGGAGTATTTTATATTTCCAATCTCACCCAGGTTGATTCAATTTCAGCCCCCACTTTTGGCCCCCACTAATGTTCCTGACCACCCAGGCTTATCCTCGACCACAAAGACGGAATCATGACTTGATACTGCGCAGGAGCCCTAATTATATCGCCCATCCGAACACAGCCGATCTCACCGAGCAATCCGAGTCAAACGGTGCACCATAGACCTTATCCAGATTCCTCAACACAGGCTATACCGGTGGATCTCCCCACACGGCTGACCTAATTGCGAGTCTTGAGGTGGACTTGTCGCAACTCCCTCTCTCTCCTCGCGGCCGCGTGTTGCTTGTAGATGGGCGGTCTTGACAAGCCATGGCCTTCGCCGACCGCTGCGAGATATCGCCCAGTCCGCCGCTCGCGGGGCCTTCTATACCTGACTCTAGGCGCGCTTCTGTTGCTGGTCTCTTATCGGCTGCTTCATGGTCTCGGAGCGACGAAGCCCTCGACCCTCGGTCCTCGCAAGAATGAGCTTGTACTGGCCACCATGCTCGACTCGGAGATGTCCTGGGTACAGGAGAATCTCCCGGAATGGCGAGCGAATATCTATCGCGTGGACGCTCTTCCCGAAGAGGCCTCATTGACCGTGCCCACCAATAAAGGAAGAGAAGCGATGCCCTTCCTGACGTATGTTCAACTGGATGATTTCCCTTGCCCGCCGCTGATCACCTCTAGGTATCTCATCGATCGCTACGATACTCTCCCCGAGATCGTCGTCTTCTTACATGCCGATCGATATCAATGGCACAATGATAACCCTCTCTATGGTGAGTACCCCGTTCCCATCCACGGTAACGCACCCACCCATTCCAACCTCCCATAGATACCGTCATCTCCGTCAACGACCTGCAGCTCGACTACGTCCGCGAATCGGGATATGTCAACCTGCGCTGCGCCGGACACCCGGGCTGTCCCGCCGAGCTGGAACCCGCGCGCTATCTCCGCGACCACGGCGACGACATCGACTTTGGCACGCCGGTGCAATACCCCCGCAAATTCCAGCTCCTGCTCCCCGGGGTTGAAGTCCCTGAGTTCGTCGGAGTGCCCTGCTGCGCACAATTCGCGGTCACGCGAGACCGCGTGCGGCAGCGCGGCCGGAGTGAATACGAGCGAATGCGACGGGTCGTGATGGAGTCGGAGCTGGATGACGAGACGACGGGTCGGATCTTTGAATATCTGTGGCATAGTGAGTATACTTTCGGTGCGGAAGGTTTGTGGTGAGATGCTAACTCCCGCGCAGTCGTCTTCGGCAAGCCTGCGCAGAGCTGTCCGGATCTGGGCCAGTGTTACTGCAATACGTATGGGTATTGCAATATGACCGACGTTGATATTATGAACCAGTGGCAGTGGCGGGGGGCTACACTTCCGAGGAACTGGCCTAATGTACCGGGAGCACCGGGATATCGTGGAAATTCAGATGAAGAGATGGACGATTAGGCATGAGATGGAATGTGAGAGTTTGGGAGGTTTATGCTGGTACCGTCTGAAATATACCTGTAAATCACGAAGTCACGTTCACCAGGAACGCGGGACGAGCCTGGTGTTGAGGGCATCAAGAAGCAAAGACGCATTCCAAGTATTGTCCAACATATCATGAGAAACAATAATGCAGGACGGGATGACAGATGTAATGACAATCATTTCCACGGTCTACGTAGTATTCGCACTGAAAAGGGGTATATGGCATTAAGATTAAATAGATTAGAAAGAAAAAATCCACCTCAACACATTGAATTCAAGTAGGGGACTATGTTGAAGATCGTCATGGGCACTCAGGTAAACACAACCAAAGCGGCAACCGGCCAACCTACTCCGGCCGTCGTGAATCGACCTCGGACAGTTCCACCCAAGGGCCGTGGGCCTTTTTATTATCGGACAAGACGTTATACGGTCTGCGCTCCCCAGATCCCCTGGAGCTAACATCCGACGGTGCGATCGTGGCAGCGCCGCCGTCTTTAGCCGATGAAACGGAAATAGTCGTCGTGATGAGCGGCGGCTGTGGCGCGTCAGACGGACACGCCCGAGCCGAGGAGCCGTAGGACTTCTTATAACCCCGACTTTGGCGCCTGGACCCGGTGGTCGAACTGATGATGTTCTGGGCCAGAGGACGGAAGAGAGGCCAGACGGGGGGAATGGACATGGTGATCAGCACGACCCATTCCTCGACCTGGCCCCATAGAAACAAGATCCCGATTCCATCTATTCAGTGGGTTAGTCTGGAGATTTCTGGGTATATGTGGTAAGCGATACGTACACGACGAGTCCGCGCTGAGGATAAATTTCGCCGCCCACGATCGAACAATCGCGGCGACACCGGCAAGCACACCGCAGCCCATCAAAAACCCAAGACCCCATTTCAGCTTGACGTCGATCTGGAGCGGGATGAGGATGTAGACGGGGATGATAGCGTAATAGAAATCAGAAAGAGCGGCAATGGCGCCGACGAAGGCTGTGTAGTAGGCGTTGCGGCGATAATCGCAGAGATGCTGGCGTTCAGGATCCAAGATCGCGTCGGGGGGACTGCACTGGAGCCAGACGATGGCAGCCTGGGGGATATTGACGACGACGTTGATGACCGCGATGGCGATGAGACTCTTGCGGATCTTGGGGTCTGTAGGTAGTAAGTACATATGCTTCAACTTCCTTCGATGGGTGGTCATACTGCTCTGCCCGTTGATCTCTAGCAAGAATGCCGCGACGGCGACTTTGCCGGACGGGATGGCCAAGTTGAAGAAAAAGACAGTAATCCAGGTGAATTTTAAAAAATTGCGGAGTTGACCCGTCGCAGCCACGATCTCGATGTGGTTTCCGATGCCGTAGAGAGCGGCGAGGACGGCGAAGACCAGGTCGATGGCAGTGAATAACTATACGAGATTGCGTGAGCTATACCCTATTAACCTTAAAGACTGGAAGAATCTTACCCAGGCAACTAATGCCCAGATCAAGGCCGTCGTCCCAAACTTGTTGATCCGCAGCCGTACATAGATCCGGAGCAGCATGAAAATGGTGGCCACGAGGCCGAGGGCGACGCCGACACTCATGTCGGTCGGGCCCCGACCACCGAACGCGGGGTATTTATCGTGAAGAGACATTATAAACGAGTGACATGGAGTGCATCAGAGACCCGGTTGTTCCCCGGGGCACGAGTGTCTTTTTATTTAGACATCAACGCGGCAAACCAGTGGAGTGTGTGCTCAGATCTCATAGTTCCACAGCGGCTCCAATTGCGGGAACAACAGAGATCCATTTTTTTACACTTTTCGCTATTGGCACTATCTACTCTGTACATTGGCAGATCCTGACAGCGATCTCTGCGGTTTATTAATTGATATCCCAGGGAACAGGACGAGTTTTCTGGGGAAATGGTCGCTGTCGTATATGCATGGCACCTATAGTCGGGGCGTTTGATGCGACCGCTCCATGCATCTGGGGATGTGCGAGTCCTGGTTTTCAAATTGGACTCGAATCTCGCTATAGGGGCGCCACCTAATAACCCTAGACGATATCCGAAGCCCTAACGGGCCCGTTAGCCAACTTTGACGATCAAGTGATATGCGTTGACAACGGGGTAATAATCTTCTCTCCTACCCGGGCCTGCATATTTGACGCTCACGCGCTATGACCTGCCTCGCCCCTCTACGCCCCGAGTTACGTGCTGAAAAGATATATGGATCGTCGAGGTCCACGGGGGTGGCTTGCGGGGTGGAGCGGAGCCGCCATGGACTCATCTGGCCAGGTCTCACCCAGCCTCGTGGACGATTCCTCAAGGAGACCATCCCTCCGCATCCTGGATCCCCACGGGCCTTCCGTGACAGATGTTAGGATGAGTATCCGGCCGATCGCATCCAACGGGGGAAACACTGCGTTCAAAGCTTAAATCTGCTCCCAACCGGATGAAGCCCGTGTTCGCGTGCCCCTGACTTGCACGCCACGGAACTTAAATCCATCCCGGCGGGATGGATTATATAGGGCCGGAGAATTGCCGACTCCTGCTGGACTCCTGGAGCACGTCCTTCTCCCATGGAGTGCGCCAAGATGTTCCTGCATGGCCCTCGCCCGTGCGATTGAACGACTGTGGAACTCATTGAGTTCCTTCGACGCTAAGAATCAAGATGTCTCCATATATTTGGATCTATCTCCTCTTTGGGATACGAGGCTCGGCTCACTAGCGTCACTGGCGAGGGTCAAGCCCACACAGCATGCCTGATGTCCCCTCGAAAGGACAGTCGTATCGTCTATGGCCCAGTCTTGGATTATCTGCGAGAATTTTTCCAGCAAGCGTATGATTGATGTGTCGGCGAAACGATGACTCGACGTGAGGAAGGTAAAAAACAAGCCCGAATGAAATATTGTTATTGAAGATAGATCAGATCGTGCCTTCGGGATTTACAACCATCCCAGCCCACTGGAATAGCGCGAAATCAGGGCCAAGTCGTAATGTGTCATTCCGCTGCAAACTACCTAACACAAGCGCGAGGCTGTCCGAGATATTGAACCCAGCTGTACTCCGTACTCCGTAAGCCATTGCTGACCACATTCTTTTTGTCATGCCTTGAATCTCGAGGGAACGCAGTCCTGAGGATTTCTCTATAATACTACAAAAATAAATAAATCAGTTGAGGACAAGATGATTAGATTACGATTGGCATCTAGTAGAGAACAAATTCTGTCAGAGTTTTCTTGGGATGGACAAAACTTTTGTAGTGTATAATATTAAAACGTGCCATCTTATCGTTAATAAGCATTGATGGTGTAGGGGTAGCATAGCTCTCTTCCAGTCTAGGATCAGTATCCGACTCGAGTTCAAGAGCTGACCGGGGTTCGAATCCCCGTCAATGCATTTTTGCGCCCGTCTCCACTTCCTATAGACATGACTTTCTTTTTATGACTGATTTGAATTAAATATTTGAGTGGAAATGACCGAATTTAGCTACTTTATCCAGAACTTTCCCAATATGCTCTCTATCTACCCTTTAGAATTTCTCCGCCAGATTTCTACTTCACCACCACCGCGAACCACCCCAACCCGCATCGATGAGAGGAGGTTATGCGCCGCATTCGAGTGCTGATACACCCCGCCGTTGAACATAGCGGTCGCATCCTTTCCAATCCCCGACCTGATCAATGTCCTCCCGCCCGGGTGCTCATCGATGAAACCAGTCACGTCGTGAATCACACCGGCGATAGCGACAAGGGCTTTGCCCGCCTGAGCTTCAGCCACGAAATCATCCCATTCGACGACCGGTAATTGCTCCAACGGCACACCCCAGTCGAGCTTGGCGCGTTGCAGATCGACCTTCTTCTGGAGTTGTTGAACACGGCCTTTTTCGATCTCGTTTGCGCGGAATTGTTTGAGGTTCGAGGCGAGGCCGAGCTGTTTCCACATCCAAATAGACCATTTGGTCGGATCATACTGCCACCACTCGATCGCGTTGCGGTAGTCAGATGGAAACTCGTGGTGGAAGTTATGGTATCCCTCGCCCAGGGTGATCAGGGCAGTGATAACGTGGTCGCGAGGTGAGTTCCTATCATCAAAGGGCTGGAGCAGAGTCAGATGTCAGATGAGAGATTCAAGGGTAATAGAAAAGGCAGCGACAGACCTGATCGCCCAGCCAGTGGGCCACCGAGTTCACGCAGAAGGTAGCCTGCTGCACAAAAAACCACCGCAAGATCCCCGCATAGACAAGGCCGCCTTGCCAATCGCCCCAGCCTAGACCGGCAACGAGGGCAGGGAAAAGCATGCCAAAGGCCAGAATGAAATAGATATAGTGCTTGTGCTGCCACACGACCACCGGATCCTCATTGAGATCGGAGATATCGGTCCGACCCGAGTCTTTCGGGTTCTGCTTGAGCGCCATCCACATGAAATGAGAATACCAGATCCCCTTATTCACGCCGTAAGGGTCTTTCCTCGTATCGGTCCATCGGTGATGGGCTCGATGCTTGCTACTCCACCAGCGGATGGAGCCTTGAATACTGCCGCCGCCGACACAAGCCAGGAAAATCTTCAGCGGGCGGCTTCTATACATGCCGGAACGAGTCAGTGAATCGATTGTCATATCAACATGATATCCGGGGATGGACTTACGCCTCGTATGAGCGGTGCGCCCAAAGACGGTGGTAGCCAGCCGTAATACCCAGCCCGGTCCAAAAGTAGTAGAGGACTGCCCAGAGAGCCGTTGGGATGCGCAGAGGCGTAAAGAATGCGGCGACGCAGCCGATGATCGGGACGATCAGGATGAGTGTTGTATTGATCCAGTTGACATGACGGTACCAGTTGCCCAGAGTGATCGGTTGGTCGGTGATATGCAGTTTCTGGCGATTTGATTTATTTACCGTCATCGTGGGAGGTCGATGTGTGCTGGGGGTTGGACTATGTCTGATGCGACCGAGTTGATCGACACGGAGGTGATCCATTGGTAGGGTTAAAAGATAATTAATACAAGAACCGGATGTATGCCACTCAAATAGTAGAGCCTTTCTCATCAGATTACTATATCGTTCTTTACTTCCTCGGTACATGTGTCAGAGATGGGTTGCGTGGTATTTGTTGAGTCGTTGGGGATAGAGCTTTGTCGCCCCAACTGACTCAGTCCCGGTCGTACCTTGATCAACCGTGGTTATCGATAATTCTTGCATCATCGATGGCATTCTGCAATGGGATACAATTGTCTGGTATGGGATTGACACGTTTCGCTCAACGCATAGATACTACTACACTCTATCGGAGGATGTCAGGACCTGATACCAGGACTCCAAGACCAGGGAAATAGAAAACGGTCTTTTCTCACTTTCTTTTTTTTTTTTTTTTTTTTTTTTTTTTTTCATTTGAATATACCCTCCGTTGAGAGACATCTATTTTGAGTGCGATATTCTATAATTGCTGTAGGGATCTCCGGATATATAGACCAAGTGCGATACCCGAATAGGCTATCAACCCAGTCGGACATGTTGAGAAGAGATCCAGACAACCGTTACCCCACCGGAAATCAACACCAACGATCAACTTGATCTCGAATAGTAGCAGTTAGCGTCTGTTATGACACAAAAGGCAATGCTTCTGCCATAGTTTGAGTTTGGCTTTACAACCCCGTGGCTATCGCCTGGAGTCCACCTTCGATCATCCTTCTCACCCTGGTGGTTCTCAACATTTTGCACTATTCTGAATGACTTCATTCATACCTCAGGGTTTCACAGCATTCTCCGTCCATCTTCCTGAAAATTCCAGTGTCGAAGTTATGATGCTTGACATGAGCAAGTCCGCGGACCGTCGGCAGCATCCATCAATTCAGCCAAGAGCATACTACTATACCCTCTATGAAGTATAACCTCCTTCTATACTCCAAGATGTGTCACTCCTACCATCGTCAAAAATCGTATCATCTCCAGTTCAATCCGATCCCGCCCCACCGGCTTATCAGCATATCAGCCCTGACATGTGAAAGTCTCGCCCGCATGAAATTGCGTGCATCGCGTCGTTATCTGTCGATCGATATCCATGACTCCTGCGGGCATCAATCACGTCGACCTTTATTCCACTCTGCACTGAATGGGTTCCCGATCTACATCGATGGCATACTCAGCGCTCTTGGCCTTTCCAATCCCCGCCTCCGTCCGGCGCCGACTGCCACGATGGTATCTTTCTTCGCATCGGACTTCAGTCGGGATTGAGTCAGGCGGGGACTTGTGTCGCGGCTTAGAATCTTCCTCCGAGCCACATTTATCTTCCTTCACCCCGCTAGAACGGTCTTCTGGGGCGGAACTGCACCGCCCATCGACAGCAAGTGAAGACTCGTTTGATTCTGGGTCTGGGCCGAATACTCCATCGACGGAACCGTACCCTGCAAAATATGAGACCGACTCAGGTGTGCACTGGAATCGCGTGGTACCAGGTAGGGGAAATTCCCGGGATTAAACGAATGATTGAAAATGTAACGCATCCTGTAGCGTTTGGCCTCCTTCGCAATGCAGGATATGAAGCGCAGCAGTCCAATGCGGACGGACGACTCGCCCGTTCCCTCTATATCAATGCACTCATGTACCTGCTGGACGCTCTACCCACAGATCTCAGCGCGGATGAGACAGTCATGCTAAAACACCGTCTTCCGGAACCCGTGCGAGCATCGATAGCACCACCCTCGGCGTTGCAGAAAGTCCATCCAGAACCATCTTGTTTCAAATCCGCTTCGTCCAGCAGATCATATCTGCATAGACTGCTTGCGTCAACCATTGTCCAGGTCTTTCTGCTGGTGCGCCTCCTTTTGCCGTACTTTCGCCTGCTATTGCATCGAATAGTGGAATATGAGCGGTCGCACCGGATTACCGAGCGCGTTGTCACTGCCACGCTCTGTACAGTTGATCGGTTAGGTGGCAGCAGTGAGATTGCTACCTCTTCGGGTAAATCTAATAAAGCGAACATTGGGACTGCAGTGGGAAATATGGCTATGTGGTGGGTTGAAGGTGTTGCAGGAGGTATACAGGAAGGTGTGGGCGAGGGATTGGTCCAAATGGGACTGCCAAAGCAAGGATCAGAGCTTGATCAAATGGTACTTCCGGTCGGATAATGCAGAAAGATACAGAAGTAGATACACTGAATCAATTGGCGTGTGCATTCCATGCTCGGCATGTGAACAAATTCCAATGGGTCACGGAGAATACATGAAATGCTCATTCTTGCACTGCCAGATCCAATGCTGCATGCGACAATAGTCTCGTGGTATCCACGCACCTCGCCTGGCAGTTCTCCTCGGTCATCACAAGTGGCAACTCGGTGCATCCGAGGATAATAGCATCGCATTCTGCAGCGAGCTGCTTGGCAATCTGCACCAGTCGCTCGCGCGTGTCATCGCGAAACATTCCGCAGATCAACTCATTCTGGATTTTATCATGGACAAACTCCTGATCGGCCGGAGATGCATAAACTGTTGCTATTATTCTTCGTCCGAGGGGACCATCGTAGATGCGTCTTTCCACGGTAGGAGTGGTTCCAAGGATACCGACTCGCTTATAACCTTGCTTCACGCAATGTTCTGCAGAGACCTCCAGGATACTCAGCACGGGGATGGCTGATTTGGCTACAGTCTCATCGTACACAATATGCGGAGTATTGGAGGGAATGATTGCAAATTCCGCCCCAGCCTTGGCGGTACGATTGATCGAGTCACTGAGAACGGTGGAAAGAGAATCGAAACTGTTGGATTTGACAGCCTGCTTGATTCCTGCATAGAGCGGGGTGTGGGTGACGATTTCGGGGTGGGAAATTCCCCGCCTCGTGGCTTCTCGTCCGATTTCCTGGTGGCAGACAACACCACCCTCGATGGTTGGGATGCATATGCCGATGGTTTTCATGCTGTGACAGAGGTATACCACGGGCGATGCATCTTCGTCCCTGGAGTAGAGAATCGATTCCCGTTGATAAGATAAGAGATAAGCAACGTGGTTTGTTGAGCTCGAGTTTCCCATCTCCTGTTGTCCCCAGATCATGTCCACCACTCGCTTACCTTGCATTCCGTCCGTAAGGAGACAGCAATTGCACCTGGAATTGTGAATATCCCTTTTGCCCGCGGAGATTGTGTGTACTGACCCCGCAGCGCGAGTTTGCGCCATGCAGCACCACCAGGGGTCTACGTGAGCCTCGCACCAGGAGACCCAACGCTCTGGAATGGGGTGATTTTTGTTCGTTCTGGTGAGCGAAGACCCCATTAGTGATTTTTGATCTCACTAACGCGATAGCCCAGGTCCATATGCCTCCGCGGTCCTCCGTTTCCAAATCCGCTTCCCCGACATTTACCCCGACCTGCCGCCTCTTGTCACGTTCGGAACCGATGTTTTCCACCCATTGATCGTACCCTTGACAACATACACCTTCAGTACGGGCTCGGCGAGTGACAATCCCGTCAGCGCCACCGACGAGGAACGCCTTCCACCTGGCGGATTCAGTCTGCGCCATGGATTCCCTCACTGGTTCGGAAGGGCCAAGCGCAAGGGTATCGCCTCGGGGCCCTCATCCCGGAACGTGAGCGGTAGTAGCACGGCCATTGCATCCGGGGCACCAACGACAGCTGAGGACACTGTACCCGACACCTCAGACGCAGCAGCCACAGCAGCCACGGTCCCAGAGCCGGCAAAAGGCGACGAGAGTGCGGCTACCGAAGACAATACTCGCATCTCCCAAGTTCCTTCGGCCGATGAAATTCCTCGATTGCGAAAGGTCGTTCCTGTTTCAGAACTGCTAGATTACCTCCGCTCGACCTTCGACGATGAAACAGTTCTAGACTCGTTACCGGTAGAAGCTGCGGGGAACCCCGGGGCATGGCATGCGTGGAAAGCACATCGACGAGGAGGTCAGGGTCACGGTGGCGCGAGAAAAGGCAGCCCACAGGCCCGGCAACCTGGGGATTGGCACTGGGATGGCATTTGGGCTCGGCGGGTGCAAGACGAAATCGAGGCCAGCCATTCCGAGCCAATGCTCTTTGGGAATGCTTCGCGGGGAAGTGGGGATGAAATGGTGAGTCCCTTATTTCTGGGTCGGGCCTGAATAAATGCTGACCCAACAGATACGGTTTTCGCGTTTGGATGAAGACACATCGACCTCGGTGAAGGAGATGATGGCATCGGTGGCGAACGTACATAAACAATGATGGCTCGTACTTGCCTCAATATGCCCAACAATGTTACTCGTTTTAATCGCTCTTGCCGCCACCAGCAGTACTAAACACATCCACAGACGGCGATCTGTCGAGAAGATCACATCATGCATCTGCTACTTTCAAAATGACCAATACCTTCTCTTTGAACTTCCAAAGCTCTGCATTGATTATTGCCTTGGTTCTGGTGCCTATCGTCATCCTCTTCTGCGCCGTCGCCGTTGGCCTTGCGTGTTCGGAGTATTGGAGTTGCCATCTTACCCGACCTTCGTGGCTCTCGTGTTTCCGGGCACTTCGAAAGGGCAAGAAAAGACTGCGCTCTGACGTGGAAAGCTCTACAGGAAATCAAGGTACCGAATCCTCCGATGCGCCGCTCCAGTACGAACAGCCCGTCGCCAGTCGGGAGCACGTCTAGGGCAATGGAGGACGACATGCCTGAACCGCTCACGGCCTGGAAATACCGCGTTGTGAAAAGTCAACCCCTCATATCACCTGGCCTTTTTCTACAAATCCCCCGGCGAAAGCCCTCGTTGTCGGCAAGCGTGAGCACGAGTTCGAATGACCTAGCGACATCTACGAGAACTCCATCTCTTAGCGACAGCCTCTACCAACTCGAGGTGGCAAAGACTAGACAGCCCGTGATCAGTAATGACTTGGAAGAGGACCCTTTTGTTGATCAAGTCTTCCTCTCCGTCCAACGGTTCCGTCTCCTGCTGACACTCACAACTAGACCCCAAGGCTTTTGGCAGATACTCAGAATAATAATTGCATTGCAAAGTATGGACCGGCACCGCAATTGGTTTTTCGCTGGAGCTCTGGCTCCTGGGTTTCTCCCCAAGCAGGCTCATCAAACTCGAGCCTCTCGCTTGGTCCATCGCGCGCCGTAGTGGAATCGGGACAATTTTCAGTCCCTCCCATAAGTCAAGGAAGTTTCAACTCGCTATGCCCGATCGAGTTGCCGGTCACTTTTGTCAATGTGAGATCAGCAGCCAGTCCAGTTCAAATTGGTATGGACTCCGGATCTCTGTGGACGGCAGTGCACGTCTCCGCCGATATTAGCCCAATGTCTTTGCCAGGTGCCTCTGCGCTTGCTCCCTTGGATATCGTTCTTCTTCTGGATAGTTTGTTCGTTTCCTTTGCCCCATTCTTCTAGGACTGGTCCCAACTTAATTCCACCCAGGCCGCAGCCATCTGTCAATCTTTTGACACAGGTCACCTTGAGCTCATCTGTTCTCGCGTCCCATTTGACACCCAAGTACGATCGACTTGCGTTGGCATATGTCGATGGAAGTGCAAAAGACGGGTTTCGGGTATTGCTGTCATTAGAATGCCACGACCTCAAAGTCGTCCGGTCAGCATTAGACAAGTTTTCACGACGACAACTCATGAAGGACTCAAGACCACGTTCGGAGCTGGTTGACGCTATTCAGCGTCTGTCTGGGATTTTTGATCTCTCACCACGAAGCGCATTCTGTCATTTGTTCTTTGTTTCCGCAACACCCCCAGTGCACTTATCGCTGCCTCGCATCAACCCGGCAATCGGCTTCCATACCATCACACCTCAGTCTTGTTTTCCTCTGAGCATCAACAACGCAGCTCTTCATCCGGGCTGGCACATCTCCTATGCTGTCGGTGAATGTGATGTGGGTTTCAAAGAGACTCATTTCATCCGAAAAGTGTCCAGAGTCATTCGGCAACTTCGTACTGGGATACACCCGGGTGCTCTTCTTGATTTGAAACTTTCTATTATCCCGGCAAATGGCTGCCAGACCAATCCCCCCACCGGAGTTGACCAACTGATATCGCTTCGCCCGGGGGAAACGTGGTCTGTTCCTGTCCAGGTCGATGTCCCGGTCGCGAGCCGGCAAACATCTCCGATGAGGGGCTACAGGTCGAAATATCCCCCAATAATTTGTGACTTGATGGCTCAGATCGACCATCTCGCGCAGGAGTTCGCACCGGACGAAGTCACCCAACCCATTTTGACCGCTTGTGTGGATTATCAGCATTCCCTTTTGCCTGAATTCAACCGAATCCAAGTGAATAGGGATCTGACCGTCATGCGGATGACAAGCGCTACTTTAAGGTCCATGGCAGGGATTGGAGGAACGTGCAGTTCAACTTTGAATGATGGGTCGCCAAGCAAGTGTTTCTGAACCAAGTCTTACCACCGTGCTTTATTTTTACCGGCGTCTGTGCATTGCGATTATATCTGATGCGGCTCTAGCCTGAATAAATTGAATTCGAACCAAAATGCCTCGCTTGGTCAAAGGTATTCCAAGTGTGCATCATGTACTGCATTGTTTATATCCGACTGTAAACACTACCCGACTTCCGCCATGTCTCCTTGATGAGATCTCCACACTTCTCTCCAATTCCATATGCTGGCATCTGTGTATGGCCGCCGTGTAATGCCGGCATCACACTGCAGTCCGCGACACGCAGTCCAGAAACACCTCTGACCTGTAATTTCTCATCCAGCACAGCCATGGGATTTTCCTTTTTGCCCATGGCGCACGTACCGGCGGCATGGTAACCTATTCACAACGCATTAGCCACACACCATCCATCAACACAGCATTGTCCAAACTCACAAGTCGTTGCATGTTCCTTGACATAGGGCACCCACTCCTCTCGAGTCTTATAAGTATGATGGGTCAAATGCGACGGCCAAGCCCCCTTGACAATATCCCGGGTCCCAGCCCCGTTCATCACAATCTCATTCCCGAACCGGCACGCCTCACTCAAAACCAGCAAATCCATCGGATCGTCCAGATAATTACAATCCACAATCGGGTTCACCAACGGATCGGCCGACTGCAACGTCACCGAGCCCCGGGACTTGGGCGCAAATAATTCGGCGATCATCGAGAAGGCATGCTGGTGGTTGGTCGGGAACTGGTCGTACTGCTTCGGTCCGCCGTAGCATTCTGTCGTGAAGAATTCGACATTCGGCTGCTTGGGCGTTAATCCCATCGGGTCACGGCCTGGAGCGCGTGGTGCGTTTTTCCAGAGTGCCTCGTCTTTGAGACGGTCGTCCATGCGCGCGAAGGCGAAGCAGCCGAAGGGGAAGGTGGAGAGGAAGCCTGATTTTTTGGTTTTCCATTCTTCATAGGTCTTGTTGAAGTTGTCGTCGTGGTAGACGTGATGGTCGTTTGTGAGATTTGGCTTTTCGGTTTCGTAGAACATGAAGACGATCTAGGATGCGGTTAGATGGGGATGATCAGAGTGTGTGAGTGTGGGAGATTTTACTAGATGGTCCATCAGGTTCTTTCCGATGCCGGGAGAATTGACTCTGCATGCGATACCGTGCTTGTCGAGCTCTTCTTTTGGTCCAATTCCCGAGCGCAGGAGAATTGCCGGGCTGCAGTATGACCCGCCCGAGATGATGATCTCCTTGCGGGCGTGGTAAGTCATCGAGTTTCCATCGGATGACTTGGTGACCACGCCCGATGCACGGAGCTGGTCTCCATGGCTGCTGAAAAGGACTCTGTCCACGGTGGTATCTGTCTTGATGGCGATGTTCCCGCACTGGTTTTTGTTCGTAACGAAATCCGCGCCTGTGGTCCGTATGCCCTCGTGCACGGTGCGAGGCACATGGCCACAGCCATGGGGGACGTCTCCAGTGCTGAACATATCATGGTTTAAGGGTAAGCCTTGCGAGACGAACGAGTCCAATAGAAGCTGCGAGATGGGCGCGAGGTCATGTGGCTCGGTATGCAATGGGCCCGAGTCACCGTGGTTCTTCAGATCGGCCTTGAACCAGGGCTTGGGATGGAATGTCTCTGCCTGGATGCCATGAGTGAGAGTTTGCACGGGGACGGACATCAACCCGCACCTTGATCATGGACTGGAAAAATTCATCGCCGCTCCAGCCCTCCAGTCCCCAGTCATCATAGTCCTGCTTGCAGCCCCGAATACACAGTGTGCCATTGCAGCCACTGCACCCGCCTAGAAATCGCCCACGACTCAATTTCACTTGACGATTGGCGACTCCGGCCATGGGAGGCGTGACGAAATTCCAATCCGTCTCCGAGTCGAAGTTGTTCGACCATCTGGACGACGATCAGCGATGACTGTGAACGGGGAACATCGATACCCACCCGCCCGTCATATGGACATTCTCCAGATCTTTATTATGCTGGCCAGCTTCGAGCAGCAAGACTTTGATCTCGGGGTTTTCCGCCAGACGCGCAGCCACGACGCATCCCGAGGTTCCGCCGCTGTGAACGAGTCAGCTGTCTGGCCTGGGACGAGCTTAACAACCAGGACTCACCCACAAACAATATAATCATAGGCTCTGTCACTCTGCGAAGCCATGATGGAGTCACATTTGGGAGACAACGATTCCCATGGGCGGGGAGCCCGTTCGGGCCTATCGCTTTTAAACATGCGGTGCATCGCTCACGAGTACGGTGACTTCATTCCGCATTTCTCCCGGCCATCATTGGATGCGCACGCATCTCTGGCCGCGCCTGCATTTCTAGGCTGACCGCGTCCACCACTCTCGGGTCCACGAGCGAGTCCGAGGTATGCTGGGCGGGCCATCCATTCCGCGGTGGAGCCATGCTGCTTCCCCGCGCGACTCCAACCGGTGATGCGCCAATCATCCTCGATCTTCAATTGAGGTTGTCCAAGAGGCTGGGGTTCATCATGGTCGGACCCAGCCCGTTCCAAATTTGGGCCATTTATAGTCGCTGGTCGGCATCGAATCGGCATCGAATCGGCATCGGTATATATTCAGTATTCTTGTCGGTACTTCCACACAGTCGGCACTCTGCACGCTATGGGAAGTGCGATTCTGAACATCTACCGGTGGGTATTGACCATACTAGGTGTTCCATTCTTACAGCAGCAACTCGGATTCTCCACTGGAGGGTTGGCCTCAACCACGTGGTGTATATTCTATCGAGATGCCAAATCCAAAATTTGCAAAAGGCAAGTCCATCTGGGGCAGTGAAAACATGGCTTGTTTCAGCCACCAAATCATAAATTATTGGCCCCATTAAGCTCAGTTGGTTTTGCCTCACCCGTTATTGCCGAGTTGATTCTGGTTCGGATATACGTGATCAATCTGTTTCAGCCACGCTGACGGTCGGGTTTTATTGTTATAAGTGAGTGGGGTATACTTCGAACCAATCGTCTTCGGCTATAATGTCAGCTATCTTAGGCCCTTCATGCTTTCTCTACGAGATTTACTTACTTTTATTGCCACTAGACTATCTCGTTGAAATTTCGCCCCTATTCGTGTGATTCCCCTCTGCCCTTGCTTGGGAAGCTCATTTGAGTTCGATATTTCAGTTCCTCAGGATAGCCTGCTGTGCAATCATGTTGCGTCCAATCCAACTCGTCGTCCTCGCTGGGCTTGCCAGTACCCTTGCGGTCCCGAACTCTTCTGATGTGTCAAACCTCGCTCGTCGGGACACTTTCTCCCAAAAATTTACGTTCGCAGGCTGTGAACCCGCGCAAGAGAACGTGATCAAGACATCATACTCTCATTTCCGCGAGATGGTAGCGCACCCATCACAAACGCCCTCGAGAAAGGGCTTGGAAACTGACCTCGCCATAGCTCAATGTTCAGCGAGATTCTTTATCTGATATACAAGATTACTTGATCGGAGTGTTGAACAAGCAAAAAAGTACGCTGCAGCCAATCGGCCTTCTTTCCCATTCATTAATATGAGGATGTAGCTGAATTGACTTCGAAGCTCAAGAGCAACATGAATACCTTTATGATGTTCTTTGGGGAGTTTGACTACTCTGACCAATGCGAAATCACCGACAACATTGACAGAACAGAGCAGTTAGTCGACGTGATTCGCAGTGAGTTTTCTCCCACGATATAATCTAGAGTTGGATCTACTCATACTAACCACCCGGTTATTATGATAGGAATCGATAAAATCATCTCCGATTTCGCATTCTCCGGAACGTATGCACCCGTCATTTTCTGCACAGATAAATACTTTGAATACGCCCGGAGCGAGGATGGTGAACGTAAGATTCGTCAAGGATATCACTGTCTAAGCACGAAACTAACCGCTCGCCATAGAAATCTACAAAAACACTCTCGATAGGGATCAGAGAGAAACCGCTAACCCCTTCGGCGAAGAGTCCGGGATCTGCGACGATCCGGCCATCGGTGCCGCAATGCTATACCCCACCACGGGCGAGGTCGCCGACTGGATGCTATTTTGTCCCAAGCTATTTGAGAAATGGCTGCCTACGGATTCCGACTCGGGGGAGCAATCGAACTCGGGGCCCGGCTCGGATCTACGCTACTTGACCGACTATCGAGCGCTATCACTGGATGCGATGATCGGCAAGAAGATCGATCATATCGCCTGGGTTGTCCCCGAGGTCATTATGCTTCATGAACTCACACATTCCGGGATGATCTTCAATCTATTTGACGTGGATAATCACGGCAATCGACAGGAGGAGTTGATGATGCTGGGTAGGTGTCTCGGGTATATCTCGTGTCATGGGCTAACTGCCAAAAACCTATTCGGAATAGATGATGTTCAGTATGCACCAGGTCAGGCAGCGTATCACTTTGATGGGGTGATTGCTCTGGCAAAGGTCTCTCGAGATGATCCTGTCAAGATGGTTCGAAATGCTGGTAAGCATAATAGAGAAGAATTTGAAGACTTGCCACTGACTATTGCCCAGATACCATTGTCTATCATGCTACCGGTAAGTATATTCTTTTTCCTACGCGGTGGTCTAGTCTGATCGATATCATATGCAGCGGTGTACTTAAATCAATGCAATTGGGCTCCGGATGGAATTTGCAAAGCTCCTTGAGTTGCATATGGAGGCGTTTTTCAGAGTTAGTGGCCGGGTGGATCTTTGACTATATTGTAACAATGCATTCTCAAAATTTATGACTTTACAGCTCACCCATTGGGAGATATCTCCTGATGAATTGTTTTCAACAGGGATGGGGAGTTTTTCATCAACCGCTTTTTCTCCGGTTTTTCTCTTTGGGTTTCATCGGCCAACTCGAAGAAACTTCGCAGACTTCCCTCGATGCAAATCATAAACTGACGCTTTGTGAGAACCACCAGCTTCGTATGCTTAACATCCAGGAGATGGCACTATGTCAATCACAGTGGCGAACGCCCCGAGATTACTGCGAAGCTGAGAAATTGGACAACGCCGGCGCAGAATCAACATCATGCGTCCGATCCCCCACAGGATTCCCGTCGTCGTCAAATTCAGCCCACTGGAAGAACGAACACCCTTCCTTTCCCGGCGCAAATCCGGCATAGCACATCCACATATACTTGCCCCGATTCTCCTGTTTTTGCTGCACACATCGAAGAATAGCATGGGTACCACATCGGCATCGAGGCGTATATCGCGGGTGCAGAGTGTCCCGATACCAGCGGTATGTAATGTTTATCCGCCGATTTCCAGCAATTGGATGAGGTGTGATGGTCTGCGCAGGAACAATTGCATGTTTCCACTCTTCTTGCATTTCTGCATGCATAATCAAGAGCGAGTTGTGGGGGAGATGGATGGATATTTGACCCTGTGCATCGGCACGAGAATTCGAATTCTTTTGGTTTTTCACCACTGAATCAGATCCCCCATTGCTTTTCGGAGGATCTTGTTCTTCCTCCTCCTCCCGAGGAACAATGCGACGGACTCTGAATTCCCGTTCCACGCCCAGGCTCAGACTTCCAATCACGGGGTGCGGTCCAAGATAAGTCAATTCGTCGGCGTGGTATCCGACACTCTCAGCAGGTCCGTCATAGCAATTCACGAACGCTGCATTCGGTCGCCATTCCTTGGGGGACTGATATTTGAGCTTCTTTCCATCTGGGTAGACATTGCGGATGCGGTTTTGGATTTCTTCATTCACAACACGTTGTACTTTCCGTGACACCGAACGTAGTTCCGGTGTTGCCTGCCGTACATTTGACCGATAGGTCCCACCGTAGGTGTACTCAGAGGTCTGCTGCCGGTATTCCTCGGGGGTGGAAACATAAACGCATGCAGTGTGAGGGCTCTGTACCGTTCTGTTGAAAAGTTGGAACTCATATCTCGAAAAATGCTGCGACTCTTCCAGGAGCTCCCGGAGGAGCTCATTTGCTTCTTTCGATGGGAGGAAGTTAAGAAGTATGGTGCAAGGAGTGTGGGCTGCAATGTCCTCTGGTGAGTACAGGTGCAGAGTCTTTCCCTTTTTGGTAGGTAAGGGTCGCTTGAAATTGACGCTTTCCTTCAGGGGAGCCAAAGATCCGTCTCCGAACTTGGTCAAAACATGAGAAGAGAGTGATGTTTGAACGCCAAGCGATGAGCTTGGAGCCGGTCGCTTTTTAGTGACGATCTCTGCTGAAGAGCCTTGTGATAAGACCGACGATGCCGTTTCAATGGAGCCGTCACATGAAACAAGAATATCTAGCAGATCGTCTTGAGCAATATCCGGGTGTAGTGAGACTAAAATGGCCAGCTTGATATCGGTCGATTCGTCACCTGAGGCCTCGGCGCCCGACACCCCAGCTATTTCGGTATGATGTGCAGTATCTTGGTCTGGCTGGGACAGTCGCCTTTTCTTCCTCGAAACAAATGCATCCATGAATGCTTGTTTCCATCCCCATGCTCAGTTGATGGAAGCGGCACTTTCTGTCGCGATGTGTTATCGGCTTATCGCATCGGCACATGATTAACCCGAAACTGACCAATCAGGTTATGAATCAATAGAAACAACAATCAGTCAATTTCTAAACACTACTCCATTTTCCTTCTCCCAGGTATATCGTTCCCTCGCGATGGTATTCAATCAAACACCTCATCTGTCGAATTCCGTCAAGGACTTCCACCAAAGCTGACAACGCCACCCTGGTCCACCCCCGATATAACCCCCGATAATCATCAATGCAATCATGTTCGCGAACAAAACTTCCGGCGGTCACGTAGGGCTGGTGGTCAAATCGGGAGTCGGGGAAATTCTCCTCCACTACTTTCACCCAGCATCGCCCAAGGTCGGTATTTTGCTCCATCATGGTCGATAGATCGAGATTGGCCTTTAAATTCGAGAGGACTGCTTCGTCTACCATCAAACATACTCGAAGTCGGCTCGGAAGCTCTGCCGCTGGGATTGCCAGAGACACCTTGTAATCATGAAAGGCACCACGCACGTCATTCTCCTTGAATCCGTCGTATAGGTCCTGCTTGCTGAAAACCTTGCAGGCATATGTCTTTTCCAGCTGACGAGTCTGGTGATTGGGACCGGTGAGTGTTCGGTCCAGGGAGCGACTGACGGCATCGTTCAAGGAACGAAGAAAGACCGGTATAAGGCGTTTCGAGTCTGCCTCGTACGACGTCCTGTAGATGATAGGGCCCCAGGTGAGCACGAGGAAATCCCGAGATGGACCTGGGGTAATGGATCGAAAGCCAGGTGATGATCCCAAGCGGTACACTTCATCCTGCAAGAATTGGCTTGCTGGGGAGGTGTAGGTCTTCGGTCCTGCCATATGTGCTCATCAAATAGCCTTCAAGGTTGTTTTAGTTCGCTCAATTCCTCCAGGGTATTGAGTCAGGAAATGATAAATTCTTGCGAATGCGAAATGTGTAAGAAACAATGTCTTCGAGGGAGGCCACTATGCCGTCATATTCTTAGCTGGGGCAAATTTGACCGGGTCGGGTTCCAAGGTTAGGGTTAGCCAATGACCACCGCCATCTTGGCCTTCCTATATTCTGGCTCGAGTACAGGCCTCTAGGGACACTTGATTCTCCTACAATGATTAGTTGCATAATGTGCCTCAAATGGATCTGCACATAGCCGTTATGTCCTTGATGTATGTGGATGGGCTGAGCTACGCTCCTCATGTGAACTTTGATTACGCCTCCGGATGATTGACCTATTTGGTTATTAACAATTTCAGCTGTCTCTCGAGATTCTCACCAGGACCTTTCTCCAAGAGCTCTCTGCAGTGCTCCTGTCGATTATCGAATCCAGGCAGGTCCAATGCTCCGATCGATATGGTCACGCGCTTGTGACGTCACCGATAACGATATCGTTATCGATATCGATATCGATACCGTTAATCGACCTCGGCCCAGCGCATTTGTTTCTCCCCGCAATCTCATTCCTCTCCATCATCTCCAACCACTTCCTCCACGCGTTGGGCACGCCCGCCAGCGCATTCCATCACTCCTGATCCTCGGAGCTGCTGCTTCTATCTCAGAGCTGCTTCTCCTGTCTTTCATTTCCTTCTCCTTCTTTTGCTGGGACGATCTCTTGCGCTCGACCCACATTCATCATGCTTCACTTCCAGACACAGGGATACAACGGCACAGCCGTTAAGTACTCCCCCTTCTTTGACAACCGCATTGCTGTTTCTAGTGGCTCCAACTTTGGTCTTGTCGGCAATGGCCGTTTGTTTGTCTTTGAACTCACGACACAAGGAATCATGCCTATGAAAAGGTCAGTAAATTCCCTGGAATGCATCCCCCGCAGACGATCTGCAACCACCAATGGGATGCAATATACTTACTTTCTCATCAACAATAGCTTCACCACCCAAGACACTCTCTTTGACCTGGCATGGTCGGAACTCCATGAAAACCAAGTGCTCACAGCCTCGGGCGACGGCAGCATCAAGCTGTTTGACTGTACCGCCAACGAATTCCCTGTACAGAGCTGGAAGGAACATGGCCGCGAGACTTTCAGTGTGAACTGGAACATGGTCAAAAAAGACACTTTCTGCTCTAGCAGCTGGGATGGCACTGTGCGCGTTTGGTCACCACATCGCCCGCGCTCGCTGCTCACCCTACCCACCCACAGCTGCACTTACTCGGCTGCCTTTTCTCCCCACAACCCGGACATTCTTTCCGCAGTCAGCTCCGATTCGCATGTCCGCATCTTCGACCTGCGCACCCCCGCCTCCGCCTCCAACCACCTTGTCCTCCAAATCCCGAACCATGGGGTGGGCGCCAGCACTGCGCAGCCGGGAATGCCACCCCGGGGTGCCGCTCCAAGTGAGATCCTCACTCACGATTGGAACAAGTACCGGCAGACTGTCCTCGCGACAGGAGGAGTGGACCGTGTCGCCCGTACGTTTGATATTCGGGCACCGCAGCAAGGGCCGTTGGCAATGATGCACGGCCACCAATACGCCATTCGGAAACTGGCATGGTCTCCACACCTGCCAAACATGCTTCTGACCGGCGGATACGACATGACATGTCGGGTTTGGAGCGACGGGTCCGAGGCAGGGGCCGGTGATGGGGATGTGATGCGTGCGGGCCCAGTTGGCCCGGTCATGGGGGTGGAGCTCGGCGAAATGGGCACACACTCCGAGTTCGTGACCGGTGTCGACTGGTGCCTTTTCGGTAGCGAGGGGTGGGCTGCCAGCGTGGGCTGGGATGCCAATTTGTACGTGTGGGATGTGCGCAATGTGATCCGGCACTAAGGTGTCTAGCGGTCATTGTGGCCTGTTAGGCCCTTGGTCCCGGGGAGCGCGAATGAGGGAGGGGGGTAGGGGGTGGGAGAGTGGCAGCAGCCTTCTCCCTTGTATGATTATTCTCGACTGTGAATCAGTCATATTCTTAGGGGCCGCTATGAGCCCAATGCATCTATTCTTGTCCTTCATCATGTTTCATAAGTTATATGTGCATATAGCGCCGAGTAAACGATCGGTGATGGACGATTGAATAAACGGCCCTATATCCTGCTTGGGCCAAGTGAGTTCCCGAGTCTCGACAGTCCAGGGAACGGCCTCTTCACAGAATGATCTCTACATCACTGCGTGACATCGACATCCACCAGACAAGAGTACGAACGGCTTATTTGCCCAGTCTCGCTTCGGTCTTGGATCGTTCCTGTGCCCGTACCTGGGCAATATCCTCCTTCGTCGCGTTGACAGCAACATGCACCTGGTTGAAGGGGTTCTCCTCGCTCTTGTCGAATTCCTTCCGGCAAAGGTCGATACGCTGTTGACGACGCAATCCAGGGTTCTCTTCCTCAATTTCGGGCAGTCGCCGCGCTTCAAATGCTGCATAAGCAGCCTTGAATCGTCGCTCGGGGTGTCGCTCGACTTTGTTGGTGTCCTTGTTGGTCAAAGATAGCGCATCAAGCGCATTGTCGATACCGGAGGCATTGAGGGCAGATCCCTTCTTGTTGTCTGCGGAGGTATCATCCAGCTGGGAAAGATCGAGGCCGCGAGTCTTCTTCTGTGCGCTCTTGGCACCAGCACCCTTGCCCTTGGACGGTTGAGAGGCTTCTTCGGCAGCAAGCTGGGCATCACGTTCTGCCTTCTTTCGAGCGGCTTCGGCTTTCTTCGCTTCGGCATCTTCCCTATCATTGCGCAAAAGGCAGTTGGCTTCGAGCTGTTCAGACTAGATCACTGAAGAGCTTTTGCTCACTTTTTGGCATTGGACTTCGATCCTTTGGACCATTGCTTGTCTTCTTCGGCGGCGCGCTTCTGATCCTCGATGGCCTTCTTGCCGGCGGCAGCTTCGGCTTTCTATACAGAAGTTAGAGCGCGCGGATACATTGTGGCAATGGATGGCGGGGGCGGGGTCAAAACATACGCGAGCGTTGCCAGCGGCCTTCTTGGAGTTCTCACCGGCTGCTTTCTTGCCACCCATTATGACGGTGTGTGGAAACCGATCTCAGTCTTTGATCAAAAAGAACAACGGGAAACAAGCAAGAGAAAAAGTGGATTGCGCTGGGCGATGATCTGATCCGCCCAACGATTATGCCGGCTCCGATGTAGGCGGTGTCCATGTGACTAAGCTCATTCAGCTTCGATCCTCTTCTATGACGTACGGAGGATAGTCCATGCAATAATTCCCATCAATCTACTGGGAAAAGCTTTGGATTTCAACGAGCAAGCCCGATTATAGTCATTGAATGGGTTACTTCAAATTAGAGTTTGCGCCTTGTAATTCAGGTGTCTAGAACTCCACGGATTTGTCATCCCTCCAGACAGCCTCGCCTCGATTCCGCTCCCCTAGTCGCAATTTCCGGCATGGCCTCGACATAGCTGGGGAGCTGACAAACAGGGTGCGCATAGTCTTGCATGTCGTGATCACACGCAACATTTTTTCTACCCGTCGCGCCAGCTCGATACCCTCGGTCTATGATCTGAAATCCGACTATCAACATGATGCTCTTCTTCCGTTTGATGCAAGCGCTCGCGCTGCTCCTCCTCGCAGGGACAGTCGCCGCCGAACATACCTCCAATTGGGCTGTGCTGGTCTCTACTTCCCGATTTTGGTTTAACTACCGTCATCTCGCCAATGTCCTCTCCCTGTATCGGACCGTCAAGCGGCTGGGCATCCCCGACTCGCAGATCATCCTCATGCTCCCCGACGACATGGCCTGCAATCCTCGCAATGCCTTCCCGGGTACCGTATACAGTAATGCAGACCGTGCGGTTGATCTTTACGGCGACAACATCGAGGTGGATTACAGGGGCTACGAGGTGACGGTGGAGAACTTTATCCGTCTGTTGACAGACCGTCTGGATGAAGACGTCCCGCGCAGCAAGCGTCTGGGATCTGATGCTGGGAGCAATGTCCTTGTGTACATGACCGGCCACGGGGGAGACCAGTTCTTGAAGTTCCAAGATGCCGAGGAAATCGGCGCGTGGGATTTGGCCGACGCGTTTGGGCAGATGTGGGAGAAGAAGCGCTACCATGAATTGTTGTTCATGATCGACACTTGCCAGGCCAACACGATGTACACGCACTTCTACTCGCCGAATATCGTGGCCACGGGCTCCAGCGAGCTCGACCAGTCTTCCTACTCCCACCACGCAGACAACGATGTTGGGGTCGCCGTGATCGACCGCTGGACCTACTATGTACTCGAGTTTCTCGAGACCCAGGTGACCAGTTCCAACTCGAAACTGACACTTGCTGATCTGTTTGATTCGTACGATGAGTCAAAGATCCACTCGCAGCCCGGCGTGCGGTGGGATCTATTCCCCGGCGGTGAACCTGAAGGCCGACTGCGCACTGTCGTCGATTTCTTCGGCAATGTACAGAACGTCGAAGTTGAAAACGCCAACGCGACCGACCCGGGCTCCCTCAAGGAAGACTTGGTGGAGATCGCGCGCTTGGTCGAGAAATGGCGCAAACGTGACGAGGAGTACTCTGCTATCATCGGCAACTCCTCTCAGCAAGATTCGGGCGCATCGACAGTGCACCTTGCTTCGAGAAAGTCCGTCGGCCCGACTAAGATGGCCGATGAAAGCAGCTGGGGCAAGCGATTGGTCGGCCTGTCTGTGGTCGGCATGTGCACTGCCATCTGGGTGGCTGGATCTGTCTTGGGTCGTTCAAAGGCTTGATACCCTACCTGAGCTCTGCGGTTATCCTTTGGTCCTACCTGGTTCCGGTATATACATCAGCATCTTTCTGTGTGCAAGGCGTTTAGCGTGCTTCTTTTCCTCTGGCCCTGCCAAATCTTACTATCGAGTTATTACCGTATACAATAAGTTTGAACATCTATTATGCTGCTCATGCCAACAAGTAAACAATGATTATTCCGCTACAAATGAATCCTACTTTCTTAGACCAATGATTGGGCACTCGTTCTTCGGGCAGTGGGATTGCACGCTTATTTAAATTCGAACCAGGGTGGAGACAGCGCAGTCGGCAAGACGGGCTGAAATGCATGGCCCCGGGATCATTGACACTCGATATTTCCGACCGACTATCTCTCGGAAATCTTGCATCCGCCGGCAAAGCTTCATCCGGCGAGGCTGGAGATACCGATTTCGGACCGAAAGAGCGCCGACTCCGCGGCTCGGTAATAGGTGAAGCATTGAACCGCTGGTAGACACTTTAACAAAAGACAACTCACTGTATTTAATCATTGATTGATGGACTCTGTAGGGTAAAATCAATCAAAACAATATGGCGCGCCCAGGCACTCTTTTCGGCGGTGCCTTGATTGGCACCAGTTTCACCACACCAGCTCAGGTCCAAGAGCTGCTTGATCAATTAAAATTACTCGGTGTTGATCGCATCGATACAGCCGCAAGATACTCCCCCACAAGTCCAGGCGCCTCGGAAAGACTCCTCGGCCAAGTGGAGGCTGCAAAGCAGGGATTCACCATTGATACTAAGCTCAATACTGAGGGCCCCTCGATGAGTGATGGGTCGGGATCGCTGTCATCTAGTGCCATTGTGAAGTCCATTCATGAGAGCTATGGTAGATTGGGGATGGATCGGGTCAACACTCTATATTTCCATCGGCCTGATCCTTCCACGCCTGTCGAGGAACAAGCGGCCGAAATACATCGACAATATCTGGCGGGCCGTTTTGACAAGGTCAATCGTCCCTTTTCATGCTAACAGGATATTGCTCTGATTTATCTCCAGTTTGGACTTTCCAACTTCTCCCCGGAACAAGTCGCCGAGTTCATTGCTGTCTGCGAAAACAAAGGCTATGTCAAGCCCAGCGTTTACCAGGGTCTATACAACTTGCTCGATTATACCAGCCACCGCACGCTGTTTCCTCTGCTGCGAGAACATGGTATCGCGTTCAATGCCTATAGGTTTGTCTTTTCTCGGGCCATCGCCGTTTCTTATGCTGACTGCATCTATAGTCCTCTGGCAGGTGGCTTCTTAACTGGTCGGCCAACGCGGGGCGATGTTGCCGGTACCAGATATGCCCCGGACAATAAATTCAGCGCGCGGATGAACGCCATGTACGATAAACCGGAAATGCATGCTGCTATGACGGACCTTCTCGATACCATTGAACCGCTTCAGATCACGGGCTCCGAGGCTTGTCTTCGATGGCTGTACTACCATTCAATCTTGCAAGAAGGGGACGGTGTCATATTAGGTGCCAGCAAGATCTCTCAAATCACGCAGAACCTGGGTGATATATCCAAGGGCCCTTTGCCCGCTGAGGTGGTGCAGAAGATTGAGGCACTGCGTGGACAACTTGGATAAGTGTCGACGAGGATGGTATAAAACGAAATGCAGTCCTCGTTCCTCTAGGAGGCATCCTCTACCGGAACCCGTTCATACAATGCTCTGATTTGGTCAAAGTACTCATCGCCCAGTCGGAGACTGGTCAGGTCTCTTGCCAGACCATCATCGTCTCCCTCGGTATCGACAATCGCGGTTTTCACCAGCAAATATTCCGGCTCGTGTTGATCATCATCGCGGTCTAGATAGACAAACACCAGACCTCGATCTCGCCAGCCTTGCTTTGTATCCAGAATCAGCCCAATTGGATAGACAGGAATATCCGCTGGCCCTGCTCGCGGATCGTTCACGCTTGGCAGCGCCGCGGAGACACAGGCAAAATGATGCTTCAACAGGTGCTCCAGGCTCTGACCGGGGAACTTCCATTCTGGGGGAAGTTCAAGAACACGGTCGCAATGATCGAAATCTTCATCCATTTTGTCACCACGAAGGTACCTACAGACTTGATGGGTCGACATCTACGAGGATGTCTTCCATGTGGACTTGGGCAAGTCGCAGAGCGTTTAGAGGGGAAATTTGGCGAACGGGAATTCCGGATACCGGGTTTGTCGCACTAGGTGTTTGACGGGCCCTGCGGGGATTTGAAGGCCATATTGGGTTAAAACAGCGTAGGGGGACATGATGCCTGGTATTTTATAGAGCAGTGACGGAGGGAAGTTCGGTCATAGTTCCCACAGCAACTTTCCATGTTGAACGTAAGGTTAAATGCTGGACAATATCCTCACCGCGGGACACGATAATTTCCCGTGGCAATTCAATCCCAAACGTAAATAAAATACCGGCAGATCATAATTTAATCCATCTCCCCAGCCCAATGCACCATACTCGACTTCGTCGAGGCGACGGATGGAATCTCGGGGCACGTGCCCGACGCGTCGCGCGCCTCCCCCAACCGGCTTTCCTTGATTACTGCACCACCAAACTTCCACTCCACTCCCTCTATTCTTATATTCCATGCTGGCCAGCGTGTGGACCCTTAGCTGGCCATGTATCTTCCACGCCAGCTCATCTCACACCTATACTTACAACTCCTCCGGTCCCACCACCCTCTGTCTCCGCCGGTTCTAATTCTCGTCGCACTCGAACCGGACGCGCTATGTGCCTGTCGAATTCTCACCGCACTATTGAAACGAGACTACATCCCCCATAAGATCCAGCCCGTGGCGGGATATGGCGATCTAGCGCGTGCTGGCGAGGAGCTGGTCCGGCCTATGCAGACCACCAATGGCGGCAGCGGCGGCGTGGTTGTCTGTCTCGGCGTGGGGGGACTGGTAGATCTAGGGGAAATCCTGGCCTTGACATCGCCGGAGGACGAGGTCGAGGATATGGGAGGTGTAGAGATCTGGGTGTTCGACGCGCGCCGGCCGTGGAACCTGGGGAACGTCTTCGGCGGGCAAGCCGGGATCGGCCAGGCAATGGCGGAGATCGATGTCAATTCACGACGACGCGGTCGCGGGGTGGATAAAGGCCGCATCACACCTGCCTACACGTCGAAGAATGGCGGCATTGTCGTGTTTGACGACGGGGACATCGACGAAGATCTCGCCAAAGAACGCGACGCATACCATGCGCTTTTGGAGATGCCAGAGGTGGATGATGACGCCAGTGACGACGGGTCTACGGGTGATATGGATGACGATGATACGCAGCCGGGGTCTAGAAAGCGCAAATCATGGTCAGGGCGCGAGGATGAAGACGATTCTGAAGACGAAGATGGTCCTCCTCGCCAGCGGAAACGAAGTAACTCGGTACGAGACCATCCTTCAATGAAGCTAATTCGAAACTAATTTGGGCGCAGGGCTCTTCAATCGTCTCGTCACCCAGTCGACGAAGGAAGACGGCAATAAATTCGTCCAATTCATCTCGGTCCGCAACCCCAACGAGTGACTCGCCATCGCCAGCGGAACAAAATCAACCATCCGCACGATCTCTAAAACGCCGCCTCATTCAACTCAAGAGAAAGCACGAGGGGGTGCTGCAAGCATATTATTCATCCGGGACTTCATACTCTGAGCCCATCTCATCTTTGATCTACTCTCTAGCGTCAGAGCTGGGCCGCGAGGACAACGACCTTTTGTGGCTCTCTATTGTCGGGGTCTCCAGCCTGGAGCTTAGTGGCCGGACCATGACCGGCGTTGGCGTCTCAAACACTTCTGATACGGGAGGATCCGCGGGATGGGGTGGTCAACGCGGGGAGCATATTCGTCAGATCCTCCGTGACGAAGTTCACCGTCTGAACCCGCCCGATCCATTCGAGCGGGATCTAGATATCAGGGGAGAAATCAACGGTGTCATCCCGACCACCGCCAGATCACCCACCGACACCTCGATTCGACTATCCCCGGAACCACGTTTTCTGCTCGTGCGCCACTGGTCTCTGTATGAAAGCATGCTTCACAGTCCTTACCTTGCTCCCAGGCTCCATGTCTGGACTGAAAACGGCCGCAAACGACTCAACAAACTCCTGGCCAAAATGGGCATCAGTCTGAACCAGTCTAATCAGTTTTACACGCATATGGATATGGAGTTGAAACGGGCTCTACGTGGGCGACTTCTGACGTACGCACCCATGTATGGGTTGCATGGCCTGGTGCCTCCCGAGCCATCTGCTAATGCCAGTTCGCGCGAGGGCTGGGGATTTGTCCGATGCTGGGGGTGGAAGGCATGTCTATCTGCCACAGACGTCGGTGTGATTCTCGGCGCCATCCTCGAGGTCGGGCCACATGAGGCAACTGCATCATGGGATGCGAAACGACTTCCTCGTGCCCGAGGCTCTAACGATGAGATCGAAAATGGCGGGGGAATCGGCGAGTCCGACTTGGCCAGTCTTTTGCCTCGGTTTTGGAGCGCATACGATGCCTTGTCGCTCACCTCTGAGTCACCTACGCTGTTGATGGGAGCATTACCTCTGGCCCAGCATCTCCACCGGGCCATTTTACGCACCGGCACCTCGCTACTTTCCAAGCATCAGATTCGTCATCTTCGGGCGTTTCGCATTGCCGTGGTCAAAGACGGCCCCGATGTCAAACTATTTACAAATCCCGGTGCTTTGACCAAACTCGCGTTGTGGGTTGCCGAGGCTATCCGCGTGCAAGAGCGCGAACGAGGTGATTCGGTCAAGATCGGGAGAAAGCGAGCTGCCGGGACGCCTCTCGTCCTGGCTGGGCTTGATGAAGACCGCGATCTTTACGTGGTGGTGGGTACTGGCGGTGGTGGTGGCGTGGTCGATTTTGCTGCCATGTCGAAGCGGCAAGAGGAGCGCCGAAAAAAGAAAGAAACCAAAGATAAGAAGCAAAAGGAGAGAGAAGAACGACGAGCCAAACGTGCTGCTGAGCGTGCCGAGCGGGGGGAAGACGAAGATGAAGAAGAATCTGATGAATCCGAGTCTTCGTCTGAGTCCGAGTCGGAGGATGAGCAAGATGCCCACTCGAAGAAACATCTTCTGCGAAACCGCTTCGGCATTGCCTTCCAGGAAGTGGTTCAAGAGACCAACGCGCGCGTCCGCATCGACAGCTTTGACCACTGCGTGGTCGAAGTACAAAAGGACGATCTCGGGGGCTTCCTCGAGGCCCTGAGCTTCCGCAGTGTGGTGGGATAATACGATCTCACTACTTTTCACGCTGTTCACGACCTGACATCTTATTGTTTACGCGATTCGAGGCATGGGCTAGGATTAAGACGGCGGGGGGACTGGATTTCGGTTGAAAGGACTACCCGGTGTGCATTTTACTGTTGCAGGCATTCCTGTCCACTTCTTGCATCTTGCATCTTGCGGTCTCTGCACTGGGCTGTGGCGTTTGGGGGGGCTTTGTTTCATATCTAGTAGTTAGCAATCTAACACCATATGACGCCTACTTGAGGTAACTTGCTCATCAGACTCACCTTGGTCGTGCGAGTGAAACCATAGCTAGGATTTATCAACCATATGCTCGAGCAAGCATGAGGCCAGCATAGGTCCTGTTCTACGCCCATCTACTCCAACTGATATTCGGCATTCTCTCCGACCTCCCCGCATCCCCACCTCATTCTCCGATATCCCGACCCGGCCATAAACAGGACCTCGTCTTCGACCATTCCGCCGCACACCCTTTTACTATGTCACAGTGGCAGCCCCGACAGTACTCGTCCATCTCACGAGAGGATGCACTCACCAATCTCCCCTCCGAGTACCCGGCCGACGCCCAGGATCAAATCTCCCAAATCCTCGCCACCACCTCCATCAATCGCCTGGTTGTGCTCGATGACGATCCGACCGGCACGCAGACCTGTCATGATATCTCGGTGCTGACCGTGTGGGATGTCCCGACGTTAATTACCGAGTTCCAGACCAATACGGCGGGCTTCTTCATCCTGACCAATTCCCGTGCCCTACCACCCGCCGAAGCCGAGAAACTGATCCAAACAATTTGTGAGAATGTATCCGAGGCTGCTCGGACGACGCAGCACAAAGTAGACATCGTTCTGCGTGGGGATAGCACGTTGCGGGGGCATTTCCCGCTAGAGCCGGATGTCGCGCAATCCGTCTTTGGAGCTGCAGACGCTCTCGTGCTAGCCCCATTCTTCTACCAGGGTGGCCGGTTCACGATCGACGATGTACATTACGTTGCAGAAAATGATATATTGGTCCCAGCCGGCGCTACGCAATTCGCGCAAGACGCGACGTTTGGATATAAGAGTTCGAATCTGCGGGACTATGTGCTTGAGAAAGCGCCGGGCCGACACGCAGCCGATCAATTACACTCGGTGACGATCGAAGAGATCCGGCGCGGTGGATCCGATGCTGTTTGTCAAAAGCTGCTCGCCACGCCAGCCGGCGGCGTTGTCGTGGTCAACGCGGCTGCGGAATCGGATATGCACGTTTTTGTCGCCGGTCTACTGCTGGGTATGATCCGTTCCGGGCTTTTCTTTTACTTGGCTGACTGTGAATAGCCGAGTCAAAGGGAAAGCACTTTCTCTATCGTACGGGCGCGGCTTTTGTCTCGACTCGTCTTGGTATTCGCTCCAAGGCCCCCATCTCGGCCTCTGAACTTCATCTCCCGTCTCCGCGCCAGACTGGTGGGCTGATCGTTGCGGGCTCATACGTACCCAAAACCACTGCCCAGCTCGAGGTTCTCACGGATCGGCTCGGGACAGCGGGTAAACTGGCAATCATCGAGATGAATGTGGAGGATCTCATCACGTCCCCGGAAACTGCATCGGAGGCTGTGCAACGTGTGGTTTCGGAAACGGAAAATCGTCTACGGGCGGGACAAGATACATTAGTGATGACGAGTCGGAAGCTCGTCACGGGTGCAGACGAGCTCTCGTCGTTGAAGATTGGTTCCGCGGTTGCGGAGGCACTGGTCAGTGTCCTGCAGCGAGTCGAGGTGCGCCCGAGATACATCATCGCCAAGGTAAGTGAGGAGATGCATTCTTGTGTCAGCATGGCGCTACGAACGCTAAAGCCGATTTCTAGGGCGGCATCACTTCTTCCGATGCTGCGACCAAAGGCTTGAATGTCAAACGCGCCACCATTGTCGGCCAAGCTGCACCGGGCGTTCCGCTCTGGCGATGCGATGAAGAGACTTCCCGTCACCGCGGCGTGCCCTTTGTGGTGTTCCCCGGTAATGTGGGCAGCGAATCGACATTGTGTGAGTTGGTAGAGGGTTGGGCCTAGACCCGGGGCTTATACACAAACGACAAGATGCAAAGCCTGCAAGACGTGACCATGACCATGGAATCATACCATGGAGTCCCGTGGTTAAGAGAATCCACGTCTAAATTGGGCCCGGGTATTGATGAGATCGTCACATCGTCAACACTCCGTCGTACCCGCAAGCCCAGCCATGAGATTCGGACACGTAGTTGTATCGCCGGCAATGTACAGGACTATAGATTGCCCGATCGGACTGTCGTGGACATGGTGGTGCTATCGACCCAACCACTGTCCAAACACAGCGAGAGTTACCATTGCGATGTATCAATATCATGTGAGGAGGAATAATTTCAGATGCGGTTTTCTTGCATGGTCGTATAGTGAGCCCTGTTGTATTTTAGGAGCCAGAACGTATTGATTCCGATGTCTAGCTACGTTGTGTGACGCATGCCGCCGAGGGTGTCCTACGATAACCTTGGAAGTCAAAAGATTTCAGTCTTCTGTTTTATGCTCCAACTTAAAGTCAATTGGATGGTCAGACGCAGCCTAGGAACGAATATAGGGTTCTAAAAATACTAGCCGCTGGTGCCGAAGTCGATTTCCGACCACCGAGTCGGGAGCAACCCTCGGCACTTCTAGAAGCTACCAGACACAACAATATTAGGGTTATCTAACTATTATTATAGTACAAGGTATTACCAGACTCGGCTAACCTCTGTTCTAGAAGGTCGTTAACACTATCGATAAGCGGGCGCGGTGATATTACTATTACTAGGTTGCTCCTTGATTATAGTATATTAGTTAATCCTATCGTATTCGATAAACGTCTACTATTACTTAAAGCTATCCGATCTGACCAGGAGTCTAAAATAACGCTCCTTCTGAAGCATGGTACTAATCCGTATATAGTAGTAGGCCGAAACGGAATAAGCCTCTTATATATCGCAGCTACTACAAACGCAACTACTTGGATTATCGGAATACTCATACGTTATAGAATCTTCGTAGATTCCTAAGACCACTAGAGAAGAATACCTCTCCAGGTAGCAATAAGCATTTATATACGCGCGCTATATATCTACTACTGCAACGAGGTGCCAATCCTAATTCCAGAGATACGAACACCTTTTCAAAAGGATAGACTACCCTTTTCTACTCTATGTGCCTAAAGAGATCGAAATATAATAATAAAAACATAATAAAAACATAGAGCCGCGAAACAAGCATAAAACTCTCCAATACCGGAGCCAGTTCAACACAAACAAAAACTAATAGAGAATCGGTGGTTCATTTAGCTGCCTCCGTCTAGGACTATTATCTTCTGATAAACTAGATTACCGAGAGTAGTGCTAATATAAATACTCATGACTGCTCGGGATACAAAATATTATATAAAGCTATCACCAATAAGTAGATCTAGGAGACAGCTAGAGAGTTATTAAATGCTGGAGCTGACCGGTGTACTATATCTGATAACAGAAAATTCCCGTATGATATAGTTCCTTCTAGTCCTTGGGCGGAAACCCAATGCCTTTTTCTCCGCCACTGTCCTAGTTGATTGAATTATTTGGCTTAAATCCTTATCTAACTTATGATTCCTATTTTCCGTTATAGTAGGAAAATTGCGCACCTCAGCGCACGTTCTCCCCGCCAGGACCAGAAAATCCAATCTCGATCCAAAACAGCCGCAAGAGTTAAGCTCCGAGCTCGTCCCCTTCAAGGGAGTTATTGGCATGGATAATGCGGAACACCTCACGGTCGTTCCGGCGAGTAGGGGGGCAAATAAACCAATTTGACTCCCTGCGACCTACTACTGTTCATCAAAGATATGATGCCTGAAGATCAGGAGAGAGCTTCGCTTGGCTCTTCATGCTTATGGTCAGAGCCGTCCATTGTCGTTGTCCAGGTTGGACCAGTCTAGCTGGGGAAGAAGTCAGGTTTTATACCCTGTATCTGAATGCTTGGCCTGAAAGACTGTTGCTATTGAAAAAGTAGATGGCAGCATTATTTCCTGATGTATATAATCAACGTCCGTCGCCATCTTCGATAACTGCGGGGCTCCGCGTTCATTGGCAAGAGTGATATTATCAGCCGCCAACGAATGGACTTGGAGAAGAGCAGTATCTTGGTCCTCAAGAATGGGATGCAATGATAACCATCAGACACTGTGGAATCACCATGGAAGAAACACCTCCTGCCATCTCAAAAAAGGTCTTTGGCAGCTTCTCAGCTTGGAGGGGACAGAGAAATCGCTTGACCTTTTTTCAATTGGACTATATTTTGCCGAGGTTCAAGGGGCGCGGCAAAGCAAAGCCATGACGTTACACATCGCGACGCGTCTCGGCGCGAGGAAAGCAATCTTGTCCTAATTCTGCTCGCCGAAGCTAGTGCGGCGCGCGTACCTTTCTGTATAGAATCTGACTCATTGGTGCTAATTGGCTATCAGGATGGATTGTGTTGGACTTGCTTTACGTGCAATGATGCAAACAGAGCCATGTCGTGTTATGCACAGACTTTAGTGGCTGGTTATGACCTAAAGCCGATGGTGAGACAACGTTGTTTAGTCTGTTTTGCTATTTGGGAAGAGGCTGTAGATTGCATGATTGGTAAAAGCGAGGCAATTCAAGTTCGCCGATTTGACAAAGGTTCTCCAGATATTACAACTGAAGACGTCCCCTGAAGATTTACTGTGCTACGCCGCATATCTAACTATACAAACCGATGTGTTTGGTTTATTCAAGGCAGAGCTTGCTTATTCCTTCTGACACTACAGTAATATTCAAAATGATATTTTTTGCGTCATTTATCTCTAAGCCCTAATATAAACCGCACTATTCCATATCAAGTACTTGACCAGCGGCACGAGCCAATGGATAGAATCCGATTGCGTTACACTAGGTCTTATGTGGATCAGCTCCTTGTCCTCGTGTATTTTAGTTTGTCATCAATTAAATTTTAACAAATATCATCAGAAGTGGAATGTAGGAGGGTTAGGGTATTGTTGCCTAATGGACAAACACCTTCGTCTCCTAGGAACAGCATGCTGTGCTCTTCGAGATAAAACTAACCTTGAGGACAATTGTGCTAGCTCCTAGGAGCTCTGGGAAGATTGATTGGCAGGGCATACAACGTGTCCCAGGAGCTTAGGTGATCTCTCTATTCTGGACAAGGATATAGAATTTGTCGCTTAGAGAATTCCTAGGTGTTTAAATGGTAGCATTCCCCACTCTTTCTTTATGTTACGGTGTTGTGGTTCTCTTCTGATCGGTGGGATTCGATCTTCTGTGAGCGGTCCTATTATTATCCTTTCCAACTCTTCTATCCCAATCGAATTGCAAATTCCTCAAGAAGTGGCTACATAAATATCATTCTGGCCTGCATTACATTGTACTCCCTTTCAGTTCCGAAAGACCCGCTCGTGTTTCCGAAGCCTTCCCCACATGCCAAACATCAGTTGTTGATTGAATTTCCACCTAAAAAAGACCTCCCATTAACGCTCGCTGTTGATTGCCGCCTGGGACGGGTAGAGGACCTTCTCGTGACGACAGAGCTTGCTCGAGCGCCTTCATGTTGCGCTTCCATATACAGTTCTTGAGAGCTGCGGAGTTGGATGGCCTTGGTCAATGGCTCACGTTCACCATCTTCTACCAATAATATGCACGGGAAGACATTGAGAACAAAAGGTCCCAAATTGTCCTGCGCCATCAACCTTGTAATATCACCAGCGGAGGGAAAGCGATCCCATTCGTTGTCGTCAGGGTCAATCGCTCCGAAATATGTCTCGAATTTTTGTTGCGATCGCTGAATTGGATACCAAACATCAACTGCGCTCTGAACTATTTCCTTGATTCTTGTGTAAAACAATTGCTGCTCCACTTCAGGAAATAGACCATCCACATATGAAGTCATTTTGTGGGTAACGGCTTGAATTTCAGTTTTGAGTGCCGCGCGCTCAGCCCGCTCGTCAATAGAGAGAAGTATGCGACGGCAAAAAGCTTCCTTTTCGCCATCACTATCCGCTAGAAGATCAAGAGACTCGCGAATATTGTTCCCCTTCGAAAGGAGATAGCTAGGCTGGAATATATGTTGGTTCATCTCTCTGAATAGGACAGCCAGTACCAATGCAAATCGGATTGCTTTGGCTGCTGAGGAGTTCAAAGGAACCAGAGGAAAGGTTGATGGCAGACTGATGTTGTCTGGCTTCCTAAGTCTCTCCCATATGGACTTGTCCTTTTCATTCTATCAGTAAGGGGCGTATAGAAGGCTCTCTGAGAACAGACCTTGAGAATATTCTCGGGAACATCTTGTTCTAGCAATGGGGACAATTCGTTCGTAGCAGACGTCCAAAGGCTTCTGAATGTAGTCGCCCTGAGCGCGGAACCAGTCAGTTCATGAAAGGCCCTAGATATTTTGCGCGACTTACACGTAGTTCTCATCGATGTCCGAGGATTGAACCCGGAAATTTTCCAATTTTTGGATGTAACCTTGGACTGCATGTAGCTCTGCGTTCATGGCGGTATTGGTGACTTCTAGTTCTTCCTTCTTCTTTTTCTCCGACGAGAAAGCGGACTTCAGTTTCGATCCAGCTGTTTTCAGTTGGTCGATCATTTGGTCTTTTTCTTTCAAACTGCTTTGAAGAGTACTGATAGTTTTTGCAGATTGTGAGAGTTTAGCACGTTCCTGCGAGTTTGCTGATTCCAGTTTCGCCATTTCCTGCTGCAGGGCCCCCAGATTCTTGGCGTGCTCATCAATCTTACTTTCCCTTTCGTTGATGGTAGCACTCAGGGATTCGATCTGCGCCGCGTACTCTCGCCGCTTGGCTCTCTCGGTCTCGTTGGCAGTAAACATATCGTTGACGGTAGTTCGCTTTGACTCCTCCACGTCACGGATCTTTTTTCGAAGTGTCTTCAGCTCTTCATCTTGAGAGTGAATCTGGTCAAGCACGGCAGATGCAAATTGAGTTTCAGAGCTTGCCGACAGTATGCCGATATATTTGATAAAACCTTCCAGGCTACCACTGTTGACCAGGGGCAGAGCGTCATGTTTGCTTGAATGCAAGGACGATGGATCAGTCAGATCAGTCGAAGACATGACAATGGATGGATTAGGTATTATATCTCAAGAGGGTCCGGATAGTCTTCAAAAGAGTTATGAGTGTGGAGTTTGTCTCAAAGTCTGGATTTATATTTCCCGTCCCATAGAGTTTTCCCTTCCAATCTAACCAACTGAGCCTCATGATGCGGGGAAGGCATAGTGATGCTGTTCATGTATGCAAGTGCAGGGGCAGACTTGCGACGTGTTGTCCTCCATGTGGCTTTGGTATCCGCGAGTTCCGATATGAAGATGCCGGGTTATCACTCGAACACGTGTCGTTCAGGCCATGGGCGCATCACTAGGGCTGCGAATAAAGTGCCCAAATGCTTGACAGGGTTCCGATGATACCATTGCAGGGATTAACGGGTGAGGGAGGGGTAAGCCAAAGGACACCGAACAGGAGATCACTCCAGAACGCAAATCTACCAGCAAGAAATTTTCTTGACAAACAAGAAATACGTGGCCTCCAAGAATTCCAATAATGGATTGATTCAGTAGTGTACTCGAGTAAAAATAAAGTTACTGAGAAGATTACTGGCGTCATTTGCGGCGCTAGATGGATAAAGAAACATGGCGATCAGCCGCGCCTGCCGGAAATATTTCCAGCATGTCTCATCCTACTTTAGGAGATGGTCTTAGTCTCTTCGATCCTCTTATCTTTATCTTGGAATCGTATCTTTATATATATATACTCCGAAAGTATATCCGCTCTTCTCTAATTGCTTATAGCACTTCTTAGTAAGCTCGTCTTACTGTATTAAATATTGTTTCCTACCTATTATAGATTAGAAATCTAGGAAAACGTTACGACAGGATATAGATACTAAAGTAAGGGAAGGAAGAAGGTATATATAATAGATTGACTAGAGAGGATATAGAGCGTTAATTTATATCTAAGTATAACGTATAAGCAACTTTAGATAGGTAATAAAAAGAACTTTTCTGATCTACTGTATAGTAGACGAAAGTCGTATATATAACTTTACGTTATAGTTTTCTTTGATATATTGCTTTTTTGAGGGTAGAGAAGGGGAAGAAAAAGGCAAGCTAGAGTATAGAGTACTTTAAAGAAATGAGGGTATGATTAGGCCTATCAAAAAAATTAATAAATAAACAGTACGATAGGACCCAAGAGCTCTTTAGGTATAGACTGAGCTTAGTCTGAGTGCTCAGTAGATGGCTCTAATGAGCCTCTAAGTAATCACTAACCAGCCACTAAGCACTCACTGAGCGCTCATTAGACCTCTGCAATTCCTCACGTGATAGCTCTGATCTGCTCTGCGACCCTGAGTCCGGACTGAAATGTACTCAGTGAGCCTGACTCTAAGCGCCCTCATTAAAGCGGCGGCAGCTCAGATAGGAAAGCTCCACTCGTCAGAGGAAATCCACTACATAGAGCTACCTACGTACCCATTCCCACACTAAGGTATATCTTGTACCTAGCTAGTACTAGCCTGCCGGTGAATGAGTGGACATATTTCAACCATTCAACCATTCCACCAGACAACATTACAAATGATTGATCAGTCAGTACAACAGAAAACCCAGCATCTTCCCGCCTCTCGCCACCCCTCCCGTTCAATCCCTGCCGTCCACTAATTTGAAATCCTTCCCGGAGGTCCCGCCACTGACCTCGGCCCTGACCCTGTCATCCCTGCACGATGCCGCCGTGGCTGGCGGATGAACGAACCCCGCACCAATCACCAGACACGGACTCTTTTTCGTGACGGACCACAATGGACTTTCGCCCTGCGCAGGGCTGACTATTGTGTGCCCAGGGACAAACATCACCCAGTCCGCCAAGACGGGTGAGGCGTTACGGCTTGCCTGCTGGCAAGCCGTAACGCCTCCAATGTACGGAGTATACCGAAGCTTGTGGAGGATCCTCCCATAGATCACATCTCGAGACCCGCGCCGAGAGATAGGGATTAGGTTCGAGGGTCGGCACATTGCAGAGTCAAACTCTGCGCGGGGGTCAAGGCCCAGATGAACCTGAACCTCCGAGCCTCCCGATTGGGGAGACGTACTTTTCGACTAGATTCTCTGCGTGCCCGCGAGCCCCTCACAGATCTCCCAGGGCGCGCTCGCCCAAGGCGAGATGCAACGAGGGAACCCCTGTTCTGGAACGCGATCTGATGGGGGGGGGGGGGAGAATGTATACTCCATAGCAAAGTCATTACATCGAGGACGATCGCCTTTGGACAAGCCCGACATCCATTGACAGATTTTCGTTCTGCGATTCCGTTCTGTCTGGACCCGCGCTCCATCATACCATACTGGCTAGGCGAGCGACAGAATCGCGTCCGGATGGACGCGACCAGGATCGTCGGATCGAATCCCCGAGTCTCGAATGTGGTGGATGGATGCGCTGCACGCCGATCTATAGCTGCAGGATGACGGGCAGGTACCGCATGCATACGGAGCCGCCGTCACGACGGAACTATGAGCTTTGGGGGGGATGGGTGCAGCGGGCCGCCAAGTGCCATTGGTCGAAGGATAGTATTCGGGTTGTGAGGAATCACCAATGGATTTGGAATTCCTCGACCGGTGCAACCGTTGGGAATGGCATTGGATGGGTCGCGGTGATTGGTGTGCCTCATTCTTGTGGTACTGTCGGGGCCGTCACAGGCGAAGGAATTGGCGATCGACTGTCACATTTGTGGGGGGAAGAGTAGTCTGTTGGTGGCAAAAGTACGTGGAGGTGTACATCAGATGTACTTGTGCGGAGGGTATCAACAAGGCGGGTGATATGTATAGTCGGAAAAGAATCATCACCAATTACGGAGTGCTCCGTACCTACTCAGAATGTCCACGACCCAGTCCAAATTGACCCGTCTCAAGTCCCACCGGCAAATTACAAAGGTACGGCTAGTGAAAAGTACGAGTCAACCCCCCTGAGAGGATTCCCACTCTCACATGACCGCGGGACGATTCAATAGCGTCGCCAATCGTCAACAATCGTGGAGCATCAGCAAGGGAAAGCTCCCGTCACCGCGGCACCGGATCTGGCCTTCCGCTGGATCACGGCTCACTTCCTGTTGGTCGGAAGGAAGTCCAAGTGAAACGCCGGTACTTTGGCTCCATGACATCGTGAGTCCCGAGGTTCCCCTGGAGGGGCCGCTGGAAAGGCCGGTGATTGGTGCGCGGTTCAGGCGACACTTCCCCGGACCAGAACCGTGGCTGAGGATGGAGAAAAAAAGTGCGAAAAATATCTTCCCAACCTCGGTCGAAAATCGCAGAAACGCAGAAACGCAGAAACCGCAGTAGCCGGAGTCCTCCGTACGGAATACTCTGTACGGAGTACTTGGAGGGGTTCTGCAGGCACCGCCCAATGAACGCCGTTACCGTCCTAGAATCGGTAGCTGGTGATGTGGCTGAGGGTCAATCGCCCCTCCAGACAAAAGCACGGGTCCAGACTCGGATCTCTCAACGATTGACTTTGACCTGCGATCGATCGGGCTGGACGGGAAGTTACGTAGCGAACTCATCGCGTCCAGATCGAGTGCCGATGCATAACCCACTCAGTTTCATTCACGCTCCCCCGGGAGATATCCCTATGGGACTTATGCCCCACTCCAGTTGCACTGGAAGGTGAAGGTGAAGCTGATAGATCACACCCGGACGGGGGACAAACCATTCTGGTGAGGCCTGAGCGTCGGATCCAGGCCGAGCGCCGGATCCAGGCAATGGCTCGCGAAGACTGATTTTTTGTCTGGCTTCTTGTCACTTGCTTTTTCGGAGGCGTTGTGGGGAAGGCTGGACCGGATTTCTTTTCCACGGGCCTAGATGTCGTCGTTTGGCTATACTCCGTACTTCATGCAACTGTCAAAAACCCGACAACCCGGCACGACAGCTGCGCTCGGTCGATCATACGTCTTGTCGATGGCGGAACCATCGCCCATTCTCGGCCCGCGTCAGAAGATTCCCGGTTGATTCAGCCGGTATTCATGGTGGCGGGCGATGGTGGCGGGAGAGTGAAGCACAGTACAGATCACGGAGTACCCCTTGCGAGAATCGGATGGGACCCGCGAGAACAAACTCGAGGCTGGAATGTAGGGCCTCTCAGGAATGCTCGGGCAGGACCCCGGAAGATGGATCGGGCTCGAGGTGTCTCCAAGGTGGTCGACAAAGAATGCACTTGGGCGTAACCTTATGGCGGGCAACCGGGCCGTCTGACCTGGACATGTCCTCACCGTCTTTTCTTCTTGGGCAACAATCTTGAGGTCGAAATATCGATATGGGCCACCGGCGCAGTTCCAGTCCAGTTCACAATCACCGGCTCCCCTCCTACCGGTGGTGCAGACGCAAATGGCGGGGAGGGAGTCGGGGAGCAACGGGGACTGGGATTTGTCCTCATGCTGCAGCCAAGCGACTCACCGCACTTGATGCCACCTCTTTGTTCCTTACTGCGTGATCTTCCCCTTTGCACTCGGACATGGATCACTTACCTTGCTGCAGGGAATCAAGCTCTTGACTGATCGACGAGACTCGGCCTGAATCCTTCCGAGCTATTCAATCCATGACCGTTGGCCTATGGGCTATGCCCCGGTCTCCGAGCAGTCCGAGCGGATCTCGGCCATACAGAAGTCTGATGCATGAAACAATAGACGGTCTGCCTTGTCACCGCTACGATCGTGCTCCAAGCTGTCAAGCTCGCTCCTCATGTTGACCACTAGTCGACATGCATGGCGTCTTCCATGCATTGCGTGCATAGAAGGAATTTGTCACCGATGGCGCCCAAGTCTAGGAGATGAAGTGATTGGTTCTGGCATCCAAAATCTGATCATCCCGACAGAACAAAGGAACAATTGAACTTGTTTTGTGTTTTTTTTTTTTTTTTTTTTTTTTTTATTTTCTATTTCTGTTTTTATTTTATTTGTTTTTTCCCTTCCAATTTCCCTTGATGTTTGCCCGGACTCGGACTCGATGCAAAATGCGACACTTGGACCTCTCACTGCAGAAGCATCTCGTGGTCGATCCCCCGGCGTTGCAGACCACGAACCATTCACCTTCGCTCCCATCTACACGGTGAGTCGGGATTTTTCTTCTGGCCTTTGCCTTGTGATTGTTTTCTGCATGTACAATGACGTCGGTCTCCCTGCCGACCCAGTTATTTCCCCAGGGCTGTAGTTTGCTCTTCCTCACCGGCTTTTCCTAAGCCCCGCCCCTCGTGGTCAAGCATCGTAGGTACTCCGTACTCCGTACATCTCCGGAACACCGTATCATGGCCGTACAAGGCCGTGATACAATAATGGTCCCACCTTGCAGGAAAGTTTCCCGGCCCCTTGGGTCCCCGCTGCCCTGGGTCTTGCTGGGTCGGCGCTTTACCGACTTTTTGATAGATCGATGCGAGAGCTTTCGTTAATCAGATGAGATGGAGTCGATGACAGTAGCTTGTCCGGAGTAAACCGATCTGGTTCACTTCACTGGGAACTGGATCCGAAATCGCCACCATTCTCAGCAACGGAGAACTCCGATCATCTCTCTCCACGTTCATCCTCCAGGGGCGAAGCTGGAGCGGGTCCGGAGCGTCGGTGAATTTGCGACCTCAGCTGATGATGGATACGGAGTACGGAGTACGGAGTGCTGGGAGTTTTCTCGAAGACCTCGTCCACGCCACCTAACACCACTTGTTCCAGAGGAGAGGAAAAAGGATGGGACTATTTCCCCATCTTGACAGGACGATCATCGGTTTCCCCCCCCCGTTAGGATCCACACCGGATCCAATAGCTTCGCACCAACGCCCCCTTTTTTTTGCGATCAAGAAGCCAACGCCGGCGCGGCTCTGGATACTCCGTACCCAACAATCAGACCGGGAAAAGGGCCCGCTCGGGGCATGATTGGATCCCAAGGAATAAAAATTGGAACATTCCACTCCTTTTCCCCTGACTGTTCGGTCCACTGGGTTTATCGCGTGGAAGTATCCGGCACACTAACCGACCCAAGGCCCTGGAAACAACGATGGGATGCGCCAGAGCACCTATGGGGGCATGCGCAAAGGTACCCAGCGGAATGGATGATAGGCAGGCTCTCAACGGTTCCAAGGGTCGACGTCAGGAATGTTCCCAACCCGGATGGCTGGTAGCAGCAGCACATCCCTTTCTCCCTATTGGGTGATCCTTGAAGGGCAAACTCACCGATACACCGCAAGATGTCGGAGGGGGGTCATCAATGCGAAACCGATCGCTGTTGTTTTCGGTAGATTGTTGGTATTTGATTATGATGATTACGGAGGACGTTTTGCTCGGTGATTTTCGAGGTCGAGGGCGTTCGTCACAAAGAGCTGACCAGACTCCACTCCATTCCTTAGTTGAGTCGCGCGAGAACGTCGGGGAAGAGGATCCTGTGCTCCCGAGGAAACAAAGTTTCAGCTTCATCTCCCGTCTCCTGTCCCGGGTATGTGGGAGAGATGGGGCCAAGGCGGCTCAGCTTCTCCCATAATTCCGCGACACTAAGAGTGGATCGTGGATAGCGATGACGATGACGATGTTACGGACATCACGGTACTCGATACAGAGTACTCCGTACAAGGGAAATTGAAACGTCTCGACGAGTATCGCCGAGGATCAGGATTGCAGCTATTCCCCGATCTCTGTCGCCCACTACTCCGTACGTACTCTGTACTCCGTCCTCTGTTGAGAGGCCCGCTCGTGAGATCTATCATCTCACTAACTCGCACTAGAACCAAAGTTCCGGGAAGACCAGAAAATCCTGGGATGATCATCCTTGCCTTACGCCATACGGAGAATCTTCTTAGCGCGAGTCTTAGTGTCCCCCCTAGGGCCCTTCCTGTTGTTCCCCGGGGGCCCGGGAGGCCCGGGGCTCAGGACCGCGGGCCCTGAATACGGTACATGACAATTACCCGGGATCTGGGGCAGCCTGTGGCTAAAACTTTGGGTCTCTCCCTAGATCTGATTGATCGGGGGGAGAAAAAAATGGACTCTGGACAATCGGCTTCTTTCCCAAAATTCCCTGGCCCGCAAGACTCGCCATTGGCACTCCCTTCCCGCGATGACGATGTTGTCCTGTACCTACCTCACGTCGATTCTCCGATTGGTTCCACTTTGATTCGTTGGATTTTTGGTTTTTTTTTCCCTTGCCCCCTCTTTTGGGGGTGGTTCCTTGCCTCTAGGGTGGTTCTTCCGGGTGTCCCTGTCCCCCTACCCCTTTCATCCAATCGACTTGATTTGGTACTGTAATAAATCAGGTTTTGATTTGCATCAAAAGACAAATGATCGAAATGTTACAATAATAAGAAAATCATACAGATCTATCCCTTCAATACGGAGTACTGGAATCGTCCGATCGCTCGATCCTGTGCATCCGCATTACACGGAACTTGCGAGGTGGAATCATCATAATTTTAATTCCCCCCGAAAACCCGAAATTTGAAATTCGAAATTCAAAAATTCAAAAACAAAACAAAAAAAGAAAAAATCCCCCCGAAAACCCAGAGACCCACATCCTTTTTGTCTTTATTCCTGATTGAACTTGTTTGCTGCCATCTGCATCCTGCGGCTTCTGTACAGCTGTAACCGAAATTCCAAACCGTCGATGCTGAACGGTTTTGGTTCTTTGGCGCCTGATCACATCTCTATAGATGGAGCTATCCACTGTCGACACCCGTCGATTTAATATAATATCCCCTTTCCCCTCGGAATGAACTCCCTTCCTCCCCCCAGTGAAACTCTTTCCATTTTCCTTCCCTCCTCCCTTTCCCATCCAAGATTCTTTATAGATCCCTTCCCCATTCTTGATTCCCGCCCTTTCTCCCGTCGACACAGGCCGGGGACATTGCGACATTGGGAATCCCGACCTTGAATTTCCCCGTGAAATCCTCCGATCTCTTGACCTCGGTGGCAACCCTTGCCGGTGTCTCATAGTCTTTTGAATCCCGACGATCATCCTGCCTTATCGAATTACCTACCGCAGGGGGGAGCAATGCTGAAGCCCTAAAACAACATCCGCCGCTCCTTGCTCCAACTCTCTTTCCACGCCAATTGCATTCTCTCCCTTTGGTCCCGGACGTATTAACCTGGGGTAACTAAAGGGGGAATCAAAAGCACCACTTTTTGGTACTTTTTTTCCCCTCGCCCATCACCTTGAGAACCGAAAGTCAAGCGGGGTCTTGACGCTTCTCCTTTTTCTTTCTTGGTGCGCATCCTCACAATGTTCCAACGGCCTTCTTGTCTACAAGGCCGTCAACCGCGCAATGGCGCCGACGACTGGTCTGCGTTTCCCATTCGGCAATTGTTTGTGTTAGGTAAGTTTCGGTACTTTTGCCCTCCAACTATGCTCCCAGGCTTTCGCTTTGCGATTTTCTGGGGACGCCAATCCTGAATACTAACATGTCCCAGCGCTATGCCGAATCTGCGAGCCCATCGCGTTCATGTCCATTTTCCCGTACGTTTACCACATGGTCGAATCCTTCCATGTGACCGACAACGACCAAAAGATCGCCCTCTACGCCGGCATGATCACCTCGTCTTTCACCTTTGCCGAATTCTCCGCGGGCATGTTCTGGGGCCGCATGAGTGACCGCATCGGCCGCAAGCCCGTGCTGATCATGGGTCTGATCGGGACCGCCATCAGTATGGTGGCATTCGGATTCGCGCCCAACTTGGCCACGGCCATGATCGCGCGCGCCCTGGGCGGCCTGCTCAACGGAAACATCGGAGTGCTCCAAACGACCGTGGCCGAGATTGTGACGGTCAAGGAACACCAGCCGCGAGCTTATTCGATTATGCCCTTCGTCTGGTGTCTGGGCTCGATCATTGGTCCCGCCATGGGCGGTGCTCTGGCCCAACCCTGCGACAACTATCCGAGCGTGTTTGCGCGCAACACCCTCTTCGACCGGTTTCCCTTCCTGCTGCCCAACGTGGTCTGCATCATCGTGCTGATTTGCGGCATTGTCGTCGGTTTCTTGTTTCTGGAGGAGACGCACCCGGAGAAGAAGCTCCGCCGGGACCCCGGGCTGGAGTTGGGCCACTGGCTCGTCAGTCTATGCTGGGGCTCGCGCGTCCAGCTTCCCGATGATTCCGACGTGGGGGTGGAGGAGACCAAGTACTTTTACGGGGATATGCCGCCCGAGTACGAGAGCGCCGAATCATCGCCCTGCCTGCGCCCCGTCGACGGGTCAGCGGATGATGATCTGGAGGGTCAGAAATCATCCGCGCCCAAGGCGTTCACCCGCCAGGTCATCTTCACGATCATTGCTTACGGCATTCTGGCATAGTAAGTTTTCCTTCTCGCGTGTTGTCTCCCAACGCCACAGTTCATGCATGGCTGACATTCATTTCTTCCCCCCTGCAGCCACAGCGTCTCGTTCGATCAGCTGATGCCGGTCTTCCTGAGCACTCCCACATCCGACGACCCCGTCACTCTGCCTCTCAAATTTACCGGCGGCCTTGGCCTTCCGACCAAAACGATTGGCTTCATGCTTGCCGTCCAGGGCGTGTACTCGATGATTGCGCAGCTGTGGCTGTTCCCATTCGTCGTCAAGCACTTTGGCACCCTCCGCACGTTCCGCTTCGTCCTGTTGGCATGGCCGCCGCTCTACCTGGCCGTGCCCTATCTCATCCTGCTGCCGGCTAAACTGCAGATGCTGGCTGTGTACATCGCCCTGATCAGCAAGATTACTTTCCATGTCATCGCCTTCCCCGCAACCGCGATTCTGCTCGCCAATGCCGCGCCGACCTCCAAGGTCTTGGGGTCTATCAACGGCGCCGCGGCATCGACCGCCAGCTTGAGCCGAGCCTTTGGTCCGACGGTAACGGGCCTGTTGCACTCCCGGGGGCTCGAAAGCGGGCACTCCGTGCTGGCCTGGTGGGCCTGTGGATTCGTCTGCGTTGTCGGTGCCATTGAGAGCTTCTGGATGGAAGAGACCTCCGAGCCCGAGCGTTTCAAGTCGCAGGAGACGAAGATCAGTGAGGCGGAGATGAAGCGGGAGGTTCTGGCGAATGACGACCAGTTCTCGGCCCAAGACGAAGAAGAGCAGCGTCTCCTCTCTCTGCGCTCGAGTATCGACCACGAATATGATATCTCGAATCTCGACCTGAGCGCCATCAACGACATTCCCCAACCTGATTCGACTTCCTCTACGCCTCCCCCTCGTCCTTAACTTCGAGGACCACATCCTCTCTTCACTTCTCGTCCTTCTGGGAAGGACATGATCTTCAACCACTTTGCATTCGCCCTCCCCGGGCTCCTTTCTTTCTTCCCTCTGCTTTGAGCCACGATACCTGATCTCTTTCATGACTTCTCTTTTCCTTTTCTTCTCATCGAGACCGGGTTAAGGCGCAACTGACATAGAGGGTGCATTTGCGACTGAAAAAAAGCATATATGACTAGGGTTCTGTTTTCTCTGACTTTTTTCTTTTTCGTTTTCTTCTCTCTTTTTTTGGAGCATTGAACGGGCTATATTATGATGATACTCATGTGCATCTGGGAGGCTTTCTGATTTTGCGTTTCACATTCTTGCCCGAGGAATTTCTTGGATCTTGCATAGAATCCACTATGGACTCTCAATGGACGTCGATTGTACCACTTGCGTCTGTTTTTGCCTGTAGACTGACCATTCAATTTGGCGCTGCAACGAGTAATCTACATTCCAAGGCTGCAAATTACTGCGCAATCATGCCATCCCGATCATCTGACTCCGGGTATATAGACTGGACTTCTGCAACCCCGGTCACTATTTTCCCCATCTTCTCCAGCGCTGTCATCTCCGCGTCTCCACCAATGACAGCCATTAAATCCCGGGGGGGTTCCACTCCTATTTCCCGGACGATGGTAATTTCCTTGCAATACTCGCACAGAGCCAATGGTTGCACGGGGGTCGTGGCGGACCAGAAGACCTTCTCCCTCTAACCTTACAGATCGCTCGAGGCCAAGTCTGGGGAACCGAAAGTGCCGAGTTCTCCATTCCCGTCGGGCAACTTAATCTCGGTTTGCCCAGGTGGGAATGGACTGACTTTGGATCCACCCCAAACCCTATCAGTGCAATGCGACACTTTCCTCTCAACTCGATCTGCTCGGACTGTTGAGGGATCGCGACGATCGTGCGCCCTTCTGAACGAGCTCATTCCCCTGCCAATCCACTCTCGGAGGATACTCTACCTCCGTCGCATGCGCTCGTGCCGCGGAGAGCACTTCGGTTCGCCGACCAGGCACAGCGACGTGCGGGCCACCTCCTTTCCCTTCGTTTGGGATCGCAAGAGTCGGATCATTGCACCTGCGAGCCGACAGCGCACCGTTTCTAGTGGTCCTATCATGAATGCTGATCCCGCCAGGAGGGGATAAACCGCTGTTCCCGACCGCTATCTCCGCAGATCTCCACCAAGACATGAGCGCTGGTCTGCTCGCCACTCGTTCTTCACCATGCCTAACCTCCCTTCCCCGCCATCGCCGCTTTCTTCGGGGAAGAAGAGATCCCATCCCTCCGGCGAAACGCCACCCGACCCCGCCATCTTGAATGCCTCGCGTGATGTTATCAACCCCTCCGCTCCGACGGTGCCGTCCGCCTCGCATTCCACCCCCGCCGTGATTTCTTCCATCTCCTCATCCTTTCGCAATGTTTCGGCCTGTAACCGTTGCAGGTTGCGTAAGAATCGGTGCGACCAGCGCTTGCCGCGATGCCAATCCTGCGAGAAGGCCGGCGTCCGTTGCGTCGGATACGATCCTATCACCAAGCGCGAGATCCCGCGCAGTTATGTATATTTCCTCGAGAGGCGGGTGGCATATTTGGAAAAGCAACTCGCGGAGCACAACATCGCGTTCAAACGGGCCGTTGCATTCGACGAGGAGGAAGCCGTAAAGACCGAGGCCGAGGGCGATGCGGCACATTCTACTTCGGGCCTCGAAGGTCCGTCTGGTGAAGACACGAGCAAGACGCCGCAGAGGAAGTCCAGTTCAAAAGAGGGACTCGACTGGTCCGAGCACAGAGATGGAGAGAATCGGACCGTGGAAGGAGACCAAGACGAGGATACTTGGCGGCTACACAACCTGGTCTCCAATATCGGAATGGTCTCGGTACAAGGCACATCCGATCCTCGATATCTGGGCTCGACTTCGGGCATTTCGTTTGCTCGCGTCGTCTTCGCGGCCGTGCGAAGCTCGATCCCCGGTAATCCTGAGCGCGCGCCGCTCCGCACCAGTGATCGACTTCCGCAGACTGCCGCTGCGGGCCCCGGTGGAGGTACTATGCGTGATTCATTCTTCGGGCTACAAACCAGGCCGATGATGAAGCGCGCGGCTTTTCCAGATCGTGAGCTGGCCGAGCGGTTGGTCGATCTATACTTTGAACATGCGAATCCTCAAATGCCTATTCTCCATCGCGGGGATTTCATGGAGCTCTTAGATCGCACGTATCTACTGGAAGAGAAGGATCGTTCCCCGCGAGCTCTTTACATTCTCAATATTGTGTTCGCCATTGGCGCGGGGATTATCTTTGAAGACAAACCCCAGAGTTCAGATGACGAGAGCCACCCGGGCCGTGGCCGGGCTTCATCCACCACGAAGAGACCAAGACTTTCGAGCTATCAATATCAGCCCGAAGAGTATCATGCCTCTGCGATTGTCCATTTGGAATCCTTCCTGGGTTCTTCCTCTAGCGAAGGGTTCGGTGGGCTCGAAGAACTCCAGGCAGTACTTTTGTTGGCTAGTTTTGCGCTGTTGCGACCGGTTGCCCCGGGCCTGTGGTACATTGTAGGTGTTGCTACGCGTCTAGCCGTTGATCTCGGGCTCCACTACGAAGATGGCGTTGGGCTTGATTCGGGTTCTAAGAATGGCAATCAAGTCCAACCGCGCATTGATGCCCGTGAACGTGGCCGGCGCGAATGGATCCGCGACATGCGACGCCGCCTGTGGTGGTGTGTGTATAGCTTCGATCGTCTCGTGGCTACTTGCGTGGGACGGCCATTCGGAATTAGTGACCAGGCCATCAGCACCGAGTTCCCATCCATGATGGACGACAAATACATCACCAAGTCTGGTCTCCTGACACCACCCGACGGTGCTCCGACATATAAACATGTCGCTTTTCATTACTTCAAGCTTCGTCTTCTACAGTCGGAGATCCATGATGTTCTCCAATACCAGCAGGCGCGCGCTATCCGTCGGCGGACAGACAGCACGGCCATCTTCCCTCATGCTGAGCTTACCTCGCCCTTTTTACAAGGCTTTGAGTCTTTCCGTGCGTGGCGCCATGATGTCCATCGACGCTTGGTTGAATGGCATGAGACTGCACCGACACGGCCCGACACCGGCGTGCGATTCTCAATTGAATTATTGGAGCTGAACTATTGGCAAGCTATCATCCTGCTTTACCAGCAAAGCTTGACCGTGCCCGCGGAGCTGGCCGGGGAACTTACACCAGCCGACGACGTCTCTAGTCCATCATTCTCGAATATCGACGAGGGCGACGAGGAAGATCACGTTTACTTGAATGTTGCGGAAGCTGGTCAGAAGGTGATCCGCATTTATCGACAGCTTCATCGCGTGCGTTTGGTGAATTACACGTATCTTGCGACGCATCACATTTTTATGGCTGGTATGAAACACCCTTTCGGTCGGCAATCTTCGTATCTGACCTTTTCTGCTAGGAATCTCCTTTCTTTATGCTATTTGGCATTCACCTATGGTTCGCAGCCGCTTGGTATGTCGTGTTTCTTCTCTGCTTTTTCTCCAGTGCTGATCACTTTAATAGAGCCTCGATGAAGTGGACTTTACTGTCCTTGCTGCGACGTCGGTGCTGGGCGACCTTATGCACAAATGTCCACCAGCGGAAGCCTGTCGGGATGCCTTCGAGCGCATGAGTAAAGCCACGGTCCAGATGTGTTTGTCTACCACCGGATTTGGGTCCCAAGTCGACATGAGCCATGTGCAGTCACACACCGGTGGAACTTTATATTCCGGGCGGACACGACAGCAATTGGATCAGAGACAGCGAGTTGGACTAGGACAGTCGCGACGAGCGACTCAGACACGCTCCGCTCGACCAGTTCCCAAGTTCGATATGAACTTGGCCGATCTCTTCAGCGACAATCCACCCTTGACTGACCGGTCTCGAGACCCTCAGCCGGGTGGCTCGGCCTTCCCCGCCCAACCGGAGCATGCGGACTCGCTGTCCACCACTTTCTCCGCGGATCGTCCCACTCGACCCTATGCACAACGCACCCCGTCTATGGAGTACTTCCTCAAGTACGAGAATCCCGGGTCTCCGCAGCCCGCTCCTCAGTTCTACTATCCGAATTCACCTCCAGGTGGATCTCCTGGAAATGGCCCGCAACCCATCGCACCGGCAGATGCAGAAGGTCAACCCGGCATCAGTCTTGACTTCTTGGACTTTGGGTCAGGCGATCCTGATGCCTCGGCCATGGATGCTGACTCCAATGCTGATTATAATCTTGCAAATATGCCACCTCTGAGTCATAACCTGGGCCAAAATGTAGGGATTGATTTGGGGTTTGGTATGGCCATGGACTTCCAGCACGATTGGAGTGAAAATCCGAACTATGATCTGTTGGAGGGATATTTCTTTGGCGGGTCTGGAGCGGGCGCTTCCGGGGGTGATTCTTAAAAGGCGTTTTTCTTTTTCAATTTTTGTGCATTGCTCATTATGGATTGTCGGCCTTGGTTTTGTTTTTATGAGTGTTGTTTGCTCTTTATTATTATGCTTTGGTGGATTCGCATCGTTGTACTGAGGATCACCGGTGGGTTGGTGTTTCTCATTGACATTGGATACCACCTTTTCTCTTTGGAAATACCCATCAATAAGGAGCAGCGTCTTTCACAATCCATGAATTCTATGAATATCGTCAAGTGCATACTTCCGTTGAGTGCCTTGGGCAGCAACCCGCCAAAACAAACCGAGTAAACACTCCGCCTTTGCTCTCCACGCCAACTCATCCTTACCCACGAAAGGGATCGCTTCTCGTTGGTCGCTGCGCGCTGCAATTCGCTGCGATCGGCGCTTGGACCCAACTGCCTGACTGCGACCTCATCAGCTGCCCACCGTGATCGTGGGTTCTCTCCTTCGGTCCCACCATACTATGCCCATGCGTTTTGTTTAGGCCCGCTATCCTTCGCCTCCGGAGTCTGATTCCAGCCCTGTTGCCGATCCTGCAGGCAACCGTCTGCTGTTTCTCATCGAACCCACCCGCCTTCGTTTCTAGAAGGTCTGTGAGCCTCGCGGCCTAGGATACACGCCCGAAGCGGAGTAGTGCCAAGGACTTCACTTCCGATCCTCGCGTTCACATACAATCCCCCACCTAGCCTGTCCTGCTTACGCGACGTGCTTCGCCGGGCCACGAGTTCAACCCTTGCGACTGGTCATGTACTGGACCGCCGATTACCTTCTCGACCGACGATTATGCGCTGTGACTACTGCCCGGCCTGATAAATTTGTTGCAGCCACGGGATCAACATGGTGAAGGCGGACGTACGCAAGGACTACTATGGGGACTTGGGCCTCACGCCCAGCGCGGAGGCCGAGGATATTAAGAAGCAGTTCCGGAAGCTAGGTCAGTCCAGGCGGGCTCTGGAGCAGTGAATGGGGTCATGGCTGACTTGAAGATCCAGCGCTCAAATTTCACCCGGATCGAAACCCGGGCAAAGAAGCCGAGTACAATGCCAAATTCCAGGCCATCCAGGCAGCCAACGAGATTCTCAGTGATCCTCAGCAACGACTTAAATATGATACGGACCGTTTACGCGCCGGCTATGGCAAATTCTATGGCCCCCCGAAGACGACCCAACCGCGCAGACCACAGCCTTTTGCTACCCCTACCGCCGCAAAGCCGCAAACGCCCAAGCCGAATTTCTCCAGGCCTAGCACTGCGACGAATGGACCTTCTGCCGGCGCTCAACGATACGCGACGCATGCACGCGCAGGCCAAGAGTGGCATAAAACACAGGACGAAACCCAAACGAGGGCGGATGCGTACCGGGGCTTTTCTGGCATGAGGGGCTCCAAGGCTACCCCAAATGTCGGAGGAGCCTGGCGTTCTTTTGATCCTCAAAGTGGTCGATCTACCCCCGGAAGCACACCAAGGCAGCAGAACACACCTTTCGGCAACTTTTCCAATCAACGCCCCAAATCCGCGTATGAATACTTCAAGGATAATTCATCCAAGACGCAGAATCCGTCCAGCCCGCATTCGCCCAAGAAACGAAGCGGGTTTGCGCCTGGCACCGCCGGCGGAGATGAGCCCATGGCTCGAAACACCTCGGCTTATACGAGCACTCGAAGCGAGCGCCCCAGCAGCATGTTCTTTGAGAGCGCCCCTCCCCCAACCGCGAAGAAACCAACAGCACCTACTTCCCCGTTTGCGGAATTCGATTCGTCGAATCCTGCGGCTTCATCTGCCCAGCGCCCGTTTGCTCCGGAATTCGAACGCACGAGTAGCCGTTATGCTGGCTCTGGAGGCGAGAAAACCTTCTTTTCGAGCTCTGGACTGGGACGCTCGGCAACCACACGAACACCCTCAGGGTCCTATCGTACGTCTAATGTGCGGACAAACCCGCCTACCCCGGAATTTCCGGCTCAGGCGCGACGTCGCAGCGCCAGCCCCAAGTCAAGACGGAACCAAGCCTACTCGTCATCCACCAGCTCCAGCGAGGGTTTATCAGATGAAGAAATCCCTCGGCCGACTGGACTGAAACCCAAGGCTGTCCCCAAGTCTCGACTTCGGCCTCATCAAAAATTTAAAGACTTTCACCGCGACGATGACTCTAGCTCCACAGCCGGCGAGGATTTATTTACCCATTCAAACCCTGGGCGCCGCCAGCCGACGCCAATGGCAGCCCGTGATTCGAGGGATCCGAGACGCTGGCAGGGCCAAGTCTTCGTGGATTTGACCGCTGACAGTGACGATGCGAAAGGACACAACTCAGACAGTGCTGCGCCTTCGCCCTTTGCACGCCCACCACAGGCGACAAACTATGACTCGGATTTCTCTTCCTTCAATAGGTACGGCCCTTGGTTCTCGATACCTCATCCGTCCCTTTTTTACTCATTATACGACAGAGGCAAACCCGCTGGTACCACTTCGGGCCCACAATCCACAGCAAATGGACGTCGAAACTCCAGTGACCTGAACAGCCTGCATAAGAAATTTTCCGCGGAGGAATGGAGAGAACATATGGGCTCGTTCGATTTTCTGGGTGTCAATGCTAATGCCACCGCCCATGAACAATACCGCAAATCACCCAACTCTCAAACCCGCAACGCAACGACACCCCAGAATGGCTGGGCACAATCGACAACATCGACTGGGGCCACTAATCCAAATTTGCAGTCACAGGGAAACCAGAAGCCGACCGGCTTTGCCCAGCCAAGGTTTTCTGCGGACCAGTGGGCTGAAAAGTTGCGAGATCTTGCTTGGAACATCCCCGATGTAGAGAAGACTCGACAATCGGGCAACACCCCGCCCACACGCAGCCCCAGAAAACAGGCAAAATCGGGGACTAAGGTACGGTCAGGGCCACAGTCCGCTAGTGTCGCGACCGAGGCCGAGGAGGCCAGAGAGACTCTGAATGAAGATGTTCATCCCGAGCCAGCCCGACCAGGTGCTGTAGATGCCGAGGCCATGGACATTGATGAGGAGTTGCCTCCCCTGAACGGCTCCGCTGGTAGCTCCAAGAACTCAAGCTATCCGGACTTGAATCCTCATGTTCCCCCAGCAGCTGCTTCGGGGGCTAGCAAGCCCGAGGTGCGACCAGAAAGTAATGGTGCATCCAAAGCGGGTGCTAGTACTCCGTTCTTTGACCTCGATCCGCTTCGCAAGACAGCCCCCTTCACCAGCACCAACAGCAGTGGCATCGATAACCTGGGTGACGTCCATGCTAACCTGCCATTTGAATCCCGCGCCAAAGAGCCCACAACGACGAAGCGCGATATCCGGCCTCGTGATCTCAAACTACCAAACCCCCCGAAACGACCCACGGCACCTACCCCGGTTCTTCCCCAGCCGGGGTCTCAGCATGTTGTGCTCCCTCGCGAAAAGTGGAATTGGTACGTCTCCGCCATGGGAACGTACATGCACGAGTGGAACAATTTCAACCGCCGCATGCTTTTGCACTTCAACACGCGCCAAGAGGCCATCGAAACGGGACTTGCGCCGGGCTGGATCAGTGCTGTTGGTGATTCCTCACGCCTCCACATGAATGGAGCAGATGAGGATGACGATGACGGGCTTGGAACCCATGCGAATGCCGGCGCAAGTGCGGATGATGAGAGCCTCGTCCCCGGCACTGCGAGTGGAGGGTTCAGCGCCTACCTCCGAGGCATCGAGGAGGACATGCAGGTCCGGAAGCACTGGGAGGTAGCCTGTGAAATGCACCGCGAGTGTATTCTCGGCCTCGGCCGGCTTCGAGAATGGATCCGCAATGGAGGCAAGGTGGTTTAAGAACGCCTTTTCGCCTGATCCGTGTTGGACTAAGGTTGGCGTTGTATGGAACTGGCAGATTGTCGATGCCAAGGTCTCGGGCGTTGGTCTCGTCTGTTTGTTTTTGTTTTGCATGATGGGCACGGTGTCTTTTTTGGTGAATACCCTGGATATGCTTGCATCTCATAGATATACTTCGGGCTTCTTTTCTCCGTGATTGATTCCACCATTTCCGTATCGGGCAACCCTTGCCCTAGATGCCTGAGGCATATATCCCCGCCATCGGTGCCTTGACTCATGGGCGTAAGTCAATGAGGCCAAAAGTCGCGTGCGGTGAATATCTTGATAGTCTTTATAGTTTCCCCTTTGTCTACTTTCTTCGCCAAATCTCCAGGTCTCCGTTGGTGGCCAATTGCACTGCCAAAACTCACACCGAAGACCCGAGCACCGTCTTTGCCCCGCCATCCGAAGCCGGACTTGTACTTCTCTTCCTGCAACCCCCGCCACGCGCACCAATTCGACCGCTCCACCCTCTCGGAGCGCTACTTTTCAATAACACCACTGATTTCATATCTGGTTTCTGCGAATCATCATGGTGTCCATTGTTCTGGGTAGTCAATGGGGAGATGAAGGTGGGGGACACGCGGCCGAGAACGAAGACCAGCGCTGACGCCGGTTTGCAGGGAAGGGAAAGATCACGGATATGCTGTCGCAGCAAGCGACACTATGCTGCCGTGCTGCTGGAGGCCACAGTATGCTTTTCCTCCCTTGTGTGATTGAACTTGCGATCGCGCCCGGTCCATTTATTTCCCCATGGGCCGGGGTTCAAACTCCACGTCTCCATGACTGACCTTTCGACCTTTTCCCATTGGATCAGATGCCGGCCACACTATCGTCCACGATAATGTCACCTACGACTTCCACATCTTGCCCTCGGGTCTCGTCTCGCCCTCCTGTATCAACCTGATCGGCGCCGGTACCGTCTTCCACGTGCCCAGTTTCTTCAAGGAGCTGGCCCAGCTCGAGACCAAGGGTCTCAGCACGGCCGGAAAGCGCATTTTTGTTTCCGATCGCGCGCACGTCTGTTTCGATCTTCACTCTGTCGTCGATGGTCTCGAGGAGGCCGGCCTGGGTGGCCGTAAGGTCGGCACCACCGGTAAAGGTATCGGACCTTGCTACAGTGACAAGGCCGCACGCCGTGGTGTGCGCGTCGGGGAGATCTTGGATGAGGAGACGTTTGAGCGCAAACTGCGCACCTTGGACACATCCTACCGCGCGCGCTTTGGGGATCTGGCATATGATGTCGAGGAGGAGATTGCTCGGTTCAAGGTATGTTCGGCGAGACGATACAATTGGAACAAAATTCGCGGAGGATTGTTTCCCAGTGTCTGGTCTCGGTGCTAATGGTGTCTAGGAATACCGCGCCAAGCTGAAGCCGTTCATCGTCGACCAGCTCGAGTTCTTGCAAAAGCACAAGAACTCGCCCAACACATTGGTGGAGGGCGCCAACGCGCTGATGCTGGATCTGGATCACGGCACCTACCCATTCGTGACCTCCTCGTCAACAGGCCTGGGCGGTGCCGTGCAAGCGCTCGCCCTGAACCCAACAAGCATCAAGTCGGTGATCGGTGTGATCAAGGCGTACACTTCGCGCGTGGGCTCCGGCCCTTTCCCCAGCGAACAGCTCAACGCCGACGGCGAGAAACTGCAGAGTGTCGGTCGCGAGTTCGGCGTGACCACCGGACGGCGCCGGCGCTGCGGCTGGCTTGACCTGGTTCTGGCGCGCTACTCGCACGCCATCAACCATTACACCGCGCTCAACCTGACCAAGCTCGACGTCCTCGATGACTTCGACGAGATCAAGGTTGGCGTCGCCTACATCCTGCCCGATGGCACCCGCACCACATGCTCATTCCCCGCCGACTCCAACGTCGTCGAGAAGCTGGAGGTCGAGTACGCCACCCTGCCGGGCTGGAAGACGAACACCATGGGCGCGACCCGCTACGAGGACCTGCCTCCAAATGCCCGCGCGTACATTGAGTTCATCGAGCGGGAGATCGGCGGTGTTCCCGTCAAATGGATTGGAACCGGCCCTGCTCGGGAACACATGATTGCGCGCGAGTAAAAGAAAAAGCCGACAAAGACAGGTATGTGTCTCTATTTCCTGTTCGGTCTCGTTTTTTGGACTTCCCTTTTGTAAGTATCCGCCCGCGGTAGACTTTTGTTCTGTTGGGTTTCTTTTCATATTGCAATATATTGGGCTACGTGATTGAATCATACATTGTTTCGTTTCTATTTGAAGTGTGACTTATACCTGGAACTGGACGGGGATGGGCAGAGAAATTAAGGCCGTATGACTGTATATTATGAAAGATAGATCCTGGTTACAGTTGAACCGGGTTTGCAAACTGACTTGGATGGTTTGGATTTTTTTTTTATACCTAGGTAGTCCACGAGCAAGGGCAACAGATACTCATACATTGGCATTATGTTATCAACTAGGCGACCCCCAGCACAATCTATAACATGTATAACACAAGAGTGGAGAAGAAAAGAAAATCAACGTAGGAAAGGGCATATAGTACATGTTCCAAAGCGAGAAGATAGAAGACGCCACCCGGATGCGAAATTTGCTTACTCTGATTAGTGGCTGATGGGCCACAAGGCATAGAGTCGTGGATCACGACATGCTCAAAAGGGCAAAAACGGTTGCTTCGAGTCCCTAGAACGAAGGCTAGAGAGGGTTCGCCCATCATTCACCTCCAATCAGTACCGGGACCGAGGGCCATTCATGCTGGACGACCGGGGAAACGCAAAGCCGGAGTCGCTGTAACGCGACTGACCACGGCCAGAGCTGCGGTTGGGACCCCGGGCAAAATCGCGGCTAAAGCCACGGTCACTTCCACGCCGACTGTGGCCGGCCAGGTGACGGGGCTGGACGTCGCCAGCTCTCAGACCGCGAGTGTTCGTCAGGCCCATGTTCCAGAGAACGGTAGGGCTGTGGACGGGAGGCTCAGGCAGGTTGTAACCATGAACGGCCAGGTCATCGAGGACCTCGACCACCCGGCCCCTGTCGGAAAAGTTCGGGACGAAAATTCCCAGCAAGGAGCGGATGGCGGCCGCACGTTCCCCGGCAGGGACTCCGCTAAGGGCTTCCTTCATTTGAGCAGCGATCTGATGTCCTGGCGCAGAAAGATCCAGATTTTTCGACATGTCAACCGTAGCACTGGGGACGGACTCTTGGTCCTTGACAAGAGGCAGGTCGTAAAGCTTCTTTCGATACCCTTCGAATTCGGCGTCGTGGAGGAAGATCCAGCCTTCACCCTTCTTGTTGGCACGTGCTGTACGGCCTAGACGATGGATGTACGTCTCGCGGTCCCTGGGGATACCAACTTGAATGACGTGGGTGACATCGGGGAAGTCCATGCCACGAGCCGTGACATCCGAGGAGAACAAAATGGCCTCATCACAGCGTCGGAAAGTGTCGGCGTTCCAAGTGCGTTGGTTTTGGGAAAGACGCGAATGAATTTCCAAGAAGCGCACGCGACCCAAAGGAGAGCGAGGTCGGCTATCCGTGCGGTCGACCCGGAGGTTCTTGAAAGCCTGAGCGGCAAGCTGCACCTCACTGGTAGAGTTGAAATAGACGATGGCACGGAAGGGACGCAGTTCCGGGTTCTGTTCCCGGCGTTCCTGGTATTGCTTGGCCACCTCGAGAACAGCAGGCATAGCGTTCTCATATCCACGCATGAACACAAGCTTTTGCGGCACCGTGAGATGGGTAGGGGTCTCATCCTCACGGACAGTCTTGACAAACTTAAAGTCTGGCTTCATTGTACGATTCACCATCTGCATCACTCCCTTGGGAACAGTGGCAGAAAACATGAGTGTTTGACGGTCCACCTTGAACGGGTCGGGCAGAAGCGTTTGGATCTCCTCAATCTCGGCAGAGAAACCCTGGTCCAGCAAGCGATCGGCCTCGTCGAGAATGAGGGTGTTCAGATTAGGGGCTGATACGCCGCTGTAGGAATCCGAGAAGATGTCCTTGAGGCGACCGGGTGTGCCCACCAACAAATGGCAACCTTGACGTTGAATTCGCATCAAACCAGCACGTTTTTGCGTACCACCGACGGCGGTTTGCACAATGAGACCCGTGTTGGCGGCAACCTTGATGGCTTCCGCTGCGATCTGCTCAGCAAGCTCACGAGTCGGGGAGATGATGAGAGCGCGGATGTCAGTCGACTCGGCGAAGCGGCCCCGTTGGCGTGTGGATTCCTTCTTGATGGTAGGGTCGTTCAGGATGTTTTGCAGGGTGGGAGCAAGGAAAGCGAGCGTTTTACCAGTTCCAGTCTTTGCCTGGGCCAGACTGTGAAGGGTTAGCGGCCACGCCGATGATAGCCCGACATAGGAATTAACTTACATATCGTCACCGTGGAGCATTTGGTGGATGGTCTGACTTTGCACTTCGGTCATGGTCTTGAGTCCCATCCGCGCAGGGTCCGTAATGTTTCGGATGATTGTTGGGTCAATCAGGCCCTTGGTCTGCAAGTCCTTAAACTCAGTGATGATTTCTTCTCCCTGCCCCGGCTGCGCTGCCTGCGCCTGCGCAGAAGCATCACGCAGTGCCGGGAATGATGTATGGAACGGCTTGCTCAGGATAGGGGATGGGGTCAGTCGGGGCTGCCACTTGAGCACCTGAGGAGTCCATCGAGAAGATAGTGTCCGCGGCGCAGATGCGCGCAACACTTGAGCAACACCAAAACGACGAGTAGCGCCCAACATGATGAAATGAGATGATGCAACAACAGAAACCAGACTCGCGCAAAAAACGAAAATTAAAACACAATCACCTGATCTTATCGTTATCATCACGTGTCTGTCCCGACTGGACGCGATCTTAAATCACGTGGCCATGGCATTTTCCCGGATTGTCAATTGATAAACTTGTCTGGACCGAGAGGGTGGTCAGCATGCCCTTGGATCACTGTAGAAGTCGCTTTATTCGGTGGTAGGCATAAAAATGAACGCAACATCCAAAAATTCCTAGAACCACTTATAGGGAGACAGTAGTCCACGATTGATTTTCACCGCCGCGGTCGGCAAGCCTTGTTACTTGCTCCAAACGATTATCAATGTTTTAGCCTTGAACTGCATAGCCATGTCAAAATCCAACACTGTCTTTCCCATCTACATAGAATCTTTAAATAAAATGTCCAATCAGCCACTTCACCAGCTAAACTGAGTCAGCGGAAGGTACAACTTCCGGTTCCGGTAACTATTGATAAGCCATTCCGCAGGCGCTGACAAACTCACCAACAATAGAACTCGATCAAGGCTGGAGTCCGTGTGGGGACTGGAGAAGGTGCTGGACCGTCCCACTACTATATAAAACCAGCCGTGTTCCTGAAAGTTCCCTTTTGTCTCTAGACATATTCTCTGAGTTCTTCCAATTCTGCAAATTTGGCCATGGCTCGCTCCACCGTCGTGATCATCGGCGCTTCGTCCGTGGGTCTGCCCGCTGCCCATACCTTGCTTCAAGAACCATCCAAGGTCAGGGTGGTACTTATCAATCCCAGCCCGGAATTCTATTTCAACGTTGCTGCTCCACGCATTTTCGCAAAGCCCAAGGCCTTCCGAGCTGACCAGTATCTCCTCTCCATCGAGGATGGCTTTGCCCAATATCCAAAGGAGTCCTTCGAGTTCATCGTGGGTACTGCGACCGCCATTGATGTGACCGCCAAGTCCGTGTCGGTGAGCGCACCCGGCAGTGACAACACCCAGTCGGTGTCGTATGACTATCTCTTGATTGCATCGGGCGCAACGACCCCCGCGACTACTGGCTCAGTGACTGGTTCTTCAATCCCGTTCAAGGCTCCCGGTCGCACAGACACGAAGGAGCTCATTGTGGCCGCCCAGGAACAAATCGCCAATGCCAAAAGCATTGTCATCGGTGGTGCTGGGCCCATCGGTGTCGAACTGGCTGGTGAACTAGCGGAAGCCGTTGAACAATCCGGCAATGCAGGCAAGGTATCCATTACCTTGGTCTCCGCGACCGACCGCGTGCTCCAAATGCTCAAGCCGTCCGCCAGCTCGGCTGCGGAGAAGATGTTGAAACAGAAAAACGTCAAGGTCATTACCGGCACTCGAGTGCTTGGTGCCGAGGCTTCCAAGGACGATTCTAGCTCCTGGACCGTTTCTCTAGACAACAACGAGAAGCTCTCCACCGATGTGTACATCCCGACCACGGGCAGTATCCCGAACAACAGTTTCATCCCGGAGCAATTCCTCGACCAGGATGGCTGGGTCAAAGTCACCAAAGAACTCCGAGTGGAATCCGCAGAAGCTATTTACGCTGCTGGAGACATTACCAACAACACCATGCGGTTGGCCTTCAAGGCGGGCGAGCAGGCACGCATTGCGGCCAACAACATCAAGGTGGACATTGCCGGTAAGGGCGAGCGCAAAGTCTACGACCAGGGCACCAGTGTGATGATGGTGGTCCCGATTGGCGAGGCGGGTGGCACCGGACAAATATTTGGCTTTGTGCCGTGGAGCTTCATGGTGCGCATGGTCAAGGGCAAGGATTACTTTGTGTCCAAGGCGCCTGATTACTTGAGCGGCAAGGCATAGTCATATGTTGATGAGTCTTACTGATATTCGGCCATGCGGTGCAGATCGACGATAATGTCTATACCCTGTTACATAGCGATACATTTTTCTGTGCTCTTGTGATGTCTTAGATGATAGTCAATTTCAAATACTAGTGTGTATACCAAGCTGAAGAAGCTGAATGACAGAATAGCAAGCCTGCCGGTGGCTTGAGTCTAAGCTATAATCTACCTAGAAGGGTCAAATAGCAGCTCTTTTAAAGCTGGTACGTCATGGATTAGGTTGTAGAGAACGGAGAACCGGTCTTCTTAAAAGATCTAGATACATTGCCGGCAGTAAGATAGGGTAGTCCATTGGACTTATTGCAACCTGGATCATATTTAACTAAACTATACAATCTACAGAGGTCGCAGTGAATAATCACCCGCCAATCAGAAACCGAGTCGGTGGGGAACACTTCATCCCGCTGACACAGACAAGCTTCCAACAACATCTAGTTAACTACAGCCCCAACTCAATCTCCTCTCCCCTACACAACCATGACCGACTCCAAAACCGCCCTCGTCAGTCATGTCGAAGATCCAAGTGATCCTCCGCCGGCCTACGATCTGCCCAAACCGGCGCGCGGGGCACCGCTCCCCCGCCCTCCACCACTCTCCCTCCCGGTCTTGAACAACCTCCGCAGCAAACGTGTGATCCTCGCCTCACAATCCCCGCGTCGCCGACAAATCCTGGCCTTCCTCGGCCTCCCCAACCTTGAAATCATCCCTTCCAACGCAGACGAAAACCTCCCCAAGTCCCTCACCCCGTGGGAATACGTTCTCGGCACCGCCACGAAAAAAGCCCAAGCCGTCTACGCCCAAGAACTCAACAACGAGGTCAAAGGCGAGCCGGCGCTCATCCTGGCCGCTGACACCGTCGTCGTGGATATCTCCACCGGCTCGATCCTCGAGAAGCCGCGCTCCGAAAGCCACCACTTCACCATGCTGCGCTCTTTGCGCGACGCCCGCGATCACAGGGTATACACGGCGCTTGTGGCTATGGCGCCGCTCGAGAGTGCGCGGCAGCCGGGCTATGCGCTCGAGTCGCTCGTCGAAGAGACGGCTGTGCGGTTCGATGGGGAGGTCACAGATGAGCTGCTGATGGCGTATGTGCGGACGCGCGAGGGTGCCGATAAGGCAGGTGGGTATGGGCTGCAGGGGCTTGGGTCGATTCTGGTGGAGAAGATCGAGGGGAGCTATGATAATGTCATTGGGTTACCGTTGAAGGCGACGCTGAAGTTGATCGAGAAGGTCATGCTGGAGGCGAATGATGGGGATCGATTGCCGGATGATCCGCTTGATCTTGGGGAGGAGGAAGAGGAGTGAGTGTTTCGAGTGGATATACTATTCACCCGGTGTACATGAACCCATGGTGGTCATTTTATACAGCGAGTTTTTATAGGGGCTTCATCTTTTCATAGAGTACAATACCAAAAGCTTATGGGTTTATGCGGTGGCATGGTCACCTCGGCATGCTGAATATCAATATTTACCTTCATACTCAAGGAGTAGTGACGGCATAGAGGTTGATTCTTCTCCGAGAACCTAGACTACAACACAGGAAACAAAATGGCTGGTAGAGACAAAGGAAATGGTTTCAAGGACATATACATAGGCGGAACGCCTCAACCAAAGAAAGAACCCAAACAACCCTTTTCAAACTCCACTCTATGCGTTCCAGATCCGGCGCAGGGCTTCGGTGACACCAACGTCGTTCGTCTCAAACTCGTACAGGCCGACCGCGGTGGTCAGGGTAAAAGCGCGCAGGAGCCAGTTGCAGAGAGAGGAGAACTTGGGCACACGTTGCGGGCGGAAGTAATCGATGATAGCAGCCCTGCGTATGTTAACAAGTGGCCGCGGGATCAAGCGAGGTGGGCTTACTGGAATCCGATGTGAGAGTGGGTGACAAGGAGCGAGCAAAGAACGGCGTCCATGACGGGGTTGAGCGAGCCAGCAGCGAAGGGAGCGACGCTGAGCGGGATCAGGCCGACGCAGACGAGTCTGTGAGGAGTAAGCATCTGCGACTTTCCGCAATACACGTATAGATTGTCGCGACGAACCTCTCAAAAGTCCAGTGGTAGCTGCCCTCAGCGGGGTGCGGTTCCGGAACGGGGACAGGGTCGTTCACTATCGCGACCAGTTAGTATCAACATCACCGATAACATCCATGCAGATCGAGATCATGGTCCGATTCGAGTGTGCGATATACCGCGGGCAATAATAGCGGATTTCGAGATCGAATCAAAGGTGTAGGGGCGGGTAAAAAAGGTTCCGGAGTCAAGACATACTGGTCCCGTGAAGTTCCTCTGCAAGACCGAGAAAGATTAGCCACCGCATCCAACACATCCGGAACAGATCTCCAATAAAACCATTCCATCCTCTAGGGTCGCAACTTACGAGGCAGCGGAGGCAAGATCTGCTTCCGGGCGGAGGCGTGGAAGGCCACCATCTGCGAAACGCCAACATTCTGACGCAGGAGGGGCGACCGAGTGGTCGCGAGGGTCTGCCGGAGCAGTGACGAGCGCGCAAATGAAGCCATTGTGACGAGTTGGGGGGATTGAGGGACAGAGAAGGTCAACTCGCTCGCACAAGGATGAAGTTGGAACCTCGGGAGTCTCAGTCGGTATGTCATCGAATTGCGGGTCAGGTGATTGGCTGACGGGGTTCCGCCCAGCCGAAATTGGCCGATGCGGGAAACGTTTAGCCCGAGCTATACAATGAGAGGTTCTTGAAAGATGATCTTGCCTACATTGATGATAGACGTTATTTTCGTTTACTGGAAAGCTTGGAAAGTGAATATAACTGAATTAATGCCGGTCGCTATAGGTTTCCATGCCATTCCGCTATACCCGAGGCATCCCGACTGGAGATCTCAGCGGCGGTAGCATCTCATAATGTCGTGAATGTATCGTGTGACTTAATTTTCTTTTTTCTCCTTTTACTCTTCCTTTCATCAAGTCGAATCCATGGTCTAGAACTTGAGCACGGCCTTGCCCTTGTTCTTGCCATAGAAGATGCCAACCAGACCCTCGGCAGCGTTGTCAATGCCGACAGTCTCATGGATGAGAACCTTGAACGAGCCCTCCTTGATCCACTTCTGCACACGCTCCTGGTGCTCCTTGGCGTAGACATCACCCATGCCCGGATCGCCGACAATGAAGCCGCGCAATGTCAGACGCTTGGTGACGATGTTTTGCAGGTTGGTGATCGGGTACGGGGCGGAGTTGTACTGCGAGATGAGACCGCAGACAACGACACGACCAAAGTTCTTCATGGCGTCGAGGGCAGCCTCGAGGTGCTCACCGCCAACATTTTCGTAGTAGATGTCAATGCCCTCCGGGGCGAGACGGGCGAGCGCATCGGCGGGCTTCTCGTTCTTATAGTTGAAGCCACCGTCGAAGTTGAGGGTCTTGGTGATATACTCGAGCTTGTCATCTGAGCCCACGGAGCCGATCACACGGAGGCCTTCGTGCTTAGCGAGTTGGCCGACCAGCTGGCCAACGGCACCACTGGCAGCGGACACAAAGATGGTCTCGCCCTTCTTGGGCTTGCCAATCTCATATAGCGAGGAGTAGGCTGTCAGTCCGGGCATACCAAGCGGGCCAAGGAAGACACGGAGGTCCTCGATGCCAAGAGGGTTCTCGAGCTTGCGGATCCGCACAAGCTGGGCGCTCTCGAGGGCAATGTACTCCTGGACGGCGACATGACCAATGATCAGGTCGCCCTCCTTGTACGAGGGGTTGTTCGAGCGGATAACCTTGGCGATGCTGGCACTCTCAACGGGCTTGTTCAACTGGAAAGCAGGAGCATAGGACTTGATCTCCGCAGAGCGCATGCGCCCGCGCATGTATGGGTCGTAGCTGGTGTAAAGTGATTGCAGGACGACGCCATTGTCCGGAGCCGCAACATTCGCATCATAAGGGGCGGCCTCGATAGTCAGATGCTGGCCGGGGACCGGGTATCCCTGGGGGATCTCGCTGAAGATGAGTGCTTTGTTGGACATGACGTAAAGTGAAGGTTGGGTGGTGATGGAAGGGTGAAGGATGTGAGAGGATTAGAGTCAGTGCAACGCTGCTTTTATAGCAAAGAAATGCGGTAGGACGAGCGGAGCAGGGAGGGTGCCGAGGCAGGATCAAGATGCTTTCATCATTATTAGAAAGCAAGTTTTGCCGTCTGCCGATGGGTCCCGGAGAAGCTTCTCGAGAAGGTTATGCTCTTCAGAGGCTGTAAGGTGCTGACACGACCCACCCCTCTGCACGTCATTCTAAATTGCGACCATTATTACCAAGCATCCATGGATAATTCACTACATCGTCTGGGGACTGATTTCGATGGAAACCTCTTAATTCGCCACTGTAGAATCCAGAAGGCTGCCCCTTGGGAAGGATCTATGAGCCAAGCGGTGGAGCCCGGAGGAACTGAACGCAATTCAGGCCGACGGAAAACCGCCCATCCGGGCAAGAGAGCCGTTGCTGCGCATTGCGACGATGGCAATGAATAATCCGAAAATGGTTTGGATTTCTCAGCACGGAGCAGGTTACCGCTTTTGGTGGGCGCAGAGATCAAGTGGGGCAGATCGCGATTGGTTTGGAACTGGTTCCAACCCGTCCGATCATTGGCTTTATAGACGCCATGCAGAGTAGGGAAATTATACTGAACATCCACATTCTTGACTGGGAAGTGAGTGTAAGTACTTCTATTTTTATGTTAAGTAAGCCATGTTTCAGGTGCTCTGCAAAATATACCTAATCTTGAAGTGGTCCTCTCTGCTAAGGAGACTGGATGTCAGTATATATCTCGACCCTACCTATGTCCGTACGATAGTGAACACCTTCAGAGACATAGAGCGAGTACTTGCTGGTCTATCTAGTTACTCTCTTCCGGGATTGTGCTCTCAATCTGAAAAATCGCTCGAGAGTTTTTTGGATAGTCGAAGTACGCATAAATAGAAACATGACTTGTCCAGCCACACAATACCAACCATCTCTTTCATTGTATCGCCTACGCATGCGCCATCTCCATATCTGGAATCGCATCGACTTCTTGAGTCAGCAACACGACCAATCACCTGGCTTCCGATCGGGCGACAGCACGTGATGATATCGACCGAGGAAGACCCGCGGGCGAAGAGAACATGCCGGGAGTCTGTCTGCTACACCGGCAGAGAGATAAAGAATAGGTACAAGGAATCTATAAGGAGACAAGGAAGCATTCCACGTAGGCAAAAGCCTCCGTGGCGCGTTGGCCACTCTATATCACACAATTTGATGCCAGTATAACCCATGGCGATAGGTAGTTCAAGATGTACAAAGAAGATAAATGCAGCAAGAAATAGCCCATCCAGATACCATATTAAAACAGTCCGTATCCGCCCGCGGAATGCGTGGATCGCAGGAAGTGAACAAGCATGAGATCGGGAACATGTCACAGAGGCCGCCGTTAGAGCCTGATGCCCCTCCGATAACTCCATGTCGACCGAGAAGAGGTATGATCATAATGGTGCGGAATGGGTGATTTGACTTTGGGGGTTGGAAGGTGCTCGCCCCGGACCTCGGCACTCCCGGAGACCGCCGCAGGCTCCCTCGATGCGGGGGCAGAACATGACATGGATGCCCCTTGAGTTGCAGGGAGAAAATAGGATGACCTCAGGCTGAAAAGCCATTATGAAGGCCGGAATGAGTCGTCCACTCGGCCACCTTTGCTCTCGATCTCGGCGATGAGATTTTGTCGCTCTTGGAGTTTTAGGTGCATGTAATCGACAGTCTTTTGCAGAACGATGCTCTCGCTGCGGCCTTGGCCCTCCAGTCCCGGCACCAGTTCTGTCAGACGATCGAATCCCTCCCGTATGGCGGCACGACGCTTTTGTTCGGATGCGATGTGGTTGTTCTTCTTTTCCTGGTCGGTCAGGCGAGGCTTGTCTTTGTCTTGGACGGAGACCGACTTTGATGCAGCGGTCGGGGTCGAGGAAGAGCGGTCGTCGCCATCCTCAGTCTTCATCGTAGCGGGATGCAAGAAGCCAAAACTGTAGGAAAGCCTTGGACTTGAACACACAGGTCTGAATGAGAAGAAAGTTAAGTTGGGAGCCGAGACGAGGGTTCCGAGGTGCGATAGCGATAAGAATCGGTGCGGAGAGGCCAGGCAGGTCTTGGCACTTTTCAACGTCATAGAGAGGCTCCACTGGCACATACCCTGCTTGATCATTTTTCACACCTGGCATCTGCATCTTTTGTCCCGCTCATTGCCCTCTACACAGCCCATCTAGCAATCAAAGGCTTGTGGGGCATACCTTCGATTGACCCTCGCCAAAAACTTCGGTGCGTGATCTTGCCCGCCGTTGCTACACAATCATGGCCCACGAGCCGTTGCATGGGTCCTGTTCCTGTGGTCGCAATCAATATTCGATAGAGCTACCGGACGATGTGACCGACCATGCCGAGGTCTATTTCGATAGCAGCCGTGATAATCGTAGGGTCACCCCCGATCTACTCGTCTGTGATGTCACTAACGTTGAATGGTAGGCCGACTCCACGGCACCCCTCTCACAGCATGGCTTCGAGTTCCACTGGACTGGTACAGATCTCACACAGAATCCTTCTTCCCGGATGAAACGCACTCTTCCATTCGACGGGTATTTTCCCCGCGACACGCGCCTCACACTAAGCGCATTTTCTGCGGATTCTGTGGCACTCCTTTGACCCTCTGGTCAGAGGAACCAATTGAGGAGGCGGAGTTCATGTCGGTTGCAATTGGGAGTCTTCACAGCGAGCACCAGCGAGCCCTAGAAGATCTCGATCTCCTCCCAGACGATTTTGATGAGGACGTTCCTCATGCCGACATCTCGAGTTCTGCTCTCGCTTCGACTAGGGAACCATCGTCCTCTATTGTGGTACCAGCCTTTAGCTCTCCTGATATCTCCCGCAGTTTCCGCCATGGAACCACAGGCGGTATTCCGTGGTTCGAAGAGATGGTTGAGGGCAGTAAACTTGGCCGTTTAATGCGGGCTAAACGAGGCAAGGGTGTGAGTGACGATAGTTCTACCTTATTTGAATGGGAAATCAGCGAATGGCATGATGATGGGACTGGACTTGCACAGGAGGATTCCGAGTCGAGTGGCCCTGCTACAGGGAAGAGGAAACGGGGCACAGCAATTGAGTCTCCCCAAAAGCGTTCATAAATCATATGCCTCTTTGAAGGGCTTTCAGTGCTGAAAGTACATTTTCTTATGGAACTGGCTTCTGCGAATACTTTGCTGTTTAAATTCTGGAGGAATGAATGTTTGCTGTTGGAGGGACCTCGACCCACAGGATGCTGCCATGGAGCCATAAAAATAGCCCTACGCTGTCGTCTCACAATACTTCCAGGTCCTCACGCTGCCCGTGGCTGTCCTAGGCCGAGGATAGATTGGAGAATTGCCTGAAAGGAGTTCCTGGATTCCTATTGGTCCTCACGGATTTAAGAAACACGCTAATCTATATATCGTTAGCGTCCTTCACCCGGGCGTTTTCCCCCAGCCCACGCTAGCTTATAGTAGATTAGTTCTGCGCCTGAGGCGCTGAAATTTCCTAATTGGGTATGACGTGATCTGTTAGCGGCGTTTTCCCAATATAAATACCTGCTGGTGTGTTGAACCCTTCTCTCCCTTCCCTTCTCTCCCCATTTCCATCCTCTCACCCCCGTTTCCATCTTGAAACGAAGGTAAGTCCTCGGTGATGTGATTGTGAATTGAGATGAGTTGATACCACGATATGTATGCCCATGCTGACACAGTCGGGGCCACGATGGGGACGCGTCGGGCCCTGGCATGGGTCCAGATGTCAGGGACCAAGGTTGCAATGTTTGCCTCTCATGTACCGGTGATGTGTGTCCTGTTACATCCCATGGATGTTTCCCCTGTGTGTCCAGAGGATGTCCAACTTGAATATGGCTCACAGAATATAGTCAAGATGGAATCGCCCTCTCCCTTCCCGTCGGGTGCGTCTTACGCACCCAGTTCTGTGTGGGAACGCCCGCGTCGCCCAAGCTTCCTGGGCCGGTTTGTGCCGCATCGTCTTCAATCTTTCAAGAAGGTAAGTTGATAGATGTAGCACCGGGAATACCCAGAACGATATTGATTGTTGTCTGCAGGCGACCGCCAAGGGGGGTTCGGAAGTGGAAGTGGCGACGAAAGTTTGTAAGTCATCATTTAGGGATGGTGAAGCTTGAAAGTACTGAACCATCATAGAAGTCGTCGTGGGGGTGGTGGTTCAAGACCGCCGCCCCTGAGGCTCCAGAGGCCTCGCCGTCGTCTCGGGGAGCTTCCTCGGTGTACCAGCCGAGCCGAGGAAGCTCCAAAGATATGATTCTGCGAAGAATCGCAGGATCCATCGGCTGGGAAACCTTTTCGCTGAGCGAGTTGTACCCTCGCCGCCGGTCTCCAGCGTTTCTGGGGGACTCTCCCGATTTGGACGGCCCGCCGCTGCCTAAGTGGTGTCTTTTTCCCACCCCGTCTCCCTCACCTCAGAGATCACCAGAGAAGGAAACATTCCCCTTCCACATCTTCCCCCTCCTCGACGCTTTCACCGACGACAACCAGTCTGTGCCCGCGTCCCCTTCCCCCTCCCCTTCTTCCTCTCGTTTCGCGGCGTCCTTGAGATACGCCCTCTTTCACACGCTGCTGGGAGCTACGATGGCTTCGGACGGCAGTGTTGCACCTGCGCCGGGGCGGTTTCCGCCTCGTTCCTCATCGCTGCAGACTGCGGCTGATGAGGGGACTCTCGGAGTTGGGCCAGCCAACTTTGAGGATTTCATCACGCGCCACCCGGAGCTCGATGGTAAGGTCATCCAGACCAACGTCGTCCGGGCCCCCAAGCCGCGAGTCAATCGCGTGGCTGGTGGGTTGCGCAATGCCTTCGCTTTGCGCCGGTCTCCCGTGCGCCCTCAGCCGGCATTTGAGATCCTCTCCTCCAGCACCGAGAGTTCAGGCGCGGTAAAGCCTGCTGGGAGGTCCCTCTGGAAGTCGGCTTCGGCTTCCACCCTCCGGTCCCTCGCCCATCCTCTGGCGTCCCTGGGCAGCGCCACCACCTCCTCCTCCCCCTCTTCCCTCCGCTCCCCCTCCTCCCCCCTCTCCCTCTCCTCCCCGGCCCCGACCCCGGCCATCCTCCCGCCGGCCGCCCCCCGGTGGTTACTCCCGTCGGACGCGACCTGGCACGGGACCAGGCCGTCCAAGAAGTTCAGCGAGGCCTCGAGCGCCTCACCCGCCTGCACGAGCAGGTGAAGAGCCGGCAGCGCCGGAAGATGATACTTGATGTAAGTGAATCCTTTATATTCATCTCATATCTGTTTTGTTTCATCTAATGAAGTGAATGAAATCTGACATTTCGATCATTTCAGGATATCATCAAGCTGCACTCTCTGCTGTCGGCCTACCAGAGCCGAGAAGACCGCTGCAAGGAGCTGGAGGGGCTCCTTGCCATGTACCGAGGCGAGACCGCCCTGCACCGCCGAGGACTGATCCAGTCCTTCGACCAGGCGTGGGAAAGATACAACGACCTCGTTGACTCGCACCCGCACGAACGCGGGCGGCCAACCGAGCGACAATAGAGACGCCTCAAGTCTTCGTTTCTCGCGCGCCTATCAAGTCTCCTTATCTCCCGTCTCAGACTTTCGCGCCTTTCACGTCTCTGAATTGTCGTGCCTCTCAACTCTCGCACCTCTCGCAGCTCTTGACCATCTGGCAGCTCTTGGCCCTCTCGCAGCTTTCACCCCTCCTGTGGATATTACTTGGAGTTTCAGTCTGGCAAGCCCGCATACATCACCGGCTCTTCTTGCCGTCAGTCAACATTTTTCGAAAGCTGCAGGCCGAGACTCCTCGACTCTGATTTACGACCTCTCTTCTCAAATCTTCTTTTTCCACTTGGGCTTTCATCTTCCTTTCTTTTTCCACATTTCTTTGGCCGGCCTTTTCTTCCAGTCATTTCAGCATCACCAGACAAGCAGCTTGCTGAAACCTCCTCACGACTGACGACTGTACGATTACCATGATTTCCGGGGCGTTGCGCAAATCAGCTTTGACTTTCAAGTTCGACATTCAACCGCTCTCTGTTGTTTTTGGGCTCGCCGTTATCAAACGACCTACTACATATTTTTATCTCCGCATTATTTGACCAGTAAAAGTAACAACCTTAACACTTAAACCTGTGGTGCGAAATTGAGGCAATAGATAGGGACCTATCACGCCCGGCTATTGCTTATACACACCCTGATGAGTTCCGACTGAGTCCTCTTGCCCCGAACTTGCAGCGTCAACCCAACGCCAAGACAAACAATGACAACTCCAAATTCTTTCAAGACAGACATCACCAATTGCACCGTCGCGTTTCCATTCCATGAGACTAAAGGTCGAGCCATGGAGAAACCACATGAACACCGCATACAGCGTGCGCACAAGGATCAAGGACGTACAAATCCCGACAGCCAATAAAACTCGGCGCTCACTCTCCGCTATAGAACCCGCGTGGCGCACCAAAACCAGAAGCATTAATGCGAGCAGTGCACATGCAACCACATAGAGAATCATGCCGACCTTGATCTTGATGTCCGGGTGCTGTAGACCCTCGATAGACATGCCGGCTGTGATGGCGGCGATGCTGAGTGCCAAGGCGACCACGGTGAATATGCGGAAGAACTGGAAGACGTGATTTGAAAGAACGGGCGTGGCAATTCTTTGCGTAGTAGACTGATTCCTACACGTGGGTCAATATGAGCAATCTATGTCCGGAGTATGCACGGGTAAACCCACGCTCGCGAAAGAAGGCCTGTGCACGTCAGCATTAGTGGCGATAGACCGATGGAGCTGCAGATTGCGAAGGCGATAAACAGATTCCTCGAAGGGTTATTTATCGTTGGCAGGCCGCAACTAGAGCCCACGATTCGTGTGACGGTAAATAGTACGAGCCAGAGGAAACCGCTGCTGTTTGCAAAGCCATGACGAACGACCAGGAAGAGGGAGAGAACGCAGTCGGGGAATAGATGCTCAACACCAGGATCGAGATGCCACAGCGGTATGTGACGCTCAAAATGGTGGGTCGGTATGAATTCGAATATTTCAGTCAATTAGGATTACCCACGACGCCAAAAAGAGATCCTGCTGGGATTGATGCGGGTTTGAAGGATCGGCGCGTGAACGAATTTCCTTATATGGGTTCGCTATGCAATTCGGATACCAGTTTAGGCAATGAGACTCGCGGTGGCTATGTCAACTCGATGAGCTTGTATCCACTCTATGCCATACATAATAATGACCGATTGTGATTGCCAATCGCATTACTTGCCTGAACGGGTATAGCGCAGGACGGGCCTGTGGGGCTGCATCGCCGCAGCCACATCGCATGTGCCCATATCTTTCCCTCGCCGCGCCGAATGGCTTTTCCAATGTCGCTTTCCTCTCGCAATGGTTTATTGTGGTAAACCTAGCAAGGGCTGCGGTCACTGCCGCACGCGCAAGATCCGGTGCGATCAAGTACGCCCGGCATGTTCGCAATGTATCCGGGCCAAGCGGGAATGCCCCGGGTATCGGGATCAACTGTCGCTCATGTTCCGCGATGAGAGCCAATCAGTGCGGCACCGAGTGGCCAAATCTAGCTCCAGCGAGAGAAATTCCTCGAAAGAAAAACGCTCGAATATATCCGCGCGAGCTGCTTCCCCAAGTAAGAAAGCAACGAGCATATCCAACCAGATCTCCAGATCCGACCTTTCCCCATCGGGTGTGCAGAACGTCCGCCCCAACCCCGATGCATCCATGTCTGTCATTGCACGCCCATGGCAGATGCCAATGGAGATCCAGCCCCCCTCGCAGCCTACCCCGGAGGAGGCAATCTGTTTTTATTTACAGGCCAATGCGGTTCCCGGTGGCCTCTGGATGAATGAGTTCGTTGCCACCTTCTTGATGCAACCGGGGGGATCTACTAGCAAGAAGGCCATGCAAGCAAGTATGAAAGCGGTCGCGTCAGCCACGTTGTGCCGTGTAAGGAAAGTGGAATCCCTGCGACCTGTCGCACGGAACGAATACCTCTCGGCTTTGACCCTCCTCAATACTGCACTAGCCGACGCCGAGGATGCGAAAACCAATCAAGCCCTAGGAGCCGTGGTGCTCTTGGCTGTATATGAAGTAAGATTTGCTCCGCTTCCTTCCAGTCAGACGAGAAAAACGGGCCGTGAACTGATGCCCCCGGTAGATCATTACGGCGAGATCAACACATGATATTGACCTCTGGACAAATCATATATCTGGAGCCACTGCCCTTCTCGACCTACGGGGTACAGATCAACTCAATACAGAGGCCGGCCTTCGTCTATTTATACACCTCCGCTACCAGATTGTAAGATCCACTTTCACCTTTTGGTCATTTCAGACCCTAACCATCTAGCCAGATCATAAGTTGTCTGCAAAGGGATGCCCCTGTTCCCCAATCTTTGATTGATTGCAGCAAGCTCGCTATGTTTCTCCGACCGGGAGACGCCCACAGCAACACCCTGACAATGATCATCGGTAAACTTTCGAATCTTCGGGCCGATATCAAAAGGGGGGCCTTCAATACCGAACAGGAAATTATCTCAGCTGGGTCCGTCATCGAAGCCGAATTGGTTGCCTGGCTGGCCGTATTGCCGCCTGACTTTTCCTATGAAACCCGGGGCATCAAATCGCCCCACGACTTCCTGTTTCAGGAACGTTGTCGAGGGCTCGCCCCGTACGATGATCAGTATCACGTCTACCCTGGCCTCTTCACGGCCAACATGTGGAACCAATATCGCTGCGCCCGGATTCTTATCAGCGAGATTCTTCTGTCGCAGCTCCGCCAAATCTCGGATGCATCGTCGCTACGATCGCTCTCGGACGAATTCCGGCTTGAATGCCAAACCTTGCGCGCCACCATTCGGCGCCTGGCGGTGGATATTTGCCGTAGTGTTCCGTTTCATCTGTGCGCGCACATCGAGCATTCGCCTCAGTGTCCCCCGCCTCAGAGTTTCCTCGGTGGCCTTATGCTGCTGTGGCCGATGTTCTTGGCAGCCGTGGTTGAAAGTCCAACTCATGCGCTGCGCCGATACTCCGTGCAGTGCATGAAGATCATTGGTCATACTATGGGAATGGACCAGGCCCTTGCGCTGATGGATATCGCGGCTGCGGACCCGGGTATCCTACACGTCGCGACGGAGGATGGAGAGAGTCGGATCACCGAAGAACCGAACGTACCGACATGGAGCATGTCCGTGCCAAATGCTACGGTCGCGAAGAAGCACCCAGTATCACTGAGTCACTCGGACTATGGTGAGCTTACGCCCATGGCCGAAATCGAGGAGGACGGAAGCTCTGCTTTGTACATATCATAACTTGTACCGTTGGCGTTGGGGCAGAGTTGTCGGGCTATTGAATTTATTGGACTACAACTCGTCACGTCAATAATGTATACATCTTGCCTTGTCGGGAATCTAGTAATTTCTTGTTACGGAGTATGCGTGTTGGAAGGTGATGCAGCCTTACGAAGCGGGCTGTGCTCGACTCAGCCCTGCGGGGTTGCGCTCCATCGTTCTTAACGCCCACGCCTCGGTCGCGCCGGGTTCATTAAACAGGGCTGTACCAATGCCTATCATGCATAGCCATCCACTTATACGCGATGTTCTGCCTTGAGGCCCCAAGACCCCGCGCGCTAACTGGGCATGACATACCAAGGGCGATGGGACCCACCCCCAGGGGGCCTTTGATCGCCATGACCCAGCCGCCCGAATGAGCCTTGGTTCTGCCCTACAGACGTCCGACGTCTCCGAATACGATGGAGATATAAGATGACGCTGTGCCGCGCGCTCTCTCACTTGTTCCATCGACCCTGGAACCGCAAACTCTACCCAGATACCACCACGCAGCGACCATTGCATGCGCTTTGCATCATTTCTCTTCAAAGCCCTCGCAATGCCCCTGTTTGAAAAGAGCACACCTCCCCCGCTATGGTCTTCCTTTGGTAGCCATCGCCGTCGGGAGTCTACCCAACAAGAGAAAGCACAAGCACCCGCACCAACATCAACATCCGAAAAAATGGGCAATACACATTCCCGAACCAAGAGTCGTGGCAGCTCTATATTCACACGCTGTCGCCCGTCCTTTAGAAGGAGTATGTGGGACCCACCGGCCTACGACTCCCTGGACTGGAAAGCACCGGCCACGAGCAAGACATCGAGCGAGGACTCGGACTCGCGCTATGCATTCCTCAAAGACTTTGACACCATCTTCCTCGTCGACGACAGCTCCAGTATGAGTGGACCGCGATGGCACGAAGCCGAGGAAGCCATTGCGGCTATCGCCCCGATCTGCACGCGCTACGACAGCGACGGCATCGACATCTACTTCCTGAACCACCGCCGCACATCGACCGCTCACTCCACCGGTTGCTACAGTAATATCACGACGGCCGCCGACGTCCAGGAGATCTTCAGCAACGTGCGGCCGCGCGGGTCCACGCCCGTGGGGAAACGACTGCTGGAGATCCTCGCGCCGTACCTCCGGCGCGTCGAGCGCATGCAGAAGGCGCGCAATAATCACGGCGACGGGGTGCTGTGCGACCCGGCGCTGTACGTCAAACCGATTAACATCATCACCATCACCGACGGCGAGTTCACGGACGATGCCGAGAGCGTGATTGTGCAGGTGGCGCGGGCGCTGGATAGCCCGCGGTGCGGGGCGCTTCCGTGGCAGATTGGCATCCAATTCTTCCAAATCGGCGACGACGAGAATGTGCGGCGGTATCTGCAGGAATTGGACGATGATCTGGGCAAGTGGTTTCGCGATGAGCAGCTCCGGGATATTGTTGACACCGTGCCGTGGCGGGGCCAGCGGGGAAGCTCGTTGGATGCCGACGGCATCTTGAAGTGTGTGCTCGGGTCTGTGAATAAAAAATACGATCGCCGACAAGTGTGATGGTATCTTCTTTGTCTTCTATCTTAATTTTCGATTCTCTTGTGTTACTGCTCTACTTTGATGGCGCTGGCGCTGGACCGGGGGAATTCGGCCACTGCAATGAATAATGACATGTCCACCGTTTTCAACTCACCCACTTTAATCTCCGTCTCAATCTGCAAGCGCCAACAATATTGGCAAGTGGGATCTTATCTCCTTGCACGAACTAGCGCGTCCACGTATGTACCTTGCAGCTGTGGAGATGTCGAACCACGGTAGCGACGCCCCTTGCAAAGAATAGGAAAGGGGGAATTCAGACCTCAGGGCAATAATCAAATACCAATTGACAACAGATCCCCGGAGCAGAGGAATATTTCATATCCACCAGGGTGACATCGAACTAGCTCTATTTACGGAGTACCTTTCCCGGGATCGCTCGTCCGTGATTCGGGATCGACAGCCAAAGTCATCATCGTCAACCCCCGCAGTGGCGATCGCGGTAGAGAGAAAAAAAACTCACCCTCGGCCACGCAATCTCCCCTTCTTCTTCTTCTTCTTCTTCTCTCTCTTGCTGCAACCTCAACACCCGCGCTTCCTCCTCCAACCTGCACTTCGAGGGTGAAACCCAGCGCTCAAACCGCCCCTGAATCGAAGCGCCACGAACCCCTGGACGCAGGAACGGGCGCTTCCTCCTCGTCGATTATTGGTCCCGCTTGTCTGTACTGGAGCTCCCCAGACCACATCACATCTCCGCGCTTCCAGAGACAGCGTCCCTCCCCTTTGAGCTGTGGTACCTGCAGGGCGATGGCCCCGGGGTGACACTTGTCGGCGTCGTCAGACTCCACCCCCGAAACGACTGACGGTTCTGCGACCTGTCACAGGCCTGCCTGAAACAGGTACAGCCAACGCTGCCCGATTCTTATTTTAGAAACGTTTGTTTATCTCCTGGAAGCTTATATACCTCGCTGCGTGCTCTTTCGTGTGTTGGCTTGTGTGTTGCACTGTACTATATCCCGGGGGTGTTTGTGGTCCATTTCTCTCTGCCTTCTACATTCGCTTTGATAGCTTTTCCTTGTATATCGCCGATCGTTTATATTTCTTTCCACTTTTCGTTCTTACTTTCCTCGTTGCATTTGCTCTGTTCCACCCTTCGTTTCTTGAGCGCTTGTTGCATTGTTATGATATCGACCACCCTCATGACTTTTCTACTGTGAGTCGCCCGGTCATTGTGGGGAGAATGTCCGACTAACGCCCGTCGCTAGCACTACCAACCCCGATGTTCGATCGGTCCATCTGCTTGGATCATGGGACAATTTCTCGAAGCCGTATGCGATGGAGCGCGACAAGCGCGTAGGGCCCGGGCATTGGCGAGGATGTCACACGTTTACCGACATTATGGCCGACGCCCCGAATGACACGGCTCAATGGCGCTCCGGGGGACTCAAGATGGGCGCCACCTACTGGTACTATTACCTGCTGAATGACGACGTCGAGTTCTACAGCGAGGTGGAACCCGTTACCACCAAATGCCCGTTGCTGCCCGGTCAGCCCGTGAACGTGCTCAATGTGCCCATCATTCTTCCCGACAGTCGTCCGCATAGCCGCTCCAACAGTCACGGCTCGGAAAAGTTTGAACATCGCACCATGAACCCGGAGGACAAGTATATGAACCCGCGGAAGCCGCCCAAGCCCGACCTGGCGCGACTTCAGACCTCTGGGCCTCGTCACAAACCCTCGCCATCCTATCCTCTCAGTACCTCACCGATTGGCAAGATGATTCACCGCAGCGCTTCTCAGCCCAACAGCGCTTTGCGCCGCAAGTATCAGGCCAAAGACGCGCGCTCGGTCTCTCCACCATGCACGCGCGGCGTTCAGCCACCCTTTCCACTGCCCAACGAGGGCCCAAGTCAGAAACGGCATCAGGAAACCCCTCATTCCAAGGTGCCACGAGAAGAGAAGACCCTGGAGGAACGCCGGAATATCCCCGGTATCCGTGTCAACGCTACCGGTCTGTCCCCTTCGCCCTCGAAGCATCGGGCGAAGCCTCCTCCCTCGACGATCCAAAGTCGTCGTGCATTGAAAGCCAACGGGCATGATCCCGCCCATGCTCTTGGTCATCTTACCGTGAAGACTCGTCCGCAGCCTCGCAAGCCCGATATTGCCCCGGGTGCCGCCAACTCCGAATTATCTGCAGCCGATGAAATGCGGGCAATCAAGGAAGCATTGGCATTGTCGGCCGAGGCCAACTCTAGTGACATGGCGACGCCGAGGGGCCCGGATTCCAGCGAGAAGCGGCTTCCGTCCCTTCCTAACACACCTTCCTCTGTCATGGACGAGGCCGTGCGCTCCCTCGATGAGGTCGACCAGGCAATGAATGACCAGGTGCCGCGCAGTCACTTTTCCAGCATGACCGCCGACGAGTCCACCAATTCCCGGGTCGTCCCCGAACGCAGCCGCTTCTCGGAATGGAGCACCGACACGGAGACCGAGGATCACACTCCCGCGTCCATGGTCTCAACCTCGACATTCAACCACCCAATCGCCGAGTCTCCGGCCGTGGACGACTGGAGAACCCCGGACTTGTCGCAACCGAATGATGCGGCGACCAACACCGATCCCAACACACCGCACCTCACCGTCCACTCCAAGCCCTCTTCCCCCAACTCCGCGTCGGGAGACATTCCACCCTGGAATCCGCCCTTGCCCGAGTTCACCGTCTCTCTGGCTCCCGACATGGAGGGCTCCGGCCTGGGAATCGAGCCGGCCGACGAGGTGGAAAGCAACCCTAAGCGCCACGCCGCTCTTTTCAGTGCCCTACAGTCCATGGAGCAACTTTCGCTCTCACAATCCTCTAATGACTCGCCGATTTTGTTGCCTGAGCTGCAACGAGGATCGAGCAACGAAACCCCCACCTCTGACGGCCGCACACCCTCACGGCGCAGCGACGCCTCGTTCCGCGGCAAGGCCACGATGCAGGAAATGATGGACGAGCTCAGTTACCTGAAGAACATGATCCAGGCTGAGATGGACGGGGAGCCATTCTAATTTTATCGCATCGGTGGCTGGCCCCCGATGCTTGTATCCAGTATCCGTAAATAGAACTATTGTGAAATACACGCATGGAATATTCTTTTAAATCTACAACACCAAAAATTCGCATCATACATAATCGATTGTATTCCATATCACGCGGGCCAAACTACGTCAACTCCCAAATCGATTCGCGCCCACAAAACAACGCGCCAAGACTCCACCCGCGATCAACACCGCCAGACACGAATCCAGGTCCCAACCCCAGACAAGCTTGGCCCTCGCATTCTCCCCTGCCGCTGTTCAAAGCATGGGCTGAATCGGTCTCTTTGCGCGTGGCAGCAACAAGACACAATGGCAGACGCTCCGCAGCTCACGCCCGTCAGCGAAAAGGCTCTGCCGGCGAAATGTAAACCCAGCACGCTGGCCTACTGTCCCACGATGGACCTGATAGCCCTGTCGACGGACGATGACGAGCTGCGCGTATTCCGGTTGAACGGGCAGCGGGTGTTCGGGGGGTCATTCAAGGGCGATCCGTACCTCGGCGAGAGCGAAGAAGATGGGGAGGTGCGGGCATTGGCATGGAAAGGAAATGGTAGGTTTGATTCTCTGACAACTGAAGACCGAACCGTATCGTGTCTAACCAGGTGCTAGGTCGCTTGCTTGCGGTCGCGTGCGGCGACGGCTCGCTTCGCGTGATCAGCGCGTACAATGGCAAGACGGTGCACCACTACCCGGCTTACCAGGGGCGCGGCGACGATGACTCGGTCGAGGATCAACCGCCATTGCCCAAGGTGACTTGTCTAGGCTGGGGCGTGAACTTCACCGATAGCAAGGCCACGCAGAAACACCTGCATGAGTCGGCCGGTCAGATCTCGGTTGAAGACCTTCTCTCTCCCGGTATTCATCCCTCCAATGCGGCCGCGCTGCTGAAAGCCGATCTGCCGCGCGACCTGGCACTGCTCGATATCGAAAGCTCACTGCCCAAGCTGAGTACTCTCCCCGCAACGGGGGCCGAGGACGATCTGTTCAGCTCGCGAGCGTCTATCGATGCGATCTTCCATTCTGCGGTCAAAGACGCCAGTGACTCCGTGGATGTAATTTTCGTCGGCTTCAGCGATGGATGTGTGCATTTGCGCATCTTTGATTGTTTCGAGATCGGCTCGTTCCCCGTGGGCGAGTCGACGGGTCTCGCGGACTCGTGTCGGATTCTTCGTCATGCGTCGCATCCGATGAGCTCAACGCATGCCTTGCTTGCTTCGTCGGGCGAGGGCCAGTCCCGGAAATCTTTGGATCTTGTCACGCTTGACCTTCGCTTCATCACCAAGTCTGGACGATACTTGTCGCTGCTTGCGTCCAAGACGACTCAGCTGCAGAACTTGCTCCGGTATATCGGACAGGTGCAGCGGCAGATTGAGCTGGAGTGGAAAAATGCCCAGGAGCTGCCTGCGAGGTTCTTGCGCAGCGTGAATGAGGACTTGCAAGAAAAATGTCAGTGCGATTTTGTCACTGCTATCTATCATTTCGTGGTGACTGGGCACTGTTTCGAACCGATGAGGGAGTTTTTGGTAGACATCGTCGGTGAGAGGGTATGTCTCCCGACCTGGTGATGTATGATGGGAGCTAACGAGGAACAGGGACATAAGCGATGGGACAAGGCGGTTTCAGGCGGTTACGAGAGTATCCGACGATTGACACATGAATGTCTTCTTCCAGCATTGGAACGAAGCCAAGTGCTTATGAGCCGGCTGGTTGGTCTGTCGAAATTCCACAAGCTGAGCGATGTGCTTGGACTCGATACACCAAGACTGAACGCAATCGTCGAGACACTTGACTGTTTACATCTCCTCTCCCATCGTATCCTAACCAACACCAACGAAGAACTGAAGCAGTTCAATGCCTTTTCAAGGTGGCTGCGACACGAGATCACTATTCTGAATAGCGAGCCACTGTCTCAAACACTGGAAGAGAACCTCGAGAAGCGGGACCTATTCGATGTTCCTCCGACTGTGAAGTACATCACCGGTGCCCTTCGCAAGAGCGTTCTCCGGAATTTCATCCGCCAGCTTCCCATGCTGGGGGTCCCTCAGCCGCCGACGACCGTGACGGATAAGTGGCTTCCGGATGGTCATGACCGGTCATTCTACGATACTTTCAAGTCTCTGCTTCAGCAACAACGTCAAATTCAAGCTGAGGGAGGCGACGGTACGAGCGTAGACGCGCCAAAGCTAAACGACCTGACCAGGAGACTGGGGATACAATTTGAGAAGGTCTTTGCCGAGATCGCATTGACACAGCGACGCGGAATTCTGCACCGGTCTCCGTTGACCCTGTATACGGATTGCGACGAAAGTGTCTCGGACGTCAGGATATGTTATGAGGTAATTTACTCTACAAAACCTATAGGTCGATATGGCTTATGCTTTTCTCAGGACTCCGAAGAGGGCCAGCCCTGCTCAATCTACGTTGCGATCCGGTCTTCTACTACGACTTCTACAATTTATATCTACCGCGTTGTGCTGGACTCCATCAACGGAGTCAGTTCAACTCGCGCTATATCCATCGCGCCAATCGTTCTGCCAGGAGGCGAAGTGCGCCAACTCCGCTTCGTCGACGATGATACCTTAATGGTCTTATGGGCAAATAGCCGTACGTACCACACCCTGTCCGTATGATGGGAGATGGGATACTGACTCTACACAGAAGGGCCATCCTACCTCCTCAACTTCCCATTCCAGCCTTCTTCTGTCCGGTCTCCGTCTGCTTCCGACACTCCTTCTTTTATTGATTACAGCCCCTGTGATCCTCATCCCACGACTGCTAAACCAAGCGGACAAGCACCGCCTCTGGATCTGTCTGTTTTGTCAGAAGCTGGTGCGATTCGACATGTCTTTGCGACCTCAGGCTCGAAGACGAAACCCATTCGAGTTGATGTCCATGGTCGGAAGGACCGTCGGGCGATCTGTGTGCTGTATGGTGATGCAATGCGGTATGATGTTTTGGATATGGATGCTGCTCTTGAGGATGAAGAGGAAGAAAACTGAGGTGACTGAATGGAATTGTTCGTATTTATTTTGCATGAGATAGATGCATTGAGGTGTTAGCGAGGGTCATGCTTCTTCCTTTATGAATTGTTATGAAAGGTTACGCGGTGCTGAAAAAGGCGGCAATTGTGGGCGAAAGAAATACTCGAAATATATTTTTGAAGACCCTCGAACCCAAGGTTTCCAAGGTGCCTCGTAACTGTGGCTGGGCAAGAAGGTCAGACATATAGATATCTAAATAATATAGCTTACCAAGGATAGAGGATATGGTTACATTTAGAAAGCGCAACGCGCGCCTTATATAAACAAAACTTGTTGTCTAATTTTATACACACCACCAGGAGTCATCCGTCTCTACTCCGTAGGTTCGCGCTGTATCAAGGGTACCATCTATTGGACTACAAGATTGGTTCTAACCAAAAAAGCACATAGCAAGCCCACCAGACATTGCATCATACGATCGAACAGAGCCGAGCCAGAACCTCCTTAGCACACGACGAGGCTGTGAGTGATCAGCGATCAACGATCAGCGTGGATGGTGACGATCAGGGGTGACGGCGACGCCACGGGGATCCTTTGGAAGATGCCACGCTGCCGGATCGCAGTAGCCTGGCAAAGATTTGTTGCCACCCCTTGCCGGAGTCGCTAAGAATAAAACCCGGACGAACTAGCACTAATAAATTTTCTGGACAGGTCCAGTTGACTGGGGGATTCACAGGAAAAATGGAGCGTGTGTGTGGCCAGGGCTCAATGGGTCTGTCGCTGGGGCCACGGAGTGGCCAGTGGATGCTTCTTCAAGCAGCAAAACCAAAACAAGCAGGCCATGGAGGGGCCAAGTGACAGCTGGCCCGTCCACTCTGGAAATTCAAGGCTGGTACTCCGTATAGAGGCTAGAATTGATTCAAACATTGACAGTCTAGGATAGAGGTTGATTTCAAGGGTAGAATGAAATCAGTGGAATTTGGTTTCCAGTCAATTTCACCGCCTCAGGCACAAATCACATGATCATCACACTTACAGCCAATCACAGGGTCCGCCCAATGAACCTCATCCCCCCCCCAGGCCCTTTTTGGTGTCCAAATCCTCTCTCAAAGCCCTTTTTGCTTTGATACTCTTTCAACACCTTCTCTTCCTCTATTATCTCTCTTCCCTTTCTTTCTCTCATCCCCCTTCCGGTTGGGTCCGCTGGAAAGGCACGTTATCCTCGTTGTGTCTCCTCGCGGCAAGACCTGGTGCATGCTTCGTCATATCCACAAAAACACCCCGTCCCTTTCCACACCCACCTGCACCTCTAGGGATTCGCCTTCCACCACATCCTGTCTCTGGTGGTGATTCTCAAGTAGCCTGTGACAATTTCTTGACTGTCTGCAGGTCTCCCGCGTTTTGATTCCTTTCCTTTCCGCCTTTTCTTTTTTTTTTCTCCCTCCCTCCTCCCCCACATCTCCCATCTTTGGAGTCTCCTACACTCACCATGGATGCTCGTCAGGTGTTGCAAAGCACCCTCGCCCCGGGTATGTTCGAGGCCCTTTCTATTCATTGCATTTGTGGCTCGCTTGAAAGCAGTCGCGCGTGTGTGTGCCCCCCGCTGACCGTGATTGTCTCCCGCAGATGCGGCGGAACGTACCAATGCTGAGCAGCAACTCGCCCACGCGGCCGAGGTCGACTTCGTATGTGATCCTCCCACTTTCCTCGATTTGTCCCTTACTTTTGGCTTGAAGTCACCTATCCCATGCTAACATGCTGTCTTGTTGATAGGCTGTCTACCTCATCACTCTGGGCCAGGAACTGGCCAACGAGAGCAGTCCCGCCCACATCCGTGTCGCTGCCGGTATTGCCTTGAAAAACGCCTTCACCTTCCGAGACCAGGCCAAGCTGCGTGAGGTGCAGCTGCGATGGGTTCAACAGATCAACCCCGAAACCAAGACACAGGTCAAGGAGCTCGCGCTCAAGACCTTGCACTCACCCGATACCCGAGCTGGGAACGCGGCTGCCACTCTGATTGTCTCGATTGCCGCCATCGAGTTGCCGCGCAATGAGTGGACCGACCTGATGAACATCCTCGTTCAGAACGTGGCCAGCGGCTCCGACGCCCTCAAGCAGTCGTCTCTCACCACCATCGGTTTTATTTGCGAGTCTCAGGACACCGATCTTCGGGCAAGCCTCGTTGCCCACTCCAATGCCATCTTGACTGCCGTTGTTCAAGGTGCTCGTCGTGAGGAGCCGAACATGGAGGTTCGGTATGCCGCCATCGCCGCTCTCAGTGACGCTGTCGACTTTGTGCGCTCAAACATGGACAACGAGGGCGAGCGCAACTACATCATGCAAGTCGTCTGCGAGGCAACCCAGGCCGATGAGGTTCGTGTGCAGGCCGGTGCTTTCGGCTGTCTCAACCGCATCATGGGTGCCTACTACGAGAAGATGCGCTTTTACATGGAGAAGGCCCTGTTTGGTCTCAGCATCATGGGCATGAAGAGTGAAGAGGAAGAAGTTTCCAAGCTCGCGATTGAGTTCTGGTGCACTGTCTGCGAAGAGGAGATCGCCATTGAGGACGACAACGCCGAGGTATGTGCATTGCCAACTTGATCTTTTTTTGGCTATGATATACTAACCCTTTCCTTAGGCTCAGCAAGAAGGCACTGAGGCTCGCCCGTTCTTTGGTTTCGCTCGCGTTGCGACCCGTGAGGTTGTCCCCGTTCTGCTGCAGGCCATGTGCCGTCAGGATGAGGATGCCACTGATGACGAGTACAACGTGTCGCGTGCCGCTTATCAGGCCCTCCAGCTTTATGCTCAGTGCGTCCAGGGCGATGTTATTCAGCCTGTTGTAGGATTTGTTGAGGAGAACATTCGGAACGAGGACTGGCGCCGCCGTGATGCCGCCGTGGCTGCCTTCGGTGGCATCATGGAGGGCCCCGAGCCTCGCGTGCTGGAGCCTCTGATCAAGCAGGCTCTGCCTGTTCTCCTGGGCATGATGGAGGACAGCTCCGTCTCAGTCCGTGACTCCACTGCTTATGCTCTGGGTCGTGTGTGTGATTGCTGCCCCGAGGTTCTGGACCCTGATGTCCACCTGCAGCCTCTCATTTCATGCCTCTTCAATGGTCTTGCAAGCAGTCCTAAGATTGCCAGCTCATGCTGCTGGGCTCTTATGAACGTTGCCGATCGCTTTGCAGGCGATGCTGGCTCCCAGACCAACCCCCTGTCGAAGCACTTCGAGGACAGCGTGAAATCGCTTCTGGCGGTGACCGAGCGGTATGTGTCATTGCGTAGTTTTATCGAACGCTAAATCTAACTCCAGTATAGACAAGATGCAGACAACCAGCTGCGTACCGCTGGATATGAGGTCCTCAACTCCTTTGTCATGAACTCGGCCAACGACAGCCTGCCTATGATTGCTACTCTCTCCGATGTGATCATCCAGCGTCTTGAGCAGACCATTCCCATGCAGCAGCAGGTTGTGAGCACTGAAGACCGAATCCTCCTGGAGGAGATGCAGACCAGTCTGATCAGCGTCATCCTGGTAAGTCCAATCATATCTTTTTGTGAAGCTTATCTAACAACATCTCAGGCTATTGTTCAACGCTTCGAGGTCGACATCAAGCCGCAGGCCGACCGCATTATGCACGTTCTGCTCCAAGTTCTATCCACTGTCGGTGCCAAGTCGAGCGTGCCGGATGTTATCTTCGCTACCGTTGGCTCCATCGCCACTGCACTGGAGGATGACTTTATTAAGTACATGGACTCGTTCAGCCCGTTCCTGTACAATGCTCTGGGCAACCAGGAGGAGCCTGGTCTCTGCTCCATGGCCATCGGACTGGTTAGCGACATCGCGCGTGCCCTCAACGAGAAGGTCCAGCCTTACTGCGACACCTTCATGAACCTGCTTCTCGGCGTTCTCCGGGTATGTCATATCTCAACACACGGGCGAATTTGTGCTAACTTTCGCCTGATAGACCTCCACCAACCAGCTTAAGCCGGCTATCCTGGAGACCTTCGGTGACATCGCCCAGGCGATTGGAACCCACTTTGATACGTACCTGACTGTGGTTGGCGGTGTTCTCCAACAGGCATCCTCCGTTACCACTAGCTCCGACCTCTCCTACGACATGGTCGATTACATTGTCTCGCTGCGCGAGGGAATTATGGACGCTTGGGGTGGTATCCTCCTCACCTACAAGGGCAAGCCTCAGAGTATGTTGCCACAACTTGCCAGTTAGTCTTATTGCGCTGACATCAAGAACAGTCACTCAGATCCAACCCTTCGTCGAGTCAATTTTCCAGCTGCTTCAGATCATTTCCCAGGAGGGTAACCGGAGCGAGGGCTTGATGCGCTCTTCCATGGGTGTCATTGGGTATGTTTTGCGGCCATTGACTTTCAACTTCCTAAATATAGTGCTAACTTCCAATAGTGATCTTGCCGACGCTTTCCCCAATGGTGAGCTTGCTCAGTTCTTCCGTAGTGACTGGGTCACTGCTCTCGTTCGCGAGACCCGCACAACTCGACAGTACAGCGATCGTACTATCGAGACTGCGCGCTGGACTCGCGAGCAGGTCAAGCGTCAGATCAACATGAGTACCGGGATGGCTTAGATTTAGCATCGGCGCTTTTCGTCGCATCGATGACCAACCGGTGTCCTTGTTCACTGGCAGACCAAAGAATGTTCTATTCGATGGGATAATATCGAAGGGCTTCGAACGGCTGCAGCCATGAACTACCCACCTTCCAGCCCTGGACCCGAGGTGTCCTCGAACTCGACCCGGGTCGCATGTTGGATGGTGAGTATTTTTTTTGCTCGCGAACAGACCTCACTGCTTCGCCATTGCCCAACCCCCAGTCCATCTTGATGGATTCTTGAGATTCCCCCATCCTCAATTGCTCACTTCCCAACCTTCCCCAGCACTTGCCCCTCCTCGTGCTATTTCCTTGATGATGACCCCCTCCGATGAACTCATTCCACCACTTCTTTTTGTTTGATACAGACCCTTTATCCTTTTCTTCCCCCGAATTTCCTATCCCGCCTTTTAATTAGACCAAGACCCCTTCGCATCCTATAGCATTGCACGTCATGTAGCCCCAAAACTCATGTATCCCCTCAATTCATGTACTCCCCCTCATGTACCTCCCTGAATCATGTATCCCCTTCCAGAAAAGAAACTGATCGTCATGGAATACTGTTCTGATTACCGTCCTCTTCTCGTATACACCGGCCTACTCCCGATGAAACCCTTGCCCATGTCACTGTGGATTGCATGTACAACAATGAGACCAGTGTGCGATTTGCTCGGGATGGATGTAATGTTTATTCGCAAACCCACCTGGTTTTGTAGAACCGCATGGGGAAAATTTATGCCTGAGGCAAGTATGGATGTACGTATCGTCACGTGATATCCAATCTCCGATAAGGGCTTGGGGCCTCCAGCCCTACACCCGCACAGTCAGCGAACACCAAACTTCTCCGACCGACTTTTTCATCCTCAGCCATATCGACCACCCCCTCGAGGTATGTACGCCCTCATCGCCCTCGATTCTCACCAGCCTCTCCGCTAGTCTGGGAGGGCAATCATCTTTTCTTCTGCTGCGAATGCCGTCCCTGCGCGGGTTCCAGTAGGAGAAAGATGATACGCATCTCCCATCCGGCACGGGCTGAAGAACTCCTTTCCAAGGAAGGGGCACTCTTTACGCTCGAAGACTAGTGATTGGCTGACATCCAGCGCCGTCGAAGCAGATACCTCCTATCCTCTCTCCGACCGATTTGAGAATCTCGACTCACCAACCGCCAAAATGGTCAAGACCTCCGTCCTCAACGATGCGCTCAATGCCATGAACAACGCCGAGAAGGCCGGCAAGCGCCAGGTCCTGATCCGTCCTTCCTCCAAGGTCATCGTCAAGTTCCTGTCTGTCATGCAGAAGCACGGTACGTGGAGGAATTTTCGTCGCCATCCGATTTCTTTTCTTTTTTGTTTGCCTTTCCTGTGGTGGGATCAGGATTTCGGGTTGATAACTAGGCGGATTGTCTCAACCAACCCACGACGTTTGCCTTTTAAGTACCCGATAGATTGACTTGGCGGAGATCTTACATGTTTCCGAAGCACTTTTCTTTCAGTATTTGGCGACTTTTAAATCTTCGCAACATGCTAATTCTTTTTCTTTCAGGCTACATTGGCGAGTTCGAGGAGGTCGATGACCACCGTTCCGGCAAGATTGTCATCCAGCTGAACGGCCGGTATGTTTCCATGCTCAATCCCATCTTGCGTAACAATGCTGACCCATTCTGCAGCCTGAACAAGTGCGGTGTCATCAACCCCCGTTACCCCGTCCAGCTCCGTGACCTCGAGAAGTGGGCTGTCCAGCTCCTGCCCTCGCGTCAGTTCGGCTACGTCGTCCTGACCACCTCCGCTGGTATCATGGACCACGAGGAGGCCCGCCGCAAGCACGTTGCTGGCAAGCTCCTCGGCTTCTTCTACTAGATGGAGTCGCTCTAAAAACCAATTGAAAAAGTTCTTCTTTTGACTGGTTTCGCACTTGGGCTGGACCTGGGAATGTAACCTAGTAGCGGATACCTTGATAGCTTGCAGAGTACATGGTTCGTCAATGCTAGCGATTCTGGTCAACTTGTGATGTAGTCGTAGTTTGTAGATGTTCTGGAGTCGGACCGAGGCTCGGCTTCACCGCCCGCAAATGTGCCTCTGCCTTCCCCGCAGCCTACATTGGATGGTGCAACTGTCAACGTTCAGGATGCCGCTGGACACGATCTATCTTACCCGCCATGGAGTGAGTTCACCATTTATCCACCCAGAAAGCGTAATGATGGACCTGGCTAACCAGCCAGCACCGCCTGAATTGGACAATCGACCTCCGCACTGGCACCTACAAATCCCAATTCCCAACTCCGACAGGGAATCCAGCCGACCCGGCACTGACCTCGCATGGCGTGCGGCAATCATATGAGCTGGCAGAACATATAGCCAGCTCACACTTTCATCCGAAGCCTTTCTACATCTACTCAAGTCCTTTCTACCGGTGTTTACAAACTATCCAACCTTCCGTTGAGGAACTCAAGCGGAAGCAGAAATCACCAACTGGCACGGAGGGAAATATTGGTCGTGGTGCAATCGATAATGCAGCCCATTTAGATGCTCGACTGGAAAATGGCCTCGGGTGAACAGATCCCGAATCACGAAGAGCAGAAGAAGACTAACAATGCCAGGGAATGGTTCGGGCCAACAACCTTCTTCGACCACCCGCCCCATCCAACCCCCAGTACAATGCAGACGCATTTCCCATCTATACTTCCTTCGGTCCCGGAAAATAAGTACACGCCCCTTCTCCACCCTTCGCGTCGCGGCGAAACGATCGCGCAGCTTCACAATCGTGTCGCAACAGCGTTGGAAGGTATAATCGCAGACGTGGACGCGGAGATTACAGATTTGGAATCGAATGTTCCACCGGAACAACGCACGAGCAAATCCATCTTGATCTGTGCGCACGCAGCACCGCTTATCGCTATGGGTCGGGTGTTGACGGGTCAGATGCCGGACGATAGCTCGGAAGAGGACTTTTACGTATTCACTGCCGGCCTGTCGACATTTCAGCGGAAGAATAACCGATCAGATAAACCGAAGCCCGTCTCAGAAGAGACGGACAGGAGTCTCGCCGAAGGGACGGAACTTGTTCGCGCCCAGGAAGTCCCGATCTGGCGTGGGCATGGTGTTGGCGGCGGATGGGATTGCGTGGTGAATGGAGACTGTAGTTTCCTGAGTGGCGGCGCAGAGCGAGGCTGGTGAGTCCGCTTCTTTTCTTCTATCTTCATCCTTCTGTCTGATAATGTGGCTATCGATACTGATGTTGAGCAGGCATTTCAATGGTGAAGAATCCTTCGATACGGGTCCGATGGCTCCACCATCCGAGCCATCTATACTGCCGCGGACTGACAACTCGGAGCCCGAACGTGCCGTGGCGAAGTTATGACATAGAGGAATGTTTTGTACCTAGACCTGGATTCATTCTTGACCTGCACATGATGTTTATCTCGAACGATACTGCATATCTACTTATCTTGCGCCCGATTGGGTTAGAGTAGCCCGTCGTTTCCCAAAACGGACCCCGAGTGTAGCCGCCATCACGTGCTGTGGCATCGACTGAGTTGAACTGGGATTATAAATCTATGACTCGGCCTGTGATTCCTGTCAAACTCCAGAGATCGTGTGCGGAGGCCCTATTTACATTCATTTCTTTGAGATCCGCACATCGGATACCCCGCATCTCCAACGCCGGAGTCCAATTGACGTTCTATCACCACAATCATACCCCACTGCAAGCCTACCTCGAAAAAGCCTACAGTCATGGCCACAACGACCCAGACGTTGCCCAGTACGGCAATTGAGCTCCCAAGCCTGGCGCCAAACCCCGGGGAAAGACAACGAAACATCACGAGAGACCCAGACCCGGGCCCAGATGAAGTCATGCAACAGTCTCTTCTTGCCGACTCCCAGGTCCCGGATGGCGGGTATGGATGGGTTCTTATCGGTGCCTGCGCACTTATCACTTGGTGGTTCGTCGGTGTCTCGTACGTCTGGGGTATTCTCCAGGCTGCGCTCGTGTCGGAGAAGGGCTATTCGTCCTCGACACTGGCTTTTGTCGGCTCGCTGTGCCCGGCATGTATATCACTGTTGGCCGTGCCAAATGCCACAGTTATCCGCAAAATTGGGGCACGAGTGACTGCATTGCTGGGAATATTTCTACTGGGACTGGGAAGTATCCTGAGTGGGTTCGCCACCGATAGCATCGGCGCGTTGTTTGTTACGTGGGGCGTGGTGGGGGGTCTGGGAACGAGTTTCTGCTTTATGGTTCGTGATTAAACTGAATGATTGGAATGCAATTGACATATTCTGACTGCTTTAGGTTGTCTCGGTCACCCCGGCACAATATTTCAAGGCCAAGCGCGGCATCGCCAATGGGATTGTCTACGCTGGCGGTGGCCTCGGTGGTACTGTGCTAAGCTTCATTCTCGATGCCCTTCTTCAAAAGGTTGGCATCGCCTGGACCTTGCGCATTCTGGGTTTCATGATCATTGGTACCGGCGTACCAGCCGCCTATTTGGTTAAAGAACGGGCCCCGATCGTGCGAGCCAAGAGAGTTGAATGGTAGGACGAGTATATCGAGAACATGCGATCAGTTCAACTGACCCTATTGAAGGAGCCTGTTCCGTGACATCCGTTTCACAACCCTGTTTCTCACCGGCGCCATCGGCACATTCCCGCTCTTCGTCCCGGCTTTCTTCCTGCCTCTCTACACAGCGTCCCTCGGCCTCCCTTCTAGTGCGGGTGCTGGCCTCGTCGCCGCTTTCAACTTTTCTTCAGCTCTCGGCCGGCTGACGTGCGGGTTTGCGTGCGACAAGCTCGGCTCGTTGAATACATTGTTCCTGTCGCTGCTGCTCAGCGCGCTCAGTATCTTCGTGTTGTGGCCCGTGTCCAGCTCGATTGGGCCTTTGATTGCATTTGTGATCATCAATGGGTCTGCAAATGGGGGCTTTTTTCAACCATGCCCACCGTTGTGGGGAATGTATTTGGATCGGCACGGGTTTCGGTGGCCGTTGGGATGATCGTAAGCGGCTGGCTTGGGGGCTATTTGATGGTATGTTTCCTTTCCCGTCGCTTTCTCGTACTTCGTAGAGATATCCCTTTTCCTGTTTCCTTTCTCCTCCCTTCGACTGACATTAATAGGGCGCCCCGATCGCGGGTTATATTCTCAATGCATCGGGTGGACAAGAAGGAGGCATCGCGGCCTACCGACCCGCTATTTTCTATGCTGGATCGATGGCGACGGCTGCCACGATCCTGGCCGGTGTTTTGCGCATGAAGGTTGATCGGCGACTCAAGAAAACGGTTTGATTGCCGATGCGAGATGATGCGAGATGAACATGGTGATTTGTACTGTAGATACTACAATTTCTCCCGGATTTATGTCGGCATTTCATTGCGGTCCCTCTGGATGTGGATACCTGACTCGGATTTTGGGTTTCATGACTCCACTTCCTCCCGTTGTCATGACTCAGTAGGGCGCTTTCATGACTCGCTACTCCAGTCTCGGCACTTTCATTTGCCCACTAAGGAGAAACAAGCGTGCCTCTGGGCGATCTATACCGCAGAGGTTAATCAAAAGGCCGCATACGCCCAGTCAGCTGGGTTTCAAAAATTCTATATAAACCCCGTGGAATTTCCAAATTTGGGTTAGTCACTAAAACCCCTGTTTGTGCGTGCTCCGGAGCTACAAGTAAAAAATTAGTGAGCCCCACTGCCGTATAAGACATCCATGGATCAAAATTCAGGTGCTTTGTTCAAGGGGATAACTTCCAAGGTTGGAAATGGTCTATAAAATGGTCTATACATATTCTCGTCGGTGGGAACCCCAAAAGCGGTTACAACAAAAACGCATATTTGCAGATCGATATCTACAAGTCTCTTCCAAGCCAAGCTAGGCAAGAATAGAAAGTGCCATTCAAGCATGGCATTATTATTGATGGAGGGTGTGTTTTCAAGTAGAAGTACTGATTTAGGCGTGGTGGGGAAGCCCGCCTTGTCAATTGATGACGACGGCTGCTACGATTTAAAGCTTAACCTTCCAGCATACCGATGAGCTGTCGCGAGCGAGAGGAAAATCAGACAGCTCGCTGGCAAAACAAGGTTAGCAAAGCACCCGTGACTCTGAAGATATTGATAGTCTATACCTTGGAGTATATTGCATGACCAGTTAAGCCTCCCATGGTGTAATACCGAACGCCGTGAAAATTTCCAAGCACCGTCTCTCCCAAAAAATTCCCGAATTTTATTCACGCGCAGATTTGAAATCTACTACTCGTTGGGATTCTGAGGAGCTCTTAAATTGGGTGGTAGACGTCCGGACTGCCTCGAGTCCTATTTATCAATTCTTCCCGCCGAACGCAGCCATGAAGACATCCGTTTGGCCCCTTCTGAATTGCCTTGCTCGCGATATAGACGCCGGAGATTTTGGACGACGGCGAGCATTGCAGGGTCGTCCCGTCCTGGTGCTTTCTCGTACCCATGCAGTGCCCGTAAGAGCATGTTCTCAGCCTCTTTTGGAGTGCCTTGGCCTTCGTAGGATAGTATGAGATACGCGAGACGGCAGACAACGTTGAGGGTCGGAAGACTGTCTCGTCCTAGTACTCTCTCACGCCCAGCCAGCGCCTGTTGAAACCTCTTTTTAGCCTCGTATGGCTTGTTTTGCTCGAGATATACAACCCCGAGGCAAACAAAAATGTCGGTAGTCAAAATATCGTCTGGTTTTAGTGCCCTCTGGCAGCCATCTAGCGCTTGTAAGAACATATCTTCGGCTTTGGGTAGCCTGCGTCGCTTGAGATATACATCCCCCAGGGTGACCATGATCTGGAGTGTCAGTGCGTCATCTACCTTTAGTTCTGTACTCTTACAGACACGCAGTGCCGAGAATAGAATCGTCTCGGCATCATCTAGCCTGTTTTGATCACGATAGAGACCCCCGAGACTTTGAGAGATGCAAAGAGTTAAGAGAATTTCCGGATCTGGGCCCTCCCTGCAGCGTCGTAGCACTTCTATGAACGTCTTCTCGGCCTCAGGTAGCCTTTTCTGCTTGTGATAGAGATTACCGAGGCCGGATTTGACCCAAAGGAGCTGTGATTTAGGTGGGCCCGGTGCTCTTTTGTACCCGGATATAGTCCGCTCGTACATCTTCTCGGCAGCGTTCAAGTGGTCCTGGCACGATAGGAAGTCTGAAACAACGGTCATTGCTTCTAGTTTCGCGTCCTTGGGGCGATCAAGGGGATCAAGGAACCGCCGATTCAGTAACCGCAACGCATGGCGGGCCGAGGATGAAAAGATCAGACAAGCCCAATTTTGCTCATCACTTCGATCAAGGGTTGCATCGAGGCAGTCGAAACTGTACCAGTAATATCCTTCATCAATTCTTTGATTGAGAGCCGCCAATGTCCAGTCATGCACGCAGTTATGCATGCTCCATGACTTGCCCATCGGATGAACGTCCAGGAAGTTATAGTCAGCGAGGACGACAGTCAATGCGCGAAATTTGACGGGATGCTTGATCCACTCATCAAGCCACTTGGGACAACTGTTGACACGATAAAATGTCTCATGCGAGAAACTCTGGTTATCGAAGTAGGCTAGTAGCTTCAGCATCTCCGCTGCGTTCGGTTCATTTCTCTTCAAGTGGCTGTATGACACTCGCCAAGTTGTGTAAAGCGTGCGATCACCGTACTCTCGAAGATTAGGATGTCCTTTCAGGCCGACTTCCCAATGGGTATTGTACTCTTCAAGGTAGTCTTTGAAGGAAATCTTGCTCTTTTGAACATATGCCCCGGCGCTCGCCAAAGCGAGAGGAAGACCATCGAGTCGCTTGGCGAGGGACTTTGCAGCAGGATCTGATAGTATTGGTAAGTTGATAATGGCCAACGAGCATTTGAGAGGAGTAACGAAAGCGTACCTAGCCGAGCGTTTGCTCGCTGCGATCGGGCTCCAAGAATCGCAAGGCTGTCTTCGGGCCTTTGAAACGGCTTGATGTCGATATTCTTCCCTAGATCATCGATTGACCGTCGACTAGTAACCAGAAACGCTCCAAAAGAAGCAGACGGGAAATAATCCTCAATTCGAAAACTCTTGGGTTCGTCGTAGTTGTCAAAGACTAACAACCATCGAGGATTGCTAGGTTCGGATAGCCATTGGTGCACACCTCTCACGATCTGTCTGTCCGTGAACTTATCAAGCTCGTTAGAATTGACTATGATTCCAGCTATCGATCGGAAACTCTGTTTCACCGCGTCCTCGGATGCCGCGTTCAGCCAGAAGACGGAGCTGTAATCCCCTCGGCGGGAGTTCACGTATCTGATTGCGAGCTGAGTCTTTCCAACTCCACCCATACCTCGGAGGACTACACGTGTTTTCTCTTTCGCCGTGTTTTTCGAGTGCAGAATCTTTGTAATTTGATCAAGTTCGGAGTCACGAGCGACGAAGAGTTCCGAGGAAAGACACGAGATCTGGCCAAGCCGGATGTCCAAAGGCTTGCCAAAGCTGAAATCTACTTCCCGAGGGCTGGCGCTGTGGAAGTTGTTGATGATTCCGCTGCCAGTGACGGTGGAGGCATAGATTTCTATTTATACCTATCAGTCAGCTGATATGTGACTTGTGGAAGCAATGAGGTGTGTAATCAATAGAGTGTTCAAACGAGCATGGATTCCCTCGAACTAGAGACAGGACTAGCATCAAACGATGACTCGAAACAATATAGAAAACCCGCTGCAGTGGAGACATAACCGAGGCCGCGTATACATCGAGTCATGGAACATGGGGACTATCTCATACCTCGGTACGTGTCACCGACTCTGCCACTGACAGGACCGAGGGTCTGGTGCCCGTTGCCGCTGTTCACGGTGCTATTGACGTTACTCGCCCAGTTGTTGCTCTGCGTTCCCACGCCACTGCCACTGCTGACTTTCGAGCCCGAAGATGTCTCGTCGGACGGCGGCGGGGGACGTCCCAACTCTTGAAGCACAACTTTGAGCTCGTAATTCTGCGTGGGGCTGGCAGACTTCACTGCCTCGTGGTTGACGATGAGATAGACGTTCTGAGTGATCGTGCCCATGAGCTCTTTCAGTTTGTCGATTTTTTCTTGTCGATGGGACTTTTTGAACGCTGTTTTGACACGAGATTCCTTCTTTGCAGGCATGTTTTGCGATTCGATTTCCAAATCTCTTGCCGTTGACCAGCAGTTCTTGATGATGTTATGCAGTGCGCCGATTGTTTTGGGGCCCAGAGAGCCTGTGCGGGCTTGAAGGTTCTCTTCGCACGACTTGAGGATATCGAGAATGACGGGTAATCGGAGCTGGATGTTGTTGCATTCCTCGGGCAATTTATTCTGCTGCTTAGCGCGATCGTAGAGTTGGATCGCACCGGTGATGATGCCAGCAATTGCCCCGATACCGCCGAGGATCTCGAGACCAGACATTTTGAGATGGTATTGAGCCGGAATATAGGACGTTGAAGTGTAATGAGTAGGCAAAGACTAGTGGCCGCTCGTTATTGATTCTGGGCCAGGGCTTTATATGCTGCAGACTGATGAGCCGTCCAAAAACCTCAGCGCTAACAGCGGCTTAGGCTCGTTCGACCTCCACTCACCTCGTCGTTGATTCTAGGCTCCAGAGGTAGCGCCGACGTGTATGGGGTACCGTGAAGCGTTGAGGCTGTTCCCCACTTGAAAGGTATGAGACATGTTGATCTATACCGAAGTGGGGAAATAGTGCGAACAGGGAAATACACTCGCCAGATCCTGACGTAGTGACCTGGCGACCAATTCACCCGGGTGAACATTCAGGCAATCGAAAATGCCTCGCTGACGCAGCCCAAGGGTGTTCCATGGGGGCTATATGCGTATGCCAAGAGTACAAGGGATCAGAGTCAGTCGTCACATCCAATGATCTATCTTTATTAGTATAGCCCATGTACCGCATTTGCCGCACGTACTATAGGTCGCCCGGCTTGGCTATATCCGGTGATTGCTCCGGTCTATGGTATTCTCACGGGGCTCTTTGTTAGGCGTCGTGGGTGCCCTCAAATTTTCCAAGAATTATTTCTTCGGACGATTTCAGAATGTCATGATGCCTAAAGAAGGCTGGCTAAGATGTGATGACCGATTGAGGCGAAAATGAGGCGTTTTAAAACGACTCTAGAATGTCTGAATTGATTACAATCCAACCGATTCGCTTTAGTGCTCAATCGGTTTCAAGAGGTACGGATATACCAAAGCCCAATAAAGCAGTGAATGGGCCACTATCCTAAGTCATCGGTAGTAAGGGCCGTTTATAGACCACTGAGCCCTCCACAACAGTGAATATGCCGTTGGACTTGTTCATCAATAGAAGATTACAGGGGAAAATCGACTCGAAAATCGGTTCCAAAGTCGGTTCGACAATATTTGTACATTGGTCTACTTCACACATATACACCTGACATGTCGGCCTTCCCCTAGGCCCGCCCCCTGCCTCATCACCAGGCTCCTCGTTCAGGGCCCGCCCCCGCTCCCGCTCCTCCCTCTCTCGAACACGCTCAGCTTCTTCGGCAGCAACCCGCGCTTCAACCTGGCGCTCCCCGATTCCTGGAATAAGGCTGGCAAGAAGCAGCACTAAAGATCGTTCCAGGCGTCGGAGAGACTGCCAGGCCTCGGCCAGGATGCCACCGGCAGGGTGGTTGCCAGCTGGATTGGCGTTCTGCACCTCATGGGTGCGCCGGTCTACGGGCCCCCCGACGTGCGCAAGCCGTTCTAGGTGATGCAGAACAGGCTCGACCAGAATGCCGTACAGGGTCCGAGGAATCTCTGTATCGGAAACAAGAGAGACCAAGGCCGCTGCAAACACAAGTATCATGCGGGTCCATGTGCCGCTTTGGCTGAAGAGGAAGCAAGCGCAGTACAGACGGACAAAAAGCCATACGCGGCGGAGGTGACGGCCTATGCCATCGACATTGTTCCGTTGGCGTTGTTGGTTTTGAACGGCCTGGCGAACAATGTTCTCTGCGATGGGTGGGGCAGGAGCCTGAGCCGCCGCATCGATCCCGTTGGAAGGGGGTGCGTGGGCCCGAATCGCATCAGGCGCGGCTGTAGGGGGTGGGGCAGCTGCTGCGCTGCTCGGTGGGATGACCAAGCCCTGGTAACCATCCGGGGAATTCACTATGTACAGCTGCGACAGATGAACATAATGAGGCATCTCTGGGGCACGATGCCGGGGGCGGACCTCATGATTGGCCATACCCGGTACATAGAGTCCCCCAACCATTGGCAATTCATAAGGAGGCAGATGTACATACTGCCGGTGACTAGAGATTGCTCGGAGAAGTTGGTCAACCCGTTGATAGGTGGCCAGAAGATAGCCATATGCATCATTCAGCTCCCGAATGGTCGAACTCCATTCTCCAGTAGCAGCTCGGTCGCATAACTCACGAATTTCTTGAAGGCGTGCTTGACATCGGAACAAGTCGTCGAACATGGGAAAGACGTCGCTGCTCAGATTACGCTGTATTCGACAGAGGTCTGTTTCGAGCCTGCTCAAGGCAAAACTAACGGTTGCAGGAGACACTCCACGGTGGGATCCTGAAGTAAAAGGCCTCTCTCTGAATTGGGACTCTGCCGGATCATTCAAAGAAGATGGATCGTGATGTTGAGGTTCAGAATTGGAAGAAGAGCTGACCGTGGAAGGGGCACCTCTGTGATTGCTGGGACTACCCAGGGTCGAGGAGCTTGAATCATCAAAGCCAGAGACTGAGCCTTGAGCATGTGGAGTTCCTGCCGCAGTTGCCCGTGCTCGGTAGCGCATCCCTTGGTTGAGCTCATGGGAAGGTGCCATTCGAAGGGAAGGGATTGCATTCTGACGTGGCATATTGGGCGGACCCTGGACCCCCGAAGATTGAGAAGTCGCGTCCACTGGCGCTGGGCTCACCGGAAGCACCAAGTGAAAGGTGTATTCAGATCCCTTCAGGCACAGTTAGACCAAGTAAGTATGGCAATAGCAGCAGATACATACATTGGGCGGGAAAAGGACAGCCTGAATTGTGGAGTCATTGTTTGTTAGTAGTCTTCCACTGAAAATCAGTCTCTGTGCAGCTGCTGGAGGATGAGTCGGCAGTGTCTGAGTGATATGATCTCGAAGTTCTCCAACGGTAGAGGAGAGTGCAATGTTTTGGAGTCTGAAGGGAGGCTGAAGTGGATGTGAGGGACACAAGATGCGGATCGTCACCGAACCTGGACTCTGAGAGTCATCGGATGGTTCACGACTATCCGTCATATTGGCGGGGTGATGGTTAATGTTAGGTTGAGGTAGTTAGTTGCTCATGAGGTGGCTTAAGCCGAAGATGAGTGCCTGGATCAGCTGAAACCTAAAATTTCTCAGCTCATGCAATATCGACAACTTCAATGGTTCAGACCGTCAATGCAAGCTGAGCTGTTTGTGGTAGTCTTGAGGTGGATCCCGAGATCTGATAACAAGCCAAGGCTGGGGGGTAGTCAAACAGTGAAGTTGATGAAGAATTGCAGAGCCAGGATATTGAGCAGTGAACCTGATCAATGCAGTAGACGCGAAGAACTGAATTGCAAAGAGAAGAAAGATGGTGATAGAGGTAGAGGGAGAAGCAGCCTTGGTCAATCGCGACACCTGGTGCCCTAATTCTGCCGGGCGGCATAGTGGGCGGTACCCCAGGCGGTGGGTCGGTCCAAACTGATTGCCTGATTTGGCGCGTGAAATGTTCTCCAAACCACCTCCGCTACGACCTGCGCCTTCATGCATTAACGGCATGATGGCCAAGTGCCTTCTTAAACAAGCTGCTCGCCTCCAACCTCCTCCTATCACTTCCCTAGCTGGGGGTTCCTTGTCGATGGAGGTCCTCGCATTCCGGGCGACCGCCCGCCAGAAGGCGAGCGTTCGCCATTTTTCTTCCAAGTCTTGGAAACAATACAATAAGGACAACAACTACGAAAACCAGTCACGGGGTGGTTTTGGGTCACGACTTCGATTTGCGCTACGGAATACTAAGGTGGAATGGTATCCCATTCCCGTCGGGCTGGGGATCGGATTTTTGGGCCTACTTCATTTCTACAAATCCCAACGCTCGCAAGAGGACCAGACATCAAACAACCCACCTGGTGAAGACTGGGAAAATGGGAAAAAGCCCCCGCGACGTCCTCGGGTGGTGCCGACCGGCTCTTGGCAGGTGCAATTCATGTCTACATTGCCCCTGAAGGCGATGTCGCGCCTGTGGGGTCGCTTCAATGAAATTGAGCTTCCATACTACTTCCGAGTACCTGGATTCAAGCTTTACTCGTGGATCTTTGGCGTGAATCTCAGTGAAGTTGCTGAGCCAGACCTTCATACCTACCCGAACCTAGCTGCTTTCTTCTATCGTCGGTTGAAGCCCGGGGTGCGTCCTCTTGATTCCGATCCCCGTGCCCTCCTTTCGCCATCCGATGGTCGTGTCTTACAGTTTGGCATGATTGAACGTGGAGAGGTGGAACAGGTCAAGGGTATGACGTACAGTCTGGATGCCCTCCTAGGATCGGCGACCCCCGAACATGCCGACCATAGCAAGCGACTTGTCGATAAGATCACGGCACCCGACCAGAAAGATGTCGAGAACATGAAGTCCGACGAGGAGTTTGCTCGCGTGAACGGGATCTCATACACCCTGCCGAGTCTGTTATCAGGGGAGCCGGGCACAACCTCGAAAAGACGGGCTTCGATCGATGCATCCACCGCATCCAAGGCCACCTCGGAAGTTCAGGTGCAAGAGGAGCTGGCACGGGGGGAGGGCCGCCCATGGTATGCCCCCAAAACGGCAGCCAATCACGCTCTGTTCTACGTGGTGATCTACTTGGCACCGGGAGATTACCACCGCTTCCATTCTCCGACGGCATGGGTGGTAGAGAGTCGACGTCACTTTGCCGGTGAATTGTACTCAGTTTCACCTTATCTGCAGCGGCACCTGCCGGGGTTATTTACTCTGAATGAGCGGGTTGCGCTGCTTGGTCGGTGGCGCTGGGGTTTCTTCAGCTACACGCCGGTGGGGGCGACCAATGTCGGGTCCATCAAGATCAACTTTGACTCCGAACTGCGTACGAACAGCCTGTTGACCGACACTGCTGCAGACTTGGCGGCGGCCTTGGCAGCCAAGCGCGGGGAACAGGATCCCGGCTTCGTCGAAGCAACGTACCGCCACGCCAGCCATACCCTGGCAGGTCATCCATTGCAGCGAGGAGAGGAGATGGGTGGGTTTCAACTCGGTAGCTCGATCGTGCTTGTCTTTGAAGCCCCGCTGGGCACCCGCCGCTCGATCGATGCGGGCTGGCCAGAAGACAAACGGCCGGATGGCTGGACATGGAACATAGAAAAGGGCCAGCGGGTGAAAATGGGTGAAAAGCTGGGATATGTAGGGGGTGTTGAGTAGGCGAGTGTATGAAGTACATGTAATATATCAAATCGAGCTTGCAACCCCCACAATTCACGATTCTCCTTTGCTTCTGTCGAATGCACGGCCCGGAAACGTGCGACAGTGGAGCTCCGTCATTTGCCAGCGATAAGCAGGATTTGCGTCAGCGGCAAGGAGCGTCAACTGGTCAAGAACCATATCAGAACCAGAACGTGTTACCAAGCCGGTGATCGCGTCATTGCCAAGTCCATCCTCATCCTGGATTTCTACCCTCCCCCAGTCCGGTCGGACTTCACTTCTCCATCCTCTCGATGGCCATTTTTATGCCTCGATCATTCCAAAGCAATGCCTTCCAGGCCTCAATGGATGCGGGCGTGATCGCCGACGGTGGTCTGTCTCAGCATCCCTCTTTCTTGCACCTCGTCTTGCTCGTCTTCGAGGCAGTGCTGGAAGTCGTCTGCGTCAGTCTGCCCGGCTACATCGCTGCTCAACAGGGCATGTTCGATGCCGAAGCCCAGAAGTTTGTGGCCAACTTAAACGTGACCCTGTTCACCCCCTGCCTAAGTGCGCATTGCCCCAGCACGCGACGCGCCCGATACGATCGCCTCCGCTGACGATCACAGTCTTCATCAAGCTCGGCTCTCAATTAACGGCCGAGAAGCTGACAGACTTGGCGATCATCCCTCTGATCTTCGTCGTGCAAACATGCGTCTCATATTTCTGCGCCTTTGTGGTCACGCGATGCCTGCGATTCCGGAAACGCCAGTCCAACTTCGTGACGGCGATGGCGGTAGGTGACCACCCGACACTCGCAAGCGTCAATGCTAATTCTCCCGATCGGAAATGCAGGTTTTTGGCAACTCGAACTCTCTACCAATCTCGCTCGTTATTTCCCTCTCCAAGACGCTTCAGGGCCTCCACTGGGACCGTATCCCCAACGATAACGATGATGAAGTCGCTGCGCGCGGCATTTTGTATCTGTTGATCTTCCAGCAGCTTGGTCAGCTGGTCCGCTGGAGCTGGGGATATCATGTGCTATTGGCGCCCAAGGACCGATACCTCGAGGCCGAGCGCGACATCACCGGCCAGTCGCGCATCGAGCAGGGTCAAGCGCGGTACAGCGACAACCCGGACCAGGCAGACCCGGACGAGCCTTTGATCCGCACACGCAGCTCGGAGGATTTGCATGGCATTTCCAATAGCCATGCGCACGACGATGAGGAGTTCCCGTCCGGGGATCAAACCCCCGTGGTGAATGGCAGCTACTCTCACTCCAAAGTCTCCTCGATCCACTCCAAGCACGACGTGGACTCGGACTCCGACGAGACACCGCCAGTGATCGGCCCGCCACCCACGGGACCCTTCCTCCCACACCAGGACTCTAGTGGGGATATGTTATCTTTCCCAGATGTGGAGGCTACTGCCCGCGAGAGTCAAGCAGCCGAATTAACTCGAATCCAACGATGGGGGATGTGCCTTCGACGCCGCCGGGAACGTGTACATCGTTTCTGTGGCAAGAAGGGTGATGCACTCTACGCCAGACTCCCCACGAAAGCGCAGAAGGGCCTCTCCAGGATCAACAATACCATTGGTCGCTTCTTCCATGGACTTTGGGATTTCATGAACCCCCCGCTCTGGGCCATGCTTGTCTCTATCGTCGTGGCCTCGTTCCCGGCTCTGCAGCACCTGTTCTTCGATGAGGGCACCTTTATGCGTAACTCCGTGACACGAGCCGTTGATCAGAATGCCCAAGTCGCTGTGCCGTTGATTCTGGTCGTGCTGGGCGCCAATCTCGCGCGCAATACCCTTCCCGAAGAAGCTCTGGCTGATATGGATCACCCCAGTGCCGAGCGTAAACTGATCATCGCGTCCTTGGTTGCTCGCATGTTCCTCCCGACTCTTATCATGGCGCCGTTCCTTGCGCTGTTGGCCAAGTTTGTGCCCGTCAGCATCCTCGATGACCCCATTTTTATCATCGTCTGCTTCCTGCTCACCGGCGCCCCGTCTGCGTTGCAACTGGCTCAGATTTGCCAGATCAACAACGTCTACGTGGGTGCGATGTCGAAATTGTTATTCCAGAGTTATGTCGTCTGGTACGTGAATTGCATTAACCTAATCATGCACCGAAGAAAAAGCTAATCAACTCCCAGGATTCTGCCTTCCACTCTCGTTCTTGTCATTCTTGCCCTCGAGGTCGTCGAATGGGCCACCTAAACCCACTACGTTGTGTACGTGTAAACTGACGAAAAGGCCTCGCCTGGCTGGTATGAATCCTCTATTTTTATTAAACTGCATGGCTTCAGGATGGAGTTTTGCGTGTTTTCGTATTCTGGATTGAAATTTGTTATACGGGCAATTGTCTTCAATGACTGTTGCTCTTGTTCCCACGATTGGGGATCGGCCTTTCTCTTCGTTCACTGTACTATCCACTCTATTAAATTATCGGCGCGGGATTATGATACCAGAAGCAAATGCCAACGTGGTTCCCGGCGGGGATTGTATCTGCAAGCAAATTCTCATTCTCATTGATTCCTTTAAGGCATCTCAGTATCCTACACATTGCTCTCCGTCAGTCCCACTCAAAGGTTCGTGGGCTTTTTCGCCGGCCGGATCCCCTTGCACATTGACCATCATCGCCATCCCCGTCGCCATATGCCACATCATGTGGCAGTGGAATAGCCACACACCGGGGTTATCCGCGCGGAAGCGGAGCACCGCGTAGCCGTGTCTCGGAATCTGAACCGTATCCCGTAGCGACGCATTGCGCAGGTCGAATGGCTGGGCGGGATCAATGCTTTCTGGGGATACTTCCTTGTCCAGGCCCGGTGGGATGCGGTCCGCGAAAGGATTATACGACTCATCGTAAGTACCCGCCCCGATGGTGGATTTGTAGACTCTCAGCACGTAAAAGTGGTAACCGTGCTGAATAGTTTAGCAAGGAAATGCAACGGAGAAGGGGGCATACCAAGTGGAATGGATGGGAGCCTTCGTCCAGATTGTTCACGATGAGATCCACCCACACGGTCCCTGGTCCCGTGGTGATGCCAAACTGGTTCTTGTCCCAGGTTTTGCGCGGGAGTCTCGCCAGAGGGACTGGTGGGTCTATTTGGGGCTTCCACGTAGTGTGGTTGAAGTACCCGAAGGGCATGTTGGCGTTGCGAGACATCTTTTGGATCTTGGTGTAGACGACGAATGTTTGATCTGCTTTTGCAGGTAAAGAATGCAGGACAGAGGGTGCTGAGGGAACCTTGGCCAGGTCAACTTCATTGCGGGTACTCGTCGACGAAAGGGAGATATTCGGCTTAGATGTTGTACCGTAGGAGATGCGAAATGTCTGGTTAGGCGATAGGGCAAGGTTTGCGAATTTAAAATCTCTGTGGGATATTAGCGCCAACATTGGTAATATCAGAGTCAAGCAAATACTGTTGATCTAACTCGACCGTTATCGACGATTCCATTCGATCATTCTGGCGTGGAGGGTGCAATATAAAGTCCATGCGTTGGCCATTGTGCAGGATCCCAAGGGCGTTGATATCGTGCGCTACAGGATGTTCAACTTCAACCGCGTCAAGTTGAACGATATTCAATCGTTCTCGATCGAAGACGAGTGTAAAACCTGCAAAGGACCTTGTACTTGTGAGTGAGGCTTGGCATCAAGTTAGCGATATACGCACCCGGTATTGACTACTCGGATCCGATAAATCGAATCAGAGTCGAGATTCAGTAGCGAAGAGTCAAGTGGCTGGTCGATACAGTCCAGAGGATGACCGCGAGCCATCATCGAGCAATTGAAAAAGCCGATTCCGTTTATGACAAGTGAATCCGGCACTGGCTATACGCACTTAGATTTGAACCAGCAAGGCATCTGTGATAGGCCTACCTCATTTCCAGCGTTTCCGGGGTTCATGAACCACGCTAGGACCTCCACCGCCGGCCGATGATACCAGTCACCGATGAGTAATAGTAGCTCCTTGTGGTAGCCATATCTTTGAAAATCATCTCGGTCTCGCGTCCCGATGCCAAGTTTTTTGATAGACGGGCCATGGACAACAAGGCCTCCGTAAAGTCCGTCGGATCGAGCGACACCCGTGTGTGCGTGGTACCAGAATGTACCATTCTGGTTGATGGGAATAGTGATGTTGTAGATGTAGTTAGTGCCGGGTGCAATGGGACATTGTGTCACACCCGCAGCCCCATCCACGGTATCTACCAGTATTAGGCTTATCAGGAAGGAATTGGCTGACCACTCACTTGATACATGAAGCCCGTGCCAATGCAGAGCGATTGGGTCTTTTTGCAAGGAGTTGGTAACCTTGATCATCAAGGTATCACCGGAGCGAGCTTCAATTGTCGGGCCAGGAAACATGCCTGTCGAGTGTCGTCAGTATAGGGACATCTGCATTCAATGCTCTTCCGACACACCATTCACGAGATATACTTGCTTGTGGACCCCATCTGGCATGCGATGGCCTTGTGTTATTTCGAGATCCAAATGCTGGGTTCTTGGAGATCGGAATGCATGTTCCCCGGGATGTAGTTCGATCTGGGGCCTTGTCGATGATGTCTCGAGCCCACTTTCCCAGCGCTGAGAAGATCCAACCCACGACTGGAACTGGACATTAGGCTGAACAATGTAAGCTAGAATCATGACGAGAATCAAAATCATAGTTAGCTGAGTGAGTGTCAATGACAGCTGATGTTGTCTGGGTTTGCTAGCGACTGCTTCCTGCATGCTGGGTATCCTGAAAGCTGTCTCTGAGTCTTGCCTTGGGGTTATCTTGAAGAAGCAAAGCCAATTCGGGATATCTGATACTCGGCCGGTGAATATCCAGCATGTGCCTCGACTCCTCAAATCAGGAAGGCCCGACGCAGTTAAAAGAGAAAAAAAGAACAAGATCCAAGAAGGGAAGGGACGAGACTCACGTGGAGAGATTGATATCGAAGACTGGTTCACAAGATCATTAACTCGCTCCCTCAGTCACACGTGCTCACTCTCTCATCGCATCTCATCTTCTTCCTTTCCCCTTCTACCTTCTTTCCCCACCCTCCATTCCTTTCTTCTCCACACACTTGACCCACTGATCTTCCATCATGATTCTACTTCTATCACTCCTTCTTTTAGTTCTTCTGGGGAGTGCACCAGTCACTGGTGGCTCCCTTCGTGACATCGAGCATGTGGTCATCTTCATGCAGGAAAACCGTTCGTGGGACTCGGTACGCCCACGGTTACTTGAGATACTTACACACGAGCTAAACTGATGATAGTACTTCGGAACTATGGCTGGTACTCGTGGCTTCAACGATCCTAACATTCAGGTCAATCCTGATGGCCAGTCTGTCTGGCACCAGTGAGTGAAAACTTTGGCAAAGAAGATATTATTGGGAATTAACACAACTCCCAGGCTGGTTGACCCGGATATGTCCACCAACGCCAAGACCTTGCTGCCCTGGTACCTAGGCTACAATGGTGGTGAGTGGATTGATGCCATCCAGTGCATCGCAGCTGGGGACAACGGTTACTATGCCAATCACGCCGCTCTCAATGATGGTCTGAACAACCAATGGGCTCGCAACAATACCCCCTGGAGCTGGGGATATTACAAGCGGAGTGATATCCCTATCCATTTCGCCCTCGCTGAAGGTTGGACCTCGAATGACATGTACCAGGTATGCTCTTGATGCAATTATTGGAAATCTTCTGGAAGACTCACACAATACAGGAAAGTCAAATCACGGCCACCTGTCCTAACCGGGTGACTCTGGTTAGTGGCTCCGTGAATGTGCCTGGAGGCCCCCAGACTCCCGACCAGGGTGGCGTGTACATTGACAACAATGAGACACCCGGTATGTGTCCCGCATTACCTATGATGTGCATACTCTAACAAGAGTCTTTAGGCTGTGAGGGACCAAACCTCAACTGCTTTCCGATGAAATGGAAGACCATCTACGAATTCTACGAAGAGGCCGGAGTTTCGTGGCATGTGTTCCAGGACACCAACAACTTCGATGACAACTCCCTGGCCTATTTCCACCAGTTCCGAACTGCGCACCCATCATCTCCTCTGGCAAAGAAGGGCATGTCGTTTATCGGCCTTCATTCCTTCTATGAAGCTGCTGCGGAAGGCACTCTGCCAGAGGTCAGCTTCATTGTCGGCCCGCAAGAACTGTCAGAGCACCCTCCGTGGATGCCAAAGGATGGTGCCTGGTTGCAGAAGAAGGTTGTCGATGCTGTGATCAACAGCCCAAAGTACAACACCACTCTTCTTATGATCAGCTACGACGGTAAGTTTCCAATTTGATTGTCTCCGAGCTGTAAGTGACATTGCAGAAACTGGTGGCTTCGGAGATCATGTCACTCCGTTCCATTCCCCTCCAAACACGCCTGGCGACTGGATGAAAGACCCTTACGGAGTTTTTGGGGATGTCTATGTTGGACCTGGTCAGTAACAAGTCTCAACGCGAGTATGCAACTCTAACTCATTTTCAGGCTTCCGTCTGCCTTTTTACATGATCTCGCCATGGACCCGGGGCAATCGTGTCTTCACCGAACGTGCAGACCATAACTCGCAAATTCTATTTGTCGAAGAATGGCTGACTGCTCGGGGCTACAAGAATCACCGGACTGACCAAATGGTGCACTGGCGACGGGAGCATATGTCGGACTTGGTGAATGCCTTGAATTTTGCTGACGTACGTGGATCATTTGCTGTCCCAAAATACAGATGCTAACTTGTGGTAGCCCCCTGACATGTCTCTTCCCGAGATTCCCGAGGCTGAAGATCCAATTCTCAACTGGCGGGGCGACTATGTTGGTACTAACATCTGCATCAACCGGCACCCTCGTCAGCGGCCTGATGTCCCCTATGGCGAGCAAAAAGACCCCAACAACGCTCTTTTCTTCGAGGACGGCTTCAAAGAGGTTATTGGCTATCTGACCGAGGGCCGGTTTCTGGTCTTCGAGAAGTTTGGCGCGGCGCTGACCAACTCCGGTCGTGAACACTATACCACCAAGCCGGCTGTCCAGAAGCATGACCTCAAGTCCCAGCGCTGGGTCATCCACTACACCGAAGATGAAGAAAGTAATATCTTCACCATCTCCAGCGCTCTGGATGGTCGATGGATTGGTCCCCGTGCTCTGCTTTTCCCTTACAAGGAGGATGCCGAGCCCGTGCGGATTACCTTCCGCCCCAACGGCGCTGGGTACACTCTGCAGTACGTCAACGGTGGCCAATACATTGATGTCAACAACTGGGGTGGCTTGCAGCTACACCAGCCCAAGACACCTCCGGAGGTGGGTTACCAGATCTTCAGCGTGACCTACCACAATTAATGATGGCTGTGTGTCTCACCCGTCATATTTTTACGGTGAAGTGGTGACATTTCTTTTTTTTACTTTTTCTTTTTTTTTGCTTTTACAATGCTCGCAATGGAAGGGCGGGAGTGACGGCTTTCATCTTTTATGTCTACATGCATTTTGCGGCGGCGCCAGCTCAGGAAGGACGAGCATTTGAGAACATCATTTAGGAGCTCAAATGCTACAATGAAATTTTCAATTTAATCCAAAGGAACACAATCATTGAGGAACTGGCCATGTGGCTATGTGAGATTGCCCCACGTCCGCCGGTTATGAAATCCCCATGCCACCACCTTAGGCGGCGATCGTGAATGGCCCTGCAGCGTTGTACAGTGAAGGCATCTTTTTTGAGCCGACATTAGTACCGTGAGACAAGAAATCCGATGGATCATGCAGGAACAGTGTCAAAATTGGACATACCTGTGGCGCAGTTGATAGCACAGTACTCAGTCTCAAGTACCAAACCGATCCATCCTGAACCTGGGGCAGGTTCTTGGGGATCTTGACATCAACAAAGCCTTTGTTGCCATCAATGCCATCAAGAACCTTGACAGATTGATCCCAGCTAACGGTATCGCGGTTTCGCACGGGATTGTTGTACAGCCAGACGCTGTACTTATCCGCCGGATACTTGGACAATGCGTCCGAGCAGTGTGTTGTTGGCTGGCGGTTGAAGCGAAGGTGGATGGTATCGCCCGCAGTCACGGTCGAGTTATCAGGAATGCCTTGGTAGACGTTGACACAGGCATAATCACGCTTGCCCCATGCTAATACTTAATTAGCTTGAAACAACTGTGTGTAGGAGGGTCTGGGATAGATTGGGGATGTACGCAGGAACTTATCAAAAGCTGTCGCTGTAGCAGCGAGCAAAAAAGTAACGGCAACCGCAGTGATCTTCATTGTATACTTGTTTCAACTTGGATGATGGAGAAAATCCGACGGGACCCTTAAGCGCTTTTATAGCCGATGGGAGCGAACGGGGCTCTGGAGTACGAGCTTTCGGCCGCCACACTCCCAATTTTAGAGTCCGGACAGCTTTGTGGCATCCGAGTGACGATGTTTCACTCGCCCGCTCCACATGCCTAGATTTGGAGCTGCGAGCTGCCTTGGCACTGCAGTACGGGATCGGCGGGCTCCATTAATTTCATCTCGGTGGCTCGGTCGCTGTTGTCAGCTTATTCCGTTGTGGCTTTCTTTGAGACATTTCTGCATGGGTCGGAGGTATGACTACCAGCAGGGCATTTATTTGTCTGTACCAAGATTTCCCCCAGTAATGGATTTGAATGTCGTAATTTCTCAAACTTCAAGGTGGGGCTCAGGGGGTTCTACCGGGGCCTCCCTCGATGTACTTTAATATTCCGACATTAAGTGAAAGATTCAAATACTTCGTACTTAGTGCAAAGCCACCAGATCGTGTTCTATTATGTACCAGGGTTCGAGCTGTGCCTCAATATCGAGGCATCCATGGGGGCGCTTACGGACGACCAAGGTGAGATGAAGGGCATTGGCAAATACAGCCAATATACGCTCGCCGATGAAAGAATCTCCTTTCCAGTAGCTGGCATCTCGCGTGAACATGCAAGCACTGTCCCCCTCGCTGCGGCGGCTGTCTGGCCATTTCTCGCGAGCAGAAAGGTGGCAGAGTGTTAATCTGGGGGTGTGGTAGATGTAAGTCACTTCGGGCTGCTTTCTGCTTGGGGACTCCACCGCTAACACAAATCTCGCAGCCAGTGTCGGGCTATATGCGATCCAGCAAGGATGAGAATGCCGTCGACAAAATCATGGGTGTGGCTCCCACACTCCAGTACGTTTTCGATACCATCGGCAATGAAACCTCCTCGTCCACTGCCTCTCATGCCTTGACCGAGGCCGGCTGCCTGTGCACGGTGCGGCCAGCAAAAAGAACACCGAAAGTTTAAAGCCGGGCACTCGGGGGACTGATGTGTTGGTGTGAACGTCTTTCCTGAAGGACCATGCCTTTGGAGACTTCAAGTGGCCGGCAAGAAATGTCTCCGGGATTTTTGGTTCCAAGTAATGAACTTCAATTGAATTTAGGCTTCCAAGGAGGACCATGAGCTCTCAGCTGAACTGTTCGAGAAGCTTCCTTCCTGGCTCGAGAGTCGCCTTCTCAATCCCAGTCATCTCAAACTATTTAAGGGCTTGGATTCCGTACCCCAGGGATTTCAGGAACATCAAGATGGGAAGATCTCAGCATATAAGGTTGTATACGAAGTTTAAGTGATCATCTACGCAACCAGTTCAAATCTCGATATTCAACCGGAGGATAAAAGAGTGCATTGTCCTTCATCACTGTGGTTGACTTGCCCAATTTACAATGGATCTACTGGATATTAAAGCCCCTTGTGTCATCTCCAAACTGTACGGCCATGGATGATAGTGCCATGGACGGGAAAAAATATAGCTGCTAGCTCTCATTGAGTCTCTAGGAAGATGATCTTTATTTATTATTCTATCATTATTCCTGTTAAAACCCTAGTGAACCCTGAAACCAGCTAGTATTCCCGGTACAGCCAAATAAATGAATAACAAAATTATAATATTCTATAGGGAGTGAGATGAAGGATCTCAGATGTAGAGTAATTGTCTTAATAAACAGTCCACGGGTGTCAAAGAGCATTTGAATCTTAGTCTTTATGATGCTTTGGAAGCCCTGTAGCAAGATGAAACTAAATTGGGATATGAGATTCAGGCGGACGGTCGCCTAGGATGCTACATCGGCACCTTTTTGCGAGCAGGTAACTTCAACCATTGTCGTATATAAGTCACTTTGAATGTTATCTTCCCACTACTGGGAGTCTCGAAGTCCATACATTGAAACGCATTCAGATCCAACTTTCCCATCCGCTACATACGACCTGGACAAATTTCACCTGGCCATCTATCATCCTCAACAAGCCGGGTCTCTTCGACATTGGGCTCTATGGCTCGAGGCCCCCAATGAGAGCGTAATCTCCCAACTGAGAGGCAACATGTACGGCTACGGGTATATTGTCGACGACCCAATCGAGGCAGTCCCCTGGCAGAGCGAAAAATGCCAACGAATCATCTTTTGCGGTACCATTCCAAAAGCACATCACGAAAACTCCTGCAACAATATCTCAAACAATCCTGTCCGAAATAACCGTGTCGATTGGAGTTGCCAGGACTGGGTCATTGAATCTTGGGAAAACGAGAGACGACGGTCATTGCGGGGGTTTCCTTCTGAGTCTAAGGATTTCTTGAGAGCGAGGCGAGAGACAGGCTCACGGATCAGCATGTCGCCAGTGTATCCTCCAGATCATCGATGTTGATGGAGGTAGGAAGCGGGGAATACAACCGTGGTGGATGAGCACCAGAGGGGATATTATCAACGTTTCTGTACGATTAGTGGTGATGGTATTTGCTGTTTTTTCCGAGGCATTGGCAAATGTATGATGTTGATATTGTTTCCATCTTGATTATTTCTCACTTGCACCCCCTTCGTAGCAGATCACTAAGGATGGCTTCTGGGTTATAGTCAAGGTAATCTGTCCGAGTAATCTGGTCTGGATCTGCTGCCACCAGGTCGTCGAGCTTTACAGAATTTCCCCCGAGTACTTTCTCCAAAGATCATCGACGGCATAGAATCTACTAGCATCTTTCTGTGTTCCGCTTCAGCCACCATTCTCAGGCACGCCATCCCAATTTGGGTTCGCTCTGCTGAGTGGCGAGATCCTTTCAGAATATTTTATTTCCCTCTTCTCACTTTCAGAAACCAACACCGTCATGGCTTACCGACTCACCCGTGAAGATCTCGAAGGCACGTTTGAGGATCCAGCAGCTGTGGTGGCCGCTTGGAACCCAAACCCCGAAGTTCTCAAGGCGCTCTTGAATCTTTATTTCACGGAGCTGGAATCTGTCCCTCCTGGCCGTAAGGACCCGACACTGGAAATATGGTCCCCAAATGCCAACTCTCCCGGAGCTATATACGGCACCTACGAGTCACCTCTTACGGCTGCCATCCGAGCAAATCTGCCCGAGAACGTGGAGACCTTACTGGCCGCCGGGGCAGATCCTACGGGGATCACCCTGAATTACTTGTCTGATTATGCCACCAGATTCATTCGGGGTCGAGATGGAAAAACCGACATGTCAAGCTTTGCAATGTGTCCCCCACGGTCGCGAATTCTGGCTGTGGCCGAGGGCAAAGGAATCACGCAGCAGCTTCAGCCTTTGACCCAAGCTGAGCTAGATGAGCGTGGCAAAGGCTTTCCGCGCTTCTGGACGGAGCCTAATCTTCCAGGCCAGAGGTTGCGATTGTCGAAAGCCCTTACCGCGCTGGAAGTTGCTGCGGGACTTGGACGAGACGATATGTTTCATCGCATTCGCGAGGCGGGAGCAGATGAGTCTGCCTGGACGAGCTCATCAGAGGCCAGCCAACTCGAGTTTGATGAAACTAAGCCATCATTCATGAGCACTTCATCACCGGTCCACGAGGCTATTGCAAACGGTCAGCCTGTCATGCTCCGTAAGTTACTCTATGAGTATCACTATTCTCCGAACTACCGTCCCCTCGCGAACCCAACCGTGGCCCTCCCGCCGCTGTCTTTTGCGCTGGCACGATGTGACCTCAAGAAACCCGGTGTTTGGGCTTGCGTTGAAGAGCTTCTTCGTCACGGAGATCTCGACACAAACTTGCGCTCTCCTATCTTCGACATCCATCCTCTGCATCTCGCAGTTGCCCACCACGATCCAGACATCCTTTCTCGCCTCCCCATGTCCCTCGACAGCGCGGGAAGTACCGCATTAGGACACACTTTGCTGCACGTCGCCTCACTTCCACTGACATCCAAGAATATCGACAAGGAAAATCCAGCTTCTACCCAAAGCATCCACTGTGCACGAACTGTAGATTCGAAGTGGCTACCGCATCAACTCCCTAGCCCGATGCACTTGGATCCTACGATGAAACGCGGTTATGGGCTCACTAGACCTGCGGTGCCATTGCAGTATCAAAGAGCAATCCCACTAACGCCTTCGGAGCAGGAGGCTCAGCTTCAAACTTTACATATACTTGTGAGGGTGGGCATCGACGTACGTGCTCAAGATGTTGATGGAAACACCGCTTTACATTACCTGGCTGCAACCGTGAATGTGGATCCCAGGGCATTGCAATTACTGAGAGGAATGGACGGAGGTGAGGAGGTCTACGAGGATTATCAGAATATGGCCGGCGTGACACCGCGTGCTCTATGGGAGAGTCAAAGCGAGATATAGTTGAAGGCGACAAGGAAATTTTTGATTGACGATATAGAAATTGTCCACACGCTTGAATGTCATTCTTTCAGATACAGCTCGAGTGGCAGCACTCAGATTATCTATTGTCATTTCTCACTTCCCTCTACTACATCTTTGAACCCGTCGGCTCCACCGGGAAATGCGCGGAATTCATTGGCCAGGACCGGGGATTCGGCTTACGTACTGATTTCCCTCCATAGAACCATCAGGGGCGGACCACGAGATGTTCGACTCTCGGTGATGACTTTGATCAAACAGTCGGGTCGAATGGGCGGTACAAAGTCCAAGACCGGCTGCCAGACTTGTAAGTCTGTGTACCTCGTCGCGTATCCGGGAATGAGTGGACTGCTGATCCTTACCTAGGATTCGTCGCATCAGGTGCGGAGAAGAGAAACCGACCTGTTTACGATGCTCCAGCACCGGTCGACAGTGTCACTATAACCCAGTGTCCATCTATACCCGTAGCATCATTGAATCACCCCTGATCCAAACCGCTTTCCCGTCCAGTGCCGGCGTACGAGAACGACGTGCCTTTGAGTTTTATTTTCATGAGGCTGGCCCGTCGCTATCGGGTGAGCTTGATCTTGATTTCTGGAGAGGCTCAGTACTTCAAATTTGTCGCCTGGAGCCATTAATCTGGGATGCCATCATCTCCCTTGGCGCGCTCTACGAGCGGCCGCCCATTCACGAGACAACACCTTTTTCGCTCATCAACCACCCGGCCGCGGTGGAGAGCCCCCTCCATCATGAAGCGCTCGAATGGTATTCTCGCTCGCTCGCTGGCTTGCAGAAGCGCATCAATTATGGTGAAGCCGATCTCACCGTGTCCTTGATCAGTTGCGTGCTTTTCATTGCCATTGAACTCCTTCAAGGAAACCGAAAAGCTGCCACGACTCTATACCACCAAGGATCGCATTTGCTCGGAAATGCCTTGACCGTCGCCGGAAATATGATGGATTCAAGATTTTATATCAATTCGGGGCCTCTAGCAAGCATCCTCAAGCCCATATTCCGACGCTTAGGGACGTGGGTTCTTATTAACAGTGACTTATCCGCGGGCAGCTGCCCAGTTGATCTAATCAGTATGGAAGGGCGATTAGAATCTATCGACGAGGCTCGCAACATGCTATACGATATCTTTGCAGAGATGAAGGCCCTCAATGTCGACGTCGAGGCATTTTGGAGGAAGACACCTGAAACTCGTCCACAGGAGATTCCAGCGCTAGAGACCCGGACAGAACACCTGCGTAACCGACTGCATCGTTGGCTGCACCTCTTTCAGCTCTTGCAATCTATCCGAAATCCCCACTCGCATCAAGCCACAACCACAGACAGCGGCACTGCCTCGTTACTTCTCATGACATATAAGGCGATCTCCATCGAAATCGAGACCATGCTTAGCCCCGATCAACTGGCGTATGATAACCATCAAGATGAGTTTGCACAAATCTTGCAACTTGCACCCGCCACTGTTGCATCGACGCGCAATCCAAATGGCAAACAGCCTCCCTTCATGTTCGAAATGGGGGTATTTCTTCCACTGTTCATCACGGCACTTAAATGTCGATTCCCTGAGCTGCGTCGACAGGCGCTTCGGCTTCTCTGGGAGGCACCACCAGCGCAGGGAATGTTTATGTGTCGGCCCACCGCTCATGTTGTGACGATTCTTATGGCATTGGAGGAGAACCCAACCATCGTGCCCGGAGACTTGTCACAAGTTAAGGAGATGTTGGCCAGTCCCGGACATATGCCAACAGCGGCGGATCGCATTTGGGAGTTTCGCGTCTCATCAAATATGGACGACGCAGGCAAGACCCAGAACTGGCTACATTACACTCTCCAGGAGACAGACGCTGCGGGTTATACTTGGGCAGTTGAAAAGCTGGCGCATTTGCCCGGGATGTGATCCATCAAGGGAATTGAAACCGATTCCATGGTAAACACTGACTTTATAAATAACATCTGATGAGTACAACAAATGCGGATTCATGTCGAACTTGGTCCAGATTGTGAAGGATATGCAGCCAATTAGTCAGCCGGATTCGGGTTGAGTCCTCGGTTCTGCAAGTCATGCACTTCACCCTCGCACTTCCTCCTGGAATGTCTTTCCATCGCGAGACCATCCCATGATGCACCACTATGAATCACTCGGAGATCCGGCTCCACTACCCTTCCAGAGACCCTGGGCCCACTATTTCCCAGTAGGCGGTATTCCCGACACACGACCGATTCCCAAAGCAACCCAGCAAAGACCATAGACTCACTTGGTCCCAACAAGCAACACAACACACAATACTGGACTACGAAATGTATGCCCGCCGATTGGCCAACCCCTTGCAACAGCCCCTGCAAACGGCGAGGAACGGCTTATCTCGGGGGATTTGTGACAATCAATCCGCGACCAGGTTGGGTGCCAGATCCACCAGGCCCGCAAAATGTCACCTGAGTCGCCCCGATAAGCGCATTCTCTCCGCCACCTTTTTTCTCTTTTCTCGTATATTCCCCCCTCCCATGTGCCTGAGGTTGGCGTGAATCCGAGTGCTCGCGTGCCCCTTTGCAAGATCGGGTCCTGTCAACAAAGTTCGGCAGCATCCCGAGGACCCTGGATCCTGGGCCGTTTCCGGTTCGCTTGTGGATTGATTGGTCTGGGGACCCAGAAATATCCCCCACCTCCACGCTTGCGTATCGCGGGCCCCTTTTCATTTTTTTGATCACTCCTGCTCCTGTGAAACGATCTTGCATCTCTCTCCGATCCCCGATCTTATCGTTGATCTCGAGGCATGCCGTCTTTGGACAACCACGCCGGGTCCGGCCCGGAAAAAGCAGGTGGGATCCCCTCTGCGACTGATCCGGTCGCATGTCTGTATATTTAAGCTTCTGCCCACGCGACCTTTTGCTGTATTCATAATCCTCCCTGGCCCCCGAATCTTCTGTCTTCGCGTTGTACGGGCCGATTCCCGCTACACAACCAACCCCACATGCATCGCGCGCCGGAAGATCTGACTGACCTCCCAGTAGATGCAGCCCCGATTTCGGGCACGGGCTTGAATATCCCCTCGCTGCGCAAGGCGTTGGAAGCCAGTGGAGCCAATGCTGGCTCCCCGCCGGACGGATCGTCCCTGAAACAATACCGGGCTCCCGTGGCCAAAGTGTCCGCTCGTCCTCCCGTCCTCCCACCCACCTCAATGCCTTCCGCCGTAAGCAGCCAGTCGAGCATCAAGCAGGACACTTCAACGGTGGACGACACCGATCAATCCACCAAGCCAGAGGAGGATCCCCAGCTAGGTCTCTTCAACCAGGTGTCCGAGTGGTTGGAACATGAGAAAACCCGGCGAAAGGCTCGCAAGGCGCGACGCGCCGAGGCGACCAAGGGCACCGAGGCTGGCTCTGCCACTGAGCGCGACTCCGCAAACGAATCTCCGGGCTCTGAGAGCAGTTTCTCTCTCGACATGCTAGAAAAGATTCTGGTGCAATTTGCTGAACAGGGGGCAGCGGGGCGTGGACTAGGATCTTTCCAGCCCATCAAACGCTCAACTCGTCGCCGCCCTAAAGGATTACGTCGAGGTTCCGCATCGGAGTCAGACGCCACCGATCTTGAGGCCCCTGTGCCTAGTGTGGAGGCTGTTTTGGATAATTCCAAAACCCTCGCCTATACCTGCAGTAGCGCGGCAGACGAGGATACCGTTGACAATAGCTCTGCCTCGAAACGTGCGAAGGACCGAGAGGCCTGGAACAAGTTTCGAACGGATATCGTGCGTCTTGCGCACACGTTGCAGCTGCGGGGATGGCGCAAGGTTCCGATGGAAATGGCTGGCAACGTTGAGGTCGCCCGACTGAGTGGTGCTCTCACGAATGCTGTTTATGTCGTTGCGCCGCCCAAGAACCTCCCTCCTCCAAGGAACGATCATGGATCTAGCTCGATAGTTCCAAGAAAGCCCCCGCCGTAAGTCCCCAGCATCTTAGATCTATCCTGCGACTTAGGCTAATTCGTTGTGCAGAAAACTGCTGCTGCGTATTTATGGCCCTCAGGTCGATCACCTCATCGACCGAGAGAAGGAATTGCAGATCTTGCGCCGTCTGGGTCGCAAGCACATCGGTCCTCGCGTTTTAGGCACCTTCCTAAATGGGCGATTCGAAGAGTATTTCGAAGCCCGTACCTTGACCCCGAAAGACCTGCGGATCCCAGAAACGGCCAAGCAAATCGCTAAACGTATGAGGGAACTCCATGACGGCATTGACCTGCTCGATGTTGAGCGCGAAGGTGGCCCCATGGTCTTTAAGAACTGGGAGAAATGGGTGGACCGCTGCGGGCAAGTGATGACATGGCTGGATAAGGAACTACAGTCCCCGCAAAATGAAGTCAAGGCCGTCTCAGAGCCATGGCGCCGACGCGGCTTTGTCTGTGGCGTGCCGTGGGAGAGATTCCGTGAGGCTGTTAATAACTACCGTGGCTGGTTGGTTGCCAGTTGTGGTGGAATTGAGGAGATTAAGCGAAAGCTAGTCTTCGCTCATAATGATGTATGTTGAGTTGTTGATGGTGATATGGTGCAAACGCTGACTCCTTCAGACTCAATACGGCAACCTGTTGCGCATGGAACCTGCCACAGAGTCTCCTCTCCTCCTACCTGCCAACGAGCACAAGCGGCTCGTCGTAATCGACTTTGAATACTCATCGGCGAATACCCCTGGCCATGAGTTTGCCAATCACTTCGTAAGTCTACCTGTTCCACCACATGACAGTCAATCTGACTCTAGTAGACGGAATGGTGCTACAACTACCACGACGAGGAATACTCCTGGGCCTGCAACGACCGCCTCTATCCTACGCCAGAGGAGCAGCGCCGATTCATCTCGACCTATCTTTCCCATCGCCCAAATGTCCCCGGTGGACCAACGTCTCCGCTAGGCACCCCATCCATGCGCGGGCGTCCCGGTGTGAACATTGCTCCCTTGGACCTCGATGAAAGCGAAGAAGCCAATCTTCAGCAACTGGAGAAGTCCCAAGAGGAAGAGTTTGAAGCGGAGATTCAATATCTCATGAAACAGACCCGGCTGTGGCGTGTGATGAACTCGGCGTTCTGGGTGGCCTGGGGTATTATCCAGGCCAAGGCGCCCGGCATGGAAGAAGGTATCGCGGAGATGGTTGGAACCTCTGCTAAAGATGGATCCCACAACAACGGGGATGGTCACGATGGTCAATCCCCCAACGGCAACGGCGAGAGCAAGACACCCGACGCCGAGGCAGAAGCCGAGGAAGATGGCTTCGACTATCTGGCCTACGCCCAGGACCGGGCTATGTTCTTCTGGTCCGACCTGCTGGCCCTTGGTCTGGTCAACCCAGACGAACTCCCGGCGCCCATGGTCGAGCACATCCGGTCTCGGATTCTCGAGTATTGAGCAAGGAGCAGGAGTGATGGTGGAAGGATTCATGACGTATATTCATGCAGTTACGACATGTGGATGCCAGTACATAGCAGCCCAACGTACATAGCTTGGTAGCAAAGAACGCTGACTCTAATTGTGCAATTTTCTACTGCCAGGGTATCTTCAGACAGGCTCATTCGATAGACGCCAGTAGTTATATGATCACCGGCGCATCTCCAACTTCTTTCTCGTCTCCTTCTTCGCACCCTCCACCCACTCCTCGTACGCCCCGCCAGTCCCATCTTGCTTCTCTTTCATCCCAACCACCCCCTTCATCATCTCCCCGATGAAGCCAACAAAGTTCCACCGGCGGAGAGTATTCTCCCACTGCCACGCCGCGCGCTTCCGTTCCTCGCGCTCCAAGGTTTCCACATCCCCAATCTCGCGCGCGCGGTCACGCGGATCGCGCACGACGGCCATGAGATTGAAATGTGTTTCCTCGGGCGGATAGCGCGCAATGCGCTTGCGCAACACCTCAATCACGGCCTCTGGAAACGAGGCCGGCTCGCACGGCCCATGGCTGATGGGATGCGGCTGCAATCCATCCAGCTCATACAAGGTGCCATTCACGGGTGTGTAGGCAATGAAATGGTAGACATCGGCGCCGGCCTCGTCATCCTGCGGACGGGCGGTTTCGTCGGCGAACGGGCTTGCACGGGCGAAAGTGTTGTGGGCTGTGCGAATGGGCTCGGAATTGGAGAGGGCTTCGCCGCGGAGCTCCGGGGGAAGCCCGTGGTGAAGTCTTTGAAGGAATGGAGTTCGGGGCCGATGTTGATGGAGGGGAGCGGGGTGGGCGGATGTTCGTGGTTGAGAATGACGGAGAGGATGGCTTGGGTACCGCAGGCATTTTGGATGGTTTGCGCGGCGAAGAAGACATTGTTGTCTGTCGCGGTTGTGTCGTAGGTGCCGTCGATCGGGGCTTCGGCGCGCGCGCCTGCTGCTTCACGGGTCCATTTGAAGAGGAAGATTACGCCGTAGACGGAACTGGTGGATATTAGGCGGTTGCCAGATCAAGGTGGATGTGTTACATACCCGAGCGAGCGTATTGTGTCGGCGTCAAGGGATATCAGCTCTTCGAATTGGACATCTTGAACCCCGAGGGTCTCGATCAGCGAGGTGAATACACCCTGAAGCAGTGTTAACGGTGCGCTTTGGGGATTGGAGTCGTTTAACCCACCTCGTCGGATTCAATAGTACTCCAGCCCCCAGCGTCAGCCATATCTGATGTACCGGGCAAAAGATGAGCTGGAAGAAAGGTTGAAGTTGCCCTAGCTCAAGCTCAGAATGTTGAATGTCGCATTATGTCATTTCTCACGTGGGGTGGGACAATCACGTGTCCTCAGAAGACCATAGACAATTTCCCCTTTCCAAGCATCGCAGGGACAGAAACGATCTAAAATGACGACAACGGGATCCTCGCTCGCGGCGAATCTCGCCTATGAGCCTCGGCCGCTCAAGTTCGGCACCAGTGGCCGACGTGGTCTGATTGTCGATTTAACCCAACTGGAGATTTACACCAATGTGCTGGGTGAAATTCGCTATCTCCAGGCCATTCCCGTCTCTGAAGGTGGCATTCAATCTGGCGACGACTTCTACTTTGCATATGACCTCCGCCCCAGCTCGATTCACTATGTCGAGCCCAATCGTGGCGGGCTCTGTCAGGCCGTTGTGCGGGCTTTGACGGACGCCGGCATGCGGCCTATCAGCCTGGGCGCCATTCCCACCCCGGCTCTCACGCTTTTTGCTTTGCAGAGGGGCAAGGGAAGTATTATGGTGACTGGTAGTCATATTCCCTTCGACCGCAATGGCTACAAACTCAACACGTCCAAGGGCGAGCTGTTGAAAAAGGATGAGCAGCCCATCAACGACTCTGTGGAGATCGTCCGGAAACAAATCCTTGAGCAAGCATTTACCGAGTCTCTATTTAACGAGCAAGGCATGCTTCGTCAGGATTCGGCTCTCGTGGCCCCTATCCCCGATGGAAAGAGCGAGTACATCCAACGCTACCTGGACTTCTTCCAGGGCGATACGCTTGAAGGCGTAAAGCTACTGGTCTACCAGCACTCCGCCGTTGGCCGTGATCTGATCGTCGAGCTTCTTCAGGCGCTGGGCGCAGAAGTGGTCCCTGCAGGCCGCAGCGAAACTTTCGTCCCCATCGATACCGAGGCAATCGATCAAGCCCAGCTTGACACGGTCCAGAAGCTTTCTGATAGTACGGGTCAAAACTTCGACGCAGTGATCTCTACCGACGGCGATAGCGACCGTCCTCTCCTCCTGGCACCGGAAGATGGCAAGCTCCACTTCTTCAGCGGCGATCTGCTGGGAATGGTCGTTGCCGAATTCCTAGGCGCCGACGCCGTCGTCGTTCCCATCAGTACCAACGACGCCATTGATCGTGGACCGCTCGCGAAAGTCCTAGAGCCCAAGACCAAAATCGGCAGTCCGTACGTGATCGCCAGCATGCAGAATGCGGCGTCCAGAGGATGCCGGCGTGTCCTCGGATGGGAGGCCAATGGCGGTTTCCTCACCGGCTCTGATCTCGAGGTCGATGGTCGAAAATTGGCTGCGCTCCCCACGCGCGACGCAGTCCTTCCTCTTCTCTGCGTCCTCTTCGCGGCACGCAAGCGCCAGACCACCGTCCCGGCGTTGTTCAAGACTCTACCCACCCGATACAGTCGGGCCTCGGTGATTCGCAACTTCCCCGGCCGACGAGCGCGAAGATTGTGGCGCGGTTCTCGCCTCTCCAACCCGCCACCGGTACAGAGGTACGCGGCGTGTCCTACGCAGACGAGATCACCGCGCTAGATGCCAACGGTGGAGCCGTCACGACCAACGAGCGCGAGAACGAACAAATCTCCCAGATCCGTCGCGAACTGCAGAAGGTGTTCTCTGCTGATGCTGGATTCTCTCCCGTCCAGCTGACGAACTACACCGACGGAGTACGTGTCCTATTCCGCAACAACGACGTCGCGCACATCCGGCCGTCCGGAAATGCCGACGAGCTTCGGATCTACTCGGTGAGTGACTCGCAGGCTCGCGCGGAGGAGATTTGCAATCAGGCGATTGCCGAACCCGACGGGTTATTGCGGCAATTGGCACGCTTTGTGGAATAGAGAATGGAGTTTGTCGAATGATTGTCGAGTGACCGATCGAGTGATTAGAGAATACAACCCGGTGGTTACATTATGCTTTGAAACGCTGTAGAAGACTTGTAGTGACTTGATTGATGTATCTCGCATTCACTGTAACCGCCCTACCAGCGCGACAACCACCATCGCAAATTTTCCCTCTTCTACAATATCGCAGCAAAAAAAAGAAAGCCATCAAATCCAGGATACCACTCCCTCCCCATCCGACACACAAAAACCAGAGAAAAAGCAAACATGTGAAGCAAGGCTGTGACAAGCTCAGCCCCGAAGCGGGGAAAAAAGCACGGATCAAGCAAGGAATGGATCTGGCCGAATACGAGCATGATCGCAGATCGGAGACTAGCAGCTTCGTAGGTTAAATTCGAACCCCGCTTTTCTCCGTTCGCTGCGCATGTGGCGGGGGCTATTCTTAGATTGTTCCTGGCGATCGAAGTGTGTAGACAGACAGGGTTGGGGTTGGGGATGCATGTGAAAGTGGCAGTGTTGAGATCAGGGATGGACTACGGTTGAGATATTGAGATAGCCATGGGAAACGGCAATTTCAGAATCACAGGATTGATTATAGAATCATGGGTTGCGATCCAATCTATTCAATTCACTGGTGGACATACACCAAATCATCAGAAACAAAACACGGGTATATCACTAGAAATCATGACCAGACCGTAGTCCCGGCCTCACACAACGCTCATGCTCAAATCAATTAATCGGTCATCCAAGCCCAATCCAAAGACACCCGTAGCAGAACACAGAGTCAAGGGTAAAAGAGTAATAATAAAAAAAAGGGATCATAGAAGTGAAAGCGTCGCCGCGCCAGATACCAGACTCCGAATGCAAACATGTCCACCATGCATCATGTCCAGCAGGGCTCGGCCATCCCCGGAACTTCAAAATGAGCTGGCGGGTACATATCCATGTTCAGGCCGATGGATCCATCGGCGCGCGGCATGTCGGCGCAGAGGACATCGTCGCCGTAGGGAGGAGTATATGCCGAGGAATGTGGGATCTGGGCGGAATGGCCGAGATCCGAGAGAGCCAAATAAGGGTCGTGGGTATCAACGAGTTGCGGTGAGGGAGGGTAGAGCGGGTGCGATGGGGCAGCGGTAACGTAGCCGTCTGCCAGGTGGAAAGGAGAGCCCGCCACGGTGACGGCCGGGGGAGACTGGAGAGGAGGGGTATATGCAGCGTGCGAGGGGGACGCGGATGCGGGCGAGGAGGACGAGCCGAAGGGGTATTCATGCAGATTATGGTATGGACTCGACGGACCGGGCGAGTAGTGCTCGATCGAAGGTCGCGGGGACCATGCTAGCCGGTTGCGATATCGAGCGGCGGCGTGCAGAGGCAGGTCCATGATGGCCAGGGACAGACGCAGCTCCGTATTTTGCGGGTGGGCCGCGCTATGCGTGGCCAGGATGTTGTAGATATCTTCGATCGGGGAGATGGACAAGGCGCCGATATATGCGCCGCCCATTTCGGGGAAGAAGCGATCGAGAACGACCCCAACGGCGAAGAATTGGGCCAGAATGGCCAGGGAGCCGAGGTCAAATTCACTCGTTCGCAGCATCGATGCTGGTAGCCAGAAGAGCCACTGGCGCAAGATCTGAATGCGCTCAAAGGCCTGCTCCGATGTCTGCACCGAAGAGTCCTGGCGAAACTGTTGCACAAACTCGATCAGCTCTCCCACTCGCTGGGAGTACTCGATGTTGTGAGAGACGCGCTTGTGCACGACCTGCAGCGCATGGATGGTCTGATTCAGCTGGTTGATATCCTCTTCCGGAGACAAAGTAAAGTCCGAGGCACTTAGGGCACGTTGGCTCTCTACGAGCTGCGCCAACTCGGACTCTTGTTTCCACAGTGGGTGCATCGACTCCAGGACGGTTGAGATCGCTTGTTGTAGTGAAGCCCACATGTGCCTGGGGATGGGATTAGTCGACCCGTATGCGCTGTATCGGGATGGCATCTACTCACCGGTCCGTTGCCTGCCATGATAGCAAGATTGAGGCCGCAAGAATAGCCTCGCTGTTTCCCTTGGTGATGGATTCGATGGCCGTCTGTAGACCCTGAATCGCCGCGTAATTGTGGTGGTACGCCAACTGCTTCGTGTCCTGATCCCGGGTCTGGAAAGCCAAATGGAATGCCGACAATCCCAGGATCGAACTCATCACGAAACTATTCGAGAGAGCAATGGCCAGGAAACTAGGGACGCGGTTAGCCCTGGCACGCTGAGAATCCCGCCAGAAAACACTTACTTGGGCATCTTCGGCGCCCACACCGTGCAGGTACTCAACCCCCGTCGGTGTAGGTCAATCGACAGGCCAACAATATGATGGATCAAGCGCAGATCCGAACGGGACAGCTGGGACCAGCCGGATCGAGGGCACTGGACGAGCTCGGGGTAGGGAGGAACACCGGTGCGGTGCCATTGCTCAACCTCCATCTCCATCTCCGGCGACAGGAGTAGATCGGAGTCCCGCCGGGGCGCGGGGGGACTCCCCTGCGCCGCGGCCATGTCCCGGTAATCGCAGCGACAGTTGTGCTTGGTGCAATTCCGGCTGCGAAGAGAGTTAGAATGGCTCGTGGGCATCTCTTGACACGCACACATACCACTGGGGGAAGGTCTCGTCGCATCGAATGTGCCTCTTCTTGCAGGTCTTGCACCCGTTCCGCGACTTGGTGTGACTCTTGCGGGGAGGACCACCACCCGGACCGGCCATCTTGGAGGAAGTTCGGGTTGAGATGAAGGAGCCAGGTAGGTCAGGTTGAATGGAAGTGCGGAGGTCGGATCGACGAGAGCAGCGCACGCCCTAGATATAGAGTCGAAGATCCCCAAATAACCGTTGTGCAGCACGTGGAAATACGAGCAGCTCCGGCGTCGGTAGGTTTTTTTTTTTTTTTAAAAAAAAACCCCCAAGTAGGATTCCCCGAATATAGATAAATTCGAGGGAAAAAGGAAAATCGAAATTAAAATCCAAATCCCAAGCGAGTGAAAAAAACCCCCGGTCATCAAGGAGGGGGAGGGAAAGAGAAGGGCGGCCTTGCAGTTAAAGACCAGAGCTTGGATCGCCGTTGATGAAGAAGCCGGTCAGGCGCAGATATGATTCATCTTACGGCTTATAATTAGCAGGGTCTTTGCATTTTATTGTATTTTTTTTTTCCCCAGTGCCGAAGGAGATTTTGAGCCTCCGCGTCTGGAATAGCCCCCTTCAGCTGGAGGGTCAATCCAGGCAGACCACATGGCGGCGCAGGAATCCAAGGGGGCCCGGGCCACGAGTGTAATTTGACGGGGATGCAGAGGGGCTTATCCAGCTGCCTCGCCGGGTTTAGCCCGGTGCTTTTGAGTTGCGTCCACGTCCGGGAAGGATTTGGCTTTGCCTCTGGACCCAACGATCTCTCCCGAGCAGCAACTGGTTTGGGGGCTGAAGAACGGGTGGTGGAACCTGGGTGTTTTCGGGTCGATCTGGGCTAGGCTGAGTGACCCTGCATCGTCCTAGTTTGGGATGGTCGAAGGGAAGAGGAAAAAGGGGGCGTGGCTGATGCGGTCATTGCTTTTGCGGCATTGGTTGCGTCTCATCTATACTCCATACGGAGGACTCCATACTGTACTCCATAGATAGTCCATCGCGTCTAACCGGACCGGTGCAGGGGCCAGAGGCAAGGCGCATGATTGGGCACCGAAGAATGGGCCTCGATCGGCGAAAGGCTCCGCGGATCTGACGATCAAAACCGTCAAGCCAAGCATCACCGTATACCGAGTCGAGTAAAGGGGGTAGTCCCGTGGCCACGGCGTTTGTCCCCGTGCGTGGGAATGGGATCCCCCAGAGTACTCCGTACGGAGTACCCAGGGAGATGATTCCCATGGTGCAGGTCGAACAGAGATTCCCCGGTCTTCACGGGGAACTCAAAGAGGAAAATGGACAAGAGTGGTACCGGACCCTCCAGGGTCCAGGGCGGGGGGAAGACAAAAAGCTTTGCCGCGTTGGGAGATGGAGACGATGGAACCACACCCGCTAAACCCAAAATCTCCCAGACCATCGACCCGCGAGTTCGGTGCAGATGGGACTCTGCAGACCAACGTCCCCCCGGCATGCACGTTTTCTGGGGCGAGGTCAGAAGTCGGTGTGGGAGTTATCGGGGACGAGGAGCAGGAAAAGGGACCAGGGAAAAAGGGGCCCGAATACGCTGCCTACCTAGACGGGCAAACGCCCAGCGGTACTCCGTAGAGGAGATGTGATTGGCGCCATCGCAGTCATGAATCATCTTCGCTTCTCGCGACATGGCGCCAGACCGGGTTTAGCGTGGAGTTGGGGGCCAATTCGGGTGGGAGTGGAGGCGGAAGAAGGATGATGATTGGGGGAACGGAGATTTCTCGCTCTCCAGTCCAGAACCTGCCAAAACACTGCCCCAGATCATCAGGCAAAGGAAGGCACCGACAAAGCGAGGCCATTTCAGACGGTGCTATCCGTCGATCGCAGGGTCCCGTCCTGTCGGGTTGGTTTCGATACTGTCGATCCATATCTCCAGACGGCCTCGACAAAAGAAATATAGTTCGCTCGTTTCAGGTGACGGGATCGTCCCCCGCCCTAAGTTCCAAAGGCTCAACGTCGAACCCAATCGACATTCAACATTCCTGTCGACACTGCCTCCTTGTAGAATAAAGTCATTAGCGTGAACCTTTCCCTCAGCCACCTCTGCAGGCCCGCGACCACTACTCCGTACGGAGTACAGAGTATGGCATCCGGCACGGCGAGGCAGACCGACACAATCCCAATGGAGAAATCCCATCCAAAAAGGAAAAACAAATCATCTCCTCGTCTCACCCTGCATGAAGTCACGATGACCTTGGCAACGGGCAATCATCCGGGTCATGATGAGGCCAGGATGATGCAGAGCCACCGCCGCCGACACGCACCACGAAGCAACCATCCCGGTTCATACTATAAACCTCGTTTGTCTCTTTTTTTATTCTTTTGTTCTTTTTTTTTTTTATTTATTTATTCTTCTCCCTGGCAAAGTGAACACTTTCCTATCCCTGTCACGGCGGGAACACGGTTGCTGGCAGGAAAAGTAGAGCCAAGCTAAAAATGGGCTTCCACAAAACTTCCATGGACATCAAGCTCAAGAACGGGCATGTCTTGACCGCGTACTGTCGCCGTCCCAGCGGGGACGCGACATACTCGGAGCTCGATCTGGACGAGTTTCTAGGGGCGAAGAAGGGTAAGTGGAGACATTCTCTATTCTCTTACTTCCATTCTTCTATGCAATGCAACTCCCCAATCCGGACTAACGAGGCTCTAGGCAAGTTCGCATGGAGCGCCGAGAACTTCTCCGAGAGTGCCTCGTCGGTGGATCTCCAGCTCGAGGGCGAGACTCACGAGCCTATGCTCCGAGCCGAGTTGAAGGACGGCGATGGCGCGCGTCACCGGGACTGCGTGAATCTGGCGGATTGCATCAAGAACGAGAATGGACATCTACGCTTCATGGACTGTTTCTAGGGGAAATTGATTCTCGAGCGTGATTCTTTTCGATCACTACTCCGTACGGAGGACGCCCTGTGCAATTCTGTAGACTCGGACTCGGACTCCGGAGACCTTCACTGCCTCCTTCGTAGGTGACACCCGACACTTGAATAATCCATCTCGACCAGGAAACCAGCACCGCAGGCATCGCGGCTGAAAATCAATGCAGGGGTCTGTACTCCATGTCCCTGCAAGCCATCAACCACCCACGAACCATCGAACATCAAGCTCGTGGGATACATCCAAAAAGGGAAACCCACCCATTGCCGAGATCGCACCGGGAATAAGGAATAAAGTAGAATAACCTCACCAGTCCTGGATAGCCCTACCACAGACGCGGGTGTCAGAAACCCACGCCACGCGCGCAAGGCACCCTCGAGCCTGACCAAAGCAGCGTGTATTCCGCGAGCTCCTTCGACAGGGCAGATTCGAGGTGGATACACCGATACCCACATCACGGGCCTCCGATCATCATCGTAAGTGCCATCCTGCACGAAAACCAAAATCCGAATAATAATAATAATAATAATAATAATAATAATAATCAATTCTCGTGAATCGATCAATCAACCCCACCGCAGATCGGGACCTGCCCAGCCCGCTCCACTCGTGAAAAATGGCGGAATCGGGAAAGGCGCGCGTCTTGGTATTGGCCCTGTCCAACGCCCGCGGCCAATCCCCGAGTCGATGCGCTGGATGGGCTGGAAGGACTCCGAGGGCGTTAGTGGAGGCGCGCAACGGGGAATTCATCATTGCTCTCTTCGGCCGGGAGAACGACACGAGGCCAGGAATCACAGGAGGGCGCAGCGTCCCCACTCACACTAAGGTACCTGCATGGAAGAACAGGAAGGGGAAGTCAAAAAAAGGGGGACGAGGGGGGAACATGCATACTGCCGGGGCGGCTGGGGGCGAAAGGATGGGGATGGTCCATCAATATCTCCGAATCCTGGCGCCGGTGAAGTACTCGAGTTGCAAAGGATGAGGATCATAGGAAGGAGTCCGGACTACAGAGTACTCCGTACTGGCAAAGGGCTACTCAGACAGTCGTGCACCGACTGGAAATAACGATTCGGGGATATCTATCTAATCTATCTATTGAAAAATGGAGAACCAGAGCGCTAGAAACCACAACCAGACGACCGAGTCAAACGGTCCAATCTCAGCAAGCAATGAGAATAGCAGATCATCATCGTCATCATCATCATCAAAACGCCGCGCCGATAGAGATGGCCGGATCTTACCCCCTCATATTTCCCATCCTTCCCCCCTGGCCCAAAATGAAACAAAGATGCAGTGAAATGAAAGAGAAGGAAGAACAAGCGAAGAGCCATCGCTGATCACATGGTATTGACCTAATTTCTGTGGTTCTGTGGGAGTTTGTGGATTTCTCTGCAGTCCGTGTTTGACGCCTCCGGTTCCTCTTTTCTCTAGGTCAGACAATACGTGACAGAGCACGGCCGATGAGCATGTAGCACACGCGGATGTCGGGGGAGGCACGATCTCCATGACAAGCGACCGGGAGGAAGGGACGCCGCCGGTCAGAAAGCCACCACGGTTGCCATCCGGATATCAAGAGATTGAGGTCGGGGTTGAGGAGAACAAGCGACTGGGAATACCGGGTTTAAACCTGGTAGGCCGCTCGCAGCTTCTGAGCGACGGCATGAGGCAGCTGCGAGAGGAACGAATCGAAGTTGGGTATCATATTTTTATAACCTTGCAGGACCTGCACAATCCGTGAGAAAGGGCGCTCCAAACCCACAACCGCAAAGAATTCAATGACATACCTGTTGGAACGAACTCTGGATATCCCGGTACTCCTCCTGTGACAGCGTTTTGCTGGGGAATGAGGCAATCGCCTGGAAGTAGTCGGCCAGGCTCGACTCCATCGCCTGGGGGTTCTTCATCACGACTTGGTTGAAGCCGAGGAACGCCGACGCCTTCTCGCGCGTAAACTCGATCTTGCTCATCGACTTCAGAAATGGGTTCGCGAATTCTCCCAGTCGCGGTGCGACCTGGTCGGCACAGCAGATGCCTAGGCGGCCGAGTGCCATAGCTGCGTTCTCGTTGACCGAATCGATGATCTCCTCGTTGCTGATGATGGACAAGAGGCCCTGGTAGAGCCGGTCGGCGAACGGGCTGAGAGCGGCATTCTCGTTGACCGCAATTTCACCACATGACCAGCAGGCGTTGTTCAGTACGCTGAAGCCAGTGTGGCGATGTTCGTCTTGGATGAGGTCCAGATCCAGCTGCTTGATGAGGATCGGCATGATGTTGGGGATGTGAGGTTCCAGGTGGGGGAAGATACTGATGGCGCAGTCACCAAGCAAAGCGTACGAGGACTGGCGGACCTCGAAGTTGAGATCCTGCATACAGTAGCAGAGCAGGTCGAAGAAGCGAGGCTGAGAGCTGGCCACCAGCTCGCCGCTCTTTTGTGGGTCGATGGCCTGGATGATCGCACTGAGGAGGTCCAGGCTGGTGACCAAGAAGTCCTTGTCGGGCTCATCAACGGCGTCATTGTTGACCGACGCGATCGATTCCTCAAGGTTTTGATAGATGATCTTGACACAGCGTTGGAAGAGAGGAGGGGCGAATGGGGAAAAGGCGTCTCCGTACGCCGCAGCAATGTATCCCAGACATTCGAGAAGAGGAAAAAGCTCTCGTGACTGGTCGTTGACTTGATTGTAACGGTCGATGAGAGCCGGCATAAGAATTTCGACCAGCCGTGGCTGCGCCAGCTCGTTCATCACACACTCGGCGAGAGTCTGCACACAGTCGTAAAGGATGTACATGTTGCGGTCTTTGTACTTGCCGAAGCACTGGACGAACTGCCGGAGGATTGGCTCACAGTAAGGCACCAGGTTGTCGTCGGACTTTTCTTCCAAGCTCGCAAACGCCGAAGCGGCCGCCTCCTGCACCTTCTTGTTGTTGTCGAGCATGCGGCGAAGGATGCCCTCCATCATCGGCTCAAAGAATTGCTGCTTTTGAGAAGGATCGCGAAGATGCGAGGCCCATTCCGAGTACCGTCCCAAGCACCAGCAGGTGATCTGGCGCACCACGGGCTGGGTGTCATTCAACAAGGAAATCAGGTACGGCACGAGCTCGGGGAGGTGAGGTGTGACAGCATCCATACAACCATCTGCGACAGCACCCAAGGTAAGGACAGCAGCCTCGCGAGTTGGCCACTGGGAAGCCCGGAGGGTTTCTTTAAGGTAAGGCAGAATGATCTCAAAGACAGGAGAATGGTACACATTGGAGAAGACGTCCAATGCGGCTGCGGAGCACTTGCGCAGAGTCCACTCGTCCTCTGGGTCGCCAAACTCCGAGTCTTCAATCTCACCTTCGCTGAGATCATCCTCGTCTTCTTCCTGGGGCTGCTGCGCGCCATTCGCTTGTTCGGCTTGCGGCTTGGACGTGTCCAGACGAGCGCCCTTCGACTTGGCGAATTGGGGCTTCAGGTCTTCGGCGCGGTCCTCTGTCTCGGCATCATCCTCGTCATCCATCAAACGGATGACATCGTCTTCCTCGTACACCATGTTGCGAAGAAGAACGGGAATGATCTTGGGCATAAACGGTGCCAGTGCCTGCTGCAACTGCTGCTGCTCTCCCGAGACAATCCAGAACTCCGCCGCGTCGAGAGCCAGCTCCGGATCCTCCTGGTTTTGCTGCTGGATCAGGATATAATTGACCAGGCCCTCCATGTGCGGGATAAGCTTCTCCGGTGAAAACTCCACCAGCTGCGAAAACGACTGGCAGACCATCTTCCGGACCTCGGTGTCCTGATCAGCAGCCAGACTGAACAACTGCGACAGGAAGAGGTCCAGGGAGGCCATGAGGGCATGAGGTTGGTACGGGAGGAAAATGTGAATACTGCTCAGGGCCAACGATCGGATCTTGGGGCTCTCGCGCGAGCTGAACTCCAGCAGCTTGGGGATGATGACATCCAGTGGGCGCTGTCCCTGGTAGTCTCGGTCAAGAATTTTGCGGTTGTCCTCGCAGACCTTGAACAGGGCAAGCATGGCCGCCTCCTGGGCTGGAATCGAGACATCCCCGGGGGCATTGCCGACGAGGGACAGTAGCTCCTGGAGAACATCGGGCCAGGCCAGCAGCCCACCCTGATGCACCATCTCGGTGATGATACTACTGGCACCCTTCTGGACTTGACGGTCGACATCTCGGAGGGCGACCAAAGCGGCGGATCGAATGAAGTTCAAGCTTGGCGGAGTAATTGTCTGATAGGCCATATAGAGCTTGGTTCGGATGTTCATGGCGGCGGCGAAGCGCACAAGATTGTAGGCGGCCGGGTCCATGCCCACGGCGGGCGGGACCTGCGAGGAGGAAAAAATGTAGGTGATGTAGTTGACATAGTCAGGCGATGAGGTAGCCTGAGCCAGCATCTAATGGGAGCGAGCATCTGAATTAGTCTTCCCATCTGCGTTGTGCGGTCTCTTGAGGGGGAGGGGGAAGTGCAGCAGTCCCCGAGGGAAAAAAAAAAAGGACCAGACATACCTCTTCGGCCTGTTTGCGAACGGCCATGTTTTGGCCATTGAGCGAGTCTCGGAGACAGCAGGCCAGCTGCCTCAATGGCTCATCCTGAGGTTGCCAATCCATGATGAAGGGTTAAAGTCGGCTTTGCGACCGTGTGGAAGCCAAAGTGCGAGTGGCACAAGAAACCCCGCCAAGAAAAGTGGGAACGGATCCCCCTTGGTTCCCCAGATCGAAGCACTGCAAAAAGTAGATCCTGCTCCCAGAATCCCAAGCCCACGATTTCTTCCCAGGGCTGAAATGCAAGAGGGGAAAAGGTCAGGGCAGAAAACGAGAAGGCGGTCTCCGTGGCGATTGGGATTGCGAACCGGCGATGGTACAGGGTGGAGGAAGCAAATGAACCCAGTGGGTGGCAGGAACGAAAGGATCGGATTTGGTGTCGAGAAAGGTGTGAGAACCGGGAAAAAATCCATTGCGATGGTTGATCTCCATTCCTAATCTACATTGTAGCGGGGGAAGCATACACGCCACAGGGCCTAGGTGGACAATATATACTTTCGCCCCCATGGAAATTACTGCAAAGACCAAGAGAACATTCCAATTAGCCATCTTGAGAATCACAATCCCATAACACCTGGGCATAATGAAATCAGTGGCACAGATGCCACAGCAGATGACAAACTCTCATTGAATTCAACCCGAATGCTCCAGATGATATATGACTGCCAAACCCAAAAATCAAGCCCAAACCATCTTCTTGATATCATATACTAAATGCTCCAAGATCCCAGTCCGCTTCTTAGCATCCGCTAGCGAGATGATATCCGACTGCTCGACCACCGAAGGGGTCTCCACGTTCTGCCCGTCACCCACCAGCATCGCTCGTTCGATATCCAGACAGATCGAGCGCACACGGTCAAGCTCGCGGACATGACCCGTGGTAGGGCCAAGCCGGGGACTCGCAGCCGGGTTCGAGAGCGGCAGAGATTTGAACGCGACAAGGCGGGTCGTCACGCGCTTGGTGCCGCGCAACCACGAAACCAGGTCCCATTCTCCATTGGAGCTCACCGTGGCTTCGAGGGCGGCGGGGCGGACGCTGGTCTGCAAGGAGCGGGTATTGACACGTAAGGCATTCTCGTCACCGTCTCGGTAGACAATGACCAACCCCATGTTGCGATGCTCGTCGGCTTGGCTATCGGTCAGGATGGAGGTAATGTAGGTACCGTAGTGAATGCGGGAGATGGAGCGGAGGTCAATGCGCTCGAACGAGAGGACTTTATCCGTTTCCCAGTCGAAGCGACAGCTGTACACCGCAGCGTCGGTCAGGAGAAGGACAGACTCCTCGAAAGGGAGCGTACGCAGAGTGTTCGGTTGGCGGGGCGTGAGCATCGTCCAGCCGCCGAGGAATTCCTCCGACGGGCTATTGATCACAATCTTGCAGCTGGTGTCGATGGCGTTCTGGCGAATTTTCTGCACGGAGATGCCCGGGTCTGTGGTCTGCAGCTCCATGGCGAATTCGTCAAAGACGTGCATAGACACATTCCCGAGCAGGTAGTCGATGCATGCTTGCGAGAAGTAGTCATTGACAATGTTATTGTAGTAACGAGATAACGTCAGCCCCAGATCATTGAGAGCTCCTCGGTAATCTCGTTTGCGGGTCCGCGTGTAGTCGCCCTTCAATGCGGCCGTAGAGGAATACTGCTTGGAGATTGCATCTCCGTTGTCCGCCCACAGAGTATTGAACCACTGGGTGGACGAGTCTCCACCTAGGTCGATGGAAATACCTTCGTTCTGTAGCTGTTGCTCGAGAGCCCACTGTCCAAAAGCACATTGAGCCACGCCAGTGCGATCGAGGCAGTCCATGCAATTGGTCCGCACAACGCCAGTCTGCTTCTGCACGGACGAGTCTTGTCCAATAGTGGTGTAACCAAACCCATCCAACGTATCTTTTAAACGGTCGACCAAACGAGTGACATTCTCGAATTTCATGCCCCGGCATTCATTGTGGAAATCGAACCACTCCAATTGTAATGAAGCCCCCTCAATCCCACCGGCCTTATTAAAGACATCGGTGTATCGCTCATATTGCTCGCCCAGTTTCAATTCCCCGGCTTGTTTGTCGATCAGAGATACGGCCTGGATTTTGCCATATCTCCGGCTCATCTCTCGAAAATGGCGAGCGAATGCAAGCTGATTGACCTCCGCCGAGTGATGCAACACGGGGACTGGTTTGAAAGCATATGGAGACTGGGAGAAGTACAGCGGGATTGAGCCTCGTACCTGCATGTACGAATAGACATTGTGCGACGAGTCCCAGTCAGGCACGGAGAGAATCTGCTCAGTCTCGACCGTATTGGCAGCGTTGCCCTCGTCGTCGACCCCACGACGCAGGTAGCGCAGACCGGGTCTATTGACCGAACGCCGGGAGATGAGGGTCAACAGGAAATTCCTCTTGGGAGAATCGGGCTCAACGGCTTCTGCCGCTGGACTTTCACCGAGGATTCGACCTTCGGTGAGGTCATCCTTGACATGTTTATCTGATGCTGCTACGGTAAACTCTCGTTGACCGACAAATCCCTGCAACAAGGGAAGAACGAATCCATGGGCACCGCTGTCAATGAACGGGAACATGAGATGCTTATTCCAAAAGTACTAGTATAGATTAGCCTTTGCCATAAATTATCCAACGGAATATCAACACCGACCAATGGATCTACCACCTTGTGAAGAGGCAGTTGTCCCTTCCACGCTTCCTGTGCATCAAAAGAGCGAGTAAGGTCATAGTCATATGCAAAAAAGAAGTTATGCGATGCAAATAAAAGCTTGGTATATCGAAGCAATTTGGGCAACAAGTCTGCCGCCTGGTCCGACCGCGGTCGATCTTCATCTTCCTGACTATGATCAGTCACTCGAGGCGTGGTAAACTCCGCTGCTTCATCTGTGACCTCAGCGCCATCAACCGAGAGTCTAGGCGAGTCATCGAAGGGGGACTCGGCAACATCCTCCTCCAATGCCCCGGGACGAGGCAAGCCCAGGTTCTTGCGGGAGAGCCAATTGGCCGCGAAGCGGCCAAAGCGGACGCGTTTCCCGATCACGTCTTCCGCGATACTGCTGACACTCGCCCCGCGCGTATGAAGTGTCTCGCGAGTGGGCGACGTAGGCGCACTGCCAATCTCCGCCTCAGTGCCATCGGTCACATTGTCGGGGCTGGTATCCTCGCCCGAATCGGAGTCAAGATCGGGATCCTCTTGCGCGGATTCTTCTCGTGCTTGGGTTATTGCGTGCGCGGCATCGGCCTGCGAGGATATGGGGATGATCGCGACGTTCGTTACGGCGTAGATAGGGCGATTTTGGATCTGCGCGACTTGTTGACGTTGGGTGATGGAGACTAGGAAGGAGTACGAGGCGACGGAGAGGAGACCTAGGGTATCGTGGATTAGACTGCAACCGGGGCGTCAACGCGCGGGCTCTCGACCCCCGCGATGGACTTGGCGACCTACCGACGAGCCCGTAGACCTCGAGCGCGTTCTTCCCTTCCAACGATTCCGAAGCGGACGATGGCAGGGCAGAGATCTTGTTGGTCTTATAGTCAATGCGGATCGAGGAGGCTTCGTTATTACTGCCGCTGCCGTGGCGGGGTCCGTTGACGCCGTGCGCATGCAGGACCAGGCCGTCGACCGCGGCGACGATGGCCAGTTTCCGTAACAGACCGGGCATGGCGCAAGAGGCCCCGAGCGAGGAAGATGAAAGGGTGAACAGTCGCCGAAGCGAGACAATTGCACTCGGAAGGACGAGATCCAGCATCAGCTGAACGGCAAACTACATCATCGGACTGGGAAGCCCCACGTGGGAGAACAAGCAACGTCAAAAATGAATCCAATCAACATTCGGTATATACAAAATGCCCTCGCCAAAAACCAATATCACAAGGAGATTTAAACCATTCAGAGAGCCCAGAGAGTCATATCCAATCGTTCATACGGGCAGGTCCAGTGCCGGGTATGAGGTTGCCGGAAGCGTGTAGTTCCGGGCATTTTGGAGGAAACAATAAAAATACAGGGATCTCGCGACGAGATGTAGAGAAGCCATGAGAGCTGGAAGCTCGAGTGAGGGAGAGCGTGGTAGAGACTCTGCCCACGATCAGACCTGGCTATTCTGCTTCGTGTGCAAAGCCGTGCGTTCACGCTCCTCGCGCGAGAAGGTCGGCCCGGGCTCACCGTCATCGCTATCCTCTGCCAGATTGGCCAGGCCGATCCCCGAGTTGTTTTCGACATCATACGAGTGGATTAGCCCTTCGCGATCCCCGTGGCCATTGAGGTATGCGATGCTGGACGAGCTTCGACGGTGCGGGTCGGAAACACTCCGGCGGGACTGCATCGATCGCCGGGTCTGCAAGCTCGCGATCCCATCGGTCGGGACACCCTCCTCGTCGAGTTTGGCGTTCATCAAGCCCCGGCCATCAGGGTCATGTCGGGACAGGTTGAGCAAGTAGACACCGGTGAAGATAACCAAGAACCCACATAGCAGAGAGATTGTGCTGACGGCATCGGTGGTATTGAAACCCTGGAAGAGAATAAAGGAGGCACAAATCGTGGCAGTCGTAAAGGTGACATAGTAGAGGGGGTTGACACTAGAAGCTAATTAGCGCCGCACGAGCATCGCCGAGTCTCTCTCCACTTACATTGATGTCGAGAAGGAGTTCAACGCTTTGTTGAAGTAGTTCATCTGCGTCAGAATGCAGAAACCAGTCACGATCATGAAGACGTAGGTAGACGCATGGACGAATTGGTTGTTGCCGGCAAAAGTCAGCTTCAAGGCAATTCCAAAAGCCTTCACTGCCATCACCGAGACCGAGCCCACGGTCGAGCAGATGGAAATGTAGATGAGAGGGTTTTTCTTTCCATACACCGGAGCGACCCGGTAGATCATCACCGTCGAAAAGGCCGCGACCGCCAGACAGTAGAGGAGGAAGCCTAGCCGTTGTCAGCGAATTCCAGACCACGGGCAAGGAGCAATCGTACCCGGCTTCACAGCGTAGCCCAGAATCTCATCGATTGTTTCCACCGGCTTGTCAGGGGGGCATGTAGAACGATCACGACCGAGCCGAGCAGGCACATCGCGCAACCCAGTTTCCCCAGGGTACCCAATCGTTCGTGGAGGACGTATGACCCGAGAACCGCACTATGCGTTGTCAGCGATGTTGCCGGCGATACCGAGACGAGGCCAAGCTTACCCGATCAGAACACTGAGCGCACCGAGAGGTGTAACCAGAATCGCGGGCGCAAAGGCATATGCAGCGAAGTTGCCAACCTCGCCAATGGCCACTTCAAGAGTTGTTAGCTTGCGGTGTGCTGGTTGGGACCAATTGGGGCATCCCTACGTGTGACGACACCTCCCCACCAGATGGGACTCTTCAGATATGAGAAGCCTTCTCCCTCGAATCCATGCCGTTCAGAGGCATGCATCAAGCCCTGTGATACACCCGTCAGCCCCGACGTCCCATATGTTGTCCCGAGCCCGTCGCGGCTCATTCCAGGGATCGCGCTCCGGTCGGCAGGATCGAGGCGAAACGCACCTTTTTGGTGATAACAAAACTCGTTCCTAGCGATGCAATTAGCTGGGGCCATGAAAGACCAAAGAATCCAGTCGTAGCGTACCAATGCATACCGTCCCTAGGACGGCTAATATGAGACCGACATATCTGATTCGCGCGCAAGTCGGTTAGAGCTCTGGTCACCTCGTCCACGAAGCATCCACGGGGAGGGCATGGCGGCCAGCATACTTATCGGAGAGCATTTTCGTAGCCTCTTGTCAGGAGCAGCGGGCTCCCGTGGTCGAACGGCCTCCAATGCCAGCAATGGAATCCGGGGAGGGAGGCAGAAATGAGCGACTCGGGTCAAAGAAGGGATTCACGAGCGAAAGCAGCGGAGGGACGGGGAAGCGACCGGATAAGCGCCAGAGCAAGCGCAGAACAACGAGCCAGCCCGAGATATCTGCCAATAAGGATGAGAAGGGAGGGGAGGAGAGGTGAAGAGTGTTGGGTGCCTGCGTGCGGTGGGGTTCCGTTTCGAGGGACGATCGGGACGCGTAAGAGAAACGGCTGAGCTAGTCGGATCCCCGAAGTGGCACTTTGTTTCTCGGAGGCGAATCAAGCCAAGGGAAAGAGGTGATAAGGCCGATGTGATCACGATGGCACAGATGGGGATTCAAGAATTTCCGGGCTAAGACCGGCCGGGCTTGCGCAGGGTGATCGTCGTTCCATCCCGATCTTGCACCGCATTCGTCCTGAGCTATACATAGTGCAGCGGCTCCACCGGGGCTCGACTGGATTCTAGATTGGGCCTGGTTTTTACACTTTTCCGAGGATTAGAGTTACTTTGTGATTATCGATGACTGCCACCTTTGCTGTCTTCGACTTCCAAGGGACACGTGTAGAGATCCAGGTACATCAGGCTCGGCGGGTTATCCCTATTTTGCGGAGTGGATACAATGCTCGGCATGTGCCAAACCCGTCTCTACAGAGTCAACCCGTCTTTGGGAACAAGGGAATTTTATTCTCCTAGCCTAAGAATACGAGACGTGTGCGCCGGTACGCCGAATGCTATGGATGAAACCCCGACTCCGACCGTGGAGCCAACTTTCTCGCAAATGGTATCACGCAGCAATAATCAGAAAATCGAGAAACCAAAATATCCGTACACGATGGGTCCAGACAGAAGAAGAGGCGGTGATCGTATGTCACCGAAAAATTCGTCCAGGTCGGGCTGGAGCGGAATCGGAGCCTGGGCTCCGAAGGCCGAGAGAGAGAGAGAGAGAGAGCAAAGGAGGATTTTAACATACCTGGAGTTGACTGCCGTATTGGCATCCTGTTCGCAAGTCGATGCTGTTGCTGCGAAGGATCAGAGTTAGTAGATCAAAGGGCTGTAAAGAAACAAGGCGTGGTGGTTGGCGAGGCTACCACGCTCGTCTTTTCCAAGACGCGGAGGTAGCATGTCAAGGTCATCGGGGAGAGAGCAAAGACAGTAAGACAGGAGGGAAAGGGGCGAGGAGTTGAGGAGTTCATGATCGACGGCGCTTGGTGTCGGGGGTAGTGGCATCCGTAAGATCCCACTCCTCGTCCTCACGCGATCGTTTGGTGGAGGGATTGTCGTGGGATGGGGAGTCAGTAGGGGAAGGGTCGGTATCACCCAGCTCAGTGGCCTCCGTAATGGCCTCCGTAACCTCAAAATCGGGGTAGTAGTCCCCAAAGTCCCCATCGTCGGCACCTTCGCCGTTTACGGAATCGGCAAGGGCATCCTCTGGAAACTCGTCCTGGACTTCACCCTCGAGGGTCTCGGGTACATCGGTGTGGCGATTCATGGCAGGGGTCTGCATCACATCTTCGGCGATACCAAGCAGATCGTCCTCCGGCTCGGGGGTTCGCTCCTGGGAAGGGCGGCTATCCTGGTCCACATTCTGCACGGTCGACTTGGGTTGATCGTACGAAGTGTGATCAACATCATACTGAGATACATCCGCCGGGTCTGCATCTTCCTGGTGTGCGGCAGTAGATTCACCGTGAGACTGAGTCTCGTCTTCATGGGGCACTTCGTCCTGGACGGCAGGCTCCTCTTCATCGGCTTCATGTTGCACAGTGAAGTCATCCTCATCAAAATCATCATCACCAGTACCGGTAGCGGGGTCATTATGATCATCCAAGTTGTGATAGTCCACAGCGTCTTCAACATCTGTGGTACCGTTCTCAACATGATCATTGGGGGCTACGGTGGAGGTAGACGCTGTCCCAGTTTCAGATCCAAAGTTGTTTTTGTCCTGAAGCTCATGGAAAGACGCGCCTCCTTCTGGAGTATTGTGCTCCTCCGTTTGATCTTCCACTGACTCATCTTGATTGCCAGCAATGGCAGCCTGATGATTACCAGCTTGATCAGAGGGAGCCTCATACTCGACCTCGCCATGTTGCTCAAAGTCACCGGTCTCCCGCGGACCTTCTTCAGAATCGTCCTCGGGAGGCGCCGGCCCTTCGGGACCTGCAGCCTCTTCACGATTCGACTCGCCATTTTGAGCTTCATTCTGGTGAGGCTCTTCACCAGAATTGGTGGCCTCTCCATTGGTTGGAACTTCTTCTGCGCCAAGGTCTGCCTCATTGAATTCGTCCCACGACTCGATTTGAGACAGACCTTTGCCTTCGTTCGCAGCAGCATCAAGACTAGCCAGCTCCGAGTCGACTGCTAATTTGCTGCTCAAGGTGACATACATAGCTTCAGGCTCGTCAATCCCATCATTATGACAAAGACGAAGGTAAATGTCCAGTATCTGATGCAGGGTGATCTTAGAGGTGTACGAGGAGTCCTGATAGAAGTCAGTATCTGGGTAATAACAAAGGGGGAAAAAGGGAAACGTTCTTACCTCTGTTAATTGGATACCAAGGGCATCGATATCGATAACAAGGACTTCGTTCCCCGCCACATTATCAAGAAGCACCCCGCGAAGAGAGCTGAATAATACACCCACGTTGTCATAAGCGACATTCTCATCGTGAAGAAAGAAGGTTTCGGCAGAATCGCCTTCAAGGGGCGGGAAGAGAGAGATCTCGTTTTCCTGGTAGAGAACTTTTATGGGATGGAGGGACTCATCATCGGTCCCTTGGTCTTCTGTTTCATGCACGCTATGAGTCTCGGCATGCTTGGCATGCTCGTCGGCGATCTCATGAGACTTGACCTCAGGGGCCTCCGGCTTCTCGCTAGGGGAAGCAGGGCTCACATGCTGCTCTTCAACATGCGCAGAGTTGGGTTCGGTCGATTGATTAGTGTCATCACAGGGCTCGACGTGGTCATGGTTGATCGTGGACTGGGCGGCTTCATTTTCTTGGGCATTCTCAGGCCCGGCACTTGCAAGTTCGTTGCTTTCCCCAAGAATGTTGTCATTCTGGGATGGTGCTTCTGGTTCTCCACCTTCCACCGAGGGCCCTTCCTGGGGGATGTCCGGTATAACCGGGGCTTCTTGGATGGATTCCTCGATGGGTGTGTCCACAGGTTCTTCTACCGGGACATCCTGAGTTGGTTCCGGGACATCAGGCTGGACACCAGAAGGAGCAGCGTCGACGGTTTCATCCTGATCATCCTCGAGCATTTCCGTTTCATAGGTTTCCTCAAAGTGCACATCGACATCATAATCTTCCTCGGCGATGTTGTCGGCATCAACCATCGATCCTTCATGAGACTCGTCGGCCATGTCGGCATCGTAATTGGTTTCGTTCTGGAAAAGGGAGGGCTGGGAGGTGATGGGGATATCGTCTGCACCCATCATATCACTGTCCATGTTGGAGACATGGTCTTCCATAAGATCGATGTCAATATCGAAATCATCGGCCTGTCTATCATAGGGAGAGGCCATTTCCATCGAGTCCTCGGGGGCGGGGGCTTCCATGGCGGCGAGAGGTAGCGACGAAGTTGCAGTCATGGCATAGGGACGCGTCGAATGCAGTATCCGGAAGAAGACAAAGACACACCGAAGGTGAATCAGTCAGTGAGGTTAGCTCCTAAGCGACACGTAACAAAACGCGAATGCCGAGTAGAGAAAAACCGATAGCCGAATGAAACGGTGGTGAAGACGCGAGTCGCAAGTGCACGGGGTTGGATGCGATGAGGGAAAAAGTTGAAGACTAAGCGAAGGGGGGATGGTGGGTGCACGGGCCAAGCCAAAGAGAACAGAGTAGCTGCCCGTCGATTTGATCCGTCAACACCACCAGGGGGACTCAACACAAACCTCACAACCGAGCCTTCTAGCAATTTCAAATTATCTCTTGGGTTTCACTATGGTATTCAACCCTCACTTCACTTCGTCCACGGCGGGGTTCCCTGGCTGACCATCTCCCACTCCAGGTGGTCCTCGCAGCGTCGATATGTACTCGCGGGGGCAAAGCGGTCCTCTCGCGCCAATTCCGTGAAATCGCCCGGACACGAATTGAGGCTCTGCTGGCCTCTTTCCCCAAGCTTGCCGACTCGGGCACTCAACACACCACGGTCGAGCAGGACAACGTGCGCTTCGTGTACCAGCCATTGGACGAATTGTACATTGTGCTCATCACCAACCGCCAATCCAACATCCTACAAGATATCGATAGCCTGCACCTCTTCGCCCAAGTCACTACAAGCATCTGCAAGAGTCTGGACGAGCGGGAGATTCTCCGCAATGCCTTCGAACTGCTAAGCGCATTTGACGAGTTGGTGACCCTGGGCTACCGGGAGAACCTCTCGCTGTCCCAGATCAAGACATTTCTGGAGATGGAGAGTCACGAAGAGAGAATCCAAGAAATCATTGAACGGGTCAGTACTTGATATGCCTGCAGAATGAACCCCACACTAATACACCCCACCAGAACAAAGAATTGGAAGCCAGCGAGGAGCGGAAGCGGAAGGCCAAGCAGCTGGAAATGCAGCGCAAGGAAGCTGCTCGCACAGGTCGCGCTGCTGCTCCGAGGACACCCTCTTACCCCGTCTACACCCCTCCCTCCCGTCCATCGGTGCCCGATTCCTATGATTCCTACGAGGCGGAGAAGAACAAGTCGTTTGCCAAGTATGCTCCGATTGGACCCCGATGCGTCGATATGGATAATGTGCAAGTTCTAACAAGATCAATCCACAGGCCCCTCCCGAGCCGCGGCAAGGGTATGCAGCTTGGCAAAAAGTCAAAGGCAACCGATATCTACGAGAAAGTTCGCGGCGATCTGGGTCCCGAAGTTGAGGAGGAAAGCCCGCTGGTCACCTCACAAGTTGCAACTCCCGTACAAGAGCCCGTGTCTGCCCGTGAATCTCTTGCTACGGACCGCGAGCCTATCCACGTGACCATCGCCGAGTCCATCTCCGCAACCCTCACTCGCGAAGGTGCTTTGAAATCATTTGAGGTCAAGGGTGATCTCCAACTCCGTATTACCGACCCATCATTGACGAAATTGCGGCTGGATCTGCAAGCCAACCCGACCCACGGTGCTCAGTTCCGCACTCATCCCAATGTCGACAAGGCCCTTTTCACTAGTTCTTCGGCAATCCAGCTGAAGGACACCAGCAAGCGCTTCCCGGCGAATAATTCGATTGGTGTTCTCCGGTGGCGTGTGGCTAGCTCGGCTGACAATTCCGACATCCTCCCCATTACTTTTACTGTGTGGGTAAACAAGGGCTCCGACTCGACCACCGTGACGGTGGAGTACGAGTTGACTGGCTCTGACAGCCTGCGCGATGTCGTCGTCACAATTCCGTACGGTGCGGACGAGCCTGCAGTGTCCAGCTTCGATGCAGTCTACGAGGTCTCGGGTGATAGCCTTGACTGGAACCTGGGCACTGTGGACGAGTCCAACGCCTCTGGCAGCTTTGAATTCGAAACCACCGGCAACGGCGATGAGAGCGAGTTCTTCCCGATGAGTGTTCGTTTCTCCAAGACCCAACCCTTCGTCGAGGTCGATGTGACCAGTGCCTCGCTACTGGAGATGGGAGGTGAAAGCACCGGTTTCTCCAAGGACATCCGCAGCGTTGCAGAGAACTTCCTGATTGAGTGATTTCGGGATCGGATTGTATAGAGTTGAATACTAATGACGTTCGGATTGTGGTTTCACTGGCACCTTTTCTTTCTATTGTTTCCCAGATCGTGTTTTCAGCCCTATTGATTGTCTTTCTCCGGGCCTTGCTCCTGGGCAAAGGCCGTGTCTTAGTCTACACAGAATTGACCCCTTTAACTAAACTCACCTCCTGTTTCCGTTCTCTTCAGTTCAAGGTATGCGCAATACCCCAGGTAGGACATTACGCTCTCGTGGTGATGCCGGGCCCGATCATTCGGCCGTAATCCACGACGTCAAGATTATGCAGTGCCTGAAGAAACGCTGCACCATGAACAACGCTGCTCTTCAGCATCCACAGTCAAGCTTTGCGTACCTCCTCGACCCATGGGCTGCGACCAGTTCTGCCGAATCAGGCATATACACTCCGGGCATCAACCAGGGTCAGGCACTGTCTTCGGCGCCACCACCGTTCGACGTCAGCTTGACTCGATCGCGTGGGTCTAGACCTCAGCAGCCATTTCCATGAATTGACACATCATGCATCGGCCTTTGCCGACAAAACAAGCCCATTTGGGGCATTGCAGCGGAGGAAGATGGATGATTCCTAGTTTCCTTTCTTGGACCCGCTTCTCTAGTTATTCTGGACACATGTTGCTCTTTTTTGAGCGGATTCGAGAGCCTGTCGGCTCTTCAAACCGACCGCAGCCGCAAATCAATGGATATCCTGGGGGAGGGATCCAGTGGTTCTGGCCACTGCGTCGGTTTCCCCCGTCAATCCAATGCAACGGCGCATTGAAGGCAAATTGCAAGATGGAGCAAGACTGCAATTTTGCCTCCGTGCTTGGCATAGGACACACGGCGAGTGGAGGGTGTAGGGCTATTGGGAGTTGCGGTGGCCAATCTACTACTGACCAACCGGTCTTGAACCAAGAAAACAGGGGAAAAAGCATCGTCATTTCCGCACGTCAGACAGAGTTTCAATGCTCATGCATGTCTAGACCCAGACTTACTGGTCTGCTTGCACGCAACCTTCCGCGTCTTTCATAGGTCGAACCCTGCCAATGGCTTTATAACCCCATCGACGTCCTCTTTTTGCCTCGTGCATTCGGATCTGGTCGACAACTGAACAACTGAGGTACGGCAATTCATTCAATCCTTACTAGAGACTTCTCACACTCGCAGATTCATTCCTCGGAATATTTTCATTCTACACAGCTACCGAATGCAACATGAGCAGTATCCATTTACCTCCGTGGACGGAGCAACAGAGTCTATTCAGACTATCCTGTGCAGATGCGGAAACATGCAATCAAATTTCTAGCATGGTATGCTACAATTCCCGTAGATCGAGCCATCGTCTGATCAAAGATAATCCAGGACAACCCGGCTTCCTTGTTGCAGAGAGCCGACTCGGAAATCGGCACGAGGAAAATGGCCATACCACGGTTGGCAGAGGGTGCCGAGTCAGCTTTTACTTCCCCGGGAAGATTCCACCGTCGACATGTGCGTCGAGCGTGCGAATCCTGTCGACAGAGAAAGACCAAGTGTACCGGCGACAAGTCCGGGTGCCGCAATTGCCGCGAGGCTGGTATCATCTGCTGCTATACCGATGGGAAGAGAGAAAAGTCCAAGCGGTTAGTAATTTGATATATCTGCTCGTTCGGCTGGGAATAACGCCTTTTTCCTCTTTTCAGACAGCTCGCGAGTCTGTCAGCTAAGGTCCAGGCATACGAAGACGTCATTCGAAAGCTCAGTGGTCGATTTGGTGTTTCGGATGAGCAGCTTGTCAACATTGCTCTGGCAGCGGTGAGATGCGACTTACTTCCCACTCCTTCTAGCTCTGTCTAAGATTGATTAGGAATTGGCCCCGGACTTGACATTGAACGCGGACACCAGTGGGGCTGGAAGTGACAGGAAGATTTCATGGGGCTCTGGATCCGAGTCTCCGCCTCGACCCTCATCTGTCGCTCCTCTGGATCTCGTCGATCACACCGAAGAAGACTTCAACAGAGACGAGAATGCCCGAGCCACGGGGTTCATTGGCAAGAGCTCCGAGATCACTTGGCTTCAGCTGCTAAACAAAGAAATCAATAATGAATGCGAGACGTGGTCTGCCAGCATGTCGAATTCCGGCGACGACAATGGTCTCCCCTCGCCTACGTTGACTCCACGACCAGAAAATCCCACTGACCCTTTTGTTTCCGCTGCCAATTACTATCTGGATGACTTGGACATCGCCGCAGCGGAGAATGTGGATGCGTACGCGGTGCCCTCACGTGGAACGGCTGCAAAATTGCTCAACGCCTATCTCACGTCGGTTCATCCATCTTTTCCTATCATTGGCGTCTCGACATTTGTTTCGCAATTCCAGGTTTTCTTCAGTCAACCTTCCCTGAAACCGGGGAGTAAATGGCTGGCTATCTTAAACTTAATCTTCGCCATTGCAGCCAAGTATGGACAACTCACCAATGCCGATTGGATGGAAGGCGAAGATGATCACCAAATCTACTTCTCTCGGGCCAAAGCTCTGAGTCTGGACGACCAGGCTCTGCACCATCCAGACTTGCAGCAGCTGCAGGTCGAGGGTCTCGCCTGCTTCTACATGATTGGCTCCGGTCATATTAACAGGTTTGTAGGCTCCAGATCATGTTCTACATCATCTCACAAATAATCGCGCTCTCTCCTAGGGCTTGGAAACTATCAGGAAGCGCTGTTCGAGGCGCAATAGCTCTCGGTTTGCACCTACGCAATGTCGGCGCGTGCACATCGGACACTTCTAAAGAAATAAGATATCGTGTCTGGTGGTCTCTGTACTCGATCGAACATCTACTTATGGTCATGACGGGGCGCCCGTCATGCATCACCGACAGCTCTTGCACCACTCCGTTGCCCGTCCCCTTCGATGAATGTGAATTTCAGAGGGAAGAGGTTGCGCAAATGATCGGCACGGCGGATAGAACTACCTCGAGTAATCTGGATCGACTGCCATTCAACGGCAGCGCCGCCAGTCTTGACACGACCGCCGACTCGGACACGAATGACACGCCCGTTGAGAGCGACGTCAAAATGACCCGAGTGGAATATTTGAAGAGTTTGCCTCCGTGCATGTCCCTCTACTTCTTGCAGCTGGCATCGCTCACCACCATTGCCAAGCGGATGACTGTCAAGCTCTACAGTCCTGAAGCACTTCATGCGCCGTGGGCAAGCACCGAATTCACGATTCAGAGTCTGATGCTCGAGATCGACTCGTGGTTCATGAATCTCCCTTCGGCTTACGACTTCACCTCGACACAGACATCGCAGTGCCCCTTGGGACAGCGAATGGGTCTCGCTTTTCTGTTCTACAGCACTAAGATTGGCATCACTCGTCCATGTCTCTGTCGGCTAGGTCCTTCACCCGCTGAAGGCGACAAAACGCACGAATTCTGCAGCAAGACGGCCGCAGAATGTGTCGAGTCAGCTTGCCACATGCTGACATTGTTCCCAGATAGTCCAGACGCGGCCCTGTTGCACCGAATCACGCCGTGGTGGTGTACACTTCACTATCTCATGCAGGCCGCGACGGTCCTTCTCTTGGAGCTGGCATACCGGGCACAACATGTCCCCGAAAAGGCAATTATGGTATCCAAGGCGACCAAAAAAGCGCTGGACTGGTTGTCGACACTCTCGAAGACCAACATGGCTGCCGAACGAGCCTGGAAGCTATGTGATGGGTATCTGCGCCGTCTGGCGCCGCACGTCGGCATCGACGTGAATGATTTTTCCGAGAACAACGAGTCGTCCACTGCGTCTCTTCTCGACGCCCCCGACTTCGCCGATGCTGTGGCGGCAGTTGAAGAAGCGCAGGCCGCGGACGACATCAAGTTCGACCCATCGGTAGCTCTACCAACGGCCGCTACGGCAGCCGTCGACGCCATCGCTGCCGAGATGGACTCGATTGCTTGCTCGCCAATCGATCAGGCCGGAACCCCGCTGGCAATGCCGGTTCCTTGCAGTCTTGACCCACAGGACCTCCTGGATCAGTTCATTAAGCCCGAGAAGCCGCTCTCCGGCCGCAGCTCGTACGATGACTACCTTCCTTACGATCCGACCACGGGTCAAATCACGGGTTCCTTCTTCCCACAAGGTCCGAACCTGGACCTGGACATGGGATATTTTTGGGGCGATGCTGTTTGCTAGATCGCCTCAGCGACATGGACATGACCTGCTTCGACGCGAGAAGCAAGGACGAACGAAAAAGAAAGTAATAATGCAACCGGGACAAGGTATCTCAAATTGTCACTCTGCGAGGCTCATGCAGGTTTATTTCTTCGGTTCATTGGTTGTATTCGATTCAAAACATAAAACCATGCATAATCTAGATCATCAGGACAGAGGGAAAAGTTTTGCTGCTTTCTCGGAATTACCTGAATACAGAATGAAGCTGCTTTTTGAATTGATTCTATCAAAGACGTGTTGCAGGTGGCTTGTGCCCATAACGATGTTTCTCGTATCTACAAATGTCTAGTTATGCAATTGACTTTGTGTCCCATACCCTCAGAATGCTTAACAGATTGAGGCAAAATACCCGGCCCAAAGAACGCAGTATCACAAAGATCACTGCTCAACCTGCCCGGAATAAAACCCTAGACGCGCGACAAGTTCCAGACCCGTCGACCAATGATTGTCTTATGCAGCATCATCATGTCGTATCATCATATCCTTGCCTCCATACCGAAACAGATCGCAATGATGTAGCAAATCATCATGCCGCACACCACAGCCAGAACAATCAAGCCTCCCAATTGCGCTTCCTAGCCGTGAATAACAGCCACGCCTCCTCCCTTAACGGAAAGGTAGTCGCAGTGCGTCGCTTCGAGCTGAAATGAACAGACGTGATTTGTGCAAACCGAATCCCAACCGTGTGGTCCGCGGGAACACCGGTTTTCCATGAACTCCGTGGTATTTGTGTCCAGTGTTCGCGACCACAGCCGAGTAAACCGCGAGGGTCGGAGATGTATTTTTCGATGCAGGGTATGATAGGCAGTAGTCTACGGCGGACACCGCATGCTTGATGGTTCGGATCGATTTGGTAGTCTGGGTACTGTTTGAGCGAGGCAATGATGGCGATGATATCAGATGGCGCGTCCGAAGATGACGACCGCTGTTTTGGAGTGTCTTCGGCGTCACTGGTTTCATCTTCGCTATTCGGCTCATTGAACTCGGGATCTATCAGGGTAGACCCGATAAAGACGGTCTTTGCGCGCATGCTGAAGAATCGGGTCATCTGGCCCAGGTGAAAAAGGTCGCATTGACTGGCATTGTCTAGTCCAGCTCGACACTGATATCGGCGAGTATGAGTGGAGGTGGAGAATGCTGTGCCAAGTGAGGAGGTGGTATTGTTAGTCGGTTTCGTCTCATCTGTGTCCTCGAGTGCACCGTATTTGCGGAGGAAATGAGCATGGAGATCCGTAATGGTGTTTAGTACGCATTGTCGTCGGTAGTACAGCTCCTCTTTAGAAGGCTAGTATGAGTAACTTTCTTCGTCCCTATTAAGAATACAAATTACATACCTTCAAAGCCATCTGGCAAGTAACGCCAGCGAAGATGTACAGTCGCAGGACGTTCCAGCCCATCGACCCAGAACCGCGAGCCAGCAACTAGCAGCGTATGGGTCATGGTCTGACAGACAATGTCTGATTGCAGGAAATATGCGATAGCAATAATCTGCCTCGTGCGATCTTCCTTCATTCTCAAAAGTGCAGGCCCAAACGTCCACTGTGAAGATCGATCCTTTTTGCCAAACGTATACCCAACGTCTCGGAGTGTATAGCGGATAAATTCCGGGGAGTTAAACCAGTCAGCTATCTCAATGAGCTTGGCAATCACAGCCAGGGACCGGGACTTGAGCGAGTCCTCGAACTCGATCCTTGTGTCATCGGCCTGCGACTCGAGACACATAATTCTCAAGAACAAGTCAATAGACTCGGCACCGCAGAGCTCGAGCATTGATTCAGACCCGATCTTGAAGGTAGGCAAATCGGAGAAAGATGATAGATCAACATCGCCGTCAGAGCCAGTCTCTGCAGATGAACCAGGGCTATCTTTGAGACCCTGTCTGCGCTGCGAGAGCTGTCTCCCCTCGGCGAACTTTTCCGGATCGAGGAGTGCTCTGAAATAAGGACTTTTGTCCACGAGCAACTGGCTGGAAACAACCCAGCGATGGGGGACCGCTGACGGGTCCGTGTATTCGATGATCAGATCACCCTGTGGAGAAATGACATGTGTCTTGTTGAGATCCTTCATGTCTAGGGGCTCGGGCGTATGTGCCTCGTGCTGTACGGGCAACGGTGCAGTCGTGTGTCTTGACGCGCGTTGTTCGCCCATTGTCATCGAATGTCGAATGGACCATTCGACTTTGCCACTCAAAATTCACAAACCGAGGGGTTGGCCCTCTTCAACGGCGAGCAAGATGCAAATCCTGGCAGCTTATTCCTGCGTAGTCCTGGCCTCTGCCATTCTGGCCGTCCTCCGTCTCATCAACGCTCCATAACCTTTTTCGGACAGGCCGAGGAAATGCGATGCAACAGAAACCTCCAGAATCAAATCGAATTGGTACCGGCTTAGGATAAAGAAAGAAAAAAACCTAAATATAAAGTTCAATAGCAGTAGAGAATAAAGCAATTAAGGGAGTATTGAATGACAAATGTCAAAATACAGATCTGCGATGCGATGAGTGCGGCGCAGAGTGACTAATCAGAGGCACGTGAGTATTTTTGCCTCGTCTTTAAGGCGTCAAATCTCTATTCTTTGGCCACTGGAAGATAATGTGTAACGGAGGTTGCTTGGGACCCGACGATGGAAAGAGAAATCGAGATCAAATTATTTGGTATTATCACGCAAGATAGTCCCACCCGCCGTCCTATATATCGCAATACTTTTAGATAGGATTATCGCGAATTTATAACTTTTGTTCCAAACACCAGGCTGAGAACCAAAAGGTGAGATTATGCACAAAGCCAAGGCTAAAAATATGGTAGGTGACACAGGATGCTTCATTATAATCAAGGCATTAAAAGGGCGTAAAGAGAGAGTAGCGTGGGAATCATGGGAGAATGGCGATCGGAACTTGAAGGATGCGCGGCCCTGCCGAGGGGGATTTGGGGTGCCCATTGCTGGCCTGTCTCTCTTTTCGACTCTTGGCTCTTTGTGCGGCTGCTCGGCCGATTATATAGAAAAGCTTTGTGACACTCAAGGGCTGGGTATCTGACGAATGGTCCCCGTCCATATTGAAGGACGGGTCGGACTCGAATTCCTTGGAATAATCGAATGGGAGGAGGGAGAAGAGGCCCATTAGGTTGTCCTTTTCCAGGTACGGTGACGTAGTAAGTGGGTTGCTGCCATTCCGCATGTTCGACCCTCCGGATCCATCGGTAAAAGCGAGCTCGAGTATGTCATTGCCGGTATCGTTGGGGAAGAAGGGTTCGCTGGTCAGGAGCCCCAGGACAAAGTCCGGGTTGGCGCAGGCCGCCACTATTGTGCTTTGGCGAAACTCATATGTGAAAGCTGTATCGATGGCATTGGGCAAGCACAAGGTCAGGCCACGTGCGAGAAGGGGCGGAGGCGGCACACCGTCCTCCGGCTGGATATGGGGTTGCAGGGTGGTCGTCTCGGTGACGGAGATGGTGGAGGATTTTCGTAGGGAGCTCCCCATGGTCGGGCTGAATTCATGCCAGCCATTGGAGGAAGGTGGCGAGAAGGTCACCTCCTCGTCATTGTAGATATCGTCGCTCTCTTCGGCCGAGATTTCGGTCTGGATGGTCTTCACTGTTTTTGCCACGGCTTCGCGGGCGGCCCTGCGCAGGGTAGGGATCAGCACATCCTTCTCCTGCTCATCACACGGCACGCCGGGCGCCCATGAATTTGCCATATTAGCCCATCGTGCGGGTTTCGTCGGGCCGTGGGTGTATTTCCGGGTAATCAAGTCGGCCATGCCCTTGCTAGTCTCCCAGTCGGCAGACCCACGGCCCATAAAGTTCACCGTGTTGTTCAGCATCCGACTACCCTCCCACAGAATGAAGCCATGGCGTTTGGCAAAGTAGGTCAATTGGTCCACCACATGGTCGGACCAGTCGTCGATGATGTCGGCCTGCACTTGAAGCAGCGCGATATGCGGGCCGATCTCCGAAACCAGACGGATCAAGGTGGCCGCATCGTTCACGGTGTGTGACACCATCACGCAGACGGGCTCGCCATGAGGAAGCCCCTTCTTGGACGTGATCAGTCTCTGGAGGTAGTCCAGAATGGCATTTTCGGGGACACGATCCGGAGCCGACATAGCCATGGGGGAGCGGGGAGGGGCAGAGCAGAGGGAGAGCAAGGGAGAAAGGTGTTGGAAGGAATTTGGACGAGAGGCCTTCTTTAAGGGGCGATCCACTTCCACTTGACAGCAATGGGAATTGGAGGGGCAAAGATTCCCCCATGAAGATCGTGCTTTCCGGAAATGGGGGTGGGGGACTGCGGCATATGATGCGTGCACTGGAGTGGAGACGATCCGGGCGCAGGCCCTGGTCATGGGCGGCGCTTGCAGAGTACACTTGCACCAACCGAGCAAGGCCGAAGGATTTCACACGGTCAGCCTTTCAATCGACCGCAATTGGTCCCACCTGCGATTTATTTGATCGGGCGGATCGTCCCGTGTGATGGGACATCGCAGCCCTCACAAATCGCAAATCGACGGTCTTTGCTGATCTGGAGCATCGCGGGGCTGGGTGCTACAAACCCACTTTTTGGAGGGATCGCCCGGCGACCTGTCAGAGCCGCCAATGCATCAACACCTCGGTCACCCTGCCGTCGTCATGACGCATGCAAAGGGATACGGCGTTGGCGCTGTTGGCGCTGTTGGGCCCTTGTTGCACCTGGACTTGGACTCGCCCATGCATGAGAAACCAGAATGCAGTGCCGATCGTGGTCAAAGTCCTGGGCCCACTGGCGGAGGGTCTGGAGATGGCTTCTTGGTCGAAGACACCGAGCCGAATCCAATCGTCCGACCCTCGCGGAGAGATCCTCTCTCTCCCGCTTCACACCCCCGGTGGAGATATCCTTGAGAGCCTTGCCGCCGCCCATCGTCCAACGCGTCTTTGACTACCTGCCCATCCCCGATGAAGCTTGTCTGGCCCTGACCTGTAAACGCTTCCATGGATGGTTCAAATCGGTCTTCCAACACACCGACCTGCGTTCACCAACCAGGGTTGCAATCGAGCATCGTCCCCATCAAATGGAGCTTCTTCTGCGGCTCGAGAGTTCTTCCTGGCGATACTGCATGAAGTGTCTCACATTACACCGACTAAATGAATCCTCCCCCGGCATTGACCCTGGACCCGGCGCGAGGAGTGAAGTACCCAATGCCATCTCCTCGACCGCCAAAAGACAAGTCTCTCCCTGTGCCACCATGACTCGCTGGCAGCGGTTTCAACTGATGCGGAAGCTGGAGTCCCACCGGGTCCAGCATTCCGATAATAGTTTGCTGCTGGGCGGCATGCGCTTCTATTGTACTCTCTCCGACCAAGGACACCACATGGTCACCATGAATGCGCGGCCACGGAGCATCCCTATCTAACCGACCACGCCTTTTTGGCCCTCGAATAGATCAACGAGGTGCCAGAGAATTTCCAATATGTATTGGTCATGGAACACAATATCCAGCGGCCGCGAGGGTTCCATTCCGACAACAATACACGCATGATCCTCCACATGGACGAAATCATGGCCTATATCAAGGTCTGTCACCGGTCATTGGCGCCCGGCGTGAGCGAGTGGAGGCAACCATCTCGCTCCAAGCTGCCACGACAAGTTATCTTGGAGGAGCAGGACCCCTGCATTGAGTATCTGCCGGGGACTAAGGCGGGCCACCTAATAATCCGAGCCTCGCAACACTTAAGCTTAACCGCACCGCCATTCAGCACTGGTTTTCGTTGTCGTCCCTTTGGACCGTGTATTATCTGATCTGGATGTATGTGATGGTGTGTCCTTGATGGTGAAGTGGGGTCAGGTCAGAAAAATCCGTGATAGTTTACCAAGAACGGTTGATGGGGTCAGTCGATCAACTGGCCAACTTAGATAACTAATGATTTGGTTGGCACGGGAATCGGAGTTGTCACTTAGGTATGGCGATCGTGGGGCGGTAATGTTTTGTCGCAATTGAAGCCGGCGCGAACCGGCGCTCAGAGCTCCACGCTACGAAAAGATTTCCTTCAGATCCAGAAAGGCGCTTCCGAGGTTTTCATGTTTTGTCCGGGGCAAGATATATTCTCAAGTCTGATGTAATCGGTGCTTTCCAGGACAAACACCCTCGTTTTGTTCAAGGAGGGTACTAGAGCCTCCAGGGAGTACATCAGTCTAGGGTCAAGGGCATATATGAGGTGCACTCCACCAAGGCCCACCTGGGTTATATAAACTGGATTGTATGATGTGTAAATTGTTCAGAAAAAGATGGCCTGATCATGAATCTGCACCGAATTAAACGCGTGATGATTGGCTCAACAGTGGAAATTCTGCCCGGGCGGAAGCGTCGGTTGTCACGCCACGCCTCCCCTGAATAATTCATCTCCGCCGCCTCCGAGGAAGATTCCGCCGATTGTGTTTCGACTTCCAACCCCCCGTGAATCCCACCTTCGCCTTCGTATCATCGGTTGAATCCCAAGTTTGATTCCACCCCTCCAACTATGCCAGCACGGGTTCTGCCGACGTTCACGGCGGCCGAGGTCGAGTCGCATAACAACGCCAAATCGTGCTACATCACCATCGGACGCAATGTTTACGATGTGACCGAGTTCGTGAATGACCACCCCGGTGGCGGTGATTTGATCCTGGACTATGCTGGCAAGGATGTGGCGGAAATTATGAAAGACGAAATCTCGCACGAGCACACCGAGGCCGCCTACGAGATCCTGGCGGATTATCACGTCGGTTTCCTTGCCTCGGATGGTGCTACCAAAGCCAAAGCGTCCGGCATCGATACCAACTCCGCGGGATCTGGGCCCGTCTATCAAACCACCGGAATGTCGCGCGAGGAGGACCTTTCGGTTGACACGGACTACTCGCAGGACTTCAAGACCCACAAATTCTTGGATCTCAACAAGCCGCTTTTCGCTCAGCTGTGGTACAGCAACTTTTCCAAGGAGTTCTACTTGGAACAGATTCATCGGCCTCGCCACTACAAGGGAGGACAATCAGCCCCGCTATTCGGCAACTTCCTCGAGCCCCTCAGCAAGACTGCCTGGTATGTAGTGCCAATGATATGGCTGCCACCGGTCGCATATGGCACCATGGTTGGAGGAGCTGGTCTGGGTAATCCGTTGGCCGCTGCTGCATACTGGATCGGAGGTGTTTGCCTGTGGTCTTTGATTGAGTACCTGATGCACCGTTTTCTCTTCCACGTTGACAAGTATGAGCCCTTTTCCCTTTTTCAATTTGAAGCTGAGCTGACTGTTGTAGGTGGCTTCCGGACAACAGAGTCGGCCTTACTCTTCACTTCCTGCTCCACGGAATTCACCACTACCTTCCCATGGACAAATATCGCCTGGTCATGCCCCCCACGCTCTTCATCGTTCTGGCTGCACCGTTCTGGAAGTTAGCACATACAGTCTTCTTCTACAACTGGTATGCGGCTGTCTCAGTGTTCTGTGGGGGTGTCTTTGGGTATATCTGCTACGACTTGACCCATTATTTCCTCCATCACCGCAAGTGAGTTTGACCCGCCTCGTTGATTCCCGCATCTCCGATTCTAACAGTCACCTAGCCTCCCGCTGCACTACAAGGAATTGAAGAAGTATCACCTACAGCATCACTATGCCGATTTCGAGAATGGATTTGGCGTCACCAGTCGATTCTGGGATCGGGTGTTTGGCACCGAGCTGGAGGCCCCGCCTCCCAAGGGTACCAAGGCTCAGTGAAGCCACGGTCCTGTCCGTACTATTTGCATCTAAGGCCGGGTTTTCATGATTTCATGTTTTAGTCTCGCTGTGGTTTGCCTCCTTCGGAGATGACTTGGGTTTGGCTGCCACATCAGCTGCTGCGGAGTCTCGGGGCACTTTACATCCGCTTCATGTACAGGTGACTTCTCTTGGTCAGGCGAAGCGCGCTTCAGGAGAAGTCGATTCATCTATCTTTCTTGCAGTATCACTTATCAGTGCATATGGTACCTAATCATAATGGAAAATACATCCGCCATTTAGCCCTATTCTTGTAGCATAGCAGTATTTATATGTTCTGCCATGTTGTGCATCACTTCACCAGAAGACGACTTACCTATGCTTCAATGTAGGTATGTTTCTTGAAGCTACTCGTTTTCAACAGGCCATTGGCGCCTGGAACTTAAGGCCGATGGCAAACTGGTCGCCTGAGGCAGTGATAAAACTTTAAACGGCTATACGCACGTGACCGCCCGGCCGATTTGGCGAATCCGGCTATCTCGATCCCCTCGAAAGCACCGACATTCCAACCCAATCTCTCCGCGCAGTGTGGTCTTCTCGAATTTTGACAGCTCTTCCATACCGTGGAGACATCACCGCTAGTTTTCTGATCCCGCCTGCCATACTTTGATCTCGCCCTAAGTGTCCGCCCCTACCCTAGGGCATCGTTTCCACCCGCAACCCAGGACAGAATATTACTGCAATATGTCTGGACTCGATGTGGAGGCCCTTCTAGAGTCCACGGCTGCTCCTGTTGAAACCCCACCCAAAGCAGATGACCGTGATGATCGCTCGCGTGCGGACTCAGAACGACGCGATCGCGATCGCTCCCGCGAGAGACGCCGACGTCGAGACCGAAGCCGCGATCGTCACCGCGGCCGAGATGCCGATGGCGATGAGGACATGAAAAGCCCACGGAGCGAACTTGGCAGTGCTAACGGAAGCCACAGAAGCCGGAGAAGAAGCCGAAGCCGGGACAGTGACCGGCGTCATGCTCGCCGCGATCGTCCTAGCGACGACTACCGCTCTAGCGGCGACTTCTACCGTGGTGGCACACGGATGCGCTCTCGCTCCCGATCCCCTCGCGATGACCGTCATTACCGCCCGACTCGCCGGGAACGTGATGACGACCGGCGCCCCGCCCGTCGTGATCGGGATGCACGCCGCGGGACCCCCGGTCGCAGAAGTCCCAGCAAGTCCCCGGAGCTCAATGAAGATGAGCGGGACAAACGGACCATTTTCGTGCAACAGCTTGCCGCCCGCCTGAGAACTAAAGAGCTAATGGCCTTCTTCGAAAAGGTCGGCCCCGTCAAGGAGGCCCAGATTGTGAAGGATCGAGTTAGCGGACGTTCCAAGGGGTAAGACTCTTTTGATTTCTGCTAATGCTTCGTCTATCTTGCTAACTAGTCTACAGTGTCGGTTACGTCGAATTCAAAAGCGAAGAATCCGTGTCTGCTGCGATTCAGCTCACCGGTCAGAAGCTTCTAGGCATCCCCATTATCGCTCAATTGACCGAGGCGGAGAAGAACCGCCAGGCCCGAAACCCGGAAGCCAGCTCTGGCTCGCAACATTCCGCGCCATTTCACAGGCTTTATGTGGGTAATGTTCATTTCAGCATCACTGAGACCGACCTCCAGAATGTCTTTGACCCCTTCGGCACTCTTGAGTTTGTCCAACTTCAAAAGGATGAGACTGGCCGTAGCAAAGGCTACGCATTCGTGCAGTAAGCTACCTCTCCTCGATTCTGACTTTAATTCTTTTACTTACAAGATTTAGGTTTGCGGATCCCAACGAAGCTCGCGAAGCCTTGGAGAAGATGAACGGATTTGATCTTGCTGGTCGAGCCATTCGAGTTGGTCTTGGCAACGATAAGTTCACCCCAGAGACGAGCACGACCCGCCTGCAGGGCCCTTCTGCAAGCCAACAAAATTACCAGGGCTCTTCATTCTCCGGTCAAGGAGGACGTGGAGTTCAAGCCGGAGGCTCGAACAACTTTGACCGTGCCGGCGGCCGCGAAAACGAGAAGGGCAACGGTGCCAGTGCTCTCGATGACACAGATGTCGCGGGTGTGAACTTCAACAACTACAGTAGGGACGCGTTGATGAGGAAACTTGCACGTACAGATGACCCCGACCCATCACCCGAAGAAAGACAAAAGGTCATGCGGCCCAAGACCGAGACCAAGCCGCTCCCCGTCAATGTCAACATGGCAAGTCGCTGTGTGATGCTTCGCAACATGTTTGATCCCGCCGAGTAAGTGGCCTCCCATCTTGTCTTCATCTTTTATCAACAGTGACTAACATTCTCTTGCAGGGAAGAGGGCGATGCCTGGATCAAGGAGATGGAGGATGACGTCCGGGCTGAATGCGAGGAAAAATATGGCCACGTTGTTCACATCTCGCTAGACCCGAACTCTCAAGGCGACATTTATCTGAAGTTTGACCGCGTCCAAGGTGGCGAAAACGCGATCAAGGGTCTCAACGGCCGATTTTTTGGCGGCAAACAGATCACCGCCCAACCCGTTGTGGACGCCGTTTACAGCAGCCTGTTCTCGCGCACCAAGGCTATTTAATCCCCGACCCAACATTTACGCCTGCCACCTTGCTTTCTATCTTTCTAACCTGGCACATCTCAGGCAGATTCGCATCCGCATCTTTGGCTTTGGGAGACCGTCCGGATGATTCTGCTCCCGGTAGGTGCCACTTCACGTTGCGTTCGTATCATATCTTTTTCATCAGGCCACTTTTTGGAGTGGTCACTGCTACTTTGAATGTGTTTTAGGAGCGTAAATCCAAATCTAAAATTCCATTAGACCATCTCTTATGCCTCATCGAATCCCGGTTGAAGTTCAGCCCAGTTTCCCCGTATAGTGTTTAGTAGATCGGATATGCCGGTCCCGTTCTTATCTGCCGACGCTCGGGCCAGTCGCTTTTCCCCCACGCCGAGTGTTCCTTCACTTCTTCCCCAACCAACTTGAAATCACATTGATTTCCTTACCCATGGGCCATTCATGATTGTCTCTTCAGCGAGGCGAGTACCGGGCCGGGTCTGGACCTTGGCTGCCCGTCACAGTACGTCCAAACTTCTCCTGCTGATGAACATTCTGGCCCCTTGGCTTGGTTCCGTACAGCTAACAGCTATGCTCTCCTCCGTACAGGCTTCGTTCGCCCTCGATTGCGAAAGTACAGTTCGCAAGGTGTACCTGCAGATCAGGTCCCCTCTCAAACCTCCGACAAGAAGCGCCCATTCTTTCACGACTACTTCGTTACCCATCTCCCATCGTCATCACTGCATCCGGATCCCCGGGGTCCGGCCTCACCCTACCATAAACTGCCCCGCGCAGCGTCTGTTCCTCATACAGGGGATACACCGCGATTGCCGACATCGTTCCAAGCTTTAGTCGACCGAGAGACTACGGTCGTGCGGATTCCGCTACGTAGCGCCAAACACCACTTCGGCGCCGTCACCGCTCGCGGAACTCGACCTGCCAATGAAGATACACACCAAGCTGGCGTTATTGATATTCCGGCCTTTGCGAAGCGACCCCCGGCGTCTCTAACGATCAGGAGGAACAATGCCTCCGACCCGAGCTCTCTGCGCGAGTCGCGCGCCGCGGAGACCGCCAGTGGCGACCCACAGGTCTTTTATTTCGGCATCTTCGACGGACACGGCGGAGCCGAGTGCAGTACCTTTTTGAAAGAACACCTACATGAATATATCCAAGATGCCGCTCTCAACTTTGAGCTCCGATCGAGTCTCCGCCGACCGGACGGAGGCGAATCACCGGCCACTTCTGGCTCGCTCCCCGTGATGCAGGAGGGTAACCGGCGCAAGATCGGGGAATTGGAAAAGCACATTGTGCAGAACTGGCGGCGACTAGTCGGTGGCTATTTCAAACGCTTCAAGCCAGCTCATTTTGCGTACCACGGTGACGAATCCGCGGACGCGGAGGTTGCCGCGGGGCGGGTCTCCATTGAGGAAGTCATGGAGTATGCCTTCTTGCGCGCTGACCTGGACTTTGTCAAAGCACAGGCATGCAAGCGAGATGATGATCTAACTCAAGCCGAGAAGCCGCTCAACGAGAACGATGTCCTGCATAGTCCGAGCGTCACCCGATCTCCCAGGATTGGCGGTCATTCTCCATTCAGGGGTGGTAGCACTGGGAGTGTTGTCATGATCTCAACCGCAACCCCGACACCATTCTGGCATCCCGCTGGCCCTTCGAGTCTCCTCGTCTCGCACGTCGGTGATACCCGAGTCCTACTCTGCTCGACGGAAACTGGCGAAGCCGTCCCAGTCACATCCAACCATCATCCATCATCGCCGGTTGAAGCTGCCCGGCTGCGCCGTTACGCTGCAACTTTTGTCACCGACTCCTTCGGCGAAGAGCGCATGAGTGGGCTGGCCAACACGCGCTCTTTTGGGGACATGCATTCGAAGCGCATCGGTGTCTCTGCCGAGCCAGAAATTAAGCGCATTGAAATGGGCCCCGCCGAGTACTCGTTCATTGTCATGATGTCCGACGGCATTAGTGGCACGCTCCTTGATCAGGAAGTCGTGGACATTGTCAAAGAAGCCCGGACACCAGACCAAGGCGCCCGGGACGTCGTCAGCTTCGCGACCGAGGTCACCAGAGAAGGTGACAACGCCACATGTCTTGTTATCCGACTTGGTGGTTGGGAACGGCGACAAGAGGGTGGTGTAGGTAGTCTAGGGACAAAGGAGTCTCGCGAATGGCGGCGCCAGGATGCCACCGATCCGCGCAGGTCACGGAGGTGAGACTTATACTATTTCCCTTGGTCTCACATGTCATTTTGTAGAAAGATCTCTTGTGTTTGTATATAGCTCGAATCCGCTGGGAGTTTATTGCACATAGTTTATCTGTTCGGTTTGACTTCCGGGCTTTTATTTGGAAATATGCATCATTTCCTTGGGGCTTTTTGATTTTGCTCGAGGATGGACAATTTGTGACCTTGTTGCAAAAAGAGCCTTTCGAGGTGTTCTCCTTACTATCTTACAATTCTTTAATTTCACTTTAGAACAGAATATGAACCCGAATGCAAGAACACATAGATTTACTATCAAATACCTATATAGCAAGACCCCTATGATCTGGCCAATCACCGTTCATTGGGACTGTACACTGCCCGCTACCGCTTCCGGGTAGTTTTACCGGCTTACCCTGTTAAAATAATCTTACTACGTTTATATATATCGCTTCTATACTACTACTACTACTACTACTACTACTACTACTACTACTATAATTACTACTATAACCCTATTTCTACCCTTACTCTACCCTTATTCTACCCATTATTCTACCGCTTATTCTAACCTGATTTCTATTATAGAAGTTTACTTTTAAAACCTACTATAGAACCTAACTTTAAAATCTTTGAATATATCCTTTTAGTATTATTACTACATATACTATACAATCTACCATACTATGCTAAATTATAGTATATATTATTGATTTACTTTGTAGTACTACTTCTATTTAATTTTATTATTTTCAAATACCCTAAGTACAGCAAAGCTTAGAGACCGCGCTATAGCGCGGTCGGTAAGTCTTGTTACTATTACTTGCTGGAATGACTGGGAAATCTATGTCCAGATTTCAGGTGCAGCTATATCGTATGAACAATCAGATACCTAGGTAAGTGCGGCTTAAGACTCAAAGTTGTTCCAAGAACCCAGACACTTCTACTTTTACACAAGTTCCGAGTTCTCCAAACTTTCCAAGGGGTAAATTTGAATGGTTTGTTTGCTCCGGCATTAGTATTGCGCAGATATCCGCGGATTTGTTTGGTCGAGCCACCCTGGTTCATGGATGTGTTGTCATTTCCAACTTTTGCTTCTTCCCCCGCAGCTCCAGCTTCTCTTGATCATCACCTCAGCTCCCTACAGTAATTTCCAATATGGAACAGGCCAACCTTCAAAGCTGGTAAGCTATCTGTTGCTTGATCTCTCTTGATCCTGAACGACGTTGATGCAAGAAACAGGTATCAAGCTCTATACTCCAGAGTCGTGGACCTTGTTGGCGACTTTGCAGGCGACGAACTGTTCATCATTGAAGGTGACTCGCTACTACGGGAATGTTTTTCTAACAAGAAGCTTGACTTCTCCCCTGGCTTCCAGATCCTGCACGCGACATACCTCGTTGAAAAGTTCCTGCAAAAGCTGAAGCAGCGCAAATGCGTGTTCGAGATCGTGTTTTTCACCCAGAATGCCACCCTCTGCATTCCTCCGCAGGTAGATGCTGGCCTTGATGACCGCTACCTTCTTGCGCGCGAAGCCATCATTCAGCATCTCGTCTCGGTCTCCCTACAGCTACCATACTGTCTTGGAGTTAAACGCTTTGAAGGTGTCAACTCTAAAGAATTTAGAGAGGACTTGATGAACTCGGGTGTCTACCTGTTTCTGTGCCATGATGGGGCCTACACCGATCAAAGCCAGAACGATCTCGCCGCTGACGATGAAGGTCATGATGATCAAGATGACGAGGACGACGAAAGGATTCTCTCCGACTGGGGAAGTGATAGCGAATCCGAGAGTGGGACCAACGAGGATGTTGATGAGTGCGCGCCTAGGTCTGAACGACAGGAAACGAAAGCAAAGACCAAACTTAGACTCATGATCCACTGGCTCATTTCTCGTGGATACAATGTTGCACTGATAAACAGCCTCGAGTTCCGGGATACAAAGGTACTTGGCGTTGCTGTAACTTTGTTGAGACCCGGCTGACAATAGGCAGGTCATGGCTATGGTGATCGAGGGGTCCATCAAGAATCGCCCCTCCCTGCTGCACGAGTCACAAGCGGCTGTCCTGGAAAGTAATGAATCGCCAAATACATCAGCACTGGGTAGAACCGAAGCAGAAGCTCATTGCACAGCAGAGGCATTTGCAGGCGCAGACCATTTCCGGGATCTTCTTGAGAGAGCAATCAACGAAGAACCCGAACTTACACAGCGCCAACTCCTTTTGGTTGTTACCCTTGGGTCCATGCTTCTTGATACCTCTCTGCCCAGTATCAAGAAAATAGACAACGCCAAGGCCTTGATTCTGCATGTTGTACTTTTGCAAGATACTCGGCTTGAAGACCGAACCTTCAGGGCCTGTCGGGCAGAGGATCCTCTGTTTTTCAGTGTCTTCTTGAAAGTTGCTAAAGATGTGATCAATTCGGAGAGCTGGAAAGAGACAATCAAGGTTCTCCAGCCACTTTGCGATATTTTTGACCTGGCGGATGGACGGCTGCTCTTCAAAGTCCAGGCCATGGCAGAGAACCATGGCATTGATCGTCTTTTCTCTCCCTCAACTCTTTCGAAATTCAATGCCCTTGCCTCCTTGGTGGACCATCTCTGTGACACAGCGCTTGAATGTGAAGCCCCCGAGGAACCCAACAATTGTTCTCTAGAGCCTGTGAGAACCACTTCGAACGAATCGAAGCCGAGTCAAAGTCTAGCCACAACGAGTGCTAAAGCTTCTAGCTTCTCAAAAGTGCTTCCTTTTGAGAACACCATATTTGAGAATCATCTGAAGCCTGTTCATCTTGCAATCGACAAGTCATATTTCGATAACGACATTAAAGGCTCCAACAAGGTGTTCAGGGATCTTACACACTGGCACAAACCCAAGCTCCTTAACTCGAAGAAGGCGCCTCCGCCAACGCCTGACCAATTTCGGCGCTACCAACGGATGAACCAGCGGTACATGGCGGAGATGGAGAAATACGCAAAAAGCCTCGTGGGATCTACGACCATGCCGCAGCCGGAAACCATTGTTTTGGGATCCGCCAATGGCCCGCCACAGAAATCGCATTCTGGGAAAGGGAGACCTAATTCAGGCTCAAAAGCAAAACTCCAAGGACGGGCTGAAGCTCCTTCTAGTAGAGAGCTCGCGGCAGCCGCTGTTAAACAAAAAGCAGCGGAAGGCGAAGAAAAACAAGTGGCGAGGTGGATCAAAAAGTGCCACGAGTTTCAAGCAAATGATGAACCAGTTTCGCGATTCAAAAATGTTCAAGAGTATCTATCGAGACTACCCAAAGACAGCCGCTCGATTTTGGAGCCTGAGATTCTCGCGTATTCACTCGACACACTGGTACAGGTCCTTATTTCTGAGCACAGGAATGGCAATGGTGGAGCGCAGACTAATATCCTTATTGCAACACACATATGGGCCATCGTCGCTCGTCTCAAGAAGCTCAAACAGGGAATTAGTCCCACCATTGCCAAATTTGTCAATGATGTATGCCAGCTCTTTGGATTGCCAGCTGTTCACCTTCCGACCCAGAGCAGCCAGTTGCTTTCCTTCAAGCCTTCAGTCATGCCCAACCCCCAGATATGGGTGTTGGGATGTCGGGTATTGAATTTCAGCTTCTGCATGGAGGGCCCTTGATGGAACGTAGCATGGACTCTGCGCCAGACCCACGAACACGCGATTTCGATCCTGATCGCTGGCAGCGGGAGGTGCTGGACCAGATTGACGCGAAGAAAAGTGCCTTCATTGTCGCTCCAACGAGTGCCGGAAAGACATTTATTTCGTGAGCTTGCTGACCTCCGAGGAAAAACTACACTGACACGCCTAGGTTTTACGCAATGAGACAAATCCTCAAAGAAGACCACGAGGGTGTTCTTGTCTATGTTGCCCCCACAAAAGCCCTTGTCAATCAAATCGCAGCTGAAGTTTTGGCTCGGTTTTCGAAAGTCTTCCCTAACAAAGCCACCAGCAAATCTGTATGGGCTATTCATACGAGGGATTACCGAATCAACAATCCCATGGGGTGTCAAATCCTCATAACCGTCCCCCATATCCTCCAGATCATGTTACTTGCTCCATCGAATGCGAAAGTATGGACTCCCCGACTTCGGCGCATCATTTTCGATGAAATTCACTGTATTGGCCAAGCAGAGGATGGTGTCGTCTGGGAGCAGCTACTTCTTCTGTCGCCATGCCCGATAATTGCACTCTCAGCCACTGTCGGTAACCCGGAGGAGTTTGAGAACTGGCTTCAACACGCACAGGCCACAAATGGGTATGAATTGAAGATGATCCAGCATCAGCATCGATACTCGGATCTGAGAAAGTATATCTTCACTCCTCCGCAGGATTTTTCCTTCAAGGGGCTCGTCAATCCCAAGGGCCTGACCAATCTAGGCCTGGATGAGGCAGATGGTATGACTTTCATACACCCTGTCGTCAGCTTGGTGGATCGGTCAAGGGGGATACCGAACGACTTTTGTCTTGAGCCACGGGACTGCTGGACTTTGTGGAAGGCAATGCACACTTTACAGACAGAGCAATTTCCAGTTGATGCGTCTCTTGATCCAAGTATCAAGTTTTCTGGAGTAATAATCCAGAAGAAAGACGTCATTGAATGGCAAAACTCCCTGAAATGTCTGCTCAAGACTTGGATGAAGGACAGGAGATCTCCGTTCGAAGACCTTCTACGCCAACTGAATCATGACAAAACAGTTCCAACTTCGAAAATTGGCGATGCATCAGTGAGGAGCATTGCTGATAATCGGTTGTCCCGGGACCCTGGGCTCTTGTCTACGATACTTCCTTTGGTTTGTTCACTTCATGCTAAATGCGCACTTCCCGCCCTTATCTTTAATTACGACCGGGGCATGTGCGAAGCCATTGGTCTACAGCTCTTGAATGAGCTGCGAGAAGCCGAGGCCGACTGGAAGTCTGAGAGCCACACATGGAAGACGAAAATTGACAAGTGGAATGAATGGAAGAAAATGCAGGATATTGATGCCAAGAGAACTGCAAAGCTCAGTAAGAAAAAAGGAGGCTATTCTGAGATACCCCGTGCAGATCAAATCAGAGAATCGGCATCTGTGGAGGCCAGCTCATTCGAGCTCTTTGATCCAGAGAGACCATTGGAGAGATTTAGCTTCGCCGATTTCACAAAGCTATCCCCTTCTGAATTTGCCGAGTACGCCGATAATTTGAAGTTCCGCGGAATTTCTGAATGGTTGATTGATGCCCTTGAGCGGGGAATCGGTATTCACCATGCAGGTATGAACCGAAAATATCGGCAGACCTGTGAGATCATGTTCCGCAAGGGTTTCCTGCGGGTCGTGATTGCCACTGGCACTTTGGCCCTTGGTATCAACATGCCCTGTAAAACGGTGGTTTTCGCGGGCGACTCGATCTTCTTGACGGCGCTCAATTTTCGCCAGGCTGCTGGTCGAGCAGGCCGTCGTGGCTTTGATATGCTTGGAAATGTTGTTTTTCATCATATTCCAATTCCAAAGATCCATCGACTCATTACCTCGAGACTGCCAGATTTGAATGGACATTTCCCACTCAGTACCAGCCTGGTTCTGCGGATGTTCATTTTACAGCATGGCTCCGGTCAAGCGGAATCCGCTGTGAAATCCATCAATTCGATCCTGTCGAACCCTCGCATATGTCTTGGTGGACCAGAGATGAAGGAAACTGTGCTTCACTATCTTCGATTTTCTATCGAATATCTCCGGCGGCACAATCTCATAACCGGGACAGGAGCACCGCTCAATTTCGCCGGTTGCATTTCCCATCTTTATTACACGGAGAGTTCCAGTTTTGCATTCCATGCCCTACTCAACTCCGGGTATCTTCATAAACTTTGCAAGAATATCAACACCAAGCCTAAAGGGACTCTGCGGACCCTCATGCTCGTCATGGCTCATCTCTTTGGGCGTAGACCCTTGCGCAGGGCGATCTTGGAGTCGTATTACGCCGCAGAGAAGAGGGCGTCGTCGGTAGTGGTGCTTCCACCCTTGCCAAAGAAGGCAGCTCGCGTCTTACAGGAACATAATGACAGGGTCCTCGACATCTACACGGGATATGTATCCACGTTCATTGAGCAGCATGTGAAGAACCGTGACGACTGTTTGCCGTACAGCAGGATCAAATGCGGAGGAGAAGATTCCGCTGACCAAATTGGTCTTCCACAGTCCAATAGCATCAGTCCTAGAATTACCTCTCCTTTCTACGCCCTGTCTGGTCACATTGACAAGTGGAAATCGGTCTCTGACCTATGCGAAACGGTCCGGAGTGAGGTGTGGCTTGAAGCTTCCGTCGTCCCATTTGTCGACACCTCGGAAGAAAGCGAGCCGCTAAATGCATACCTGTACGACTTCTTCAAGCACGGCAATGTCCAACAATTGGAGAGAGCCAATGGAGTTCGCCGTAGCGACATGTGGTTTTTGCTAAACGACTTTTCCATGGTCCTGGCAACGCTCACAACCAGCCTTGGCAATTTCCTGAGTCCAACCGAGCACGCTGATCTGGATATTATGAATGCTGCGGGCGGTGGTGATGTGAATGAGTTTAATGTGGAAGAGAAGTTGATGGAAACGGAGGAGAATGGAATGACCAACACTCAGCTCCCTGCTCATTCGAAGCAGTCGGCTACCCGGTCGACACCGGCACAGAAAGCGACTCGTGCCGGTCAGAATAAGGTACTGGACAACTGGCAAGATGCAATGGGTGATGATGATCATGATGGCGAGGAAGCTGGGCTTGCAGAAGAGAAGCCAGATCGTGACCAGCAGCCTGGGCAGGACATGGAGAAGGACGCGTCTCGCAAGTCTCTTTTCCTGGTCTACCAGGCGTTCCAAACACTGAAGAAAGAGTTTGATGAGAAATTCCAGGCCATGTGGGCTTAGAATGTGCTGGGGAACTATGGGACAGGGGATTTGACCAATATTTTTTGGATTTCCTTCGATAAGTAGTAGTCCACGGGTTGATTTATCATGCTGATACTAAATGTCAAGTGTGTTTCTTAAATCAACTGTCCATGCTTGAAACTATGAGTTTGAATCCGCCCGTTATAAACCAGCTAGAAAAGATCTGCATAAATATGCATAAATATATTATGACACCTGCCAAAGTCCATGAACTATCCAACCCACCTGGGCACTATCTGGGGGATATACTTGGACAACGTGGAGCTCCTGTATACTACACAACCCGAGAGTATATGCCTGACGACATCATGCATACTCCATGGCTGAGCAATATAACAGAAACATTCCTGGGCATCGGCACAACAGACCCCCGACTGTGGCTAGACCTCAATTGGCCCCCGCCTCACGGTCAATTCCAGGAATAACCCCCGTATAGACAGCAGGATTTCTCTTTTCAAGGCAACCAAATATCAATGGGTTCAGCCCCATCGGTGGCATTGACAGAGCCGATGTGGCTATGTGCGTTGGCACCGGAAGCCCGGAGATAGCGCTTAGATAAGCAGGCTTTTATTGTTATTATCTCGACCCCCCTATCTCACTTTCTTCACGATCTCCAATTCTCTCCCTTTCATCCCCCCATCCTGACCATGAGCGCCCGGACACGACGGCAGAAAGCTGCCCTCGCGGAGGAACGGGAGGAGTCGCCAAACGGCAACGGCCCTTTGCTGACACCGTCTAAGACACCCTCGAAGAAGCGATCTCGTTCCGCTTTGCGCGAGGAGCCTCGAGAGAATGTGTTTCTCTTCGCACCTAATTTGATCGGTAGGAATGCTCGTATGAAGTGGATCTTTCCTTGAACACTGGTTAAATCAGCTCCCAGGGTACTTCCGAATCGTCCTCGCCATCGCGTCCCTCTACTATATGCCTTTGCATCCTCGGACTTGCTCTCTCCTTTATAGTGTGTCGTGTCTGCTGGATGCATTGGACGGATATGCCGCGCGCTACTTCAACCAGTCGACGACGTTCGGCGCGGTGTTGGACATGGTGACGGACCGTTGCACCACGGCGTGCCTGTTGGTCTTCTTGAGCTCTGCTTGGCCTCGATGGGCGATCGTCTTCCAGAGCTTGATCTCTCTGGACTTGGCTAGTCATTACATGCATATGTATGCGACTCTGAGCATGGGTGGGTCAAACCAGAGCCACAAGAAGATCGACCCCGACAGGAACTGGCTCCTCTACCAGTACTACCACAGCAAGGTATGAAAGGATGCTTGGATGGTGTGGATAACGATGGGATACTGATGCATTGCGCTCCAGACGGTTCTGTTCATCTGCTGTGCGCTCAACGAGATCTTCTTCATCGGTCTTTACCTTCTCTCTTTCTCGTCGCCGATGTTGTCGCCCTCGCTCCTGCAACCCGTTGCCGACTCACAACCCTCCTCCGTTCAGCCCGGGAACCCGGCGCATCCGCAGCCCTCCAATCTCTTCGCCAGCCCCTGGAGTGCGGGTGCTCTGGAGATGGCCCGCGCCAACAAGATTGATAGCACTTTCCCCTGGATCTTGACTGCGATCGCGGCGCCGGTCATGTTGTTCAAGCAGATTGTCAACGTCATCCAGCTGGTCAATGCCAGCCAATTGCTCGCCGAAGGTGACCTCCAGACCCGACGTGCCAACCGCAAGAAATAAACTTGCGGAGGAGCCCTCGGGGACGCAGGTGCTCTTCGGCTTCCTGTTCCCCGAGTCCATCGAATTGTTTTCCTTCCCCTTCTCGGGTCATGCATGTCTTTGGAGCTTCGGTCTGATTTATGGGGTCGATAGACAGTGCCAGCAGCTGTCGCCTCGACACCCGCGGGAAAGATTGGGTTGGCGGTTCAAATTTCAAATCCTCATCGTGGGCGTCTTGGGTAGGATCGGATGGTCCTCGGGAATGGTCTGGATTCTGGACCCTTGTACAGTATACTGGGGGATGTGTTTTTTTCGAAGTCTTCTCACCTGTCTTTCCATCGTTTGGCTTGATATCTTTAATGTTGTCTTACATTCTTAATACATGCCCCATTGCCCTCGATAGTTGATAGAGCAACGGTCCAAGAATGGCCTACGAATTGAATATTGCATCTTACATTAACGATTTCCCTTCATAAATCATGTTCAACCCGAGGCAAGCGAGATCGTCCTGCCGCCGATCTCGGAGATGGCGGGGTCGCCTTCCGCCCACCTTTTTAACAGCTCCCCCGGAACCAATTGACTGCTCTCCGATTGACACCTTCTGCCTCTAACCATGTCTGCTTTCAACGTCGTTGTTTTCGGTGGAGACCACTGCGGTCCCGAGGTGAGTTTCTGGATTCCTCCATTTCCCGACTATGTAGACCAAGCCACTGACGCCAAGTCAATAGGTGACCGCCGAGGCCATCAAGGTGAGAGAGCTCATCGGTTGACATTGTCCCGCTGCTCTATGTCCTAACCCTTAGGTATAGGTCCTCCGGGTGATCGAGAAGAACCGTGATGTCACCTTCAACCTGCAAGACCACCTGCTCGGCGGCGTGAGTGCATACTCCACCGAAGGAAAGAGGAGGGCGTCCGGAGGCTGACACAATCGCAGGCCTCCATCGATGCAAATGGCTCCCCGCTGACTGATGAGGCCCTGGAGGCCGCGAAGAATGCTGACGCCGTGCTCCTCGGTGCCATTGGCGGTCCGGTACGTTCAATGCATCACCCGATACGTCCAAAAGATATTCTAGACTCACACAACGCTATTGACAGAAATGGGGAACTGGCGCGGTCCGCCCAGAGCAGGGTATTCTGCGCTTGCGCAAGGAGATGGGTACTTTCGGGAACCTGCGACCCTGCAACTTCGCCGCGCCCTCGCTGGTCGACAGCTCGCCGCTCAAGGCCGATGTGTGCCGCGGCGTCGACTTTAACATCATCCGCGAGTTGACCGGTGGCATCTACTTTGGAGAGCGGAAAGAGGACGATGGCAGCGGTTACGCATTGGACACTGAGCCATACTCGCGCGCCGAGATCGAGCGTATCACCCGCCTGGCGGCGCACCTGGCTCTGCAGCACAACCCGCCTCTGCCCGTATGGAGTCTGGACAAGGCCAACGTGCTCGCGACCAGCCGTCTGTGGCGCAAGGTCGTGACCGAGATTATGGCCAAGGAGTTCCCGCAGGTGTCCATCGGTCACCACCTCATTGACTCGGCGGCCATGCTCATGGTCAAAGACCCGCGCAAGCTGAACGGTATCGTTGTCACCAGCAACCTGTTCGGTGATATCATCAGTGACGAGGCGAGTGTCATCCCCGGCTCCCTGGGTCTGCTGCCCAGTGCCAGTCTGAGCGGCGTGCCCGACGGCAAGAGCCGTGTGAACGGTATCTACGAGCCTATCCACGGTAAGATTCTTTCCATTTCGCACCTTGCCGAAGGAAGTCTTCTAATACCTTCTAGGCTCTGCTCCCGACATTGCCGGCAAGGGCATTGTCAACCCCGTTGCCGCCATTCTTTCCGTCGCCATGATGATGCAGTACTCGTTCGGTCTGTTCAACGAGGCCCGCGTCATCGAGAAGGCCGTGAGTAACGTCATCGAGGCCGGCGTGCGCACTGGCGACATTGGAGGCAAGGCGACCACCGCCGAGGTCGGTGATGCCGTTGCCGCCGAGCTGGAGAAGCTGCTCAAGTAGATACATAAAAGGGCTGGCCACTGAAGGCCTCCGATGAGATATGAGTGTAGATGCAAAATTGAATACCCATTCGAGCCATAGACAACACTTTTTAGGGCCAGCAACTGTGTTGCAAGGGCCGGTCCATCCATCGCGTTTTTGATATTCCTGTTGCAGGGCTCAACAATAGCACCGCCTATCGGAAATAATGAACAGGGTATCTTGTAAACCTCTCAAAACTCCCGAACCAAAAGTGATCACGCTCCTTATAGTAAAATGCACCGACGCCATCCATCATGCTCTTCTCGCGCGGCCCTAACGAATCACCGGCTCGCCCATCCATTCGGGCTCCCCCAGTCCAGTCGTCTCCATCAATCGACTAGATTCCAGATCCTCTCTTCCGAACCTCGCAGGAGAAGTTCCGTGGAGAGATTGCCGCGCACTATGGCGACGGCGCTGACGATCTCGCCCATCCGCCGACGCGGACGGAGCCGCCGTAGCCCGACGAGTATAATCGCAGGCAAAGACCTGGAACCCGCGGACATGGGTATCCTTTCCATTCTGATGATTCTCCATGACACGCATCTGGATCACCATGGCCTTGAGAACACTCCCGTGGTAAGGGTCATGCTCTGCACCCGGACCGTCGAAGCCATTCTCACCGGCCGCATCCCAGCCATCACTGTTCTCGCCTTGACCGGTAGATCCTCGCCCACCAATGTTGGAGCGACGCTTGCGGCGCAGAGCTTCGTCGCGGACCCAGCCTCCATTGCGTCCGCCCACGCCTTCCAGTGGGACATCGACCCAGCCGCATGGACCGTCGCCTTCCCATGTTGCAAACTCCACCAGATCGTTGCCGCCCATGCCGGCCAGAAAGACCATCTTGGTCGGGGTGTAGCTTTCGTCCAGCTCAAAGTCTAGATACACGCGGAGGCGAACGACGGCAACCAGTTTGAAAAAGTGTAGCGTCAGCGTGTGCGGTTGCGGGCCGTCTGATTGCCAGTACTGCGATGGGGAAGGGTTGCGGAGGGCGGCGACGCCGCAGCCCGGTTTGGACGTCGAGACGGTCCATGACGCCAGCGAGGAGATATCCCGGAGATTGGGCGGAAGAGGTGAAGGCGATCGTTCTGGGTGGGGTGTGAGTAACGAGATACTGAACGCTGGACTGGAGAAAAAAAAAAGTAAATACCTCGGTCGAGCATTTCCTCGTCGCCGTCCTCTAGATGGTCTTCCACCACCTCTTCCAGCTCCTCGCCTCCCCCATCTTCCGACTCTTCAGCGCCGTCGTCAAAGGCATATTGATCGTCCGCGCCCATGCCGTCGTCATATTCGACCGGCTCCATGCCCTGCGCATTCGCACCCTCATCGTACGCATCGTCAAACGCCTCCTCAACTTCCTCCGGAGGCTGAACGGGCCTCGACCGGCTAAACATGGCAAAGGGATTGGGGTATCGCGTGGGAGGCGCCATGACGGGCACCGCGTCGGGCGTTATCTCATTCGGGCCGGTGGAGGGTGGGTGGCGATGGGTCGGGTTGGAGTGCGTGTGACGCGCAGGAGGAGTCTGGAACTGAGCACGCAGACTGCCGGGGGCATTAGAGCCTTGAGCGAGCAGATCATGCGGGTTGGGCTGTCGGCGAAGGTGAGGCATGATTGCGGAATCGGAGTTCGCGGTGGGACGTGTTTATCGTGCCGGGTTGGGTTAGCGCGGTGCAATAGTTGGTCCATACTTCACGCGCTGATTATGATTGTTTCGATCCGAAATCGATCGATGGGATTTTGGTAATAGTAAAGTAGGGCCTACATTTATCTCAAATGTTTTTAAATACTCCCCACATCAGACTGTCGAAGTCCGGCGCTCCGGCAAAATCCATAAACCCACTAGGCAGGCTGTCATTGAACAAGCCTATCGTATCCAAGTTGAGATCGAAGTCAGCCATATCATTTATCTGCGAGAGATCAATAGCCGGGCCTGGTTGATGCATTTCCTGATCGACTGTTTCAATGTTGTCGTTCCGAGTCTGCATCCTTCTTCCACCTGCTGCAGCGGAGCCTTTTCTCGTGGACCGAGAGTTATCAAGCCTGCGTCCTCTGATGAGACGTTGAACTGTCACACCCGATATCTCATGGATGCAGTCACGCGCACGCTTAGCCTCGATCCAATATTCGCCGATGCTGCTAAGGATATTCAAACTGATGCTTGTATCGGAAACCACATCATCAATTTGGACCTGCGTTGCGATTCGCGGAATTTTCCACAGACAATGGAGCATAATTAAAGTCCCCAAGAAAATCGAGTGCACGGCCAACCGACTATACAAGAGCGCCTCTTGTCGATATAGCTCTCCAAAGCCACGGAGCAGATCCACGGCATGCTGAAAGCATTGCATAAAAACGTCGTCGGATGGTTCCGGGATTCCGGGACTGGGACGCAGAAGAAGAATCATCAGTTCGTGGTATTTGGTCTCGCAGATCTTGGCAATCGCGTCCATCCCACTTGCCTTGGGGATTTCCGCTAGCCATGACTTGAGTCGGTCGATCATATCCCTCTGCCATTGATGGATATCGGCAACAGGGGGGTAGGCATATGCTGGGGAATCTCTGCAAATGCTGTGCATGACATATTTGATTTCCGAGTTCATGCGCGCCAGTTTGAATAGGTGGATAGAATACGTCATGTGGGAAGGCGCAGTGTCAATGGACCTCTCTTGCACGTTTGACTGCGCCAGATACTGGTCGGCAACGTCAGAAGGGAGCTGATCATAGTAAGTGGTTGCTCTGCTCTCACGAACTGAATAACACAACTTACCCGGAGTTCACAGGCTTCATCTCGGACACCAATAGGTCGACCCATCATCGTCCCTAGTGTTCGATCAAAGCTGTACACCACCCAAAAGATCCGCGTTCGCATCTCCTGCTCCAGGAAAGAGATTGGGAATGCCGAAGAGGCACGCACGTCGCGTTGAAGACCCAGGTCAATGAGTGACCCCAGACACTGGTAGTTCAAACTCCAGAGGTTGACACCACAAGAAGGGTTGTGAAGGGCGTAGACCATGAGGAGGAGTAAACTCTGCAACCCATCCAAAGAGCCTTCCGCACAGGCACCCTCAAAATATTGTGTAGCAGTGGTATAGTAACCCTCAGCAGGAAGCCTCACTCGGAAGCGGCGGGACAGGTCAGACGCAGCGATGGCAAGCACCATGTAAACATGGAAAGCAACGGCAGGATCGGGGTTAGAAGCTTGGGATAAGTACATCGCCTCTACGCGCTGCATGTGCGATAACTCATGCAGAAAAGGATAGATGAGATGGACGGACTGGAAGTACTTCGAGGACAGTTCGATGGCATCTTCCTTGTGATCTGGAAGTGATGCCGGGCTGTTGAAGAGACCGGCGGACAAGGAGATGGGATCGCGGGTACTTCGGTCTTCCGATGAACCTGTCCGCCTGCCAGCACTTGAGAAAACAAGGTTGGCAAGAAAGTAGCCGCTTGAAGGGCCGATGTATCGTGGCCCTCCGCCAGAAAGCGACACCAACCCGATCTCGTGGGCTGGTTTTGGCGGGGCGTGAGATGTCTGAGAATTTGTAACTGCTTGGGGAGGTTGTTCATTCTGGAGAGGCGTAGGTGCAATGCCTCGGGTGTCCCCGAATGCTGTGGTGGGCAAGCCATGGTGGGTTGGGGACAACGGGGCCAGCTGTTCTGGATGATCCGGAATGACAGGATCAATTTGTGAACCATCATGCAAGCTCGACTGGTAGTCGGAGCCTAGATGTTCCCGTAATCTTGTGGGATTGGTTTCCTTGAGCAATGCCTCGAGCGACTGTACTTTTTTTTGTAGATTTGCAATGTACCTAGATTCAAGTCAGCATATCTCATTTATAGTCCGTAGTATCACTCGCGTGCGATTGACTTCTTGCTTGCCCTCGTTCACGCAGGTTACGTCGGCCTTGACGCAGGCGGAGCATTGTGGAAGGCTTCCGTCGCAGCGGATTTTCCGCCTCTGGCAACGTTGACACGCGGCGCGGTTGCGACTGCGGCGCGGGGAGTCCATAATTTAAAACAGAGATGTCATATAGCACGCTTCTTCGCAATTATCGACGTAGCTGTGCATGCACCATTTTCTTCTGGGTTGGTATGAAAGTACGGATGGCTTCCGTCGTGGCAGACATCCGGATGACTAACCCTCTCTACAACCCACGTAACTAGTTAACGATTGGAAGAGAGGCCTATTCATTCATTGGGAAAAGAGTATGAGTTGAGGGTACTGAATGACTTCTCCCGATCTGGTCTATCTATATGTCTTTGATACTATAGCGAGTCCCAGTCTGAGTCGCAGACTCACGGATGAGCACCGCTGCCCCACCGAGAGACGGAGAACTACCGTCGTTATATGTTTAAAGGCATTGAACGTCCTCCAGAATGCATTCAGCCCCAAATTATATGACCATACAGATATTTCATCATGACGGTCGTTCACATCGGTATGTTTATGCTCTCCTGGCCTGATTGCTCTAACAAGCCGCAGTGCTCTTTAAATTCCGCCCCGAGATCACCCAGGAAGTCAGGGATCAATTTCTCTCGGAAATCAAAACCCTCAAGTCTTTATCCTGCGTTAAGGAGCAGAGATTGGCCGTTGGAGGGCCTTCCATCACCGAGCCTGCGGAAAAGAGCAAAGGTTTTCAATATGCCTTGGTGAGCTACCATGAAGATCGAGCTGCGCTAGCAGCATACCAGGCGAGCAGTGAACACGAACGGTAAGATTTTGTTCTCTGGCAATGAAAGTTATCTTTGCTCACAGTAGCAGAGTAACTAGTACCTATTTCATCCCTTATAGGGCCGATCTGGTCCGATTTGATTTCGAGGTGGATCAAGGAGATGAATCACTCCTTGGTTTTGGAAATATTTTGTAAATAAACCATACAGCAAAAATGGATCCCATCGGTTGCTCATTTACATCAAATTGCCTCAAACTTAACTTCCACAGAGCCTGTGTACCGAATATTCTGGGGGGTCAAATCGAGTCCCCCAGTCTGGGTTTCTCTCACTTGATTCATCATTCCCCGCGGCGCCTGGACGTACACCTGCTGCGCCCCTTGCGCTTGCGATGAACTCGACTCAGTTCTCTGGCCGCAATCTTTAATTTCCACGGGGACAACTTCTCGTCCCACCACTTCGGCATAGTCATTTGCCTTCAGGATCGCGTTGCGGATCGCCTCTTTGCGAGTTTCCGACCCAATTTCCTTTTGGGTTGCTTCGCTCAAGGTCCAGTCGATGGATTTGATGTCAACATTGGGCTTGGTGGATAGCTGTCCCACGGTTTCACCCAGCTTGGCAAAGTTGCGGAAGACGACATTGAATCCAACCGTCGCATAGTAGACCGGTGGCAGTGGATTTTCATTTTTGTCTGTGGGTTGGCTGGACCAAGTTCGGAGAAGCCTGGAAGAAAAGACGGTCACCGGAGCATCGGGGGTTGCCACACCACTTTGCAGCTTGGGAGAAAGGGACGTGAACATTTCATTGAGCTGGTTTGATGTTGAGGTCACTTCAGAGGAGACCGAAGCTTGCTCGGGTCCTTGGGACTTGACTGTAATTGAGAGAGCCCCTCGCTCGGGGCGATAGGCAATGGACGATGCACCTTTTATTTGGATGGTGAGAGGTGCCATTGTGTGGATGAAAGGAGATGGAGAAGAAAAAAAGAAACGGTGGTGATATAATGGTACTATAAATAGTCGAATATACCCTGTGGGCACTGCCTCGGACACCGCCCCTGGCCCCCGGTGCGTTGATGTAATCATTTTGCTGGGGCGAGAGATGATCATCGAAGTAAATGAATTTCCATTGTGCTGCAATCTGTCTTCTTCTGGGCCCTGGATTATACAGAGCATTAGGAGTCCGGGGTATGCAGAAACACGACCAACCACGAGGCTACCTCGATCCATCAGAACTTACACTCCATCTCTCACAACGCGGTCCCGGGTCTGGTCTCTCTCGTGGCTGTGTCGCTCCTTTTACTAAAAACAAAACAAAATGCGCCGGCGTATGTTCATTTTATCGCAACCCCTGACGAAGCGGACCAGAAAGACCGAATGATTTGGTTGTGCCAGACTCGGTCTGTATGTACCATGTTCCAACTTATTTAACGTGAGATCCTGGTATTGTTCAGAAAATAGGATCGATCTCTGCTATAGTTTCCTCTTGATCAAGTCTATAACCGATGCATTAAAGTCCTGCACAATAGCCTAGGTTGATCGAGCCCCACATGGCCGAGCTCCCCGCGAATCCCCAGCGCCGCCGATAACCGAGGCTCCCAGCTTCCCTTGTGATTTAACCCATCACCTTCTTTCTGTTCTCTTTTTCCCCGACCACCCTTGGAATTTTCTTCGCAATGGCCTCTCTTACCCGCGCCTTGCGACCCCTGTCGCGCTCTATCCCTTCCGCCCGACTCGCCTCCAAGCGGTTACCAACTGGCCGCCCGATCCAAAGGTCCGTGGCACGCTCCGCTCCCCCGATCGTCTACTGACTGCTCATTTCCAGCGCCTATGCGTTTTCCACCTCTCCCCGACGCCGGGATGCCGAATATGCCGATCTGTCAACCCTCCCCCCGACGCCGATCTCCCACCTGTCCGAGACCGAGTCGCTGATGGCCGACTCGGTCTCCAAGTTCGCCCAGGAGCAAATCGGCCCGAAGGTTCGGGACATGGATGAAGCCGAAACCATGGACGCGGCACTTGTCGAACAGCTCTTCGAGCAAGGTCTCATGGGCGTCGAGATCCCGGAGGAGTTTGGCGGTGCCGGCATGAACTTCACCGCGGCTATTGTGGCCATCGAGGAGCTGGCCCGCGTCGATCCCAGCGTCAGCGTCATGGTTGACGTCCACAACACCCTCGTCAACACGGCAATCATGCGCTATGGTGACGCCCAGTCGCACCGGGCCTGGTTGCCCAAGCTCAGCACTAGCACCCTCGGCTCGTTCTGTCTCTCCGAGCCGGCCTCGGGCTCGGATGCGTTCGCTCTGCAGACCAAGGCCGAGAAGACGGCCGATGGGTACAAGCTGAACGGCTCCAAGATGTGGATCACCAATGCGATGGAGTCGGGACTCTTCATCGTCTTTGCCAACTTGAACCCTAGCCTGGGGTACAAGGGTATCACCGCCTTCATCGTGGAGAAGGACACTCCCGGTTTCTCCATTGCCAAGAAGGAGAAGAAGCTTGGTATCCGAGCGAGCAGCACCTGTGTGCTCAACTTTGATGACGTCGTCATCCCCAAGGCCAACCTGCTTGGACAGGAGGGACAGGGGTACAAGTATGCTATCAACATCCTGAATGAAGGTCGCATTGGTATCGCCGCCCAGATGACCGGTCTGGCCCTTGGTGCCTGGGAGAACGCCGCACGGTAAGCGAGTCTCCGCGGCAATCGACTTGCATACAATACTCACATTTTCTCTAGCTATGTCTGGAACGACCGCAAGCAGTTTGGCTCGCTGATCGGCGAGTTCCAGGGCATGCAGCACCAGCTCGCGCAAGCCTACACCGAGATCGCCGCGGCGCGGGCTCTGGTGTACAACGCCGCGCGCAAGAAGGAAGCCGGACAGGAATTTGTGCAAGATGCCGCCATGGCCAAACTGTATGCCTCGCAGGTGGCAGGCCGCGTGGCCGGATCCGCGGTGGAATGGATGGGAGGCATGGGCTTCGTGCGTGAGGGCATCGCGGAGAAGATGTTCCGCGACAGCAAGATCGGAGCGATCTATGAGGGCACCAGCAACATCCAGCTAACGACCATTGCCAAGATGTTGCAGAAGCAGTACACAAATTAGAGATTCTCGTGGGAGTTCGATATAGCGGGTGTAACAGATAAATATCATGCAAAATTGAATCGAGTGCAGGTGCCAACTCTCATCCCGAGCTTTGCGAGTGTATATTTAGGTATAACCAAGTTAGGCAGTTCGCTTACAAGACGGGGCCCGCTTGGAATCAGCAGATAGTCAAGGTCAATGCAAATCTATTGTCACATCTATTCGTGTATTAAGCATAAAAATAAAATGTAGAGCGCCAGACCCCGCGTCATTGGACCCGCTCCGCTTCCGCCTCCACTCGGGGCGGGGACCTTCACGGTCCCGCTGGCGCGCTGCAGATATTCCACAGTGATACACGCCGCGTCAATTCTAGTCTCTCCAGACCGAGATGGTCCGGGAATTTGGCATATTCCACCTCAATTTCCATCCCCGATCTCATCGTGCCTCCCGACCTGTGGTGAGAGGACCTGTCCAAAATTCAGACATGCCGGCTGGTCAAATGGACCTGGGCCAATAGTCGTTCTGCATGGAGGACACGGGAAGTTTGGAAAGAGGAGGAGCGCGTGGAACAGAATTGAAGAACCGAATTATGGATCGTGTGTCATCGGCCTATGCAGGACACTGTCAGTGGTGTGATTCATGACGGGTGGAGATGAGGCTGTCAACTCACAGTCGTGTATTGAGGGCGCCGCTATCAGGCTGATATTGACTGACGTATAGTTGAACGGGCTTCAGTTTCAAGCGCGTTCTCGGCGGAAAGAAATCACGTCTGCGGGACCCATTGGTAGGGGTAAGGTTGGTCTCTGTGAGGCGAGGAAGTTACCTGGTTTGTGTACGAGGGCGGGTAAGATGCGGTGACATTCGGTAGGGGGTTGGAGATAGATCGCTGAGGGCAGAAGAACTGGTTCGCCTGATCCTCCGGCCGCTGGCCCTGGTGTTGACTCATGGGGTAGATATGAGAAAACGATGAGGCCGACGAGGGTTGTGTGGGACTGGCCGTGTTGCTGAAGTTCAGCTGGGAGGTTGCGATGGAGAGAGACGGAGGCATCATGCGCGCGGGCTGATGCATTTGTCCGTCAATGAGGTATGGATCCATCCGAGCCGAGAAATCGGTGTCGGAGGAATCCCCTATAGACGGAGATCGGGTGCTGCAGTAGGACGGTTGCCATTCATGCGGATGGGATGATCGACTAGAGACCGACATGGCGGATGGTGCTCGAGGAACGTTCGAAGGCTGGTGAGACGATGCGGCGAGGTGAATGGGGATGATCGTGGTGGTTGACGGGATGTTGGATGGTTCATCAATGGGCCACCCGCTTCGATAGGGACCAGGCTGATCACCGTCACCCGGCAAGGCTGACCGGCCGGTAAAGGCGGTTAATTGGTGCTTCAGGCGATTGACTTTATCCTCCAGAGCGGCGTTCCGTTGAATCAGATCGTCGTATCGATCGCTGCGTGGCCGCAGGTCAGCCACCTGCCTTTGCAACCCAGCGACCTGGCCCTCGAGCAGTTCGATATGTTCCTTGGTTCTTTGGCGAATGGACTGCTGAGCCTCGCGGTCATTGGCTCGCTTCCGCTCCAGCTGTTCTGCGGAGAGGGCAGAGACCTTTCGAGTGCCCGAGCGGGATTCACGCTTTTTCAGAGATCTCTCATCCTTGTTGCTCATACTGCTTTTGGGACTGACGGATCCGGAGCCAAGTCGACGCAACGCTACCCGAGTCTCCTTATCCCATTGGTCGCGAGCAACGAGGGGGTTATGGGTAACCATGGATTCTGCAGTGGTCGCCGGGGGAAGAGAAGTCAACATGGAAGGGGGAGGGGAGGGGGAGAGAAAAGCCCAGCCCAATGATTTGGAATTTTTAGATCTTGAACCCGCGGAGCACCCCGGTATTGCTGTGGAGATCAACAGGGAGGGGCACCAGGCACCTGGGGAAGAAGAGAATGAGGAGATCAGATAGACGACGGGACGAATCGGGGGTCGACGTTCGTAAGTGTTTCTCTTTGAAGTCAGAGAGGCCCGGATCGGGGATCAAGTGCCTTAAATGAGGTCTCCTGTCAGTGGATAGAGTGTAATTACGCGCTCTTTCTCCAGATCGTCACTAGTATTTCGAGTCGGACTCCATCGAGGGCCAGGGCAAATAGTCCGACACCACCAACGGCTGTGCGAAGGCTCCGAGCCGGCGAATCAGCCCATGGACCCGCACGAACGCCTCTGGACACAAAGTAGAGAAGGTATGGGCATAGCGTTTGCTCCGGTCCGGCCGACCCCGTTCCCTCCTATGGATATGCAGCGATACACTTTCCTCCCGCACAACCTTAAACTCGAGCCCCATCTACAAGTCGCGCTCGATGTTTCCCGCTTGTTTTCTCATGTATTCCGTAAAAAAAGAAGAAGGAACCAAATAAATATAAAATAAGATAAAAATAAATAGTCTGTAAAAGCGTACCGGCTGGTCGGAGACCCCTGACTCGGTCTCTTCCACTCCCTCCTTTGATCGCCATCTGCGTCGAGTACAGTATGGTGCCCTGCCGAAACCGTGGGGGACAAAAATGGAAGCACAAGGCTCCAAATCACATCCGCTTAGCTGAGCTGATTATACTTTTCCTGGTGCAAATTCTTCACCCGAAACTTATTTTTTTATTTTTTGCCCCATCCGCGTTGGGTTTTCTCATAGCCCCAGAGCCTTGTCTGCGGTCCGTCTCCGTCCCCGGCTCCGGCATGTCCGTACATCTCCGGCGTCCACCCCCCCCATAAACATTTGGCATGCGACCCACTTCTCTATGCCTCTGTTTTAGCCCCCGGGATTTCTAATCCCGATAGCGTTGTGTCATGAGACAATCAAGGACAACCACCGAGTCAATAAGCATGGTGCCTGGATGCATGACGGCATTCCCGCCCATGTCCTACAGCGGGGCGACTGTTGAAACACCGATGCGTGTCTCCTACAGAACCCAGAATGATTCGATGGGAACTCTCTCGTGGCAACCTTGACTCGTGCATCTATCACGACCCTCCGGGGATGAAGAACGTAAAAACACCTTCCCGATGGAGCACATCCCCGTCCATTCACTTGGGCGAATCTTTCACCACCCGATAATGCTATACGGAGTATTGCTCGTGACGAAATTTCCTCTCATTTCCTCTCTCGTGTGAATAAGCTTTGGCGACTCTTCAAGCCTGCCTTTCCAGCCCCCAAGTCGCTGAACATGATCATATCCAGCTAGAACCCATCCATTGTCCCGGGTGTCAGGATTGCCACGCCACGATGTAAATCAGGGATCCTTTTTGTCTCATGCTCTCTCCCTGAATCGCGTACTAATGCCTTAAACGGGTATGGTCGTCCCACGGATAACCGTATTCGGGGCATCCCCACTGGACATGGATGTGCAACCTTATAGACTACAGAATCCCTCGCCGATCACCTGCGGGTCTTGCTCCAGCGGGAGCATTGTGGTTAATTCTACTTTAATGCCGGCGCGAAGCTAAATTCGCCAGATGATCCCGGAGCGCGGCATACCTGCCATCCGGACAAGCCTGCTACGCCGACACCCGGCATTTACGATTCACTTCGTTGCAGCCTTGTGTCACCGGGGTGGATCGATTACCACGAGGTGTGTTTGGCAGGATGTTTCTTTTATCTTCTCCACTCTCTTCTCTTATTGCGCCCTGTCAAGTCCACGGACCTACGGAGCACAGAGTCCTTGGGGCCGTTTCACGCAAGTTTTGTTTCCGTCTTTCCTTTGCCAAGTGCGCATCGAAGCCAAGTTCTCTCCAGAGTACCTAGCCCAGACACCAAAATGCGGGAAATAGCGCGGCAGATCGACTCACGGGCAGAAATAATGGGAAGTCTCGTTACCCACCTCACCTTTCCCCTAAAAGCAAGACGTTGGCCCGCAAGATCGCCCGCTCGAATTCATGCTAGATACGCGATGTGTGTACCTATCTTCCGTATACTATCACCCTCGCAAGACTCGCAACCATCGCTTAACCAACCGATTCCTAATGACCAAAATAAGGCCCCTCCCCACCGGCCCATCATTGGTAGACTATTTACGGTGCAATTGGGGTCCAAGATATCATGAAGATCCCACTCGGTAAGCCTTGCTTGGCCTCGCTGCCACCTGCTTCATCAGAAATAGCGTGGGGTCGGCATCAACGGCATCTGCGGCGTGCGTGGCAGAGTCGGACGGAGCACGGAGCATGTACGAACAATGTTTAAAATATGCTTTTTTGGTCCTCTACGAAAGTGGTTCTCTTCGGAACAACCGGCGTAGAAACCGTTCTCTACGCTTAGACACCTTCCATGAACGTATGAACGGTTCGGAGTTAGGCTAGGGCATTCCTGTAAATCCGAGTCCCTGAGTCGTAGGGGGTGCGCGCGATCACCTGATTGGAGATGTGGTTGTCCGCCCTCTCTTCTCCCCCACACTCCAATTGCTGCGGAGGACCTGCACTACCTGTGTCGGCGACATCCGTTTCCTATAATTTTGCACTACTCTTTGAAGTCGCGATATGGAGGCGAGCTATAAAGCGAGGAAGGAGGCCTTTGTCTCGAACCTCTCCGGCAGCACCATCCAGGATATCAATGCCGTCTCGTTCGTGGCACCGGTAAGCGCCACCACGTCGACGGTAAAAAGGCACATTAGCTGATCCATCCTCGTGGTTTAGGCATCGGTGCTTCTCTGGTCGGCTCTCCAATCACGACTGTCCTTCTTCCGCCCCTACGGTCCAGCCGCCTTTGTGACCGATTTCCTCCTCAATGTCTTGGCGATTCTGTTCGCGACGACGGCTTATGCTTCGGCACCGCTGCTCTTGAACATTCTGCTTATCACTCCGGCCGTGCTACTCTTCCTGACACAACCACGTTTACGTTCCCCGCAGAAGGCGAAACCGCCACGTAAACAGTCCAGCCAAAATGACCAGTCCGAGAACCGGGCAGACGCCCTGCCCATCCACCCCTTCTTGACGACATACCGGGCGGCCATGATGGTGATCACCTGCGTCGCTATCCTAGCGGTCGACTTTCGGGCGTTCCCGCGCCGATTTGCCAAGGTCGAGAACTGGGGGACTTCCCTCATGGACCTGGGTGTAGGCTCCTTTGTTTTTTCGGCCGGTGTAGTCTCTGCGCGGGCAGTTCTGAAGCGTGGTGTGACCGGCGCTCCGAAGGCCGCCTTCCTGACGAGGCTGGCGGCCGCAGGTCGGCATTCGATTCCATTACTCGTGTTGGGCTTGATTCGGCTGTGGAGCGTCAAGGGGCTTGATTACGCGGAGCATGTCACGGAATATGGTGTCCACTGGAATTTCTTCTTTACTCTGGGTCTGCTGCCTCCCTTTGTGGAAGTTTTTGATGCCTTATTTGCCCTGATTCCTTCGTATGAGGTGCTGGCTCTGGTGATTTCCGTCCTGTACCAGGTGGCACTTGAGTCAACGGACCTGAAGGAATACATCCTAGTCTCGCCCCGCGGCCCAGACCTCGTGTCGAAAAACCGGGAAGGTATCTTTTCCTTCCTGGGATACTTAGCCGTTTTCCTGGCAGGTCGGGGCGTTGGAACCCGAATCATCCCTCGGGGAACATCTTCGCACACCTCACCCCAGAAGGCGCGTAAGTCGGTTTTACTTGGCCTTGTGCTGCAGGTGGTGTTTTGGTCGACCTTGTTCTTCTTCAACTCCACCTATGCCTTTGGCTACGGGGCCAATATCATGGTCTCACGTCGACTCGCCAACATGCCATACGTGCTGTGGGTATCGGCCTTTAACAGTGCCCAGCTTTTCTTCTTCTGTCTGATCGAAACCGTCTTCTTCCCGGAGGTGCATCGGACGACCGACAACGCAGGTGAAGCCGAGCGCACTTCGTTCTCGACCAGCCGCGTTTTACATGCGTTCAACCGTGGGGGCTTGGCCATCTTTCTGGTTGCCAACCTTTTGACCGGGGCAGTTAATCTCAGTGTCAACACTTTGGATGTCAACACTCCTCAGGCCGTCCTCATCTTGGTCGCCTATTCGGCGACCTTGACAGGCCTAGCCCTGGGGTTGGATAAGGCCAACCTTAAGTTGCGTCTGTAATTGTATAATTGTACCACCATGTACTATAGCATCTTAACATAGCACCTCAACATAGCATCTTCGCATACATTGATTTTAAATAGTTGGGAAAAATGACTTGTATATTGACCGGCATCAGCTGACACCCACGTGCAGACGCGCCGCGGCATGTGATATCATCCCTCACGCTCTTTCGACCTCCGCATCTTGAGAGATTCACTCTTTCCAAGCCTCGTCACCATGAGCGCAACCGATCGCTCCTTCCTGAATTACCCACCGGCCCGCGAGGGTCCCGCCGTAACGTACAAAAATGAGACACAATCCATTCCCGTCTTCCGCGGCACTCCCTTGGCGATCGGCGCGACCCTGTAAGCTGCAACCAAGCTTTCCAACACCTTGTCATTCACGACTTAATATTCCCCGTGCTAATTTATCCAGGATCCATAATATCGGCTTCATTCAAAGTCATTTCTGGCGTAATGCAGGCTTCTCTGTCATTCGCGAAATCCCCCATTTACTCGAATACGCCGGTCGCTACGATCCTACTGTGATTCCCCTCGATAATGCGCCCCAGCCCCAGGACGTACCACACCCGACAGTGCAACGGGCAAAAGGGCCCAAGAACTATCGCACCTCGGCCGATTATCATGCCATGTATCTGAATGGCGAGCTGAGTCCGACAGGGGTCGTGGAAGTCTTGCTCCATAATGTTCGGCGCGATGTCGATAACCCCAAAAGTCACTCGACTGCTTTTCTCGAATCTCAAGTGGAGCTTATTCAGGAGGCTGCCCGAGCTTCGACAGAGCGGTACAGGAATAGCAAGCCACTGGGTCCCCTCGACGGTGTTCCCGTGGCTGTCAAGGACGAGGTACACATCACGGGATACAAACGAACGCTGGGAACGACATTGGATTTCAAACATGGCAGTGATGACACGTCATGGTGTGTCAAGCAGTGGCAGGACGCCGGTGCGATTGTCATTGGGAAAACCACCATGCACGAGCTTGGTCTAGGTGAGATCTCTCGCTGCCATTCATTTTGGCTTGTTGCTAACATTCGGTAGACACAAATAACAATAACCCCAACTTTGGTACCCCCGAAACCCTCACAACAAAGAATTTTATTGTGGCGGCTCTTCCGGCGGCTCTGGGTATGCGGTTGGAGCGGGCCTGGTGCCTATTGCGCTGGGTGCAGACGGTGGTGGTTCAATCCGGATTCCATCCTCCTTTTGTGGCATATGGGGTCTCAAGACCACTCATGGTCGGGTCTCTGGTGCGCCATCGCTGAGTCTGGCTCCCACGGTTGGTGTCCTCGGACCCATGGCTGCCAGCATCGATGATCTTGCCCTCGCGTACCGCGTCATGGCAAAGCCTGCGCCGGCTGCCCAAGACCCCATCTCTGCCCAGTTCCCTGTTCCAAGTCCTCTGCCGGCAGATCGACAGAGGCCCAAGACAATCGGTGTGTTTCGTGACTGGGTCGCTCGTGCCGAGCCCCCGGTTCGCGCTGTATTCGATACCGCGCTCGAGTACTACCGCGACAACGGCTACACAGTCATCGATATCACTATCCCCTATATCCCCGAGGGCCAACGTGCACACGTCCTGACCATCATGGCAGAGATCGCTTCGGGCCTCAACCCAAGTCAGATCCGACAGCTGACAGCCCCCAACAAAGTCCTGGTGTCATTGGGCATGTACCAAATCACGGCACAGGATCTTCTCGCTGCTCAACGTTTGCGGAACCTTTTGATGACGCATCTCTCATACCTCTTCCAGAAACACCCCGGCCTCATGATTTTCACCCCGACTACCCCACTGCCAGGGTGGCATATTGACGGCGGCGAAGCCGATCTCGCGCGGGGTCTCTCCGATGGCAAGACGTCTGTCCGAAACATGGAATACGTCTGGCTGGCCAACTTTATCGGGTGCCCCTCCATTAATTGCCCGGCTGGGTACGACCGTGCTACCGGTGTTCCCATCGGCGTGATGGCTATGAGCGACTGGGGCACGGAAGAGGACCTGATCGACTTTGCACGCGACGGGGAGGGTTTGTTGGATCTCCCTGTTAATCGACCTCCGGCTGAGAAGGAGGTCGAAGGTGAGGCCGATAAGCCCGCTCGAGGTCTGCGCATTCCTTCCGGCGATGGCGCTGTGTGGGAGGATGTCGTAGATAGAGCGCACACCTATCTTCATGGAACCCACTGCTCTCCGCAGGAATCCTGATGTCGGGCCGTGTCTTTTGCTAGGAACATATTGATAAGATCTCCGTGGAGACCTTGGAGAAGACAGGTGTAGGCTAACCTGGAGTGTGACTGAAACTCGATGACTGGGCTAGTGGAACAGACCTTGGGCCCAATTTGATATCTCATGAATTGACTTCAGCTGGTCTTTGATATAAAGATGTTGATACATTCTAAGAGACCACCTAGTAATGATAGTGAAGCCGTTAATTATGCCTGGCTAAGAGGTCATTAGGCGAATCTTTTATTCCGGACCTCGGGGCCTGACTCCGGTCTAAGACTGATCTATGGATGTAGAGCATTCCACGTCCCAGAAATATATGCGAGAAAAGGGGGGAAAGGATTTCTATTCAAAATCCGTCCTTCAAGCTCTGCTACGAACTACTAAGTAGTCATGAGATCATGATAGGTAATATCTAGAGAGTAGTATACCTGATTTCTCTAGGACTTTAAGTCTCTAAGTTTTCACTATGATACCCATCCCATCGGCCACATTTTGGGGAAATACTAATGATTCAACGAAACCCAGCAGTTAGGAGCCCAAAATGTTTCTAAGATATGCTCAGATGGTGTCAATCTGGGCGCAGTGAGTATACCAGAATAGTCACCTGCACCGTTTGTAACCTCGGTGGATCCAGGATTCTTCACAAGATGTCGCGTGATACCGCCCCGGACCCGATCAGCCCTGCAGGTCCTAGATTACCTCCACTTGGCTCTCCTCTGGCCCCGGGGGTGATTTTGGCTGTATCCCAAGCGCTTATCAAGAGGGATCCCCCTGGATGAAGATCTTTACCTTGGGAACCCATGAGCATCTTTAGCCTGATGCGATACGGCCAAAATGCTGATCCTGCACACCGACTAGTCAATCTTGCCAGGGGTGATACATATTGACAAATTCGTGATGAAGCTCTCGCGCTCCTCGAAGACCTATTCTCGCAGGTGGATGAAAAGGGTTGGATATCTGGGATAGCCATCAAACGCCGTCCAGTTCGGTACGAAGAACACCCTGGAGACCTTCAACGGATCTCGCGTGCCTTGTATCGTGCCCTGTTCAAGCCACCTTACCCAACACTGTCAGTAACTTTCTTTACCGTGCTACGTGGCAGCTACCAGTGCGAAACTCGGCCCACGACGCAGGCTTGGGTCTGGGGGCAGAGCAGGTTCGGAAAGGATGGGGCGTAAAAGCACCAGAAAATCACAACCCCGGTGGAGTGGGCCGATCTGAAGTCGGACCTTTCAAAGCCGATGGAGGAATACACCTGCCTGGACAACTCATATGACATCGTCGTGGATCCTTTATCAAGCATCCCACGCCGTCCGGGTCTGCCATGTTTCGGACTTGCACTCGACACGTCAATCCTTATTTCCTGCATGCGGAGGTGATGGGCTAGAGATAATGTCTGCCTACGAGATGAATATCCCATGAAATGGAATATCCATTGTATGTTGATGCTCCGTCGTTATTGCTTTGGGCCTACCAAGTAGAACGAAGTATATCCCGGTAGTCGTAGTAACACATCCTTTATTGGAACCACACCTAGTCCCAATTCTAACCACTCCGATTGAAAAAAAATCTCTCAGCAAAGCCTGCTTTGTTGGCCCGCCCGGTAGAAATGACTCGCTTCTGCCGGCCCCCGGGGGCGAAAAGATTTTGATCCACTATCCCATGCAAGCGATACGGCAGTGACGACAGTGCCCGTGGGGTGAAATCCCGCACAATTCCGCGTCCTGATCGGGATCCCTATCAATGTCGATTGGATTATAGAAAGCCCTGAGCGGAGTCACTATGTTGATCATTAACTGCAAATATTACTATCTTACAACAGAGCGAGACCAGGCATTTCTTGGCCGGGATAGGTCCATGCACACTTGGTCGACAAACTTCTCACCTCTGAAGTATCTACAAAATCATAACTTGAAGTTCCTAACGAGAGTCCAAAGGCCTTACATCCTGAAACCTAGCCCCCTAGTTTTTTCTCTCGGAAAGTAGAGATCTAAATTTAATACGTGATCTGCATGATGATCTCGCCCCGGCCAAGAAGTTCGCAGGAAGCAGTATCTGGGCGTGCCAATATCGAGCTAAACTGGCTTAGGAAACATGATCGGGTGCCTCGCAATGTTGGGATCGTCATACTCCACAAGGTTTTTCGGGGAAGGGCAATGATGTGCGCGTAGCCGAGACACCCATAGAACCATTGTTGGAAGATTGGGGCGTTTTGGGAGGCAAGTCTCCCGAGGTCTGGCTGTATAGTCCACGATGACGATGCACCTTGCCCCATCTTGGCGAGGTATACAAGGTATATAAACCGTAGCAATTCTCGTTGGAATCTCATTCTTTCCACAAGACAATTCTATTCAACCTCTCTCTACTCGAAGACCTTTCTCTCAGTACAACACCCTCAATATGAAGTTCAGCCTGAGCGTCAGTGCCCTCCTCCTTGCGGCCGGAACCATGGTTGCCGCCGGTATGTCAGACCCGAGAAGATCGGGATGAAATTGATTCAGTGAATTTTGCGCTAACGCTACTGGCCAAAATAGAGGACCACGGCAAGTGCAGCTGCACTGACAGCAAACTGACGAGCGTCTGTGACCCTAATACGGGGGACCCAATTTGGGATGACTTCGCCAACAAGAATGATGTGTATTGGTGCGAAGTCTCAACCCGGAAATGCTCCGGCGTGACCGGCTGCAGTTATGGCTCTCGAACCGGTGAAGCTGGTCCTAACTCTTCGGATTCAAACTCGTGCCTCACCAAGTGCAGAAAGGGGGACTAAAGAAGTTGATAGACTCTGTATCTACCTCGAGTTTCCGATTTGGAAATTTGACCAACAACTCTGATGTACCGTGCGCAAGAATACGTACTCAATTTTGGTAGCCCCGGCAATATATTGGGAGTTCTCTTTGACTTTCAGTGCTTAGATTATCTCATGAACTATACGGGGCTGTAGTGAGGCTTCCTCAATGTATCTTGGGAGAGACTAGGAGGCACGGTGCTCTCTGGATCTCTGACTATAATGGGGCCTCCGAATGAAGTGGTCGAGCGTAGCAATTTATGCATATTGGAAGGCAGATTTTATCCATGTCTAAAGTGATTCTCCAAGACCCGCAACGGGCGTTGTAGGTCAATTGATAGTGGAGCTTCAAAGTGCCCGTCAACAAAGCAGGGCGTGGCCTAGTCCGCACCACATACCAAAAACGGTGTAGAGTAATATGTTGACTGACCAATCAAAGACCTCTGGTACCATCGTCCCGATTTCATTTCTTAATACTTTGGCTAGCAAATTGCTCGAATCAGCTGACCGTAGATCTGAATGAAGGTACATTATTGTGCAAACACAGTAGAGGGCACAAAATCCCAAGATGGGTACTTCGCTACACCGGGGCCGAGTCACAAACGGAGATCTTTCTATCGGCGAGTCATGTGGGGCTGTGGCGGGATATTGACTAGCGAGCTAAACTGAAGTAGGTAAGAATGTCAGCGGATCTTGACATTCTGGGGCCGCCTGGGGCCGTTTTACTCCACGGGGATTCTTGAGGAAGGCTTTGCAGAATCATGAAAATCGCCGGGCGTACATGGGGCACTGGACGAAGCTTTTATACCAACATTCTTTTCAACATGAGTCGCGTTGGCTACCTTGGGTATGGCAAGGTATATAAACCGTAGCATTTTCAGTTGAGCTCTCACTCTTCCCCCAAGATATTCCCATCATCAGTTCTACAAACAGTTCCAAACAACTTTCTCTCTCTTTGAAGATTCCACTTCCAATACAACACCCTCACTATGAAGATTACCTTGAGCATCAGTGCCCTTCTCCTGGCAGCCGGAACCCTGGTTGCTGCCGAGGGTATGTCAGGCCCGAAATGGTCTCTAGCCAATTGCCCTGATGAATCGTATACTAACACCCACGACAAAAACAGATCATGGAGAATGCGCTTGCCTCGACAAGCAATTGACGAGCGAATGCAAAGAGGACGGTGGTGGTCCCGACGGCTACGGAACCCCTATCTGGAAGGGCCTTGCCCATAAGGAAGATGTGCCTTGGTGCGTGGTCGGCGACCCGAAAAAGTCGGAGTACTACAATGGATTGGGCTGCACGTACGGCACGGATGCCGGTCCCTCGCTCAAAACAAACAACCATTGCTTCACCCAGTGCAAGAAGGGACTTTGAGGAAGTTCGGTCGGGCTTGATATCTATGTCAGAGTGCACCGTTGGAAGTTTTAACAATACAATTTGATGTATGCGAGACGCGGTACCCAATGAGACAAATTCAGTATGTTGACTTGCTGCCATGGATATGCTCTGATATAGCAACGAGATCAACGCCTTTTACCATTGGTGTATAAGCTTCCTGTAACTTCTAGCGCGTGGTGATGTAAGTGTTTGTCAGTAGTACTTCAATATGGATATGGCCGAAGACTGTTTCAATATATTGCACGTAGAAGACTTTAGGCCAATATCCTGGCGGGAGACTGTTTAGTAATTCAAGACTAATGTGACTTCAAATTTCAAGGACCCATCACTAACAAAGTAGACTTGTAAGTAGTAGATTTTCGGGTGTGATGGTCTTTATGCCGTGACATTGTTACAATTCTGGAATAATATAGAGTCATGATGACGCTGTGCAGCGAACCCGACTCCGAGCGTCCTGATCGGGCATCGCTACACAGAGCTACTCATATATTTCTCTGATACTGAAACTACAAGAATGCAGTCGCAGAGTCAAAAAAAAAAAAACGGATTTGCAGAATACGCGCAAAGGAAGCCATCTATTCCTCCCAGACCCCCAAGAAACGCTGCGCCAGACCCAAGCATAATCATCAAGACAAGAGAAATTTCCATCCTAATGGGCATACCACACCACATTCAAGCCCATATACCCTCCTCCGGGTTCGGGAGGAAGAATTGACACCCCAAGGACGCCGCCACACTGTGCTCCCGCAATTCCCGCAAGATACGCTCGCCGGGAGGAGGACCGTCAGTCAGAGTTTCCTTGATATGAATAATGTATATCGATAGCCCGGTTAACGGGAGACAATCACTGTGGGCCCACCTGCTCGGATCCGGCGCTTCAAAAACCTCCATGCCTGCGCTTTCGCCAAGCGGCACATGCCCACCAGAATAGTCAACCGAGGGCGGGTGTGATCGTGGCTCACTGGTAGCTGACTTGCGATTCGGACGTTTAGACCGCGGGCTGACTTCCGCTGAGGCGGGTTCGCTGAAGCTCGCGCTTCCGAGCTTGCGTTTCCGGTCGGATTGGGTCCCCTCGCGAACATTCATCACCTTGTCGGCGAGGATTTTGAGCTCGGCGATGAGATGCCGCGGGCAGAGATGCCCGTAGAGATATGCGTCGTCAATCCCATCACTATATGAACATTCGATGAAGAAGGCATGGAGAGAGCCGGCGGCAATTTTGGGTGCTGCGGCCTCCCAGACTCGCCAATTGCGTGGCTCCAGGGATACCGAGTCCGGCTCGACGTCCCCAAAGACAATGATCTCATCGCCGGTGCTATTATCCCGCAGAAAGAATGCCGAGCTTTCCACGGCGGCCATCATCGGCTGGCTATGTCCGGGGACGCCGAGACCGAGATGCGGTGATCGGACTGGAGAGCAGAAGCTAGACACGGGATGAGCAAAGAGAAACAAAGTTAAAGTTCATAGATATCTGGGCCTCACCCTTCGGTATGTTCCACCGACAACTGTCTTGGTGGAAGCATCCATGGCTCCGTGGCAAAGGCGGTACTGGCCGCTCGATGATGAACTCCGCTTTCAGGGTGATATCGCTGCTTGCATTTTCCATGGCTGACACTCAGACACTTGGCGAGCAGACCATTGCAAGCCTGAACGTAACCCCTGCGGTCTCCACTGCCAAATCTGGGGTTGCCGCCCTCCACGAGCCGTTGATACGTGAGCAAGCCCGCGCCACCATCCTCATCCGACAAATTTGGCCAGATGACATCGTTGAATAGATGATTCTTGATGGCCGATAACACGGACGGGAGAGCGGCCACAGGCTTCGGCCCATTCCCCGCCTCGAGGATCGGCGTGTTGATAGCCAGCCCCGAGATATGATCCAAGTGGGGATGCGTAATGAAGACCGCACCGATGATTTCCCGAAAGAAATAGGCCGCATTCGCCTCGGCGGTTTTATGAGGGAGCTCCAGGCCCTTGAAAGGACCCTTGTTCATGACACCATTCTTCGTCTGCGGCGGATGCAGCTTCAGCAAGCGAATCACGCCGGCGAGGAGAGTGCCGGCGTCGACCGCGATCACCGAGCCGGGAGACCACTTCAGCGAGGTCGATCGCACGAGAATGCCCGTCACACTGTCTTCTCGCGGACCACCCGTTGGACCCTGCACACCGTTAGCATCGACGACCTTCCAATGGCAGGGATTCAGCTGCCACAACCCGAGACGGGCTCCACCTGGTTCACTCGCCAACACGAACATCTACAGGAACTCGCAGATCCCGGATCATTCTACACGTGACGGGATGCAGGTCGAATGGGAAGGAAGCCAGCGACATACCAAAACAATAATCTGGAACGAGGGCTCGACTGGCTCCGAGTTTCCAGCCCTCTTGCCGCGCGACGAACTAGATCGACTCATTCTCCGAGTAGCCGGGGGGGGAAACGAAACTCAAACGCCCGAGCTCGCGTGAAACAATCGCCCAACACCCAGATTGGCGGAGAGCGATCAGGATCCAGCGGCGCGGCTAAATGGAAGGTGCAGAGGTGTGGGCGCCCAAAGAAAGTTGGGATTGGGATTGGGATCTGGACTGTCGCAGGGCTCTGCAGGGCCCGCTCGAACAACCGCTCTTGTCGCGTGTCTGGTGCCGACGAAATGCCGGGATTGTGGAAGGACAGCAAGTGTCGGGCGCAGAAGATCTCAGGTCGGGGAAGACTCCGCCCCCAGCTGTGGACCTTTCCCCGGCTTGTCTTTCCCGTTGGACAAGGCTTGCGCCGTGGATTTCCCGGGTGGCGCCGATGGGCAGAGAGTGATGCGCCAGAAGCAAGGCGGCTGTAGGGTGCGCTGCGGTGTGAGCTATCGCAGGACTCGGGATGTTATCAGGATGGGGGCGAGACCGCGTGGGGTTCGCATTCGGTGGCAATCCGGGCCCGAGAATGAGCGATTGGGGGCTTATATGACCTCCCTGTCGAGAACCGCAGATCTTGCGAATAGGAAACAAAGGTGGGAACTACCGGGTGGTCGGAGCTCATTCTATGCACTGCGACCGATCAAATCTAGGTTAGACTCCATTTGTCTCCCTTAGCCTCCTCTCCTGTCTCTCCCATCCCCCCATTCCTTTCCTCTTTGTGTCTGGAACTTCACTCTGGGACCTTTGTCCAGAGTGGAGATGATCTCCGATAACTCTCCGATGACGTCGGGACAAAGGTGGATCGAACTACGGTTCAAGCCGGCTCCACTTGAGGCAAAGTCAATGCTGGGGATTCCGGGTATGAGTATGCTAGATGACAGAATATACAGGCCTGCCTCCACCGGATATCGAAAAACAGAAGAGAGAGAGAGAGAGAGAGAGAGAGAGAGAGAGAGAGAGGCGAGATGACCATGCGCGCCCGATACATGAGTCGTGTGGAAAGCATGTCTTGGTCCATGATCCCAGATGAAACCACAAACCCCCAATCCGCCCATAAAACACAAAGTCCCTGTGAAAACATATCCCATAAACCAGTCCGCCCAAAGTGATTGTAACGCCACCCGTGGGTCCCGCTAAAAGAAACAACAAGGAAAACAATGAGTCGGGTTCCATCCGTGTTTTGAACCCCATTGGGAATATACCAACTAATACCCACACATGCCCGGAGATGAAGGACGTATATGGAGTCATGACGGACTTTCATGGTCAGGTCCATCATCGATGCGCTCTTCTTCCCGGTCGATCACCGCTTCATAGCTGGGGAGATTCCGGGCTTCCGACTCTGCAAGGCTCTCGGGAGAACCGACTTCCGCAGAAGGTCGGCCGGGGAATTCCAATGAAGCATCGCTACCCCTTCGACTGCTCCCGGGACTCGAATACTCGGGAGGCAATACCCCATCCTCATCCGGCTCTCCCGGTGGGGCCGCGACGGTCTCGCTGGCGTCTCCATCGGCGATGCGGCTAGATCCTTCACCGGTGTCTTCGTGGGAAGGAATGTGGGCCAACTGCGCAAGGGAGATGTCGGTTGGAGACCGAATGGGCCCCGGACTGACCGCCTGGGGAATTCCGACACTCGAGCTGCGAGCGGTGTGAGTTTGATAGACTCGTTGCGAGATTTGGGCCGCGCTTTCACGGCCGGATTCAAGTAGAATGCTGCCTTGTTCACTACCGTAGGGTGGGGGCGGGGCCAGGCTGCCGGTCATGGGGGCCAAGCCCCATTTCTTGACATTGCCTTCAATGAAGACAAAACCCATTTGACCAAAATTAACGTGAACACTGCAAGGGCCGTTGGCCCCAATGGTGGGGAAGAAATTCTGGGCGCGGTAGTTATGCACCACATCCTCGAGCTTTTTTCCGTTCCGCGTAAAGAAGATCGCGCCCGATCGTGGCCGATAACCCACCCCGATGACATCGCCTTGGAGTAGCGGAGGGCCATAGGGAGAAGGAGTGAATGGCTGGTTATGTCGCCGATGCCCCGTTGATTGGTAGGCGACGGAGGTTTTGTGGAAGCCTGTCACATGGTTAGTTTAGACGAGCGCAACTTGGGTGGCAAATGGACTCATACCGGGCATTCGGAAGAGAGGGTAGGGTTTCGTCGTCAATCCAATACCAATAGTGGTCGACTCGGGCTTATCGTAGACCTTGGCTTCCCAGTAGTATACATCGTTTTGCTTGGGAAGGGGCAGGTTGGTCTGTACACTGCACTCGGCGTCAAAGAACTCGATCTCGGTACGACCTTCCACAAAGCAGTTGGCGATCTCCAGCTCGGGCTGGAACTCCCATGCCGAGACGCCTTTTTCTTGGATGGCAAGAAACTGAGATAATGAGATATCGGTCTGCATCGACTCCGGGGGGTTTGCTTGGACAAAAGCTACAACGGTTAGCCGGGACACAGTCTTGCCGGAAATCCACTCGAGTATCCGTACCTTTCGCCCGTAGATACTCCGACCGTGTCAAGTCATCCATCGCACCTAGCGCTGCTTCCTCCTCTCGTGCGAACGCCTGTTCATCATCATACTCGCCGGGGCGGCCAAGGCGATCGAGCATGATCCGCCCGCGACGGGTATATTTAAAGAAGAAGAAGATCGCGAGAACAATAAATGCGATCGCTGCTGAGCCAAAGGCTGACAAGATGCCAATCAAGATGCCTTTCCCGGTCGAGCCGGTGGAGTTGCCACCCGCGGCAACGGCGCGCCCCTCATAGTCGGATGAGATGCTGGAGAGGACATTCTGGAGATTCGCTTGGAGCTGTAGTCGCGACAAGGATGATGACGACTGTTCGGGGGGATTCGTCGACAAGCCGAGCGGTGACGTCGTCGCGGTGGCTATCACTGTCCGGAGTGTCGAGGGTAGGTCTGCGAGCACACCGGGGCCCGAAGCCTCAGGACCCTGCATGGTGCATTGACTGGAGATCGATCGTAGACTCGCGGGATTCCAAACCAGTACGGGGAGGGAGTCGAGGTAGATTGCAGGAGGAGTGGAATGATAAGTGGGCGGAGGCGGAGGCGGAGAAGCCCAATTATCTAAGACGCTTTCGGAGTGCTTGAAATAGCAACGGCGCCAAACCACCAGAACCGGGGGTTGGGGCTATTCCGAGGCCAAGAGTGTGAGATTTCAGAAGTGACGAAGTGACGGCAGACTCGGCCTTGATATTCTATGCTTTGGCCTCGGTCGCTATACTTCATCCCTTCTCACCTCCGTTCACTCCCCCCTCTCGACATCCCTCTCCTCTTCCCCTCCCTCGTGGCTCCTTACTGGAGCACCAAGTGACTCCTCTCACGGCACGGACGGCACGGACGACAACTATGCGCGCTAGAGCTCCTGAGAATTCTCTCCCCTGCCCATCCCGCCAGGAGGCCATGGTCAACGTCGTCGACTCCTTCCGCATTCACCTTGCTGTGACTGGTACCTCCCTCGATAAGTATCCCGGTAGGTCTCGCCCCAGCTCCCCCGTGATCATCGAGCTAACCCGAGCTTCTGTTAGCAAAGCAACACGCCCGCAATGTCGCCCGCAAGCTCCAAGTCTCTCACGGTTTGATTTACATCGACGCGCAGCCCACGGTCAACTGGCCCGACTCCGACCAAGCAACCCCCTTCCGGCAACGACGATACTTTTATTATCTGAGTGGTGTGGATGAACCTGACTGTACTCTGACTTACGACATTGCTCTTGACCTGTTGACGTTATATGTACCGGATTTCGATCTTCATCGGGCTATTTGGATGGGCCCGACTCTGACCCGGGAAGAAGCTCAGGATCGATATGATGTGGACCGAGTCCTTTATCAGTCAGCGCTCCGGGGGGAGCTGGAGGCTTGGTTGAGCGAACGAGTGCAAGACAGTCTGCTCTACATGGTGCATGGGACGGACAAGCCTGCAGATCTGCCAGTGGAAATACCGCTCGATACCAAACAACTCATGCCCGCGATGAACACGGCTCGGACTCTCAAGGATGAATATGAGATTCGCATGATTCGCAAGGCGAATAAGGTCTCGGGTCTGGCACATAAACAGCTCCTAGAGGGGATCCGGAAGATGTCGAACGAGTCGGAGATTGAAGGCTCCTTCCTTGACACCTGTGTCTCTCACGGCGCACATAGTCAAGCCTACCCCATCATTGCTGCTTCGGGGCCAAATGCAGCCGTCCTGCATTATGGGCGCAATAATGAATCCCTGCACGGCAAACCTCTCGTTTGCGTTGATGCGGGCGCTGAGTGGAATTGCTACGCCAGTGATGTGACACGCACATTCCCGCTCCAGGGCGAGTGGCCTGACCAATACACCAAGGACATCTATCAACTTGTCGAGCAGATGCAAGAGGAATGCATCAAGTTGATTCGACGAGGAAGTCGTTTCCTGTCCTTGCATGAACTAGCTCATAAGATCGCCGTCGATGGACTACTGGCACTCGGCGTTCTCAAGGGCGACACGCCAGAGGAAATTCTCCTCTCGGGTGCTTCCAAAGTTTTCTTTCCCCATGGACTAGGCCACCACGTGGGGCTGGAAGTTCATGATGTATCCGAGTCGTCGATTATGGCGAAATCACAGCAGATTGCACCTTACCATTCGCCCTGCACAGCATCTGCGCCACTGCTTGAAGAGGGCATGGTGGTTACCGTAGAGCCGGGGATCTACTTTTCACCCCTGGCTCTTGCTAACGCGCGTAAACAAGCATTTGCGCGTTACATTGACTTTGATATTGCTGAGAAATACATTCATATTGGCGGGGTGCGCATTGAGGATGATATTCTGGTCACAGCTAACGGCTATGAGAACCTGACGACCGCCCCGAAGGGAGAGGAGATGCTAGCGATCATTCGGGAATCTTCCTAGACAGTCATTTTCAAGCGGCATAAAACTTTTTTAGTGTAAATATAGTTTCGGCGGGTCATTTCGGGTTCGCAACCACAATCTGTGTTGTCAAGTCTTCGAGTTTCTAAACCGACAAGTCTATTGTAGTTGAAGCAAAGCGGCTCGTGATGGGAGAACCCCGGCCTCTTCAAAAGCGCGATACGTCTCGATCCACGTGTCCAGTGTCTTGTCGTACCGAGTCCATCCAAACTTTCTCGCCTTGTTCATGGAGGAGATGGTCGGCCAGGACTTACCCGACGCCCAATTGAATAGGTCCCAAGTGCCCCAATCAAAGGCATCATTTTGTCCACCGTATTTACTGACAATCTGACCCCAGACTGCCTGTTTATCCTTTGCCCAGTCGACAAGGTCAACGGTGTTACCAGCCGTCTTCTCGAAGCTTTGCTCGTGGACCTACCATTGCTTCAAGTAAGCATTACTCTGACAGTGAGTTGATGAATGCAAACCTCAATGCCTAAATGCGCAGCAATTTCCTGCCAGATATACTTCCAGATAAACACGTCGCCGTTGACATGGTTAAAAGCCTCGTCTTTGCAGTGGTCGTGGGATACAGCCCACACGGACAGATCCGCCAGGCTCGGCGCGTACGAGTTATCATCAACCAGATTCCAGGAGGTCGAGTTGCCGGGGAAAGTTGGTGGCTGCCCTAGTTCGCGACAAACCAGCATGTAGAGAAAGATCGTCAAGATCTCGGACATGCCATTTGCTGCATTACCAACGTTAGATATTTCCAAGAAATACCGCGGACACAGAAACGGGGGTAAACCAACCGCGAGGCGAGAATCCAATAATTGCATTTGGACGAATAACATTGTAAGACCATGTCTTGCGGCGGGCTTGGACCTCGCGCAGATAATCTTCCTGTGGATAGTAGAAATTCTCGCCATGGTCTTCGTACCGGGGACAGGTTTCCTCCACGGGGACTTTGACGGGGCCCAAATGTACGCCGTAGTGCTAGGGATTGTTAATTTTTTCTTATCTTCATGAAGAGTTCTGAGGTTTACCTTGCCACCGGTTTGAAGGCAGACTCGCTGCAACTTGGGACACCCTTGATCGACCGCATCGATGAAGTTCCTGAACAGAGGAATGTTCTTGACCGGGAGTAGCTTGAAGTCGGCACTATGAACGTAAGAAGTGAAGAATGCATGCGTGACATCGGAGCATATCTTCGCCACGGTGGCCGTGATCTTTTCCTGGGGGTCCAGAAAGTCGATGGCCACAAAAGTGACGCGAGGATCCGTCCAGGCGTTGGGAAGGGGCCGACGCGACGTCACGATTATTCGGGTCCTAGCTTGGATCAATACAGGGGTTTTCATTTGACTGTAGTAAACATACCAGTCTTCAGCGGGTTGCTGGACGAGGTGTTCAATAATGGAGTGGCCGCTGATGCCGCTGGCCCCCGTGACGAAGGCCACCTTACTAGAGGAACGCTCACTCATGGTGTTGATATTTACGGGGTTTCTATAGGATGTGGCTTAACAATATTAGATTGGTGTTGGGGATGAACTTGGGTAGACCCCGCAGCTACAGACGGGCGGGGTGCCCCTGAAGCCCCCGCCTGAAATAGAACTAGGCCCATGGATGGTGGGTAGTATATTGTGAAATAACTCAGAGCTCCTTGTATAAGTAGTATTTTAGGTCGATAAATAGCTTTCCCCGCTTTTTAGGAGACCGAACATGAAAGAGTTAATCAATAAACGCAAGGTTCATATCAGGGGAAATATTGGTCTTGAGTAGATCCTCTTTATGTTTTCATTTACTTATCGCTACTGATGATTTGCTAGCCTAGAATCTACCTCAAGATTTCAGAGCACATCTACAAATTTATCTGACCCCAATTTCGATCATAGTCCCGGTGCTGTCCTTGCTGAAAGGGTAGGTGTCTGCGGTAGGGAGGCCATGACATTTAGCGGGCCCCTCGGAAATGCCCATGCTTTATGTGGCACTCGGCGAATAGAATCCACAGGAAATGACATTCCAAAAATATGTACAGCAGTGAAACATTACCGTCGTTCACTGAGACTACAATGGACGCGTGGAGGCCGATCGTTCGTACTCGTTCGTATTCCGCACCCGAATAAGTAAGACTCGTCCTCCCATGAGCGTATCAGAGACGACGAAGCGCGAAAAAATCCCCTCTTAATCATAAATCTTGTCGTACCGGGAATTGACAGACTTATGCAATTCGATCGGATCTAGAAGTTCCGACTGCCTCGTCGCGTCTTAATAGGAAACCCATGGCCTCCCCCGATGGGTCTTCAACGGCATAGTTAGCTTCGCATTACACTAATATCCTTGCCATGAAATCAATCCATGCATACGGTGACGAAGTGACGTCAACGGTTGAGATGATTAACATGGGTGTCAAGCACGTCAACGCTGAGCTCGTCTTCTGGCGACATCCTGACCACCAGCCCGTGATCTCCGACTTTACCAAAAGTAACCCTGAGGAATGCATGGCGGCTGGGAAGAAACTAGATGAGCGTCATTGCGTCCACGTGCAAGATCTTCGGGGCCGAGAGTCTCAGTTCACGTTAAACCGACACGGATTCCAGTATGTTGAGCACGCCATGCCCGGGCTCGACAAGGTCGAGGACGAAGAACATGTGAAAAATGTCATCATCCCCAAGACGGAGCAATTGGTCCAGCAAGTGTGGGTGGAATGTGCAAGAGTGGGTGACTCCCACTGACTCTTGGATCAGGACCGGTGCTCGAAAGACCATCACTTTCACTCATCGCGTGCGATGCTTTGCAACTGACGACGCTCTGCTCGCCGCCAACCGCGCCCCAGCACATAGCGTGCATTCCGACTTTACGCGGGCGGGCGCGTTGCGTCTTTTAGAGACCATCATTCCCGACATCGAAGAACGCGAACGTGTCTTGACAGGTCGGGTGCAGATCATCAATGTCTGGCGACCGTTAAAGACGATCCGACGAGACCCACTGGCGGTGTGTGACTGGAGCACATTGGACTGGCGGAATGCCGGGATTGCGAATCGGATCATCACGCCGAGCGGCTGGCACGAGCTAGGCAAGTATGCCTTCCATCCGGAGCAGCGATGGTATTACCTGAATGAGCAGCAGCCTCACGAGGCGCTGATCTTTCAACAATTCGACAATGAGTCGGATCAGCAAGGGGGAAGAACGCTGCCTCACACGGCCTTTGTGGATCCGGCATCGGAGACAGGACTAGAGCCTGCAAGGGAGAGCATCGAGATCAAAATGTTTGCCTTTTGACACGGCCACGTTTCACGTGTAGCAAGGGATGGCGTGGGTCAGGAATGTTCGAGCAGGTTCAGACAAAGCCCAGCTTACGGAGTACGGACGACCCGGAAACAAGAATCAAAGTTGCTCGAAGGATTCGGGCATCGCTTTGTTTCGGAGACCGACCTTGTCCTCCCCGGCCCTGCAAGGTCCGTTGCCTGATCTGATCGGGTCGTCGTTCGGCCCGGCACCGGCATCGGAGCTCGTCTTGGCTCGCATGGCATCATTTGATGCGGAATGTGGGAAAAGTAAATTCGACCCGGGAAAGAGGAAAATGAAATGGCGCAATGGCATCACCTCATTCCTCGTCCCGTCAATCACGCGATGAGAGTCAATCTCTGACGCTGGGTTGCCTCTTTCAGTTAGAGCTCCCAGGCTTTGTCATTTTTCGCGGCGATAAGGTGATCTGCCGGGTGTGTTTCGCCGGTTCCACCCTGGAGTGGGTCACCTGTTTTGCGTGACTCACGCCTTGTATATATCTGCACCGTCTCCCTCGCCGGTTCTTCATCTCATCCTTCCTCGGGGTGATGGTCACTCCACTCTGTCCATAACAAAAGTGCTTTTCTCGTTCTCCCGGCTGGGAAGGCTTTCTCTCGAGAATGGGTCAGAGGCATAACCGACGCCGCACTCGTCCACGGTCCCATCATCGCACCAACAGTCAAGACACGCCTGTCAATTCCTCTACTCTTTCATCTCCTGGGAGCTTGTCAGGCCCTGTCACTGTCAACCATCTCTCCGGTACATGTATTTCACCCCGGTCTCCGGTCTCGCCCGCCCCAACCTGGCACTATGGGTATACGACCTGGCAGATCCGTGAATCCTCACGCTTGCACCCACGCGGCCTCGAGACGGAACAGTATCGTATTTTCGGTGGTGAACCGGGCGACGATGTGAATCTTTGTTACCGCATGCTGGAATATTTTGGCGGACTCGACTACATCGACTCGTGAGTCACAACTACGATCTTTTTCCTCGCTTCATGATTCTGACTCAACCCCTAGCGCACACAATAGCGCCGTCGACGATTGAACTCGGGGTTTAAGATCTTTATTGAAAGATACTTGGAATCTCCTCTCTACTTCCTCAGCCGGAATCCAACCTCAAAAAAGAAAATAACGGCCCCTTTGTCACCAACTGCGATGGTTTTCTTTTCTTGATGATTTGCCGTGCAAACCAAAAACAAAACCGTCGACCATGGCCACCGGACCTCATCGTTCGGGGCCCACGCGCGCCCACAGCCATGACACCGAGAACACCGGGTCACATGGAACACCCGGGTCTATGACTTGTAGCAATGAAAATACCTTTGGCGGTATTGGATTGGTCCCTTCGACCCGGCCATGTGGACCCTGGATCACGATTCCGTCCCGTGAGTCACGAGCAGACTTCCCGCCTGGATCGGTTGAGTTCGCGTCCGAATCGGACGCTTGAGTGTCCCGGTCAGGGCCGAAGTCTGCACTGCTTCACGGGATGAATCTGTTCTATACCTCCTTCCGAGGTCAGGTAGGCTGGTCCTGGCAGCAGCATATAGTGGAATGACGAACAATACAAATGTGATATGATCAAGTCTCCAGCCTGCTATAGTAGATTAGAACGCAATCCACATTGAACATCTTATATTTTCTCCATGTCAATCAATTTTCCCCATCGATCCGATTCTGCATTGTTGTCCTTATCCCTCACCGCCCGCACCCGAAGCCCCGATTCGGAAAGCGGTGGAACTCTTGAGGACACGGTCATCACCAGATCAGGAAGTGAGATGATCTCCTTCGCTCCTTTGTTGCCAGCGGCCATGATTGCACTTCCCATGGTTTAAACTGTCTTTCTTCTTCCTGTCGCCTTCCGAGTGTACCAAGTGATCACCAAACCGGCAACTCTACGATCCCTAATTTTCGCGGCGGCCACCGCTGTCGCCCTGAACTCGCCGCAAAATGTCGTCAGACTACACCTATGATGAACAGGTAGGGTTTTCGGCTGGAAAAGAGATCAATACAGACCACTGACTTGTGTGCGCGTTGCACTTTAGGGGCAATTCTTTCCCTTTTTCATCTTGACCTTGAGCGGCCTGGTCACCCTCCCTCTCACCTATAACCTCCTCCGGCCCAGCAAAGGTGAGCAAAGATGTGTTCGGTGCGACTTCCGCAGTGTTCGCTAATGCTTGTCACTCTCATTAGAGCTCGAAAACACCGCTCCCCGCATTAAGTCCGACTTCAAGCCTCAACATGCCGACCTGGTCGAGGCGCAGAAGCGCAAACGTCTGCGCAAGGAGCGCCGCATTAAGCGCATTATCACGGTTATTATAGGCTACGTGACCATGGCGTGGATGGTCTACCTCATTATGGTGACGGCCAGGGAGACCACCAAATCCTACGACCCCTATGATATTTTGGGTGTCTCAAGAGTATGTGTGCAATGGAACATGTGTTCCAGACAAGTATAAGAACTTTCCTCTGACCATTTCTTCCTACAGAGCGCCGACGAAAAAGCCATCTCCCGTCATTACAAGCGTCTTTCTCTTCTCTACCACCCCGATAAAATCCGCCCCGACCCCGCCAAGAACGAAACAATCGAGACGCTGAATGACCGCTTCGTGGAGCTCACCAAGGCCTACAAGGCGCTTACCGACGAGGAAATTCGAAACAATTACCTTCAGTATGGACACCCAGACGGCAAGCAGAGCTTCAGCATTGGTATCGCTCTTCCTAAGCTTATTGTCATGGAGGGCAATGGCAAATACGTGTTGCTAGTCTACGGTGCGCTGTTGGGTGTTTTGCTTCCCTACATTGTCGGTAAGTGGTGGTACGGATCGCAGCGGTACACCAAGGAACGTGTGCTTGTCGCCAGCGCGGGGAACATCTTCCGCGAGTACAAGGACGACATCTCGGATAATGGCATCATTAGCGCACTCTCGACTGGTGAGGAATTCAAGGATATGCTGAACGGCGCTCGGTCCGAAGCCGGTCTCGCCAAGGTTGAGAAGAAGGTCCTCTCTGATGAGACTTCGTTCCTCTCAGCTGAGGACCGTGAATCTCTCAAGCAAATGGACAATGTGACTCGTCGCAAGGCACTAGCGTTGCTGTGGGCGTACCTGGGCCGTGTCGATTTGGGCGATGCTTCTCTTGATGCAGGTGAGTTGCGCGTGCGATGCATGAGTTTCCAGAACTAACGATTTCAATCACAGAGAAATACGAGTCCGCTGCTGTTGCACTATCTTTGGGCGAGGCCTTCACGGCGATCTCTTTGGCTTTCGGCAATCTCCGTCCCATTCTTGGTGCTTTCTCATCTTCTCAGAGCCTGATCCAGGCTGTGCCCGTCAAGTCGTCACCACTCCTGCAGCTCCCCCATTTCAACGAGGATGTTGTCAAGTCTGTGGAGGGAGAAGACTCCAAGGAGCACCTCAGCGTTCAAAGGTTCATGAAGCTCTCGGAAGAAGACCGACGCCGTCGTACCGTGGGCGCCGGCCTTCTCTCTGACAAGCAATACACTGATGCCGTCGCGGTTGCGCGGCAATTGCCTGTTCTAGAGGTCTCGAAAGCATTCTTTAAGGTTATGGGTGAAAAAGTCATCACGCCTAGCAGTCTGGTACAATTGGTTGTGAAGGCTCGATTTGTTCCGCCAGGGTACACCAATGTACCGGCGGTCAACGAGCTGGATCTGGAGGATATTGATCCTGACGAGGACGATCTCGACGCCTTGATGGGCCGTAAACCAGCCAAGAACACTACCTCCAAGCTTGTGAACGGCAAGAAGGTCGAGAGCAAGATTGAAAAGATCCAGCCACCTCTCGCGCACGCTCCGTACTTTGCTCGGGATCACTCCCCGCGCTGGCATATCTTCCTGGCCGACGCCAAGCAAGGCAAGATGGCCGTACCGCCCTTCACATTCACCACGTTCGACAAGCCGATCATCGACGAGGCCGGCAAGCCCACGTTCAACGTCCAAACGCTAAAGATGCAGTTCCAGGCGCCTCCGCAGGTCGGTGACTTCACCTTTGTCATGCATATGATCTGCGACAGCTACCTGGGTCTGGACCACAAGATGGAGATCACCTTGCACATCGACGACCCCGCCAAAGCGGCGGCCCTGGGAGAGGAGGACGACATTAGCGAGCCAGACGAGGGTAAGTCTTGTTGCATGCCTTGCAAGGGAATCTCATCACTAACTGTCTGTGTAGACTCGATCGCCGGCCAGATGCACGCGCTCAAGACGGGACAGGCCCCGAAGAAGAAGACGCGGAAGGCATCCGATTCCTCCAGCGAGGAGAGTGACACCGATGGCGACGCTGGCGATACCAGCGACACCAACACGGAAACGGAAGATGAGGACTGATCGCATTGCATTCGCCTTGATTGATGGATTGTACGTCGGACTGGTGCAACCTCGACAAACCTGATCGATTGATTAGGTTGATCCTGTTTACTTTTTTCTTGACCACCCGGATCCAATTTCCCCGACTTGGTGGTTTCTCTATTTTGCATTTGTCCCATCGGATATCTTCGGGTGTTGTGTTGTCTACTTTGTATCCAGGTCTTCACATTTGCGGTTCTTTTTTTCACACTTTGATCTCCCGGGCCTCGCACCCGTGGAAGTTTGTAAAAGCAAGCCCTTCCCACCTAGTCCCCGTCCTGTACTCTTGAACCCCTGCATCCAACCCGGTGAACCGAGATCATCCTTATCCAAGTCCAGGCTACACAGCCGATGCTCCAAGCTCAAGTAGCGCGCCTGTAATGGATATAGAGGGAAAAGGATGTATCAGAAACGAACCACCGCGTCTTTTTCAATCGTCAAACATGGCCACTCGCCTCCCGCCAGCCCAGGGTCCGCGCCGTGTCGCCATGCAGAGCCCACCGCGACCGGTGCGCCGGTGGAACCTTGGCTGATCTTGTTTTGGGCCTCGAGCCTTCGATCTGGCCCGAGTGAATCTGTGTCATGGATCTGCGCGGGAGGGGGGCAGACCGTTGTATGTCTGTGCTGTGCCTCGTAGAGCCGAGGGGGGTGGGGATGGATGATGCTGGGATGGGTGGTGAAGCGTGTAGCCATGGATAATCGAGTCGAATGTACGACCTGCTTTGCATCTTTTGCCAGCGTTTCAGACAGGATATTGGTCTTGTTTTGGATTGAGGAAACCAGTGGACCCATGGGATTCGAAAGTGCAAGATCTGGTATTTACAAATGACAGAAGGTAATAGTAGCAAGGAGACACTCCATCTCTGTGATTCTGATCTCCATGAATAAAGAAATGAAAGGGTATAAATACAATCTATAGAAACCATTCCAATCCATGTCCATATGCATACCGATTCCCAGTGCAAATGCCCGTTCATCCCAATCCCATGCACCCGCTAAGAGTCTACCTGATCGGCCGGAACCAGGAGAACAAAAAAGTAACCTAAATTGACCGAGGTCTTGGATCTCAGACTAGATACCAGGAGATCAGGAGAAGAGAGAAGAAAGGAGAGAAAGTAGAAAAGAGAAGAGGAAAGAAGCGAAGGTGGAAAAGGTGAGAAGTGAGACGAGATAAAGGTCGAGGTTGAGCCTCGCCGGGATCAATGTACCAGCCATTATCCAAATGCGCGGTCACCGCGAGTCCGTGCTCCGCCGGTCACCGGGTCTGACAATCCGTCAAGGTGAGGTATAACCGTTGCAGAATCCAGGGTCGTCATGGATACCGTCAACGATATGAATAGAATGAAATGGAGAAGGGGATGGGATGGGAGGACGGGTCGGAGACAATAACCGAGTCCAGACGGAAAGACATTCCAACCCGAATCCAATCCGAGCGAAACCAAAATATGGATAAGAAGTGAAAAAAGAAAAGAACGAAGGGGTGAGGTTCCGCTGCTCAGCAGCCAGGCCAGCCTGTCAAACTCCAGCCGAAAGGAATATACAAAAATGCAAATGAGACGAACAAGATAAAAATAGACCGTGAAAGAATCTTGTTCCAGATCCATATCACGTCTACCCCGACGGAAACGCCCAGCCGGGGGTGAAACCAGGGTAGAAAGGGGATTCCTGGGCGTGGAAGGGAAGGTCACCCAGCATGTTACCGGGCAGGGGACCCATTTGGTGGGTGTGGTCGGGCATGATCCCAGTAGACAGACGAACGGGCTTAGTGTCAGCCGGGCCGTCAGCGGGATTGCAACCTCCATCCAGATAGTAAGCGTACGATGGGTCGGGATGGTGGGTGTGGCCCATAGCCGGTCCGGGGATTTCGTTAGGGCTGAGGTCGATGGAGTGAATTGATGACCGGGCCATGGGGATGATGGCCTGGTAGCCGGGTTCTGGGAAGCCGTAATTGGACGGCTGGGTGGGTTGCAGGTCCCATTGCCAGTTCTGTTGATTCCGGGGCGTTGCAGGCGTGGGGAGCGAGCTCGAGACGGACGGCCGCGATATGGTCGTGGGCGAGGGCTCCGGGGGTGTGGTTGGCTCCGGGGATGGCTCGGCTGTTGCGCTGCACTCGGTGGATGTGGATAGGATTCGTAGAAACCGAAGGTCTTCCGAGTCCTCGTCCGGCTCGTCCGCATTCTCCTCCGCTTGTTTGATCAGGCCTAACCGGTCGAGGATGGCGTGGGTGAGAGGATGGCCGTCCGGAGCCTCAGCAAGCGGCTCTCCGGGGAAGCCCTCGTTATTGATGCAGAATTTGTATAGTTTCTGCAGCGCTTTGACGACTAATGAATGGTGGGATTCGAGCATCTCAACAAAACTAATCGATTTAGATCAGCTGGCATCCCCCAGAATCGAAGAGATATACAACACACCCTCTGGAGTAGACTTTGGTTTGGGTGGCTTTGCGCTCACGGAAGAGACACGGATGGTTATATACCGAGCATCGGTTGCAAGGTTGTTTTCCATCGCACTATGGCGCAATTTAGAATCTTGTCCTTGATCCCGTCCACAAGAAAGGAAAGGAAAGAACAGGACCCACCTTGGTCTTCTTCACCCGACACCTATCGCAGGCTTTCAAGACATGCTTGCGCTTCACGCGAAAGACGCGCTGATCGCGCTCCTCCTTGCCGGTTCTGGAACGATGTTCCAGTTCTAACGAGGCCACGGCAAAGTCGTCGATACCATGAGGAAAGCCCTTGGGGCGCAATTTGGGTTGCCACGACATGGCGCATCAGAGAATCCCGCGAGAGCAGACAGAGAGCAGGTTATCCAGACCACCGGTAGGGCGAGGGGAAGAGGGGGAGCGGCGAGAGAGCAGGTGGGGGTTGGATATCTATAGGAACATCCAAATCTCCCCGCAGCGGTAGAGATACGACGGAGTGACGTGGAGCGGTCAAACGCAGCGGGGGGCAGAGCAAGTCTTGCGACATCAAGAGCAGGTAGGGATCCCCGCGTCAGCAAGCTTCAGATTGCACGTGTGGAGCGGGCAGAGTCGGTGACAAGCAATCAATTTGGCCAGGAAACGTGGGACGGTGTGATATGCCCAGAGAATCCCGGCTCGTTGGCATTCGGTCCGCATTATGGACATGGATCCATTCACGATCAGATCCTCAGTGAAACCCGGAAGGCTCTTCAAGAGCAGGCAGAGACCGAGACATGGCGCTATTGATTCCGTGCAGAGCCCTAATTCGCGGGCCGCAGCGAACGAGTCGATTGGACCAGATCGAAATGATTCTCCGTGGAACAAGGGAGAAAAGAGAAAAAGACGCCAGATCAAATCACAGAGCCTCCGTTTGACAGTTGGAAGCCCAACCGAGTCAGCTTGAAGCCGCTAAAGAAATCCCCGTGGGTGATTCACCCTGCATCAGCCTATAGTGCCTCGGGTTCGAGTCAGATCAGCAGGTCATGGGCTGCTCCGTCGCAGGTACACGGGGTCATCCACCCGATTATTCCTGGGCTGTTTTCGCCTGGTTGAAGAGTGCCCGATTCCTTCGGCCCCCTTCACCTGACGCCGAGGACCAAGACACTTGCTTCATCCTTGGCCAGTCAGGCCAGTCAGGCCAGTCAGGCCAGTCGAGAGTCAATCCGAGCTTTGTTCGTGCCGCGGACGCGATGGCGTCGGGTCAGGCGGCAATCTTTCGGGTATGGTTTCTCTTTCCCCCGTTCTATACCGGGCCCGGCGCCGTTCATGCCTTGCATGTTGTCGCGTTTCGAGCAATAGCAAATGAGGCGCATTAGCCGGGACTTTCCGTTCGAAGGGCTGTGCCGAGGTATGATGTAGACGGAGGTGGGATCATGCGGACCTTCTCCCATTCTCTGCGAGAAATAATGCGACATAGTAAGTTTCGGCCCGCTCCGTCCCCACTCGAGGGAACTGCAGATGCCCGCCCATGATCGTCTTTACTACAGAAACAGCCAGATACGTCTCAAATGAAGATAGATGCAAACTATAACCACATGAATCAGCAGGAGCGAGACGCCTTTGTACACGGCCTATATCCATCTCCAGCACATGTACATCCCAGATGCTCCGCCATGAGGCCACACATGCACCCGATAAAATCAGACTCCCTCCCCCGAATGCTCTCTTGACAGACCGAAATATGCACAGAGAAAGGAAAGGAAAATAAGTACAGAGATAAAAGACAGCCAAGAATTGAAGTGAGCATGCAAATACGCCATCCAGATTCCCTTCGTTAGGGTCGGTCCTCCGAGCGGAGCGCTTCAATCGCCACGTCGAGAGGAAAGACACAGGGCGCAAGCAGTGCACGCGGGTCCCACTTGCGAAAGGCACTCTGGCACCGGTCCGGGATACCACCCAGCGCGACGAAGCTCTTGGGGATAAATGGCCGGTCTTGGAGCGAGGCGGCGAGAATGCCGTATTCGTGGGCGAAGACCACGGCCGATGCAAACTCGGCCGACTTTTGAGATGCTTGTTCTCCAACAATCCTGTCGATAGATGAGCACGGAGCCGGAGACCTTGCATGGAACACACGATACTTACACGTAGATCTCGAAGAAGGTGTCTAATACATAGACACCCCGCTCCGTAAGGTCCTTATAGCAGAAGGGCTCCACCTCTTGCACCGTATCGTTCGGGCGCACAACCGGCGAGCCGGAGCCCGGTCGGCGCATCCAAAACCGAGACGGTTGGCCGAGCTCGTGGTCCACGCGAAGAAGCCGCGTACCAAAGTGGTCTGACTTGGGCTTTAGCTGCCAGTAGTCGGAAGACATGTGCGGGCTGGCCTCCCGGGAGCCCGCAAAGACTTCATAGAAGCTCTCCGGTTCCTCGCCTTCTGCGACCTCCTCGAACTCCCCCGTGAGACCAAGATCCATACTGATGAGACGGGCGGCACCGGTTTCTTCCGGGCCGCTACCCTTGCCCTTCCACAGATACATGTTGCCAAAGGGGGCAGAGATCACATAGGGAAAGCCAGAGCAAAGATTGCGGAGCGAGTAGTCCACTTCGTCAAAGGCCATATGACCCAGGTGCTTGCGACCACAAAGCATGTACAAAGCAGACGAAGTGTGGCGAGAACTGGAGCCGCGACGAGTGATGATGATTCCACCGAGGGCTTGAATGAACCGGACCTGTTCCTTGCCCTGGCGGATCACCTGCAGCTTGCAGCTATTTTCGCGGGCGATCTTGCGGGCGAACAGTTGCGCATCTTCAAGAGCCGCTTCGGAAACGTCATCGCCGCACCACAGGTAAACTTCGCTGCCGTTGCTACCGTCCGCCTCGAATGAATGCACACAGACGTACATGCTGCCCTCGTACAAGACGTACTCCTGATTGATAGGCAGTTCTTGCCGCTTGCCACCTCCGGTAATTTCCCAGATATGGCGCTTGACTGTACGGATTTTGGGATCTTCGGGCTTTTCCAGTAGCATCAGCTGTGGATCAATGTCCATGCGGTCCCGGGGATGGGGGTAGGTCTTGAAGAACCCCGCAATGACTTCGCGAGCCTCAGCCGCCTGTGCAACGAGCGATGGCGCTGACATCTTGCGAGAAAGACGGTGGTCTGCAGGCTTGTCTAGAGCTATGTCACTGCGCTTCGAAGGAACTGGCGGGGAGACCTGCTGGCTGTTCCGCGGCGAGGCGCTGGCCACGGTGACCCCGGGAATCACTTTGTGAGGGGGAGTCGGTGGAAGTTCTCTGCTGTTCTCGTTGAAACTTGTCCGGAGTGGAGAAGGCGAAGCAGACATATAACGTGTCGATTGGGCCCATTGGGGCTTTGTTGTGGGGGTTGAAGGGGATGGAGATGGCGAGGTCGACTTGGGAGGCGGTACAGGCTTGCTGGATGGGCTCATTGGTCTCGGCGAGTCAAGTCCTCGGATTGAATTACGATCACCTCGGCCAGGGAGGCTCGATTCACTTGGGGAGCTGGGCGAAGACAGGGGCGAAAATCTCCCAAGCCGCTGTTGCAATCCGCTGTTAAGGGCGTCTTGAAAGCTGGTGTTCACTCCGGGAAGCTTTTGGAAGAAAGAACTTTCTGTTTTTTGGACAGTTTCAGTATCGAGGACCAAACTGCTCTTTGATTGGCGCTCTGAGGGGGGCTCCGAAGGCAAAGAAGGCTCGGGGGTAGAAGTTTGCGATGGTTTGACTTCAGGAGAGGAGATAGCACCCACCTCCTTGGTATCCTCGGCGCTCGAGACTGCTGGGGCAGTGTCCCCCTTCGGGAGACGTCTGTTGGGGCCCTTGGCACGGCCTTTTGTCATATGAGTGAGAGGAGCAGACGGCGGCACGGGGGAGCTGTCCCCCGAGAGCGCCACAGGCGATTTGGGGCTCTCAGGCGTAGCGGGTGGCCCACGAGACAAAATCCCTGCTAAGGCAGGATTAATGCGCCCTGCAAGTTTTCCTTTAGCAGCTGGTCCTGGGTTTGCTGCAGCTGTGCGGGCTGTTGCAAACTTTGCCGATGGCAGACCACGAACTGAGCTATTGTTGTTCTCCTGTGGAGCCTTCTCTACCGGTCTCATCCACGGCCTGGTTGTTGGAAGAGCATCCTTGGGTTTTTCTTTCGGGCTCGAACTAGGTTGTGAATCAATGCCAATAGCCTTGGGCTCGGGTTGGATAGGCGAGAGTTCTCGGGGTTGCTCCCGGGGAGGCTTCTCATCGAAAACCGGGGAAGCAGGCAGTGGCGAATCTGTAGTGATGGCTCTCGGCTCGTTGGCAGTTGGGGAGGTCTCACGGGATTCTTCCTGGGTAGGTTTCTCTTCTGTAACGGACGGAGATAGAGGTACCCGATCCAAGAAAGGGCGTTCAGGGCTGATGCCCGTAGAGATTTCTGGATTCTGCTCCGTGTTGGGTCGCCTGGTGCTGTTGGACTTGGTCATCGTATGACGCTTCGCAATTGCTTCAGGAACACTGGCATGTGGCTTTTCCGGAACGTCCTTTTCTTCGGCGGCCTTCCGCCTGATAGACCCACCGCCGGCCTTCATTGCTTCCTTTTGCTTCACAAGACTTTCCTTGAGCTCATCAACTCGCTCGGTTTTCTTAGGCCCGCCTGTCACGTTCAAAGCGGCTTTGCCCCGAAGAATGTTGCTCTTCAGCTCATCTGGAGCAACGTAGTTGCGAGTCTCGGTTTTCTTGAGTCGTCCAAACACGTTCTTAAACTCGGGCTGCTTCTCTTCTCCAGAATCCTTGACAACTTCCCGCTTGCGTAGATTCGCCCTGAAGTCCATGGCAGGATTCTGGGGCTGGGGCTTGGGTGAAATTGGCCCGCGCGTGGGACGCGAAAAGTTCGGTTTGGGACTCAAAGGGGGAGGCGGCGACTTGCGAGTTGGCACTTGCTTTGAAAGACCTTCCAATTCCACTGGTTGCTCTTGGATTTGAGGCTCGGAAGTCACTGGAGAAGGGCTTTGGACTTCCTCTTCCTTGACCTTCTCTGCCACATCCGTTTTTACTGGTTCAGCCTTCAAGGATTCATGCTTTGCTTCTGGTTCTTCCATGACTCCCTCCTCGGTTTCTGTCTTCGCGGCCAGCGGTTCATCATCGGTAGATTTTGCATGTGGTTCCGGGAAGGGCTCCTTCGGCTTAGTAGCAATAGGACTGCCAAAGATCGATTGTGGGCCAGTGATGCTGGGCTTCTTGAAATGGCTGCCTGGGGGAGGCGTACGCATCAAGCCCACGGGTGTGACCTCTTTGAAGTTGTTTACCCGACCCATGTCCACGCTGCCTCTGGATTGTCGATGGGTTGCCCAGGACGGTTGCAATGAGGGCGGTCTTTGGGTTCGCGGCGATTCGGGTCTGTTGAGAGCACTCTCCAGCCAAGATGCCTTGGTAGGGCTCCATCGCTTGGGATCCATGGTCCTCGAAGTGTAGGGACTTGACGGACCGTCGTTCTGACTGTCTGTAGTGATGGAACTGGTGGACCTTGCATGGCTGTATCTCGATCTGCTCGGGCTAGCCTCGGTGCGCGCAGTGGTGTCATTTACCGTGTACGATGGGGTTTTAGGTCTCTCATCAGTCTCCGGCAGGTGAACGGTAGCCTCGCTGTGGCTAGAATTTGGACGTTGCGTAGGTAATGATGATGTTTCCTTGTCCCCGCGCGAGGCAGCTGTGGGAGTCATATCACTGACGCTGGTCCCCAGAGTGGGAACTGCAACACTACTGCGGTTGCTGATGACGGAGTTGCTCCGGCTGAGGCCCTGGGGGATTTGGGCACTCCATCGCTTGGATACAGTATCCGATCGTTTCATCATGGCACTTTGCACAAATCCACCCAGTCCTTTGGTCGGTGATGTGGAACGGGCGCGCTCTGGTGACATTCGTCGCTGTGTCGGGGATGGCGGCATGGGGTCATCCGCCGGTGCCTCGGCTTGCGGAGGGTCCAACTTGGGTGCATCAGAAATCGCCACCGGCGAAGCAGTCCCAGTCGCAGGAGAGACAGAAGAAACGCTCGAAAAACGGTGGCTGGAGTAGCTCTCGCCCACGGTGGAGGCAGTTCTCGGCGGGGAGGGTGACTTCTCTCGTGAATCGTCCTCATGCTCTGGCTCGACGGTCGATTCCCGGCTCATTCCCGGCAGCCTACAACTTGGCCCTAGGTCCGCTTGATTCTCTAAGCGCTCCTCATTTTTCCGGAATGCAGGCGAGCCAAACCCTCGGTCCGCAGTTTGGCGAAACCAGGTCGGGTCTTTTGATGACAAAGAGTTGGCAATCTGAGCACGCGACAGCTGATTCTCCTCCGACGCCGTGGAAGCGTTTCTCAAGTGACTGGAGCGAGTGGGAGATGTCGAGCCGGGAGATCTGCTACCAAAATCTCGCGATTGCGGGCGCTGCTGCCATGACAAGGTCCCCGCTCGGCTTCGGGACAAAGTCGGCCTCGTTCGAGAAGGAGACTCCGTTTCACTATCTTGCACCGAGCCGCGTCTCTTCTCGTCGGCATCGAGGGGTCCGGCTTCTTGGATCGAGTTTGCTCCGCCTGGGGTCTCGGGGCTCTGCGTCTGCAGCGTCGGCTCCAGATGCTCCGGAGGGTCGATCGAAGGCGGGCCGAGGGAGGAGACACTCAGTCTGGAGGGGTTCAACGTTGGGGAATCGGCAATCGATCGGGCTCGCTCTATTTCACATGTCGTCAGCCATGCCGGCGGGAATCACAAAGGCCCGGGCAGCGCGGGGTCCAAGGGACGCTAGATGACGCCGAGCCCGATAGCAGATGGATGAGGATGTACCAGCTCGACGGGCCTGTCTTTCCTTGCGGCCCTGCAGAATTTCATCCTCCAACCTCTTGGTGCGCTCGTCATCTTCCTTGTCGCGGCGCTCACCGAGTTCCCGGATGCGCAGTAGAAAGTCATTCACGTCCTCGGACCCATCGGTGGGTGTCGTCATGGTCCGTCGCGTGTCACCGAGGGGGAGACGCTCTGGAAATGGGGAGAGAGTGGAATGGGGAAGAGTGGGAGAAGTGGAAGACCCAAGGGCTGAGTTGTTCTCCGCCCTGCTTAAATTAAATCGGGGACGCGATCCATAGTATTCATTGGCTCCGATCATCATCCCTCTCAGCCTCTCTCTCGCTCACTCTCGACCTCCACCGCTGATTTCCATCGAGTCTACAGACTTGAACTACTGGACCAGACAGCAAGGTGATACCGTGTGGTGTTTGTTTACGGTGGAGCGGATCGCTTCCCAGTTCCCGCCCCGCAAGTTTTTGGGTGGTTTGGTTGGACCCATGGATGCCCGTGACGAATTCCGTCCGATTTTCGATTTTTTTCCCACGCTCCCGGTCCCTTTTTCCGCCCTTTTTTGTCGGGTGGCGAATGGATCTATCAACTGGTACCTTGCATGTAACCTCCCCCAAGTGACTTGAAGGTTTGGCAGATTCCTCCCCCTTCGGAATGTGCATGGTTGGATATTTATATCTTCGGAGACAACATGCGGTTCGCCGCGGTCGGGATGGACCTCTCAATGGACGTTGGCCTTGGAATGTATTTCATGTTGAATGTACCGTGCATCCGCCATGGCGACATTGCATGGAAGTTTCTTGGTACATGGTTGAAACGCCAATGGACATGCGTCGGAAATGCACCGGAATAATAATGAACTCCCGGGACCTATCACCGTAGGAGCATTTGATCCATAAAGACAGACGTCAGCAAACAATTAGAATCAAATGCGAGCTCGTGACTCGACCGCCGAATGCCCCAAACCAAACTCATCCCAATGCACCGAGCCTAGTAAAGAAACAGCCGGTCTTTAGCATCCTGTACCACCCAATCCAGTCCCTCATGAAGGTTTTGACCCGTCATGGCACTACATGGCAGGATGGTCCATTTGTGGGTTTTGATGGAATCCAAACCAAGGCGCTGCAACGTTGGTCAGTTCCCTTTTGGCATCAACGCAGTGAGCGACCCCGGAAGACATTGTAGTCACTGACCTCTCGGACTTCTTGTTCATTCATGCAGTGCTCAACGTCTGTCTTGTTTAGAAACACCAGCAGACTAGCTCCCGTAAGTCGCTGGTGGCATTGGTCAACTTTCATCGGTATCCCGAAGCATGCGGGGGACAAACCTCTTCCAGCAATAGGCCTGCTAGCTCTTGCCGACAATCATCAATCCGCAGGCGATCTGTCGCGTCTACTACCCAGACTAGCGTATCGGTCTTTTCGAAATAGTTTTTCCAGTAGGAACGAAGGGTCTTTTGCCCGCCCACGTCCCCTGGTCCTGTTAGTTTGTGACAGGCCGGCGATACAGCACAACTTACAGATGTTGAGTTTGTATCTATCCCTTGTCAGTTGAAAAATTTAGGAAGACCCTTGAGATGTAAAGCTTACCCAGAGAAATCAATGGTTTTGATGATGAAGCCCAGTGTAGGACTCACGGTGGTGACATCCTCGTGCATAATTTGCTTGACAATGGTCGTTTTCCCGGCATTATCCAGTCCCCTAGGGTCCGACAATTAGCCAAGCATTCCCAGTATCTGAAAATTCCGTACAGCATAAGAATACGCATTTCCTTGTCCTTGAGACGAGCCTTTCGTAAAATTGACAGCATGGTTCCCGGGATACCACCGTGGGCACAGAGGGAGGAGGTGTTGATGAGGGGAAAAACCCCGGGCCGTCTGGAACGCGGCTACCAATCTATACAGCCCTCGAGACATATTCTCAACAGCAATATAGCCGGGATGAAATATCCCACTGTATAGGATTTGGATCTCATTGAAACTTGACGAGTTTGAATATGATTACAAACTGTGGCATACAGAGTTCCCGTCGCTTATTTCTCTAGTATCCGGTGGGCCACATTATATTCTCTATGAGATCCGAGTTTCTTAATTGTTGATAAAGGGGGGACCTTGCCAGAATTGCCCACCCTCCTCGATGGAAATACATTCCGAAACTTTTTGGATGAGTATATGTTGGGCGCCAGAGAAAATATTTGACACAGGTGGGCAGGATGTATCGATGATACCGGAAAAGCTTACATTGAATACTCGACCTCCGTGCCACAGCAAGAGCCCCCAAATTCAGCTTTGGTTGAATATAAATGCAATGAAAACCTGCTTTCCAAGTCATGCATCTTCCTTCCTGTGCTTCAATACCCCAAACCCTGAATCGGAATGGCTTGATCACAAAGTGCACACCAAATCGGACTCGACCCACAGTGGGTCGCATTATGTCAACGAGATTTTCCTCTCACCGCCCGGGGGAACTTTTTTTTCTGCATGTTGATTTGCGATTTGAGCGGCCTGAAGTCTGGGGGTTGATCCATTTATTGAATCCCTCAAGTTTGCAGGAGGCTACGGAGTCTGTGTTTGGTTGAACCCAACTCTCGTTCACATATCCCTGCTGCGACAATGGCTCCCAAGCCAGAGAAGCGGAGCTCCGCCAAAGACGACGATTTCGTCTTCACCCTCTCCGACGACGAGGACGTTCCCCGCTTCGAAGAAGATGAGGAGGTCGACGATGCCGATGCCGATGCACCGGCAATGGACAACAAGAAGCGCAAACGTGAAGCCGAGACTACCAAGGGCAAGAACAAGAAGCAAAAGCAGCAATTGAAAAATGCGAAAAAGCAAAAGGGCAAGACCGAGTCCGTGGCCGAGGAGGAGTCCGAGGAAGAGGAGAAAGACGATGCGGCCGGTGCTGCGGAGGACGACGGTGTCCTGAACCCCGAGTTCGAGTTTGATGTCGGCGGCGCGGCGAATCGCGGCGTGACTGAGGGGTTTGATGGATGGGGATTGGCTGATTCCAAGCAAAATGATGCTGGAAGTGACAAGAAGGCGGTCGATATTGACGATATCATCTCGCGACGACGGGCTCAGAAGGAGACTGCCGCTGCTAAGAAGAAGCAGAAAAATAAGGTCCAGGCAGAAAGTCCTTCAGAAGACGATCTCGCGGCTGATGAAGATGGCCCGGTCGATTTTGACGATGATGAACTCATGGCCGACGACGGCTTCGGTATGGGTGCCGACGGCGAGGAGGAGAGTGAAGCTGAAGGTCCCGAAGTCGGCTCTGGGCCATCTGATGACGAAGACGAGGAAGACGACGATGAAGATGACGAGGCGGCATCCGATAATGACTCTGTCGCTACTCCCGTCGGCCACCCAGATGACAGCGGCGCTGAACAAGACTCCGATGCCGAGAGCGAGGTTGACGCGGAAGAGGCAGAGAAGCGTAAAGCCTTCTTTGCCCCCGAAGAGAAGACCGATAACAAGGCCGCTATCGCGAATAGCACTTTCCAAGACTTCAATCTCTCTCGTCCAATCCTCCGAGGACTGGCATCCGTGGGATTTACCGATCCGACCCCTATTCAGCGCAAGGCAATCCCCGTCGCACTTCTGGGCAAGGATATTGTCGGTAGTGCCGTGACTGGTTCCGGAAAGACCGGTGCCTTCATTGTTCCCATCCTCGAGCGTCTGCTTTTCCGACCCCGAAAGACCCCTACGAGCCGTGTTACCATCCTGATGCCCACCCGTGAACTTGCGGTGCAATGTTACAATGTGGCTATCAAACTAGCGACCTTCACCGACGTCACCTTCTGTCAACTGGTTGGTGGTTTCAGTCTTCGCGAGCAAGAGAACATCCTCAAGAAGCGACCCGATGTCATTATCGCCACCCCTGGTCGTTTTATCGATCATATGCGCAACTCGCCCAGTTTCACTGTCGACACGCTGGAAATTCTGGTTCTCGATGAAGCTGATCGCATGCTGGAGGATGGATTCGCGGATGAATTGAACGAGATCCTTACGACAATTCCCAAGTCGCGTCAGACTATGTTGTTCTCTGCCACAATGACCGACAGTGTTGATAAGCTTATCCGCGTTGGCATGCAACGCCCCGTCCGATTGATGGTCGATTCCAAAAAGCAAACCGCCGTGACCCTGACACAAGAGTTTGTTCGTCTGCGCCCCGGGCGCGAAGACAAGCGTCTCGGGTACCTTCTTCATCTGTGCAAGGAGATCTATACTGGTCGTGTGATCATCTTCTTCCGACAAAAGAAGGAAGCGCACCGTGTCCGCATCATTTTCGGTCTATTGGGCTTAAAGGCAGCGGAACTGCACGGTAGCATGAGCCAAGAACAGGTACGTTCCAAGGAATGGTCAACTCAAGTCGAACTACAAAGCTAATCCAATCTTCAGCGTATCAAAAGTGTGGAGAACTTCCGTGACGGCAAGGTTGCCTTCCTTCTTGCTACAGATCTGGCATCTCGTGGTCTTGATATCAAGGGCGTGGAGACCGTCATCAACTACGAAGCCCCGCAGAGCCATGAAATCTACCTGCACCGTGTCGGTCGTACCGCTCGTGCCGGCCGCTCCGGTCGCGCATGCACAATCGCCGCCGAGCCCGACCGAAAGGTCGTCAAGGCTGCTGTCAAGGCCGGCAAGGCTCAAGGTGCCAAGATTGTCAGTCGGGTCGTCGAGATTGCCGTCGCCGACGACTGGGCCCAACGGGCCACGGACCTGGCCGATGAAGTGGATGCGGTCTTGCAGGAAGAGAAGACAGAGAAGCAATTTGCACAGGCGGAGATGCAAGTCAACAAGGGCGAAAACTTGATCAAGCACGGGCAAGAAATCATGTCGCGGCCGAAGCGGACCTGGTTCGAGACCGAACAGCAAAAACTGGCGGCGCGCAAGATCGGCGCCACCGAATTGAACGGACCCGATGCTGGAAAGTCGAAGAAGGATAAGATCAAGCTCAGCAACAAGGACAAGAAGCGACTGGATGATGCAAAACTCCGCAAGGAAGGGAATATCGGATGGAAGAAGGGCAAGACGGAGCGAGATGCGCCCAAGAGCAGCAAGAGCAAGAGCAAGGGCAAAGGCAAGGGCAAGGGCAAGAAATAATGTACATGTAGTATAGATACCTCGACAATCGCATCTGGATTGCCCGGAGAAGTCGCCTCCGCATGCGGTGATTGGTTCCTCAAGCCGGACTGACCTGATCCGACGTCAATACTATCTCAGTGCGCTCCACCTTCACATCGTAACCACTCCCCGCGATCCTCAAGGGCCCCACGCGCTTGGGGCCAAAATTTTGTGCTTCCATTTCTCCTCTTTTCCCTCCCCCTCTGGTCGTGTGCATCGAATATCCCGCGATGGTCGTCGAGGGCTCCGGCATGGCCGATGTGCCCTCCAAGACGAGTTTGCCGCGCAAGAGCGCCTTTTCCTGCGAGGCCTGTCGCAAGCGCAAGGTGGGCGCTGCTGCTCGGCTAACTCCCGAGATCTTGACTGGCTAACTCATCCATGACAGGTCAAATGCAACGGAGCTAGTCCGTCGTGCTCACGATGTGCTGCACGAGGCGAGGTCTGCATCTACAGCCTGTGAGTAATCGCCCGACACCGGCATCCTGCGACCGTTGGTCCCCCGACCAATCTGGTGGCTGACCTCCCCCTTCCTTCCGCAGAGCCCCAACTCTATCCTATACCAAGCAGCTGGAAGCTAGAGTGGCCCAACTAGAAGATGCCCTGTCCAAGCTCCGGGGCCAGCAAGCCGATGCGGAGGCAAGGAAAGTTGGATCCCCCGCTTCCGTCGCCGAGTCGAGCTCGAGCGCGGGCCGCAGGATCAAATCCGAACTCGATGATGGCCAAGAGCTCGCGCGCGAGTTCGATGGGCTGAACGTTGAAAATGACGGTCGCATTTCCTTCCATGGTCCGACCAGCTTGTTTCAGCTACCCAGCGGGGTTGTAAATGAGACTGCATCAACCTCGCATTTCGCCCACGAGCTCGAGGCCCGCAAGGAGCGGTTAATCAACAGTGCATGGCGGGAAAGGGCGTTTGAGCAGATGGCTGCGATGCCGGTATGCTTCCTACTCGATTTATGTCGCGATCGCCTCCCATTGACGAGTCATAGGAACCGTTCCAATACCTCCTCGATTCACATTGGTGCTGGATCCAGCCCTTATTCAACTTTGTCTATCGCCCTGCCTTTACCCGTAGGTTCTGGCCTTGGCCGAGGAAGTCCAAGGAAATAGAACTAACTTATAACCAGGTGATATGAAGATGCAAGGTCCATACTACTCCGACGTTCTCATGAACGCCGTACTCTCCCACTCCGTGCGATGGTGCAAGGCTGAACCTCAGATTGGGCCCCTGTTAGATCCCTTTGATGGCGGTGCACAGTTCTACCAACGGGCGGTCTCGGGACTCTTCGACTCCCTCAAGGTCGGCTACGCAAGTGTTCCTACCATCCAGACGTTATTGCTTCTCAGTGCGCAAGAATGCGGTCGGGGTAACCGAACCCAGGCCTGGTTGTATAGTGGAATGGCATTTCGCCTTCTTGACGACCTGGGGATCTCGATCGACAGTAGCAAATACCCCGGGACGGCCCAGTTAAGCGACGAAGATATTGAGATCCGCAACCGTCTCTTCTGGAGTTGTTACTTCTGGGACAAGGTTGTGTCTCTGTACTTTGGTCGCGCACCAACCATGCAGCACTCCATGGTCAGCCCACCTCGCATGATACGTGAGTAACCCTCTACCATAATCATCTCGTTGGTATTAACCTTCATTAGTGGACGACACCTCGGAGATCGAAATATGGACGCCTCATGGCGTGAGCTTCCCCGATGGCGCACGCTACCCACCCACTCAAGCACACTCAACCTCGTGTTTCATGAAAATGTGCGGGTTGGCAGAGATCTTGAACCAGATCTTGGTGCATATCTATGATCCAATGCACCAGAACACCGAGGCAGAATTCTTCGACTGTGTTCAGGAGCAATCGAAGAATTTGAGTGACTGGTGGGATGATCTACCAGAATACCTGAAGCTTGTGGCTACCGACCTTCCTCCATATTGCCCGCCGAGCCACATCATGACCCTGAAGTTCGTTAATAACCTGGCTTATTCCATGAACACTTGCTAACATTTGTCTAGTTGTTTATATCACACTATCAACATCTTACTTCACCGTCCCATACTCTGCTCTCGAGGGTTGCTGCAAACACGACAAGAACCTTATGACAAGAGCCATTTGGTCCAGTGCATGACATCTGCAACGACAATTTTGTCTCTATTCGACCTGTATCGCCGCACATTCGGCGATGCGCATGTCGTCCTTTCTCTCTCCTATAGTATCTACACCGCGGCTTCGATCTTCCTGCTGGAGATACAGGCCTTGAAGTACGCAGCGCCGGGCACCGTGGAAAAGCTCAAGTTCTGCATATTTGCACTAGAGCGAGTCAAGGTGTCCAACCCGGTTATTACCACTGCTCTCAATCTGGTCTACCAAGAACTGCAAAAGCTGCAGATTGACATCCACATTCCCATGTCCGGCCCTGGACAAGAAACACAGAAACAGCGTCAACCCCAACCCCAACCCCAACAACCCTCCCACGGCTCCCAGCAAAGCCAATCTCCTTCCGTCAGCAGTAATCCCTCTCGCCACGTCTCCCCGATTCCCCATTCACACCCACACCAACGCCCGCAAGGCAGACCCCCAATGAGCACACAGTCAAGCACATCGGGGCCGAATAGCACTGCGCCCATGATGCCGGGATACACAGCCTTCCAGCAACCCGTCGCGGGCTTCGACCTGTCTCATATGGGTGAAATGCCCCAGATGACACCGACGCATGTACTAGGCGGAATGCCGAACGCTGTGATGACCGTCGATGACCCGGGGTCATACGAGATCACACCGGAGGTATTCGAGGCATTCTCCTACGCACAGCCCATCACGACGAATATGACACCCTCCTTTGAAGCGACTTGGCCCGGGCAGACTCAGTGAAAAGCAAAGTGCGACCTGAATCCCCTTTACTTGTTTATCCCTGTTTTCTTGGTTTTGTGATTCCCAAAAGCGCGTTGAGATTAGTATAGTCTCTGGATGAAAAGTCGATGTCGAGTAAATAAAAATTGATGAGTGAGTGATACATCCCTTCTCAAGTACTTTTGACTAGCTTGCTACCATGGGAATGGAAAAGAGATTTTGTGATGGCAAATGGACTTGTCTGGAGATGCCGAGTCCAGTGTATATTTGGTATAGTTGGGTTCGCAAATCCTATCTTTGAACAGTTGACAAGAAACGTACATGCACAATGACAGATGCAAATATACAGAATTAAATACAGTAAAGGAGATTATACACCGAGCATTCACCCCCGACAAAAGCTCGGAGAAATGCGAACGGAGGAACAGAAAGTGGGTATCCGGGTTGAAAGATGAAAGGCGAATGCACCCAAGAATGCGTGTTTAGTCCGACTTGAAGGTGTTTTGGTAACTGTGCTGTTGTTCCTGAGAGCCCGCGCTCTCGGACGAGGCCGATGACGACTTGTCCGAGTAATGAGGACGTGCACGCCAGCGCAGATACCACGGGCCATCAAAGAGGTCGCCCATGCGCTCGATAGGGACACCCTTCGTCTCAGGCATCCAGATGCCGAGGATGATCAGGCCAAGGGCGCAAATGATGGCGTAGAAGACGTAGGCGCCCCAGACGTGCAGCGACACGAACATATTCGGGGTGACCCGCACCACGGCGAACTGGAAGAACCAATGTAGACACATGCTGAGCGCATAGCTGACGTTACGGATGCGGGTGGGGAAGATCTCCGTGCCGTACAGGTAGGGGATTGTGCAGAGGCCGACTGACCAGCCGACGGCGTAGACAAAGACGGATGCGATGGCCGCATCCGAGGCGGACTTGTTGTCGGCCGAGCCGGGCTGCAGGCCCATGTATGCGCCCATGTAGATGTGTCCTGCTAATTGGAGAGAAAGGCCCGTGAGTGCGCAGCGCCGACGACCAAAGACATCGATCAGGCCCCAGGTGAACGCCATAGTGAAGACCAGCTTGACGATACCGTAAGCACCGGACGAGATGAGCGACTTGGAACTACCGTCGACACCAGCGTACTGTTTCATGGTGGGTTAGTTCGGCCTGTCTAAGTGATGCCGCCCCAGATTACATACCTCGAAGATAGTGGAGATATAATAAGTAATGCCATTGCCACCACTCCACTGGGCGACGGTCTGCATGGCCATGAGCAACCAAAACCGCTGGCGGTAATTGGGGTTGATCTGCGACTCCTTGAAGGCCTCCCAGTGTGAGATGGTCTTGAGGTCGGCGCGATCCTTAGCTTGAGTGTCGATCTCCTCGAACTCGGCGATAATACTCGCATCATCAACGGGCTTGCCGCGCAGGCGCGCAAGCACCTCCAGGCCTTCCTGGTGACGCTGTTTGGAGGCCAGGTAACGCGGGGTCTCGGGACAGATGAATGAGAGGCCGAAAACAATCCCTGTCGGGATCAGAGGGATAGCCTGAACTAGGCGATATTGGGTGCGTGTGGCGGCCATGTGGAGACTAGCGCCATAATTGATAAAGAAACCTATCGACAAGGCGCCATGGGTTAGTGTAGCCCGTAAGCACTAACGGTCGATCAAGACTTACCCATCGCGAGAACTCCCAACAGCGTCACCATGCACAGGCCGACCGCCAGACCACGCGTCCGCTTTGGGGCCACTTCGGACAGATATAGCGGCGAGGTGACGGTCAGCAGGCCGGCGCCTAGACCGGCAAATATCCGAGCAAACAGCAGCAATCCATAAATCCCCGAGGAAAAGATCTGGATGAAGGTTCCAATCGCCCAGACAATCAGAGCCATTCGCCAGGACACCAAACGCCCCAAGCGATCATTTAAATCCAAGCCGCTGAGAGCTCCAAAGGCCGCGCCCAGGACGTTGAATGACGTGATGTTCGCCTTGCGGTTGGCGAGACCCGTTGCGTCGTGCTTCCAATTCTCCTTGAGCAGATTAAAGTCATTCTCGAAGGAGGTCAGCTTCACGCTTGCACTGAAACCACCCTCATCGTAACCTGGAGCTCCATTAGTCCAGCGTTCGTGGTCGCGACTGCATGCGCCACACGCCACCTACCTTTGGGGATGGTGCCACAGGCAATGATAAAGATCACAGCCGCATAAAAAGGCGCGGTGGTCCAGCGAGACCGATCCAGCCATTGCATGATGAACTGGTGGAGGCAGGACGCATGAAATCCGGGGTAAAAAGATGGGACGGCAGGGTCGGCAAGGAGTGGATGCAAAGGATGGAAGAGTCTGCAATGAGTGGAGAGATGAGGAGGCGCTCGGCATCCCGTTGGCGCTCGGTCAACGTCCGACTTCGATTTGCCCCGAAACCCCCTCCAAACCTGCTTCCCCTCTTGACGATCCATGCGCGTCCAGCATCACCTGAGCCATCCTCTACGCCCGATATCTGCATGCCATCGAGATCCATCTGATCAGGCTGTCGCTTGACCCCCATCTTCGACGTCGCGGGTCGTGCCGCGCGCCACTCTCGGCCTGTTCTCCGCTTGACATCTCGGGTTCTTCTTTCTGGGAAGAAAATCAAGTAAAAAAAGAAAAGGACAGCAAAATCGAATTCTGCCTCTGGCTCTCATTACGCAACTACATCCGAGGATGCCACGAGTGATTCATTTAACCGGTGTGGGTAGCCCGGCTGTTACCCTGACGGACGACTTCCGCTTCCTACACCAACTCCCACGCACACTCCTCCTCTGTTAAACTGATAAAGGCTCGGGTGGGTCGTTTTGCAAAAGCCGAAGCGGCTTGACAACACGGCCCAGGCAGGTTTTGGATGGATGATTTCCCTGCACCACTCCACGCCTGATCGTGCTTGCCCCGGACGTTGACCGACGGCGGTATGCCCCTGTTTAGGACTCCTTTCAGGGTCTCCCCTGGCATCAGAGCCTGTTCATCGGTGAGTTGGCGTCTTCTTGGCTGGTTTTTCATACTTGCCCTGGCCTTCGGGCCCAGTTCTCTCTTGATCCTTGTCGTTTTCCTTTCACCATGCTTACCTCGACGCCCCAGTCTCCTACCAATATCCTGGGGAGTTCCCCGCGGATATCACTGGCCGCAGTCTCTCCAGCCCGGATTGAAGAGCGGCTAAACCATGCTACCGCAGTAGCTGCCGGCGTCCCTCTCAAACAGAGGATTCCTCCCCGTTCATGGGACAGCCATATGCACGTGGTGGAACCGCAACGGTTCCCCGTCTCCAAAACAGCGGTGTACCAGCCATCGGTGCATACTTTGGCTGATGCTCTTGCTTTCGAGTCCACGCTCGGCGTCGAGAACCTCGTCTTCGTGCAGCCTTCCATCTATGGCACAGACAACACTTGCCTCATCCATGCTCTGGCAAAGCTCGGTCCTTCTCGAGCACGGGGGGTAGTGGTTGTAGATCCTGAAAGGATTCACTCCGAGACCCTCGACGACTGGCATGCCATCGGCGTCCGCGGCCTACGAGTCAACCTTCAGTCCGTAGGGAAGGTGATGGACCAGACGGAACTGGAAGCAACGTTACTTCGACATGCCGAGATTGCTCGGCCCCGGAACTGGGTGATCGAGGTATACCTGCCACTGAAGATGGTGCCGATGCTCGAGCCTATCATCCCGCGTCTCGGCGTCTCTGTCTGCATCGATCACTTCGGAAGTCCGGATCTCTCCCCTGTCCTACGGGCCATGGATAGCAGTCCCTTCAACCCGTATACCCTACCAGGCTTTCGCTCGTTGATCTCCCTCATTCAAGCCGGCAGTACCTACATCAAGGTGTCTGCTCCCTACCGACTCACCACAGACCGAGCCATGTCCGAACTCAAAGCTATGGCACGAGAATTCCTGACCGCCGCCCCGAACCGAGTGATTTATGCGACGGACTGGCCCCATACACGTTTCACCGGGGTTGACATCAACCCGTTTACAGAATGGTGCTTGGATCTATGTGATGGGAAACCCGGGTTGGCGGAGAAACTATTTCGCAAGAATACGGAGCGAATGCTGGGGGTGGAATCGCCGTGAACACCTCGTCGGCAGCACACTGGACAATTCTCGAGCTGTATAGCGTTTTCTGCATTGGGGCAAGGCGTTGATGGATTATGACCGAGCATTTCTCTTGCAGCGATTTTCAACATAGCATGTTCCAATCCGATCTTTTTTACATTCAACTGCACAATATGGACTGGTCCAAGCCACTATCTAGGATCATAATGGGCTGATTACATTGAACCTCACCGTGATAAGAGACATGACAAGTAGCATTCTATGTATTCCGATGTCCACCAACGGACATTATTGACACCGAATCAATCCGCGCAATCATCTTCGAACGAGGACCGGGACTTTCTAGAGGACCCTCTTGTATCTTAAACGTCCTTGGCATCCTGGAAAACGACATGCGAGGTACAGATCTTCTTGGGGCCCTAAAAAAAGATTGACTTGGTCAGTGCATGATTCATGCGTAGGAAAGAGGTTTACTCACAATCTCGTAACAGCACGCTGGCCGCGACTGGTCCTCGCACAGCTGGGGCTGCTTCAACATGACGCCTGTGAAGAAGGTTAGCCGTGTAGGTCAACTATAGGACAGGTGACGACCAACAGTCCTCAGCCTCGTTGGCTTTCGCGTTGTTCCGCGCGGGCTGCATGTCGCGGCAGCAGTAGGGCTGCTGGATCATGGCCGTCTTGTCCGCGGCAAACCCGCAGTGCATGTTGATTTGCTTGGCCGAGCCGAGGGCAAGGGTGGTGGCGAAGGCGAGGACGATCGAGATGCGCATGATGGCTAGTAATGAACGATTGGGTTTAGGGTATTGTATGACTATGACCGATATGCGTGCTGGGAGTGTATATTGGGTGATCGACTGATGAATGAATACTCCGGGTGAACGAAGGTATCTAAGGCGAATGAGACCGGGCTACGTAGGAGACCCTGATGGGAATGCCTTGCTCTTTCGGTAAGGCCGACTCCTGGGTTCTACAAAGCATGGAGGTTGACTGTGGAGGATGTGATTGGCAGGGTTGGTGGTTGGTGGGCGCCCTTGCATTCTTGTCTCGTGAATGTGGATGGGGAGTAAACAAGGGTTGTGTCGGAGCCAGGGATATGAGGATTCCTGTGTTTGAGATGGAAACTGTGACGCCCTGAGGTCATTCTCCCATGAAGGGGTTTGCCCTCGGTGGTGGACACTGAAGGTGGACGCCCCGAGGGCAAAACCCATAAATGTTTGCAAGGGGATATATTGGGAATAGGTGCAACCTTGACTCTCTCTTCCAGACTCGACAGTCCCAAATGTTTTTTTCTTTCGGTCTCTTTGGAGCAGGCTTTTTCGATTTAAATCCAAAGCAAGCAAGCGTCGTTCTAAGGGTCCGGGGAAAGGCACGAGCCCTACTACTGCAGGTACCGATTCAACATCACCCATAACCATCTCTTCTACAATACTCCGCACTCCGTACAGAGTTCCAGCCGTACAGGCATCATCATTCACACCCAGTAAGAGACACGTAAGCCTCCACAGCGGTGTACGTGTGATCCTCCAGCGTGGACCAACTGTTGAGGCCCAACGCTTACCTAAGCTCCAGATAAGATCAACAACACCCCCGCCTACACTTTCCCCTCCCCAATTCTCTACCACTCTACACTCTCTACTATGAAGCACTCGAAAGCGCCCGACATGGATCGCAACGTCTATATCCCACTGTGCATCTGCCTCATCTCCTTCGCGGTCATCACCTACTCCCACTGATGCTCTATATGCGTTCCGCGGAACCATCGCCCCCAACCAAATCGCCAGATGAAGGATCTCCGACTCGCTCCCGACCTAGTACTTAACACGCCGCGGTACTAAGCTTGAGCCATTCCCGACACGCCTCATTTTCTTACCACCCAATCTTCCGAGTAACCTCGCATCTACGTCCGGGTACTCCAGCCTTCAACGTGCTGGGCCGCTGAGATAACTCGCCCGCGGTTACTCTCAGGGGTATTCTTCACCTAGTTCCCTATGGAAACTATATACCTTGTTCGCGAATCTCTCAAGACCCTTGGGGTTTCATCTATCCATACGCCACGCCTCGCCCATGGTACCGATGCGCGGGATTCGACCCCAAACAATGCGCTCCATGAGGCGTTATACATGGCCTCATAGGCCCATTCGGAACCATGAACTCTCTACGAAGTAGGGTGTTCTTTCGAATACATATGTCTCGCATATGGGGATGTGGCTTGCTCATTGCGCCAGTTGGATGCGCTGAGTTGAACCCTTCCCTTCCCTTGCACCTCTTTCCCTGCATTTTGTCATTTGCAATATACCATACCCTGTGAATCGCATGGAGGCTGGATCTCTCGAGGCTGGGACTGGCTCTCAGCCCTCATCACATTCCCTGATCTCCATACGGTTGGATCTCAACCATCATCCTGTCGTGATCTATGGCTGGGATCATACGTCCATGCTTTGTGGCTCCAGCGCTGGATCCGGTGAAGGATGAAATATACCCAACGACCTTCATTTGATATTTTTCTTTCATATCTATCATATCTATACTATGCAATATATTGTCCCGTATTCATTTCAATTCTCGGCCTCTGTAATCACGTGCCACGGCGTTGCTGAGAAATCATCGCCGCATCTGGCCGGTCGCGCGCATCAAAGCCCGATATCGTCACTGCTTTTTTGTCAGCTCTTGCGTCTTTTCTGTAAATACCCCTCCTGTCCCTGCCCCTCCCTCTCCCCCTCCATGTTCGCCCGTTCCCTCCCCACCCACTCCCGGTTCAGCTTTCGCAGTTCCCTGCCTCGGTCCGCCAAGCACATCCATACTGGTCCACGGTCGACCCTCCCTCGAACCCTGGCGACCGTCACCCGATCCGCGACCAACCCAATTGCTCCGGCATCCCGTCTAGTCTCAATCTCCCGCCACTTCTCCTCTTCCCCTCAAGTTTCGAGTGCGTCCTCCACAATGGCCCCGGTTGAGACGCAACAATACGACTACATCGTCCTCGGCGGTGGTAGCGGCGGTAGTGGAAGCGCTCGCCGCGCAGCTGGCTGGTATGGCGCAAAGACTCTGATCGTGGAAAGCGGCCGGTCCGGCGGCACCTGTGTCAATGTTGGGTAAGTCATCGCAGCGCATGGCGGCCAAGTTCGGAGCTGACCGAGATCATCCAGATGTGTCCCCAAAAAGATGACCTGGAACTTCGGTACGGTCAACGAGACTCTGCACCTTGGCAAGCACTACGGCTACGATATCCCCGACAACATCCCCATCAACTACAAGAATTTCAAGGAGACCCGCGATGCCGTTATCAAGCGCCTGAACGGTATCTACGAAGGTAACTGGAACCGTGAGGGTATTGATCTTGTTCACGGCCGCGCCCGCTTCGTCGAGCCCAAGGTTATTGAGGTTGCCCAGCCTGATGGCTCTACCACCCGGTACGCCGGTAAGCACATCCTGATCGCGACCGGTGGCCGGCCCAATATCCCTAACCTGCCCGGCGCGGAGCATGGTATCACCAGCGATGGCTTTTTCGAGATTGAGGATCTCCCGCCCAAGATCGCCGTTGTGGGTGCTGGTTACATTGCCGTCGAGCTTGCGGGCGTCATGAACGCCGTGGATGTTGAGACCCATATGTTTATCCGCGGCGAAAACTTCCTGCGCAAGTTCGACCCGATGATCCAACAGACCATGACCGATCGGTACGAGGCCGCCGGGGTGAAGATGCACCGCAAGCACTCTGGATTCAAGGAAATCCAGCTCATCCGTGATGGCAAGGGCAAGGATCGCCTCATCAAGCTGATTAACCATGATGGCTCGGAGCTCGAGGTCAACGAGCTGTTGTGGGCTGTTGGGCGTGCGCCCGAGGTTGAGGACCTGCACTTGGATATTCCCGGTGTTAAAGTCAGCCACAGTGGCCACATTGTGGTGGATGAGTACCAGAACACTTCCGTCGAGGGCGTCTATGCTCTTGGTGACGTGACCGGCCAGGCCGAGCTGACCCCAGGTATGTCTCTCTTCTCAGTATCTTCTTCGATGCCTATTAATACGTTTGTTAGTTGCAATCGCTGCTGGTCGTCACCTTGGTAGCCGCATCTTTGGTCCTCCCGAGCTCAAGCACTCCAAGCTTTCCTACGAGAACATCCCCACCGTCGTCTTCTCCCACCCCGAGGTCGGCTCAATTGGTCTGACCGAGCCCGAGGCCCGTCAGCGGTACGGCGATGACAAGATCAAGATTTACAGCACCAAGTTCACTGCCATGTACTACCACGTGATTCCCCAGGAGGAGAGGCCCAAGAACCCGACCCAGATGAAGCTCATCTGCGCCGGTCCCCAGGAGAAGGTGGTTGGGCTACACATTCTCGGTCTGGGCGTTGGCGAGATGCTGCAGGGCTTCGGCGTCGCGGTCAAGATGGGTGCTACGAAGCAGGACTTTGATAGCTGTGTGGCTATCCACCCGACGAGCGCCGAGGAGCTGGTGACGTTGCGGTAAATCTGGCGATAGAATATATGAGAGCATTTGAATAGAGCCAAACACGTCTCTGTTGGAGAATTCAAGAAGCAATTTCGTATACCATGGAAAAAGATCAAAACATAGATAGTAAGACAGAAACAGACCACCAGCAGTCAAAGGAAATCAACAGAGCAAAATCGAAAACAAATAGAGCTTAAGGCAATGCAACACGTATGATGGGTATCTGGGGCTTCACCCGAGATCCGCTAATGGCTCTGGACCATTGTTCTGGCCCCGGCAGCGGGCTGTTTTGCGGCAGCAACTTTCCTCAGTCGGTCGGAAATCATACTATAGAGTATTAGAATTCGACCATCTCAGCAGATCATGTTCACACCAAAGCTCACCCATCAAATACCACAAGACAAGATGACATAGAGGCCTGAGCCGAGCGCAGCTGGTGATGGAAATCAAAGATCACATTCTCGCGCATGGCGATATGGGCCTGGTCACGCTTGCAGAGGTTGTCGTCATTCGACTTGCTGGTGAAACGGGCGATGTTGGCGCTGAAGTTCTCGCAAACCGTCTGTGCGTGCTGCATCGCGGGGCCGAGATTCGAGAGGCGAAGTGCGGCCTCGACGGTATCGACTGCCCTTGGATTCTGAGAAGCGGCCTTGATCGCCTTTTGAAGTTCCTGGATGGTTTGGAGGGTAGCATCTATTGGGGCTTTGGCGCCGTCAATCGTGCTTGCTGCGCTGTTGCAACGATCGATGAAGCGACGGGCCTTCATGATGCTCTCCTTTGTGTAGCCAAGGGTCGTGAAGGCGATCGATACTGCGCTGACTGGATCCATAGGAGAATAGGAATTGGGTGTGAATGTTATAAATGAAATGGAATGGGATGAGATGATATTACTCCAGAACAGCGGAAATCTTGAGCCTTTTTATATTGTTGTCTGCTGGGATCTATATCCTCGAGCCGCCGAGCTTTCGAGTCGTTATTGCCGCCAACTGTCAATCGCAACTCTTGTTCGCGCCCAGTTTCTCTACGCATGCCTCCAACAGACAAAAGGACTTCTAAAATTGACGAATGCTGAAACAAGGTTTATGGGAAATGCAACGCGATCGAATCGCTGATGCAAGCAGGGATTGACGCGGGCGCCTCTTGCTACCGAACTACTGCAGGTGCACTGATCTAGATCAATTGGATTATAACAGCAATACATTCAGGCCAATCTGAGATCGACTCCTTTGGCCAGACCTGGCCAGACCAGCGTGAGGTCTCGACGATCGCCCCGCGCCACGGAGGTGGACCCCACAGGTGAAACAGGGCGCTTAAGCAGATCCCGCGGATGTCAGGCCTCTGTGCAATGAAATGAAATTTTATTATTAGAGCAGGAATGATGCGCTGGATTGGTCTATGCATTTCTAGGCCCCGATGGGACATCGTCGAACTCATTGTGACTGTCAGTGCTATCGAACTATATTCATGCGCCCCGGCAAGCCGAGCAGCATTGATAGCTACGGGGAAGCCGTACCTATATCAGGGCATCCTTTTGCAGATATAGTATTTCTCGATGATGTGGCGGTCAGATTGAGCCTATATCAGGCCAAAACATACCTACTTTAAACTTTTTCTGGCTCTGAACACCCTGGCCTATATCGAATATGGTTCATTAACAATGGTCTTATTGACAGGGACTATATAAATATTTCTATTACATTGATTATCTTTCTTGGTCTTCTTTCGGGTATATTTATCGTCTAATGCCCTTGTCTTCACACAATGCCCAGGTGCTGCTTTGTTGCTCTCGCCAAAGATATCTAGGGAATGGTTGGTCCGGGAGTATTGTACCTGTCCATGCCCCACCGTATACAATTCGAAGGCGTCGTCGTCCCGTTCATCTCCCAGATATGTCAGGCTGTCTGTCAACGAGAACAAGTCCTTCAGGACCTCCGACATGTGTTCATAAGCACGGTTGTTGACCACCGGACGCTCAATGTGCTCGATGCATTTCATAGTACTTTGCCCGGCTGGGCTAATGACCAGCAGGTTTGGAAGAATGGCACGATGGGGTATCTAGCATTACCGGGAACACCGCTGGGCAAGGTGATCGTGCACTTGATGCCTTTGAGCGAGGGACGAGGGCGATCTCTCGGATTGTCACTTGGTATGATGACCATGATATTGTCTCGATGCGGTTTGATATTGACGTCGAATAGTACACTGCGGCTACGGATATGGAGACATTGAAATGCAGATGTAAGATTTATTCGGAACCATCGTAAAGCATCATGTATGGTTAGAGCAGTGTCCTTTTCCCTTGGGTTCTGAAAGCCCCGGGGTTTGGTGCACAGGGATGCGGTTCTTTCCGACAACTGCAATTGGCATGGCACCTTGTGTTAACCTTGAAGTACAAATAGTATCGGGTGGATCGCATGAACGGGATAGTGCACGATCATTGCTCGCATGCTCACACCGCATTCAAGACCCATCTCTCCGGGCCATCGATGGCAGGGAACAGGACATGCATGCCATGGAGTGCAACGGCGCCCGCGCCGCTCGTAATGAAAAATTGGGCCAATGCTGGGCCAGCCCTGATAGAAAATCGCGAATCTCACGTCAAACAGTACCATCCACTCAGCCTGTCCTTATTGCGGCATACTCATCACCGATCGGGCTATTTCCAACCTTGTCCAAGGCAACGGCATGTAGAGCTGGCTTCTCGGCATTATCCAGACGGCCTTCCTTGAGCAACTCGAGTTGTTGGTGCACCCAGTCGGCCACTTCTGGGTCCTCGGTGGTCGCAATCGAAGAATCCTCGCCGGTAGACTCGGATGGGGGCCGCATGAGCGGAGTGAGCCATGGATGGCGAAGGAGCATATCATACGAGGGGCGGTTCTTGGGGTTCTTATCAAGACAGGCCCGGACAAACTTATGCGCTTCGTCCGAGTAGCCCTCGGCTGGGAGCGTGGGTGGGTCGCCATGGACGATTGCCTGTTGCTTGTGAGTGGCGATTCCGGAAGAGAGACCAAACACTACTTACATGGAGTTGACTGAAGATGTTGGTAAATGTCTCCGGTGGGTACGGATAGCGTCCCATGGCACATTCAACGATCGACAGCCCAAGGCTCCAGATGTCGCTGTGGACACTGTACGTCCCCACGCTGGGCGCTCCGGATGACTGCATGCCACCACCTGAAATTCGCTCGGGTGCCATGTAACTTTGACACCCAATGTTAGTCTTTGCGATACTGGAAACCAGATTCCCGCTCACGCCAAAGTCGCAGATCTTGATCTGGCCTCGGGCGTTGACCAGGATGTTGGTGGGTTTCACATCGCGATGGATAATATTATGTTCGTCCTTGAGGGATTTCAAGCCCATGATTGTGGACAGTGCCACTTTCCGGAGGATATTTTCAGGGACCCCGCCGGCGTAAATCTTGTCGATGGAGCCACCGTCCATGTACTCGACGCACATGTAGACAGCGCCTTCTTGGAAAAAGGCCCCGTAGAAATCGATAATGAAGGGAGAGACGCAACGATGTAAGATGTCCAGCTCCATGATGATCTGCGCGAATTTGGCCTCATCCAGCTCCAGCCGGATTTCTTTCATGGCCATGACCACCCCGGTGGTGTCTTGCCCCGGAGGGCTGGTCTGGCTCTGGTCGGACGTCCGGCTGACAATCCCACTCAGACCAAGACCAGGCTTTCGAAGTTGCGGGCGGCTGTGTTTAACCTTGTACACGGTACCGTAGTTTCCCTTGCCCAGTTCATCCAGGCGATCCACTTCGTCGAGGGAGATCTTGAAGCTATGTCCGGACGAGAACTCGACACCACCGCCGTGCAAGATCGCCTTGTTCTTAAAGTTGAGCGTGCCCGCTTGGGTGTCAATGTATTCCGAGTATTTGCTGAACGCCGAACCGCCGCTCGACTCCTTCTTTTGATCGCCTGCATCATCCGGGGAAGGGCCACCAGTAGCATCCGACAATTTGAGGCCAGGTTTCATCCGCTTGGCCGCGAGGCCACCCGGTCGGGGAGAGGGAGCGGGGGAGGTAGCTGGGATCGAAGGGGAAGAAGCCCAGTTCTGTTGATTCGGGCGTGCAGAGGGCGCACGACCAGCCACGGCCCCGCCGGCCAAGGCACCGCCGGCACCAACCTCGTGGGAGGTTGGGATTGCGGACGTGGAGTTGGTATGCGCTAGCGGGGCGCCTTGGCGAGAGAGCGAGAATGCCTTCATTTTAGCCATAATGTCCTGGTTCAAACCACCGTTTCCCGATGCACTCATGGACGCCTGGAGACCGGGACCCCGCCGAGCGGCGTTGATCTGGCCGAGATGGGTGGACGAGGCCGATAGGCCGGCGGAGGGATCGCGGGGCAGACGGGAGGCAGGTGTAGATGCATTCTGGGGGAAGTGCCCGGAGACAGTGCTTCTCGAGGGCTGTGATCCTCGGAAGCCTCGACGGCGAAGTCGCGGCGATCGTGCATGTCGCAGATACTAGGGGCGAGGAATGCGAGGCGACAAAACCGACAAAACCGACGAGGGCCGGGGGGGTTGGAAGAAGAAGGCCGTCTTGAAGGGGTCCGACACTGGCCAGGAGGTTGAGTTGAGGAGGGGCAAAGAAATTCCAATCAATGGTGAAGTCACTCGGGCCGCGAACATCCACGACTCCATACCCTTTTTTTCTTCCCCCTCCACGACTTTCTATCCATTCACAACGTCGCATTCCCGCCCTCTCTCCTCCACTTTCCCTGTCCTCCAGGGTGAGCGTATCTCCAACCGGGCGGCCAGACCGACCAATCACCGCGCGGCCCGGGCGAGAAAGCAGGTTTTGGCTCTGGCACGTTATTCAATCTTGCAACCATCAAATCAATTTCCCTTGGATTCGCATGGCATTTGTTGTCCTGGACTCTCTGCCAGTGGCATAGAACACGTCCTGCCACTCCATGCCAACGTCAACCGCGTCCCTCTGGCATGCCGGGTCAACGGGACCCCGGAGTCGTTGACTCGGACGTACCCACCTCGGCTACAAGGGCCATCGGGAAACTCTGGAGTCGACCGGATCCATCCTCGAGACTTGGAGCTGCAACGGCTACCCACATGAACTAAGGAGCACGGACCGGACATTCCTTGGAGCGGGGAAGACGATCGTCTCTGTCCAGAGTATGCCAGGTACACACCGGGAGTTATGTCCCGTCAAACTAATTTTGAGCCTCTTCGGTGGGGGAAATAGCTCGACGAGTCTCCGCACCTCTTCCATCTCCGGTCTTCTGTACCTGGGGGATGCAACCCCGCAATACATGAAGAGGTCCATTTCCAAATATCGAGAGCTCTACTCGGATGCTTGATTCCATCCGGTGACAACCTATTTCTCTGGCTGTGTGGGCCTTGCGACCGATTCGAGCCAGCTCATAGCCAGCATACGGCGCGATCTGCCGACTCTTGGCGATTGAGGTGGCAGCATTCTCCTCCATGTTTTCTTTCATGGAGGCAATATAGCTGTCCAGTTGGCTCTTTCCATCAAGGAAGGGAATCAAGACAGACGTGACCTTTACATTGCTCACCGGGCAACATATATCCGGCTACCGGAATTCTGTATGGATTCAGTGACTTGCGCGTGGTACTGATCGATTGGGAAGCAGAGTATTCGCAGCCTAGCATGTTGACGAGGTCATTTTTGAGCGCGACGGCCATCTTAAATGATCATGGAAGATGCCCATCGATACTGGAACAAAAATGGGACCGGGAACGGCCCGCCCAGTTTTCGCAGCCAGTTATAAGCGCTTCTTCCAGTTTGCTTGCACGTAAAAGACGTGTCACTGCAGTGTACAACCAATTGGAACGGGAACGGTCTCGGGTGTCTATACAAACATTCCAAAACCAGGATTTGCCGGCCAAAACTACAATATCAGATTCTCGCTCGAGTTGGGTCACGCTGGCCCCCGCACCCTTTCCATCTGTTCCCAATCAAACACAATTCCCTACCAATCATTCTTCCCTATGGATCATCAACGCCTCCGGTCTCGCCTCCGCGACTTACCCAGCACCACGCGCTGGACCATCGGAACTGCTGTCTTCCGCGAGCCCGAGTCCGAGAACCCCACCATCTTACTGCTGCAGCGCGTCGGTCTTGAAACGACCTTCCCAAATGCCTGGGAGATTCCCGGCGGTCAGATTGAGGAGACCGATGAGACCGTCGCGCATGCAGTCCGGCGTGAGGTACTTGCGACCACCTCTCTCACCGTGGCAAACATCCTTGGCGAAATCGAGCCGATGTCGTGGGAGTCGAAAGGCAGCTCCAACATCCAGTTGAACTATATTATCACCGTTCATCCGGGTAGCTCGGTCAAGCCGAGCCCGGAGAAGTATTCGGATTGTGTGTGGGCGAGACTGGAAGAACTCGATTATCTCCATATCTCGCCTGCGATGAAGACGGTGATTCAGGATGCTTTTATATTCCTTGCCGACATGGAATAGGGGGGTTGCTTCGGAATGGGTTGCATTTCGACGTCGAGTTTCCTATGCTCTATGACAAATTATTGAACTTTCCACATCTCAAGTTTTCCAAGACACATTGATCCTATTGGCTGAAATGGAATGTGGCACTATATCTTTCGGTCTCATAGTTGTATTGATTGAAAAGGACGGATGGTTGATTTCTTGCTTCAATTCTCGAGTAAACTGGCAGCTCACTGCTGTGTATAACAATACAACAGTGGCTTTGGGTTTTCTAGGAGTGCAAATTCAATAGAATCTTCAGAGATGCAGTAACAAGGGAACCAATTAGGCCGAAAACGAGGTCAAATTTCAGATGCAGACTAGATGCAGGAAACTAAGGGATTTGAGTGCTACGCAGCCTGAGGACACCTCATAGGCACGGTGTCAAGCTCGAAGACGGGTGGGCGCTGCACTAGTTATAAACCCATTTTCCACCCCGACATAGTCTCCTAAATCAACATCCCAACATGCCTTTCATGGCCCGATTCCAAGTGCAACTTCACTTGGTGCTGCAGCAGCACTTCTCGCTGAGTCCACTGCATCCATCTCCAGTCATATGGGAGAAACCGCGTTTGCCACAGTAATCTTCACATTTGCCGCTCCAGGTGACACTGCACGAGCTGGGGTGGAAGCAGCTGCCGGTTCGTTTGTCGAGTGCCTCGTTCTGGGCATTCTCCGTGGGGACTGCAACAGCGTTGGCTGCGAGGCCAGCGAGGACGAGGAAAAAGGTAGTCTTCATTTTGAAAATGATGATGATAATATGAAGCAATTGATTGAGGAGCTTGGTTTGCTTGGGTTGAGATTTGATTCTTTGGAATTGTGATGGGAAAACAGGCAAGCAAGATGGGAATATTTATATTCAACATCCTCGGACGAGGTTTCATCTTGCCTACCTAGACTGATCGACACTCGTATTCGGGCTCCTCGTATCTGCTGTGCTTCACTCAGCTGAATTCATGCTACAGGCACATCAAGAACCAGTGATATCACTGATTCCACAGATCGAACCCTTGCCCTCGCACCCGCATGCTCTATTGATAGGATCGGTAGGGGGTGGGAAGAATGTTGAATACGAGGTCAATATGAATCAAGTCTATCATTGCCGCATTATTGATCACAGGCCAAAAGAATTGTGGCATGAATAACGAATCATACTTGAGAATACTATACATATGCTACGTAAGTGAAAGATCAGCGTAGGTAGGATGCCGCGAACACGATATTTTATGCAAGGACGGAAGGCTGAGTAGAGATCAAGCGAGGATTACCCCGACAACCTTGGAAGGCTCAGGTGAATTTCAGGATAAGGCTGAATCACACCAGGTAGGTAATACGAAGCTGTAGTTTCTCTTTGGTAATACGTAGTTTCCCTTTTTGACCGGTTCGCAGTCACCTCCATACATGCCCTCTTTTGGTTCAGCTGGTTCTGTACTATTCAGCCTAGTATATAGCATTTTCAAGAGACCACTGAAGTTCTCTTAGAAAATAGTCTAAAAATCATTGTAAGAACTGATCTCAAAGATGTCGGCCGGTAGAAGTGTCTCCCCTAGAAGTGGGTATATAACCCTTCCTAGAACCCCTATATTTATCCTCTAGTACAACTTCTTAATGGGAAATGCCTCCTACAAGCACCCGTGGACAAATATAAACCACGCCATACTTGAGGTCATCGTCATAACTATCATGATACCTTCTTGGCTCTAGGGCTGTTAAGAAAGATATTATATGTCAGTTAATGCACCAGGCTGAGCTCAAAAATGGCTTTTTTTTGAGGACTTTGCGGTAGACATAAATCTTAAAAAATTCATAGAAAGCTAGAAATTCTTACAAGCAAGAATTCCTGAGCCCAGGTCAACCCCATGTCCGAGAAAGAAATCCACCTAACTAGATACAAGTATCATCCATGCAATATTCCACATGTGCAAAAAAAAGAAGAAAAATGACACCGTGCTTTTCTTACCAAGACCGGAACTCCCAGAAAAAATGCATGTCATTCAAATCATGAGATCTCCATTGTCTCGTCATCCCCATCGGCTTCAGATAGTTCATCTGTGGTAGAGTCGAGTCGCAGTCGGGAGCTTTTCGAGTCACGATCGCAGGGACCGTCACTGCCATACACACCAACCATCTCCAGTTCGGGACCGGCAATGATACGGCCCTCGGTGTCAGCCACTTCACATAGATCCGTCAAACTCTGGTGGCTGAGGGACTTAAAGCCTTCGGTGCGTACCACACGGCCCCAGTGCGCGAGACAGAATTGGGCGGCCCGTCGCATCAACCAGTGTTCGTTGGTTCTCACGGCGCGCTCCCAGATAATCGCCGCATTGTCGACGTCGAGCTCACGACCTAGCCGATTCACACACAGAAGGCGGAGTCGGGGCAAATCATAGAGATTGGCCATGACGAGCATCCCAGCCACATCGACCACACTTGAGCAATACTCTGGGTGACCGGCAATACTGTCAGTGTACAGGTAGTAAAGAAATGCCCGCACGGCCGAGTACGGCTCTGGAATGTGCATCCGCTTCATATGATACTCCGCCATCTGAGCGGCAAACAAGCGCTTGAAGTGCGGCCAGCGAAGCTGCAAGATGATATTGTGGACATGAATGGGAGCCGATGTGGACTGATCCGGTTCCACAAACATGGGTTGCGACTGCGATGGGGATCCGGCTGGTGTTTCGCCAGGATCTTCGTATGCAAAGTCATCGTCGTCTCGGATTGCGGTGACAATAAAATCAGTGCCACTGCCTGACTCCGGAGGTTGATCAAACATGGTAGAGAGGTCAGCCCCTAGGCCGGAAAGCGGAGGTGGCCCAGATGCGTCGGCTATCCAAGAGGACTCTGGTTCGGGAATGTCGGCAGACAGGTTGTTACCCAAAAGGCCATACTTCTCTAAATCAATCGCAAGGACTTCGCACATGTGGTTCTCGTCGCTAGCTCCAGGAACATTGGCTAGGTCAAGACTGCACCCCAACAGCCAGGCTTTGGTCCCGGTCTCGTTGACAGTACAATAGTGCCATCTGTAGCCAGGACGGAAAATCTCCTGTCCATCGGCCAATCGTTGCCAGCGTAGCGAATTAAGATCCAAGGCAGAGAGATTGCAATCATGCGATCGCACAGTCTCCGACGGCGTGATCAAGTCCAGAAGGACACCGGATGCATACGACTGAAAGTGAGTACCAGAGAATAACGCAGGCACGTGGGGACCTGAATGGAACTGAAGACACGAGATTGCACCCGGGGCCAGGGGCTTACGACGACCATAGTTGCGAACTTGCACGCTTGCAGAGTTGGCCGTGTAATTCCCCGAGCGTGGCGACAAGAGTTGCGAAGAACTATCTGTGGAGTCTGAGAGATGAGCGAGTTCGATCTGGTTATCCAGGGAGTCCACGGTACCTTCCGAAGCAGAGATTCCGGCCAGCGAGGGCGAGCCCTTGAGATCGAGCCACCAGATGTCTGTGGTGCGCTCCATATTGGGCCCCAGTCCTCCGAAAATCCACAGACGATGGCCCCAGATCCAGGCTGTGTGATCGAATCGCGCGGTAAAGCTCCATGTTCGAGACCAGGTCCAGGTTTGAAGATCCAGGTAGGTGAGATCGTCCAGAATGACATTGTTCTCCCCCATCAGACCACCTATAATGAAGAGTTTGTCATCATGAATGACTGCCGCATGGCGGGCCCGACCTCGAGGGACTGAACCATGAATCGTGGGGAGATTCCAGGTAAAGGTTTGCAGATTCAGAATGACGACGTCGGAGAGGTACTCGCGGTGCTCATTTTCTCCCCCAAAGACGATCAATTTGTCGCCTTGGTACAATGTAGCAGTGTGCCCTAAAAGAATTGTTAGAGGAAACCACAAACATTTATCAGCGTGAAGTGGATATGTTACCCATTCGGACCCCCGGAATATCGCCGTAGTTATCCACGAGCTCCCATCGTAGGGTATTCAAGTCAAGGCGGAGCACATGATTGTAGACTAGGGTCAAGTCAGTACAGCTAAAGGAGCAGGGAACCAAACCAGGGCCAACAGACCTTCATCGGTGTATTGATCAAAGCCACCAAATGCATAGATGCAATTGTTACCGCAGTACGTCACGGAGGCATTGACTAGGCATGCGGGGACATGACCGGAGGCTTTTTTGATGCTAGGACGATAGTCACTGTGACCTATTGAACCACCTGCCGGATTAGCAGGTAGCAGATACGCGTCCTGGCGCGACATTGCAAGACCAGAGCGAGCACTCGTAGTGATGAGCGGATTGGAGGCCCTCGAAGATCCGGCCGAGGCGGGCGAAAGTCGAGCGGGTGGGTCCGAGTGGAAGGGTGGCGGATCCGCCATATGCGATGGAAGAATGCCAGTGACGATCACAGCGAGGGTTTAGCGCGGCTGATTCTCACATGGCAGACAGTCGTCCATCAGAGAGCATTCAATGCAAGTGTGGCTATTGCATTCAGTGGTTCATCATCAGGTGATAGGGTGTGGAGCAAGTCACGGGTATGCCCAAGGACGCTAGCCCTAACTGGCTAGCGCATTCGTACCTTAGGTAACGGTTGCCGGGGCAGACTTGGGCTCCATACTAGTTGCGGCATTCTATTTATTCCTTCTACTTGCTCGCTCCCTCCTTTTCCTCTCCATCCATCTGCTATTCCTCTACTCTTGGGCCTGCATTTTACTCTCTCAGTGTTTGGTCTCACCATTTGCATTTGGATATCTCTAACTCAGCAGCGACCAATAAACCAAGATGGCTTCTGCCTCGGTTTCGACCCCAGTCAAGAGTCACAAGGGCCTCTTTGGCACCAAGACTGCCGGAAGCCGCATGCCATTGACTCCTTCTCCTCGAACTGGAGGAAATGGTGTCACTACCCAGACTTCGGAGGAGTCTTCTCCCTCGACTCCACGTCAATCGGACGCTGGCCGCAACCAGTCTCAATCGGTCTACGGTGGTAACTTGTCTTCGATCTTCGCCAAATCAATTCCCAAGTCGAGCCGTCCTGCGCGTGACTCTCCTAAGCCAAGCAAGTCAAACATTGCCCGGACCCGCAGGTCACCCAAGCACCTTGAGTTGGGCGTGTCGGACTGGTCTTTGACTGGTACTGGCCCAAATTCGACCCAGTCTCCTTCCAAAGAGCGCACCCGACGAGAATTACCTAGCCGCTCGCGACCAACTAAGACAACTGTTCGCATCGCTCACAATGCCGGTGATCGATTCATCCCGAATCGTACCGCTAGCGAAGGTCTTGCGACGACCGGCACAGCGAAGCCCGATGACAACCAACGCCCGAAGACCAGTGGCAACGAAGGATCAAGCGTTCTTGCTTCTGCAGCTAGCGCCTTTGACATCAGCGGCCGTGGGTCAGACGACGACCTGACCGCCGCCATGGAGAACATGGGCCTGGAGGACAACAATGAAAGTTCGAACTACTCCCGACCAGCCCCCGACGCTGTTGCGTATGAGTCTTCTTTGGCCAATGCATGCGGGGTGAACCTCAACACTCGCATCCTGGCCTTCAAGCCCCCTCCGCCAGAGTCATCAAAGCCCATTGATCTCCGAGCCCAATACAACCGCCCTCTCCGTCCTGCCAAATCCAACCCTGCTCAGTTCCGCCGTCGCGTCCAGACTGCTCCTGAGCGTGTGCTGGATGCCCCGGGTCTGTTGGATGACTACTACCTTAACCTTTTGGATTGGAGCTCCGGCAACCAAGTTGCAATTGGCCTTGAGCGAAATGTCTATGTCTGGTCCGCTGAATCCGGAACTGTCAGCTGTCTCCTGGAGACCTCCCCCGACACCTACATTAGTAGCGTGAAGTGGAGCGGCGATGGGGCCTATGTTGGCGTTGGCCTGGGAACGGGCGAGGTGCAGATCTGGGACGTTGAGGAAGGCACCAAGCTCCGCAGCATGCACGGCCATGACTCCCGCGTTGGTGTCATGGGATGGTCGAAACACACTTTGTCTACTGGTGCTCGGAGTGGTCTTGTGTTCAACCACGACGTCCGTATCGCCCAGCACAAAGTCGCTGAGCTGGTTTCCCACACTTCCGAAGTCTGCGGTCTGGAGTGGCGCTCTGATGGTGCGCAGCTCGCTACTGGTGGAAATGATAACCTGGTCAACATCTGGGATGCTCGCTCCCTGAGTGCCCCCAAGTTCACCAAGACCAACCACCGGGCTGCCGTCAAGGCTCTCAGCTGGTGCCCTTGGCAACTCAACTTGCTGGCCACCGGCGGTGGCTCGTACGATCGTCACATCCATTTCTGGAACACCACCACGGGCGCCCGCACCAACAGCATCGACACTGGATCCCAAGTGACGAGTCTCCGTTGGAGCAACCACTACCGGGAGATTGTCAGCTCCAGTGGCTTTCCGGACAACTCTCTGAGCATCTGGAGTTACCCTACTCTGGTACGCAATGTTGAAATCCCTGCCCACGAGACTCGTGTTCTGCACAGCAGTCTTAGCCCGGATGGACAACTTTTGGCAACCGCTGCGGCAGACGAGAGCTTGAAGTTCTGGAAGGTGTTTGAGCGCAAGGCCGGCACCAGCGCTTCTGCCTCCCGGGAAGGTGGTGTTGGTAGCAAGGCTCAATTGAGCAAGTCGATGACGATTCGGTAAAGTCTCTGTGGCTTTCCAGTGTTGAACTTCTTTGTGTTTTATACCCCGGTTTCATGGTGACGTTGCGTGCATTGATGGGCTGGGGCATACATTTCTTTGGCGTATCGGGATCATCACATGGGTGTTGGAGTCTAGGATGTTGTATTTACTGGGTCCAAATTGGGTGTACAAAATGCGATTCTAATACCATTGATACTATCTTGCATTTCATCTTGATACCATTTGCAGCTTTCCTTTGTTCCTTGGATGTGGGCTCCCTTTGGATGAGTCAGCGGCCGGGGCTGGAGGGATTTCGACCGCGGAAGATCGACTTTCACCTTCATTAACTCATCTGCTCAATCACCCCATCCCATCCCCACCAGCTTTGTCTCCCTCGCATTCACTTCGGAACTTGTCACCTACAATCTATCTTCGAGTCACCACAGCTAGCACGTGAATTTCAATCGTGCGATCACTGCAACCTGCGTTAGACCGCATCCGACGGCCTCATCCGTTGCGCCGTTGCGCCGGAAGGCTACGCTCCCCGGTCGAAGCACTGCAGTGGCAGCGTGTGACTGAAATCCCTACTTTCTTCGTTGACCTTGCTACCTACCCCTCGTCATACGATCAACCCTGCTGTCTCTCGGTCATCATGTCCAACCAGCAAGTGGTAAGTCGGCCTGCCCGATATCCTGCCTCACATGCTTGGAGATCCCATATCTTTCTTGTCCTTGGTCCATATATCGATTCGCCCGTGTTCATAGGAAATTATGGTGGTGAGAGGATTCAAGCTAACATCCCTCGCTTCATAGGGCCCGGTATTCGAGCGAGTGATCCAGGAGGTCTGTGACGCCTCTCAGGTCGACTTTGAGGAAAGCGGTGTCGATCAAAAGACGCTGGTTGACTTGCGCGAGGTAAGAAACAATCCTTGAGGGGGCTTTTGGGGCCTTTGGGTGGCCTCTGGTTGAAATGTTCTGAGGTGGCGGCCAAAAGCGGGGGAGCCCGAGATGGTGCGGGAGGCAGTGCTTATGGGGGAACACCGACTTATGAGGCTCCCTTTATATGTGTGCCGCCGCTATCCGCCTAGTGGCTCAGGCCGCCAAGCCTTTATCGCTGTTGACTGCCTCAGCCTCGACAATCCCCGACATCTGCGCTGACTATTCTTATCTCGCAGACCTGGCAGCAGAAGCTTTCATCAGTCAACGTCGCTCATTTCCCCTGGGATCCTCCGCCGCCGCAGCCGACAACCCAAGCACCTGTAAATCTCCCCCAGCCTACCGTTCCTTCCAATGCTCCCCGACCTCCCCCTCAGCAACATGTCCCACCCGTCTCGATACCCCAACCCGCTCCTATGCCGGCCGCCGTTCAACAGGCCGCGATGGGTGCACCGCGCGTCAAGGCTGAGCCCGGGACTGGAATGCCCAACCTACCCAACATGAACCACCCGATTCCCATGCCAACCAATCCTCAATCAGCGCGCGAACGTGCTGCAAGCCAAATGCAGCAGAAATTCGGCGCCGCTGCTGCTCATTCCGTCAGTCAGCTTCAGGCCCAGGGTCAGCCCGGCCATGCATACCCCCAGATGCATGCCCCGAATGGGCAAGCTCCCCATATTAAAACGGAACCCGGTTACCCGTCCATGGGATCCAGCCAAACGGATGGTGCTGGTGATTCCTTGACCGACTGGAAGGCGGAAGTCGCCCGACGTCGAGACGCAGCTCAGAGTGGTGAAGGTGACCGTTTATTACGCGAACATCTCAAGCAGCGTATGACCGGCTTGGAAGCCGGTGGTCTCTTCCGTCCTCTGGATCAACATGAATCCTCCGCATCGACGGTGCGACGCGCGGCTCTGACCGCATCGCTTAACCCAGAGGGTACATCCTCGTCGACATCCGTGGCTCCAAAAATGTCTGGCCAAACCGATGGCGCTGGCGATGATGGAACCAAGGAGGAAGAAGACGAGGACGCCATCAATTCCGATCTGGATGACCCCGATGACCTCGTAGCCGAGGATCATGATGCCGATGAGTTGGAGGGGCAGGTCATGCTCTGCACCTATGACAAGGTCCAGAGGGTCAAGAACAAGTGGAAGTGCACCTTGAAGGACGGTATCCTGACCACTGGTGGCAGAGAATACGTTTTCCACAAGGGCCAAGGCGAGTTTGAATGGTGATTGTTTCACCATCGCAACATGGTCTTGCGCTTGTTTTCTTCGAGGTGCACTTCCACAATCTGACCATCAGCAGCGAATGCCGATTCCACTCTTGCCTTCGATTGACTACAAGCCATCTCGTGCTTTGAGTTATCCCCTATTTCTCATGATCTTTTCTCCTTTCCGGTCTGTAATACCTTTTTCTTCCCGTCGCCCCGGTGTTCGGATTTGGCACCAACGAAAACCAGTATTCACGTCCCCCGATACGATTGGTGCAAGCGATTCCTTGATTCTTCTTTTTTTCCCCTTATTCTCCACCAAATAAACCCCGACCCAGATGAAAGATCGGGCTTCGCGTTCCATGCTTTTCTCATTTCGACCCGAGTCGCGCGACTTTGATGTTTCCCACGTCCCGTGGAGAGCGGCTTTGGTTCTCTGGTTTTCAGCCACGATGCCACTGCTTATGTACTAGAATGAAAACCATGAGCTCATCCAATCCAATCGAAAATACAAATTCACACAAGTGCCGCAATCTATAGTTTAGGTGTCGGGTTCCAGGACGTAGACTACGAAGAATTTGCAGGTAGAAAAAGCAATCGCACAATTGACGATTCAGCAGAAGCCAGTGTATCAATAAACCATATGTACACGATCGGACGCCGGAGAGCCGCAACTTTTGTAGTCCCAGTTCCAATCCCTTGCTCGAATGAGCCGCCGGGCAGAAAGCGAACATATTCCGGGGCTGGCCGTGGCCAAATACCCTCAACATCACAGAAAACAGAACAATTCAAACCCACACTTCCCAACCAAAGCCAATTGCGTAGATGTGTCGACTCACGCCGTCGGTGAGACGGGAGCGAAAAACATCGTGGGAAGTAAATCGAAAACCAATCAGATCAAAAAGCCAACCCGTGCATAAACGCAGCAACAACATGCAAGAACGCAGAATAGAAAATGGACGCAGTGTCCTGGTTTCTCGCGGTGCCATTTCCCTTGCTCGCATATAGAGGGCAAACTTTATCATGCTCTAAAAGCCGAGGTCATGATCGCTCAGAAAATTCTATTACCAGACTCCCGGATGATAGCCAAGGATATCGGGTCAAAGAAGGGGAAAGATGCCAGAGCCGGGGCATCCTCAGAAAGAGGGCGGAGAATAGAGAAAAAGAATATCCGAGGATATTTCCAAAATGAAATCATTTGGCAGAATAGAAAAGAATCAAAACTCCAAAGTCACCGAACCGGTCATGACATCATGTGTGGGAGCTGAACCAACCCCAAAAGGCCGTGAAGATCGTTGGCATCACATATCTCAGAAGGATATTATGTATGGACAATGGGCAATTGTCAGAGATATCACATGAGGCCCTCCTCGCCTATCCCGGGCAGGCCAGCGCCAGCAACGTTGATGTTCTGGCCCTGCATCACGCCGCCGCCGAGGTTCAGATTGCGACCACCCAGCTGGAAATCCGGGTTGCATGGGGGCGAATGGGATTTATGATATTTGAGCCCGTTGAGGTTCTTGTAGCGCTTGCCACACACTTCGCACCGATATGGCTTCTCTTTTTCCATGCCGAGCGTGCCAGGGTACGGCGCTGATGTTTCGGGGTTGACGATGGAGAAAGTGCCGTCGGCATTGTCATGTAGTTGCTGGTTGTTGTGGCCATGCTATAAAACAAATCTTCGTTAGTCCCGGTGCGTGTATAGCTTGAGCATCAACTTACAGCTTTGTGGTACTTAAGCCCATTCTGGTTCTTATAGGCCTTCTCACAACCAATGACAGGGCAGCGAAAAGGCTTCGGTTCTTCGTTTGGCAGGATCGTGGTGGTATCTGGAACACCGGCAAGAAGCTGTTGCTCACGAATGCGTCGCGCAATATCGCTGTTGGGTCCATATTGAGCTCCACTGAGTTTAAATTGGGCGTTGGGTGTCCCCATTCCTCCGTTCGGGCTGAAAAGTCGCTTGGCGGGCTCGTCAATACACAGATCAACCATGTCATTATTGCCGGTGAACCGTCCAAATTGGCCTGGGTTTTGCCCCATGTTGTTCTGCATTGTGAGATCACCGAATCCACCCACCACACTCTCGTCAATCTCCGCGGGGGTTCCGGGGGCAGATGAATCGGGCGTATTTCGGAACTGGGAGGTCTGAAGCGGGTTTGCCATCAAAGTAGGCGTGTTGACAGAGGAAACTGTAGGGTTGTTCTGCAGAGAAAGCGGGCGCGCAGATCCGACCGGAGTGCCGGGTTGAGAGGGCGTGTTGAAGCCCTGGTGGCTTGGAAGCATGCCCAGATTTAATTGAGGGCCTTGGTTGGAGTTACCGAAGCCGCCCTGGCCGCCTTCGCGTAACTGAGGGGAGAAGAGCTGTGAAGGCGCCGCATCCCCGTCACCCATAGGTTCATCGTCCAGCTCCATGTCATCGATCGTGTCGAGATCCGCATGTTGGACCAAAGGATTCTGGCCAAGCTTGCGCTGCATGTCCAGAGTTCGATCGGGTTGTAGATTGCGCCCTTGGTTGCCATGCTGTTGGCTCTGCTGTTGTGCGATCGCCGCGGCCGCCAAGGCAGCTCGGTTCTCACCCTGGCTCGGGCGATGGCCCTGGTTGGGGGATTTGGTGGCATGGGCTTCTTCGTAGTGCTGCAATAGGTCGTGGAGAGTCGGTAACGTCACACCGCAGCACGAAAAGTCCCGCATGAAGTTGGCCTCGAGCTTCGGCAGATATGACGAGGAGTGGAAAGAAGGCGACTGGAAGGCGAACGGCGACGTGCCAGTCATGATAATGCTGCGCGGAAGGCATCTTGGTCAGTCTCTTCCGTCGTGCGACACCTCACAAGGCGCACAGGCGGACCTTATGGGTCATGGTTTCACCAACTCACTCGTCACGGATCCAGCTGCCCACCGACACACCACCCCAGCTCATACCTCCGACTAAGCTTCCGGCGAGCGACTCGCGGCGACCTTTATCGCGGGCGGATCCCGACATGGAAATGGGCTTCGTGCCGTTCCCCCATTGTGCCGTCGCGGCACCGATGGAGTCCTTACGAGGGGGGCGCCTTGAACACCCCGAGCCCTCCGCTAGGGTGATGCGATATGCTGCCCGTACGCTCGCCCGTGCCGGCTTTCTGAAGGGCCGACGTTAGATTCGAGGCCTGCTGCCCCGGTGGTGAAACCGAGGTCGACTGCCGAGTGGCGATATCAATCGGAGCGGCGCCAGTCATCGTGAAGGTGACAGACAGGGAACGTTCACACAGTTCTAATGGAAGAGCAAGGGGGGATCAAGGGAAAAAAAAGTTATGACGCAGATTGCGGAGCCTGTCTCGTGCACGTCGGAAATCCTGGTCCCTGTTCAGCCCGCGCGAAGAGCACGCTAGACCCGAGGGATGTAATGCAGGGAAAGGAAGATGCGCGGATGAATCGCGATCGGACAAAGGTTGGGGGGGGAAGGTCAGAAGAAGTAAGTTCGAGGCTCGGTGACTGCCCCTCGATGGAAGTGGACTTTCGGGTGGATGGCGGTCTTGGGCGAATTTGGGAGAGTCCACCTTCGGATGATGACCCGCTTTGGTACTGGGAAACGCAGAGTAGAAACCACGCCCTGGATCAGGACGGAGAGACCGCAAAGAACACCGGGGACAATGATGAGAACAAGGATGAGTCGTCAAGCAGGAGGAGGAAGGGAAGTCGTCGTCGAGCGGGACTATGGAGGCAACTCGACCGTTTCGGGATTGGCGCCGTTACCGTATTACCCGGCACGTGATGGCGTGGCGCAAACGGGAATCGAGTTGGTTTCTATGGATTTGAACGATGGACCTGGTCGGGATATGCTCTTTCATGGCCTCGTCGACACAATACCCGGTCTCCAGGTGCAGTTGCTGCATTCCTACCCGATATCCCTCGATAAGATCGTATCGATGACGCTCATGCCGATCGCTGCAGATGATGCCACGACACACCGCTTGCAGAAGGAATGGGACTCAATATAATACTCCCAATCCCATTGTCCATAGTAAGGCGGATTACACTGTACGACGCGATTTCACGTTTCATGCGGATTCCCGCCACACTGGATCCTCCCTTTCCCCATCCGAGAGGATATTCATTACCGGCTGACTGTTTGGTCGACGGTGGAGCGGCAGCTTTCCTGCCTCCGATCTGCACCATCACCGTGGTTCTATTCCGGTCTGCAGAAAGTGCGCCAATCCCAAATCTCCCATCGCGCGCTTACTCCGTATAGATCTGGGGTTTATGCAAGGTGGACGATCTGGGCGGGATTCTCTTCTCCCGGGATTTGCTCGTGGCGCTCACAATATGACATCAATTCCTGTACCCCCTCGATCATTCTTTCCCCTAGGCCCCATTTGCGCCCCCTTTTTTTTGTTGCCTGTTCGTGGCCCCCGGGGATCTCATCAGGTGCAACAGTCTCTTTCCAGCGCAAATGTAACCAGCGTGGCAACGCCCCAAAGTTTCAGTCGGGATTCAACGGGTCTTGGCTTCGGCGCTAGAACCGCGGTAGAAGGAATTCGGTCGACCTTCGATCAATTAGCGTCGTCCGGAAGCTTTAAGCCCGTCCGAACTTCCCCCGACCCACTTCCTCTGGGATCTCACATTGACCCTTCCTTCATTATGATCACGATGCATGGGAGCGTGAACCATCCAGTCGGGTCGGCCTTGTCTCTTTCCTCCATGCAAGGGTACGGTCCTATCGACCGACACTGCCGAAGGTGATCTTGCAGCGCACTATCCCGCATGGAATTTTCTCGGTCATTGCGCGATGGGGAAATGTGGGCGTCCCAAAAGTTTGGTCGATACACGATACACGACGACGGCCCCTCTTCCCTCTGGTATCGGTTCGGCACGCGTCCTCCGTATCCAGTCCGGAAATGTGGCCTTTGTCGCCCTCGTCAATACAACTCCAATCACTTGGGGCCGAACTCACTCATCCCTCGGCGCCCGTTCATGGATTCAGCCCCGGGCGCCTCGGTCAAGGACCGATTTGTCACGCCCGTGATTGGATGTGTCTTGTTTCAGGACGCGTCTCGTAGCTCATGGTTCGCCTCGAAGCTCATGGTTCGCCTCGAACGGGGATACCTCCGGGGGCTCGGCATGTGATAGAACCTCGTGGTGATCATTCTCAACGGTCGATCCAAGCTAGTTCGAGAAGATGATTGCCCCGGAGTTTCACCGATCGGAACTCGCATCCTGTAGATCGGTCATGTGCCGGACAGGTAAGGGGCGAGTGAACATCCAAGTACTATCATATGGGGTTATTGAGATTCGGGCTCCGAGTATATGGCTAGGGAAGTGCTGTATTTGTATGGCAAATAGCATAAGCTGCATCCATAGCAGGTGTATAACCGAGACCGCGCTGTAGAAAAACAACAATCCCATACCTCAATTAACCATGCATATATCTTTTTTTTTGAATTACCCAGCGTGAGAATCTCACCTCCCTAAATGCCAAGGAGCTGAGCCTCCCATAATCGTTCATAGCCACAACTTAAAACCACATATAGACGGGGATGCCCGTGGTGCGTAGTCAATCTAGCATATCCCCTGCGTAAACAAACCCTATCCTCAACAAACTTCCCCCCGCATGAGATCCCGTGCATGCACCGGGAAATTCCCTAGATGCGTCCGCCCGCCGAGTCCACCCGATGCCAGCTCCTCCCCGCATGAGGAAACACCTTCCATGCGGGGAATGAGGAGACGGGTCTAGTCCTAGTTCCGAGTGAATTCAATCCCGCACAACGGTTACGACCACATGGGCTCGGCGACGGAACATTACGGTTCTTCACCGGGTGGGTGGGCGTCGGTAGTTTTCGGAACCATGTCAGATCCCTGCCCCGCTCAGACCGCGATCAGCAGGGGTCAAATCTAGATAAAGGCTTCTTTCGAGGGCATTGATTGTGTTCTGATTACCTCGGATAGCGATGTGCTTCTTGTGGCATATAGGCTATTCTCGAAGTTGCGGGATGTCATCAATGCTGAGCTAAAACACTTTGGGTCTCTCGGATGTTTTATATTTGACTAGTCGATGCGTCTATGCGATTGAGATTAGATAAATACAATAAGGCTCTTAATTCTCTTCGATTTCTGGCGATCCAATTTGATGAGTATTTATTGAGGATATCAGTTGGAAAGAATCATGTCTGGTGCATGGATAAAGAATATACAGAATGAGCCAACATCTGGGCAAACTTACCCAGACTTACCTGTGGACAAATTCCCCCAGTGTCTATTTTATCCTGATGTCTCAGGTGATTTTCCAATTGCCAATATCTTTCTGAATATCTTTTTCTGGCGTCTCCATATTCGGAAACATGATATCACTCACGGCTGTATGACATGGCCAGTTTGGGCATACCTTTCTCTTTTCACATAATATACCTAATCTTTGGAAGATCCATGTCTCCCGATGAAGAAACATTATTGCTGCCAACTACAACCTTTGACCTCTTGAAGTTCCAAATAATCATTGTTTCCAAGACCAACTCACACGGGAGCCCAGGTCTTGAGAATGGCCATGGCGACAGGCGCAAGACTGCGGGACAGATAGAACTGGTCTGTGCAAAGGTCAGCGGACCACCATCCGTCTCCTCCGTACTTCGGACTGTCGATCTCATAAGCGGCAGACTGAAAGGAATCAAGACCACGAGTACTCCGTACTCCATCCTTCGTATGGGAAGTTCGTTCCTCCCACGGACCTCGCAGGCAGACAAAAAGCGAACCAGCAGGCAAAACCAAAACTGCGCCCGTGGCACAACCCCAACCAGCAAGCCGAGCGACAGCCTACCCCCTAAATAGCGGCCCCGGGCCGCGGGCGAATCTCTTACGAATCAGCATGTCAAATCTCAAACACGTTGCGCACCTCAACAAGGCCCCGATATGGCGAAGCGATGGCAAATGCGCACGCAGGAGCAGGCCATGTGACGCGGATGTGGAGATCTCATTGGAGGGCCCTGACTAGTTTATGCACCGATGGATTCACCGAAGGATCGATGCCGTAAACAGTGCACATCATCACTCCACCTCTTCACCGGGGATGCGGGGGAAAGAGAGATTAGGGCCAGATTCGATTCTCGGGGGAGAATTTACCCCCGCTCGAGACTTCACCGGGAAAACGAAGGGAGTAAGATGGCCAAGTACCTACACGGCGCAGGACGTTTCCCCGGGGGAAAGGGGGTGTGGGTCACTTGAAGACAAGCACGCATCGCGAAACACATTATCCAGCAATTCAGCAGCCAAGGTCGATCACACGTAAGATGCGCAACAGCTGGCTTGGCACGCCCGACAAAGGGTCCTGGAGATCGTCAGGGAGGACGGCAGTGTTGGCTGTGGAACATGGTCCGCGATAAGCGGCGCCCCGGCTTCGTGGCCAAGACGGGTGTATCAAACTGCACAAGGCTTGGCGGATCAACAATCGCCCTTGGCGGCACTTGGCAAGCATTCAGGATGGTACCTCCTCGCTTCGTCGGGCGGACTATTGTCTGGGCGTTGATAAGAAGTAGGCTGTGCAAGACAGGTGGCCCCGTTCTACTACAGGCATCCAGGAGAAAGAGGTTGGCTTCAATGTCATATTCCAAACTGGTCTGGGCTATGTATAGAGGCTGGAGTGCACCGGCAACACAAAAATCAAAAGTAAACGAGCATGGAATGTAGATCCGATCTAATAGCGCCTCAACACCCAGGTTGCTTTTCGTCATTCCCTGGTGGCCTTGCCACGCAGACTCGTCTGGTCTGTTGGAATAAACCGAGTATGTAAAACCAGACTTAGCGGTTCTAAGCAGAAACACGAGAGAAAAAAAATGCATCGGTCGCTGGTGTCATGATAAAATGTCATAAAGTGCAAAGCAAGTGGTTATGAAAGATGCCAATCACTGCGAGGCCCGACGGGACTTGGTGTGGCCGAGGTAGAGAAAGCCATTGGGGAGCGTGGCCGGGACACCGTCGAACTGGGAGTCCGACGACATCGAAGAGGATGAGCTGGCGGAGCGGTGGTGCTCGGGGACAGCCAGATGAGAGCTCTGGTCGACATCGACAACGGCCTGCTCATCCCAAACCCGAGGGTCGGGCCCGTTCTCGGTGGGAGACAAGACCAGGAACTTGTTGTTGGGGTTGAATGGCACCGAGTCGGCAGCAGAGAGGACGAGGAATCGGGTAGTAGGAGTGTAGGTGTACATTTTGAGGTGATTCCGAGAAAATTTGGGAGAGATGGTATATATCAAAGGTGGATTCGAGTGTGAAAGGACGATTGATTCGGACAAGACAACGGGTGAGCAGGCCGACTTTATATCCACAGAGACGGGCCACCGAGGGACCTTTGGAGGGAATGAGGGGCATGCGGTATCAGCGACAAGCCCCAAGGCGTGTCGATCCAGCACATCACCCCTCGGAGGTAAGTGGATACCCGATGGGTCATGCAGGCGTCTCCCCGCGATTATCGCCCATAATGGAGAATCCCAAACACTTGGCCCAAAAAAAGGGGGCCTGGTTCCTTCAGTCCTTCCGGGCGGCCAAGATGTCACTATTGGCGTGATCGACCGATCCGCATTGCAATTCTTGGACTTGGCCACTCTTGGCTCCAGTATTTGGGGTCGCACCAGGCCTTAGTCTGGCCTGCTCGTCATTCTTCCGCAGCCATGGCAATAATGCGCTGCGCTTGGCAGAGTCAGCAAGGCCCTCCTTTGAATTGCACCATGATCGATTCTTCTTCTCCGGGCCGGATGCCCGTTGCAATCCGAGAAAGGAAAACCTCGGAGGGTCCGCAGAGGGACCCGGAGCGTGGGCGAGAGAGCTAGGGCTTTTCACAGGCCACTTGACCCGCCACTTTGAACTGTGCAGAGAAGATCCCCTCACACAACCTCGGATGCCTAGGGGGATGGCTGCGCACTCCGATCATCCCGACCGCGTCCGCATCAGTGCAGCCCGGTTTGTTTTCATCTCCGTAGTGCGCTGGCTGCTCTTTTCCGCAGATGACATCATCGGAGAATTGTGAATCTGCGCGAGATCTGGTTTAACCGAGCCCGATCGGACTCGGGGGTGTGGGGAAAGAAAGAATGGGGGGAAGAGGGAAGGGGGAAATCGGGGAACATGCAAACATGTAGAAGCGGAAATGATTCCCCATCTTCCCATGAGACTGGAGAAGGTTGTACATTTTTAAACATCAAATCAAGGCAATGGTAAAATCGACGCCATCACATGATGTACTGGGCGCTGCAAGCAAAATGGTCTGTGATGCGAAAACCAACGGCGCCAACTGGAAGTCAAGGGTCAGCGCTGCATTGCCGCCGTCAGTCGATCTCCCGATCCCCATATCAGCGCTACTGTGCCCTCCGGGCGCAGTCTCTCTGCTCCAGTCGTCTTGACCCGACATTAAAATGGATAGGCTGAGAAGAAGCCTTGTTCCTCGGCATTGATTACACCCTCCATCTCCGCCCCACTATTTACTGTCCTATACAACCAACATGGCCGCTCCCATCCACAATCATGATATCCACCGTCCCTGGCTCATGGCCTCTACACGGTGAAATTGGTTGATCTTTCGTCACAATGTTCATTTGGCCGCGCTGTATCACTATCACCAACTGCGCCTTACAAACCGCAGCCGCTGGGCCCTGGAATAACGGGGCGGCCGTGCAGAATGGGTCGACGACGTCGATCTAGACCAGCTCCTTCAGTGCAAAATTCATGCTTGCCGACAGCAACGAGGCTCTAACTCCCGCATCGATGGAAAATCTATTCGCTCTCCGGTTCCCGGGGTGAACGATGGTTGCCAAGCTTGTTGTCATGGAATCCACCTGGTCAATCTCTTGACGCCCGGTCTATACTTTGACTTGGAAATTGGAAGCAACATATCGATTCTGACCTCTTGCGCAACTCCATCTCATCGGCGCTCTCAAGATGACCCCTAATTGGTAACGGCACCGGCTAGTCCCTCAAGGGGGTTCATCCGCTGCCGTTGCACCCTATCCGACCACTCCGCTTCTAGAACAACCAGATTACCAGCTCTCGGATCTTCAAGATGACTATGGCAGGTAACTAAGCTCAAATGAAAATGGCGAACGAGGCGGTACGTGCCATCTGTCAGATGAGCCAAAGCAGCGTGCCTGGCGCAGCAAGCGGGTCCGGGAACTGGAGCACCAAACGGCCCCTTCCACGGAGGAACCAGAGGGCGCTGGAGCTCGCGTGCATGATATGGATGTTCGGCGGAAATGATGTCAAATGCAGCGGAGCTCCCTAAAGGAGATAAAGATCAGTGGTTCATCAGCCTTGATACACCATCATCCCCGGTCCGGGACGGGCGTGCGCAGACTCGAGATCATCAGGCGCAGCCCCTCCTCTCCGAAGATCCACATAGCCGCCAACCGTGCCGGCTGTTGGCGTGCCATGGTGCCCCGGCAGAAGACCTTCATGCTTTGATCGTGCCTGCTCTCGGTGACTCCAGGCCACACCGTGGGTAATCACGAAGTCGGGACTTGCATACGGCGCATCGAGATACCCTACGCAGCGCCTGGAAGACCGGAAGCCAGCTAGACTATGGATCTTTCCTGCATGACGGCGCAGTCATTTGAACCGGGCTATAGATACGCAACGGTATAAAGTTGTTCGTGATTCCTCCAGTCACTCCTCATCGGATTGACTCTCAACTTAGACCTTCTTCTCCCGAGATTCCTTGTCACTTTCTCGCTATCTCTTTGTTCACATTCTTCCTCATCATGTGCTCTGTCTACATTTACCTCTACGACTGTGGCTGTCCCATCCAAGAAGGCGACATCGTGCCTTGCGCAAAGAAGGGCACACCGGCCTGCCACGGCGTGAAAGAGCATTTCCGTCGACGAGACGGCTACAAGTGCCCTCAGCATGGTGGCTAGTTCTATGATTGTGGGTTAGTGCATATTCAGTGATACCTCGCTCGGTTAGGGCTTGCTAATAACTCCCTTTAGATGCCATACCACTCGCCCCGAGTCTCCTCACGGCATTGTTGACTCCGGTGGCAGCGAATAGACCTGACACGCCCAAATGAGCCAGGCAGTTCACCGGGTGGTGTGGTGGTATTCGGTATTGACATTGATTTCCCTCTTGTTCAAGTCCAGGTTTATTGGACATTTGAAGATTTCGGGCCTGGTTCTTTCCATGTTTTCTCCGCACATGCTCCCCGTTCTGTACGATTCACGACTTGTTTCGCTCCCAATGCTCGCCCTTGCCCGGGAAAGCCAGAAATTCCACGGTCCTATTTTCATTTCTTGACGTGTCATAACTTCTTTGACCCTATGGCTGTCTCACTAGCCCATTGTATCTAATTCAATTCATTCTCCCTCATCCCGCACCGTGACTCTTGCATGATAATCCCTCTCATCGCCCCGGAATCCCTGTAAACGGGGCCATTGATCGGCGAGCCTGGCAATGACGAGTCCCGTCTCCAGACATGGCGCGGTGGTCTTTGTCCTTGGCCCCTCGCAGATTTCAAATTCTGATCCAGCCAAGACTCTAAGAAGCGGGTTTGGATCCTTCGCGCTTATCAGGCTGGACGGAGTAGGCGGGGACTAGAAGGTCGCTCGACCCGGGGTCTCTACAAATGCGATGCAAAGAGTGGATTACGATGCCGTTGCTGGAACAGGCGGGGTCCCCGAGAAGGATATCCGACCATGCAGGAACTTGGATACGGATGGGTACTTAGCGATGGGTGCATGCACCCATCTTTCGAGAGGGTTGTCTACTCTCCACAATGCGCTTGGCTTCGAGATATTCGCCCTTGAAGGCAGACACGCAAGAAGCACATTCAGACCCAAAGCCTTGCGAGGAAAAGGTGCACTGCACATGGCTGGAGAGAACCGAGAACCCCAGCCTCTCGAGGGAAGAATTTTTCGACAGAAATCGCAAGTCCGATCTCATTCATGCAATGGACCACACCAGCGTTGACCACATTGCTTTGCAAGTGGGAGCTGCGTGTGCATGTTGCCATACCCGTTCGGCACACGAGGCGATCGCATGCACACGCCGAGGCCCATCCCCTCTGGATAGAGGCAAGAAGTCGTCAGCCTTGTCAAGTTTTCGAGGCTTGGCATCGAAAAGCCAGTCTGTCTCGACCTACTCCGTAGTAATCGGCTCTTTGCTCAATTCAAGTCCACTATGGCTGTCGGTAATGAACAACCACCCCCCCATTTCCTATGACGACACTGGCGTGGCCGAACATCTCCGAAAACAATGTCGAGCCTTGCCACAAGACTTGAGGGAGGTGGCAGGGTTGTCAAATCCCGTCCAGACATCACTGACAAAGAGAAAAGGTCGTGCGAGAGCCGGGCGGTCCACTCACGAGTGCATCTGCCCATGGCCTGGCCAGACCCCGAGTCACTAGGCTGCAATCCCGCGAATGGATTGAGCACAATAAACGCAGCTGTGGATCCTGGGCTCATCGATAGGCTAGCAGGCGCGGATCAGGCGTCGTGGGTTGCATTAGGCCCGCAGACGAGTTCTATCAGCTGATTGTCGGAAGGACCGTCCAGGTGAACGGCTTTTCCGTTGACATCCATAGTGACTGCGTATAAGCACTGGGAGGGGGCCATGTCGGCTGGTGCAAGAGCATCTTAGATTGCCTCATTTCTGGAGGGTGGTCAAGGTCTGCCCATCCATACATGAAGAACAAGGGGGCCAGCCAGGGGGGTGTCTAGTCACATATACGCCATCATCCTTCCAGAGGGCCCCAAGGAAGAGGTGGAGAAGCAAGCAGTTGCTGTCTCGAACAGCCGGGCCGTTAGCAGGACGCCCACGGGCTTTGTGCCGGACCATCGCCCCGAAGAGAGAGTGGAGAGCCACCGGTGCATGGAGGCTATAGATTGGCCCGGGCCACACGAGGGCTGGTTCCGGGCGCCAGTCCCACTGAATAGGGGTCTGGGGTCGGGATTCCTGTGGTTCGAAGATGATCAGCGGGCGCACCCAGTTGTCACCGTGGACGGCACGATATATTTGAATTGACCATGATAAGCTCCTTTGTAGCCCTGTGCATGCGGCTTAGGTAGTCAGTATTCGTAGGCGCTAGCGTCGATGGTTCGAACGATCGTTATAATTGGAACCAAACTTCGGCATCCCCAGTCAACCGGTGCCCCGGAATAGCTCCAAGGAGCCGCATTACGAGACACTCATTTGTCAAGAGCTGGTAATCGAAAATGGTTTCATCCAGAAAGGCGAATACGTTCCTTCTTTTGGAACCACTGATCATTTCGAGTGCATCGTGGACTGGAATGGAACGAATGATCGACAGGTCGTTCTGGGTCACGTGATCCTGCGTCAACGAACCGCGGAGCTTCTCTCCCCGTGGAGTCCATGAACTCTTGAGCTCGATCGCCTTGCATATGTGATGTCCATCGAAGTCGACTGGGCAACAGCCACCTCTGGTCCGGATGGCGAGGCCCTAGCTGAGCGTATCCGCTCGTTCGTCCACGACAAGTTCCAACAGGTGGCACTTCCGCGCTTCATCCGCTCAGTCCAGGTACATTCCTTCGAGTTTGGCACCGTCGCCCCGGACCTAGAAATCAAGGACTTCTGCGAGCCCTTCTCCGACTTTTACGAGGAGGACGACGACGATGATACTTCAGGCACCTCGGAAGAGCTCATGACCGAGCAATGGTCCCCTCGCGATTCGCCCTATGACGAAGAGATCCCACTTAGCCATGCCGCTCACAGCCCTTACAATCTCAGCCATCATCCATACCCCGGCGAGGGATATCAACCGCCCGCGCTTCGCTCGCCACTCCCTTTGGACCATCTCAACCCGCATTTCCTCCCCCGCGCCGGCACCCCAGGTATCCCGGGAGGCACATCAACGCTCGGCTACCACTTAATGTCTCTTGGTGGACTCTCCGGCACCCAAACACCCCTCGCAGCTGTGGCAGGCGGCACGCAATTCGCAAACGGCTGGTCCGATGCAGGCATGGCCCAGCCCGGCGGACCACGCGCAGCCCGGCCGTCTGTCTCCCAGCAACACCGTCCCGACCTCGACCTCGACACCACCCATTCCGCCTCCCGACCATCAACAGCGAATACTCTCCCATCACATCCCTCTCACGGGAAATCCGGCAGCAACGAGTCGAACCGCAATAGCATCGATCCGGCCGATGTCCCACAGCCATCCATTGAGCCAACAATTGACCCCTCCGCACCACTCCCCCCACGTATGCGCGAGCGCCGCCCGGAGGATTTTCAGATCCTCTGCCACGCCAAATATGCCGGCGATGTCCGTATGTCTCTGACTGCCGAGATTCTGCTCGACTACCCCATGCCCAGTTTCGTGGGTCTTCCGCTGAAGCTGAACGTCACGGGAATCACCTTCGACGGCGTCGCAGTCGTCGCGTACATCCGCAAGCGCGTACACTTCTGCTTCCTATCAGCGGAAGACGCGGACGCACTGCTCGGCTCCGAGGCAAGTCAGGGCAGCCAGAACCCCAGCGAAGATGGCCGGCCACGGTCTGTCGGGGACCAGAAGCGGCAGGGCGGCTTACTGCAAGAGATCCGGGTGGAAAGCGAGATCGGTCGCAAAGAAGATGGGAAGCAAGTGCTGAAAAATGTTGGTAAAGTAGAGCGGTTTGTGCTTGCGCAGGTACGCCGCATCTTTGAAGAGGAATTGGTTTATCCCAGCTTTTGGACATTCTTGATCTAGAGTTCGGATCTGGATCCTTGCGAGTTTATATGAATTCCTCCTTCGTCGATGCAGGACGAGTGATGTACAATTACGAATGTGTTACGATAGCAAACTCCATGATTTAATGACTCGGAAATTCTATCTTCACAAATTAAAATATCTTGTGTAGATAAAATATCATAATAACAATTGACAAGTGCTTCCAAGCTCCACAGCGCTATGGAGGCTGGTCGTCCCCGGTTGGATGATATCTGCCAATGACAGAACGATATTCGCACCCAAAGCAAGTCACTATCCCATGAAACATAGATTTATGAACAGCCGTCGTACCCAACTGCAGGAGAAATAATAGAGCCCGAAATTTACCTGGCGGGTGTAGGCAGCGACGAATTTCAGGTTCGAAAACCCGACAGTCCTGATCGAACATATGCCTCGGGCTCGATTTTAGGTTCAACCTTATGAGAGAACAGACTAAGAGTCCTTCTTCTCATTCTGATCGCCCTTGGTGGTCGAGACCTCGTCGCCGAGCTTGTGGTACTCGCGAGTCAGTCCCTCACACTGCTTCTTGAGAGTCTCGATATCCCGTTCCTTGGCCTCGAGCTCTTTCTTCAAAGCGCCAATCTCACCGGCCGAGCCGGCCTCCGCAACACGGGCAGAGTCCTTGCCCCCAGCTTTCTTATTACCCTCGAGCAGCTTGACGCGGTCCTCGAGACGGAGAACCTCGAGGATCATGATGTAGGTGCGGTTGAGGATCAGGGACAGGAAGAGCGTGAAGCCGCAGAGGTACATGTTGCGCTGCGAGTAGAACTTGCGGGCTTGCACCTCCATGCGGTCGGTACCAAGGTGTGCGGCTCTGGTATGTCAAATTAGCACTAGCCAGCGGAGAAGAACTACTGCCACAACTTACCCGACCGCGGGACCATCCTTGGAGAAGGCCGACAGCTCCTGCTGCACCCGGAAGACCCGGTTGACGCTATCAATGAACAGAATCAAGATGAAGATAAAGGTGATCTACTCCAGTTAACGATGCAGCCGACCACAGATTTCCAATAAGATCATACCTTCAAGCCATATTGTAGCTTTGCAATGATTGGGCTCTCCGAGATAAAGGCGAAAAGCTTGCGCTTGACGGTGAAGGGCAGAGGGATGATAAGGGCCAGGAAAACGGCCATCTCAAACACCAAAAGGAGAAAGACCTATGCATGGTATTTGCGTCAGTGGCCAAATTACGCAAAGGAATTGCTGGTGACCTCGTGGACGACCATCCGGCGGTCAGGTCATAAGGCTGCAGTTGCAGCTACCGCTTTACCGGTCGGACCACGGAAAAGAAAGCGGAAAAGAGACAGATTGCATACAAGACTGTAGTAGAGAGTCATATTGGCGAGGTTGCGTGGAAAGACGACACTTGAACGGATTATTCGTGCAGGTCGAAAGGGGTTGGTGGGGGGAAACTGGGAGCTAGTGTCAAGCTGGCCGAGTAAACAAACGCCAGCAGATGGATTGCTCGGGCGGTCAAGAATTGCAAGGCAACAGCAACCCAAGCGGCGAAAATGAGGTGGTCAGATTGGAGAACCGAGGGGGTTGGGGAAAGTGAATGAGCAAGTTGGACGTGGTCTTTTATGGGGAAGTTTTCCTGCTTCGGGGGAAGACGTCATCGACCAGGCCGCACGTGATGGCGTGGCCCTCGGGAGCTGTCATCGGATCTACAAAGTGGAGAGATGGGAATGGAGCTTGGCAATTCATGACAATGGGATATATATTCGTTTATGTACGCTAGTTTCTGGTTTGACCTAGCCTTCAGCTTCGGCCTCGTAGGCGTTCGACTTGTGCTTGGGCTCAAATCGGAAGTCCTTGTGGGCAGGTCCAAGGAACATCTCGCTGTGATAATGAATTAGTCGAAATTCAAGAGTAGAAAGAGGAGCTAGGAAGCACTTACGTGATCTTGATCCAGTCCAAGTAGTTCCCACTGGCCATGAGTGTCTCCAGTTCATTGCGACCACGGAAGACGGGGGGTCGATCCTGGATACGCGGAGGGAGATACTCCAGCAATCCGATGGGGACGTAGCGGTAAGCAAAGCTCAGCCATTCCAACAGAAATCGTCGAGTGGTGCCCACGCCATGTTCATCAGACCCCCAAGTCTCGAGTCCATACTTGGCAAACTTCTCGATGAGACCAAGACGCTCGGATGCGGATTTGTCCAGGTATTGCCCAGCCTGAATCTCCTCAAAGACCCATGGCTTGATAAGAGCGCCACGTGCAACCATAACCGAATCCACTCCGGCGTTGTTCACATGATCGTTGTAGTCCGTATGGGACAAGCAGTCGCCGTTTCCAAGGAAGTAGGTTTTCCCTCCATTTGGTAGGTAACGGGCATCGGGTTCACGAATTGTGTCAGAAACAAGGTCTGTTTTCTCATTCATTCGCTTGATCAGAGCAGCACATTCAGCGATATAGCTCCAGTCGGCCTTTTTGGTGTAGCGCTGCTGACGGCTTCGCCCATGCAGCGTGATGGCAGCAACGCCGGGAGGGCCAACATTCAGGAGACTAGATTCATGACCACCAAGAACCAAACGATCCACCAGCTTCAGTGCGTTGGGAGAGTTGTCCTTGGTCCCCATTCGGATCTTGGCAGTGATGGGGATTTCTTGAGAGACGGCATTCATGCCTCGGAGGATCTTCTCCAGTTTTGAGTGGTGATCCAGAAGCGCAGAACCAGCACCATCACGGAACACAAGCTCAATTGGGCACCCACAGTTCAAGTCAATAACACGGAGGTGGGGTGTGAATTTGGAAAGAACTTCGGTAGCCTTAAGTGCCAACCAAGGTTTGTTGGCAGCGATCTGTGCACCGAACTTGAAGTCCTTTGAGTTGTCGTATCCTTGAACAACATTGTTCCCGGGGGTGACGGTTGGCGGGAGCATTTCGGACTCGTGCGCTTTTAACAAGGTCCACTCCGATTTGGAACCCTGAATCAATGGCATACCCATGGCCATCTCGGAATAAGTGAACTGAGCCCCTAGATCCGTGCATAATCTTCGGAATGGCATGTTGCCTTGCGTAGTAAGAGGTGCCAAGGTTGGAGTCTCAGGTCCGAAGTAGATGCGCCGTTTTTCAGACGGGAGAAAGGGCGGTTCGGTGAATTGTGCCCGAAGCTCTTCCTTCTCCTGTTTGGCCGGGCCTTCTTTTGCTGTTTCATTCTGCGCCTGGTCAGTTTGCCCATTGGCACCTGCATCCTGATGACGTCCGTGTAATTGTTTCTCGAGTTCTTGACCCGCCGTATTAAGCCACTCATTAAAGGCATTGGCCCGGGGGGTTGTCTCGCGTTTGCGCGCGAGTGCAAGTTTATCGTCGTTGGAAATGATGTTCACAATCCCGTCGGCCGTTGCAAAGGGCACACGAGGCTTCGCCTGCTCTTTGCGCTCGTCGTCCTCCAGTAAAATAAGCTCCTTTTTACCATCCGCACCGTCTCTCTCGGTCGAGTGAGAGCCGACCAGGCGACACTTCCAGCCAGAGTAGCATTTCCCGAGAGCTTCCCACACGGGGCATCTGCCACCGAGAGTGGTCAGATCCTCGCGCTTATGTTCCTTCAGATAGGTTCGGAGGTCGTGTTCAAAGCGGCATTTCTCGCCAAACTGACAGGTTTCGGGGGAAAACTCGGGGCTGAACATTCTCGTGGTGCAAAGGCCCCTGGCATCTTTGGAGCTACCAAAGCTGCGGTTGGTGTTCTGACCCGTCGGTTTCTTCTTTCTGCCCTTCTTGTCCTTCTTTTCGCCATCACGCTCGACATGGGAGGCGGCCTCGGCCGAGTCATCAGCGTTGGTGTTGTCCTGAATCTCTGCTGCGGGTTTGATAGCGCGGGGGACCAGAAATCTGAAATTCTCCGAGTTAGCTTATTGTAAGCGCAGCAAATAATTGTACACCGTACTCGGCTTTGACGGGCGCGATCCCCCTCTCACGGGGAGATAGATCTTGCTTTCTGGGCTGGGAAGAGTCCTCCAGTCTTATTTTCTTGGAGGGCGGTTCCTCGGTTACGGGGCCGTCCATGTTGGAATCCAATGGGGGTTGACCCACTGGCTCTTCCATACTAGACATTGGGAACAGCCGGTTGTTTTAAAGCCTGAATGCTAAAGAATGAAAGGATCTCGAATTTTCAACTTCGGGTCAAATTTCGGCGGCGGGCGGTGGGGGAGTTTGCACCGGAGGGGAGAGCTATGATTGGTCACATCCACTTCATGCCGAGGAATGCTTAAATGGTAGTCATAGAGTGGCAGCAAGGATGGAAGTATCGAATAGAAGTAATATGAAATTGTCTAAACCATCCAGCCTCCATGAGATTGGAAAATTGGGGGCAGTCCATCCGGAGTTGTGATTACAAGCATCATAATCGTAAAAATACATATCTGCGGGGATTAAAGTTATCCGAAAATCCGAAGGATATATCATTTCATTGTATCATGACTCGGCTCTCTGTGTCGATATTCTTCCTACAGGAGAAACTTTGTGCTGGGTAATCGTAAACAGATATACCCGTATAATGTTTTCCTATGTAAATGGACAAAAACTCCAGGATTGATGATGATATTTGCATCGTGACATTTGAAGCATTCAAACTTGGACCGACTTTGTCGCATCGAATCCGTTGGCCTGGGAAAAGTAATAACCCCGCTGATTACTCACAACCAGCTTTCCCGTCTCCTCATCAGTATAGTGGGTATTATAATGCGTATGGCCAAATGCCCACAAGCGTACTCGAGGATTTGTCCAACATTCTTGGGCCGACAGGTCCGTCGCAAAGCCCGACGAGAGTGGACTTTTCATGTGCCTCGGGTCGACAGCGCGGGCATCACTCGTTACAGGGCTGTAGTGCGTAAAAATCACAATAGTACGCTGGGGCTCACAGGCGGTGATAGATGTAACCTGTTCATTCAGCCATTTGAGATCAGCCTCGTGGGCAACACAATGGTCGTCAACCGTCCAGTCATCAATATGATAAAAGTCATTAATGCCAAAGCTGACGTCCTCTCGATGTGTCTCTGAGACCCGCGAGTACAGGGTGCAGCCTAGGACTGTCAAGGTTGGCGAGAGGTCATATTGAGTTTGGTCCAAGAAGACAAATTTGCCTGTAGATCGAGACTGAGACGAGCGTCGTTCATCAAGAAGATCAGAGAAATGGGCGAGTTTCTGCCTTGTCTGTCCCCAACTTGAATACCAGGGCTCGTGATTCCCTAGCAGGAAAAACACAATCTCGAACTTGGGCAGCTGAGCTTCAATGAATGCGAAAAACTTGTCATCCTTGACCACTCCTATGTCGCCAAGCAATGCTAGGTAGGGTGCACAGGGTGGGATCTCGAAGATATCGTAGGCAGCTGGATTCTCGAGATGCAAATCCGACACGATCTGGAAAGTAGCCATTGGGAGACAGTGGAGAAGTGTTGCCACCGGACGTTGTGGACAGCCCAACCTCGACCCAATCAGAGCGCGTCAAGCCCGGTGACGTGTGGCATAGTGGCGGTGCAAAACACATGTGGCGGTGCGTTGACCTCATGGCTGTTATCTGAGCGCCCAGGCAGGCTCATAAGAGCGCCCCTCCCTGGGCTTGGCTGGTGCCCGCAGCTACTATTTCTCCTCTCGCTTGCTCATTTCTCTCCTAGCCCGTGTCAGAATCAGATATCTGGCTTCTATCGTTCGATCTTTGGACAATAATCTATCTGGGGACACGGCCGCGAAGTCACCGCCTCCCTTATCCGCGTTATCAGTCAAGTGCCTTGGATTGCGGGACACTGGGTTCGTGCTTGAATCCATATCAAGCATCATGTCGGGCACAATACACGATCCGCGACTGCTCTACAGTGTGAACAACATCCGTGCCTTCCATATCCAAGATGGCGAGGAGCAAGAGCTCACGCCATCCGGGCCTCAAACCCTCTCGTTGCTAATGGTCCCCACGGCGGCACCACCAACACCATCCGGTGCGGGCACTGAGACACCCGAAGAAGATTTCTATCTTCATCTCTATCTTCCACCGGAGCTGGATCTGGCGCTACCAGCCACCACCCAGATTTTTCATCAGCCGCCCGATAGCTATCTGATCCCGCGCTGGGATATGGCCCCTGACGTCGGCGCCTTCATTCGAATCCAATTCCCCGGTATCGGCAATGGCGCCGACAAGGTAACCCAAGATGACATTGATACCTTCGAGACCATCCTCGCGCAATGTACTGCCTTTCTTGATCGTGCCCCAGCCCCCTCCAAATCCGACACTCCCGCTGCATACAACCCCGCCGATTACGCGCCCGGTGAGGGGTACATCTCCTCAGGGGACTCCAAAGGTGGCAATACGCACGGGAAGATCGTACTGGTGGATGAGGAGGACGGGAGCGTGGTCGGAGAATTGGGCGAAGGTTATGACGTGAGAGAGGATCCGGATGTAAAACCTGGGTCGAAGCGTGAGAATCTTCCCCCGTCTTTCACTGAGATGCGCCCCATAGCTAATACTTTCCTCAACAGGACCCGTCGGAATTGAGCTTCCAGGGGAAGGCCAGGGAAATCGCGTGAATGTCAGCAATGTCTCCGAGGAATATCTGGCCATGTCGCGACACCCCGCCTACAAAAACTCAACGATAGTCCAGACCTCGGCAACTGCATCTCGTTTGATCGTTGCGACTTCTACGTCTCTGGCCAATATGCTCACCAGTGGCGCTGAGGGATTCACCAAGAAGGTGAAGCCTAACCAGAAGCCCCTGACCTTTTCCGATGCGGCGCATGCACGCATCCGGAAGGTTGGCACGTTCTCGCATGGCGCCGCCGATCTCTCCTCGCGCACCATCGGACAGGTGGAGCGCGTGGCACAGAATCTCGGTGCGTCACTGGCGCGAAAGGATACGAAGCCGAAGAGCTTCGACAAGAGCAATCCGCAGTCGGACTACAAGCCCGGTGTGCTGAATAAATCGATGATTGCTTTTTCCACGCTGGCGGATGGGATCGGGGAAGGCGCGCGCAACATGCTTCTCACGGGCTCTGCCGCGGCTAGCACGATGATCGGCCATCGCTATGGGGCCGAGGCGGGCGATGTTGCGACCAATCTCACGGGCGGCATCAAGAACGTTGGTCTCGTGTACATCGATGCCACGGGTGTAAGCCGACGCGCACTGCTCAAGTCCGTGGCCAAGGGCATGGTGGTTGGGCGAATGCGCGACGGACAACAGGTGGTGGTTGGTGGAGGTGATGGCGGCGACCTCGGCGTTGCTGGCAACGAGGCCGGCCCTTCTGGCCATGGGGCACGGGATCCAGTTGCTCGGCGGCCTTCACCAAACCCCACTCCACCACCTGCATACGATGCATCAGGCATCTCGCTTGGTGGGACACCAATGCCAGGGGGGAAACGGTAGCAGCGATGAGGATGATTGGGTTGATTTGATCTGACTATTAACGTGCCTTTTCTTTTCTTTTTCCAACCTTCTTTTTCTTCCTTTTTTTTTCTTCCCTCCTCCAGGGATGGCGCATTAGGTGGATCAGTGCGGATTTCCTGACGATCTGGGCCGGATGGTGTATATACAGTGACGATAACGCCTCAATCCAAGTTTCAGAGAGCCATTGGACCGTCGCTCGGTGTGTTTCTTCACGAGATCTTCGAGCATCTGTGTGAGACCTGGAGAATCTAAGTTTCGGCCGGGTGGGACAACGCGCGCGGTTCGGCGATATTCTTGCTCGGCTGAGACCCCCCTTTGGGGCTGACATACGGAGTACGGAGTAGACCAAGCGTCATCGTCATGGCAGACTACGGAGTAGATCACCCTTGAGATAGAGAGCAGGTCTTCGATCGCGTCAGCGATGTGACCTCGATTGGACGAGAGGGCGCGATTCCGCCCAAGTGCCAACGCATCATCCGCCGTGACAGCTGGCCGGTCCACCGCATCCCATACGGAAGGGTGGGTGTGCCCTGCTTACGGTGGACGATCGTCGCGACCATCTAGCTTTATGTTTTTCTTTTTCCCCCTCTGTTTCCCACGCAATCGAGAGTTAGTAGTAGTACGACTCCAGACCTCAGTGAAACGTCGTCAGGCTTTCCGTGACGCATTGCAATCCTGTGGGAGATGCTGCGGTGCCGTTGGGTGGAGCATGGTGGAGCGAGGTTTAGCGCGCGGGCGCCCAAATCCAGGAACGGGATTCCGCACACAGTGGGAAGCTCCAGCGTTACAGCAGCTCGCGATCTGCTCGATCGGGAGAACCTTGGGTCAAATTGCGCCTCAACCGTGGTGTGGACATGATCAGGGGAAGGAGTCGGAGAGTCATCCATACGATGACAAATCCGGGGGAGTGAAGTCACCGAGTACTCCCGAGTACTCCGTAAAGAATCCATTATTTGATTCCAGCCACCAGCATAGACAGGTCATGGAGTGCTCTCCCATGGACATGATCAATGCGACTCGAGATCCAGTGTCTGGGGGCGTAATGACGATCGTCACGGCTAGCGAGCAAGCCCACTTTTCAGCAATTCGAAACCGCCGGTGCCCGTTTCCCAGTTCTTCCCCCCCCCCCCCTTTTTTCCTTTCGTCTTTGAAACGGGGCACAAAAGCTCTCTTTGATGCTCGGGTGGGTTCGAGCTTCAAAGCTCTCGATCGGGTATCCTCAATGCTTGCGACCTTTGTAATTCTTGGGCTGTATCGGGCCATCTGGACCCTCGGGCCTCTCCTGGACTTGTTCTATCAGCGGAGGCAAGGGATACGGGATTGACATGGAAGAAGCTCGAGAGTAGACGTGGAATTCAATACAAATTCTTTTTTTCTATTATCATAGACGAACCCGCTGGACTTTGGACTCTGTACATTCGTAGCCGCTTGTGAGAAAAGAAATCCTTGACCCGCTCCCCCAGACTAAACGAGACTAAGACCATCCTGTGTATCTGAACCCAACCACTCTCCTTCTCCTCCATCCTCCCCTTGTCGACCCCGTTGGGCCTGCTCTCTCGCGGCCTCGTTTCGTTGTTTTTCTTCCGTCTCGCCTCACCACCCTCCCCTTTTTCCCTCCCCGTGGGTGGTCGGTTCCCACCTCCTCCCCTCGCGCCCCCTGTCCGCGCCCCTCCGTGCCCTGGATTCGATCATGTTGAGCTTCGGTCGCAATTGAAGCTCAGATTGTCTTGTCGGGAATCTCGTGTCTGAGACATTTTCTGGCGTTTGTTTTCCCCAGTTCTCGGACAACGTGCGGGCTTTCTAGAGGGAGGTGTCTACCGTGTGTAGAACCACTGCAGTGCAGGTACCTTCTTGCTGGCCTCTTTCTGCTTCGACGACGCGTCATTCGGTCGGGACTGTGTCGCGATCCGATCTCCTAGGTGGATTTCGAGACCTGGTGTTCGATTGCACTACATTACCTGGTATGGCATTCCTCCCCTTTGGGTCCCCCTCATTCCTCCCATCGAAGCTTCGATTCCCTTTCTTTGATGGGCCACATTTTTCTTGATTATCCGATAAGCATTGTGGGGGATCTCGTTCGAACGCGCTGACTTTCATAGCTGCGAGGCCAAGGTCGACACTCGGTGAGTGCGACCGAACGAACCTCCCGCCAAACACCCTCGGGAGCGGTGTTCCCTGCGCGTCGTGTCCGCCATTGGCCCTAGCTTTTTTTTTTTTTTTTCTCTTCCCTCTTCCTTTCTGTTGACACCCCTCTGAACCCAGCCCTCCAGAGGCTGTTGGGGTTGTTACCTTCGAAAAAGCCAGCTGCTTTTTCACCTTCATCTCAATAGGTATGCCGCCGCGAAACGCCCCGCGCGATCTCATTTGTGCCCCTTATGTCAGGTTTTCTAATGATCACTAGCCGTGTCGGAGGCTGGTCCTGATCAGCTTCTATCGGCTATGAGCGCTTCGCATCAGCCGGCTCTGCCACTCCCCGCCCATACATCGCCAGTCTCGTCTCACACGACTTCTCCGCCCCAGAAGAATGCGCGCGCCAATCACCCGGACATGCTAGGCACACCGCCCGTTCCTCCCCCGAGGACATCCTCGGCCCACCACAGTCGCCGCAGTCCCAATGGTCAGTCAAGAGAAAAGGAGAGTTCACGCCATGGGAAAAGTCGTTCCGACCGCAAGGAAAACCGCGATCGCACCCGAGACGATCGCAACGGCAAAAGTCGATCTCGGCGGGCTGAGCCTCTGGAGGAGACAACCCGCGATCCCCGATCTCAAGTTTCTCCGCCAGTATCCGACCCTCAAGCCGAGTTTGACCTAGCACACAATAACCATGGTGCAATGAAGGAGTCAAGTGCTGTGATCAATTCGGTCCAGGTCAGTGATCCGGTGGTGGACCGGGAAAGAGAGCAGGTCCGACAAGTGGGTGCATCATCTGCTCCCGCAGAAGCCGCCGAGCAAGGCCTCGGAATGGCCAGTGGCGGTGAGAATCCGGAGGACGGAGCGCGTGGGCACCGCAGTCGCCATGATTACAGCAATGGCAACACCATCAAGCGGAAGGAGACGACATTCGGCCACTATATCCTCGGGCAAACCCTCGGCGAGGGTGAGTTCGGAAAAGTCAAGTTGGGTTGGAAGCGAGACGGTAGTATCCAAGTTGCCATCAAGCTCATTCGCCGAGAATCCCTGGGCTCCAACCCCAGTCGACTGCCCAAGATCTACCGTGAAATCTCCATCTTGCGTGATCTGGCCCACCCTAACATTGTTCGCCTGCACGAAATGGTGGAAACTGACCGGCATATCGGAATTATCATGGAGTACGCTTCCGGTGGTGAACTATTCGACTATATCCTCAACAACCGCTACCTCAAGGACAACTCTGCGCGTCGATTATTTGCCCAATTAGTCTCCGGTGTGGGGTATCTACATAAGAAGGGTATTGTCCATCGTGATCTCAAGCTGGAGAACCTGCTTCTCGACCGGAATCGCAACATCATCGTCACTGATTTCGGATTTGCGAACACTTTCAACGCCGGGGACCAGTTGGACGAGGAAATCGAGTACAACCTCACCAATAAGGAATATGTGAAGCGGAAACGCCTGGACAAACCTGGCCCGGATGGGCTACGCAGAGGCGATCTGATGCAAACGAGTTGCGGAAGTCCTTGTTATGCAGCTCCCGAGCTGGTCGTGAGTGATTCGTTGTACACCGGTCGAAAGGTGGATGTGTGGAGTTGTGGTGTGATTTTGGTACGTTTCATTGACCTTGCATGAGAGACTCAAATCACTAATTTTGCGAGTAGTACGCTATGCTGGCTGGCTACCTTCCCTTCGACGATGATCCCGCCAACCCAGACGGCGACAACATCAACCTCCTGTACAAATACATCGTCACAACTCCGCTCACCTTCCCCGAATACGTCACACCACACGCCCGCGACTTGTTGCGCCGTATCCTTGTTCCTGATCCTCGGAAACGGGCCGATCTTTTTGAAGTTGCTCGACACAGCTGGCTGAGCGAGTACTCGCACATTGTCTCGCATATCACTAGCAGCACAACAAATGTGGCTGACATCGCCAATACAACAATCCCCGCTGAATCGCAGCCCGAGGCCCCGACTCTTGCCCGCAGTGCTTCTGTCCGGGAACCGCCCAAGTCACACCAGAGTTCTGTACCGGCTGTTGGTGGGCTTAGCCACCACGCCGGTGATGTTTCTCAGGATTCGCCGAGTGAGAAGTCAAAGACTTCTAGAGATGCCAAAAGGAGAACCGTACAGGTCGAATATGTTGCACCTCAATCACAGACCACCAGGGGTGAATCTCAAACAGGCGCTTCTCGCAGCCAGGGTCCTGTTTCCAAGGAAACTCAAAAACCCAAGTCCACCACAAGAACAGCCCCGCCTCTTTCCCGACCCATTGAGAAGCCACCGGTCAACTATGACAAGCCTCTTCCACCTCACTTCCCTCGTTCCACTTCGGACAATGCAGCATTGAGTGGAATCCAGACATCGGCTGTAGCGCCTTCGGGAGCGCGCCCAACGACGGGTGGCTCCATGGCATCTGTCAACACTGGCCGCCTGCCTTCTCGTGGCTCATATGGGCAGCCGGTTGCACCGCTGGTTACTGCGGCCAATACTGAAGGTCGCCTGGCACAACCCAGGAGCGGACAATTTTCGTTCCCACAGAACCCTGCGCAGTCATCTAATCCGTCCATCGGTCGCCCTAGCACCCAGCAATTGCCATCGGCGTTTAACCCAACCCCCCGACAGGAACCGCCAGCCAAGGGCCATAAACGGTCGAACACGATTTCGAGTATCGGCGAAAAGATCTTCGGACGATCCGCTTCTCTTCTGGGCGGTCGTAGCCCCCAGAATACTGCTCCTCGCACCCGACAAAACAAGCGCTACCCGCCGACCAGCATGAAGGAATCATTGCCTCGGGAGGATTCACGCACATCCATTGATTCCCGGCGCTCTGTGCAGCACTCTCACGGTCGCAAGGCAAGCGAGGCAGGTGGCGAAGGCCGACCCCGTCGATTCTCGCTACTCCCACCCTCTTTCTCGTTCCGAAACTTCTCATCTGGACGAGCCCAAACTCCCGAAGAGATCACTCAAACTCCACGCCCTGTGGAATCTCGCAGCCAGCAACGCCCGGCTACTGGTCCTGCTCAGAGCCGCCCGCGCGGGACGAGCTACGGCACACAAGACGCCATGGGTATTGTCAACGAGGGACCTTCGGACGAAGTCCACGGTGATGTGAAGCCAAACGAACCCGAGGAATCGCTCAGTTATGAAGCTCAAATAGACCAGCAATTTGCTGAGCTTGGATCTCGCTTCGAACAGGGCCAGGATTCCTTCGGTATGATCTCTTCCGGTCACGCCTACCATGACCCCGACGACCAATATTCCGGGTCGCACCGTGCCTACCAGTCTAAGCCGAACTACTATGACGATGATTACCACGGCACTTATGATAGCTTCCCTCGCCAGTCAATGCAAGCTGGACGGCCAGGACGTGGGCCCAACGTGCTGCAGAAGAACCATCGCAAGTTCGCCGATGCCTACGAGCATGAGTCTCACCATTCTGGAAGCTCTGGGGCTGCTCGCAAGGTGATGGACTTCTTCCGGCGTCGGGCCAAGTCGCGAGCCGGGGATGACCGGTGATCTGTCCTATACAGAGTCGAGTCTTCAACAAAACCTTGACCCGCTTTCCATGGTCTGAAGCTTTTAATGCCAGGCAGGTCAAGGACACCTTTAACTCCTATCCCTTTCCTAGGCCTTCCTCTCCCCTTCTTGAGTGAAAAGAGCAGCGAGGTTGTTTGGTTCCCCATATGATACCCTGCTTGCTTTCGACCACCCTTTGTTTGTTGTGCATGGAGCGATTCTTCTTCATCCCCCGGGTGTTTGATTAATTATCTAGCATGTTCGTTTCCTTTGTCCGAATACATTTTCCCTTTTTTCTTTTTGCTTAATGTCTCTATTTTCGTTTTGCATCTTTTCGTGTGATTCTCCCTTGCCTTCTCCTGTGACTATTATCCCTGACTGTAAACTGATGTTGTCCAGAGCCATATTCTTCACCCCCTGCCCTACCTCCTATTGACTTTTGACGTTCTAAGCTTTTTGTCCTTCCTGGGGGTTGTTTTGAACGATAATTGAACTTCTGTGACATCAAAGGCCTGGCCTGCATCTTGTTGCCGGTATTTGGTTGGCCCTCTTATCTGGAGTGGCGTCTTCCCTGGCCTTGTCAAGGAGCTCTCCGGGGTTTAGTTTCGGTCTGTTTTCTCATGGTCCAGTACATGGACTTTGTCCGGGTTGTCAGCTTGGTGGTCTTGATGAATTTTTGCTCGAGGCGAGCTTGTAAACACGGTGCTTGCTGCACATACTGCTAGGGATTCATGGAATATCTAATGTTACATTCGATATGCAGTATACATGTAAAGATGTAGAGGTGTCATGCTACTCGTTCATCACTTGTGTCTGTAGGTGTTCAACCTGGACCAGATCCGCCTCTCGATTCAAGCTTGCAACTTCGGCCGCAGCGAAAGGAATGCCTTCTGCCAACCGCCGTTCCTCCGTAATCATCTCAATCTCTCCGGGGAAGTAGATGCGGTCCACCCCGACCATCTTCTCCGAGTCCACCACGCGACGGTACAGATAGTCCATCCTCTCCTTGAACTCATCCATCGACATAAACAAGTCCGGCTTGATAGCCACCAGGAAATGACCAACATCCGCCGGTCTGGACGGGTCATAGGGGTTCGTAACATGGCCCGCAAACGCCGCACCCGAAAATACCCCGGAGAAGACATCCATCATAATCGACAACGCCGACCCTTTAGGCCCGCCCATGGGCAACATCACGCCCTCCAGTGCCTTGGCCGGATCCTCCGTGCGATTCCCATCCTTGTCCAACGCCCACTCCAGCGGAATCTGCTCACCCCGCCGCAGCGCCTTATAGATCTTGCCTCGCGCCGCAACCGAAGGCGCCATGTCCAGGATAAACGGCCATTCCTGCCCACCGGGCGCACCGCACGCAATCGGACTCACGCCCATCAATTTCTCCTTCCCACCCCACACGGGTAGCGCGGGCGACGAGTTTGTAAACACCAACGACATCATCCCCGCCTCGAGCGCCTGCTGCACCAACCACGCCGACATCCCGAAGTGATTCGAGTGCTTAACAGATACCATGCCCATGCCGAAAGTCCGCGCCATGTCAATCGCGCACGCCATGGCCTTGTGCGCCGCCACAAAGCCAAAGCCATTGTGGCCGTCGACCTGCGCGGCGACGGGTGTGATCTGGCGCAGTGTTGGTGTGGCGCTGGCGTTGAGCGCGTTTTGTCGGATGCGCTCCATGTATGAGGGGATGCGGTTGCTGCCGTGTGTGTCGACGCCGCGGAGATCGGCGGCGACGAGGCATTTGGCGACGATGGCGGCGCTGTCGGGCTGTGTGCCGTTTGCAATGAGGATTCGTTGGACGAAGTCTTGTAGATGTGTGGGGTTGATGAGATGCATTGCTTGGGATTGGGTCGCGTCTGCCATTGCGCTTAGTTTTATCTTTGGCGAGCGTCTTCAGGCTGGTGTGTATTTTTTTGGTTTCAACCTGTTTCAACCTTGGAAGGATTGGGAGGGAATTGGTGGCTAGCGCTGGTGATTTATAGACGTGGAGAACGTTGGGGATGCGGATGTGCCCCGCGTCGACGGAGCGCAGCCGAAAGTTGTCGGCGAGGGCGGATAGTCGGAGTTGACGTGTATTGGAGAGGCGTGGTTTTTTATAATTTAATACGGTCTTATTGAGAGACACACTGCGGGTGTTTACAGTGTCATTTTATTTTTCGAATATGTATGGATATTGCGCGCATGGAGGTGAACTCAAGATAGCCTTCCAGTTTTATATATTGACCGTCAACCAATGAGAAAAATAGATAAGAAACATATATTATTGGATTTCAGCACGAGATAGACCACCCCGGTAACCCATTTGAATTAGTGAAAGTTCCTTCGGAGTTGTCCACGGCTAACTACCATAGACCACAAGTTCGGGCCTGTAAAGCAATGAACCTAAGGTTAACCTCCGGCTTCGAAGCTTTTGCTTTGTATAATGATGGCCCTTTTGTATCAGTGTGGAGTCTACTGGGCGTATAACTCAGTTGGTAGAGTGTTCGCTTTGCATGCGAAAAGTCTGGCGTTCGAATCGCCATTCGTCCATTTTTTGCCCCCGATTAGTTTTTGATCCCCATAGCTCATTTCATACCCGAAATTCAGACCCGACTAGATAAAGCGGACCAGTACCTAAAATTCGCCTCTAGGATAACGCAGTTGATGCTCTGCCAACCAAAGTCTCGATAATGCGTATTCGGAGCTCGAATACGAGGCCCTCTGATCCCTTCCTATTCAGACATACACAGGCACGTGATGTACTATGTTCTCGAGGCAAATTGAGGGTTTATAGGGATATTTCGCATCTCGGATGACACCGAGGGCTCTAAAAGAACCGTCAAAGCCAATATCCCAAACAGGCCCCTACAAATAGACGGCAAATCTCTTCGTAACCATCTCGGACTCCTTGACTTCCATGTGAAGGTGGATCTGCGATCGACATCGCCTCAAGGCCCCGTGGGGAACCAGACTGGCTTGGGTTAAAAACTGCCACTCCTCTCAAAATGCGCTCTCCTCGGTGATGTTGTGTCTCGACAGCAGCTCTTCTTTAACGCATGCTTGCCTGATCCTACGAATTACGCCTCTGTACTCCTGTTATGCGATACTAAGTACAATCCAACGACGTGCCGCGGAAAAGGGGCAAATTCCCCGAGAAAGTTTATCGCAATCGAACTTAATCTCACCATGTCCAAATCCGACCCCGAGCAGAGCTCAGGCACCGATGATGCCAATGATGCGACCGCGGCGCCGGCGACCAAGCCGACCTTCTGGCAGCGATTCAAGGCGCACATGAAGAAATGGTGGTGGGTTTATTTGATCGCACTGTGCTGCATCGTTTTAGTGGTGGTGCTTCCAATGTAGGTCTTTCCATCGCTGGAATCCAGGGTTATCGCTAACATACGCAGCGTCTATGTGGGAATACCTCATTTCGCCAATGACTACATAAACAAATATGAATACGACGAGACTGGCCTTGCCATCACCAATCCCCGACCCGATGCATTCCACGTCAAGCAGAAGCAGAAACTTAGCATGGGCGGAGGTTTTAGTGGCAGTGGATATCTGACTGCATTTGATGCCGCCATTCGAACTAAGGGCGGCGAGACTTTTGCTGTCTTTCCTGTACCCCAGATCGAGTTCAACAACGGCGCCACCCTTGATATTGATCAAGATCTCGACATCTCTTGCGTCGACTGTCTTTCGCGACTGGCCATCGCTGCCGCCACTGACCAGAAATTTTCGGTGCTCGTCACGGGAAAGCCCGATTTGAAGTTCGGGGCGCTTCCCACGGCTCATTTGGATATTCATAAAGCCATGCACATGGACGGTAGGTTTGTCCGTCCCGCGACGTGAGACTTGGCTGATCGAAGGTATATTCAACATGCAGGTTATAATGTCACTGGTGAGCCCATACGGAATTTCCTTTTGATGCAGTTCTGACCATGCTGTAGAATATGTGAACACGGACGGCACGTTTAATGTCACTAGTCTTGACCTCCTCGATCCCCCCGTCGATGGATACAACTTCAATGCCACCATTGCTCTGTCGAACCCTACCCCATTTACTGTTGAGATGGTAAAACCAGTGCCTTACCACATTTGACTGCAGACAAGCTAACCTGCCCAGGGCCATGTCACATTCAACCTCACTATGGGAGGCTCCGCACTTGGATATGTGGACCTCCCCAATCTCACCCTCCACCGGGGCAACGGCACCACCCAAGTCCAGGGCAACGTCGACAAGGCCATGCTCACGAAAGAAGCCCTGGGAGATGGGCATGAGCTAGGGGTTGTCACAATCGGCGTCCATGGCCACAGCTGCGAGTATAACGGAAAAGACATTCCATACTACACGGCCGCCATTAAAGCGGTCAATGCGTCTGCACAGATTGATCTGTTACAGTACGCATCGAGCTTGTTTCATCACGGAAGCTAGGATATTTCGAAGCAAAAATTTCACTACACAAAACAAATCCACTGGATATAGATATAATATGACATAAACAAAAAATGACAAGAGTGAGGTTCGAACTCACGCCTCTTTCGAGACACGGAACATTAATTCTCCTAAACCGTGCGCCTTGGACCACTCGGCCATCTTGCCTAGACTGTGGGGCCAACAGTGTTTTGTCAATATCAACCTAAAGGCTCGATTCCCAGCTTCTCCAGCCTTCCACGTTTCAAACTTGGCGAAGAATAATGGCCCACTTACCAAACTCGCGACATGCTGACCCGCCGTGGAGGGCCCAAATCTCGGTCCGGGTGCAGAACTTGCAAGCAAGTTTGCTCTACTGTGGTTCCTAGTCCCCCCACTGACCACCGTGCAGAATCCGCAGGGTCAAATGTGACGAGGAAAGGCCGAGGTGTCATCGTTGCACGAGCACGGGACGAAAATGTGACTATGATGATCGCAAGGCATCTTACTCGGGGACAGCCTCACTGTCGGATATATTCCCTGTATCAACACCCTCGTTGCTACCAAATACGGCCCAACGGGAGCGCCGCGCATTCCAATATTATTTCCAACACGCCGCGCGACATCTGACGGGCGGGATCAACGTCGACTTTTGGACAGCGGTGGTGCCGCAAGTCTGCCGCAGTGAGCCGGCCGTATGGGATGCCATGATTGCCATCAGTGCTCTATTTGAACATCCCAGCCAGTGCCTCGACTTTTCCCTGTTACGAAACACAAGTGCACCAGAGCATGTTCTCAACCAGAATCAGCAAGATGCGCTGGCGTGGTACGCGCGTTCCATCTCCGGTATACACTCGCAGATCGAGCGTGGGTGTGCCGATCCATACATTGCACTTGTAAGCTGCGTTCTCTTTATCTGTATAGAGACATCCCAGGGACGCATGGAAGAGGCGCTGGAGCTGTTTCGGCAAGGCGTGAGCTTGATCCTCGATCTGCACATGCAAATTAGTCTCGGACAAGTCTCGGCTTCTAAGAGAATTTTCCTGGAAAGTACTATAATACCTCAGTTTGTACGCCTCGGGACCATGGCCCTCGCAATCGCGGGCGTCCAAGCCAGTGCGGTCTTTGCTCTGGCAGAAACCCGTTCACGGCCAACCTTTCCATCCATTGATTGTGCAAGATCTGCCATTACTGTCCTTTCGGCAGAAGCTATGCTTTTCAACCGCGAAGCCAGTGACTACCTGAAAGGGGTCCAGGGAGACTCGGCTGTAAGCCCGGGGATGTTCGAGCGACAAGAGGATCTCCTGACCCGACTCGATCATTGGCGTGAGGCTTACATTAGCTTCTGCCATAGTCATGACGCAGAGGGTTCGACCCCAGAAAAGACCGAGTCGATTCTTCTTGCCTATTACGCTGCCTCCTATATCTATGTCGCTGGATGTCTCACTCGACGTGAATCCATATATAACACCTACCATAAGAAGTTTGAGATGATTGTGGACCAAGCTACACTGAGCCTCAACGCTTTGGCGGGACCAAAGGGCGTCCAGCCCCCATTCACTTTCGAGATGAGCATCGGGCTTCCGTTGTCTTTGGTGGCGCTTAAATGCCGCGAGCCAATTTTACGCCGAAAAGCCCTGGGCCTCTTACGCCGGGCGCCTCCAATGCAGGGGTTCTTCAAATGCACCCCGATGGCTCTTCTAATCGAGAACTTGATGATGCTTGAAGAAGGCTACACCCTCGCCCTTCGAGGGCCTTCAGATTTATTGGGCAATGGAAATATCGGAGACCAGTCGAGTGCGCCTGTATCGACAACAGAGCAGCAGGGTGCTAAAGTGACATCAATTCCTACTTCGATCCCCGAAGAAGCCCGTATATGCTTCTACGGTGTTTTCCGACCGAGCAATGGTCTACCACCAAGCATCAAAGAAGAAGATTTCGCCAGATATAATTGTGGCCCAGACCAGCTTTTTCTGGAAATTGCGCGGAATCGATACGATGGTCCTAGCAATACATGGTACCCCGTCCACGAGGTTTTACCATTAGGAGGATGAATACTATGAAATGGCCTGACTTGCTCCCCACCCTAGTAAACCTCATCACCAGGCAGTAAATTATCCCGACGCCTGCTTCCAATACCACGACCAAAACGGCAAATCATTTATGGGTTTTCTCGGTAAGGGAGCCAAGGATAAACTTTCACCGAGCGAATGCTACAAGAATAATTATCCACAAGCGGGCGGCAGACCCGGTTTGGCGGGCATAAGATGGTGGCCTAACGGACATGGCCCATGACGATAGCAAGCAATACACCCTTCTACATCTCTCCAGGTTGCACTATAGACATAGCGGTGTCCCCAATCCCAGCGCTGCTGCGTGAGCGAGGCAGTGTATGCAGCTCGCTGGCTCCCTCCTCGTGGTTACTGTGTGGGTGGTTGTTCCGCCCCGTCCGTACTGACCGGTCCCGACTCGACAATATCCATGAATGCCAGGACCGAAGGGTCCCCCTGAGTCCAAACAACATCGATCAGAATCCTCCGGATCTTCCACAGCCCATCATCGCCCGGTACAAGGTCGGCCGAGTATCTCGTTCCCGCGAGAAATTTCGGCCCATTGGCCTCTTTGCCGCGACCTGGGGGGCAATGCTGCGCCCTCCCGACTGCAAAGTATTTGGCGGTCTTTCCATCATCCGCAATCTGCACGCGCGGGGTGCCCTGGATGTGGGTAGTATCCATCGGGGCGACATGGTCGAAGATTTGGGTGCGGATCTCGCTGATGCCCTTGATGGCTGGCATACCGCTGTGGTTCTCTTCGAAGAGGGCTTCTTCGTCGTTAGGCAGGAAGGATGAGTTAAATAAGTCGACATCGTGGGTGTCAAAACTATGGAATAAGCGCGATAAGGCATCGATAACGGCTTCGCGGGGTGTGAGGGAGTTGAGGGTGGAAGGGAGTGACATGTTAACAATCGTAGGTAGTGGGTGTTTTCTGGAGCAGATACGTATAGATGGAAAGAATCTTTGGATTTGATGGAGGATCCCCGATATATATTATATGGCGTGGACAGCCGGCCTTTGCCCCCGCGTTAGAGTTTAGCACGCAAGGACACGAGCCATAGGACATTTTGAAACCGTTATCGTTTTGACGTTACTCATTTGTGGCTATTCGCTTGTGAAAACTAGCTCGTGGCACACCTACGAGTTCCGACAGGCGACCTACAGATATCATACATTCTGACATGAAAATTTGTTTAAAACAGTCTCCGCGGTTTGAAGTCGAGGGGGAGAGGGGGGGGGGGGGGGGGGGACGGGTAGGGGCCCTAAGCCTGAAGGTAGCCCCCGGGGCCGCACTCACCCCCGGGGCGATACTAAGCCCAAACAAGGGTGCCAAGCTAGCCACCCCCATGCCAAAGGACTTCCTGATGGACCCCTGAGCATCCAATCGGAATACGCCTCAGCTTGGGGATATATTTTGTCACCGCACTTGCCCACATTCCCTATTATCAATTATTCATCCTCGTTGCTCCCCATGTTCCCTGGAAACACTTGCTGGCCCAGGTCAAATTGACACCCTCATTATAGCCAGTAACCATTTTTGCAATTTTCGAGGAACCTATACCTTCTAGCAGTCATTTTCGGGTGGGTCTTCGTACTCAAGTACATAAATGAAGCTGGATTGGATGGTGGGCTCCTGTCGAAAAAGTCATAGTTACCCGTGGACAGAGAGTCAGTTTCATTAGTCAGCCCAAAATATGCGCGGCCTTGGTCCACCTTGCGAAAAGTTTTCTTAATTTGACGTTTGCAAGAACTATACCAGTACACATAATTGTATCTTGCGTTATTCCACCTCGGGTGTCTGATGTCTCTGTGATCGTGCTTTTTGTTTCTTCTGGTGATGATATTGCTCCTCAATCATAGAAGAAGATGGTGAATGCTTCAGTGATAGAACTATTGATCGAATTCTTTGTTGGCGCCGAAGAATCATGGTGAAAATGACGACAGACCTGATTGAATTTGCTCTTACGCCCACCATATGATCAGACTAAAACACCGAAGGTTCAAAAGATTGATTCAAGAGACTTGGAAATCTCGAAGCATAGGATGGTCTTATACCGATTCCTATATCCCTATTCTGAGATGATAGAAGTCTCTATCACAGCATCCTGTATCAAGCCAAGCTATCCCATACCGCCCAGCGATGAAAAACGTGCGGTATCGATACTAACGCATCACTAGCAACCGCACGTATCCGTGCATGCATCATCGCCGCAGTCATCGGTGCTCTTACAGGCGCCCTGTTTACTAGTGTGGCACCATGAGTAGTTATCCGCCACACCTCCGCAACGCTTCCAGCATTGGTCACCTTTACCACATCCCTTCAACTCCATTGGATTTTCGCCCGGGCAAATCTTCCGTGCCAGGAGTTGATTCTTCATCTCCGATGGGACAGCCACGGACAAAATGGCTTGGCTAACGAGCATAAGGAGAGCGACACCGATCTTCATTTTGTGCTATTCTGATTGAGATTTCAGCATATGAAGGGGTTTTGTCTTGGTAAACGCATGATTTTTATGGCTTGGCCATCGATGAATTTTGGGACTTGCGTGCGACATACCCGGGTTTTGAAAGACGAACCCTACTCGAGTAGATTGATGTTGAAAGATATCGAGGCTAGAATGTCGAAATGACTGTGTGGTTGTTTGGATTCGATGAAGATACCAAGCTGCTTTTATAGCCATCTCGGTGGCCAAAGAATATCAATTTACTTCGGCTTGGGCGCAAAGGGGCCCTCGGAGAAGAGGGCGAGAATCCTTCATGGCATTGCCTGCCAATAAAACATTGGCTGAGCTTTCTCTCGCTGTGCGAAATAGCATCATAGCAGAGACTTGGCCCCCGATAATTCCTAAACCCCTGTTCTATCGGGCGAAACGCAATCCATCATACACCGCCGTAGGCCCAAGTTAGACAATCCGGTCTTGGCCCTTGGCTGCTTCAAATAGCAGGAAAGTGAGTGCGCTCAGATCTCTGCCATTATTTGACCAGAAAAGATCTTCGCCATTAACATCGACTGTCCTAAAATTAGTAGCTATGAGGTATTACTAGGCTATCAATAGGCGACAATGATCGGCTTCTACGATTACGTCCCAGTTAATATATGTACGATGGACCTCCTAAAAATATATGAACCTAGCGGGGAAACATTTCGATGGCGTAAGGTCTCTACGTAGGGACAAAAAGAAAACCTTGAAAAATAGAAGATGCGCCAATCAGGCACCATATGACGAGGACTCATCGGATTGACCCTAGACGGCCCCAGTAAGTGAGGGGCCAAAGGAGAATGAAAGGGGCGATCAGCAAGTTGAATCTTACCACATGCAGAATTCCAAACATCTTGCTTAACAAACGAGGAAACCCGAAATCGTGTGGAGCGTGGAGCCCCAGAGGCGGTTGCCCGGGGATCTGGGGTACCCCGGAGACTAAATAACGCGGAGCCAGAACAGGGCGTTCATAGTGGAAGATCGGCACGGGGGATGATCTTGGCCCCCTTCCGCTGGAAGCGGGATTGCGCGTTCTTCAATCAATCGAAGGGTATATCAGGCATGTTTACCCCTGCCAAGAATCTCCCGCTGTCTCTATCTCGGTGCCAGCGCTGCTTCATCCCTAAAACTACTCTATACCTCGCCCTCGAACTGATCTTTACCCCTATCCGCCCCTCTCCGTATACAACTGGCAACTCCGTCCGAAGCAGTACTGGCGTCGGCGATATTAAATAGGGGTTATAGATGTGTAGACCCTACAAATTCTACCCCTTTTACTGGCAATTTTGAGAGATTCTTTCTATAAAGCAGAACTCTACACCTACAAAACGGCTACAGTATGCCAACGGGGATTAATAACAATCATACTACGTGGCATATAGGGCTATTGTGAAAACGAGCGTAATCATGATATTTCAATTCTACCAGTTTGGGGGCCAGAAAAACCGGCAGAATCGGAAATTTGGGGCTTTTTCAGGATGGTGACTATAGTCGCCCGTAGAAGACACCGAACGTCAGTGACAAGAGAGGAAGGTTGACGAATCCAAAAAAGGGGTGAAGCCCGATGGGCATACAGCAGACTACTGGTCACCCACCCAACTACTAACTCAACAACTCGACTGGATGGTCCTTCGGGGCATCAATCTGCCTCTTGCCTAGGTCGGCCAGGAAAGGATCCCCGTGGACGTACTCCACGAGATAGGACTCAGCGATTCTGAAATCGCAACACCGCTGACTGGTCCCGCCTTTCAAGCCTAGAATCGCTTCGGTAATATCCAAGGATCCTGACACGGAGACCTGCCGCGAGTATGGATTGATGATCAATTCGAATTCCAGAAAGAAACCATCCGTCGGATGGTGGAACTGGAAATGACGCCTGTCCTCCCAAGCCTCACGGGGTTCATTCCGAGTGTCATCAGCCGGGTGTTCCCCAACGCGAGCGTCATTCGCGGTGCTCAGTGGTCTGAGTCCCCACTACAGTATACCAACGATAAGTTCTTGCAGCCGTTTGGCGAGCACTTGGCACAACTGCAAAAGAGCTTCATCAGCAGCGCGATGCGTGCGATGTCAGCCATATCTACACAGCAAACCCCAGCACGTGTCACAAATATTGCTACCTCGAGTCATTTCGCCGCTAAGACGAGTCATAATGAACCTTGGAAATTGATGAACCACTTCCAAAGTTTCAATGGATCTACCGATGCTATCTATTTCCAGCGTGTTGGGTCAGTCTGTTGGATAAGATCACATGTTATCTTATCTCTGCCCATGTTTCCATCTAGCTAGCTTCCATAGTCCCTGTTTCATACATGCATCTGCATCATCTCTCATCCATCTCCATCTTATCATAGCCCTATAAGCATTGGCCACAAAAAGGAGCGACAGCCCGAACGATCCGATGTGGGCTATACCGACACAAATAAAAAGCAATAACTAACCGTGAAATTTGCCAAAAGGGCATCGTAGCGACTGTTGTGGAATTGAGCTGTCCTGGATCATGAGCTGCCTTGGTGAGCAGTCAGGAGTAAGCACGGGATCCTTGGCGGGGTCATGTTCAACCTTCCAGCCATCTCCTTTGATAATTCAAATCTACACCCACCATTGCTATATACACTACTCGGTCACTTTTATTCCCTGTTCTCGCCCTGATACACCCCGAAATGGATCCAGACGCCGAAGCCCACCTCAATGACGCCGTCACCACAGAGTTCGCCGCCGCCGGGTACACGGACGACCACATAAGAACCATCCTCGATAAACAAAACCAGCTCAAAAACAACGACACCGAGTCCCACACTTGGTCCCGAGTCCATCGGCGACATGTCCTACCGGAAACATTGACGACCTACCAAATTCCCTGGCGCTGGGATGAGGTCGGTGATTCCACGCATTTTGCATAGATTAAGCATGCCACTAACAGACGATATCGATATAGTATGATTCCAACTACATCTTGATCCAGCAAATGATGTGCGAGAGTTCTATGGCACAGCTGTACGAGCACACGAAGCGATTGCGACAGTTGAAACAGAGCGAAATGCAATATACGCTGCGGGGAAGGTGTTATGTTAAGAGGGGGGATAGAAAGAGAGGGGGGGAAACGAAGGAGTGGTATTGATAGGGTGATTTCCAGACACGAATGTCTTCATTTCTAGAGTGTGAAGAATGTGAAAATCCCGCTGAGCCTCACGAGATGGAATATTGTCGAATCACACAGTCTTGGTCACGAGGACCAAGGCTAGCCGTATTAAGGTAGAAGATGACCATCAGCAGCCAGCCCCTCAAAAACCATCTTTTCTCGGGGCTTTCCTTATAAGTTTGAGAGCAACATCAAACGATCTCTTCAAGGGCAGAAAGAAATGCCATATTTAGGTGCGATCCCCCGATTTCTGAATGGTAGGATGCCCCGGTCGCAAGATGACTTGGTGCTTCCTCGGGACAATCCACACAAGACGCTCGTGGCCGCCATACAGCCAACCCTTTTCTCGATTGAAGCCGCAGCCAGTGAAGAGGCTACTTCAGATGGCGACGAACGTGTTATTTTAGGGATCAAGAACATCAAATGGACAAACCAGATTCAAGAGCCGAAGTACCCACGATGGATGTAAGACTCCCCCCCTCCACACCAAGTTTAAGCCTGCAGATCACAGCCGCTAAAGCCACCAAGGCATCTATCTCATGATGAGATTGAGTTCACAACCTTTGTAGTAGGCATAGCATCTGCTTCTTAGACATTTCAACGAATACTCACTGTTAGAGTAAAGAGACACGCCCTAAACGCATACGGACTGGGCAAAGAGGCCGATGCACTCCTTACCTCCAGCGCTCTCCTTCGTTTCGTGTCTATCTTTGAAAAGTCCGCATTCCAGGGCAAGCGATTTCAACCAGGTCATGGCGCAATCGAAACTCAACTTCCAGGGCAAGCAACAGAACTCAAAATCAATTTCATGGCAGTGCCATATTTCTCCCTGCAGAAGGCGCGCAGGCCTAGAGAGGATGATTCCCATCGCTCGAAACTATACTGGGTCCAGCCGTTGGTGCAATCTTCCTATCACCTCGACTCGTCGACGGCCCGGGAGAACCAGCAATCCGTTCGGCGTCTGTATCGCCATGTAACCGAGGTCATTCATGTTCCCCAACTTTGGATTTTGAATATCGGTGATAGTATGTATTGAAGACTTTTCATTGTACTGCGATAAGACTGTGGATAACATTTCTGCAGAGTTCATCGCAACATGCTCACCCACCCCTCTCTACAACGATCAACAATCCTCAATCACCACCAGCAGGATGGGACAAAGCCCATTTCCCCCTACTATCCGCGTCACCTTGATCTCTGGATCTGTGTTTTACCTTAACCGCAAGGAATGTCTTGTTTGGTTTGTAAGTGTCTACTTCGAGCCCATCCTTCTGACCACAGCAATATCTAACAAATCCAGAAATTCCTATACCACCTCACAACCACAATCAAAGCATCCCTCAACACAACCATCAATCAGACGGAATGCACATACACTCTCCAAAACGACAATAGCCCCATCGAGGCTCATCGCTGGCAGTCAATTTTACGCTCCCACCCCGACAACGAACCCATTTTGATTTTAGTCAACCCCACAACCTCAGAGTCACCTCCCGAAAGAACCCCAGTAGCCATTCCCCTCGAAAGAATGTACTCATCCCCTGGAGCGGGGGATTCAATGGAGAAAGAGGATACGACCGAGTACCCAACAGTCAGCACAGAAGATCTCAGTCCGAAGACCTTGGACGAGTACAAACTGCCATACTATTGGGATTCTCCGAGGCCGGGGGTACGTACTTTCCCATTTTCCATACCAGCTGCTTGGAAGTCTCATCATTCAATATCCAACCGCTAGGAGCAAAGGAAGATCATCATTGCACAGCATCTTACGGACCTTGATCGAAGGATTCTCTTTGATCATACCCGACGTATACGCGCCACGGATGAACGCGATTGTCCTGAGCCAATGCAGCGCCTGGACGATGACAAACTTTACTATATGCCACCACCATATGTCCTTGAAGCCGCGAAGTCGCAAATCGATAATGAAGACGCCGAAACGCAGCATGCAAAAGAGAAAGACATACACCGGAGCACAGAAAACGGCACCCAGGCCGCAGCGGGAAAACGAACCCAACCCATCTTTCGTTGGGCGATTACAAAGGACACCCCCAAGATCGATTGGGACGGCAAGTACGATCCATATAATATTCGCATAAACAGGGACAGACAGATGAAAAAGGTCCCCCCACAAATTGAGTTATCCACCGCGGACGATCCCACGCCTACCCAGCGGATGAAATCGGTGCTTGCGCACATCCACCGTGAAATTCTGTTCAGCCCAGACACTCGCTCAAGCAAGAACTATAATTCCCTGCCGCTCAAGACCAAATCAGATGTGGATAGAGGGATTGTTCGTCTGCGGGAGAGTCAAGAAGTGAATAGCCATATTCTAGCCCTCTTTTCCTCCTTCGCCCGTCACGTTGGCTACATTCTGGACTATTTCATTGACAAGAAATATGACTGTATTGTCAAGGGGAAGGTGTGGGCGGCTGTGCATGGACTCGTTATGGTATGTTTCCAAATCCGACGTCGCTGTGTGGTGGTTTAATTGATGAAATAGTCGGCTACATCAACATCATCGTCTGATGCTCTATTCACCTTCCACTGCGAGATTTTTTCCATCCCTTTTCGCAAGGTCATGAGTCAGATCGAAGAACTACGCGACGGCCTGTCCGGTGATGAGGAATATTATATCACGCACTCCATGGTCAAAGCATTCATCCAAATCGTGCTCCTACTCGCAGATTCGGCCTTCGAGGCCTCTCGGCTCTTGAAGAGCACCGACACCGAAGGGGAAAGCCCCGAGGCCAATGAAGACAGAACAGAAAATGAACCTAAGGACCCGGCAGCCTGTCCCGACTTTCTAGACCCTTCCGTCTACGCCAATACAAAGCCAGGGCCATCGATGAGGGCCATTGGCCGGCGGGATGTCCGAGCAGACCGATGCGAAGAAGATGATCCCTTCGTACGTCCCGCGAGAAGAAGGTATACAGAAAGTGAAGAGTTCTCAGAGCCAAGACGCAGGAGGTCACCATGGAACCGCAGCGGAGATGTGCCGTTTAGTGTGAACGATCATGTTGACCAGATCATTGCGTACCTGGACGATGCACACCATGAATGCTGCGCAATGTTTGGTTCAAAGGACGAGGACAAGCCCATCTACAGCGGAGTCGACAGCGGGAGAATCATTTCCCTGGTCATGGACTCTGTATTACGGGGACACTCTGCATGTGAATCGATACCGGTATTGGATATTGAGGAGATATACACGACATGGACGACTTCATTGGTAGGTTCTTTCAGACAGAAATAGTCCCCCGCTGACTTTCATCCCCCAGCAACTCGAAGCCAGAAACAGACCCAGCAAAGCCCTTCTCATGGATATCAATCTTCTCCGCGAAGAACTAAAAATCATCACCAGCAACCTCAGCCAACAATACGAGCTAGTCAATGATCTATGCAAAGAATACGACGCAGAGGACAAAGCGACATGGGAAATCGAGATCGACGACAACACCTGCTCATCATGCTTCGAATCGCTATATTCGACCACCAACGAAGGCGACTTTGTAGTCAACATGGCAACCCGAAAAAAGCTCAAGGAGATCCAACAAAATCTACTAGACCGACGCGATGTATTCGAGGAGTTGAGCACGCGGGTGGACAGTCTCGAGAGCCAGGTGCATCACCCCATCTATCCAGCAACGTCTCCGACTAACTCGTCTATAGATAGTCCAACGGGTCGACATCATCCAAGAGGACCACGGCAAAGCCATCTTGGTATTCACGATCGTCTCGACCATTTTCCTTCCGCTGTCTTTTGTATCAAGTTATATGGGCATGAACACCTCGGATATCCGAGATATGGAGCCCAGCCAGGCACTGTTTTGGCAGGCAGCTACTCCTTTCACGGTCGTAGTGGTTGCTACTGTTCTTGTGGTTGCGTATAACATCCACAGGATTCAGCGATGGCTGCCCCGAGGACCTGCTGTTCCATGATAGATTCTTGCTACGTTATCTATCCATGGAAGCACGAAAAAAAAAATACCACTTCTTCTGAATAAGGGTATCTACAAAAAAAAAGAATTAAAAAAAAAATTCAGTATCCAGTCTATGGCACCGTTTCCTCCAAGCCCATTCCACGCCCGATCTTCTGAATAAGCGCACGCTTCAAAAATGTCTCACGTGCAAGACCACGAGTATGTCGTGACCACAGATCAACACCGATGACACCGCGGACCAAAGCAGCCTGCAACGCGTACAGAGCGTGCTATAGACCCTGCTTCTCGGCGACCAGGTCGTATAACTGTTTCCCGACGACGATGGATGGATTGTTGGCGGGTTGTTGTGTTGGATTGGAGTGTGGTGTGGAAGGAGTTCAACGCGGTGATTTCACCTCAATGGGAACGCAGCTGCACGTTGAGCAGGAATATTTACGCTGTGCGCCGAGCTGAACCGGCTCTGGTCCGAAAGTGCCGCTGCCACATTCAACGACCCCGTCGATTGACTGGTCTCCACCACTCAAGAGCGAGTTGGTTCGATGCTGATGCATACATATAGAAACTAAGAGCTATAAAGCTAGCTACTAGAGATCATAGGCAGAGAGATAAGGAAGCAGGTGACCTTATCTAACACAATCCCATCTTATTAGGCTGATTAGGTTAGAAACTACTTAGTATTCCTGTTATTGCCTCGACTCGCCCCGATTCAAGATAGGAAGGCTGATGGACGTAGATGTGTGATTGACCAATAGTATTACCTAGGACGTCCACTGAATCCATAGATCGACATGTCCCGAAAAAGGTGCCAAGAACTGCTCGTATTCGACAGATGTACGAAGTTGCCGCATCGGGAAACCCTCGTATTGGTCTCATCTTAGGCATCGCGGAGTAGATATAAAAAGGTGAACGAAGAGCCCTTCTGGGGATTGTATTCCGAACAATAACACTTATTCCTAAACAACTATCATCTATCTCTTGCTGTTATCTATGCACGTTCAAACTCCCCTCTCGGCCCTAGGCCTCCTCTCCCTGGCAGTGGGTGCACAATGCCAATCTCGTCGTCGATGTACCTATGGCGATGACTGTTGGCCGAGCGTTGACACATGGAACCAATTTAATGCCACCGTTGGTGGGAGGCTGATTCGCTCCGTGCCATCCGCTGCCGTGTGCCACACCCAGCGGTATAATGCCAAGCAGTGCGCTCTTGCGAAGAGTAGCTGGCTGGACAGTTTCTGGAGAACAAACCAAACAGGAGCGTATGCCGCGATTTTGTGGGAGATGGGCGAAACCGGACAGTGCTTTGTTGACACGGCCGTTGACGCCCTGTGCGATCAGGGAAATGGTATGAAAAAATCTTGATGAAGGCATCGAAGATGGCGTTGTTGATTTGTCTTAGTGCCGTATTATTCGGTACGGGCTCAGAGTGTTGAGGATATTCAGGCCTCGGTGAGATTTGCCAGCGAGAAGGATTTGTACTTGGTGACGAAGAACACGGGTCATGATCAGTAAGTTTCATCTCTGGGTGCTGCGGGGTTCTGGCATAACAAGGTCGATTATCATAGTCTTGGTCGATCAAGCGGGAAAGGGGCATTCTCAATCTGGACACACAATCTCAAGGGCATCAAATGGCACAACTCGTTTGTTCCTCGTGGAGCACCAGCTGATGTTGGTGGTGTGCCGGCGGCAACCATCCAAGCTGGAGAGCAATGGTTTGGTAAGTGAATGTTGCTTTTTCCCCTGTTGTCTTTTGCAATAAGAATTGAGCCGACGAACATGCATATAGATGTGTACCAGGCAGCAGCAAAACAGGGAAGGTTGATTGTCGGAGGATCAGCGCGCACAGTAGGTGCAGCAGGAGGATATTTACTTGGGGGAGGCCATTCGCCATTTGCACATTACTATGGTCTCGCGGTTGATAGTCAGTGGTTGGTATCTTAATCTCCGCCTCACATGTCTAATGGAAATGTAGATCTTCTGGAAATGAGCATTGTTTCCGCGGATGGCAAACACCATGTGATAAATTCCTATTCAGACCCGGAATACTTCTGGGCCGTTCGAGGGGGTGGTGGTAATGCTTGAGGTGTATGTTGAGTGAGCTCTAATGTCGATCTCAAGTTCAGGACTGACACTCGACAATCCTTAGGTCGTTACATCGGTCACCTACAAGACCCACCCAGTCCCACAGAACCTCATCATGGGGTTTGTGCAGCTGAATGCATCGAACAATGCAAGCCTGACACGAGTCCTGGCGGAATCCTTTAAACTCCTCCCCAAGGTCACCGACGCTGGGTACACGGGTTATGGCAATCTTGAACAAGGGTTTGGAGGCTTCTTCATCAAGTCCAACAGCACCGTTCAAGCTTTCAATCAAACCTTTGCCGGGTTCTTCAACCTGACTCAACTTCCTGGCATCCATGGCGCAGTCGCGGCTTTTCCATCGACCTGGAATGGATACCGTGAAAAGTTCCTCCAGGACCCTCACATTAGCAGTAATGTACAGGATATCTCGCGGCTCTTGACCCGGGATGTCATCAACCGAAAAGCGGAAGAATTAGCTCGATTCATCGTCAAGAATGGTGCAGGGGGAGGATTCAATTTCAGTAGGTGGCGATGGCATTTTTGAGACTATCAGAATACTTATTACAGCGCAGTTGGCAGGATCAACAATGACGAACGCAATAACACCGCGGTAAATGACATCTGGAAGCACAGCCACGCCCTCCTTGGCATATCTGTCGATTGGGCGAACAATGCGACCCAGTCCGAGAAGCACAAGAAACGGCTGCATGCGGTGCAGATAAGCGAGGCTCTTGCAAAGATCGTTGGCTCGGAGGGAGGGACGTACACCAATGAAGCTAATCCGTAAGTCCCAGTCGCTATTTCATTGGATTGAAACTCACCGAAGGTTGTTCAGGTATGAACCTGACTGGGAAAAGGTCTTCTGGGGAGATAAATATGAGCGATTGGTTTCAATCAAGAGAAAGGTGGATCCCACACACCTATTTGTGTGCAATCGGTGTGTTGGGGGAGACTTGGTATTGCGGCCATAAATAGACCTCCCTCTTCCGGGAACCCAACAGCATTATTACTCCTAACATATATTACCGCGAAGGGAAGAGCCAACCGGTCCTTGCCAACTCTCTGCCACTAGTAATTGCCATTATTTTTTCTAGTCTCCAAGAGTTACTACGCCAATTTCAAACCGTAGCACGGATTTCTTTCCTTCTTTATTCCTTTTAGCAACACTAGTCTGGGTAAACAAGGGTGAAATTCACCGGGACTTCCGGCCCAGCCTTGCGGCACCTTAACCATGAAGAAAACACGTAAGCCGGGGCGAGTTCGAAAATAAAAGCGAAAACAAGATTTCAACCGTGACTACGTTCATTATGGCACAGCAAATATTTGAAAACGGGAACCGTAAGGACCCATATGACAACATATCAGAGAAAATGTCAAATGTGCGAAAAAGTCGTCAATGCTCTATACTTTCCCACTTTCCGTCTCGGCCACATTCGGTCGGAATACTAGGCCATGCATCTACTCCGTCTAGGACAACGAGTCTAAGTCAATAGATTAGTATACTTTTTCTCGGCACATATCTGTACGCATGTCGAATACATACCCCATTTCCCCTGTCCTATGTCGGTCAAAGTGGCAGTGAAGCAAGAATACCTATATTTGTAACATTTTTATTAGCAATGTGGACCTATATCGGTCGATAGGATTAACATGTTCATACCCCTGGGTTGCACACTAATACAATAGCGCCAGTTAGCCATGAATCTTCCGTCAAGTTTAAAAAATCACATACCATGATAGCGAATTGCCATCCAGCTTTCACCTTGAAAAGCGGGCAGCGTGGTAAAAGTATCTATTGATATCGATCATCTACTGAGGCCCCAATGAAATTTGGGTTTCGAACCTCTTAGAGGAGGGTTAATCAGGTTGAACTCTTTTGGAATAATCTTGACGGCTTCGGCGACGGAAGTCCAATGATAGTGTCCGGTTTCAGCTCCCTTTCACGTCAAAGTTCAGCAATATTTCAAGCAAGAGCTCCGGACAATAAGAGATATTGCCAGATAGGGAGAAAATTAAATCCACCCAGGTATTATTCTTCATGCTCATGAGATTACTATAGCAAGAAGGTTTTTGCTCGTCTGAGAGAACTTTGAGAAGCACCATCACAATAGTGTTGTCTGCCCATCGCACAACTGTCGTCAACGCTGACGCGGTAACTGGGGCACCAGCCGCGAAAACAGATTTCACAAGTTCGGAATCTTCAGTGCAAGCAGCCAACATTAATGCTTGTTCACTGTTCCACGGTTCATACTTCAGAAGGTGTCAGGCAATTTCAGCCGTTGTGGAACTCAAGTACTTAGGGATTTGAGCTCCTTGATCGAGGCAAAAACGCACTTGCTCCAGGTACTCGCTGTCAAAGACAGTCATGACAAATCCTGGGGTGATGCTGGCTTTGTATTCTATGAGAATCTTGATTATATCAAGTGATCTCTTGTAATCTGCCGCTATTTCCAGCATTGTGGAGTAATCATCGTCAGAGGAGCAATCCTCATCAGAGAAAGCGTCGTCATAATCCATATCCCTCAGCGTTGCGTGAACGTCTGCGCCGGCCTTCAAGAGCGAAAGGACAACACAGAACAAGATCTCACAATTGCTGACTGAGGAAGTGAGTGCAGATGCAAGCGGCGGCTCTCCAAATACAGGATTGACGCTGGCTCCTGCATCAAGAAGTATCGATACTGCTACCGCGTCTGCTTTGGCAGCAGCTGTAGACAGTGGAGATCGAGTAGGCTTAGAAAACCGAGCATTAGGATTTGCACCAGCATTCAGGAGAATCTTGAGCAATTGTGCATTATTCTCAATTGAGCAGTCCCCTTCCAAAGCCGAAGCCAGAATATCATCTTCGCTCACGTCCACACCGGCTTCCAACAATACGTCCACAAGTTTCAAACATTTCTGCTCACAGGCAATCTGAATTGGTCTTTTCCCCCACCTTGCCGACCGAAATGTTGCATCTGGGTTGATCTTCACGTGATGCAGTAGAATGCACTGTTGATGCATCTCCAGCGTTGACAGCAAGAGGAAACAGGCCTTCGACAAGTCCCCCAATGGTCGGGCTTTGCAGAGAGAATAAGAATCTCCAGGCTTCAGGGGAGTGCTGCTTTTGAATATGGGCATATAGAGATGCACACTTTTCGTCCCCACAGTCAATCAACTTGTTGGACATCAGATATACAAAAATTTTGAAAGATTCTTCTGCCGGTGATGTGATGCAGTGCGTAGGGCTCATTGTTGCCAAGGCTTGGTTTATTCTGACCATATCACGGTCTCCTTGCAGGTTATGATCAAAAGGAAACGCCACCGCACGAGAAGTCGCTCGAAAGAGACTTTGGTAGGTCTCTGTTAGGCCAAATTCGATTAGAACACACTTCAACAAAGGACAACACTGGGCACAAAGCCATTACCACTGATTTGGATTGCAGAAAGGAACTCAATGTAAGGAAGCGTAGTGAGCCTTTGAATATCGGGGCTCATAATCAAAGAAGGGTCAAAATCTTCCGGCATAGTAAACCACTCTGGCCCTCCTGAGGATGGTATTAACGTGAGCCCCGGTGTTGAAATAGCCGCTGGTCCTGGTGTTCGAAGTTCTACTCCATCGGGTTTCCTGGGCGATAGTCCTAGATTGGAACACTTGTCAGACAGATTATCTCGCAGTATGAGCAACCGTGAATGCCTTGATTGTGAATGCCGCTCATTTCAAGAACACTCATATATCGAGTACACTGCCGTTTGAGCTTCTTTCCATCGAAGGTTTTTTCGTCCAGGATCATCTGTTTCCTTACCCTCCTCTCTTGCTCTTTTCAACACCCTGTAGCCAACTGACTTCCATTCCTCTTTCTTCAAGTTCTTACGAAACCCCCATTTTTTGAATCTGGACTCATATTGTGATTCACTGTTGATAATCGACAGCCATGTGAGTAAATGAATAATATTTAGGGAATAGAGCCCTTACGTTGCTATGAGACCATAGGTGGCATTCATCCTAGCCATCACCTCTTTGACGCTCAGATCTTCGTCAAGATATAGTGTTTGCAAAATGTCCCGGTAGTTGTCCCAGTTGATTTTACTGGGTGTCGCGATGGCAAGGGAGGACATTGTGGTAGGAAACAAGGTTCCACTGAAAAGCAAGATATCGTGGGGTTGGGGATAACCCTTTGGTTCTGGGGAACAAAAGAAAACCAAAAACAAAAAGATTCTCAGGGGGAAATCTCTCGCGTGGGGACGTTTCTGATTCAACACGAGGCAAAGCCGAAAGCCAGGCAGCCAATTACGAAATTCGTGACGAGGCGCTTCCGCTACAAGGATGAGAAATTACCTTGGATTATCCTTGAATTCCCATTGGCTGGCAGCAAAACCGTCATTCACACCGCATTTTCAACCGTTCTAATCACTGCAGATAGAAAGTGACAAGTCATGATCCCCGAGTCCGACTTTTCAAAACTGTTTTTCGCAAGCGACAAATGAAGACCTGTCGGATCAGGAGGGACACGATCCGTACTAGTAACAGAAGAGACCAATGGAGTCCAATTCCCCTGCTATTGAGATGTGTCTAACATATACGAGTTCAGGGGTTTAGTTAACTAGTTAGTTACAGGCGGTTCGTGTGCTGATTCAGCGTGTAGACACCTAGTTTTCCGGGTATCTGATGGGAAACAGGTCTGCGAGAACAATTTAGTGGAGCGTCAAGGGGTTCAGGCGGTTCAGGGTGAAAAGGCTGGAGGGGCTGAATGGGCTAAAGGCGCGGGCGGCAGGCCACGAGGCTGGACGGATCGGCAGTAAAAAACGAAGAGTAGATTGATCACCGACATACAACAGTGAGGATTCGCTAGTGGTCAACCACCTATCTACTAACTCACCGGCGTGTGGCATGTCTGCGGCCAGTACTCCGTAGTCGGGTGGGTGTCGCCTGGGTGAGTTTAGGGTGAGTGCGCAATAGACAGTGTGAGAAGCCGGGCGAGAATGGGTGAGAATCAGCCCCCATCGCGCGATCGTCGCACCGACCCTTTCAGCTGAGCAGAGGATGAATATTATCGGGCCATATACTCCGTATATCCCTCTGAAACATTCGGTCTCTTGGCACCAAAACATCGCCATAATTGGTACTACCCAGGCTGCAGGACGTCTGTACGGAGTACTCGGTAGATAGATCATCGACGAATACCTACCAGCCGACTACCTACAAGCTCCGAGTCCAGCAGTCATATTTTTATATAAGTGGCGCCGCGACCTGGACCCTCTATGTGATGAATTCTTACTAGTTAACTAGCGTAATGTCTACACGCTGGATCAGCACACGCACCGCTTGTAACTAACTAACTAACTTAACTAACTAACTAGTTAACTAAACCCCTAAACTCGTGTATTTTATACACATCTCAATAGCAGGGGAATTGGACCCCAATGGTCTATGCTGTTACTAGTGCGGACCGATTCCCTCCCGATCCGACAACGGTTACTAATACCTCTATAAAGATGCAGATAATCTTGTAGCTCCTTTCCTCTGCTAATGCAGATGTATTTCTTCGAGTTACTTGTCGATGAATATTCAAGTCCTGCCTGGGGGCTTGACTTAATTGAAAGCCCGGGCGGGTACTTTATGCTTTCTGCAGGAACCGAGGGGCCACTTCGGGGGGCCGCCCCCAATCTCATGCACTTCACTACACACCTATAAGAAGCTTACCCACGCCCCGCCTCGCCCCATTGGGGCCAGCTCAAACCGGTTTTTTTTTGATTCGTGTGGCGTTCTAATGACAGTAGAGAATAAAATAGGACCGATTGCTATGGTTCCTTAGCACTCTCAGGGATAATAATGATAATAATAAAAAAGGATCGTGTCAGGCTTGATTTGTCGATATGTCGACTTAGCTGTAAGGCCCAGAGATCATATCTAACAGGAATTATTTATGCGACGAGGGAAACTTTATAATGAGTTCAAAAAATGGACCTACGCTTTGACCTCAGACGGGGGTTGCAGAATGGACTGAGAGATCGTCATTATTACTATCCGTAAGAACTTCGTATTAAAGGGGTCATCAATTATTTGGGGGATATTTCTTAGAATGATTGCCCCGTCCACAGAAATTCGAAAATTATATTATGAATGAGTTTAGGTTTTTCGGGGCCCTAAAACCTGCTGAAGTCTCTCAAACAAGTTGGATCATAAATTTATCGACCGTCTTTGCTTTTACCCCTCGTCCTACACACCTCTCAGAATGGCCAATATGGGCTGGATGCTGAGACGACTCAGCCTCTTTGCCCTTTTAATATGGGTACTCGGTGTCGATGCCGAGATGATCGATAACTCCTGCCGGAATATGAAGCAATACAAGGAAAATGGGGAGCTGGAAACCATTGGCAACGTCTATCCCATGGTGGACAAGGCACTTCATGAGGCATTTCAGATGACAGGCTATGCCAACGAAATAATGCTGGACATAGAGAAGCATAAAGCGACCGACGAGGTCGCATCGAATGTGATTGGTGTCTTCTTCGGCCTCCAGGGGATGCAATCGAGGCCTACACATTCTGGGCCTTGGGATTATCTCTACAGTAAGATCCTTTTCTTTCCACTCTGTCATTTCTTTTGTGCTGAAACATTGTGTATTGCTCTTGAAGAAAGGATCAGGCACATCAAAAAAACCTTTCAAGACCGGTTTAGAATCGCACCTGTGATTATTTGCGGAGATTCACACCTTGAGCGATGGTCGATTCTAAAGGATAACAAAGTCGTTCGCAAGCCAAAGGAGGAGCATAAGAAAGATATCGTTGGTTTTGTATACAGGGGTATGTTGCTATCACCCTCTTCCGCCAGTTTCCATTTTCTACGACACTTGTGCTAATTCGCTTCGAGACCCTATTGCTGATAAGTGGTGGGATAACAACGAGCACGCCTGTCATGGCGCAGGATTCCGAGCGCAAGTGGAATGGCAAGAGTATGTGATGGTGTGTAAAAATGCATTCGAGAATCCAGATAAGATCGAAATTGGATCGAAACGCGACATCAATTACGCTTCGCCCCGGTACGTGAATTCCGCTGGGAATACTCTGGACTTCTGGGCAACTTTCTTGAGTTATACTCTTCTTCACGAATTTCTTCACGTCCTTTTTGAGTGTAAGTGGTTGCCTCAACGAGAAACTTGATCCAACGGCTGACCTGATCCTCACTCATAGGGGAAGACTGGGACTTAAATCACGCCGCTCATCACCCCGTCACCGACAGCCTTATAACCAAAGCATATGGTTATTTTGCCTCGGCGGAGTTGGTGGTTCAAAGACCGCACAAAGTTCCGACCAATGTGGACAACACGGGAATGTTTATCCTAGGTAAGTTGCAAGTTACCGTTGACCAGCTCAGTCCAAAACCGACACCCAACTGACATGCAATCAGCTATTTGGATGCGCAGAAATGACTGGACTACGGGATTTGCGAGGGAGCCGAATCCCTGTGGTCCAAATGATGATTAGATTACTAGAAGCCAAAATGAGAATTTCTTTCCCCTGGTGCCTAGGTGTATTAGTCTTGATCGTAAAGAGTGACGATGCAGCACAGTTACTAGGGATAATTATCACCTCGCTCGAGTACATCACCGATCCAATTTTCCGTGGATCTCAGTTTAATCAAGCCGATGTCTACTGCGACAGACATTGAGAATGATGCTAGTTACCTCATTAATCTTCTATGCGGCTCCCCTATTGCGTGTTGTTGAAAGTTTCGGAGAAGCTAAAAGGATGACCGGAATTATATTATTGGATTCATGTTCGACATCTAGCGCAAATGATCATTCTCTGAAGGAACCAGTTCTTGGCTCATCAAATATCAACTACCTATATAAGGTAATACCAGAGCATAAATTCAACATTCCTCTGGAGACTCCCCACAAAAGCAGAAAAAAAAAAAAAAAAAAAATCCATGACCCATCATTCCAAGCCGGGCACTTGCTAAAGCAGAAGTTGATTTTGATTATGCAAGAGTCATATTTGATATGACCACATTTTCCAAACTTCTTGCCCTGTTCGTCCTGTTGCTGTCGATACCTTTTTTTCGCGAGGATATATTAGCAGTGATTTGGATAGGTAGGTGATCAGGAGAAAACTCATAGGTCATAGACCTTTTATCCTGTGAACCCATAATCCTTATCCTTTCATATTCATAAGACACGATGCATCTCGGCGGGTTGGTAGTATCATTGTACTCCTTCCAGCGTGCCGTTTTTTCATTCAACTTCTCCTTGGCCTAATCGATCATCTTGCCATTATTATCCTTCTTCTTGTCGGCGAACTGCTTCCCCGCCGCACTGTATTCAAATCCCTCGATGATGCGGCAACTGGCTGAATCATTGTTGTCGAACGTCGTCTTGGGCAGTTCCGTCTTTGTGACACCATCCTCAACCTTGATGGCCTGCGAGGGCCAAACAAGGACCTTATTGCCTGCAGTTGATGTTATGGGTTCTTCTTTGGTAGAAATGGTGTGGTCGGCTTCTTGAGTCGTGGTTGTTGCTGGTTCAGTTGTGCTTGTCGTTGAGCTAGTGGTAGAACTGGTTTTGTCAGGACTAGGAACAGGAACAGGACCGGAATTGTCAGAATCAGAACTAGGGTCGTTCGTCTTCCGAGGAACAGTGTCAGAGTCTACGGTCTCGTGAGAATCAGGTCCAGAGGCAGGAGAATTAGGATTATTGATGGCTTCAGGAAGAGGGGTAGGCAAAGCACGAGTATGACAGTTCTTGACCTTGGTAGTGGTTTGGGTTGATGTGCTTTCTGTTGACGAAGACGTGGACGTTTCAGTTGATGTGCTGTCAGTCGAGGATGTCTCATAAGCATCATCATCATCATCATCGTTGTCGTTGTTGTTGTTACCATTAACACCTCCTCCGCCGTCGCCGGGCATATTCTTAAATATACCGCCAATCTTCTTCAAAAAGCCGCCCGCGCCCTTAGCTGCCTTTTTGAACGCATCAGGAGTATTATTAAATATTGCGTCTTTCAGATATCCACGGATCTTGCCAAAGTGGGACGAGATGCTCTATCCCATAGGGGTAATCCGAGTGAGGTTGACTCGGGTTAGGGGTAGAGTCTTAACTATGAGAGAAAAAAGTGGGACCCCCCTAGACTCGGATTACTTTTAGTGGTCGTACGATATTCAGACTTTTAACAAGTTTTAAAGATAATTCTAGATTTTCTTACTCTCGAATCTCTAAGACTAGCTCCTAGTAAATAGATCGTACGAGATAATCAAAATCTTGGAAAATTTTTTTGATAGGGTAAAAATAGGCATAAGGATACTTACTAAGTAGTATAATCTAGGGGGTTAGGTAGGCTATTCTAGATATATAGATATATTTTTAAAAGCTGAAGTAGAGTTTCTTAGATCTCCGGAGTAGACCTTGACATTCGAGGACCCATGGGTTTCCTTTTGATACCCACGCTAGCATAAATATTTCTACTTTACCTAACTAGGATATCATAAAATCGCTTATTTATTAGTATTATAAAATGGTTATTTAGTATGCTTTCAATTTGAAATAAATAAATTCGAAATATCTTTGTAACGGGCTAGGTCCAATATGGTCACGTGTGGCAATGTGACCTTTAGCCCGATGTTTGTCGTGTTATGGCAAGAAGGATCCACTTTGTACGGAGGCTAGCCAATTGGGCAGGAAACGAGATAATATTCAGATGATGTCTAAGTACTGCGAAAAACAGATTTATAACGAATGTAGGCGTACGTAAGTGGATTGTAGATGCCTTGTAAACGGGGCATCGGATGGTGACTGAACCTTACGCATGTGTTACCTAGTAATTTCAGTCCGACACTTTATTCTGATCTACACCCATGTTGTTTTCTCTTTCTTCAAGCTTTTTGTACACAGTTTTGCGGCATCGCCCAACTGACTATAAGCTCAGCCATTAGCCCTTCACATACAAAAAGCTTCCTCTTTCGAGAGTACACCATCGGATAACCATTGGAAACGCAACAGGACTCAGGGGAGTCAAACCATCGGATACGATAAGCTAGCGAATCACCTCTGAATCGCTGCCACAACGACAACAGAAATAAATTGACGACTATCTCTTCTAAAGGACCTAGGAGGAATCAACATCATTGGAAACAGAAATAGACAAGGTAAACGCAAACCTGCCGATTGGTTAGAGTCAGGATAGTCCATCTGAATAGATACAACAATTTATGCAGAGTGTGATATAATACACGACACAATAGCACGAAATACCTATAGCCAAGCTGAGAAAATTGCTGTCCTAGAGGCAGCTCTTGCTTAAGGAACTAACCACAAAACAGAGGGGATTCGACCCCTAACAACGATACAACTAGCACCCCTCGGACTATAGGGGGTATACAAACCCTATAGCCCTATAATAGGGATGCTATAATAGCAAGTATAGAATAAAGACCACAAGTATGCCTACCAGATTCGGCCCTATTTACTAGAAATGCGTTAGAATGGCTAATATAGTGGATAGTGATAGAAAATAAGTTCACTGTTGACAGACCTGTGATCGGTAACGCCTAGGAGTAATTTATTTATATGTTCTCCTGTCTAGAAAAACTTGCTCTTAAGGATCTTGGAATATTTGTGAGAATTCACTGAAACGCCAGCGAACCGCAGGAGATTCTCTAACGATTGGAATAGATCTATAGGGACCCGAATCTCAAAGCGAGGGCAGCGACCCGATTACACCAACTATACCAGAAGGATAACTAACTGTTTGCGAAGTTTCTCCCACGGTTAGAACGAGAGTTTGCCAAAATAGGCGCCGAGGATTGGCCAGACAAGGCAAAATACTAGATCATCTTGGCCTCTCTAAACCGTGATATGACTGAATCGCTAATTAATTGCGGTGTTTCTGCTACGAGGCAGCTCAATTCTGGGGAATAGAGTCCATTCAACGAGAAAAGAAAGTTTGAGAAGGAAAAAAGAGAAAGAAGTGAAGGAAGGAATGGGGAGTTTTACATCCTGCAGGCCACGAGTCCTCCCTCTGATTGTTTTAAACAGTCCGTTGTCGGAAAAAGAACCCATCAGCTAAGCAGGAGAATGGAATTCGGAGAGAATCGGTAGTGAGGAGGAGGAGGAGGAGGAGGAGGTTGTTCAGTATGGATTCAAGGCTGAAACTTGGTTCCTAAGTACCAGAAGGAAAGGGGATTAAATACATAAAGGGGAAAGTCCTAATCGGGACCGGATCGGAACCTGTTTACCACCGATCCGCTCTGATGTGATATACGGAGCAGGGAAAATCTGATAGATAGAGCGGGGTTCTGGGGCTGAGCTGATATCTCGTCATATCGGCATAAGATTGCCCCCAGGTCGTCCCCATACATGCATGAGCTGAATCCCCACATGCAAATATTCCACGTCCCAAAGCGATATACAAGCACCTAGAATGCTCTGGAATCGGCCCCATGACAAAATATATGTAGTTCTTTGTGATCAATTCTACCTATTATTACTTGAGTACCATTCACAGTCTTGACTACAAAAGCTAAACACCTCAACGATCTTGGGAGCTACTTAGTGATCTCTGATCCCTAAGTAACTAACTTGATCGGCACTACCTAAATATTACACCTTGCAAGCACCCTAAAAGACCCGAATCCATCTAAGGCCCAGTGAGAGGCATTGATACGGTTGTAGATCACGCTTGAGGTTCACAGTATTCCAAGAGAACTATTACCCTTTGAGGACCCTACTCACCATGACCGGTTAGCAGTGTATAACATATCTTCGGAATACCGAGGGAAGAATAGAAAATAAAACAGTAAATACTATAGATATACCCTAGAGAAATTATTTATCTCCTAGAATTAGTCGAATAAAAACAAGCATATTCTCCCGGGGGGTAAGAACTCTCACCCTGGTCTCCAGAATTCTCACCTATATCACCCACACCCACCCTAACACAAAAATCAATGCCGCTTTAAATTTGAGGGCGCATTGAGAATTGACCGCGCACTATATGCGGCTTAAGTACGGCTGAGCGGACGGGAAGCCCTGTTTTCCACACCCTGTGGTCGTATGTGCTCGATGAACACCAAGACTGAGCTACGGTGGCAGCGTAGTGAAGCAGAACGCTGCCAGGCAAGTTATTTAGCGTCACCTAATATGGTAGCCAAGTCGGATTGATGCCTGGCCTAATAGCTTTCATAATTCGAGAATGAAGCGTAGGAGGCGTGAATTTCAAGCGTTGGAGACTACCGAATCCAAATAACGCCTTCAGGTAAACTTATCATGTGTTTGACCTCTTGGGCAATGAGAATGAATCGCCTCCACATTGAATCATAGTAATATACTGCTACTATAAAGTTAATATAACACTGCTTATACGCTTGCTGCCCACTACAACGTACAGCCTTTGCGAAAGCCGGTAATTTAATGATAATGATCGTGTACGTGGGATGTTGTCCTGATTATGATCAATACGATGAGAAGGTGATAGAAATATCTTCGTAACTAACAAAAATTAGGAAATATGGCTTCTAAGGCGAAGCTCTAAAATGTGGTTAATGAAGATCAGTTCAGCTACGTATTATTCGTTCCGAAGGTCCGTACTCTCGGAATAGTGTTATGTCTTGGCGACTAGTAATTAAAACGAGTCTAACCCACATGAGGATTCCCGGTGAAGCGAACACCAATTATAAACAAAATACAATACGGGTAGGCCAAACCAAGCTCAAAAGCAGTTTTAATTACAGTATGCTATGTCAAGAAGGACTCTGCCGGGTTTCTTCATCCACCACAGTTAATTATGGACACACCCCTCAGCTACGATTGGGGAATTGGTCACTCTTGGATCTGGAGGACTATCATCATCATACCTCCATAGAGACGAATAATAACCTAGAGCAGTGGGGTTACCATAGAAACTTCGTAGGTTAAAACTTGACTGATGATCATAGACTCGAGCTACGCTGAAGTCTAAAACAATAAGAGTAGACTACTCTATGTACCATAATACAGTAATACTAGCCTATGTATAGCTTAAAGAATGGGTTCTGGACCCCACGTGCTAGTCTGAAAATAAACTTATTATTGGTTTAGTGGTAAAACCGACAAAGCGGGGGATCATGGCAAATAAAATAATCTACGAGTCCATCTGCTCCGTACCTGTTGCAACCACGTTTTCAACCAATTGATCTAATCCATCCCCACACGTCCAACTACGCCCACCACCTCCCTTCATATACGCCATACAATGGGCAATCTTTCCAATCCCAGCCGCTTATATTTACGATTTACGGGTTTCATAATATTCTGTCTCCTGCTGATTTCCAATCTATCCCACGGGGACTCGTCGAAGCAAAACCAGTCATATGTGCTTTCCCCAGAAAACGGGACGGGCTTCTTAGAAACACGAGCCAATATATCCATCGCGATAGCCACCACGGTCTTACATCCCCCACCTACGCTTCCGGCATGGCTTGACTATCACCTTCGCTGGGTACAGCATATAGTGATATATATGGATGATCCAGATGAGCGCTCAGAGTTCGAACGCCTATGTGAGGACAGGCCAGTGACGCTCTTAAAGGGGTCGCAAGTCGAGCCTAAGATGACACCAGAAAGCCGTCTCATCCGGCGTCAGATGGCCAATATGAGGCATGCAATCGTCGGTCTGATGAAAAGTGGCTACACGTGGCTCCTTCATATCGACGTGGATGAGTTGCTCTATGGGCCTCTCGTAGAGTCGCGTGCTTGGGCTAAAGACCCTGACGTAGGACTCGTGACCTTTACCAATCACGAGGCGCTTCCGGTCGATTTCGAGACCTCAGATCCGTTCAGAGACTGCGTGTTCTTTTGGGTGAATGGGATAGACCACAACGACCACTTCCTAGCCTACGGTAATGGCAAGAGTGCGGTCCGCCTTGGACCGGTTGTCGAACCAAGAGGGGCTCATTCGTTCTCCGGTCATGCCGGCCGCACACTGAGACCATCGGGTGAAGAGGCGATGGTATTGCACTACCCGTACCCCTCATACGATAGCTGGCTCCGCAAGTTCAATCATTACGGCCGTTTTTCTGACCACTGGTTTGGTGACCGCCGAGCGCCCAAGATTATCGACTTCATGCTATACTCGCGGGACGTGGTCCAAAAGGCCCAGAAGACCGGTGACTGGGCCAACGCCAGGGCATTTTTCTCCCGACGAGCCCTGGATTCTGATTCGAGGAGAGAAGCAATTTCCCAGGGGAAAATACGTCACTACACACCTTTCGCCGGTCGTGAAATCGACCGGTGAGGCCTTGTAGCCCTTTACACCCTGGTGGCAACGACAACAGGCCCCATTGCTGCTTTTCGTCTGTTTATTTGACCGCGAATTCTCCCACCTGACATAATAGTTGTACCTTGCAATTTGGAAGATACCCATTGGTTAATGTATATCATCCCCTATCGTTCCATTATCTTGTAGAAATGTATACTGGTCTTCTCATCTGCACAACCAGATAATAAAAGTATCTAACGAAATCAGCAAAATACAAGGCCTATTATATTCACCAAAATTCGACGAATGTCGATTTTCCCTTTCGCCAATCTCCATGTTTTCTGAGTGTAAGGTCAAGCCTACGGAGCGTTTGAAGCCTGATTTATGAGGCTCGCTTTGGGCACACTCATTTCAGGGTCGTATTAGGAAAATGCACGTGATGAAAGGTTTCGTCAAGTTTCCAACTGTTGGACTGTTGCAATTCCCTTTATTTTGCTCCTGATCTGTCTCTTCAATTTGCCAGCCAATAGTTCACCAGCAATTTGCTAGCCAATAAACGTGTACATAGACTTGCCTTAAAAAAGCGGATCAAGATCAGGTTTAATTCTTTTGATTAAGCGCTACGCTCCGTGAAATCTTTCGGGGGATCCCCTCTGGTTGGGGTCCGGGGGCCTGCTGGATGCTGTATGATCGACTTAGACATCTGTCTTGGCTGCCGGCTGATCGACAACTAACAAAGAAAACAGTACTTCGTACTCCGTAGAGCCAACCGGTGCAAACACGAGTTCAGCCGGGCTGACAGCCTATCAGAGTCTATGTTGCTGCCTAGTAGGATCCCCCCCTGAAGGGGAATCTGTCTGTCCCCTCGTTCAAGACCCTTATAATGGTATAAGCTGTTGCGGGGCTACCATCAGCATTTTCCCTTCGCCACTGACTTCTTCCTCTTGCCTGAGTTCAAGTTGAATCAAAAATCAGCCTTGTCAGCTTCTCGAAATGCACGATCTCCGGGATTCTCTGCTGAGCTCTCTGCCTAGAGGCGCTCCTTCTACCACAACCGGCGACCATGCCCGCAGAGACCGGCAGGCTACACGCGACTCTATCGCTCGGGGTGAATTCAAAGAAGTTCGAGACGTGGCCTTTGGTAACCGCACCTGGGTCATCACCAGCCGATATTGCGATGTTGGAGATGGTGTCGATTTCCTTGAAGGTCAAATTCATTCCCTGTGGTATATGTACTACGAGCTTGGCCGAAATATCTCCTCCGAATCACCCGAACATGAGGGTATCGTCCTCGATATCCTCCGCATCCAAGGAATGGGCCCGTTAACTAGACCTGCACGGGGGGTCTACGGGATCGACATCGCAAGAACCGTCGACGGGACACTTTGGAATGATCTCCCTTTTCTGGTTGGCGATATGACCGATTTATGGATTAATAACGGTGCTTCGATGTCGGGAACACACCGTCTCAACTTTGCAACATTCCTGGCTAAGCTTGCATCCGCTCGCGTTGCTAAGGATAGAATGTGCCAGATTGCTCTTCTGATTTTCCGTTTTCTCTTTGAAAGCCCCCAAGAGCTTCGCACTGGGGAAGAGTCGGATGAGGAAGACCTCAACCGAGGCATGAAGCAGCTTGAAATCTTTCATCTCTTACCAGCCGCGGTTGCTTGGCTGAAAATAGCCAGTCACAACCTCCTTTTACTGTCGGAGGTGTATTGGAACAACTGCCCTAGCGACGTCAGCAAGGGCGGTGAGGAGTTCCTTGAATCGGAACTTGGACAGCGATCACCTGTTGGATTCTCGCCATGGCGATATATGTTCTGGTTGAAGCGACTCCATGAGATCCAGGAAAAGGCAAAGGAGGCCAATGAGAAAGCCCTGGAGGAGTTGGCGACTGATGGCATTGACTACATGGTCAACACAATCGACGAAAGAAATTCCGAGGTCCTCAGGGCTTATAAGGATGGCGGCAATGCCCTGCATCAGGAGAAGCATCTTTCATGCCTGAAGCGCATTGTACCCCTTGAGTAGCCAGAGTCATAAGCCCTGCATGAAGCCTTGAAAGAAAAATCCAAGCGCCATAGAATGCTACATGAGAATGATATCCAAAATATTCATGGCAATAAGATAAGCCCAAAGAATAGGGACCGTGGCAGCTGTTCACGATCTTGCTTTAAACCATCCTTGTGGAAGGACCCATTTCTCTCGCCCTTTGGATTGTAAAACGATCATCCGGTCGGAACGAACTGACAAGGCTGCGGACATAATGAGAAGGTGAGATCCAATCATCATGTAAATGACTCGAAGGAACCTGACACGCTAACCTGGATTCCGGTCTGCCGAGCGGCTATGGGGTTTTTGACCCTCTCCGCTTGCATCTCACACCCACTTGGATGTACATATCTTCGAGACCGCCGCGACATTCAAAGAAGTCGGGATGGCTATCGGTGTAGCTCGCAACGGACAGGCGGTTTTAGATCTCATCGGACTATCGGCACTTCAATGCCTGGAATGGACTGGGGCTGTTCCCATGCTCGGAATTCGGGTGATGCTTTCCCAAGGCGAAAATGCAGGCCAGTTAATTGACAAAACCAAAGACAAGGGCCCGGGCTCTTGCTTTACCAGCATCGTTCACCGCGCTGCTTTCCTGCGAGAACTGCTGGCTGCTAACTCCCCGGAGTGGATGCATGCTTCGAAGAAGCTCGACAAACTTGATTGGAAAGATGATGGGTCTCTCACTTTGCACTTCACCGACGATAGTACGCATGAGTGCGATACCCTGATTGGTGCCGACTTCGCAACATCATTCTCGGGGCGGAAGACCCCGCCGCATCCCCGAGAAACACAGGCGCTCTGGGTCATGCTTTGAATGTGTATGATCAGATCCGTCGCCCTCGCACAACGGGGCCGCTGCAAGAAGTTGCGGAGCATGAGGCGTAGTTCATGTGTTATCAGACACGGGCTAATCGATGCCGTTGTTTCTACGGCTATTTCCAGTGTGTAGAGCGCCAGACCCAGAACGGGCCCCAATCGACGACTGAGCTGGCAGATCACCCAGCAGATCAGATAGTAGGTTGGCAAGTAGGATGAATTGGTAGAGTGAGGTATCCCTCGTGGTTACCCACACGTTGCTATTTCGCCCCGTCCGTGCCGATCGGACACAGCCGACGAGCGCCCCAACTTGACAATACATAGACCCCCAACGTTCTACTGCTTTTATTGGTTATTTTGAGACATTCAGTATCTAAGCCAGAATTCAACACCTTGTAAAGCGCGTGCAGTACGGGGTATACCGGCAGACATCGAATAACAACGCCACTGTGTGGTATCTAGGGCTATTATGGAAGCGAGCATCTCATGTGATACTTTCTTCTGCAAGTTTGGGGGCCGAACAAATCGGCAAAATCGGGAATTGGGACTTTCTCCACATGGTGTCTATGTATAGTCGGTACATACATTATTCCAGTATAAAAGAGGGGCCGAAGAGGGGGCCAAATCCCAAATCCCCATTCAGGTGCCCCGCTAGGGTTCGGAATGAAGGCGACGGACCAATTGGCAAGCCGCGTCGACTCACCTCAAATCGCTATTAAATTGTACCGAAGCCGCTATTACTCTTAATCGAAGGTTGCTTTCTCCCTCTTCCCAGAGGTACCGACCACACAACCCCTCATGTGTGGCATCAGCGCCGTTCTCTGCCAGGACACCTGCAATTCCTCGTGCGGGGATGATTCCTCGTCACTCGGGAATCAACTCAGCGAGAGTTTAAATCTCATTCAACACCGTGGACCCGACGCACGCGGTGAGTGGGCCAGCGATGATGGCAAAGTTCGTATGTGCTCTGTCTTGGACAGTCCCAACTGATGCTGCTCGGACTCAAAAAAGATTGACCTGCCCTAGATCTCGGACACGTTCGGCTCTCGATTGTGGACCTCAGTCCACAGGGCCACCAACCATTTCATGACTCCGTCAACGACGTCCATGCAATTGTGAACGGCGAACTGTACAACGACGAGTACTACCGGGAGCTCCTAGGCGGTGAATACAACTTTCGAAGCCAAAGTGACTGCGAGATTGTTCTGGCTCTTTATCGGCACTACGGCCTCTCCTTCGTTTCCCATCTTCGCGGTGAATTTGCTTTGATTCTGTGGGATGCTCGCAGAAAAATCTTCATTGGCGCGCGCGACCGCTATGGGGTCAAGTCGCTCTACCACTCGGTTGTTAACAACCGACTCGTGGTGGCCACGGAGATAAAATGCTTCCTCCCATTTGGCTGGAAGCCCGAATGGGATGTCCAGAGTCTCCGGGAGGGTGCGTGGATGATTGGTAGCGGCAGCATGTTCAAAGGAGTTCAGTCGGTATGTCGTCTTCCCTTCAATGCCGGGCTCTGCCTAACATAAGATAGGTCCGGCCTGGACATTATATCATCAGTAAAAACTTCAGTCCTATTCGGGAGGCCGCTTATTGGGACGTAGAGTACCCAGACAAGGTCAGTCGGAATGTTTCCCCCATTGAATTCCTGCTAAGTATGGGATTCAGCGAACACCGGAGCTTCGGTCAGAAGAGGAGATGATAGAGGGTGTGCGGGCTCGTCTCCTGGATGCCGTTAAGGTTCGCCTTCGGGCTGATGTGCCTGTGGGCATCTACCTCAGCGGTGGAATTGATTCCTCCGCAGTGGCCGGCATGGTAGCTCATCTTGTCAAGGAAGAAGGCGCCCGACTGGGCAATGATGACAGCCATCTTCTTTCGCGCGTGAAGTGTTACACGGTGCAGTTTGACAAGAATAGCGGAGCAGATGAGTCTGGTATGCGCATCCAGCTCTGCTGTTGGCATTGGGATATAGGTCACTAAACATTAACAGATATCGCACAACGCACTGCGGAATGGCTCGGCATCGACTTCCATCCAGTCCATGTGACGGAGGATGTCATCGCAGCCAAGTTTGAGGACACGGTCTGGCACAGCGAGTTCACCATGCCGGATACAAATGGTATCGGGAAGCTTGCTATGGCCGAGGTTGCGCACTCCCATGGGTCCAAAGTTATCTTGACCGGTTAGTATCACATCCATTGTTAATGATCCCCGTGCTTACGACTGCTCCGACAGGGGAGGGCTCCGACGAGCACTTTGGGGGATATAAAGAGTCGTCGCTTGACTTCTTGCTCGAGAACGATCCCTCGTGGCCCGGCGCATTATCCGACGCTGAACGGGCAGAAATTAGGGAAAAGGCCCTTGCCCTTTTTGCACCTGGCGGCGTTCCCATAAAGAGCAACCTCCCTGAGTCAACGCGCCGGATGCTGAACAATTGCTCCACCTTGAGTAAACTGACCGTGTTTGCTACTTTGCCTTGGTCCGAATGGACCGATGCGTACGCGACCGCTTCACCCGAGACCGCACAAGTGGAGAGCTTGGATGGTCGAGTCCGCGATGCCATTGCAAACCGTTGGCATCCTCTCCATACATCGGAGTATCTCCTGCTTAGGGGATATTTTTGCAATATCATGTTGCGGTACCTTGGTGACAACATCGACATGGTCCATAATGTTGAGACTAGACCTCCGTTTCTCGACCACCACCTCACGGAATATGCCAACGGGCTGCCCCCGAGTCTCAAGATGAATCGTTCACCAGACGGCAGTTTTATTACGGAAAAATACATTTTGCGAGAGGCAGTGGCTCCCTTCGTCACGGAGGAGTTATACAAACGGACCAAGAAGCCGTATATCGGACCGGCCAATTTCCAGGAGAATGGGCCTTTCCATAAATTGATTCTCCGTTTGGTTTCCCGGGAGAATGTGGAAGCGCTCGGCTTCGTGGACTGGGACCAAGCACAAGAACATGTTCGAAAAGCGTTTCAAGACAAGGATGGGCGGTCTTTGCGAGTTGCGATCTTCTTGGGCCAAATTGTGGTCCTGTCACAGAGGCTTGGAGTTGCCAAAGCCACTCCTTAGACTAGCTTCCTGAGATCTTGGCTGGCTTTATGAGCTCTTGATTACGTGATAGTTGAAACATGTGCGCAATGACGAGATAGAAGGGTTGATTTAGATTTCAGTTCTGATGTAGATCATGCGATTCTCCGGGTGTGGCGCTTGGATTGTTTATTTTTAGAATACGACGACTTAACCCAATTATTTCATACGAAATATATCACAGAGAAATACCAGGATGCTACCATGTATACTAGAGCGGTAAGTGATGCCATTTATTACCAAAAGTAATTTCTACATCGATATAGCGCCACCTTTCAAATGTTTGTCCGGCGAGCGGTTCTTGAAAGGAGCAAGACTTAGTACCTCGCAAACGTTCGTTTGACCATAATCATAATTTTCATAAAAACTCGACCACAAGACGCGGTCGGCGCACCGAGTCTCGTTCGCCGTCTCGGTACCATGTTCGCGACACGGCGGCAACATGGACTGCCACATCTCTTCATCACGCCGTTTCCACGGCTTGGGTAGCGGCCAATCGCTGAAGTGCACCAGATAGGCGCGCGAGAGTTCCGCGTGCGCATTCCAGACCACATCTTTGTCCTCGGACAGATACCTCCGGTGATCGGTCGCGCGAAACTCGCCGCTGAGCAAGGCCAGGCGGCGACGAGGCAGGATCATGGCTGAGTCGCTGAAGAGGTGATTTAATACCTCCATGTCGAAGTCGCCGGACGACAGCGCTTCATCCAGGATGCGCCGGTAATTACCCTCATTTGGCTCGATCAGCATAACGTGTGACCCGAGAATTTGGCCTTTGATCGATGCGCCGTCGCCGTTTAGCCAGTATGCGCGTGGGACAGCGACGGGCGCCTGAGGTGCCAAAAAGTAATGATCCATGTTTCGAAGGACGGTGTATGCCGAGCGAATGTTTTCAATCCACCGCGCCTCTTCCGACGAAACGTCCTATACGCCAGTGAGCACGTTAGTCCGAGGAAGGGCCAAAGAACAGGAGAGATATCACAAAACTGATGCCAGTCTCTCGGATAGATCAGTACCATGTCATATTTGACGAAGAAGCGCTGTAATCGCGAGAAGTTGATCATCTGCCGGACGAGCTGGACGAGTTAGCCGTTTCGAGGGCCAGGACTTGAGGACGAGAGCATTATCCGAGCTCACTGCATTACAGAGATAGTCGATGTTTGTTGCATATTGTACGTAGGCAAAGCGTTTCTCATTCTTATCGCTAGTCCAATAGGAGTCCAGCCCCTAGAGAGTCGGCCTGGACGGCCTGGGAAGACCACATGTCGGGACAAGATCAGGAGATGTTCTCCAGAACGTGAGCAGCCATACACACGAGGCGATAATGATCGAAGCGACTGTCACTGTCTGGCGGAAAAAGAGAAGCATGCCGGATCACAGGAAAATTACATGCAATTTGAGGTTATAGAAATCCGAGTCTCGAGCCGGAAACTTGGCAGGCTACTTAAGCCTCTGGCCCCTTCATTTCTTTGCCCGGGCCGTGTCCCTTGTGCCGGGATCTGCTCACATTAGGTTCAAATAGACATCTTTAGCAGCCGGTCCAAGACTGTTCTCAAATGTGGATACTCAGTTCCCAAATAGGAACGTAGAATCCAATTTGAGTAACCAACCTGTTCCCAATTTGGACCCAAACCTAGCCAAAACAGGTAATATATGTGCGGGAATAATTCAACTTTATAAATAATAGGAGACCCTGAGCTTCCTCCGTAGTTAATCGGAATCTCGAACTTGCGCGCGCAAAACACGAGTTCTGCGCAACATCGAAAGCTGCACCAAGAAGGGTGGGGCAATGATGCCGCTAAGCCTACTTGAGGTGCTTGATTAACCGTTTACGAGTTACCGTGTAGTATGGAGTGCGGGACATACTGTCGAGTTGGGGCGGTCTTTGGCAAGTCCAGTCGATACGGATGGGTCGATCAAATAACCCACACAGTGACGCTGTTGAGGAGGGACAGGCATTGTACACTCCTTTCCTCTCTATATTCGTGGTATAAAGACAACCGAAAAAAATGCCCTCTTCAAGTCAACATGAGACACTCGTCTCTTTGTTTTACAACTTCGCGCCAACCCGAGTGCATCTCTCGGTAGTTTGCAGGCCCTCGCCTCCACACCTCATGCACAACTTTGCTCCCCGTCCTACCAGCCTCCATACCATAAATCTCCACCCTAGCATACCACCGGCGGAAGCGCTCTTGGTGCATAGGCTCAAAGGCCTCGGTGGCGCCCATGAAGGCTGGCCAGAAGAGCGGAGCAGCAAGGAGTTTTGTCTCTGCCTTGAGCCGCTCGATGGCTTCGATGCTGTCCAGAATCTTGTGGACGTACTGTCGGAGATACCGGTGGCCCATGAAGCGTACGCCCTGAGAGAAGAAAATGATGAGGGCATTGAGAAAAGCGCAGGTTTGATGGTAGATAATTGTCAAACTGGTCCCATTGCGAGAATCTCCATACCCGCGGAGACGTTCTTCCAAGGGCCAATCCATAATTTTCTGTTCAAGCACATCACACACTTGATTGAGGGACTGCGGTATTGAGGGAGCCTCGTCGTTATTGTGTTGGCTTTGAATAGCATCAATGACTTCGATGGTCTCCTTCAAAAGGAGCAGAAGGCACAGAGGGATACCGTAAATGCATTCATATGATGATGATCCCGGGAATAGTCTTCCATCGACTGACATATCCCCCGTCATAGGTAAGGCAGATGACGGTGTGTCATCATCATTATAGATGCCATGATTCTGGAACATTGGCTCCGGGCCAAACGTCTTGCTGCAGTTTAGCGATGGTGAGAATCGCGAGCGTCCGGCTTGGGTTGATTTCACCGCTGTGCTTTCGTATATCACTCTGAGGTAAAGATATATGCGGTGAAGAGATTTGGCTTTACGGGAGAATTTGGACTTTCGAGTATTTGTATGGCTGATCAGCCTTTCGGCACCATTCAGATGAACGCTACAGGTTGTGGTATCTCCGGACATTACCTGAAAGACGATCCAATTAGCACTGTAGATCGGGAATGAAACAGGAAATATAGAGAATACATTGATTGTAATCATGGAAAGCATGGTGGCAAGGAATTCCTTATATTTGGGAGTTCTGTCCGCATAGAGATCGGTCTCAACGGCGTATTTGAGCAGTCTAATCGCGTCGCATCGATATCGCGAAGCAGCCGTGCCCCATTTCTCCGCTTCAAGGCTGCGATTATTGGCTCGGTGATCATTTGAGAGGTAGAATGCGCTGATGGAGAGCAAAGAGTTTCGCAGGGCATCTCGAATTCGTGTCGTGGTCGCGCCAAAGCTCAATTCACCGGCACATTGTAGGACCCGAGGAAGGTGGATGGTCTTCCACGGGCTTTTGGCATTGTCGATTACACAAAAGAGGTTGACAACGCGATTGCTGTAATGGCCCATCAAGAACCGTTCCTCCGTAGACATCACCGGGTTATCGGGGAAGTTTTTTAGGAGTGGCAAATCTTGTTGGGTCTTGCCGGTAGAATCTCCGTTGGCCTGGTTTGATAGATATAAATTCGGTTGATCGAAAGACGTGGACAGTGCAAGACTTTCTGAGGGGAGAGGATTTGAAGCAACCCCGGTCAGCGCAGAAACAGCAGTGTCAGTCGTCACAAAAGCTGATTCCTCGGGAAAACCTGCGTCAAAATTCTGCTCGTGGAGGCTACACAAATTCCAGGCTGCTTCCGTTTCTGAAATTCCGTTGGGAAATTGGAATCTTACCAACCCGGGGGATGAGATGAGAAGATGGTCGTACTCATCCCCGGGCTGGAAGGCATTTGGCACGCATGGAGTGGCAGAGACGACGGGAAGATCTTCGCCTAGAGTGTTGGGTGGTCTGTTTTCCAGACTGAAGACACCAAAGTTCTTGATGCTAGCACTGACATCCTCGTTTGGAGCGTTCACCACCAGCTCGAGTGAATCCAAATAGCGCAGAATGTCGTCAATCTGGCCCAATTCAAGCGGCGACTGGAGAGGCACTTTGGACACACCCGTCAATCAGATTGAGACCAAAGATAATTACCAATCAACGGGGTGATTGCCCAAATTACCTGTGGGGAGCAGACGGCGCTGGGGGTGGCTGATGGAAGCTCGCAGCGGGTCCTCGACGTCGAGCCCTCGCTCGTGGGTAACCGGAGTGAGCCATTGCAGGCGCGCTGTGTATCCCTCACATTCAAATCCCTTATCCAAGCACTGGCGACAAAACGGTTTCCCCTCGTCGCATTTGATTTTCCGCGTGCGACAAGTCCAACACCCGGTGAACGTCTTGGTGCGTTTGCGAGGCCGAGCTGGAGCCGACATGGAATCGTGCTCAGCAGTCGCGGGGGAAGAACTCACAGCGCGTGAGGCTGGACCTAGGGGATGTTTGGGAAGTTCTCAGCGCTTGATGAGGAGGGGACATGAGGAAGTTCTCCGCGATCGGGTGGGTCAAAATGGGCTTATCGTCACCACCACATCGGACATTTCCCCGCTGATCAGTTCAGCAGCGATGGAAGGTGACAGCGTCGGCGTGGCCTTCCTAGTTCACCGAAATCGACGATCTCACATCTTTCCCGAGATGCTCGATGACAAGGCCAGACGTTCAACTCGCCACAGGCCAAAGCGTTGATCCGTCTGCAATTCTGCGATACAGTTTTATAAACCTGGCACCCATTTGGAATAACGCTTAACTGGAACCAAAGCGAGGTTATCGATACGCAGGATTCTTTACAACTCCTCGCACTATCTGATCCAACAGACATCGAGATCATCCATTCCACCTTGAATATGTCCACCACTTCAATCGTCGAAACAATCGGGCAAGGTGGAAGCTCTGTATCCGCCGTCGCAGATACTCCCAAGCCGCAAGCAAGTGCCCAAGCCGCCCTCGCCACGGGGGAATACGTGTTCCCGGGCATCCCCAAGATCGACGACCTTTACAAGAAGCGACAATGGCAGCTCGAGCACATGGCGGGAGCCTTCCGTGTCTTCGCTCGAAAGGGCTTCACGGAGGGTACCAGTGGCCACATTAGCGTACGCGATCCCGTCGACCCGTCGACGTTCTGGATCAATCCGTATGATCCCATGAAAACACGAGATCGTCTTCCAAGTACACCAGCTAACATCTTCCTGGATTAGCATGGGAAAGCATTTTGGCATGCTCAAGGCTAGCGATATGGTACAGATCGACGAGGATGGCCAGGTTATCGGCGGGAATCGTACCGCTGTCAACGCGGCCGGCTTCATGATTCACAGTGCGATCCACCGTGCAAGGCCTGACATTCATGCGGCCTGCCATACCCACTCCCCGGCGGGTAAGGCTTGGTCTACGTTCGGGCGACCACTTGACATTATCAACCAAGATACGTGCAATTTCTGGGGCTCACAGGCTGTTTACAAGGCGTTTGGGGGCGTTGTTCTAGGTGCCGAGGAGGGTGTCCGGATCGCCGAGGCATTGGGCAACACTGGCCGGGTGGCAGTGCTCCAGAACCATGGTCTCTTGACCACAGGAGGAACGGTTGATGAGGCTGCATACCTCTTCACCCTGATGGAACGCTCCTGCGAGGTGCAGCTCATGGTCGAGAGTACGGGTCTCCCCAAGAACATCATTGGTGAGAAAGAGGCAGAATTCACAGCCAAAGTTAATGCAGACCCAGTACGTTGTTCTATTCCTAGAGAATTGCGTGAGTGATTCGTTAATGAAACTGTGCAGGAGACGCTCTATACTGAATTCCAGCCTGATTTCGAATACGAGATTTGGAAATCCAAGGATGAGCTCTGCAAGGGCGAGTGAAGATCATGCAGATATATTCATCCTCCTGGAATTTTCGATCAATTTCTCGAGGGAGATTCAAGGACAGACAATATCTCTTGCTTTATTTGGTGATTTTATGAAATTCAACCTCTTTTCTGTATAAATTTTACGAGAAATATGGATACCGGAGCTCTAACGAATAATTTAACATTCCCACTCCAATTGAGAAACATGCCCAGATGTCCATCTACCTGCGTCCTCAGGCCAGCGTTCAGAATGGCTTTTGCGAAATTTCTGGAGGCCTCTTATCATGATGCCGAACGTAGCGTTATATGCCCTGGCATCGGGAACGCTGTCTTTTCTGTAGCTAAGTGATACCTACTGTATAACCACTAAACTATTCTAGAAAGATGGACTGCAGTGTCAACAGGAAGTCTCTGTAAGAAAATCTGGGTCTTCAGCGAATCGAGTTTTCTCTGATTATCGTCCCCTCATGTCCCCTCACCGGGCCTTGGCCCCCGCCCTGGGTGGGCCCAAGCCTCGTATCCCCTCCAAGTGGAGCCCAGCGAACGGAGTGGGAAAGAGAAAGCCCATATGTCCGAGAAGAAGGCGGTAGCGAGAGATCCACAGAGATAACGTTTCTGGCCCAAACAACCAGTGATTGACATGCCACGTTGGATGCGTTGTTGGATATATTCAAGTTCAAATATCGGAACGAACCCCGATTGTGTTGACCACCCACATAATACTGCGAGCTTTCACCACCGCCAGGTTGAACTCCATCCTGCTTCGCAAATCATTCTTTTGATATTCCCATTGACTACTCTGCTGTCACGTGTATGCAATGGCAAACCGAGGCAAGACTTTGGACCAACAGGTCTTTTGCATCAAAGATCTGGAGCGGTTAGGCTCCGAAAAGATGCTGAAGACCTATCGAGGTGAGCTACAGCGCAGCTGGAATGCTAAATTTCGAAGCTAAACAAAACCTCTAGAGTACTACAATGAAGGCGCAATGGATCTTATCACGTAGGATCACCCCGAAGCACTTCCTCGCCTCCACCATCCTGATGTGCCATCTACAGCATACGAGAAAATGAGTCCTCCTATGACCGATACATGATCCGACCGCGCGTTCTTCGCAATATCTCTTCTCTTGACCCGAGCACGAGTATTCTCGGCTGCAAGGTCAAGTTTCCCTTTGGGTTTTCTCCAACCGCCATGCAGACATTGGCACACCCCGACGGGGAAGAAGGGACATCCAAAGCGTGCGCAAATTTCAATACCCTGATGGGTCTATCCAACTACTCCACCATCGATCTGGAGAAAGTCATTGCTCACGGCGCGGGTAACCCGTATGTCATGCACACGAGTCTTCTGAAAAACAAGAATGCAATGATTCGGATGATCAAGCGCGCAGAAGGTGAGGCTCTCTTCAAGACTACAACCATACTACTACTCGGCGCTTTCCTTTCGGTTACATTTACTAAACTGAATTTAGTCTCTGGCTACAAGGCCCTTTTTGTCACCTTGGACGTGCCTTTCCTAGGTCGGCGGCTGAACGAGTTCCGCAATAACTTCGGCGTGCCAAAAGGCATGGAGTACCCGAACCTTTTTCCGGGCGTGGACGTAACTAATCTGGAGGACGTCGGTGACTCGATGGCTTATGGTAAGATATGCCTATCGACCAGACAGTTCCCCACAGCGCTTATATTTTCTTTCAGACGACTCACTTGAATGGTCTGATATCATTCCATTCTTTCGTCAACACACTAAGATGGAGATCTGGGGAAAAGGAAGTATGTCCAACAGAGATCCGTCGATGCCCGACGTTTCTCTTTGCTAACACCATCCTTACAGTCTATACTGCCGCCGACGCGGAGCTCGCTATCAAGCACGGCTTCGACGGGATCATCATCTCGAACCACGGCGGTCGCCAGCTCGATAGCGTTCCCGCTTCCCTCGACGTTCTGCGTGAGATCGTTCCAGTTGCAAAGGGCAAGATACCGATTGCTGTAGATGGTGGCATCCGACGCGGTACCGATATCTTCAAGGCGCTAGCTCTGGGTGCAGACTTTTGCCTGGCCGGTCGACCAGCCATTTGGGGATTAGCTGTATGTTTTCTTTCCGGATGGAGGTCTATTTTGGGGCTCGGCGTGGGATTGTTAACTGCTTATATTTAGTACGATGGCCAGCGTGGCGTGGAGTTAGCTCTCAATCTGCTTTATGACGAGTTCAAGACATGCATGGCATTGGCCGGGTAAGTATTCGATCTGGCTCAGAGTCCACCTGACCTGGTATGGCACTTGCTGATGAATGAATCTAGTTGCAAGAATGTATCTGAGATACAAACAGACCATGTCTCACTCCTCCAGCCAGACGGCCGTCTGTTGAAGCTGTAGTAACTATTGCATGGGAATCGCCTAGGATAACTCTCCGAGCACGTTGATACCGTCGAATAGAATTTATGTCGGACAAGAGTACCATATATTATCAATATAACACCCTTCGGTCCATGCTTGTGAGTTTTCTCTATAAATTCAATTGTAATCTTCTAGTGTTCGAGGAACGTACCTTGTAGCAAAGAATTTAGGGGTCAACTTGACCCTCAACGGTGCCCTTCTCACAATGAATTAAAGCTTTGTATATCCACGGCACTAAATTTACTACACTTTCCTAGTTTGTTAAGACCCGGTCGTACTCAAGTCTTTTTCCATGCCAATTTTGGGAGCCACAACTCGGTAGAGAGTAAGGTTGGTAGGTGGAGGTAGAATTGAATCGCGGCAAATTTCAAGAATTTGAGTCCAGCTATACGACGGTGGAATGGGATCAAGTAATCTTTTGTGAGAAGAATCTGAAGTAGGTTATTCAAACATTCGGCGAGAAAATTCACTGATTATAGTCGGGAAATCACACCCGCGTTGAGGTCTTTGATGACCTCCGCCGCCGCTCGTTCTCCACTACGGATCGCTCCCTCCATATAGCCCTTCCATTCGCCAGCGGTCTCAGTTCCTGCAAAATGAAGGTTCCCGGAGCTTTCTCGCAGTGCGTCTGGCCCAACGCTATCCAGGACACCCGGGGTGAGGGCCGTACAGGGGCAGCCCCAGCCGGCGAACTCATCGTTCACCCACTCGTAGGTGGTCATTTGAATGAATTCCGCGTCCACGTTTGTGGCGCCAAAGAGCTTGCCAAGTTGATTCAACAAGCTTTGCTCCCTTTCTCTCGTGGGCAGTGCGGCCCAGGCCCGACCGGGATCGCCCGCCATGAAACATGTCAAGACGTACTTGTGGTCGGCTGGGCTGCAACTATCTCTCACGACACTAGCGGGACCGACGAAAGACTGGGCGAGGCCGCAGAAGCCTGCCTTGGACCAAAACGGCGAGCGGAACTCCATCAGGGCTTTTGTGTAGTACCCGTACGTGGTGGACTCGATGAATGCCTGCTTCGCAGGTGGGAGCCTAGGGTGAAACGATATTCTTTTCAAAGCAGGGCTAGGAATCGTGATGATCACCTTGCGAGCCGCATACTCGACACCACCCACTTGGACGCGCACCGACCGATCGGCCCCTTGGACAATCGAATCAACCGATTGGGAAAGCTTCACGGTGCCTTCTGGGAGTGACGACGCGAGACCCAGCGAGAAGGCTTGAGTCCCCTGGCGAATTCTCAAGTACTGACCACCGTGTTGGCGATCGGACCTCATCTGCAGAAGACCACCACCGGACTTGCAGTAGTTCAAAAAGTAAAGGGCGGAAATGTCCTTTGGATCCTGGCCGAGCATTGCACGAGTCCAGACCATAGCAGTAGCCACGGCTGTCTCACTGGCTCCGCGAGACCGTAGATAGGCCTCAAACGTGAGAGAATCAAGGCCGGTATCTTTCGGTCGCCAGGTGTCGAGGTTTTGGCAGTCGGCCTCGCACATATCGCGTATTTCTGCTAGATGGGCCTGAGTAGCCGCGTCAAACTAGATATAGTTCTTTAGCCAATGTTGATTTTGCCGTATGCTTTTTCCATGCAGGAAAGATGCACTTACCTTGGGGAGTTCTCCATAGGCAAAAGGGGTGCATTTGCCATCGAAATCTTCCAGAACCACATTGCCGGATGTGTTCTGCTCAATGACCTCCACACCATATCGTTGAGCGAGTGCATACACTTTGCTCTGATTCGTGTCGTTGATCCACGCGGCCCCGAGATCGATCGTTCCCTTGCCATCCTTGAGCGGCATGCTCCATGTCTTACCACCCACACGGTCGCGGGCTTCAAGAACGACACACGATAGTCCGGCTCGCAAGACATCATGAGCGGCGGTCAGTCCTGCAAGACCAGCGCCAACAATAACAACAGCAGTCGTCTCGGTAGCGGGCGCGAGAGCAGGAGGTAACGAAGCTTCTGGCAACGCGATGACCGCATCGATTTCGAACAACCACGAGGGAACAGCCAGTTTCGGGACCGGGACCAAGGTGATCGCTGGCCGGTGTCCATTCAGGAAGCGTTGGATATGGCGTGTGTGATAGCGATTGCCTGCATCGTAGTTCACAATGAACAAGTTCAGCTTGACAATGTGCTCAACGGATGAGCCGGCAGCAATGATAATCTTGCGCAAGTTCAGCAATGCCAGATGAATCTGGGACTCATAGTCCCCTGGTACGCCACCATCTTTGGTACTTCCAGGCTGGCCAGCGACATGAATGAGCTTGCTCGCCGGAGCAATGGTCGCGGGGGCGTAGTAGGCGCTGCTGGTGTTGGAAAGGCCGATAGTCTCCACGGCCTTGGACATGCTGGAACGGGTCTTCGACGGACAGTGAGGAATATTGTCGATGTGAATCAGGAGCTCAGTGTGAATCCTTCTATACTCCCACCCATGCCCAACTGGTGCTTTTGCTATCGCCGACCCCGCTGAGACTTGCCACCGAAAATGTCCGTGGCTCCCCGCAAATATTCCTTTGCTCCACTGCGAAGCAGTGCTGGGCTTCACTCAGTCCAATCGGAGATGGAAAGAGATACGCTGGTCTCTATCGCCTTCCTGGATCGCCGAACCCCACATCGACGCTGTCACCTGCCCGGAGGGCGATGAATCCATCTCGGCCACAAGACCGAACGGGCGATGCTTTGCTTAAAACCATCTTTGTGTGGTAAACATTCCATACTTATCTCATTGATAACACATCATATCCTAACAGCAGCTCAGGAACCGTGATGTCCGGCTCCAACATTCAGTTGAAAGATCCATCCTTGCTGATCGGTCAAAACTACATCGACGGCCAATGGATTGAAGCCGAGTCTGGAAAACGATTCAATGTCACAGGTACCATACCTTCAGAGCACGCCAAACCGGCTCATCTTTACTGATAGTCTCTCGCTGTCACAGACCCCGCGACTGGGATCACCATTGGATCTTGCCCCGAATCCGACTCCAAAGATGCGCAAAAGGCAATCGAATTGGCAGCAGCAGCAATGCCGGCATGGCGCTCGAGATCTGGTCGCAACCGAGGCCGCATCTTGCGTCGGTGGTATGAGCTGGTGATGGAGAACCAACGGGACTTGGCCACACTCATCACGTCGGAAAATGGAAAGACCCATCCTGATGCCACGGGCGAAGTTCTTTTCGCGGCGAGCTTTCTTGAATGGTTTGCCGAAGAAGCAGCGCGAGTCTATGGTGATGTTATTCCCCATAGCCAACCGAACTTTCGTGTCTCTGTTCTCAAGGAGCCCGTTGGCGTATGCGGCCTCATCACTCCGTAAGTTCTTTCGACACTTCTCCCAGTTTGTCGGTTATAAATTGCTAATCTTAAACCGCTCGCTATAGCTGGAACTTCCCCGCGGCAATGATTACCAGGAAGCTTGGCCCAGCGTTGGCCGCCGGGTGCACCGTGGTCGTCAAGACTGCAGGTGAAACACCGTTTACGGCAAATGCCTTGATGAAGCTTGGTGAGAGAGCTGGAATACCGCCAGGCGTTGTCAACATTGTGACTGCACTTGACAACACCCCTGAAATTGGACAGGTCCTATGCTCCTCCGGCATTGTTCGCAAGATATCTTTTACAGGGTCTACCCGAGTTGGAATGCTTCTCATGCAGCAATCGAGCAGCTCATTGAAGAAGCTGAGTCTGGAACTTGGCGGGAACGCCCCGTTCATTATATTCGACGACGCTGATATTGACTTGGCAGTGGAAGGAACTATTGGAAGCAAGTTCAAGTCATCGGGGCAGACGTGTGTTTGCTCAAACCGCATTTTTGTTCAGAAGAGCGTTTATCCCCAGTTTATTAAACGCCTGAAAGAGGCAGTGGGTCGATTCCGGCTTGGAAATGGATTTGCCAATGCCACCACCCACGGTCCATTGGTGACACCTGCTGCTGTTGAACGGGTTGCCGGTCTGGTAGATGAGGCCACGCGTCACGGCGCAGTTGTTCAAATGGGTGGCAAAAAGAGACCGGATTTAGGTACGTCTCCACCATTCACGACCATACCAAAGACACTGTCACCTTGGATACCTGAGCTGATAGACATGCTATGATATAGGTCCAAACTTCTTCGAACCTACGATCCTAACAAACGTCACCGCGGATATGTCGGTGGCAAAGGAGGAGATCTTCGGTCCTGTCGCACCAATTTTCACATTTGACACGGAAGACGAGGTCGTCAGGATTGCCAATGCATGTGATGTTGGCCTTGCATCATATATCTTCACCAGGGACATTACTCGAGCCAATCGAGTCTCGGAACTTTTACAATTTGGCATGGTCGCCATCAACACGGGCATTGTCTCCGATGCCGCTAGCCCGTAAGTGACATTCCATATCTCGGGCTATGAAGCGATGTCTCATGAATTTTTGATAGGTTCGGCGGCATCAAGCACTCGGGGATGGGACGTGAGGGAAGCAAGTATGGTATTGAGGATTACCTCCAGACCAAAACTGTGGTGACTGGAAATGTGAACGTGGTCCATAAGGCCTCCCTATAGGCTTGGAGACCTCGGGAACGAGGTCGAATTTGATGGTGAACCTAGAAAGAAGACGACTTCCACTTCTGCTGACTACATGGGTTTAGATCTATTGTTTAGAAGCAAATCACCTTTATTGCAATCATTTCTTTTTAATCGCTGGAAGATTTGCGATGTCTTTTGGATTTTTTTTTTGGCTCATTCCCCTCATCGGAGTGCTTCTACGAGTCTTCCTGTCCTACCATCCAAGCGGGAGTATGTGGTTCTATGAAATCTGGAAGCTCCACGATATCCCCCGGTCCGTAGCTGGAAGTAGCTGGAAATGGATGCTCATGGCATGCTGAAGTGTTTTTCAATTGTCATTTTCATTGGGTCCTTCATGACGGTCTATCATCGGCATTACTGACTCTGGCTGACGGAGGTACGGAACTATGGTCCTACGCCAATAACTCTGTTTGACTTGTTACCTGGTTCAAACCTTGAATTGACGGTAACTCATCTTGTCATGAAAGAAGGGATAGATATCATGCGTCGCGTCGTCCATCTCAATCGAGTGAGCTATTTTTTGGCCATGTACTTCATTCAAGACAGCCGAGTAACATTCCACGGACCTCGGGAGTTTATCTTCATGTCATGAGGTAAAGATATGAAATACCGACTGAGGAGCCGCGTCGAAGATCAAGGAAAGTCATCCCGACAGATCAATTCCCCACACCACAAATGACCAATCGCAAGCCGTGATCACTGTGGATCTCGAATAAACGCCGGGAAATTTTGGCGTGTTATCATTGACTGCCGAAGTTCAGCTGTCGCTGTGACTTTCCCTGTGTTCAAGCTTATCAAGTGGGGTCAATCGCGGGGGAGGGGGTTGCTGGTGACAGCTTCCCCATATTGCGCGCGCTCATTCCATCCATATCGTCAGTTCAGAGCGGGGATCTTCTGCGCGATTGTCCACCATCAAGCATGCAACAGCCAGTGTCAGACAGTCAAACATTGCGTGACTAATACCGAGTCTGGTTTAAGTCCGAGGTCTCCAACGCGTCTCAGAACCCTTACCTCTTCCTCTCATCTTGTGGCTCGCGGGACTTCCTCTACTGAAGGGAATTTGCTGTGCACACAATCAGGACGATACGAGCGTCTTCCCGTCACTCGCCCTACTTGCTCCCCGTGGTAGTTAATTGCAGGTCACCATGGCTAAAAGCAGGGTCCTAGTTGTCGGCACCGGGGGAATTGGCACCATGTCGGCCTATGCCTTAGAGAAAGGTGGATTGGCCGAGGTAACAGCGGTGATGCGGTCCAACTATGACGCCGCGGTCAAGAACGGAATTGATATCGACTCGGTCTTATGGGGTCAGATCAAGGCGTGGAGACCGTCAGCCAGTATGTCAAGATGTCCAGGTTCAGACAAGGATTGGAATCGCGAGCTAATCCACAAGCAGTTACGAAAACCGTCCCCGATGTCTCCAAGGGGGATGTAGCCCCATTCGACTTCATTCTCGTCACGACCAAAAACATTCCCGATGTTCCCCCCACAGTGGCAGACATCATCGCTCCGGCCGTGACGCCGGGCAAGACAGCGATTGTCCTTTCCCAGAATGGCATCAACATCGAAAAGCCCCTTATTACCCGGTTTCCCACCAACCCTCTGATCAGCAGTGTCGCCTATACCGGTGCAACCGAAACAGCCCTGGCCAAGATCTACAACGACGATCCCGACTGCCAGAAGATAGGCGCTTTTACGAGCCCCCAAGTGCCTACCAATGTAGCCGAAGAGGCAACCAAGCGCTACGTCAACATCTATAACCCAGACGGCAAACTCAACATCATCTACGAGCCCGACGTTGCCAAAGTGCGATGGCGCAAGATCGCATACAACGGCTCGATGAACCCCGTTGCCTCGATTCTGCGCATGGACACGCCCAGGATGCGAATGAGTCGACACGTTATTGACGATTTGATCTTACCTGTCATTGGGGAAATCCGTGCAATCGCCGAAGCGAGCGGTATTACGCTGCAGCCTGATCTTGTTCATGCGGTCCTGCATCAGGATCCAAATGATACGGCTTTTAAGCCGAGTATGTGCCAGGACTATGAGAAGGGGAATCTTATGGAGATCGAGAATCTTGTCGGGGAGCCGTTGCGTGAAGCGGAGAAGCTCCACGTTCCTACGCCAACCCTGAAGATTATATATGGCATTATGAAGGGATTGCAGCTGAAGGTGAAAGAGGAAAAGGGTCTGTGGGAGCCGGGGTTCCAGTCTGGAAATCCATATGAGTAATGAGACTCGATATTGGATAGGAAACTAGTGTGAAATTGGATCTTTGCATGCATGAGCACAGATGTATGCTTTACCATATTGAAGATGCAGCATTTATCTGTTTGTGTACCATTTCGTGTATCACGTTCACATATTGACTCGAAGGGATAACTTGACACCCATATTTGTTCCACTGGTTCGATTTCGAGGCCCCTTTCAATATTTAACAAAAACTTTCTAATCCCATGAAAGAAAAAGCCACCAACTGACCGGCTAAAATACCATTCAACCTTTATGCCGAAGGATGGAATTGAAGATGAAAAGTTTCATAAAACCTCAAAATAATCACACCATAACGGCAGTATACCTCATGGCATCAATCACTCCTCAATCCATGAAGTCTGTATCAGCACATCCTCAAATCCAAAGAGTTGGAGAACTCGGCCCGTACGCTGATTGACGAAGCGGAATCGACTGCATCGTATGTCGCCGGTTTCGCAAAGCTTCAGCTGGTATCGTAGTCCTCGGCCGGTAAACATTGATATCCGGCAGAGAATGCAGCACGCGATGAGATTCCTCGGACGAGAAGAATTCGGCCTGTTTCTTCTTTTCATCCTCGAGCATCATGTTCTGCGCCTTCAAGGCCGTGTTCAAACGGTAGCGGAGAGCAAGTGTCACCACCAGGATACCCACCACCCACCACATAAACAAAATGGGAAGTGCCCGGTACAACTGGTTGTTGCACCCTCCGCCCCAGATCTGCGTTAGGATTTGGAAAACCTCGTGGGCGGGGACAGCGTAGCCCCAATGATAAAATCCTGGACTAAGATCGAAGGGGGCAATGACACTAGTGACATTGATGATGACCCAGGTTAAAACACCAAGAGGCAGGTAAGCTGGCGGGATGAAGGTGGTGAGGATGTCGAAGAATAAGAAGTTGATGTGCATAAACAGCCACATGGTCATCCAGACAAGGACGAGCTGGTTGCGATTCACGTCCCAGGACTCGCGAAACGCCCACATGGCGCCAGACCAGGACAGAGACGTGACAAGGGTATAACAGACAGAGCAACAAATCCGAATCAAGGCATTGCCCCAGAAGCTCAACTTGGTGAAGACGTCGAAATGGGATGAAATCCCATTCAGCGCCATCATGAAGAAGAACTGCATGATGATGGACAGAATGATGGAGACGGTGTTGTAGAAAGTCCTTGCTCCCTGGGCCGTGGGTTGGATATTGATCTTGCCCGCCTTGATGGGATCCAGGAAAGTGTTGGCGGTGGTCGGGTTCGAGAAGTTGGCGGACTGGAACACAGACGCAGCGTTGTTTTCATAGTACATGGAGCGAGTGGTTTGCACCAGGATCTCCAGGTTCGAATATAGCACACTCCGGGCGATGACGGGGTAGCGAGCTTCATTCCAGACATAGATCAGGGTGACTGGGGTGGAGTCGCCTTTGTCCAACGCGGCGGCCAAATTCTTCGATGCGTCGGGGAGGGCATAGATGGCGCCCCAGTAATCCCCATGACATACGGCCTCGCGCACATCACCGGGCTGTGGATACTGCTGAATCGATCTCTTCTCGACGGTCGGGAAAGAGTCCGCTTGTAAGACCCCATAAGCACCGCTGACGGACTGTCCCACCACGCCTTGATCATAGTCGACGTAGAGAAGATTCAAGTTATGATAACGGGAGCTCTGGTGGAATTCGGTCCCGTAGAGGTAGCTGATATCGCCCAAGAAGAGAAGCTCAAGGAAGAGAAAGGTGGAACCGACAGCCAGGAGGAAGCGCGTTTGCATCCCCTTCCATGAACCGCGGCTACTGGCTGGACTGGGAGCTTCGGCCATCTTTAATCACGATAGAGAAAAGACCAAGAATGCAGGGTTAGAATGTTTCCTGTTCAAATCTTCGATCGGGACAATTACATGACGGGCTCGGAGTCCGGCAATCTCCCACGTCATGTTACAGGGATCAGACTGGGGGTCTGAAACCGTTCTTTGTTCCTCCCGCACCATACGTGGGGGCCGTAGATGAGAGGTTTGGCAAATATTCAGCACTGGAAGTTGGAAGTTGGCGGGGGAATTGAGCTGTCTAGGACATTGTTGACATTTTTTTAGTTTGCGTGATGTCCACGCAGCCTCAGCGTCTCTTGAATCTCCTCCGATGTTAACTTGCAATTTCCTGACGAGCCTCAAGGTGGCTGCAGCTGTTGGGGTTTTTCGTGCCCAAAATCTGGCCCCAGCAGAAGAAGCGCAAGGCAGATCGTCTCTGATTCAGAGCCCCCATGCACAATCGATCATCCTTGTCGATCGGCGTGGTCGAGCCAACCGTGAACCCGGTCTAGATCATCTAGACCGTGAATTAATTCCCGCTGGAACGGACCAAGCCGCATGCATTGACGAGGCAGAGTTCAGCGTATGGCGCTATGCTTGTTTCCCTGTTCAAGGAAAGACTCAATGAGGGTGGGTGCATCTATTGGAACAATCATCCGAGGGTCATATTTGTGTGACAAAGGTAGCAGCGGAGATTTAAATACTGCTCGTTCTAACCTTGGATGGACTTTTTAATTTTTTAACGTTCACAAATTCTCTAGCTCTTCGTCCACCGCTAGCGCCTCGAGATAATACATGTCTGTATCAAATACTCGGGGCCCAAGAGTCCGACCCCCCTTCATAAGGATTGTTTCCGCCATCTCCACCTCCTAAAGAAGAAGATACCCGACCATGGCAGCTGTCGCTAAAAGAGTAAAACCCTGCGAGGCTTGACTCGCGACCGCCAAATTTTTACTCTTCGCCATGATGGGCGTTGGCTCGTAGAGACCCGGCCTGGTGCTGTTGCGAGTCCCATCCCAGCAGTACTTTCGGAAGCACTGAACGCAGACAGACGGAATTTCGGTTCCTGTTCGGTCAAAAGATCGACTTAGAATCGCACAGCCCGCGCATGCAGACCAGTCGGAATAGCCGTCCCTGGTACCATTGCCGACAGTCACCACATTGTAACCATTCCGGATCACATCGTCTCGCTCCGTGAGATTGTATTCCATTTGGAAAGTCGATTTGTTCGAGAACGTGGTGTACGGATAATTCGGAAGGTAAACCACTAGCGGCGCAGGGCTGGTGAGATTTGAGCTATTGCATCCGAAGAATGTGGGACGAGTGTTGAGGCCGAGATTGACGAATGTGTTTTTATCGGGAACACTGGGGAAGACGGTTCCATTTCCCATTCCCGTCGAATTCAGACTGCGCTCGTAAGTGGCCACCAAAGGGCCTCCGTTGGGCCAGCTGTGGTTCGTGCTCGCAGACGAATCAACAGCAAAAATCACATCCACTGCTCGAGTAGGCTGGATCAATGGGTGAAGGGGTAAGTTTTGTCCATCCTCTCCACCGTCAACCACATTTAAATGGCGTGCTTCTTGGTAGGCACGCGTGGCCCTTTCGTACCTATAGAATGGGTTGGGGGAATAGATTGCGATGTCATCATTTCGTTCTCCGAGAGTTTGTAAGAGTCTTCCAAAAATATCTTTCAGTGTGGATGGAAGATCGGTGGTGTTAAGTCTTAGGATAAATTGGTTGAACAGGCTGGAAGAGGTTCCCATGACAAACCCAGCATTGTCAAAACCCCGAACACACTCAGTGCCAGGGGCGATTCTACCCTTTTCGAAATGGGACCCGAGATATTCTAGAGGCGCGAATGCAAAGATTGACGGGTCGAATGTACCGAATTCCCAGGGATTAAACTCGTAAACGGTAGAATTACTACCGACAAGCGTTTCCCCGGGATTTCGACCGTCCGCAACCAAGATTGGCAGCGGCATCTTCCCAGCTCTGAAGTCCTCGGTGAGGGAAATGGATGACCAGGTGTATTCTGGACCACCGTCTGTGGCATTGATCAGCTGGTAGGACAGTGCACGACCCCAGTAATCAGTAAACGAGGTGTTGTAGCCAGCATCTCTCTTGCCAGAAACAATCCCAAGCAGAGCCTTGTAGTATTCTGCCGTATTCCAGGCATTGAGGCCCTTGGCCTTCGGTCCTTTTATGATCGAACTCTGAAATTGCCAGGGCTCGCCTTCTTTGTTGGACTGAAGGTTGGAGATCGTAGTGAAGTTGTTGATGTAGATCGACCCGAGCAGCCAGCCACCTCCAGACAGCCCCGAAAGGTATGTCGCTGACTGAAGAAGACCTCCCAGTTGTCCTTTTTGGTTGATCCTTGGGTGCGACTATCAAACGCCTTGAGTGCACCCGCGCCGTTGGTCAAGGCTCGGTAGCCACCACCAGACACGGCAATGCCGATGTTGGGGATGTTGGAGATGTAGGAAACGGCGTCAAATGTCATGTTCAGGTGGCCGAAAAGGTCCTTCATCGCGGACACGGTCTCCTGTCTTCTGGCTTTCAGCCACGACGTTTCGTTGGCGGAAAGAGTGGATGCGCTGCGAATGGTCGGTCTGCTGGCCGGGCAGCTGACATTAGTCGGAGTGTAGGAATCCGGGGCATTGGGGAGAGCTCGAGCGACGAGGCTTCTTGTTGAGAGATCGGATGCAGGGACAGCCGCTTCTCATGCTCAAAAAGTCAGCGGGGATCACTTGCTTGCTATGTCGATAGTAGGGACCTACCTAGGACCAAGCCTAGGGAGAGGAGGATGACTGAAAAGAAAGTCGACTTCATCTTAGATCAGAGCGACCTTGGAGATGAGAAGCAAAGAGGATGGATCCAGAGTTGAGGATCTGGAAGATAGAGTGTGGGAAGGAAGATTCAGAAAACCCCGTGGTGAACAAAGGCTAGGAACGAGGTAATCTCCGGGGAGCAAAAAACATTGATTTGATAGACATAAGGAATATCGGTCAGTTTTTTGCTCGCCTTTGGCGGTTAAATAGTCGCATTGATCGGGCTTGCATCATGCACGGCTTTAGCAACGATCCATGGTTGTCAGCATGATAGCTGATGCTCGGATGAAATCTACACGATTTCCTTTAGACAGCAGATTGTTCCATAGGCTGACGCTTTTGTCGAATAATCATTGGCGGGATTTGGATGTTACCGATGCAACCCTCAGCCCTACGCGCCAGGCAACAGGAATTGACCCCGTTCTTTGGGCTGCTGGATTTACATCTGGATATGGCCGAGTAAGTCGGGGCTTATAGTGTCAGGGAGCTTACCGATTGTCACGCAACCGTTAGTTATCATGGACTCCAATACTTGGTAAGTACGGACCTGCTCAATATCTGCTTGGGACATAGTACTCTCTTGCATTGCTATTCTATAGATTTTAAACCGGCCCAATCTCGGTTGTCGCCTGACGGGTGACACTACAAGGGGCATAAGGGGCACCCCAAATCCACGGCAGACTTTCCCAAGTCTCGTCATTCGAATAAAAAAAAACCAAGAACCTCCAAATTTGATGCCAGGGAGGCAAAAAATGGACGAATGGCGATTCGAACGCCAGACTTCTCGCATGCAAAGCGAGCACTCTACCGGCTGAGTTATACGCCCATGTGACCACCGCAGAAAGGACTTAGCTGGAGAATGTAAATTTATGCTGCCTTGACGCGGGCGTGTTCGAATCAAAAACACATCTACCGGCATTTGTCGATGCTAAAGCAATAGGGGAATTTCTAACTTACCAAGCCAAGGTAATAAGCATGCTACTTTTGGAGATATTGGGGGGGAAAAAATAAATAAATACCAGTTTCGAGTTGGCATTAATGACACCATTTTGTACGGAGCGATCTAGTTCCATACCAATGTGTGGCCATGGTTACGAACTCGGATGATAAAAGACTTCATCGGAACATATATTAAAACCGCTAAGTTAAAATGCATATCGGAAATTCTTCGACTCCATGTCGGTCATGTCTTTGAACCCGTCCAAGACGGCCTGTGCAGCGACATGCTGCCGCACTGCATCTACAGTTTCACCTCTCAAGATCGCCGTTGCCGCAGCATCCCGACGCGTATTTTCCCACCGCATCACCAAATAGGCGGTGACCGACAAGACAATAAGTCCTGCGTAGCATATTAACAGCCCCGTCAAAGCGGAATAGTAGCGCGGTGCCTCCCGGGCAAAGAAGATATTGGCGCCGGCAACGTTTCCCGCCGCGTACAGGGTAAACCAGATGCCATTGGCGACGGCCCGCTTGGTATGGCCGGCCACGTTGGTCGACAAAAGGTTCCAAGAGACGATGACCGGGGCGCCGATGATATACTGCAACCAGGTACATCCGACCAGAGTCCAGCGGTGGTCAAGACTCGTGAATCGGATCCCGAGCAAGCCGCTGAGTGGTATCAAGCTCACGACAGCCAGGACGATGCAGCGCGAGTTCGGCACGTAGGTTGCAATGAGACCGCAGATTGGAACTATGAGGGCTTCCACAGCACCGGTCGGTAACTGGAGCAGAGTTGCGTAGAGTCCACTGAAACCAAATCCTTTGATGAGCGAAGAGGCGAAATTCGATACGCCGCCGTTAATGACACCGGTCGCAATCCCGATCCCGGCACAACACAGGACCTTGATATCGTAAAGATTTTCAACCGCTTGCTGCAGTTTGATCTCGCGGGTCTTGATCCCGATCATGTTCTCTGCCACGCGTCGCACAGCCACGACACGCTGGTGGTGGGTGAGAAACCGCGCAGAGCTCGGTGAGTCGGGCATAAAAATCAAAAATATGCAGCCACAGACCAAGTTGAGCAGTCCGATCGTCAGGAAGATCAGTTGCCAGCTATGGAGATGTGTGTTGTGGGAATGGCCGAGACCAAACCCCAAGAGTGCTCCCACCATTGTAGCCATGCCGTTGGCACTGAGCCAGATCGCCATGCGCAAGGGCTGCTCGGAGCGTCGGTAGAACATGGACGTGATGACCATCACTGGCATTGTGAGCATACGATGGAAGACAGGTTCTTTTTGGGAACACTTACTGCATGGACTGACCCCAGCCTCGGCCATCCCTAGCAGGAAACGAAGTGCGAGGATCCCAGCGTAATTCTTCGCACCGATATGAGCGATGACAATGACGCTCCAGACCAGCAGCATACCGCCCATATATTTGGCCACGGGCAACTTCTGGATCAGCAGATTGGCCGGGATGGCCCAGAAGAGATAGCCAAAATTGAAGATGGCAGCCACCCAGGAGTATCGCTGACCTTCCAGCCCAAGATCTGGAATGAGTGAATATGCCGAGGCATAGTTCAATGACAACTTATCCAGAAACTGGATCACATACGTGATGTAGAGCTGGAAGGCAATCGCCCGTCAGTCCCGAACCTCGAGAGACACGATCTACTGACAATGGGCATGATCCTCCAATCCAGGATGCGGAGCACTTGCTTGCCATCGCGCTCGAGCACTTCCGTCGATAGTTGGTCCGCCTCGAGGTATAGATTGGCTCCGATGTCGCGGACTTCGCCGAGTGCAACGTCCTTCTCCACCGGTGGATCCACTTTGTCGTCTTTGAACTGCATCATGAACAAGCTGCAGGGTATGAAGTGGCCACTTTAAATCTGGCTCGACAAGCTCATCTTATACCACGATAGAACCAAGCAACCCGGCTCGTTATCACTTGGCAGCAGATAAGAGAGATCGTGGGATACCGAATGATCGGCGGACATTCGCCCGCTCCAGCGGGGAAATCACGAAGCGGAGTTTTGTCCGCAGAGTCCAGCACCGTCCATGGTTATAATGGAGTCTCAGAATCACTTGGCTGCACGAAGTCATTGACAGTCAATACACAGCTTGATCGCCATCATGGCCGAACCCCGCAAAGAGCTCAGCCTCCTCGATGCGACCATCTCCGAGCTGCAATATGCCCTTTCCTCGGGCTGGCTCACTAGCACGGACTTGGTTGCACGCTATCTACGTCGAATTAGCATCTACGATGCTAAGGGGCTCAAGCTTAGCGCCATTCCAATACTCAACCCATCCGTCTTCGATGAAGCAGCGGCTTCGGATGCACGCCGGGCAGCGGGACATGCACCCCGGCCACTCGAAGGTATTCCATACCTGGTAAAAGACAACATCAAAGTGAAAGGCCTGACAATTGGCAATGGATCACCCGCCTTTGAGAGTCTCGTCGCCAACGAGGATGCAGCCTGCGTGCAGATTCTCCGCGATGCGGGTGCCGTACTCCTAGGCCGAACCAACATGCCCGCGATGGCTTATGGTGGAATGCAGCGCGGTGTCTGGGGCCGCGCAGAAAGTCCATATAACGGCGATTTTCTAGCAGCGGCGTATGCCTCGGGCTCGTCGAATGGATCGGCGGTGGCGACAAGTGCCAACTTCTGTGCCTTTTCGCTTGGAACGGAGACGGTCTCGTCGGGCCGCTCGCCTGCTTCCAACAACGCTATTGTCGCCTACACCCCTTCCAAGGGCTTGTTGCCTCTTCGTGGTGTCTGGCCACTATATCCGACCTGCGATGTCCTGGTGCCTCATACCAGGACCGTCGCCGATCTATTCCAGGTGCTGGACGTTCTGGCCGTCGCCGATTCTCGTCCGACGGGCGACTTCTATAACGAACAGAAATTCGTACCCATACCATCGATAGCCTCGGTGCGACCAGAGACTTTTTCCAGTCTGCAAGATCAATCCTCCCTGAAAGGAAAAAGAATCGGTGTACCCGCGATGTACATTGGCAAGAACACAGGCATCGCACCGGTGAGCCAGGTCCACACGCGGCCCTCGATTATCAAATTGTGGCAGCAAGCACGCCAGGCTCTAGAATCCTGCGGCGCAGAAATTGTTGAAACAGACTTCCCACTCGTCACGCAGTACGAAGCCAACGCCGCAACGGGCCAACTCGTGACCGTCGCCAACCTCCCCGACGGCTGGGCCGGTAAAGAGCGATGTGAAGCAGTCGCACACGCATGGGAGGACTTCCTGAATGCGAACGGTCAACACGGTCTCGATTCCCTCACACAGGTCGATCCCGACACAATCTTCCCGCTGGCACCGGGATCGTTACTCGGCACGCCCGAGGCAGCGAACAAGCCGCGCTGGAACGAGATCGTGGCCTACCCACGCACCAAACCAGCAACGATTTTCGAGATCCCGGGAATCAAGCAGGCGGTTCGGGCATTGGAAGATGCACGGAAAGTGACTTTTGAGCAGTGGATGGACCGGCTCGGTCTGGATGCGGTCGTTTTCCCGGCTAATGCGGATGTCGGCGCCGCAAATGCGGATGTCGATGAGGAGGCATCGCGTTTTGCGTGGAGTAATGGTGTTAGGTACTCGAATGGCAATCGACCGATGCGCCATCTGGGCGTACCGACAATCTCTATTCCCATGGGCGCGATGGAGGATACGGAGATGCCCGTGAATTTGACCTTTGCTGGGAAGGCATATCAGGATAATGAGATCTTGCGGTATGGGTTTGCGTTTGAACATGCGACCAAATGCCGGACTCAACCACCTCGTGTGCCGGCTCTGGATTCGGATCGTATTCCAGGTGCCCCTCGCGTGGCACTTCTAGCTCCCCCTAAGCTTGTGTTGGAATTTCAGACCAAGGAGCTCCAGGGCTCGGATATGGTTGTGCGGGTTGGAGGAGCTGTGAAGGCTACTGGGACTCGGGTGAAGGTCATGGAGGCCTACATCAACGGCCAGTCCCACCAGATCGACCTTCAGGGTGAGAAGTGGTCTCTCGTGGCCTCCTATCCAGCGTCGGAAAGAGATACGGAGTGGCAACGGTGGACGAGTCCAGCCGCGTCACAAACCATTGTGATTGTCCTAGCGTACACGGATGTAGGATCTTCCACAGCGAAGTTGGTTCTTCTTTGATTTGTACAATATCGTCAATTCATTGGTCATTCAAATCATTCCATATATCATTACAAAACACCCGTCACATAGTCATCTAGCATGGGTTCATGCTGCACGGACACGCCATACAACATATCCTCTATCATCCCGAGAATGGCGCGATGAAGGTAATTCTTTTTCAGCTGATCCAGATCGCACTCGGTCTCTTCAAGAGTGGCAATTCCGTCTCGCAATGTATCATCCCAGAGTGTCTTCTGTCGCAGGAAGCTAAAGACCTTAAAATACGGCTTCGCATCGTCCCATCGATCAGCGAAACATGCCAGAGTTTTTGTACAGGCTTCAACCGCTTCGGGGGAATGGTATATATGGTTTTGCTCACGATTGTCGGGCCTGCTTTTTGCTGGTCGCGTTGTCCAAATGAGGTAGAGGAGCATAATGCCAGCTCGGAATTGGTAGACAAGCTGCATTATATTGTCAGTCGATTTTCTTGAAGAAAAGATTGTGGAAACTCACTGCAGACCAGGTAAAACACATCACATGTCCTTCTTCCTGCAGCCAGCGAAATTTGAGGCAAACCTCTACCACGGCAGCAAAGATGTTCTGTACTCCCTCCTCCTCTAGGAAATTGTGTTTGTCCTCCATCAGAATCAGAATACTGTAGTCGTATAGTTTCGTCATCCAGCTTGGATGGTAGAAGCCACACGAGACATTTGCCGTTCCGTAGCGAGGAATGTCTTGTCTCCAGATATTCAAAGCCGACTTGAGAGAGGAATTGAAGGCGTTTTTCTCTTCGGCAAACTGCCACCTCGAGCTTTCGCGTGATCTCCTAATATTCGCTTGTATCTTCCGGAGTCGAAACAGGTGGCCTAGCGCAGGGTTTGTAGTGACGGGGGGCTCAATTGTATCCCCCAATATGCACATCTACCTCCCTTTTAGTGACCGATGAAAAACATAATAATAGACAACAAGGCACACTCACATCATCATCCAAAGCCCGGTAAGCAGCCGAGACCGGCCTGTCCCACCCAGAAGCAACAATGACATTCAACATGAAACAGGCTATGAACATGTTCTCCGTAAGCATCTCCCCAGAGACAGCGGTCACTTCACCGATCAGGCCTGTCTGGGCGAATTTCCGAATCTCGGTCATGGCAGCTGTGCAGAAAGGTATGATGGATGAGACGGTCGTTGCAATCTCCTCTGCAGATGGACAGTGTAATGCATACACAACCAGCAAAAGAGATGCCTGGACTTGTAGGACCATCGACGAATGCCCCACAACATACGGGTAATAGTCCATCGCAGATGTATAAAGTTCTTTCGACCGCGCCAAATGTGCAGGATCTCGATGCATCGTGCTGCATAGTGAAGCGCCAATTGCGTAGACCATGCGTACAAAGAATTTCTGCCACTCCTCTTGTCTCGCGGAGCCCTCGGCTTTGTGCCATGCCTGCCAGGCGGATTCATTGAGGAACGGCCATTCACGGTGACAGATGGAAAAGTAGATGGCGGTGTAGATTTCGGGGAGCCATTGAGAGTCATATCCGGCGAGCGGCGACGCTAAGGTTTTATCGAAGTGTAGAAAGTTGAGATTCTCGCCCTCGAGACGAGTAAAAATGTCTGCAAACGAAGGCGTCCGAGCCTGGGGCGTTAATCCCGACAAGAGCATTAGAGGACCAGCTTCTGATACAGCTTCTGATCGAGCTTCTTGTAATAAATCGTTTTTCTTGTCCGGTCGTGTCTCGCGATTGGCCTCCCAGTACATCCAAAGATCCGAGGATGTCGACCCGCGATTTGATTCCCATTCCAATGGATCGGTTTGAACTCCAGCATCGCACATTTCCCTCCCCGTGTGAATATTTTCCGTTGGATTGGCCGACTCCAGTTCAGCGAGCCTCCGCTCCAGTCCCTTGAGATAGCCGAGAGAGACGGTGATCTCATCGCCACTCCGACGAGATCTGGCCGGCAGACATTCGGCTCCCTTGCGCCGGCATTCGCCGCACGTCGGTTTCACATGGTCACACTTACGCTTTAGTCGGAAACAGCGAGCGCAGGCGACCTCTCTCTGCTTGAATGGGCGAGACATGGGAGTGGCAAGGGGAAAAGTGCGGGGAAGTCGCGAAGATCTGGATTGTATTGATAAGAAGATTCGGGGCTAATGCGCGGCTAAAATCATAACGAATCAGAGTCCTCGATTCTCGTTACACTCCCATCCTCATTCCTGAATCCAATCGCCTGTGGCCGCATCAAAGCCGATGGTCTCGATCGGGATTTCCAGGACACGCAGCAGGTATCCCATCGTCAGCTCCTGTGGGATGAGCGGTTAGCTAGATCTTCAGACCGAGGCAGGTCTTGGGAGCACCTACATCACTGTCATCTTCCATGGTCTTGGTCTGCCCAAGCCCATTGCCTGCCTCCTCTCTTTCCAGTTCTTCGATTTGCTCGGGCTCGAGATTTCGGGATCGATGTCTGGAGCGCTCCTCCTCCAGGGTTTCTCTGGTTTTCTGTGTCTTCTGCTTGAAAGCCTGGAATCCTCCCTGTTGATCGATGCGCGCCCGCGAAGTCTCGAATACCTCTTCTGCAGCTTTCTGTGCAGCCTGGCGCCACTTGCGAATCAACCCTTGTAGTTCGGTGCTTTTGTCCTTGGCCTGGATGGAACGTGCCTGAGAGACGGCATGGTGCTCGAAACGAAGATTGTCCGCACGGCTGTCAAGCTCTCGTCGCTGTCGCTGAAGATTAACCATTTCGGTATCCACTGCGGGAGCAGCTGATGGTTGGGATACAGGGCCCGGGGGAGCAGCAGGCCCACAATGGAGATGGATAGCAACAGTGTAGTCAAGAGATGATGCAGGGCCATTGTCATTGGGGTTGCTGGGCTCCGCAGTGGGCTTTGTGCAGTCTGGCTTCCCTGCATCCGTAGGCTTCTCGCTCATTGGCAGGGTGTCTGGAGATGAACCATCCGGAGGATTGCGACGCAGAGGAGACTTGAACGGGCGAGAGAGAGCTGCTGCTGCGTCGATACGACGCCGTTTGGGGTCTTTCTCAGGATCCATGGCGGGGTGTGAAGGAGAAACAGTGGAAGTCGGTAAGAATGGGATTATCTACAAAGTGAAATGGCAGGTTCCGTACGATACATCAATGGCCCACGCCCCCTGCAACCCACTGATTGAATTCCGGGTCTTCGGGACGAGGGAAAACACCCCGGTCATTCGCATTCCCAGCATCCTCTTGGTTGCCATTCTCGTTTTGCCGGTTCCGCTGCTGTTGCTGGCGGATGTACACCAGAACAAGCAGAGTGGCGGCCAGACCAACGATGAGCAGTCCTTCCAGCATTCCCTCGTCAATGTCGAATTCCAGATCATCGTAATAGCCGTCGTCATGTTCCGACTCTAGGCCTCGTGCACCCATAAGATCATCGTCCTCTTCTCGCCCTTCATAGAATTCTTCATAGAACTCTCGCTCATCGTTCTCGATAAAGGCATTGATCCACTCTCGGAACGTTCGCCGGGGTTTTGCGTCTACAGGCATTGGTAAGTATTCAATGAACACAACTCAGACAACAGCTCCTTACCTTCATCATCCCGGATGGGGTTGATTTTCCCATTGGTGATGCGATTCCAATACCCCCGAGCCCGCAGCTTCAGCAGGCTAAGCTTGACTGGTAAATATGCCTCGGTGTTGGTTTCGAGTGCAAGGTCGTAGTACCGTTTGGCCATGTGGAAATCCTGGGCCACGGACACTCCATTTTCATGCATCCAGCCAAGGTTCCAGTAAGCCTGTGCACTGTGGTGAGCCTCGGCGGCATTGTGGTAGCAAGTGGAAGCCTTGTCGGCATCAGACACCGCGCCTGTCCCGGTCAAATAGTAGTCCCCCATCTTGATTAACGAATCGATGTTCGCTTGTTTTGCCGATCGGGTCCAATAGATGAGAGCCAGTGCAGTGTTGTGGAGCAAGGATGGCCGAGACTTTTGAGACCATGGCAAAAGGGCGCTTAGCGAAAACAAAGACTGTTTCTCGTCAAGCAGATAAGCCACGTTGGCTTGAGCATGTTCATATCCTTGCTCGGCTGCCATCATGGCGGGGATCAATGCACCCTCCTTATCGCCAGCCTCCCAAGCGGCATTAGATTCTGCAAAGGCTGAGTGGATCACCTCGGCCTTCTCAGCCACCAGCTTGTAGTAGGCCGCAGCCACGCCACAATGTTGTTGTCTGCCGACACCAAAATTGGCCATCTCTGCGAGGTAGTAGTACGCCTCCATCCACCCCCAGCGGGCAGCGAGATCGAAGTAGCGCGTGGCAGTAGTCACGTCTCCTTGGTCTAGGAAAAGCGCGCCCATCCTTGTCTCTGACGCGGGGAGATCCTGCTCCGCCGCGGCATTGAAGTAGGAGGCGGCCTTGAGTGCATCTCGAGGGACACCATAGCCGTGGAGGTACATCAATCCCATCTGGTACTGGCAGAGCCCGTCCCCATTAACCACACCTCGTCGGATCCAGATCAATGCACTAGGATAGCTCTGGTCCACGCCCTCGCCGCGCAGGTACATGAGGCCGATATGACCCGCCGCTTTGGCAGCCAGTTTGTCCAGCCCGGCCGCCGAGTTCTGATTGATGGAGCCGTCTTTGTTCCAGTACTTCTTAGCGACCACCTTGAAATACTTCATTGCACGTCGAAAGTTGCGAGGTAGACCCCGAGCACCGTCATAGTTCATCTTGCCCAAGGTGAACGTCGCTTTCAACTCGCCCTTGCGAGACATGAGGTCCAGGTACTCCAGGACATCTTCCACGCTAGCCTCACTGCTGGTGTGAGAGGCATCCCGCGCATTGTGGCCAGAGCTGGATACACTTGCGCCTTCTCCATAAACACCTCCCTTCTCATCGGCCCAGCGGTATGAATCTCGGACCATGGCATGGCCCCCGGGCGGGCCAGACCGATAGTAGGCCAGTGCCTTATCGGCCACCTTTTTGTAATAGAAGATGGCGTTCTCGCATTTCTTTGGAGTGCCAATGCCGGTGTGATAGCGGTATGCAAGGGTCATCTCCGACCGTGTGTTCCCTCCCTCCGCCGCAATCTCATGGTACAACAGCGCCTTGGCTTGGTCGCGCTCAACTGCATTGCCAATACCCGTTGCGTACATGAACCCAACCATCGACTGTGCCGTGCTATTCCCGGTCGCCCAGGCCAGATCATTGTACCAATGGAACGCCTCGCTGAAATTCCGCGGGTGTGTGAAGTTGCCGTAAAAGTTCATTTCCGCTAGAAGGAACATGGCATCCGGGTCGTTGTCCTCCTCGATCGCCGCTTTCAATTCATTTACTGCGCGGACAACTGTCGGGCTAACCTTGCGCTCGGGCTTGTCGGGGGCAGGTCCATTCATGAATAATATCCGAAAAGCTTCGCGGCCGTAGTGTAAAGTGGATCCGAGTATGCCGGCTGGCTTGTCATTTTGAAGGACTATGGGTTTTGCGGCTTTGAGGGTATCCCAGGCATTCTGAACGCGCTCTGAAGGAAGTCAGTACCATGCGATAGTCCAGGCCTCTCACGCGACGGTGTGGTTTAACTCACGGCTAACCGGTCGAGGCTCTGACTCTCCTGACTCGAATGCATTGTCATGGTGAGAATCGGGTACGTTGACAGCAGGCGATGCAGGGTCATCGGCTCTGATGGGGGCTTGGGTCGACCCAGCTGCGCATGTCTGGAGGAGCACTGGGTGGAGTCAGCGGGGTGGTAACCGATGGGTCAAAGGGGTCATTACGCAGGGCCGGCACCAAGCAATGGAACGGATTTCTCATTGTGCCAGTGATATATCAGAGTAATTTGCAAGTAAGGGTCGCATTGCGACTCCGTAGACAACACGCAGAGCAAGGGAAGATGATGTAGATCCAACGGGCCACTTGGCCGGAGAGCTCCATTCTGCCAGCCAAACGTCCACCGCCCGGTCTACATTCTGTACAAGGTATTCACACCAGTTATCATTAAATTCTTTTTATTCAGCTCCCTTGAGTCTGTGTACAGCACGGGAGGAAATGAAACAAAGTACAAAAACCCCCAGTGCGCTCTTCATGCATAAAAAAAAGAAACAAGTCGGCAGCCATATGATGTCTCCCAACGGAAGGCTCGAACGTCGCGAGAGCCTATTCGCCAAAGCGACAGCGATGGTGGCTAGCAAAAAGACCAATTCGCAACATCCCATCTCCCCGTTAAATTTCATCATGGCCACCTGCGAAAAGGGGGGTGCAGAAGTCATTCGCAATTTCAAAATAAACAAAAAGACGGCTGGAACGGGGGCATCTTCAGCGGCAAAAAAAGAACATGATAAGCAGCCAGTGAAGGCGCTTGAGCGTGGCTTAAACAGATACAATTGAATGGGGAGAGGCCCCAAATCGTGCGAATGAAATGACCATCGAGTTCCGAGATTTCAAAGTTCGTTTTGGTTTTTTGGTGATAATACAATGGGACAGCACGAGCCGTCAGCAGGCGAGCTGTGCCTGTCCGTAGTTCACTGCTCTGGCGACCTGTTTCATAAACGTCAGTTATCATACCACGGGAATCCTCAAAAGAGTGAGGACTTACGTAGGGCTGTAGGCCGGCGAAGTGGGGCTGTAGCCGGGAGAAGTGGGCGACGTCGAAGAGCCAGCAAAGTTGGGGGATGTCGGGGAGTAAGACTGGGGGCTCGTGGGAGACCAGCCGGGGGAAGTAGGAGTGTACTTGGGAGAGGTGGGAGAACTGGGCGACATGTTCCGGCCGAGCGCAGGGCTGGTAGGACTGTAATTGGGAGACGACGGGCTAAATGCCGGCGACGTCGGGCTAAAGTTGGGCGACGACGGACTGTATTTGGGTGAAGTCGGCGAAAACCCGGGCGAGGTTGGAGAGTACGATGGAGAGGTGGGTGACACCCCGCCGCCACCCAGGGCTGGGGACGTGGGCGAGTAAGCCGGGGACGTCGGCGCAAATGCCGGGCTCTCTGGCGAGAAGCCCGGAGAACTCATGAAGCGAGGGCTCGTCAATGCCATTCCAGGAGACATGGGAGAGTAGCTGGAAGTAGGAGAGTAGCCAGGCGAGGACGGGCTGGTGTTGAACGGACTGCTGGGGGAGTAGCCACCGGGACTACGAGCACCTCCTGGGCTAAATCCGCCCCAGCCGTCGGACGGCTGGTACTTGGTAATACCCCCTGGGCTCTCCGCGCCAGCCTGGTGAATGGGAGAAAAGCTTGAGTCCGGATCGCCATCGACTGCAAACGGGGAACTGGGCATGGGGGAACCAGTATCGTATTGAGTTGCAGCACCGTCGGGAATAATAGCATCCTTGGCACCCACCGCGCCCATCAGCCCGTAGCGTGCGTTGTTCGAAACAACCGTGTTGAGCAAGTTCTGGTCTAGGTAGACATCGAACTCTCCCGTACCAGCGGGGGCCATCTGTCCGAGAATGAGGTTCTCCGACACACCACGGCAGTCATCAAGTTCACCAAAAGCGGCAGCTTCCAAAAGGATTTCCACCGTTTCTTCGAACGAACAACGCATGAGGGCACCATTGTCGGCGCGGTTGATACCATGGCGAGTGACAGGAGTCAGATAGCCTCGCACGGTCATGACATCTACCAGGAGAGCCAAGTGTCGATGATTGACATACGAACCATCGAACGCCAGCACCTGGGTCAATTCACGAAGCACAGCAGAACGTGCAGCCTCAATACCGAACACCTCGAAAATTTCGATGAACTGGTTCGAGTATGTACGGGTTGCGTCGACACCTGGGATAGCGAGGACTGGCGCGAGAGACGAACCACTGGTTTCCAGAACCCACTCCTTGCAAAGAGGATCCGACTTGCTGGTGAACAAAGTACCGTCCTCAAGGACACGGACCTTGCTCTTCTCGTTGATAAAGGCACGGTCCACGCCCTTGACACCACGGAGAGTCAGAGTATCCAGAAGATGCTGCTCAAGCTTCTTCAAGGTCACGTCATACTCCACGTCCTCGTCGTCGTCATCCTTGGAGTCTTGGATCTGACGGATACGGATAACTTGCTCGTCGGCGTTGTTGTCACTGAAAATGACGGCGATATCGCGAGGGTATGCTTCCTTGATCTTCGCAGCAACCTCTTGCACGGTGAGGCCCTTGTCAAGAAGCTTCGGTCTGCTCAGAACAATACGAAGCAGCCACTTGGACTGGTGAGCCGCATCTTCGCCAACGTCTTCGGGGATGATGAAGTAAGACTCGACCATGTCACGATCATTTTCAATGACAGTGGACTGGATTTCCGGATCGTAGTAGATTTCAGTCGCCTCAGTGACTGATCGCAAGCTGGTATGCTCCACAACGCTTCGCAAAAGCTTCGCACCTTCCTTGTCGTAAGTCGCGCCGCCTTCCTGGTACACAGTCATAGACGGGGTCTTGATGTTGGGTGCAACGTTGAGAATCTCCTTCAGACGAGGAACACCGAGAGTGACGTTCTTGGATGAAACACCAGCGAAATGGAACGTGTTCAGGGTCATCTGGGTGGCAGGCTCACCGATGGATTGGGCTGCAAGAACACCAACCATCTCACCGGGGTTAGCCGCTGCCCGAGCGAATCGACTTTCGATGGCGCCGATGACATGCTGGAATGCAAGTTTATTTAGCGAGTACTCCGTCACAAGGCGTCGGAACGCGAGTCGACTGCGCAACTGAGCCTTAAACAACAATGTCGCATTCTCTTGAGCCTCGCGCGAAATGGAGTCTTCCCCACGCACAATCACAAGGCGGTCGAGGAGGGCCTGGACCTGAGGAACGACCTCGGCAGGATGCAAGTCACTGATCGTGCCTTCACGAATTCGGAAAGTGGTTCGGGCCATCTCCAAAATTCTTTGCACATTGATCGGCAGTTGCATCATCTCTTCATCTTCCTTCGCGACAGTTCGAAGGAAGGCACGGTCCTTAAGAATGGCCTCCCATTCCTCATCGAGGTATCGCTGCACCTCCATGTCTCCGGCGATTTCGTTGGCCTGCTCCAAAACCTCGGGACCGAGGGTGCGCTCCGGGTCCATGACATCGACACGGAATCGATCGCGCAGCTTGTCATCGGAGCATCGAATGATGTCGACACGCTGGTTCTCGATGTGAGCACCGTCAAGTCCATCTTCGCCGTAAATGAACTGGATGATGTCACCCAACGAGTTACGGACGGTGCCATCATACTTGACCATGACCTCTTCCAGAGCCTTGACCAGCTTACGCTGAATGTAACCAGTTTCGGCGGTCTTGACGGCAGTATCGATCAGACCCTCTCGACCAGCCATGGCGTGGAAAAAGAACTCGGTGGGGGTCAGTCCACGGAGATAGGAGTTCTCAACAAATCCACGAGACTCAGGAGAGTAGTCATCCTTGGTGAAATGCGGCAGGGTACGGTACTTGAAGCCGAACGGAATACGTTTACCTTCGACGGATTGCTGGCCCACCACCGCAGTCATCTGGGAGATGTTGATAGTAGAACCCTTTGAGCCTGAGCGCGCCATTTGGATAGCGTTGTTCAAATCTTTTAAACTCTCCTCGGTAGCCGCACCAGCTTCATCACGAGCATTGTTGAGAGCCCGAGAGACCTTACTCTCAAAGGTCTCACGCACGTTCATACCAGGCAGTGGCTCCAGAGTGTTCTCTGTAGCGCTGGCCGTGATCGACTCGACCTCCTGCTTGCGTGCACGAACAGCATCCTCAATCCGTTGAATGGTCAAGCGATCAGGAATTGTGTCACCGATACCAATGCTGAAACCGTTATGAAGGAGCCAGTAGTTGACAATGGTCTGGGCACCATTGAAGAAGCTGACAGCAGTCTCGGGCCCGTACTCGTTAAAGATGGTGTGGATGACACCACCACCACTGGCACCGACAGTCTTCTTGGAGAGCATGCCGTACAAGAGCTGTCCACCGTGGATCAGCAGGCCACCGTCATTAAGAGGACTAAATTTCTCGGAGAGGGGCGAGCTGTCTTTGTCGATGCGCAGAAGGTTGAGACCAGAAGGAAAGGCCATGCTGATGATCTGCTTTCCGGTCCAACGCGGGCGAGGCTTCAGAATTGCGGGAGGTGGAATCATTCCATCCCAGTTAGGCACCCAGAGCATAATGTTCATGACCTGATCCTTGGTGAGGAACGTGTCTCGACGGCAAATCTTGTAGATACCGCAGAGTGTGTCTTGCACAATACCCATAAGAGGACCATTGCGTTGCGGGGACACAATGTTCTTCGGAACAAGAGCGAGCTCAAAAAGCTCTGCGCGTGACTCCTCGCCCTGTGGAACGTGCAAGTTCATCTCGTCTCCGTCAAAATCAGCGTTGTAAGGAGAGGTGACAGACAAGTTCATTCGGAAGGTCGAAAAGGGCATGACGCGCACGCGGTGACCCATCATGGACTCCTTGTGGAGAGATGGCTGACGGTTGAACAGAATGACGTCGCCGTTGTCAATGTGGCGCTCGACCTTCCACCCGTAAAGCAGCTGTTGGGCACCCGCTCGTTTGGCATGACGGAGGTCAATACGCTCGCCATTGTCGCGGACAATGTATCGAGCACCAGGGTGGATATTAGGTCCGTTAGAGACCAAGGCCTGGAGTTTCTCAATGTTGTAGGGAGTCACGACCTCAGGGTAGGTCAAGATTCGAGCAGTCGAATAGGGAACACCGACTTCATCGAGAGACAAGTTAGGGTCACCCGTGATGACAGTACGTGCGGAGAAGTCCACACGCTTGCCCATCAAGTTCTGACGCAAACGACCCTCCTTACCCTTGAGACGACTGCGAAGCGCCTTGACGGGACGATTGCCTTTCTGCATAGCCTTTGGCTGACCGGCAATGTCGTTATCCATGTAGGTCGCAATGTGGTACTGGAGGAGAGCCTCAAAGTCACGCACGACATGGTCTGGAGAGCCATTCAACTCGCCCTCCCGAACACTTGCGTTCGCACGAACGATTTCCGCCAGCTTGTAGGTCAAATCGTCTTCACCACGAGAGCCACTGGTAGCTCCCATCATAACACTGGGGCGCACAGTGGGCGGGGGCACCGGGAGAACGGTGAGAATCATCCATTCCGGGCGGGCATAGTCATTGCTCAAGCCCAAGATGCGGACTTCCTCGTCCGAGATGTTCTTGAAGATATTCCACGCCATCGCAGGGGAGATGGTTTTCTTTTCGGGTTGCGCCATCTCTTCCTCAACCATGGCCTTGCTGGGTTTCCAGGTTCCGACAAGAGTAATACCTTCCCGGCGAACCTGGGGCTGGGCATTGCCACAGCCACCGTGGAACGATTTCTTCTGCGACTCCTTGCCCATATCATCATCGTCGGGGGACGGGTCGGCCTCGCAGACAAGAATGTCCTTAGAAAGTGACCAAATGTGGTTGAAACGTCTCTTGGGGTCGCGAATACGGAGAGCTTCCAGAAACTTGGAATCATCCTGCTCTCAGTGTCAGCAAGCAAAAGTCAAGCAAGATCGCCATCCCAAGAAGGATGACTAACCTGTTTGGCCTTGATCTTTCCACAGTTGTGGCAGACAGTCTCCAGGAGCTTCTTGATTCTTCCCAAGAAACCTGAAGGTGAGAGCGAGTTAGCAGCCATCAAACCACCGCTTCCTCAAAAGTCCGCATCATACCGATGTGATAGACCGGAGTAGCAAGCTCGATGTGACCAAAATGACCGGGGCATTCTTTAGGGCCTTCCTCGCAGGTCTCGCAGTTGTATTGTCGGTCGATGGTACCCAACCGTGGGTCATTTACACCCTTGGTCCGGGGTCGCTCATGGGCATCGTCCTGGGAAGGGATAAAACGTCTTAGTCGATCTGTTCGGTCCGGGATCTTCTCCTGGCTCGCTGTGGGGGGTTTAGTTATGCATACCAGGGTCTCAGGGTACTCCACATGGACCACACTCATGCGCTTGATCTCCTCGGGTGAGAAAAGACCAAACTGGATCTCCTTGATCGTGCGCAGAGGCGCCTTGGAGTACGGGAAAAACACGTTCGCCATCCTGGGGTGTCGCAGTCGGGTCAGGATCCAGTCGGGGGGCGGATTCCACGGGCCGGTCGCGGACTCGGGAGAACGGGGAACTCAGGGTCGTCGGAGCGCGGAAAACTGAAGGGACAGGCAGACTCGATCACTGCAAGTCGAGTTCGCAAAGGGCGACGATAAAACGAAGGTGGGGGTGGAAGCAGCTGGCCGGCTGAGCCTTTGGCAGCCCTTGCCACGAGGGCGCCGGCGACCTGAAGTTCCCGGACGTCGCGAAGCGCTGAAAAAGAGGGAAGGTGGGCGATCGCAGTGGGAATTCGCGTGGTGGGGGTATCCTGAAGAGATATCGCGATGCAAGACGCGATATTCTTGGATGGGAAGGATGGGGGGGGGCGTGTCGGTGGAGGTTGGAAGGGAGATGGTGAAGGTTGCCTCACCCGTAGATGGGGCTTGAGTTTTCCCTTCACCACTAGCGCGCCGGGCTTCGTCCAAGGCTTGCCTCCAAGGGTAGGCGGTCGGTGTCGGCAGAAGCCGGGGAAATTGTACTGCCTCGACCGCGGCGGATTTCTTGGAACTGTGCCATTCCCACGAGCAACGAGTCTTTGAGTTCTCAGTCGCGGCGTATGGTGGATGCTTCGCCAGTGTGCTGATCTGATTCCTCAGCGGGGTTGTGCTCTCTGAGGCCCGTCTGATCCGGCTGTCTCGTCGCGATGAATCTCTCCCTCATTGATCCGTTTGTCCTTGCGCAGGAATATCCTGACACATTGACTGAGACGCTGCGTATTTCACCTCTGCACTTCTGTTTTTTCTAGTGCTGATTTTGCTTAGAAAGCGGTCATGCGACATGTCTACGATTCAATCACACTGGTGACTATCTAGCATCCGGACGAGTTCGTGCACCTCGATATCTCTGAACGCATAAACATATGTGAGCTGATCACATGCTAGGCGGATGGGACTGTGGTGGTTTTTGACATTGAGACAAACGGTGTGGCACGCAAGCTGCAGGGTCACACTCTCCAGATCCAGTCTCTAAGGTATGCTTTTGCTGGATGACCACAATCTACAAGTGGAGCTATGCTCATATCATGACAGCTGGTCAAGGGATGATCGATACATTCTTACCTCGGGACAAGACTGCAAGTCCATCTTGTGGGATCTCAAGGATGGCTCACGCATGCGCACAGTCAGATTCGATGCGCCGGTGTACATTGCTGAGCTCCACCCATTCAATCAGTATAGTCTCACTTTTGAGAGCTTTAATTTCTTTATATAACCGACTGACCTATTCACCTCTCTAGTCTTTTATTCGTGGCCTCACTCTTTGAAGACCAGCCCGTCCTTGTCGACATCAGCTCGCCCAGTGCAGTGAAGCGCATCCTCCCCTCGGCACCCCTCCGACCGCAACCCACCAACGGCACTGAAGTTGACCTCGGTGCGGCAGCAAAGCAAGCAGCGCAGGATGCGAAGCACTCGACATGTGTTACCATTTTTACGGCATTCGGCAACCATATCATCGCCGGAACATCCAAGGGTTGGATCAACATCATCGAGACCGCAACCTGCAAGACAATCCACTCCATGCGCCTGTGCAACGGCGTAGTCATTCTTCTACGGCTTGCAAGCAACGGTCGGGACTTGCTAGTGAATAGCTCGGACCGTGTTATCCGAACCGTCCTTATGCCTGATCTCTCGCAGCTGGGCATCGATCTCGAGCCAGCCAACATCAAGCTCCATGTGGAACATAAATTCCAGGATGTGGTCAACCGTCTCAGCTGGAACCATGTCACATTCTCCTCCACGGGTGAATTCGTGACAGCCACTACATACATGAACCCAGACATCTACGTCTGGGAACGCAGTCATGGTTCTCTCGTCAAGATTCTAGAAGGCCCGCGCGAAGAGCTCGGTGTGGTGGAATGGCACCCATCCCGTCCAATGGTGGCAGCCTGCAGTCTAGAATTGGGCTGTGTGTATATCTGGTCGGTCGTCAGTCCACAGAAATGGTCAGCGCTCGCCCCGGATTTCGGCGAAGTCGAAGAGAACGTGGAGTACGTCGAGCGGGAAGACGAATTTGATGTCCATCCAGCCGAGCAGGTGCACCAGCGTCGGCTCGATCTCGAGGATGAAGAGCCCGATGTCGTCACGCTGGACCCGATCAAGGACGCCACGGATACGGACGGTGGCTTCGGCGTGCCTGTTCTTCTCGACGTATCTGACAGCGACAGCGGCGAAGATATCATCGCCGTCGGTCCCGGGACCATGCGCCGTCGCACTCCAGGCGCTGCGAAAGACGGTGCCAATGGACACGCTGAGAAAGACACTGGTCGGTCCGGAGCTGCGGGTCCCTCGCGTAGCGCCGGTCGGAATCGGCGACGTTGATGGCAGCTCCGCGCTTGATGACGTTCTTACGACAACAGAAATGGTTGCATGGAAGCGGTGTTTACGGGTCAGGCGTTCGGGCAGGGTGTTGGCGTTCTCCACGTAATAGTGAGCTGGCCACAAGTAAAATTTCATTGGGATTTGGTACAGCGAAATTGGGTGTGTAAATAAATTGCGTTCTTGCGTGCGGTGCACGCGGTTATGATGAATCGCTACGACATCGTCCTTCCAAGGGGTTGTTGATGGATCCAAGGGTCTCTCCAAGTGAGGTAGATGTATATCCACGAAGATCAGCCTTGTTTCTGTGATATTCAAATTATTGGCTCAAGCTTGAAGGGTGTAGTTGCGAAGGATCCATGGATGAATAAATCTTCACGGGAAGTCTAAAGGCATGCCCGGGCATGTGGTCAATTGAATTTCAAGATCAGTCTCCCGCGAACCGAGAAATATATATCTCGACCAATTCCAAAACACCACCCGCGTTACAACCAACTGGGCATCAAGTCTATTCTAATTTCATGATTTACCAAGGATGGAACATCTAAACGGAACCTTGGAAGAGTAAATGAGTCAATGTCTGGCTAGCAAACTCAACCACAGAAGCTAAGGTGAGACACCCGGGTATAAACCACAAGCCGAAACAAAACAAAATCGGCCCGAACGCCATCAAGATGCTTAAATCAGCGCAAAGACGCAAGGAAAATCAAAAGAAAGCAAAACACGATGCAAAACCCGCTGGAATCCGGACAGTTGCGGTGCTCGTCATGGGCCCATGCCAAATAATCACTGGCTCTTGCGCAACCAGCTCTCTCGCTGTCATAACCTTGACAGTACCGATATCGAGACTGGCCTCCTAACTTGTGAATATGAGATCTTGGTGCAGCATATGATGAAACAGGGCGAGACCGAGATCGGTCCCGAGGAGCGCTCAAGATTATGAGAGGGGAAAGAATGTGTACTTTTGGGGAAGCTCGTCATCATGCCGGTTTGTTGCATGAGAGAATAGGCGCGGGGAAGTCGAGTCAACGTATGAAATGCTGGTGTCATGGACGAAATGAGCGAGAGGTAGCTTATTGCGGAAGGAAGTCTCGCAATGAACCGTGCTTCAACGGTGACCAGCATCGTTGTCACTTGGGCAAGTCAGACCAATCGAGGTCGAGAGCGGTGCCGGATGTGTCGGGGTCCATGCTCCATTGGAGACCAGTGACAGCTGGCATTATATTCGAGCCATTCCCAAGAGTTTCAAGATGTCACGTATATCCCAGTGCATAGGCCATCCGGTTAATTGGCAAGCGGTTTGCGCGCTTGATAAATATGCAAGATGTTGTAACAGTGGAGATCTTTGTTGAAAGCCTCGGTCTTCACGTCCGCCGCGAGACGTTGGATCTTGTCCATGGACCAGCCGTAGATGCGGCTGAAAGGTGCCAAGCTGAGCGCTTCGACGCTTTCCGAGACCGCCAGATTATACCACCGAGCTACCTGGCGCTCATGCTCGTCATTGTGCCACGGGTTCAATGGCAAGCCCACCATTTGGTGGTCGATCTCGGTGAAGCCAGCTTCCTGCAGATTACGAATGGTCTCACGCGAGCTGTGAGCCAAGGGGCGCATGGTCGCCTCGGTCGCGTTTTTCAATGCTTGAAACCAGTGGCGCAGGGCCAGCCCGCTGAGAGAGCGATCGTCACAGCGCGGTTCAAAGTCGATTTCCACCTGCTCGAACCATGCCCCCGGCCGTAAATGGGAGAATATCCGACGGTAGAGACTCGGCCAGCTGGCCACACTCCCGCTACCCATCTGCATATGGATCAGATCCCACGAGTCCTCGCCCATGGCCCAGGGGCTCTCAAAGTCGAAGGGAGAGTAGAAGTCGCAATTCTTGGGGAAGTTGACCGGTTGAATCGGAGCCAGGTCGCAGCCGACCACGAAGGAGTCGGGATACTTGTTGGCAACCTCGATACTCCAGATGCCCGTTCCACAACCCAGGTCCAAGATTCGGGAGTTGTTCGGATGGGGAGCGTAGATTAAGCCATCCGACACTCTGGCGACCGTGATGAGCTTATGGAAGATATCCAGCCGATCCTGCTCCGAATCATCGCACGGCAGCATATAGGTTCCCCTGCGGTAGCCATGATACATCCGTCCATTCTCTTTGTAGGGGGGATATTTCTCGGGAATTCTAGAAGTCGAGACGGTTAGCCATTCACGTTCGCGGTAAAAAAAAATACAAAGCCAAAACTAAAGTTCCAGGGGAAGCGTACTTGCGATTGGAAACGATCACGGGTGGGGAGGAATGCGAGGCGTGGGAGAGCTGGGAGGAGCGAGACGCGACCGAGCCATTGCTGGTGAAGCGACCAATTCGACGATCGTGCTCGCGATCACGATCGCGATCGCGCTCGGATGGATCCCGGTCGGTAATGACATAGATGTCCATGGCCGTGGAGGTCTGTCGTGAGCGAGCGCGTTCACTCGCGGGCACGGACTCCGAGTGATAATACCGCGAACGACCCGCATCGCTAGCCGGGGTGGACTCGGATTTGTACCGTTTCGATGGCGGCGGCGGCGACGCAATTGGCGGCAGCACCCGTCGTGACGGGTGTCTGTCGGGGAGGCATTGGCGAGGAATATCGTGGGCGTGGAGGATAAACGGGGGGCTCGGGAATCCCGGGGGGTCAAGGCGATCAAGGACCGCACAGGGGAAGACGAACGGAGGGCATGAACCAGCCACGAGGCGAGAACGCAAGGGTGACGGGGAACAAAATCACCAAGTTGAGGCTGGGAGGAGGGGAAAGACCCTCACACGCGCCGGGTTTAGGGGGAGAAGAAACAACCACGGCACCGGAATTAAGGTTAAGTAGCCGCTGGGTTGGATCCACAGGAAAGGAAAAGGCAACCGGAGGGAGAAAGGGCTATAGGGCTCCGGCCTGAATTATAATCCAAGTATTCACCAGAAAGCAAGAGGCATCACGGGGGGAAGAGAGAGAGAAAGGCAAAAGTTCAGCCCATCCAGGATCGACCCGCCCCACAAGTGCGGACCGTCTACTGTCACTTCTTCCCACCGACCACCTCGAATCCCGGGATTCTGGACTTTTGCACTCGAATCCCGGTTGACCCCTCGTCCAGAGTGTCGGGAACTTGATGGGAAGAGAAAAGATATACGGAGTACTCCGGATGCACCTCCCACTTCCCAGTTCCACTCCATTTCTCATCTATCAACTCCTCTCCTGCAGACCATCGCCACCCCGTAGCGCCCACCGTCACACTCGACCCAAGACACCGGTTCCACCCTGGTCGACGAACCCATTGTGTAGTCCCGGAGTTCGTCTAGATCCTACCCAGCTTTCTCACCCTTGCAGAAGGTTTAGTTTGGCCCCCCCTCCCCGTCCCTCTTTCTCTCTCCCCACTTTTTTCCCGTCGCAAGCGCATGGACCGAACCTATCGGGCACGATCCGCTGGGAGCGCATCACGTCCGTGATACGTCGACCATTATGGCCCGAATCCTGGGCGTCGGCAGTGGGTGAGATCCGCGACTCTGGGACTGCCATGGCGATGTGAAGTTGCCTCAGCCCGACTCTTTTTTTTTCTTTTTCTTCTCTTTTGACCGGCCCCACCGCCCAAACCCTTGGCCCCCAATTCCAAACCTCCGATCCACGATCCGGGGATCGACAACACCCAAACTGGTGCACTAAAAAAAACTCCAATGGGATAAATCCATCCCTGCAAAAGAAAAAGAAAAAGATAGATCCCTGCAGCAAGGGCGGTTGGGCACAAACACAATGCATACCCTGCAGGCCACGGCTGCCTCGTCGCTGGCCCTACCGCCGGAGAATTACATTTACGCCATCGCGCCCTGTGCGGGCTCTTTCGCCGCCATCTCGTCCGATGATTCTCTCCGGGTCTTCGATGCTGCCAATCTCGACCATGGATCCGTGATCGCCCCCAAGACCCACGACGGCGTTACCGCTCTCCGGAGCTATGCAGCCGGTGATTCCCTGGTCGCGACCGGCGGTCGCGAGGGTGCGGTGAAGCTGTGGGATGTGCGGGCCGGCCATGCGGTCGCGGAGATGAACACAGGTGAGTGCTTCGACTTGAAACCTCTAGATCGACTGGCCCCCCACCCCCGGAACATCGAGGAATGCCTTGATGGATCTGTTTTCCGGTCCGTCAAAATGACTGGGCCAAGGATGTACTGGATAGGCGTCGGGGAATTTCTGCTGCATCTGCAGGGATAGCCTGGTTCGAGCTTTGATAGACTGATGCCTCGTGTACTCTAGCGAGACGTGCACCGGTGCTGTCGGTGGCCTGCAACCCGGAAACCAGGACCGTTGTCGCCGGTACCGAACTCGTCTCGTCGCAGGCCGTAGTTGCGTTCTGGTAAGCTCATGGATGGAATCCCTTTCTTCCAAGAAAGACCAGACCCGCGGAGAAAGTGATCGTCATTGATAACCACTGACCAACCCTACAGGGATATCCGATCTCCCCAGCAATCCCGCCTCCAGTATGTGGAGAGCCACAACGACGATATCACTGAAGTAAGTCCCACGAGCTCCGTACAACGCAATCGACCCACCCGCCAGGGTCCAGCGACAGGAAAGAAGTAGAAAGCCAGAAACTAATCTGACATCGGCCGCATGCGCGGGGCCGGTGGCACATGCAGCTCCAATATCACCCGAGTCGCAGCAATATCTTACTATCCGGGAGCACGGACGGGCTGGTCAACGTCTATGATACAACGGTGTCAGACGAGGACGAGGCCCTGGTGCAAGTGATTAACCACGGCTCAGTACATCATGCAGGATTCCTATCCGAGCGCACCATCTACGCCCTGAGCCACGACGAGTCGTTTTCTGTGCACCCGGCCACGGATCCCGACGAGCCCGCGCAGGAGCATGAGCCCGAGCCCGTGCATTTCGCGGATCTGCGTGACCCGCTAGCATGCGAGTATGTCGCGCAGCTCTGTATCGGGAGCCAGGGCCCGTATGTCGCCGCTGGAAACAAGATGTAGGTCCTTCCTGAAATGGCGCCCACAATCGGGGATGATAGCCCCTCCTCCGACACGTGTAAGCCGTGATACTAACGTCGATTCCGTCGGAATTGCAGTGACAAGCGCCTGGATCTTGTACCACTCGTCGCGAACCCGACATGGCAGTTCGACCGGGATAATCTCTGGCGTCTACCCGGGGCGCACGGCGAGGAGATCGTGCGCTCCGTCTACCTGGATGAGCGGGTATGTACCGGCCATCTCATTCTCGTTTCCCTTTGTTTTTTTCTTTTCATTTTGGCATGATCCCATCGGACTACTACTAATACGTGATTCAGAGCCAGTCGGTCTTCACGGCGGGTGAAGACGGATTCGTGCGCGCATGGAAGCCCGCCGACGAGGACAACTCCGCCCAGGCCCCGACCGGATCTGCAAAGACCTCACGGCCGAAAGACAAGAAGCAGAAGGATCGGTTCAAGCCGTACTAGGTCCCGCGGATAGGCGCAGCGGGCGTGCAGTTGCTCTTGTGTAGCATGGGAGTTGGGCGGTGGGTAAAGATAGACTGCAATGAGATACTCCCGATTCTTGAGACTCGGTACTTACATTTGATGGAGTGGAGACAATCTATTGTGATTGTAGATCGGTAGGTTATCGCCTTAGATCAACTGGCCATCTATGGGGGCTGATGATGCAGCTTCATGGCGTAACGGTCGTCGGTCTGGACCGGTATGAATTTGAAAGATGATTGTGCAGCGTGGGTCTGAGATAGTTGCTATATGATCTCTTGTGCTGCTTCTCGAATGGCTCAAGCATATCTTGAGGATCTCGGCTTTTACAGAAGGACATCTCTTTCCGGTCATGAAGCTTCCACGTTTTGTACTCCATTTGTCGATGTAGCTAGCTGTAGACTCTGTCTCTATCTGTTCAATCAACACTAGCTCCAGTCCTTATGTTTACGGGCTTTTTCCCATCTCTGACGGGTAGAATGAAATATCGCAGACACCCATAATCCGTGAATCCACCCCGATCACGTACTCCAGTTAGAACGAATCTTGATTGTCAGTCAGAGACAGGTAACTCACATTCCGCTGCTGGTGCATACGCCTCGGTACACTTAGTCCCAGAATCTTTGCCGAGAGGCGACTTCAAATCCTGCTCCTGTGGATCATCGTTCAACTTGCAATCCTCTCTCCAGAACACGCCGTAAGTATACCGTTTCGTACGAGCTGGAGGAGTGTATCTCACTGGCAAACTCGGTCGCGCCACATAATGCATTCCTTTTTTGGGCCTGCACGCGGTCACTTTTCTTTTAATATCCTCTAACGCGTCAAGAAGGGCAGGCGCTATGAGCACACTCGTTCTTTCATCGGGCCCCTTATGGCCACTAGCGGGGCGCTGATGGTTGTCGTGGTCGTTGTGTTGTCCTTGGTCCTGGTCTTTACCTGAGAGATATACTTGGAGTTGGATCCTTTCCACTGGGACACGGGAGTCCCGCTTAGCCGATTCAGCACCGGTGGAATTGAGAAGACTTACATGCATATTGGAGCGCTGAAAACTTAGGAACATGTTCTGGGAGTTTGAGGTTGAAGATTGGTGCATAGGGAATAAATCTTGATGTGTGCTTCAAATAGCACGTATTATAGCATAGTAGATTCGAAGTGTCTCTATTCAATATGCCTAGAAAATTCCCTCTGATTCACCTATTTATCTGTGCCGATATATCCTCAGTGCTGCTCCTCGGATACAAATTTCCCGCCATGAGAATAAGATAATCTCCCATTTATTCTTGAAAACAATCATAACATTAACAATAAATAATTATCTCGAAACATAGTAAACACGACCAAAATCCCGCCAAGGCGGAGATCGAAGGCGGAAGCGGTCCGAGCTCTTATCGGCAGGATCTTTTTTTTCATTATCCGTCAACTTTGGCCGCGCCTTCACAACCTCACCACTCCCATGCTCTAATTTGGTCATTTCCCCGACTGCCAATCGTGCAGGCGCCCCTCAGCGCCTTCAAGACCTATATATATATTATTCATCCCACGGCTACCCCCGACAATCCACACCACCCGACCGCAATGGACGCCCAAGCGTACCTAATGCGCCATGGCTGGTCCGGCCCCGGCAACCCTCTCAACGCAAATCAGCGACCAGGCCCGCACGGCGGACTCGGCCTCACAAGACCCATCCTCGTCGCCCGCAAACAGAACAACCACGGCGTCGGCAAGAAGACGACCAAAGACGCCACGAACCAATGGTGGTTGCGCGGCTTTGAAGACGCACTCAAGGGCTTTGGGGAAGACAACTCCGCTGAGCCCACCGGGCCCGGGAATGCCCTGACGAGCGAGCTTTACCGATTCTTCGTGCGCGGGCAAGGGCTCGCGGGGACGCTCGATCCGAAGAACACTGAGACCGCCGATAAAACCAAGTCTAAATCTAAAAGGAAGCGCGATTCGGACGATGAGGATGACCGCAAGGCTAGGAAGGAAGAGAAGGCGGCGCAGAAAGAAGAGAAACGCAAGCGGAGGAAGATGAAGGCGGATGCAGACGTTGCTGGCCCGGCAGTTGCGTCTCTGAGTGAGAAGGAACAGCGCCGGGAAAGCAAAGAGGAACGCCGCGCGCGTCGAAAGGAGAAGAGGGAGAAGAAAGCGAGCCGTGGTTCTCGTGATAGCAGTGCTGTCGATGACTCGAACAAGGCCTCGAAAAAGCCTAAGCGATCCGCGAGCGAGGAGGACTACCCCACGCCCATGTCAACGGAGCAAGAACCGGACCAAGGGCAAACGGACACAGCAGATGAAGCTGCCAACCAGGCCAAACTCAAAAAGGGAAAGAAAGAGAGCAAGAAATCCAAGAAAGACAGCGCAAGTCGGGAGGCCAACTCGAAAAAGGAGGCCAAAAAAGAAAAAAAGGAGAAGAAATCAACAACCTGATCTGGATAGACAATGTTGTGCTCAAGATCATCAACGCATGTCCGACCAAAAACTGCTTATATAGACTTTGCATACGCCATCAGATACCCCTTTCATTTGGCCAAGGCGTTTACGAATAGAGTCTGTGATTTTCGACATTTCTCCCATTAGGCTTCCACAGGCAAGGTGCCTGGCTTATTCGACAGTATCCATGGACGCCGCTCCCAGAAACCATCCTTGATGATGTCGACATGATCAATGACAACCTGTGCCTTACGCCGCAGCTTCTTCAATTTATCTTGCTGAGATCGCGACTGTTTCGAGTCCAGTGGCGATGCCTCCTCTTCCGCAGGTGGGTGTACAGACCTGGGCTCCTCGAGCTCGTACTAAATGGCAGAATGTGAGCTTAGAGAACCCGTAAAAGGAAAGGATGTTTACCTGGCGATAGAGCACGCTGCCCTTCTTGTAAATTTCCGCCTCGTTATTGTAGTTGATGCCAAAGCGCTTGAAGAGAATCTCATTCTTGTCCGCAGAGACAGTTCCCTGGGGTATATTAGCAAAGATCACCCAATATGAGAGCTATATGATACCTTTAGTTCTTGCTCGGCATCGGTATTACTCATTCCACCTTGTAAGACCATTGTCCAGAATGTTGTGTTGTAGAGGTTGTTGATGTGGCCTAGACGAGAAGAATTCCATCATGAGCCAAATCCGCATTCGAAAGCAAGTGAACTTACAATCAACTTGCCTCCAGCTCATGTAATCCCGCAAAATACGACTGGAAGGGTAGATCACTGCCCGCCCATCGAATGAAGGGAGATAAGGTGGCTGAAGGGAGGAAGAGGGGAAATATTTTGACCAGAGATGAATGTAGTAAGCCGTGAAGGTCGAAACAATCGTTGTGACAAGTTTTCTGTGGTATTGTCAATGATTTATCCCCACATATTTTATAAATCTCCAATGACTGACGCATTCCGGCGCTCGAAGAGCTGACAGGTGGGGTGGAAGACAAAGCTGAAGATATATATTAGATTTACACTCGTTGGATACCGGGGAAGCATACCTATACTCATCACTGACGCCATAAGCAATACATAGATCCGGAAGGTCTTTCATGACACCGACCGCGGCCTCATTCATGAGGTCCAGCGCACGGCGGTCATTGGGCTTTTTGAACGCGTAGTGGTCGGAAAGTCTAGGATTGCGGGGCATTAGCGTCGGCATGATAATTTATATGATCGAGTGACAAGTTCAAGTCATTGATCATTGGTGGATAAAAGTTAGATCACTTCTGAATAAACTGTCAAGCGAGGGAGAAGTACTTGTGAAAGCCTCTTCCGTCAATGCGCACCACAATCCAGGTATTGGGTAGTAAGACATCGGGCTGCTCAAAGTCCTTGACGTATTCGAATCTTTGCAAGTCAGAAATCAACTGTATTCTTCGCGATTACAATGCTGACCTTGAATTCGCCATGGTTGCTCTCGGCAAGCTCAGTGTGGCATGAAGAATAGATTCAGAGTCATTGGGCCCGCTCAGATAAGCAGATATCTTACATAACCCATGCCGCTACAAAAGTAAACCTTGGATGGAAACAGATCGTAATATATATACTAGACTGAAGTTTGTAACAAAATGGTCGCTATCTCTGCATGCCAAGAGCCGTCGAGGTGTGTGGGTGAATGTGACTAAAAGAGATAATAATATAATGAAGGTTTGATAGAGATCACGATTCGGGAATCTCCGGGATTTCCTCGTCACCGGCCTCGCTCGCTCGCTCGCTGGTCTCACTAGCTTTATCCGATCTTCGCGACTTGCGGGGGAAGAAGGCCAGACTGCTGCGAGTCGAGCGGTCGGCAGATGGCACGCTGGACGCGGCACTGTCAATGCTCTTCCCTAGCTGGGCCTCACTGGCAGCATCTTCGTCGACTTCACCGTGTGAGGAATCGGCCTTCTTGGAGAAAAGACCCGAACGATCCTTCCATGAGCTGAACTTGCTTGAACTACCCTTACGGGTGATCTTCCGAATGAACGACTCCTTTGACGCATTGTCTACCGATGCACCTGATGGCATCCGCTCCAAGGACTCGTACGATTCGCCGGTGAAATGAGAAAGCGAGCGTGAGTCGCGAGAGCCCCGAGGCTCGGAAGGCGATCCCTCATCCACGTGGAATTCAAAGGACACATCGGACTCCTTGTCATTATCTTTGCCTTTGTCCTTCTCCGATTTCTTGCCGGTAAATATCGTCCTGAACGACGGAGCGGCAGGATTGAGTTTCGGAGTGATCGGCCGGTGAGATGAGGAGGGACGCGTGCCAATGGGAGCCTGCAATGGGCGCTGATGGCGATCATATGTGTCCTCGACAAAATCAGGCTCACCCGTCAGTCCCAAAGGAAGATGGCCAGATGACCCGTACTGAATCGAGGGACGGCGCGATGGCGCCCTGGACCACGTTGAAGGCGAGGCCCAATCAAGCCCAAGTGGGCTGTTGCGGTGCCCTGTCTGCTCCACCGATGGCCACCCGAAATGCCGATTGTCGGTAGAGGGGTGCGGGAGCTGGTTTAGATTCTCAATGGAGAAGTTCGACGAAGGTCGTGGGGATAGGGAGCCTCGCCGGACATTTCCCAAGAGAGATGATGGATCGATGGGATCGTGACGAGGGCTGAACTGATTGTATCCCGAGGTCAAGTCTGAGTTTCCCCGGCCACTAGTGCCCCCAAAACCGAACCTGCTTGATGAAAATATGTTCGAAAAGGCAGCTCGTCGGGAAGGTGCATGATCTGAGGAACTATCTGTCGTGACCTCTGCCGTGTTACTCCGCGGTAACATGTTCATCGAAGGAGGCCAGTGACTCGCATGACTAAGTCGACGACGGCGTGTCCCAAGCGGATCCATTTCATCCACATTGCGAGGAAATGATTGACTTTGACCAGGTTTGAGGGTACCAAGCATGGGCGGCTCTTCGCCCAGCGTCTTTCCTCGGGTTCGATGGAATCCAAATAGCCCCGAAAGCCGACGTGAGGCGCTCTTTGGAGCATCTACCGCGGCTGAGAGATGGACAGGTTGCGGGTCAGAGTCATGGCGATGGTGTGTTTCAAGCGGACTAGCAAAGATGCTACCGGGTCGACTCTCTGAGGAGACAGGCGAGGCCGGACCAACACCAAAGCCATCCAGCGAAGCATTTGACGTTTCCATGCCTGAGAAACGTGGATGAGTCAATGGACGAGGAAAATCAGACAGCTCTTCATCGCCGAGAAGATCAGACGGCAGAAGGGCATCAGCCCGCGGACTCATTTGCGGGTTGTTGAAAGCCGTCTCGGTATCAGAACGCATCATCTCGGGCGGGTCTGAGATACCAGGCAAGGCCATTCCATTGTTTATATTGAAGAAAGAGGAGCCCGGAGGAAACGTGGGGGAGTTTGTGGAGGGTGGATTGTAGTTGATTCCGCCGGGGAATGTGGAATCCAGACCTGGATAGTTCAAGGGCGAGGAGACATTGCTGATCAATGAGCTGCGATGGCGACGAGGCCGAATTGTGGCAGAATTCGTCATGTCTAGGTCCAATGCCGGCAGGGCGAAAGGCCCTGAGCTTCCGGGTCGCTGGGAGGCAAGCCACTTGAGTCGGTCTTGAGCTTCCTGGTATTGTTGCTGCGCCTGCGCATGAACATGCACGAGAGTTGTGTACCGTTGCTGTAGGTGACCCAATTTAAGATCCCATTGTCGAGCCCGCTCGTTGTCGATCCGATCCAGCTCTTTTCCATCTTCGCTGTCGCCTCCCTGGACGCCTTGTCTCTCTTCTTCCAGTTTCTTAATGCGGCCTCCCTTGTCCTGAATTTCATCATCGATGGATTTCATCTCGGCCTGTTCCTTTGCAATCTTCTGGCGAACTTCATTGGCCCGCTTTTCGCCGTCTTGTTCCTGGCGAGTCTTCTCCTCCTTGGCGTGAGTGGCATCGGACTCCATGCGATCCATCTTCTCCTGCCACCTCGTAATATCGTTCTTGCGCTTTTTGCGCTCGGTCTCCTTCTGCTGAAGGAGTCTCATGCGTTTTGTCTTCTCGCCCTGTACATTGCGATTGACGCTTTCCAGCTTCGACACGTGCTTCTTGAGGTCACCGCTAACTTCATCCTTCTCTTTCACACGCTTCTTCATTTCATTTCGCTGCTTTTCGAGATCTTTCAGCAACGAGATATGTTCTTCATCCTCCTCTGCCGCCTGCTTCTCCACATTGTCGTTTTCCTGCTGGAGCGATTTGAGTCGATCGGCGAGTTCATCCAGACTCCTGTCGCGGTCGCTTCTAGTTGAGATCTTCGGGGTATCATCGGGATTCGAATGGGCTGCATCTAATGCTCCGGTGGCAGGTGATAATTTGCGACCTGCGGACGGCCGTTTCCCCGGCAGTGGACCAGCACTATGCTCACGCGACATTATAGGCGCAGATGGTGTCGGTAAGCCGGCTGTGGTGCGAGGGATAGATGCGCGAATTGTCGGGCCACCGACTGTGGCATCTTGCTTGGATCGAGACAGCGGAAGAGATTTCGTTCGGACATGAAGGATGGCACTCGGGGTTTGGAAATTTGCGGCGCTCACAGACAAAACACATATATGATAAATGCTGCCAGGAACAAGATTCAAGATCTCGACAGCAGTCTCGGCACGTTTCGATTCGCCCACTGGAGTGCATTAGCATGCTTTATACCGAGGGGACGCTTTGCAGCCATACCCTTGGCATTATTCACTTGAACAATATGCTTGTGTATTGAATTGTGGAAATCTGGCTGCTTCCAAGCCAGACGAATCCCCCGAGCTGTGATCTCCTCAAGGGTCACTTCTGGAGGCGGCGGGATGTCCAGCCCTAGCTTTTCCACCAAGATATCATTGGGGGTCTGGCAGACTTGCCACGCACGATATAGGAGCCTTTACAAAAGAACAGATACAATGGTCAGCTGTCAAGGAATTCCAAAGTATAATGACCGGGACATACCAGATGAGAGCCCAAAAGATCGAGATCGCCAGGAAGAGCGCCATGGCGCCTCTGACCCTCACTCGTGGGATAACGGTGGGGTAGGCGTCGAAGGCGAGGTAGATTGGCTCATACATCCCAGCGTCGGACACCCATGGACGCGGGCAGCGGGGACGGGGAGGAGGAAAGAACGGGACAATCTTGAAGCCGTCTCCATTTCGGTGGGACACGTCACCTGACCGTTAGTCAGGTCCCGCTTCATCGGGACTAGCGTAGCTGATCGGCCACTAGTCCGAACCGCGTTTAGCGTATATCTCTCGACCTCGGCAACTTTCTGGCTGCGTTTGCTTAGATAATACACGCTGGATGTTGAATTGATGAACCCAACGGATCCTGGGACTCTGCCCGAATTCCATTGGGGCACCCGATACGACTGTATAGAGCCCTGTTGTTTCATCTTTCTTTATCCCACTCCTCACCGACCAGCATTCTTGGTGGCGCCCGGTCTTTGCAGCTGCTCATTGTCAGCTGAGTGTCACATGGGTCGTCTGGCGGCGACGATTTCTCCAACTTCCGATCTTCCCTCAGTGTCCTGATTTCCTCCCTCTCCCCGCCCGGTCGAGTTCTTTGTCGACACCCCGGTCGCACAGTTGCACTCGCGCTTAGCTCTGATTTACCAGGCCGCCGCTCAGAGCCTCGAAGCCTCCCCGGCACAATGCAGTACGTCCGTAGCATCAGCGGTTCTGTCTCGAAGACATGGAACTCTATCAACCCGGCAACGTTAAGCGGGGCCATTGATGTGATTGTCATAGAACAGGAAGATGGTATCCGAGCGCCGCGATCATCGCGAAATGGAAATATGGACTGATTTTTCTCAAGGAACTCTCGCCTGCTCGCCTTTTCATGTTCGCTTCGGGAAATTCTCTCTTTTACGTCCATTCGAGAAGAAAGTGGAATTCAAAGTAAACGGGGTCAAACAAGATTATGCGATGAAACTCGGTGAGGGGGGCGAGGCCTTTTTCGTGTTCGAGACCACGGATGAGATCCCCGCCTCGTTACAAACGTCACCGTTGGTGTCCCCCGCGGGGAGTCCTCAGGTACCCGAAGAGGACGTGGTATCATCCCTACAAGAACCAGAGTTTCTAGATCTGGACAAGTCTCATGGAGACGCCCTGTCGGAGGGTGCGAAGACCCCGCCACCGATGCCCGTAGCCCGGCAATTGCGCGCGACGACAGATTTGGGTATGGTCACCCAACGTTCTTCTCTACAAGGGGGCTTGCTCACCATGATTCTAGGTACCATAACGCCGTTATCGCGCTCCCCCGCCGAGTCAGATCTGAGTCCCTCTCACGGCGACTCGGTACCACGTAAACCAAGCCTCGACCATTCGTTATCGGAAACCATTCTTTCCACAAATATCCCACGTTCTGCCACAGAGCAACCAGATTCTGGCGATACCTCGGCGCAGGCTCAGGATGAAGCTGCAGATTCAAGAAACCGCTCTCGCAGCCCCCTCCAGTATCCGTGGAGGAGGCAATGTCTCGTGCAGTTTCTCTGTCCAAAAAACTATCCGGCTCGAACATTCCATCTCATGTCACGGAGGCTGGAGATCTCATGCTGGATATGACCGGCTACAAAAGCAACGAGGAAGATGCGCTCCGGGCCGAAGTACTTGCCCGTAAGATCCTAGCCGAGGAGCTCGAAGGGAGCTACGATATCGGTGCGCTCATTGGGGCAGACGAGCATGGAAATCTTTGGATTTACAGTAGCGAAGAGGCAAAGGAACTGGCAGACCGACGAGCGACGATCAACGCGATGCGCCCAAACACAGCGCTGAGCGAAGACGCAATTTCAGACCCTGGATATCACAGCGATGGCGATCATCCCGCTACATTAGAGTCGCCAATGACAGCCCGGCACCACCGAACAAAATCCGATGTTCAGCCTGGATTCCCAACTCCACCAGACTCGCCTTTCCAGGATTCGTTCGCTATTGAGACTCGCAACTATGCCAAGACACTGCGGCTGACCAGCGATCAGCTGAAGGCTTTGCAGTTAAAGCCTGGCGCTAACATCATGTCATTCAGTGTCAACAAGGCGACCTGCACTGCGACAATGTATCTCTGGAATGGAAATACGCCGATTGTGATTTCCGATATTGATGGGACCATTACTAAGTACGTGGTTTAGCGTATTCTCATGGGGACTGTATAACTGACGAACATTTAGATCGGATGCATTAGGCCATGTCCTGAATATGATTGGCCGAGATTGGACCCATGCCGGCGTTGCCAAATTGTATACCGACATTGTCAACAATGGCTATAATATCATGTATCTCACCAGTCGCTCCGTTGGGCAGGCCGACACCACGCGTGCCTATCTCCATGGAGTGTGTCAGGATGGATATCGGCTTCCCAAAGGTCCTGTGATCTGCAGTCCCGACCGTACGATGGCCGCCCTAAGGCGAGAGATTTATCTGAGGAAGCCAGAGGTCTTTAAGATGGCATGTCTACGTGACATACTCAACTTGTTCTCTGGCAAAGAAAACCCGTTTTATGCTGGCTTTGGCAATCGACTCACTGATGCATTGAGCTACCGATCTGTCAACATCCCCTCCACTCGAATCTTCACCATCAACTCCAACGCTGAAGTATCACTTGATTTGCTCAGTTTGAACAAGTATAAGAGCAGTTACGTGACTATGCAAGAATTACTCGACCATTTTTTCCCCCCTGTCACTCTGCTCGTGCATTCCGGGGGCGAGGAATACACCGATTTCACCTATTGGCGCGACACTCCTCAAGACCTGGAGGATTTCTCTGCAACCGACAGCGAAGATGAAGAAGATGACGCTGGCGAAGAAGAAGCCATAGAAGAGGACGAAGATGCGCATGAGGAGGATTATGACGACGAGCTGAGTGACGGCGAAGGCAGCGAATATTTGGATGAGCACGGCAATCCAGACGAAGACGAAGAGGGCACCGATCTCGGAGCAAGCTACATATCACAAGCTTCCGAGGCCCTCTCTAACCCAGCCGGGTCAATTGTGGAATCTGTGGAAGATAACCCCGAGCAGGAGCACGAGGACATGGCAGATGAGGAGGAAAAGTCCGATATTCCTGATCCCGTGCCGGAGGGAAATGGCCGCGACTCCATTTCTCTACCTCTGCGTCCCAAGACAATCCGCGAGGATTGAACATAACTGCATTGCGAATGCCATTTGGCGAAGAGATACCCTGCTCGACACCCCTTGCATGCAGACGTGGAGTTTCGAGCCTGCATTGTATACGACTCATTGTGTTTGATGTTATTTGTTGCATTAATGGCGTTGGCGATTTTTTGTCTTTCTGTAAAACCATGGTGCTTTGCATTCGAGTTTGCAGATGGGTGTTATTCTTAATGAGAACCCCGATGGCTTCTATAGACCTTGAATACAAAGCGCATTGCGCATGTCATTATGGATGAAGTTTACAATTACAAAGCCATCGCATATCCTTTAGGCCATCTATATTTGCCTTTCACCTCGACATCATGATTTATCCCAACCCGAGGTTATTGTCCTCAAGGACCGGGAGATATACCGCGGGACTCCGTGTCTATGACAAGACAACGATCACGATAGCGTGCCAGATATTGTACCTACCATCCCTAGCTAGACGAATACTTGAAACTATTGATGCGTTCCAACCCTTCGAATTTGATCAGAGAGTTGGCCAGCAAATACTTAGTCGACGGCCTTGTGGGACTTACCCAAAACGGCTAGCGCGATATCGGAGCTCTCCTGCACTCTTTTCGGCTTCACCTGCAGTTCCTCCATTGCCTACGCTCGTCTCCTCTCTCCGGTACCGTTCATCTACCACCCTCGGCAAATACTTGAGACGAATCGCCACGCCAGTGATGCTGGCTACCAGCGTCCAAGCTGTCCCCAGTCGATCGCATTGAAGCCCGTCACCTCCTTCACCCTCACCCTCGCACCCTTCTCCATCTCCACATTGGACCAACTCCAGCCTGGCACTATAATGGCTTCCCCGAGTCAAACACCGGGCTCGGTGCCTGCCACTCAACCAACTACACCACCGCCCGAGCCGTCTACAGTCAACGGCGCCCCGGCCGCACCACCCGCCACATCCCAAGCACCCGCGGTGCCCGCAACAGCGCCAACGACGTCAACAGCGCCTACACATCTTCAAGGAACATCTGTCCAGGATAGCGGTAAAACGCGACGGCCGCGCGATGTGCGCCTCGTCCATATGCTTCTCGCATCACTTGGCGTGACGGCCTATCAGGACCGCGTGCCCCTTCAACTTCTCGACTTTGCATACCGCTACACCTCGAATGTCCTGCAAGACGCCGTTCACCTCGGAATAGAAGGCTACGCTGGTGCCATGGGCGAGGGCTCTGGCACGGGGTCAGGCAAGAACTCAGCCTCCGCGGAGGTGGGCAGCGTATCGTTGAACGGTCTACGCTTGAGCATTGCGTCGCGTCTGCATTATCAATTTCAGACGGGCCTGCCGAAGGAATTTCTTATGGATGTTGCGTCGGAAAGGAACCGGATTGCCCTGCCGGGCGTGTCGCGGGGGTTCGATCCTGGTGCCGGTGCTCCCAATGGCGCGGCGAATGCGGCGAACCAGAGTGTCGTGGTCGCTGGTATGCGCTTGCCGCCGGAGCGATTTTGTCTTACGGGTACGGGATGGAATATGAAGGATGAATGGGATAGCGAGGGCGAAGAGGAAGATGAGATGCCCGATGTGCAGCAGCAGCAGCAGCAAGCTGGTGCGGGTGCGGGCGAAGAAGGCGAGGAAGGTGCCGAGGATGAGGACGACGGAAAGATGGAAGATATTTTCGGCGAAGACACTGCCATGGGCGAGGCGGGCGAGGGAGACGAGGACCAGAAGATGAACGATGTTTAGAGCCTCGAGATTTTTGAGTATGCCCTGGGTTGGACGGTGTTACTGGCGCCTGGTGTTCATTCATATTTAACCCTATCTGGACCTGGCAAGGTTGAGCTTCTATGGACCAAAAAGACAAGAAGAGACGATTTTCCAATCATTGATAGTAGATGCATGTGTATACTGTACAAAAAACCCCGATTGGCAACCCATCGCTGCAAACTCGAGATGGCCATGCAAAACGAAATGCCCAGCTAAACGCCTGATTTTCCCATTGTACGCCGTGAGAAGAGAGAAGACATGCGAACTCCATATCTGGCCACCGCCAGAGGGTATCGACGCCCTGAGAATCTTGACAGATCCACTCAGAGCCGTGGACGCATTTCGCAAATGGCCACCTGCCAGTGCGCCGGATTGAACAATCCTTTGCCCTCGGCAATGTACAGAGCAAGACAGTCACATGGCCTTTGAATCGCTCTCGCAGTCACTCTGGGCTATTGGAAACGGTCTCAAACCCAGGACGCCGAATCCGATATAGACAATATACAGCCATCAGCAAAAAGAGGCAATGGTCGAAGCACGAAGGCGAGGAGACAGACCCCCTCTTCATTTCCCCTGGGCTTGTTGTTGTCTCCTCCGCGCCTCGTCTTCCCGCATCATTCGGATGACTTCCTCGCGGCGCTTCTCAGTCCGTACAAGCTCGGCTTCTTTCTCACGACGTCGCTCCTCATGCGTGGCGAACCAATCTTCACGTGCGCGGTCTTCTTCTTCGGGGTTGGCGTGGGCGATCATACAGGAATTCATGGCGAGGCGTTGCGAACGGCAGACCCATGTTGCAGTGATTGTACGGTTCACAGCGCATTCAGCAAAGGCTGTCGAGGAAGATATTAGCTAGGGCTTGAAGATTGGATGTAGTGGTTGCAGGAACAGTGGAGTAAGCCCCGACTCGAGGGTCTGATATGTTGTGGAGCTCATTCCCTCACATCAAGAAAAAACAAGGTTATTGTGCATACCTTTAATCTCCGGGGCGCAGTGGCTTCGTACACGCTTGTAGTACATCTGCTTGACTTCTTGTTCTTGGGTTGCTGAGAGGGGGAGCGGATTGCGGAGGTTGTATTTGCGGGGGGTGGATGTCGCCGGAGGCGCATCAGACGATGCAGATGGTGCAGCCATTGAGATTTACAGTTTCAATGGAGGTTCGAAAGCGGCGGATGTAGATCAGATGTGTGTCGCGATGCCGCGTGGGCCGGTCGGGGAATGATGGTTATGACGGGCTCAATGTCGGACAAAAGTTGATAGAAGAGTGCCAGTGATCAGGTAATTGGCAAATAACACTCCTTCCATCGATGAAAACTGAGGACGAAAGACGCAGGCGGGAGAAGAGCGAGATAGCGACGAGGGTGTGTTGATGCGGAGCGCGAGGAACCGAGAGATTCGGGCGGAGAGAAAAGGCGGAAGCAGAAAAAAAAAACTCCCGTACAACTTTCGTCTCTCTCACCATTCGTGCTACGGAGTGGACCCATTTTCAGCTCTTTTTGTTAGTTCTTGAGCTGCTTTTGACTTTTTTTTCTCTTTGAATATCCCGTTCCATCTTTGATCTTGCAACCGACGTCCGCAATCAACCTCAAGCATGTCGTCCATGCGCAATGCCGTGCAGCGGCGGCAACACCGCGAGCGTGGCCAGCTCGAAGGCCGTGAGAAATGGGGTATCCTCGAGAAGCACAAGGTCGGTTCATGCAAATTTCTGGCGTTCTGAAATTTTCTCTGGTCGAGACTCGGACGAACTAACCGTTGTCACAGGACTATTCGCTTCGCGCAAAAGACTACAATGCGAAGAAGGCAAAGCTTAAGCGCCTGGAAGAGAAGGCGCGCGATCGCAACCCCGATGAGTTCAATTTTGGCATGATGGGTGGTCGCAATGGACAGCAGGGACGACATGGCCGAGGCACGATAGGACGGGACTCTGCCACAGCTCGCGGGCTGAGCCACGAAGCGATCAAACTCCTCAAGACCCAGGATAAGGGGTATCTTCGCACTGTGGGAGAAAGAGCTCGTCGGGAAATCGAGCGCCTGGAGCGCGAGGTGCAATTGCAGGAGGGGATGAGCGAGTCACTGGGCGAGAAAAGCCAAAATAACGAGCCGGACGATGATGAATTCGATGGGTTCGACGACGACCTGGACGGATTCGACTTCAATACCCCTCCGCAGCCCACGAAGCCCCGGAAGGTGGTCTTCGCCGATGACAAGAGCGCTCAAAGTGCCATGAAGAAGCAGCGGACTGCGGGTGACCACGACGAACCGATGTCGGACGAAAAGGAAATCACACCCGCGAAGCCTCGAAGAACTCAAAAGCAGATTGCTGCGCAAAAGCAAGCCACCGCGGATGCTCGCCGGACTCGCCAGCTCCGAGAGCGGACCGCCGAAGCCCGACAGCGCAAGCTCACGGCGCTGCGCAAGCAAGTCGCTGAAATCGAAGCGGCCGAGACAGAGCTTGACTGGCAGCGGGGAAAGATGGATAATTCGGTGGGCGGCAAGAACAAGCATGGAATCAAGTGGAAAATCCGTGAGCGCAAGCGCTGAACGGAGAGTTATTACGAGTTGATGATGGCTTTTTCTCACTCCCCATCATTGTATCTTTGAGGGAGTTTCTGTATCTCGATACCAGCATAGAAGGAGTCCCGGCGTCCTGTGATATACAACCGCATCTTGAAGCCATTTTCCTTGGGGTCAAATCTAGAGTCACGATGCATAGTACGATCGATAATTCCCCGGAGTGACAAGGCGGGCGATTCGACACCGTAATATCCCCGTGCTTCATTACTCGTTCGGGGCCGTGAATCCGCGGAAAAAGCACAATGACCCAACGCGGGCCGTAATCTGATAATCCCCACGCGCTGATGGGCTGGATTATAAATGAGGCGCTGACTAAGTTATCTTTTATCGAGTCGCCACCCCTCCATTTTCTCCATTTCTCGATTTTTGCTTTCACCTCCCTTGTCCCCGTTCCCTTCCATTCTCTCCCTTCACAATGGCGCCCTCGTTCGTGTCCATTGACACAAGTGACGATTTTAACGTGGCTCCCGCGTCCAAGCCGGTTGATGCCCCGCGAACTCTTCTTCTCGCACCCCCTCCATCGCCACCCAGGAGGACAAACTCCGCGCCCTCTTTACCTCCTTTCCCCGCCAAACCTCCGACCTGCAAATGCTCGACCGCCTCTCTGCTGGCGCCGTCTCCCTTTCCTCCAATACATATGACCTCGTTCTCATCCTCACAGACGCTGATGGCTCACGGCGGGCCGAAGCCCTGCGACTCCTCACCCGTGATGTATACACCGCCCTTGTGCCAGCTATGAAGCCCGGCGCAAAGCTCCAAACACAAGATCAACCCCTCAATGTCGCCGAGGCCATGGAGGCCGTCTTGGCCGGCCTAGTACAGAACGAAAGTGGCTTCGAAAAGCCCAATTACGAAGAAGCATCCGCCGTGCCGCTGCGCTTGGGCGCAAAGAAGACAACACCGGCTGCGCCGACGGGAATAACGCCAACTGGAATTACGGCGAACGGGAATGGTTTTAACGCTACCAACCATGACCGGGATGACAATGAGGAGTTGATTAATGAGGATGATTTGCTCGACGAGCAGGATTTCACGAGACCCATCATGCCGCGTATGTCTACCTCCAACGCCAATGGGCGTTGTAAACCCCTCGGTTCTTGTTGGTCAGTTGCTAACTTTTGTTCCAGCTCCAGAGTGCCAGCCGAAAACGGGCAAGAGGCGCAAGGCCTGCAAGGACTGTACGTGCGGTCTAGCGGACCGCCTCGAGGCCGAGGATAAGGAGCGGCGGGAGACGGCCGACAAGAATTTGAATGTGATGAAATTGGATACTGGCGATCTGAACGAGTTGGACTTCACCGTTCAAGGGAAGACGGGCTCTTGCGGAAGCTGTGCGCTCGGCGACGCCTTCCGCTGCGACGGCTGTCCCTACCTAGGTCTCCCGGCTTTCAAGCCGGGCCAGGAGGTGCAGATCTTGAATGATGTCGCGCAGCTGTGAACCCCTCTTACCGGTGGGCCGGTGGATGGGTGATCCGATGTCGGGGATACCGTAGCCTCGAGTCAGTGAACTGTTTGATACCTTAATAAAATACTGCGATACTCAGATGCTTCCAGCTGGTCATAGACCAGCCATAATTTACACATTCGATATTTTGTATGATCTCATTGCCTCTGCGTAATCCACTTCCCTTTGGGGATAGACATGGTCCACATCGCCAAGATGCCCAACTTGATCGTTGTGCTTGCTTCCTATTTCAGCGTAGAAGCTGCTCTGAGCTTGACTTCGTGCTCGAAAGCTAAACAATTAAGTGGACGCAGAATCACTCAAGGACATGATACAGTCACTTGGGTTTACGACTAGAAGATAATATGATTGGGTGTAAATTTCATTCCTATAAGAGGGATCCCCCCAAGCAAGAACGACAATCCATTCTTGCCGGGATTTCGGATTCATCGCACGTTCCATCATGATAAAACAAAGCAGAGCTATAAAATATGCAAGATCAACACCGGAAATTTTGCGAAGAAAGACTACGACTAGGACCGGTCTTGCTTCATCTGAGCGATACGGATGCTCACGGCCCGCTTGTGAGCCTCCAGTCCCTCGACTGCGGCCAGGGTCTCGACAGTCTTGGAGAGACCGAGCAGACCGTCAGCGGTCAGGTTGGAGCTAGTGATGTGCTTCAGGAACGAGCCGAGGTTCACACCGGAGTACTGCTTGGCATAACCGTAGGTTGCTAAAACAGGGATTAGTGTTTGACAAAGAAAAGAAAGTCCCAGCGAAAACTTACGCAAAGAGTGATTGACACCGGCAGAGTAGTCGCCCACGCTCTCGGGGGTCCATGGACCGATGAAAACACTGCCGGCGTTCTGGACCTGGTCGACGACTGCCTCGGCACCATCGACCTGCAAAATCAAGTGCTCGGGAGCGTACTTGTTGCTCAGGGTCATGGCCTCGTTGATGTCGCGCACCACGAAGGTGACCGAGTGTTCCAGGGCACCGCGCACAATGTCCATGCGGGGCAAGGCCCTTGCCTGCTTGTCGACCTCGTCCTCAATGGCAAGCAGTTCCTGTTCATTCAGATCAATCGCGATAAGAATGACCTGCGAGTCGACACCGTGCTCAGCCTGACTCAACAGGTCGGAGGCGACAAAGGCCGGGATAGCAGTCTTGTCAGCCACCACCAGAACTTCACTAGGACCAGCGGGCATGTCAATGCTGACACCAGCGGAAGTGTCATTGGAAACGAGCATCTTCGCCGCAGTTACGAACTGGTTACCAGGACCCAGGATCTTGTCGACCTTGCTGATGCTCTCAGTACCGTAGGCCATAGCAGCAACTGCTTGAGCGCCACCAGCCAGGACAATGCTCTCGGCGTTGACCTTGTGGGCCACGTAAACAATTTCTGGCGAGATACTGCCATCGGCGCGAGGAGGGGATGCGAGAACAATCTTCTTGCAGCCCGCCACCATCGCCGGAACACCCAGCATCATGGCTGTGGATGGAAGCACGGCGGTACCACCGGGGATATACAGACCGACACGCTCAATAGCTCGGGAGAAACGGGAGCACACAATGCCGGGCATGGTCTCCATCTTCATGGCTTCATTGCCACTTCCTTGAGCAGCGTGGAAGCGCTGGATGTTGCCAATACTCACGTCAAGCGCTTCCTGGACGTCAGGGTCCAACTTCATCAGCTCAGGCGGGAAGGGTGCTTGGATGACGGGCGAGGTCAACGATGTAGCCTTCTCAAACTTGTGAGTGTATTTGAGCACACCGGCATCGCCATTCTGGCGGACATCATCAATTATAGGACGAACAAGACCGACGATAGCATCGTTGGACTTTTGAGAAGGACGCTTGAGGAACTCCTCGACCTGGGGGACGGGGGTCGAGGCAGTAACCACGCGCTTCATTTCAATGCGGGAGCGGTCCTCCGCAGGTTCCGGCTCGGGCTGAGCAGCAGCCGGGGTTGGCTTAGATTCGGGGGTTGCCAGGCCAGCCTTTTCAGCCCAGGGTCCCTTGGCATCGCCCTTCCTGCGCTTGACCTTCAGGTTCTTGAGGTCAAGGTTGCGCTCAATGTCTTCCAGAGTGACACCGGCCGCGGTACATTTGGTCAATGCAAAGTAAAGCAGATCTGCCGCCTCAAAGGCAATCTCTTCCTTGGTGTTGGCGCGGCACAGCTCCTCGGCCTCCTCCATGATCTTGGCCTCGGTGAGCTTAGGCTCGTTGAACAAGCGAGCAGTATAGGACCCGGCCGGCGCATCTGCCTTGCGGGAAAGAAGGGTCTTCTGAAGCCGAGAAAGACCGGCCGATGCACCGAAGCAAGTTTCCGTGCCGAGGTGACAGAAGCCTGGCATGAGTCATTTGTTAGCAAGAGGACGCGAATAGAACAAGGTAAGAAAACCGACCTCGTCCGATCTGCTTCACGACGAAGACGAGACAGTCGGCATCGCAGTCGAAGCCAATACGGATCAGCTCCTGCACATCGCCGCTTGATTGACCCTTGTACCAGAGTCCACGCTTGCGGCTCTGGTAGACGCCGGTACCGGTGCGCACGGCTTCGACGATGCTCTCGTCACTACTCCAAACGACACCCAGACAAGAGCCCCGCTCATCCGTAACTGATGTCGCGTAGAGCCCATTGGTTTGATCTGTAACAGCGCGTGCGGCAAGGAGCTTGGCGGGTGAAAGTTGCCCCGCCGCATCCCGCTCGACCGTCAGAGTCGAGGCGGGGAGAATGGCAATGGCACCCTGCTGGGTAACCTGGTTCACCGCATCCTCAGAGATCTCTTGATCACCGAATGTTGTGTACAGACGCGGCGAGTCGGAACTGATTTTCAGTTTTGTGGCCGCGCCGGGGACAGCGGCGGGGTCGGTGCAGACGCTGGCGTCGTTGCGCTCCGAGGCATTAGCCTCGATCCACTGCTGGAAAGTGTCTAGCTGGGCATCGGAGAGGGTGTACGCGATCAACCGGGACGAGGGAACCGACTGTTCCTGGGAGAGTGCGGTCAATTGGTCGAGGGTGACGAAGATCTTGGCGGCGCCGGCGTTGAGGATATCGACGAGGTCGCCCGTGGAAGAGACGGTAGTGGCGTCGACATAGACATCGAGGTGACGGAAGTTCTGGCGCAGAAACTGCTCTGCCTCCGCGAGAGTCGCGACCTTCACCAGCACCCGCCCGAAATAGGCGATCTGCTTGAGGGTGAGGCCGGAGGCGGGGTTGGAGGGGTAGGAGATAAGGAAGGGTGTAGCCATGGCTGGGGATGAAGCAGGAATCAGCGAGGAAGGGGAGATTTAAACCCCGTGGGATTTGATTGAAGGTTGTCTGTGTCACCCTTTTTTTTCTGGGCGTTGTTGGTTCACGGTCCCGCTGATTCATCCGGGCTCGTTGAGGATTTGTTATCCGTCTTCCTACTCGCCCCATCACTCTCCCAGAGACCCGCCCTTTACAGTTCATAAACTATCTTATACGCTGAAATAGTGCCATCTCGATACTCCTGGAATCCCCGGGGCACCTGGTCTAACCCCTGGAAAACCTTGGGCGTATTAGGTTTGATCTTGCCCTGCTCCCAACCACGAGGGCAATGTTTCCAACAGCTCACTCAACAGTTCGTGATCCTCTTTCGACGCCTGGGCATTGCAAATGAGACATTTTCGTGAGACAGATCGAGGCCAAACAGCCTATTTACCGGCCAATGAAAGTGTCCGTAGCGCTGGTGCTTCAGGAATGCAGCCCACACGAGCACGTCCGTCACGTCGGTATTAGGATGAACTTTCTCGGTATTGGCTTTGCCCGGGCGCACAGTGCATAAATGGCCCTTGCGGCCCCCAATTGACTGGAAAGTGAGTGCAGAAGAAGTCGCGTTGCCAATGGTGTCGAAAACATGTTCAAGACCGGGAGCAACCTCCTGGATCCTCTCAAAATCACCCGGGGATCATTGTAGTCGAAGAAATGCTTGGCTCCGCAGGGGCGGACCGATCGAGATTCAAACATCCAAGGGAGAACGAAGCCAGCCAGGCCGTAGCGGCAGCCAGTGGAACCGTGCTAGCGTGAGCTCGGGAGATGTTGGCCGATAGCTTGAAGGAGATACGTTCATCGGCGATCGTATATTCGCTATAGGCCCCAGGCCGGAGAATTCCCCTGTTGTTTGGTGAGCCGAGATCTGGGGTGAGAAATGAAAGGACTTACCTCCCCATATCAAACCGGCGGTAATATCTCCCTTGGCGAGTCCAGTGACTCCACTGCCGAGTTCGGTCACCTCGCCGACGAAATCACATCCGAGGACAGCACCATCTCCAAAAGCATTGATATCGAAGCATTGCTCTAACCAGATGTGAGTACCCGAAAATAATAAAAGGAGCCACATAGGGCCTACCATCGGTGGGGTTCTGAGCTAGATGTGACAGCCGGGGCCGGGAGTCGGCAGAGGCAGCTTCTCCTGGACCAACCCCGGGGTCTGGCCCGATACACGGACAATGGGGGTGTTGGAAGATGCCATTATATGATCAGAGCAACCACCGGAGATGGTTATTTGGTGTACACGAAATGAACCTGTTGATACTGGCGCTTACAAATCCAAACCCGCGCCAAGTGATCCTTTGATTCCCGGACACCATCTTGTAGATCGAGAGTACTTGGTTGCGATGGTCATATACCTTCCAAGGTTCGATTTGATCTATAGATGGAAGTATACGAGAGTAAAGTAGACAACATCATGTTCAAGTAAATTGTATCGGACGAGGTAGTACACCCCACCCTTCAATCCCGAGGTATCTAGACTTGATCATTCACACAGGTGGGACCTAACCTCAATCTGGGATAGTAGACGGAGTAGATGAGTGGATAGTTCGTCTAAAATATGTCCATCGAATGTCACCTAGATCATTAGAATAATCCACACGAGCCCATTCAGTCCAAGTCACTTTCCCGGTCTTCATCACAAGCACAGATCATCCCGCGTGCCGAGACTCAATAGCTTGAGATAGCGTCATATTGATCCAAACCTTGAGCATGATCCGATCCACGGTCGCTGCACGAGTGCGACAAGTTTCTCCTTGCCGAGACGTGCATGCAAGCCAGCCCTATGTCCGAATATCCCGTTCAACTGACGCCTCCAAGGTCATGTAAACAAATGACGGACGTGCCCCTTTACAGGCAGGACAATCATTACTCGATCCATCACTTTGCGGAGAACTCCCCCGGGATCGAGCTCCACCGGCTAGAAAATGGGCTTGAATCATGCATTCAACCCAACCACTGAGGGGTACGTTGCAGAGAGGACTGTGCGAGTTCTCCAAGCCCGGAGCTGAGACCCTGATGCATCACGGTCACCCGCAGCGCACACTCCACATAGGGCTCGAGGGATTCGGGAGGAGAATAATAAACCTCACATTCCGGAAGCAACGCTGCCCACCAATGACCTTGCAGATCCCCAGAGACAAACATCCAGAAATGCAGTCCTGCATCCGATCCCGATCGAGAGATCGCAAATGTCCTTCCCCTTTCGAGAAACCGCTCCACTCCACCCCCTCCATTCTCAACTCCATCCACTCGCATTTTAAATAGTCGCCTTTGACCCGCGGCTCCGGCCCGGGTGGTCTCTCGTTTGCGACTCGGTTTTTTCGATCCTCCTGGCCCCCTTATTTCTATCAACCCTACCTATCGGGAGTCTACAGAGCCATGCGCTTCTCATTGTCCTTGTCTCTCGCTGCGCTGGGCCTAGCGGGTTCGGTCGCTGCTTATCCCTACCCTGAGACTGAGGCAGTGCTTCGTCGCGAGTCCGAGAACCGGGACAAAGCCGATGCCGTGAAGGAGGCTTTCCAGCATGCATGGGACGGGTACCACAAGTATGCCTTCCCTCACGACGAGTTGCGTCCAGTGAGCAATGGACATGCGGATTCCAGGTGAGCATGGCTCATTCCTACCACACCTTTGAGGCCGAGCATGATTCGAGCTGGATTAATTGTCTAGAAATGGCTGGGGTGCATCTGCGGTCGATGCGCTCTCAACCGCGATTATCATGGGCAAAGCGGATGTGGTCCACACGATACTCGAGCATATTGCCAAAATCGACTACAGCAAGACATCCGACCAGGTCAGTCTCTTTGAGACGACCATTCGCTATCTGGCTGGAATGTTGTCGGGTTATGATTTGTTGAAGGGCCCTGCCTCGGATCTGGTCAAGGACGACAAGCTCGTAGACGGTCTCTTGACCCAGTCCAAGAACTTGGCGGATGTCCTCAAATTTGCCTTCGATACTCCGTCGGGTGTCCCGCAAAACGACATTAACATCGAATCCCACGGGAACGACGGTGCCAGCACCAATGGACTCGCGACGACGGGAAGTCTGGTGCTGGAATGGACGCGTCTTTCCGACTTGACCGGGGACAAGCAGTACGCCAAGATGAGCCAGAAGGCCGAGTCGTACCTGTTGAACCCAAAGCCTGCAAGCAGCGAGCCCTTCCCCGGGCTGGTGGGCAGCAACATCAACATCAGCAACGGCCACCTTCTCGACTCCAATGTGAACTGGAACGGCGGGGATGACTCGTTCTACGAGTACCTGCTCAAGATGTACGTGTACGACCCAAAGCGGTTCGAGACCTACAAGGATCGCTGGGTACTCGCTGCCGAGTCGACCATCAAACACCTGCAGTCACACCCGAAGTCCCGCCCGGACCTGACGTTCCTGGCCGGGTACAACAATGGCCAGTATGACCTCAGCTCCCAGCACCTCACCTGCTTCGATGGCGGCAGCTTTCTTCTGGGTGGTACCGTTCTAGACCGCCAAGACTTTATTGACTTTGGTCTGAAGCTCGTGGACGGCTGTGAGGCTACCTACAACCAGACTCTGACCAAGATTGGCCCGGACTCGTGGGGATGGGACCCGAAGAAGGTGCCAAGTAACCAGAAAGATTTTTATGAGAAGGCAGGCTTCTATATCACGAGTGGGTACTATATTCTACGACCGGAAGTCATTGAGAGCTTCTACTACGCCTTTCGGATCACTGGCAAGGAAATCGTTAGTGGCTCTATCTGAAGATCAGTGCATGAGGTTTACTGACGCAATTTTCAGTACCGCAACTGGGTCTGGAATGCCTTTGTGGCCATCAATGAAACGTGCCGCACCGACTCGGGGTTTGCTGCCCTCACTAACGTGAACGCTGCCAAGGGTGGCTCCCAGGAAGACAACCAGGAGAGCTTCCTCTTTGCGGAAGTCATGAAGTACTCATACCTCGCCCACTCGGAAGGTATTTGCTCCTACTTCATTCAATCTGGTGACGACGCTAACAATCACAGATGCTCCATGGCAGGTTCAGACTGGCGACAAGAACACCTTTGTGTTGAACACGGAGGCCCATCCCGTGCGTGTCGTGCGCGACTAGTGACCCAACCCTGTCTAGGACTTAGACATCGATTAGTCTCTTTATATGAATACATTATTTGGTCAATACCGCGCATGGTAAAGCAGTGCTATAATTATTTGGAACGAGTCTCAAGCTATTTACGAGTAGAAACCGGACGAGCCCCCAAATGCTCCCAATACCACTCCACCGACTCGAAGATTTAGCAGGCAGCGGGAAGAGCACCGAACTTAGCCGGGGCATCAAACAGACCCAGCTCAGCGTTACGGCGACGAGTCAGCCCGTTCACCGGCTTGCCATTAGCCTTGTTCCACTGGGGCAGCTCGTCATGGGCGACGGTGGCGACGTTCTCGCCGGCATTCATGCGCTTGACAAGATCGGACTTTTTCACGTTGCCCTTGCCGACGTTGTAGGTCCATGACACCAGGGCTGCGTATTGGTTGTCGTTCAGGGTAACGGGGTCGGCCAGGGCGTTGGTGAGGGCGTCTTGGTATTGCTGTCCAGATGGTTAGACCAATTGCCATTGTTTGGCTAGATATGTGAGATATTATTTACCTTGAGGTCCCCGGCCAGCAGTTTGCTGGCGGTGTCTTCGGTCAGAGGTTTGGGGAATGGGACTTCGGAGCAAGACGCATCGCTGCACAGATGGCCGTAGCCAATGGTCGGGTTGCCGAATCCGTCGTCATAGGGCTTGGGTTGGAAGGACTCGAAGCTCTTGATGAGGTTCAGGCCGTTCTGGTTGATGGGAGGACCGGTGCAGGCCAGGGCGAGGGCCGGGAGAGCGGCAATGAGGAGCTTGAAAGACATGTTGAGGATAGAAGACGAGGAATTCGTTATTGCTGGAGCAGGTCAAAATCGGAGGTTTTTCCTCTGCTTTTATACCAAGGCCGGACACTGGCCAAAGGTTAATCTCGTCTATTTTCTTCAGTATACTCCGTAGCTTTCTCGATGGCACAACGATCAACATCGTCGATACGAGCCTTTGGATTCTCGTCGACGCCAGACTACTCCGTCCGGAGTACCGATCGACACACTTGGCAGTGCAGAAAATACGAGGGGGATCGGCGAGGAACAGATGTTTATCGATTCGATCGGCGCGCTATAATTATCGCCCCTGCGTCTTTGCTGCGCCTTGTATCCTGTGCCGTCGATATAGAGTTGCGATGGGGCTTCAGCCCCCAAGATAGACTCGTATTCTATGTAGGGCGATCTACCACATCGTCCCGTGGTTGCAGTTGTCCTGGAGAACACGTTCAAGGCATGTCGTATTCCTCGTTGATCCTCGTGTCTGATTCTTGGCTCGTGGTTGTGAATGGAGGAGGGAAATACGAGCTGCTCTGCGCACAGCCTCAACAGATTGGATTGCGGCGAGAAGTTGACTGGTTTCTTTGCGACAGCGATGGAAATGATGATCGACAGGGCGTATACTGCAGCATCGCCCTCATCCGGTCCATCGCCCCGATATTCAGACCGCTCATTCTCCTCTAGCTCTCTCCTTCAGCAACTATGCATTTCTTTCTTCCTGCGGTACTGTTGGCAGCTATCGCTGCTGCCCAAAATGGTCAATCCGTGTACAAGAAACGTCTCACCGGGGAGGACCTTGACACCGGTCACCGTTGGGGCGTGGCTGGCACAGATCTGGGCATCCCTTACGTCCTAGAGAACGGAGCCGTTGGGTACTTGTTTGGCGACACTTTTAGTAGCCAATGGCCCGATGACCACAAAGACTGGCGCTCGCCCATCCTGTTACGCTCAGCCGTTCGCCCGGGCGATGAAGATGGCATTGTTTTCGACAGCGCCGCCGGCGTCAAGGGCGACGGACTCGCCCCCGAGATCACGCACAACGGGCACAACGGCGGCGATGGAATGGGCGCGACCGAGGTCTCCGTCATTCCTAATGATGGAATCGCATTCCCTGAGAACAAGGAGCAGATCGTGTCGTATATGAGCATTAAATCGTGGGACCCGTGGTCGACCAACTATGCCGGGTTGGCACACTCCAAGGACGGCAACACCTTCACACGGTTGGACGTCAAATTTGGGAATGATGAGAAGAACCTGGATCCTTTCCAGATGTGGACGATGCAACGCGATGGCGACTGGGTGTACATTTTCTCCGTGCGTGCTGGCCGTCAAGACGGCCCGATGATGCTGCAGCGAGTGCCCTGGGACAAAATAGCCGATAAATCCTCCTATCAAGGCTGGGGCTGGAATGGGAAGGACTGGGACTGGAACCGGCCCTGCACCGCTATTTTCGAGGGCATATTCGGGGAGCCTTCGGTGCGGAAGTTGAGTGACGGCACTTGGGCTATGGTCTACTTGAACCTCGGTGGCGATAAGCCCAATATTGTGTCGCGGACAGCGACCGGCCCGAACAAGAAGTGGTCGGAAGAAACAGTCCAGGTGACATGGGATCAAGAGCCGTCACTTTATGGTGGATTCATTCACCCGTGGTCGACGTCGAAGGAGAATGACTTGCACTTGATGGTGTCCAAGTGGGCACGTGGCCCGGATGGACATACAACGGCGTATCATATGAGCCAGTATGTTGGTACTCTGTGAGATAAGTAGATTTGGTGAAAATTGGTGCTTCTTGACTTAGTCAACTTTAACTGTCGATCAAATGAATGGTCATTTTTGGCAGTATTAAATTAAACATTAGGTATGGTAGATCAACGCATCCCGATGGGACAACGTAGAGTGGTAAACATTAACCCTTGTGAATTCCATCAAATTCACTTCGCGTGCTCAGTCGTAATGGGTATATTCATTTCAGTCATTCAAGAATGGCACCAGCGAGAGCAGAGCCGATACTTGATCAACTCGATCACAAGTTCAAGCAAGTTCATCCTTCGGTTTCACCTGTTCCTTGCCTTCCTTGCATCGAACATGAGAGGCTTTTGAGGCACAGGTAATCAGAGCCAGATAGAAACCCCTAGAAGATATTCAGCCAGAAACACAATTTGAACTCTTTTAGCATCAGAACTCAACTTACACTCCAAGAATCAACATTGCGCAACCGAATACTTCCACTCCGTACAACTGATCATCAGCAGTACCGCTATCTTGATACCCGCCAGAATGATACTCTCCCAGCCCAGCCAAATACATGAGGGTCGTGATAATCTGCGCGAGAAGGCCGATACAGTCAAAGGCAATGCTGACCCCGGGGTGTACAGCACAGCTGCAGGAGACGATGAGAAGGAAGATGCTAGACCAGAGGAAGCCGTATGTTGACTATGATAACACGTATCAGCATGGCCCATCCATGGAAGGAATTTCAAGCTCACCGTTCCTAGATTAAAGCTGGAAAATCCCGCTCCTATCCCGTCGGTGTAGACCACACTGTTCTCATGCTGCACGAGAGCCCAGGCAAAGCAGATAATGCCTACCATGGAGCACAACACTGTTCCAAATCGCAGTGACAAGAAGGAAAGCCATCTTTTCTGATGTCGGGGCACTGCCTCCAGTGTCCAAGCAGGGCCGGGGAGAGTTTGAGTAGATCCAGACATTATGTAGACAAGTGATTAATATGAAATTTATACAAACAACCCCGGATGGCGATATTGCTACTTATATATTCCCCTTCTTCACACACGTTTCTGGTTCACGGATTCTGGTTCCCCGCGCATCCTTGTTCGATCCATCCTCGCACAGCCCGGAACAGCAACTTCGATGGCGGCGATGCCAAGATCCCCATATTCGAAGGGACCAATCCATCACCAGCTTGGATTTGGAGAAGAACCTACCAGGGACGAATCAGGGTGAATGCCAAATATCTAGGGTCGTGTGTTGGCTTTTCTTGGAGTTTCTGCGCGCTGCCATGGCCGGCTTCTTCTCCGCCATGACGATCATCCGTGACGTGGATCAGCTTGGCGTTCCCGGGCCTAATTTTATAAATAGCAGATGAGCCTATCGATATTTATGGCAGCGATAGGATCGACCGCATGAGGATTCCGGTTATACCCACGATCCTACATCACTGAGATAGTCTTGACGTGTGTTTGCGACTCTGGTTTGTTGCCTTGAAAAACAATATTGTCTAGGGATGTGCCCTTCAAATCGCCTCTATTCCTCTTACTAATAGAATTCAAAAGTGTACGAGAATCCCCGCATGCTAAATCCAGACAACCTAGTGATATGCACCTATCCCGTGGTGCTCCTTCGACAGAAACACGACGACTTGATGGGCACGTCAGCCATAGCCAACGCCAGCCGCAATTGAGGCATCAGAATCCGTGCTTCAGATTTGCGGCCCAGCTTCACCAGACATTCATGATAGCCGTGTAGAGCCCAGACATTATTTGGATGACGCAACGCTCGCGGGAGAGTTTCATCGATCCCCAGGTCGGCGGCGTAGATTCTCATCGCGTCGTCGACTTGATTCTGCTCCAACAAGAGTGCCCCGAGAGCATGTCGCGAGGGCTGCATCCAGCCCCACGGCTCATCGTAGGGGAGGTTATCGTCCCGGTGCACTGCGGTCTGAAGCTGGGCGAATGCCCCTTCGTAGTCTCCCTGTCGGTACGTGATCTCGCCATCCAACATAGCCGCGGCGACCTCTAAAATATCCACGCATGCATTGTTGAATATTGTCCGGGAGGGAGGAACAAGTTTGACCGCGACTATGAAGCGTTCGCGCTCCTCTCTGGCTTTATTTACACGGCCTGTCGCTGCGTACGCAACACCTTTCGCGTAGTGGGTCATTGCGGTCGTCACGCAGTATAGTCGCCGGTTATTAGGAAGCTCGAAAGCAATGATTTCCTCCCAGCAGCCGAAACGAATATAGGCGTGCACACGCGTCGCCACGAATCCTTCCAACCAATCCGCCAGAGGTGGTGACTCTACCCGGAGAAGGTCCTCGGTAATCGACCCCGCGAGCTCGTCGGCTGTATCCAGGGCGATCTTGGACTGGCCGCCCAGCATAGCGGCGTACATTCGGAAGTGGTAATCGTGCGCTCGATAAATATGATAGAAATGACCGTGGATTTGACCGGCTAGGAACTTGTTGTCTGCATGGATGGCTGAGGTGTTGGATGCTACTGCGCGACGGTAGTCACCGCACAGTACGTCTAGATGTGTCGGCATATGCTCGAGATGACCCGCGCCCGGAACTAGACCTCGAAGGTGATCGGCGACTGGCAGACCCACTTCTGGAGTTGGGGACATCTCCATGAGATGGATATAGAGATGCAAAAGGCCGGGGTGCTGGAGGGCCAGGTCGTCGGTCAGGGCTGCATCCAATGCCCTTTTGATATCAAGAGTCCGCGCGTCTGGGTTAGGCTTTCCGGTTTTGATATTCCACAGACTCCATGGTGTGAGATTCATGAGAGAGTCAACATATAGTGCGACCACGTCGAGGTCGTCTGGAAAGGCTCCGTAAACCGATGCCATGGCGTCGGCATAATCGTGATTCCATTGCGTACAGTCGCCGGCCGGGTCTTTCCGGGGATATCGATGTTGAAGTGCACCAATCAAAGCTTGCTCAACCGGGCTTGTCGAATTGACGTGGCTGCGTGCCTCCACTGTCGCGGCATGAGCCCGGGCTGTCGTGGTCGAGAGGTCTTCCCCGTCGAAGAGTTTCCATGGCTTATTATAGTTTGGACCCAGAGCAAATGCAAGGCCCCAATATCCCATTGCACACTCTGGGTCAAACAGAATGACTTGCTCAAAGCAGCGGACAGATTCTTGGTGATTGAAGGCATAAGCCCAAATGAGGCCCCGATTAAACCATGCTTGGGCATCTGAACTCGCGTTGCTGATTGTTCGCCCAAAAGCCCCCAGATCATAGTATTCGACCGAAGCAAGCTGCTGGGTGGGCACTCCGGACTGCCCCCAGATGCCCGAGGGCTTTGCAGGGCTCATGGTTTGGATCGCGCGTTGCAACGTCTTGGTTCTGTCGAGTCTCGGCTGCGGGGGATGTGGGGCATCAGCATGGCCGGCGGTTTGCCAATGTAGGCAACTTGTATACCTCCACGCGATTTGCATTTTTAGATGGAGCTTGTCTGGGATATGAGAATCTGTCTTTCTAGACATGGCGCTAGAATGGGCTGTTAGGGGGATCTATGAAGAGTACCGAGTCCCAAGCGGTCCTCACATACAATTAGGGGCAATCGATCGACGCAGCGTATTTAATTTCGATTCTAGAGAAACGAAATACCAAATCTGCGTGCAATATCGCGTGTTCCCCGCAAACCATCGGGTTGTGGGGGCAGGGTGCGACAGAAGTCCTACACCTGGGGCCCTCACTATCAATCACCGACATCGGTTCTCTCCAAGGATACCTCACGCATTCTATTTCCCTGCGTAGCTTGTGCTCACTATTGTTTTTCTTAAATCATCTTCACATCCATGCTGAGATCACGACTATGCTCGTCGTGTCTCTGCCGTAATCATGTCGACAAATGCGGATATCACGATCTATATCCCATCCGACAGATCTGCATGATAATCTTGGGAACTGCAGGGGCCTTGATATTTATAAACCACCTGGGCAGTGCAGAAGGCTTAATCCACACCTGACAACAAGGAAAATTGCAGTTCCATCCGATCGACCTTGATGATTCATTCCAATCCCAATCCAATGATCGCGGTCCTGCGCGCCCCACATGCGCGCATTTGCGCCAGATCCACTTGGATTTATCTGCTCGATCCCGCTCACCTTGGTGGCCGCACCTTGCGGGCGGTGCCTATTTAGAGGGAGATGCTCTTAGAATCCCTTTGTAGCCATTTTGTTTCATCCAGGCAACGCCTTGTATAAATTGCATCTCCCATCTCATCCTCAACTATATCACAACCATGTGCGGCGAGACCAACCGGCCTACCTTTGGCGGCACCATTGCGGTGCTTTTTCCCCGTGAACCCCGTTTTTCATCGAGTGCTTCGGATTCCTCGCTATCATCTTCACCGGACTCGGTCGCTTCGTCATCATCGTTCTCCGGGCTGTCTTCTTATTCACTCTTTTTTCGTGATGCCGACGCCGAGAGCCGCAAGACCAAGGCGGTTTTCCGGATCGATGATGCAGAGACATACCAAACTCTGCGTGGCTGCAGAGACCTGAATATGAGAATAGAGTATGCATCGCCACGAACATCCAGTCCGTGAATCTCCAGCGCTGATTTGAAATGCAGGAAATTCGGAGACCTATCTTCAACGGCCCCGTCTACTCCGCCGCTGCATCAATTCCGACTAGATCTGTCACATACGCACCGGCAACAGCCGGGACAGTCATCCACTGACCTGGAACTCGAGCTGCCCGAACGGCTGGACCTGGGCGCCTCGGAGAAAGGGGTCGTGGGACGACAAGTGACGGTGACCGAGGCCGGAGGCGCCGTCCTCGGCGTGGGAATCGTGGGCTACAATTGAACTACGCGCAATGATGATATGAGTTTCTTTTGTTCGGTCATACACGGTGTAATATGATATCCAGGATTGATTTGAATGAATTCAAGCGGGTTCATCGCTGCATGATTTTCTAACGTTGGGAGACTTTTTAGTAGCTGGCTCCTGCACTATCGTTGGGTTCATCTATAGCTTCAGCGGGTTCTCCACGCCGGCTGTGTAGCGCTTCTCCGCCTCGGCCCAGTTGATGATCTTCCAGATACCCGCGACGTATCCAGCCTTGTTGTTCAGGTACTAGATTGATGGTTAGATGATCCCGGTGAAGAGGCGGGAGAGTAACTTACCTGGAGGTAGTACGCGTGCTCCCACATATCCACTCCAAAGACCGGCACATCGGGCCCGTTCACGGGGTCCTGGTCTTTGGTGGTGGTGATCTCGAGACGACCCTTCGGCCCGCCAGTGCTGACCAGCCATCCCCAGCCACTGCCCTGGATGCCGAGCAGAGCTGCGCCGAACGCATCGACAAAGGCCTGCTCGGAGCCCCAGCGGGAAACGATGGCGCTTTGCAGCGACGGAGCTGCACTGGTCAGGTCATTTCCGGGGGTGCCGGGCGGGGTCAGGTTCTTCCAGAAGAGAGAGTGGTTGATGTGGCCACCGCCGTTGAAGCGAATCTTCTGCTGTAGGCCGATCAGGGTGGACACATCGTTGGACTGGGTGGCGGAGGCGTGGGCCGAGAGGGCCGCATTGAGGTTGTTGATGTAGGTTTGGTGGTGCTTTTGGTGATGCAGCTCCATGATCTGCTTGGAGATCACGGGCTCGAGAGCCTGGGAATATGAGCCGGTGCGTATAAAGTCGATGGACTGGGTATACTTGCATCGTAGGCATAGGGCAAGGGCGGGAGGGCGTGAGTAGTCATGGTGGATGGTATGGATAGAAGCAGTGAAAGGGAAACGGTATAAAAGACGAGGTCTCCAAGGTCCCCTTTAAAGTGGGATGTGCCCCTCCTTGTCCCCAAGGTGGATTGACGTGCGCGAGATTGAGCAGATTAATGACATTGGCGTGATTGGATCCGGGGCTACGGGCCTTTCGGCGGGGATTGGACATAGCCAAGCACGTCATTCCATTTTTTCTAGCGACGAGATGAAATAAAACTAGAAAAGATTGTCAAGCTGTGGGCTGATGAAAAGAGATCTTCGGGGTGTACTAACAGTGACAAGGGAAGGGCGGTAGCAGCCACACAAATTCCCAGAATATGGAATTACAGTGCCTTATTTTGCAACACAAGTGACATGAGAATCATAAAGACATGGAATCCCGGCCACTGAGCCTACAAAGTGCGCGGGTGAAGACATCAACTAGGGCTTGGGGAGTATGTCAGCCAGTTAGCCAGTTCTCCATAACCGAATACGGGCCAGAGCATTGAATCTTGTGGATACTGGTAAGCTAACTATAGTTCTCTCTCCTCTTCACTTCTTATAGTATCTACAAAATTGATTATATTCCTTAGTTAAAGTGGTGCCGGGCTGCTTTGATGTTCCTCATGCGGAAATCTAGACTATGGTGATCGCCATTTCAATTCTGGTCGAGAAAACAACGCTGAGATCATGATGCCACTAGTGTGTGAGTTGCTTTTTCTTTTCTTGACTATTTTTCCACTCCATTCTGTATAGCCATGTCGCCCCGATGTGTTTACTAATACTGGTTTTTGCGGGGTCTCGGCAGCGACGAGCCTCGGTCCAGAAATGTAAAGCTGCCCCGAGCGCGACAGTTAAAATACCAACTTCCCATCATCTCTCACATCACCACCGCAACCATGTCAGCCAATGAACAAGTCCAACTGGCCAATTTCTCGAGTATCTTCTCCCTTGATGGCAAGGTCGCCGTCGTGACTGGCGGGTCGCGAGGACTGGGACTGCACGCCGCCTCCGGGTAGGTGTCCGCATACAATCGGCTTTCGGGAAAAGCCTGAATCTGACAACTTCGATAGTCTTCTGCAGGCCGGCTGCTCTAAGGTCTATATCACCTCACGTAAGAAGCAGGCCTGCGATGAAGCCGTGGCAGCCTTGAATGCCCTCCCCGGCAAACGGCCCGGTGCCCAGGCAATCTCAGTACCGGCCGATAGTGCCCGCATGGATGAGCTGGATCGACTGGTGGCGGAAATCAGTAAAACCACGGATCATGTCGATCTCCTGTTTGCCAATGCCGGTGCGACCTGGGGCGAGAAGTTCGATACGCACCCGGAGAAGATGTTCTCGAAGGTGATGGACCTGAACGTGAAGAGTGTTTTCTACACAATTCAGAAGTAAGCAGGCGCTACTCCTAATCGCACGATACATGTTCATTTTTGAGTCATTCCAAACTAACCGCATCCAGACTCACTCCGCTGCTCCGCGCGAAAGCGACGCGTGATGATCCTTCCCGCGTTATCATCACGGCTTCCGTGGCCGGTATGATCGTTGGAACGACCGGCGACAACGCCACGCCCGGCTACTCTGCTTCAAAAGCAGCGGCGATCCATCTCGCGAAGAACCTAGCCCTTGAGCTTGGTCCCAGGCATATCCTGACCAATGCCATCGCGCCGGGCTTCTTCCCCTCAAAGATGGCGAGTGGTTTGATTGAGATGCGAGGAGGGTTGAAGGAAATGGAGGCTTTCTCGCCCAATGGCCGTCTGGGCCGACCGGAGGATATTGCAGGTTTGGTTGTCTTCCTGGGGTCGAGGGCGTCGAGCCATTTGAACGGCGCCGTGATTTCGACGGACGGAGGTGCTATGTTGAAGGGTAGGTTGTAAATGCTTCCCAGGACATTCTCGATGATAGATTATTCATATTCTGCCAATGTATTTCTTCCCATCAACCCCGTTGATCGCTGCCATGAAAACAACTCGGCAATTTCGTCTAAACCGAGGCTTCTCCGCATTCTCCGCATCTTTAAGCACGGTTCCACCCACCGAGTCACGAAGTCTTGTCAAGTCTTGTCAACACTTCGCCATGGCTACCCACGAGCCTCCCTACGTGGCAATTGCCCAGCGCAAGCAAGATGAGCTTGCTGCTGCAATCCCCGTCGAATGGCGATTGCCAGCACATCTCATTCCCGAGGGCATGCTGTCGCCCGCCGAATCCATCACCGAGGGCCCGAAACTTTACGGCCGCGTCAATGTGATGGACATTCCGCGGTCCTGTGGGATCCTCTCATCCAAAGAACTGGAAATTACTGAAAAGTATGATGTCCGAGGGCTAGTGTCGGCGATGACCGATGGGAGGCTCCAGGCCGAGGACGTGGTGCGAGGATTTTGCAAGGTGGGAACATCTCGAGGATCCTTGACATGTCGTCGATGACACGCAAATAACGTGATTCTCTTAGAGAGCAGCAATTGCGCACCAGCTCACTCGCTGCCTCACCGAGCCTCTGTTTGATCGCGCGCTTCGTCGCGCCCAGAAACTAGACGATCACCTTCGACGCACGGGTAGCCCCGCCGGTCCCTTGCACGGTGTCCCGGTCTCGGTCAAAGATACATTCTGGATCGAAGGAGTGGACTCGAGCATCGGGCTGTCTGCACTGGCCTTCAAGCCTGCCAAATCAAACGCCCCGCTCGTTGATCTCCTCCAGTCGCTAGGCGCCATTATTATCGCCAAAACCAACGTCCCGCAGACCCTCGGTACGCTGGACAGTTGCAATCATCTCTTCGGGCGCACTCTGAACCCTCTCAACCGCCAATGGACTGCCGGTGGCAGCACGGGTGGCGAGGGCGCCTTGCTCGCCATGCGCGGGTCGATGGTCGGCTTCGGCACGGATATCGGCGGCAGCATCCGCGTACCGGCCATGTGCCAGGGGATCTACGGCTTCAAACCGAGCACCGGTCGCGTCCCGTACGGCGGCCAGGAGAGCGGGCAGATTCCCGGAAAAGGTCGGATCGCGCTGCAGCCGGTGGCGGGCCCGCTGGCGTGCTCGGTTGCCGATATCGCGGCTGTGATGGCTGAGATTGTGCCGCGCGCAGAGTTGTTTGGCGAAGATGGGATCCCGGGATACTGGCCTGCCCCGTCTGCGTCTGTACCGCTCTCGCCGCCGCGTAATTTCACCGTTGGAATACTCCAGACGGATGGCTTGGTGACTCCTTTACCTCCGATCACTCGAATCCTGAATGAAGTAGCAGAGAGCCTCCGGCGAGCGCCCGGCGTTGAAGTCGTCGATATTCCTCTGCCATCTGTTCTGCCCAAATGCCAGGGTCTTGCGGGTCGACTCATGGGTGTCGACGACGGATCTCATATGCTCGATCTGATCGAAAACATGGGCGAATCTCTTATTCCCTGGCTACAGGGCCGAACGAAGCGTGGGAAAGCGTTGACCGTGAACCAGCTAGCACAGCTACAGGCGCAGCGCGCCGAGATTGAGAAGGCGATGTTGAAGATGTGGACAATGCCATCCTCTCCAGCGCGACGGGTCGATGCTATCGTCTGTCCCATCGCACCGCACCCGGTGCCACAGATGGATCGCTACAATGCAGTTGGATATACTTCGACCTTTGTTCTGCTAGACTATCCAGCGGGTGTGGTGCCCGTTCGAGCATTGGGGGAGTCGGATCTTGAGCTCGGTCAACCGATGGATGATCCTGTTCTGGGCAGCTGGGATAAGGCGAATCGGCAGTTATGTGAGTATGGAGCTCGACTCGGAAGTATCTACAAGCTAATCAAGAACAGGGGATGAGAAGACGGTTGATCGGCGAGTTTATTTAGACTCGCCGCTTAGTGTTCAGGTTGTGACGCCGAAGCAGCACGACTACCAGCTTTACCGGGCCATGGAGGTTGTTGACCGTGCGGTGCAGGGACAAGTGCAATCTCCCATTTCCAAGCTGTGAATCAGAAGTAAGATATAACATCGCGAACAGGCGTAGATGCTGGATGGTGGCATATTCAACGCTAGCACTGGGAAGATGAAGTGACTCACTGTCTATGAGCCTCGACAATATCAACTGGTTCATTTTCCATTACATAGTCCCTTTTTCCGAATCTCCCGATTCCCTGATTGTCCCGATGGAATGCATAATAGTCTGAACGACGTATTACCGTGCCATCTTGAATCGCCACTCTGCACCCCAGTCCCATTCATCGCAGTTTTATCCCGGTCACCAGACCATACGAAACCCTCCAACTACTCCGTACAAGCCTAAATCTTCCGATCAGCCCTCCGGCACGTGCAATATTGTTCACCGATCGCTCCGACGGGTTCCGGTTTTCCCCTTGGAGCAGTCTGGCGTTTAGGTCCGTCAGATGGCCTCGGGAGCTCCTGGTCCCGATTCCTGGTAGATTGAAGTGGGTCGGGCCCGAGTGAACAGAGGTTCACGCCTTCTATTCCGATCCGATCTTCGCTCTGGACTTGGGCATAGAGAATATATTTCATGCTATACACCGGGTCTTTCATCTCAACAACTCCCAATACCCTGAAGAGATTGCTTTCTAGTTATCATCCAACCATATTTACTATCTACTTCGTGTATTCATGGGAAGCCCGTATTTCCGGCGTAAACAGGCGTATTCGAAGTTCCCGTGGATCTGGATGTAATTTATTCCAACAGTATACACTCCAGCGTAGTTTCTCCTCTGACGTGTATATGAAGTCATGGAACTATATAAATCGGTTCCGTCGCTCTGCGATCCTCCACGCGTTTCCCACCCTCGATGCCCTCTCGGTCAATTTGCGCCATGCGGCCTGGCATCTTCCGGGCCCGCCAGCGCTCATCATGTCTGATCTTATCGGGGCTTTGCTCCGGCACATACCGACTTAACCCAGTCCGATCCAGAACCCTCCCAAGGAGGAAGTATGCGACGGAAATTGAACATACCACTGCAATCGCCGACCCCAGCCCCGGCAAAGAACGGGTAGTCATTCTCGGGTCGGGCTGGGCGGGCTACAACTTATCGCGCCGACTCTCCTCGCACTCGTTTCTCCCCATCGTCATTTCTCCGCGTACATACTTTGTCTTCACGCCGCTGCTGACCGACGCGGCGAGTGGGTCTTTGGATTTCTCTAGCATTATTGAACCCGTGCGCGATCCCGGGGTCCAGCTCGACTTCATCCAGGCGGCGGCTCGCTCCGTGGATCTCAAAAAGAAGACCGTGCTCTGCGAGGCGACGGTCGTCAAGAGCGGCGTCACCGAGACCCCGCGCACGCACGAGGATGAGCGCCGAGAGACCCGGTCCAAGCAGTCCACCCAGTCGCATCGTCTATGGGAACAAGGCGAGACCTTTGAGGTTCCCTACGATAAGCTGGTCATCGCGGTTGGCGCGGTGAGTCGGACATTCGGCACGCCGGGGGTGCGGGAGAATGCCATGTTCTTCAAGGATATCGGAGACGCGAAACGGGTGAAGCGGCGGCTGCGGGAATGCTTCGAGCTAGCCGTGCTGCCGACGACGAGCGCCGAGATGCGCAGGTGGTTGCTTCATTTTGCGATTGTTGGCGCGGGTCCGACGGGCATTGAATTGGCTGCCTCGTTGCGCGACTTCATCCATAATGACATCATGCCCTTATACCCGGCTCTGGATGAGATCCCCAAGATCAGTCTGTATGATGTGGCTCCGAAGGTCCTGTCGATGTTCGACGAGTCTCTGTCGCGGTATGCGATGGACACGATGAGGAGCGAGGGCATCGATATCAAGACCTCCCATCACCCACGGAGTCTACGCTGGGGGGAGCCGGGTGCCCCAGGCCCGCACGAGATGGATCCCAAGCGATGTTTGACCTTGACGACCGAGGAGGAAGGCGAGGTCGGAGTGGGCATGTGTGTCTGGGCGACAGGAAATGCCATGCCCAGGTTCATCCGGGAGTCACTCAGCAAAGTCGATGCTTTCCCCATCGACTCGGTCAATTCCCACTCGCCTCTTCTCCCGCCGAATGCCAACCAGTCGAACTGGGAGTACAAAAAGGTGCCTCGGACGGGGGCTCTGCTCGTGGACGGCCACTTGCGCGTCCAGTTGAAGAATGACGCGGGCGAGACGGCGGTCCTCCAAGATGTCTTTGCATTGGGCGACAATGCCATGCCGCAAACGGGCGCGCCTCCCGCAACCGCGCAGGCGTCATTCCAAGAAGCCAAGTGGCTAGCTGCGCGGCTGAATAAACGGGATATCGATCAGACTCCGCCCTTCTCCTTCCGCAACCTCGGAACCCTCGCGTACATTGGAAACGAGCGAGCGCTGATGCAGATCCCTCACAGCAGCAAGAGTGGTAAACACGGCCACGGGCGTCATGGCTTGCTGCCCGAGGGAATCACCGGCCGTGCCGCTCGGCTGGTGTGGAATATGGCATATATCACGATGAGCATCAGTTGGCGCAACCGGTTCCGAGTGGCGATCCGATGGACGATCAACAAGTTGTTCGGGCGGGATGTGGCGCGTTTCTAGGACATAGCAGGTGAAGTGTAACTGACATAGATGTAAAAGTCGACATGTATAAAATGTAAAATGCAAATGTCTGTTTCAACGTGGATGCACCGATGGATTTGTGAGCGATGACGATGGTGACTCAGGATCTCGGCCCCTTCTCTTCGCAATTTGCCTCTCCGAGCTCTGAAGCTTCTGGCATGTTCGGTAATTCCTCTGGATTTGATTAATCACCCGGTCGGACCCAGGCCCGTCGGGGTGTTGTATGTCCCGACCCCAGGCAGAATGGTCGTACGTAGACTGTAGATGACGGCGGCGGCTGCCTGCGCCCACGAGGTGAAGTATAAAACAGCTTGCCAAACCCGGTGTCAACGATCAGATCACTCGAGCTTCCCCTGATCTTGCTCTATTTCAACTTCTCTTGCTCGGCTTTCGACTTCCTTGATTTCAAATACAAGAGAATGATGGCTTCCTTCTACGACATGGACGACTCTTTTTGGGCAAACTTGTCGGCAAGTCTTAAAGAAGAAGACCCCTTCTCTGCCTTCGCTCGTCATAATCACCGTCATTCTCATGACCGGCCCGCTCCTTTCTGGGGCTGGGGAGGCCCTGCCCACCCTGGTCGTCAACATCAGCCTCCCCACCCATTCTTCTGGGGATGGGGGCATCCCGCGGAACGCGAAGGCGCCAAAACACCTCAGCCACCACGAGGCCCGGGTCAAGACCGTGAAGCGACTCCGGGTCCTTCCAGCGAACATCCTAAGAACACAGAGCAGGAAGCAACTCCGTCATCCGAGACCGAGCCCGAATACCACCGTGGAAAAGGCAAGCGCCCAACCCGAGACCAGGATGGAACGGAAAAAGCATCATGCGACAAGGAAAGACATGGGCCGCACCATTCAAGAGGTTTCTACAACGGCGGACCTGCCGGAGCCGGTCCATACAGGTTCCCCTTTGGCGGATGCGATGCGCGCCAGAACCAACGAGGCCACGGTAGTCAACGCGCACCGCGTGGGCCTGAACCTTTTGAACCCAACATCGACTTCCTGCGCAATGTCGCCAGACAATTCGGGGTTCACTTCGAGACCCCGACGCCCGAGGGTGTAGACTTCGTCCCCGCGGTCGACGTCTTTGACGCGGCCGATCGGTATATCGTGCACGTGTCGCTGCCGGGCGCGAAAAAAGACGATCTGAGCATCGACTACGATGCCGACGAGTCTGTCCTTCGTCTCGCTGGTGTCGTGTACCGACCCGACATCAACGAGGATCTGCACCAGACCCTCGCGATGGAGGGGCGTGCGCGCGAAGTGGGTGTCTTTGAGCGCGAGGTTCGCTTCGGAACGCGTCAGACCCCTGCTGTCGTTGCCGTTGACGAGATCATAGCGAAACTCGAGGATGGCGTTTTGATTGTGACTCTTCCGAAGGTCATTCCGGAGCCGCGGCCCAAGAAGAAGGTGTTTGTGCAGCAGGATGGTGTCCAAGACGCTGCTGAAGAGAAGGCCAGTGTCACTATGACTCCCGATGGTTCCGAGAGCGATGGTGAAGAGACGAAGGAATACGTGAAGGTCCCTGTGCAGTAAGCCGGGCAGACGCACGGGTTTGGAAAGGGCTTGATACTTTAGTTAGTGCGGTGGACCAGGCAGATCGAATACATCTTTACTCATTGAGCAATCTATGCAGACAGATTCTATTGTAAATCCATCATTAGTCTGCTTAGATTGAGAGCTGCTCGCTCGTTGTTCCTCACAGAGACATCGCACGATATCATCTCTCCAAAACCCATTTTCTCGGCCATACCAGCCATTCCCGGAACCCGGGATGCATCTTGCTCTCGATATCCGTGAGCAACTGGCGGCCAATCCCATTGACATACCAGAAATGATCAATGGCACGCAACAGAACGCAGTAATGGGCCAAGAGAGCCAACGCGGCGGGATGGTAGGCTAACACATCCTCGTGGAACTGCTTCGAAAGCGGATACACCCATAGAAATACCATGCCTGATTCGACGTGCGGACCGGCGAGTTCCAGCTGGCGCGTGGCATGTTCATAAAACTTGAGCGCAATTTTGTAGTGTCCACGATGATCTGGTGGTTGTTCGTGTGGATCTGAATCGGAGAGGGGTGATGGATTGGTCGGTTCCTCGGGTTCTGGGAAGGGATAATCATCGATGAGACGGTGCAGGTGCGAAATTTGGGTCCAAATATCTGGCGGGAGAAGAGATTGTGCAGCCAACGAGGGGCTTTGGCAGAGAAAAGGAATTTTATAAGTTTCATCCGGTATACAAAGCAGTGAAGCCCAGGCTTACCTCGGGACAATGTAGTCGCTCTCGATCCAAACGGAGTTTGCGAGTGGCGCCAGCTGGGTTTTCGAAAGATGATGTAAGAAGGGTTTCATGATTGCTTGGAAGCCTGCGACGCTCGTGAAAAGTTCCACCATGTTTTCGATAGGAGAAGGCCATTGCGGGATCCCGAGCCGGATTGACGAGCCCGTGAGATGAATTGAGATCATTGATGAGAAACAAAAGACTGGCTGCCAATTATTCGGGTCAATAGGGGCAGTGATGAGTTCTCTGAATTCCTTCAACCCGGTTGCCAGGTGGTAGGCGGAGGCTTTTATGTATTTCTCCTTTTGCGCGGGATCTGAGTAGAGATAGGCGCGATGAAGAGCCCCGATGGCGAGAAGTCCGTGCATGAGGTATCTGTTGCCATATCCTTCGGTGGGCATGACAACACGCCAAACATGTCGCGAATCCTCGCGCAGGGTTAATGTATTGCAGGTTGATGTTAGGAAGTGATGCATGAGCTCCAGATCCAAGGCCCAATCTTCTGCATTTAGTATGGGCGTGTCCTGGGGGGTCGACGGCAAAAGTCCCAGCAGTTGTAATTCATTGCCTGATTGACGCTGGTCATTTCCATGGGCTGCATCCCGTGAATGATCCTCATTCACCCGCAGCTGGCCAGGGAACGGGCTTTGAGCGGGCGATGCACTAGACATGGGCGTCGTGCGGGGAGCGTCCTCTTGATCAGTGGGTGCTATATAGCTACACGGCATAGCATGCTTGACACAGTTGGTGCATGGATAACGCTCATCACACTGTCGACGTCAGATTGAGCCGCGGGCAAAAACGGGGAGTTGAAACCTTTAGCCGGCGGGCCTTGCATTGTGGGCAGCCATTGCGGGACTTGCGATGCGTGCGACGGGGGCCCATCGTCGCGAGGATCAATATTCCAGGGTACGGAGTAGACTTGGGGGCGTTGAGATATAAGAACTCGAGTTCGGATACGGATGCGAATACGGATTCGAGTTCGAGTTCGAATTCGAATTCGGCTGGCCCCACCGCCCCACATGTTGTAGACTTTGTCGGTACTGGCAAGATAAAAAAATTAAATTTTTATTTGAGGTGGAGGCAATCAAAGGCTATTTTTATTCATTCATCAGCGATAGGCATACATCCAGACTCTTCCGGTGTAGGAATATCCCCCGAAACATCCCCGAATCACCAAGTATACCACGGCAGCCTGAGGTGGATCCAGCCATTCTCACTCTCTCTTGGCACTTCAGTGGCTGTAGTCGTCGTCAACGGCCGGGGCTATAAGAAGGATTCTGCTCCGACGGAAAGAAAATGAAAAGAGTACTTGCAAATCCATCCTCCGACCCATTATGGGCCCCGACAATCTCTACGGGTACATCCCGTCCATGGCCGCGGCCATTATCTTCATCATCCTCTTCGCGGCGACAACGTTCTACCATTTGTGGCAATTGATCCAGGCGCGATGCCGCTACTTTATTCCGTTTGTCATCGGCGGGTGCTGTACGTGATTGCAAGAAACAGCTCGTCTCTTCTGCGCCTCGAAGGTGAACTGACAAGAACCCTCGTATAGTTCAGATCATTGGATACATCTGTCGAGTCGTCGCCCGCGATAATCTGGGTTCCATTCCCATCTACTCAATTCAATCTTTAATGATCCTGCTTGCGCCGCCGCTCTACGCTGCTTCGGTATACATGGTCCTCGGTCGGACTGTCGCCCATCTACACGCCGAGGATCTCAGCCTCGTGTCCGTGCGATGGATGACCAAGATCTTCGTCACAGGCGACGTGATTTCCTTCCTGCTTCAATGCGGCGGTTCGTTTGAAGAGATCTCCATTAGGGCAAAAGTCCACCATGCTAACATGTTCTAGGCGGCGGACTCATGGCGGGCAGTAGCACGAACATGCGCAACATTGGAGAAAATGTCACCATCGGCGGTCTGGTCATCCAGCTTCTTTTCTTCGGCTTCTTTGTCATTGTCGCGGCGGTCTTTCATTTCCGCATTTCCCGGTCGCCAACATCCAAGTCCCTCTCGGAGCGAGACCTGACGCGGGGCCAGGGCTGGAAACAGCGCAATTGGGCAACGGTGCTGCTGGCGCTGTATATTGTCAGTGCGCTGATTCTTGTCCGCTCGATCTTCCGTCTGATCGAGTACAAGTACGGGTTCGATGGGTATCTGATGACCCACGAGGCGTTCATGTACATTTTTGACGCATTGTTGATGTTCATTGCGATGGTCGTGATGAATGTGTATCACCCGGCGGAGATTTTGGGCGACACACGGAAGACCCGAGGAGCGGAGTATTCGGAGGCAGTTCAGCTGTGAATTGCACGGCCGGCGAGTGGTTTGTTTCAAAGAGATTCATTAGACTTTAAATCCTGCATCACATATCGCATCTTTTGACATGGCGCAAGACTGACGTCATGGTATGATAGCAATGCAAATAGATACTTCGTCAATCGTCACGAGTAAGGCCTATAGTCCTCACTGCGCATGTCATAACTTTTTCTCATGGTTCCATTCAATCCGTTCGCATATATATCCGCTCGTCTTGATCCCGCAGTGCCGCGTGTCGCCACTGGCAGCAGTCCAGGTCCATAGTCGACGTCGGTGCTCCGGCATGACCGTGCCATGCTGAGAATCTTCTCAATTTCGAGCGCTTGCAGTCCGCCATCTCCACGCACTGCCGGAGGTGCTGGCTCTTGTCGACGAGACCACCAGCGGCGGCCTTGAATTGTTCCCATGCGCAAGAAGTCGCCGATGTCGTCCAGCGACAACGCGACGAGGATCATGGGAATGGAAATCGCGAATCCCACTCCGAACGTATACTTTGACACATAACCAAGAGTCAGATTGTCGAATTCTTTCATGTTGATAGTGAATATTGATGTGATGAAAGACAGGGGCAAAAAGACGATGGTGACAATAGTGAACACCATGATTGTTTTGCTCTGGCGAGTGGTCCCCGCAGCTTGGTCGCGGGCGAAACGGGCCTCGAAGGCGTTGGCGTGTTTCTGTTTCAGGTCCAGCAGATCCGTGATTGAGTGGTAAATGCGCTCAGCTTGTTTGTCCATGCGGTCGATGTCTTTTAGGTGCATGTCGATCGTGCGCTGCTGGTCTTTGAATCGCTTCTTGATTTCGTACTGCGAGCGATGCTGTCCTTGGTAGATCTCGCAAATGACCTCCTGGAAATCCGCCAGGACATGTTTTTGGTGCTCAAGCACCGTCCGAATCATGCTGAGCTCGTCGCGGATATCCTTGGCCTCGGCGAGGAGGTCGGTTTCTTCTCCAATATCCAAGAGCCGGTCGACAAAGAGTGGCTCATCGTCATAGCCCCCGTCTTCATCGTCTATCTTGTCTTCCTCCGGTGGACCGTCACGGCCAGCACTACGGGCAAAGCGATTGAGCTTGCGATGGCTCTTCAGCCACATGGACGCTTGTACCGATGCATGGTTGAACCTGTTGAAGAGAAGTGTCTCTCGGTCCGTCGCTATCCCAATGGAAGACTCGAACATATCCAGAAACTGATATTCATCGTCGCCCAAGCGATGTCGGTCAAAGACTCCAGAGCACCGATTCGTGATGATAATAGCCAAGTCATATACAGATTTCACGGGATCGCGGGTTTTGGAGTTAATGTCTTCAATGATCCCGTCGAGGACATTCAAGGGATCATTTTTCGGCTGGTCCCAGCGCTGCGGGAAGCTAGTCACAATGAGATTTGTGCCCAAAATCCACATCCAAAGCTGATCAACCATGAAGATCTTCGGGTCTGTCCCCGGGCCATCACGACCGGGGCCTTTGGTTTGGTACCGGTACACGACTTGGTCTTGGTCCCGACTTTGAGTGTCGATGTTCGGGTAGAAGAATTGATCCAATGTTCGACGCACGTGAAGCGAGGTGGTAGAAGATGAGAGGTGTGCATCAAGCAACATTTCATCTCGAGTTCGGGTACGTTTCATCCCTCGCGGCTGGAAATTGAATCTCTCGGCGCGCTGTATGGCTTCCTGCATTTTCTGTCTCCGCTCTGCGGTTTCGAAATGCAGATATGGCATGAACACACAAACATTACAGGCCGACACGAGGCTGTGGGTGTCTCGACAAAGCGTGGATGTGGACAGGGGTGACGATCGCCCTTTGTCATTCTGGCTCCAGGGTGACTTGTTCTTGCTTTCCAGTTTGGGCGTCCCGGGGTTACTCCCGGGCTTGCCGCGCTTCTGTTCCTTTTTGTTCTTTTTGCCCGTGCTTGCAATGCTTTCATCGTGGGAATGGGAGTCGACTCGGTCAAGCTTGCCGCCTAAGCCCTTGGTTTTACGATGGACTGAGCTGTTGTCTGCCACATGCGGCTGAGTGATATCAGCCGCCGGCTCCTCTGGCTTGGAGTCCTCTCGTCGTTTCAACGTGCGTGGTGTGTTTTGACACAACGGCCTCATAAAGTGCGAGTGGATTTTTTGGCCGCGATGTTGATAATTGAAGGATTTCTCGAGTCCCTTGAACCCGTCGACATCGTGCGCCCCTTCCTCGATGAACGATTTGGTAAGAAGCGCCTCCACCCAAGCCATGTTGTTAGCAGGCAGATGAATCCAGCGAAACTCGGTTGCTCGACTATCTGCTGGAACCGTCGTCACGGCTTGCTTGCGCGGATTCTCCGAGTCCCGGCCGTAGAGTAAATCGAAAACCGACATTCGCTTGACGCGGTTTTCGTTATGAAAATTTCCAAAGTCCACGACCGTAGCATCGAAGGCTGCACAGGCATCTCTCACATCATCAGACAGTGACTCAACGTTATTGAATGGTGCTAGCAGCAAGACAATGTCCCTGCGCTTGAATTGCGCCGCGCGCAAGAAGGGCGTGCTGCCAAAGTTATCACGCACTCGTCGCTTGAGGTCCGGTCGTTCTAGAAGACACTCGACGACCTGGCGATGTCCTCCCTGTGCCGCAAGATGGAGTGGCGTCACACCGTTGAGAAGCTGGCTATTGATGTGGGCGCCCGCACGCAACAGAATCCGTACAATAGCCTCGGAGCCCTTGTCACAGGCATTGTGGAGCGGCGTCCAGTTTCCATCACTACATGCATTCACGGCGGCATCGTGCTGCAAGAGCAGCAAGATAAGATCCACTCGGTCATGCGCAGTTGCAATGTGCAACGCGGTCTTCCCTCTCAGCTCGGTCGCATCAATCTCCGCCTTGGGCCCATCAGGCCTCGTCAAGAGCAATTCAGCCAGGCGCCAATTCCCCGTCGCGCATGCCCAATGCAACGGGGTTCGGCCCAGCTCATCTTGTCCCTCAACGCCATCGATGCGGCAATCAGTGCGCAGCAAAAGAGAAACGATCTCATCGCCCCACCCCCAGCGACAGGCTTTATCAGCCGCGAGATTATGCAGCGCATTCCGCTTCCTCAAGTCTCGCGCGTTCACATTCGCTCCCCGCAATATCAATAGCTGCAGTACATCCGCGTGGTTCTTCCACGCGGCGGTCATCAGCGCCGTGCGTCCCTCCTTATCTGCCGTATCCGGTGCCGCGCCATGGTCCAGCAACAAGCGCACAATCTGGTAATGGTCGCGCTCCACCGCACGGAGGAGAGGCGAGGGCCGATTACTCGGAACATCCGTTTTGGCCCCGAGACCGAGGAGGAATTCCGTGGCCGCGACGCAACCACGCTCGGCACTGCGCATCAGACCCACGCGGAGAAAATTGTCATTGAATTGACCATACTCGCGCGCTTGGGCGAGGACGGCGCGCAGGGCATCGATGTCGTCGCTTGCGCAGGCGCGCAGCAGGTGTGGTTCCTGGCGTTCGTGGCCGTCGCTCGTCATGCTGGAGCGGGACGGAGGCATTTTGGGGGGTGTGGACTTGGTCGCGTTCTCTAGACCTCCGCTAGTCCATGGCTAACGCAAACTTTCTGCGATCGGATTTTGTGCCGGGAAAAGAGAGCTCGGATGGAGGTGAATTGCAAAATTCACGAAGCACCGGGGGGTTGATGGGGACGGCAATGATCTGCAAGCTTGTTTCCGATCCTTCTTGGTCCATGCGGAGTGGCTGCGCAGGCTCGTATTCGCAGCAGAAAAGTGGATGCAGGTGAGATTCGACAGACGTCCAGACACAGCACCATTCTGATGAATTGAGAAGAGTCAGATATACTTCCGGAGATCAGATCACTGCCCAGAGATATTCCCGAGTCCAACCATGGTTCAACGACTCGATACCCGCTTCGATGGGTTCAGCGTTCTCGCTCCAGCCCTCTCGCGTTACTCCCATGAGGTCAACACAGTTGCTTGGGCAGATCTTCTGCTCATCATGACGGAGGTCCTACCGGAGCATTGATGACTGGCGATTGTGCCGTCGATGTTGCTTTTTGCCGAAACACTCCTTGTGCTGAGTCATCTATGCTTGTTTGTCTCGCGGTAACTAGACCATGAAAATGTCGAGTCTGCCTCGAGATCAGTAAGAATAGAAATCAATATATGCATTGCCATGAAATCTTGTCGATAGTGTTAGAGCAAGAGAGACTGTTTGACGGATGCCACCGGGACCGAGTGCCCTTGTTGGCTTACATTTATGTAGCATCACAGTCTTTCGGGATTTGGTGTCCTCGCAATCGCAGTAATTGCAGGGAGCGATAGATAGGTTTGATTGAGTGGGTCGGAATCAGAAGGACTGGTTCCTGAAAAGCAGATCAAGGGGGATTCCCCCTTTACCTGCCCTAGGATTCACATTGCAGTCATTCCATATGTCAGTTATTCTAATAATCCCGGTCTACAAAAGCCTAGGTGTAGTACAGCTTTCACATTGATCAGGACGGTAAGTCAACAAAGCTCGCTCTGTGCCGCGTATGGGTGGATAAACAGAATTCAATTACGGCCCCTCCAAGCTCACTTGCCCCCGAGCCTTATTTCTCAGGGCGTAATTCTACTTCAAGCACGCGACCCGTTCCCAATCTGGGATCTTTTGTTGAGGGGATGGGGCGCTCCCAAAAAACGTATCACTCCGTGCGGTCGACGGAGTACTCGTCTCAGCCTTAGGGTGGATATTCAGCGGAGTACTCCGTATTCCTCCACCGTCAATCCTTTGTCGACGTGCCGAAGCGACGCCCGGCTTAGTTTCCGTGGCCGGGCCCGGGGTACGGGACTTATGGGGCTGGAGTCCGGAGTAGTTCAATGAACCCCCGGATTCCACCAACTCTTACCCAAAATGGGGGCCCTGATATCGTACATATGGTCATCTTGGCAGTATGATCAGACTAGAACTTCCATGTCCTATGTTGTTTAAGCCCGTTACATACGAAGTACTGGTCCGGGGACGCAGACGGTGCTAAGGAACGCCTGTCGATCTTCCTCCGGCCCCCAAACGAGAACGAGCCGAGATACATGTTGGGGCGCTGATCGCGGGGCACCTCATTCCCCTTGGGAATTTTAATGCTATTTTCCGTCTAATATAATTCACTTTGTACCTAGCCCGCGCCCTCTGAGCATCCTTCCCAGCGTTGCGAGCATGAGCTTCTCATCGTCGAGTCTTGCACACCACATGAGGTACTTCATTAAGTGGATGATTCGTGGGTTGTCAAAGAACTGAATACGGTGTTAGATAAAAGCTAGAACCCCTCCGTCATCCCCAGAGCATCCCATGAGGGCGAACGTCGTAGACCGCGGGGCGGGCAACTTCGATGAAGAAGGCTGTCGATGTACGGAGCAGAACAAGGCTGCGAACCCACCTTGAGGGATCCATCAGGCTCGCGGACTATGAAAATAGATGACGAATCTGAGGATCTTTTCCAAAAGACATATGAGAAATTTACGCTTTGCCCGGTATACCTCATGGAGGAACTCAATAATTTCGTAATTTCCTTGGCTTCACATCGCTTAACACGACCTTGCGAAGCTATATAGAGAGCAATCTCCTCGGGGTTTTAGGAATCAACGCAACGCACAGCATCTTCGCATTCTTCGTCGGAAATTATCGGTTCCAAATACCTCCACCCGTCATGCAGCTCACGCCCTTCGTCCTGGCGCTTTCTTTCGCCGCTCGAGTCCTGGCCGCCGGTGCGGATGACAGCATCGATCTTCTTGAATTCAGCAACCCTACCAAAAGCAGCGTTACTTGCAAAAGCAAGAACAAAGCCGGATGTAATACCATGAAGCGTCATGCGTGCGATAGCGCCAAGAACAATATCAAGTATGAGAATTACTACGACACGCGGTAGGTATCACCAAGATCCCATATTGTATTCAAGCAACGGTATGCTAACGCAGAAAACCTATAGGGTGGAAAATGATAACGAGAAACTCACGAACTACCCGTGGTCCGGTGTCCGCGCCGCCAGTGTAAAGGGGAGTGATTATGGATGCGGCATCTTCGTTGAAGCCGCCAGTGGGAAAGCCTGCAATATCACGGGCAATCAGATGTGGGAGGCAGTGAAGATCATTGAGGAGGGAGACACGGAAGGAAACAAATGTGAAAAGTGTGGTTCGGTCGATCTCAGCGACGACTGTACAGTCAAGATTGATTTTGTGAACTGGAGCTCGAGAGGGAACTGCTACACCTGTTAGATTGGGCGATGGAAAGGAGCGGAGATGTATTGCAAATAGCTGCGACATAGAGGTTGGTCGAGGTGACTGACTAGTCACGAGCTATGTATATATCTGCGTTTCAAACGTATGCAGTTTGACTCGTGAGGATGTTCTGGTTTCAAAATATATGTGCCCAGTTCTAAAATCAGGGGCAGAGTTCATGGGTTGTTTCTGTTTCACGATCTTTATGTTCTCGTGTTGAATTTGCATTTCAAGACTGGAGCTGGAGAGCTTTGAGGGCCATTGCCTTGCGAATATCGGACGATCACTATTGAACCAAATCCCTGAGTAACGCTGCCCCAGCCACGGAAGACCATCAGACATGCCAACACGCTCATGCAACTTCATTATGCAGATTAATGCCTCTATTTTTTATCAGACAGGCTCCGGTGGGTCGAGAAGGAAAAGATTACGAGAAGCAGGGGGAATCCAGCACAAGAAAAGGAAACAAGAAAAGAAGAAACAAACTTGGGTCCACCCGCCGGAGATGCTCATGCTGATATGCTGATAATTATGATGAGTGTCTTGTCCATGCTTCTCCAGTAAATTAAACGGTTGCTTTTGTGCTCTTCGCTTCCCTGTGCATCGCGCCACTCCAATCCGAGGGTTCATGTTTCGCAAATATGCGCCTATCAACAAACAAAAAGAGAAAAAAGAAATCGGACAGGCAATCCAACCCGAGTGGAGATCTCGATGCGGTTGCCACGGATGCGAGGATCGCAGGGCAACCAAGCACCTTTCAAATTAGTGCTTTTTCTTGTCCTTCCTGGGGACCTCCTTCAGAATGTCGTCGAAGCTCATGTTCGGATTGAAGTGGCTGACGGGTCGGGCAGGAGGCTCGATTGGGGCAATCCCGGCGGGCAAAGGCAGCGCCTCCAGCCCGGGGTAGATGGAGTGACGATGCTCAGACCGTTGAGCGGCCCCCGGGGAACGGGTGCGCGGAATTGCCGGAGGAGGCGTGAGGCCACCGGGGAGGGACAGACTGGGCGGCGGCTGGGGATCGGAGGATGAGCCAGCCGACGACTGCTGGGCCTGGTAGGGAGAGGAGATGGTGGAATCATTCTCCTCATAGGCATCCTCCACCATTGGCGGTTCAATCAACGCGCCAACTTCAGCCCATTGCTCAGCCACCTGCCAACAGTGACTGCGACGGTAAACACCTTCGACACCGTTGATGACCACATCGGACGGTAAGCTGACAACTCCGGCACCGCCAGCAACCCCAAACCAGCTGCGAGCGGTTTTGCTGTCGTTATGGATCCAGGGCGCCCCACCGCGAGGGGCAACGCAGAGGAAGTATTCCACTGCATCCGTGAATCGAACGTCTGGAACATCCACAACGAGCATGGGCAAGGACTGGATGACGGCATAGAGGAAAATCCATTGGCCGCATCGCAGATCCACAACATCCTCGAGACTCTTGCCGCTGGCACAGCGCCGCTCGAACTGCATGAAGCTATCGATGAAGGGAGTAGGTTGGATGCTCTCCCGAGTATACGAGTCCATCAAGACGGCATTGATATCGGAGTTCTTGAGCTTCTTGCTGCGCAGTTTCCCTTCCTTCTTGGCATCCAACGGCTTGCGGTGGAGCACTTGCAGCGAAGGCATCTGGGGGATATCGAAAGGAATCGGAGGAAGAACGGGGGGAGTACTACGGTCGTACTCGCTTAGAATGTGGCGCAGGGCGCGAACAGCGACATCCTTCGGGGCCAGGGAGGTATTGTCACCACCAGCACCCGAAGCATCAATGGTGCGGGTGGTCAATGCCGTGCGATCAACCAACATGTCATATAAGTTCGTGAAGTCATGGTACAAGTCCAACAGGAGTTGTCGATTAAGACCGCTCTCTTCGAACTCGTTCTTCTTGGAGCGGGCCTTGGGCGGCCAGGATCCGTACTTCTGGCGGTAGTAGTTGATGGTGAATCGGCGGAATTCCAAGAAGCTGGCCTTCCAGGTCTTAAAGCGGATCACCTTGCTCTCCTGAGAGGTAGTGGAGTTGGCGAAGCCCGAGAAGACGGAGGGAAAGTCAAAGTCCTCCAGCTTGCCATAGAGGCCTCGGAGACGGGTGTCGAGGTCGATGAAGCCACGCTCCAGTCGTTTCTGAGTGATGGGATGAATGAAAGTGAACTTGGGGCTTCGAAGTTGCTTGATCTCGTCGAGCTTGCCCACTCCGTGGACGAAACCTTCCAAGTAGAGTGGGTAGTACCGCAATCGCTCACCGAGAACAATAGCTTCGATGGTCTTTTCCCGACTCTTGCGCACGTCGGCTAAGCGCAACTCGTCACAGTAATTGCTGAAGCTCGAGGTAGCGGTTTCTCCAAAGTTGGACCCGTCCAGGTTAGAGAACTCAAATCGAGCCAGCAAGACCGCCACATCCATGAAGATGCTGAACAATGATGCGGACTTGGGGGTTGCGATGAGAGATTGACCTAGGAGGAAAGCGAAGAGGTTCCGGAAGAGGAGGAGAGTCTCTGTGTCATCTTGGGAAAGGCGGCACTGGGGATTCGAAACGTCGCTGTTGAGAGGGATGGGGAGATAGAGGTGCAGTTCTTGAGGTTCATCCTGGGCGTCGTCGAAAGCCATGCGCTGGCTCCCCGAGCTATCGTTGTCGTTATCCGCTAACCGATCCTGGGGCGCCAGGGGCGGAGACATTGGATTGTGGAGAGAGAGTGTGCGCATCGGCTGCTCCAGGCCATTGGCTTTGGAGTCGGTGCCGCGGGCGAGGAAAGTGAGCGACGGTGACTCGGCGAAGATCGTCGAATCAATCTTGAAGGAAGGCGCACGGCCAGTGTTTTGTGGGAAAAGATACACAAACGTGTCACCTTGCTCATTCCACAGTTCGGCAATCTGCAAGACATAGATCGTTAGTGCTCCGAATCGTTGGCCCGCCGTCCACCCGGGTCAATACATACCTGCTCTCCTCGAGACAGGGGCCCAAGGTCATATACCACTTTTTGGTCCAATCCGGCAATCCATGCACTCGGCAGCGACGGCGGGGGTATCCTCTTGTCCACCGAGTTCGCTCGCGACCGCCCAGGCATTCCGGGCATCCAACTCCTTCGTTTTGACGGCGTGCCCGGACGAGACTGTGGCGTGGATCCCGGGATGGCCAGCCCGGCCGAGCTGGAGGGTCGGCTCATCTCGCGACCCCTGCTCTGCGGACGACCTCCGGGCGAGCTAGGGGCGCTGCTGGCGAGGTCGTGGTTGACGGTGGTCAAGGACGGGGGAGGAGGAAGGCTTTCTAGGTCGAAGCGATCCATGGGGGTTGCGCTGTTGGGCACGGTCCTCGGTTCCGAAAAGACAGCGTTCGGGGTCGAGACATGGCGCGTCGGCCGGGACTGGCTCCGTCGGCGGCCCTGGGCATCGCCGGGAGGATAACTCGGCGAGGTGGCGGGCGAATTGGACGGGGAATTCTGGTCCTTGTGCGAGCCCAGCGAGAACAGGGACGAGATGCGCTTCGCCGATTTAACGGGAGCCGACAACATCTTGAGCTGGCGGGGGTGTGAGGGCGGTTGGAGGAAGTTGGAAACGGCAGAAGGAGGTCAAGCCCTGCAAGCGCATGGAAAGAGGAATGCGCTGGGAGGGGCGGGAGCAGGGAAGGGGAATGGATCGGCAGGGATTGCAATGGCAGGGGAGAGTGGAATGAGGCCGAGAATAGATTTTTGGATCAGGGGGAGGGAAGGGGAAGATCTCTTGAGATCTGGGAAGAAAAAGCTGACAACCCGGGAGTAGAAAAAATTGCCCCGTTCGACTCGCTTCCTTCCCTTGCCAATTATAGCCGTGCTTGGCTGTGCATGTCTCGGTGGAGCCTAGAAAATCGGGCTTGATACTTGGGATGTGTTTCCATGATTCCCTGCCACGGCATTACCCGGCGTCCTCTGGTATGTGAGTGCCATCTGACATCGTCCAATGGAATGGCCTTTCTCTCCCACTCGATCCGACCGGGGATTTTCCCGGTCAAGTAAAAATGGGGCGCTGCTATCCTACGAGTACATTGGAGACGCCCAAGCCTCATCCATGGTTCCCACTGCCCCCCGTGTTCCCTAGGGCCGATTGCATGCGATATGAGATCAAATGTTGTATATGTACGGAGTATCAAACGAATTATGAACAGATAAAAGAAAAGAACACAAATGAGGGTCTTCTATCATGGGTTCGTTGTGATATCATCCACCAGATCGGAGTCTTCTTCCCCTCCTGGGCCCGGCCTCGGATCCGCCCCGACATCTGACGTTATCCTCTCTCCCATTTGCATGTTTATCCTTCTGTTCATCATGGCCGAGTCCACTCCCATCGATCTGCTGTGCGGTTGGCCCAACCCCGCGCTTCTCCCCGCGGCTGAACTCCTTCGCTCGGCAACTACCGTGCTGACCACTCCGTCCATCGCCCAACCCGGCCTGCTATATGGACCCGATGAAGGCTATGCGCCTCTCCGCGCCCACATCGCTTCATGGCTGGAAGGTTTTTATCGTCCATCCCACCCCATCACGGAGGGGCGTATCTGCATCACGGGTGGGGCGAGCCAGAACCTGGCGTGTGTCCTCCAGGTCTTCACGGACCCCGTGTACACGCGGAATGTCTGGATGGTCGACCCGACATACCACCTGGCGGGCCGCATACTGGACGATGCGGGCTTCGTTGGGCGAGTCCGCGGAGTCCCCGAGGATGATGAGGGAATTGACCTGGACTTTCTTCAAGCGAAGCTGCGTGCGACTGAGAGCAAGGCTGAAGAGGAGGACAACATGGAACCGGTACTATCGACGACCTCTTCGGCGCACGCTGCAGGGTACTTGTCACGGGGCACTGACGTCTAATTCTTTCTTTTCTTACAGAAACTGAAACCACCCCGCCCCTGGAGCAAGATCTACAAACATGTGATCTATGCCGTCCCGTCGTTTGCGAATCCGTCGGGGAAGATGATGTCGCTGCGTCGCCGTGAGCGGTTGATTCGGCTTGCCCGTGAATACGATGCGCTAGTCGTCACGGACGACGTCTACGATATGCTTCAATGGTCGCCGATTCCCGGGGAAAAATTGAAATCTCCGAAGCACGCATTTCTGCCCCGATTGGTGGATGTGGATCGGTACTTGGACGGTGGCCCGGCTGACGAATGGGGCCACACATTAAGCAATGGCAGCTTCAGTAAACTCATCGGACCGGGGGCCCGAACCGGATGGGCCGAGGCGAGCGAGAAGGTTGCCTATGGATTGTCGCAAGCGTATGTTGTATCACCCAACCGCGACGGCCATATCCCGGAATTCCCCCTGGACTGACATTTATGGATCCGAATCGCAGGGGGTCGTCTCGCTCGGGAGGTTCGCCGTCACATCTCTGCTCTACTTTCATAGACCAGCTCCTCATTACGGGATTCCTGGAGGAGCACATTGAAACTACCTTGCAACCCGCGTACGCCGAGAGATACCATCTCTTGATCCGCGCCATTCACGAGCACCTCGTGCCGCGAGGGGTGACTGTTGCGCCCCCTTCATCCACGGTAGGTGGGTATTTCATCTGGCTCACTCTACCAGCTCCACTACACGCGGCGGACGTGGTGCAGCGAGCCCAGGAAGAAGAGAAGCTCCGACTCGCCCCCGGTACACTTTTTCAGGTGGCTGGGGACGGTCAGGCATCGCCTCGATTTGGCGACAAGTTGCGTCTCTGCTTTGCGTGGGAAAAGCCCGATCATCTGACGGAAGGCATGCGGAGACTCGCGCGCGTCCTAGACCGAATGGCGTAGAGAGGGACGCGTGGCGATCGGAGGCAGCAGTATACAAATTCAAAGCCCCAGCGTGGCGAGCTGCTGTGCCACTTGGGCATCTTTCGAGCCGAGTCCACGTTGTATACGCCGCATCGGTGCCCCCGTACCTTGTAGACCACCCGAACGCCCAAGATGTTCTCATTGGGCCGGGCAGCAACCGCGAGCACCAGCGGGTCCCATCCTTCAGGGGTGAAGCTTGGCCGACAATTGCCGGACAAATTAATCCGAATCGACTGTTTTGCTGTCCCATCGTCATCCGGAATCTGGCACACGGGGTGGAATGTCCATCCATTGCCCTCGCCCCCCTGACAACCACAACACCCGCGCACCCGGGACTTCCGCGACCACCCAGAGATGAGCATGGAGCGCACAGGTCCTCGACGGGGGACGATCCAAAGGCCCAGTCGCTCTCCGAGAATGGCAGTCCCGCGACCATCCGCGAGGATGCTCGGGATTTTCCCCTGATCGCAGGAGCCATCGGCAGGGGGTCCACTCCCCCCGAGGGGAGCATCACGCTTGGTCCATACCAAAGGACCTGTCGTCCCACATCGCGTCCCTGATTATGGCAGAGGGGATGCCCCTCGAGGCATCCGACGCGCCAGTTCCATGCGATCGTGGACAACCCGATGGAATGTCCGATCCAGCATACCCTCCATGTTCCCTATAATAGAACGTAGACCCCGGAGGAGGGTGGGAGACTTCCTGCCCTCCTGGACCTGTCTCAATCCCGCTGTCGCACGCGTGGATCCTGAATCAAGCTCGGCGCTTTCCCCCCGTCAATCTGCAACACTCGGCTCAGTGATCGTCCCTTGCAACGTTTCATACTAGAGATTCACGTTTCAAGCAGCGGCGCCAGTACGGGCTGGCGGTGTGATTGGTGGGCGTCGGTGGATATTCTAGGCGCTGAGGCAGCTGATTGGACTGGCCGAAAAGAGTTCAGGCACGACGCAGGCTATATTGTTTGCATAAGAGTATGTGATTCACTCTTTTACCCTGTCTTTTTCTATTTACTCGCGCGACTCTGGGCTTGGTGCCTATTTTCCTTCTTTCATCCGGTCTCTGGTAGACTGCAACACATTCGCTCCCGTTGCGATTGCTTTGTTCATTCTTTCTCCTAAAGCGCTTTCATTCGCTCTTTCTCTGCCTTCATTCTCTGTCGTCACTCGCTTGCCGGCCCAAGCCTCGAGGATTGCATCCATTGTTCCGTGCTGGTTACTGAACATTCTCCCAGGACTTCCCCGTACTCGATCCCATAAAAATATCCGACACGCGCTGCAGGTCCAGCGACGACGGTCCCCAACATGGCCATTCTTCGGACGTCTTTCCTGATGTTTTTGGCTCATTTTTTCCTACTTCTGGCGCCCACGGCCCTGGTCAGCGCTGTGCCGGTCACCCCGGTCACAAATGAGCTGGCACAGTCGGCCTCTAAACAAGCATCTACCTACTGGGTGAGCGATATCAAGCGTCAAGGTGTTGCTCCGTTCAACGAGAACGCCGAGTACAAAGTTTTCCGCAATGTGAAGGAGTTTGGTGCCAAGGGTAAGTCGCTCGATATCCACGATCGACGCAGTTCTGATTATAGCAGGTGACGGCTCAACCGATGATACCGCGGCCATCAACAAGGCCATCTCGTCCGGTAAACGCTGCGGCAAGGGTTGTGACTCCTCCACGACGACCCCAGCCCTGGTATACTTCCCGCCCGGTACCTACGTGGTGTCCAAGCCTATTGTCCAGTACTACTACACCCAGATCGTCGGTGACGCCGGTGATCTCCCCGTGATCAAGGCCTCTCCCAAGTTTGCTGGCATGGCTGTCATTGATGCCGATCCCTATGAAGACAATGGAGACAACTGGTTTACGAATCAGAACAACTTCTTCCGCGCGATTCGCAACCTGGTCATCGACCTCACTGCTGTCCCCAAGGGTGCCGGTGCCGGTATTCACTGGCAGGTTGGGCAAGCCACTAGTCTCCAGAACATCCGCTTCGAGATGGTCAAGGGCGGTGGCTCTGCCAACAAGCAACAAGGAATCTTCATGGACAATGGCTCCGGTGGCTTCATGTCGGACCTGACTTTCAACGGTGGTAACTACGGAATGTTCCTGGGGAACCAGCAATTTACCACCCGAAACCTCAAGTTCAACGGTTGCCAGACTGCGATCTACATGAACTGGAACTGGGCATGGACTTTCAAGTCGCTCGACATCAACAACTGCGAGGTCGGTTTGAACATGTCCACCTCCCCATCCAACCAGACTGTCGGATCCGTGATGATGCTGGACAGCAAGCTCACCAACACTCCCACCGGCGTTGTCACCGCCTGGTCCGAGAAGAGCATTCCCATCGGAGGCGGTACCCTGGTCCTCGATAACGTCGACTTCTCTGGTTCCAAGGTCGCTGTGAGCGGCGTCGACGGCAAGAGCATTTTGGAGGGTGGAAATGTCGTCAAGAACTGGGTGCAAGGCAACACCTACACTCCATCCGGCCTGAGCAAGCGTACCACCGAGACTGAGCCCGATGTTGTCACCGTCGTCGAGACTGTGCTGCAGACCGTCTCAGCCTGTCCGGCGACATACGGTGGTTCCAACCCCAGTGCCCTCGCCAGTAACGGAGCTCCGGCTCCGCAGCACTCAGTTGCCGTCGATGCTGCTTCTTCGGTGGCTCCAGTCAGCTCCGGTGCTCAGGTCCCTCCCATGCCCGCCGCCACTGACTCTGCCGATCGCCAGTCCATTGCGCTTCCTGACTTGCCAAACTATGACAGCAGCTGGATGGCCTCGCTCGTCGACACCCACACCGCCAAATCTCCCGAATCTACTTCCCAGGCTGCGTCCTCTGAGTCGCAAGCCCCGCTTGCTAGCGCTGTGAACGAGGCATCTGAGACCACCACTGCCGCCATCTCGCAGGGTACCAGCAGCTCCAGCTCCAGCTTTGGATCCAGCTCCGATTCGGGTACCTGCAGCTCCAAGAAACCCGTCTCAAAGGCCCGTACCCAGAGCCCCATGAAGTCCCAGGAGAAGCCCAAGACCTTGCTCAAGAGTGGTGCTGTGTTTGAGCGCTCGAAGCCCCTCTACACTGATGTCGCCGCCTCTTCCTTTATCAGTGTCAAGTCTGCCGGCGCCAAGGGTGATGGTAAGACTGACGACACCAAGGCCATTCAGAAGGTCTTGGACAGTGCCAAGTCTGACCAGGTGGTGTACTTCGACCACGGTGCCTATGTCATTACTTCCACGATCAAGGTCCCCAAGAACATCAAGATCACTGGTGAGGTTTGGCCAATGATCATGGCCCATGGCAGCAAGTTCCAGGACGAGAAGAATCCCGTTCCTGCCCTGCAGATCGGTCAGAAGGGGGACACTGGCTCCGTCGAGATGAGTGACCTTGTCATCGTGACCAAGGGTCCGGCTCCCGGTGCCATCCTCATGGAGTGGAACGTTGCTGGGTCCGAGCAGGGCTCCGCCGGTATGTGGGATGTTCACTTCCGCATCGGTGGTGCCGCTGGCACCGGTCTGCAGAGTGATACCTGCCCCAAGACTCCCCACAAGACCACCGAGCCCAAGAAGGAGTGCCTTGCTGCCTTTATGCTGCTGCACATCACCGAGAAGGCCAGCGCCTATATTGAGAACTCCTGGGTCTGGACCGCTGACCATGAGCTTGACCTCGACGACCACTCCCAGATTAATGTGTACACTGGCCGTGGTGTGCTAATCGAGTCGAAGAACCCCGTGTGGCTGTGGGGTACCGCTTCCGAGCACCACCAGCTCTACAACTACCAGGTCTCGCACGCTCAGAATGTCTTCATGGGTTTGATCCAGACCGAGACCCCTTACTACCAGTCCAACCCCAACTCCTTGACGCCTTTCACACCCCAGAAGTCGTGGAATGACCCCGATTTTTCCACCTGCAAGACTGCCTCTTGCCGCAAGGCCTGGGGTCTCCGCGTGGTTAACTCCTCGGATCTCTTCGTCTACGGCGCTGGGCTCTACAGCTTCTTTGAGAACTACGCCCAGTCCTGCCTGAAGTCCGAAGACTGCCAGGAAAACATGGTTGAGGTCGACTGCTCCGACGTTCACCTTTATGGTCTGAACACCAAGGCCGCCGTCAACATGGTCACTTCGTCCGAAGGCAAGAGCATGGTGCCGAACCATGAGAACGTTAGCAACTACTGCTCGACCATTGCTCTGTTCGAGCAGAGTTCTTAGTTCGACTCTGTTAGTGTATGATTTACATCAATTGTGATATTCTTCGTTTCGATTAATCTCCTTTTCTTCCTTTCTTTCCATCGCACTTCAAGTGGACTAGAATATCATTCCATGTCTTTCACTTCTGGTTCTCCGGTCTCCCTGGACTACTGCGTGTTTTTCTTGACTGCGCTAGATGAGCCTTTGCTCAGTGCAACTGTTTTGCTTTCGTATCATCCTAATACGTGTTACTGATGTCCATGGCCAATGTCATGATTTTAAACTCCATTTTTCTAGAGCTTCCGTATCTGCCTCATGAAGTCTAGATGGGGATTTATTACATCTACTTGGGATTAGCAATTTCACCAAGGAGGAAACCGAAGAGATCCTGCACTTGTAAGTACGCGTGTTCACAATCTTCCAATCAACCAATCTTCAAAAACACTCACCCAATCCCAGTGCCGAGATCAAACCCGCCGTGAATCAGATCGAGGCCCATCCGTATCTCCAACAACCCGATCTCCTCGAATGGTCCCAGAAGCACGGCATCGTCGTGGCCGTGTACAGCCCTCCCCCCGGAAACAACATCTACGGCCTAGCAAAGTCCATCGACAACTCGGTGGTCATTCCCATCGCTCACGTCGACAAAGCCTCGCCCAGGTCCTCGTGCAATCGGCTGTACAGCGTGGCACGGTCGTACTCCCCAAGTCCGTCACGCCGTCACGTATCGCGGAGAACTTTGCCGACTTTGAGGTGCCCGCATCGGCGATGGATCGCATCAACGCGTTTGACAGGAAACATCGCTATAACATGCCGATTCGATTGGGCGTGAATATTTTCGGGGGACACGCTGCGGAGAAACTCCGGCGGGGGCGACAGGATTGGACCGAGAAGCAGCGGGAACTGAAGGGACGATAGCTTGTAGAGGCCGATATGGATGGACCCGGATCAATCTTTCAAAGGGAGTTGCTGACTACCCACTTGGTGCTCTGTAAAAATAGTTTTTGCCATCCATATTCCAATCGGTATTTTAAGAAATCACCAATAAGAGCATTGATGTCGGAACGGTAGTATTTATCTTTCGTAGAACAAGGTTGAAATGCGGTCGATTTGCACCCCGTAATGGGATCATCGCCGAGGTTGCTTGGCAGTCAATCTGATGCAGCCAAGAATTCAAATGCGGGGTATAGAGCTCTCACTGCACATGTCAATTAATCACCGGAAGAGTCATCGTGAATCCAAATTCGCTCAGCTGATGCAAATCCGTGGGACGCCGGATGGGGAAAATAAGGATGTATTACTAGTGGAGAACTTTGTGTACTGGCAGGAAATCCATTGACAGGTGTGTTTCTATATACAGACTCGTGGCGTGAACTCTCAGAGCTCCTTCTTCAAGAAGTGCTCCGGCTTGTGGGTGGTCTCGTAGTCAACATGCACGTACGCACGCTCGACATCGGGCAGGGACTCGAGCTTCATCTGTAGCTCCTCGGCGACGTCATGGGTAGCACGCAAAGAGTCGGAGGCCTCCATGACTATGTCCACCTCGACAAGGAGACGTGGACCAGAGGTGTAGGCGCGAACGGTGTCGATGGCGGTGATCAGAGGGGAATGGGTCATTGCTAAATCCAGTCAGTATTTAGTATGCACAAAACGAAAGGGGAAAAAACATACAGATGTAGGTGATGAGCTGTTGCATCTTGGTGTCCGCCGTGACACCAACCAGCAACTGGAACTCGCCATAGGCTGAGTGCAACCACAACCCACTGACGAGAATGGAGAGAAGAATGGCACCCATGGGATCGAGCCACCAGCGCACCTTACTACCCAGAATGGAGGTCATCACACCAAATCCATTGATGAGCAGGTCATTCCGGTGGTCTTCCCACAGAATACGAATCTGCGAGACCTGATCGCGCAGCGCAAAGCAGTAAATAAAGAGGCCGAGCTTGGTGAAGAAAGCAACGGATACGGCGATGATAGAGGGAAGGTGAAAGTCCGCCAGGAGCGTATCCGAGCCCTCGGCAATCTCGCGAATAGAAAAGGCAATGATGATGAACGAGACGGCGGTCATGAGGAAGCAGAAGCAAATGTTGCCGGCGGTTTCAATCCGAGCCTTTCCAGCGGGGAACTTGCGAGGATCGACGCGGTTGACGGCCTTATTACACAGGAGCAAGGTCAAGTTTGACATGGGGTCGAAGATAGCGTCAGCCATGGTGGTGAACAGGGACAGCGAGCCGGACGAGGCTGCACCGTACACCTGGACCACGCACAGGATGATATTGGCAGCGAAACTGGCGTACACGGCGATTTTGTACTTGAGACTGTTCTCGCTGTTGAGCTCCCGGGCGGCCCGCACATGCTCCTCGACGGGCTTCAGCATCCGCTCAATATTCTCGTTCTGGGTCTCGTAGAAGCCCTGAAGCTTGCGGGTCGTGAGGGCCTGCTTGCCCTTATCCCCGGGCTTCCGCATCAATTCCATCATCTTCACACTGCTGCCGGCCGAGTCGCGCTTTCGAGATGTATTGGCCTTGATCTGCCGGATTTCTTCCTCGGTCTTGAGCTTGGTGGCCAAGTGAAAGGGATCACTCTCGGGGGTATAACGAGGCGGCGGTTGGCCTTCTTCATCATCGCTGGAGCTATGCCGATGCTGCCGGGTCATGGTTGATTCACGCTCGAGAGCCGTGGAGGTGGCTTCGTTGGCGCGCGGTATCATTCTGTCGGGGGATCGGTGGGACGAGTGTGGAGAACTCGAGTGGAAATGCTGGAAAGCATTTGGGTGGTTGGAGATGCTCTGTCGAATATGGTCCTCCATGTTGGCTGAGGAATGAAAGATGCAAGGGATGAGTGCAAGAAGGAAAAAAAGGGAGTGAGCCAAAAATCCCGTGGCAGTGCTTATCTTATCGGACCCACTGGATCCACCACGATTGGAATTGTTCGAGACAAAGTCGTGACGATGGTGATGGAAGGGTGAGGAGATTGGGTGGAAGGTCCGGATCGAATGGATGGAAGTTACCACAGACCTTGTTTCTGCTGGGAATGGACATGGATACAGTCTCTGTCCAGGCGGGGGAATCCCGGTGTCAAAATGCGGAGAGTGGGTCATGGATCGCCATCAGATAAAATGAAATTGATGCCATGGATATTGCAACGACATCATGCAATAATAACAAATCGGATATCTCCCTGAAATAATAAACGCCCCAATGCGAGAATGGTTTCTGGTATACATGCTTCCATCCGTACATCTTATACTTCCCTCGCCAGTATTAGAGACCCTAGGGAAGGAGACGAGCGCAGTCGAAATGCCCATTCTTCTCCGCGGCCTCTCGTGGTGTTAGACCGTCGGGAGTCTTTGCCTTGCTATCCGCACCTCGCTCAAGTAAAAATTGGACCACCCTCGGTTTACCCTCGATGGCAGCATAATGAAGCGCGGTGCCATTGGCTTCCGGCTCGCTGCTCCACGCAAGCCAGTGCTCATTTCTCGTCATCCGGCAATTGACATTGATCCCGCGGTCGAGAAGTATCTGGAGCATATCGCAGTGTCCCTCCTTGGCTGCCTCTAGAAAGGCGGCCTTGTTGGGCTTGGCCCCGTTCTTCAGCAGCAATTCAAAGACCTCAAGACTAGCATTTTCGCGGCTAGACACTGCAGTAGCCAATGGAGATACGAACATCTCATCCTCCAGGCCATCATTTGGATCGGCGCCATTTTGAAGCAGCCAAATGATAAGCGGGATGTTCTTCTTCCAGATAGCATTGCTATGCCCGTGATTAGGTTCGTTCCCACTCTTATAGATGTCCAAAACACAAACCTCATTGGAGACCCCGCATGATTCATATGGTCATTAGGATCCCAGCCATATTGAAGGAAAAGGTCAAGGGCCCGCGTATCCCAGAAATGCTCTTCTTCACATAGTGCCATTGCACTGAACGGTGCCCCTAGATTTTGTTAGAGCGCAACCAAAGGGGGCATGCAAGAAAGGCAGACAATTATCAACCTCACACCCCCGTTTGAAAAGCTCCTCCACCACGTCAAGATTGCTATGCTCCAACGCCTCTAGCAAACAATCTTGAAACTCTGACATGGGCCGCTGCGAGTCTCGCGGAGGCTTGGGGTTTTCCTCGGCCTCCCACGCATCTAGTACTTGTCGCAGCAGGGTAACATTATTGCTTTTGGCCGCAGATTTCGCCAATCTGAGGGTGTCAGGTGCCATTGTTGCGTAGGGTAAAGGGGTTTTGGAAATTCAACACGCTGGAACTCTCGCTTTATTTTGGTTCACTTTTTCGCGCGCTGGCAGGACTGTGATGACTCATCCCTGTGACTAGGCTGACATCAGCGAGGCTAGCCTTGATATTCAGTACTTCTAGTTTGAATTCTATCGAAATTTCGATTCGATATGAACTTCAGGAGACAGATACAGGGGTACGGAATCGAGGGGTGGAAAAGTGGGACCCCGGTGGCTCCGAGTTATGATGATCCGACGACACTCGATACAACAAGATGATACCCCCCTATATAATTGAGCAATTGCCAGTGTTAAACAGTATGATCTGAAATCAGTTCCCGTTGGCAAGGTACTTGAATACGGCCGAGACTCAGGCCAGTTTCTCCCGAGAACTACCATCGGTCGGCACCGCCATCGAAGCAGAGCTTCCCGATTGACGAACCTGCGTGGCCAAAGTGGTAGTCGCAAGTTGAATATCAGTTGGAGTCGGGGTTGGAACAGAGGATGTCACAACCGCAACCGAAGACGAATTGAGACTCGGGACGGACGACGATGATGCGACCGCAGTCGAAGAGCTGGAAGCGCCCGAGTCTGGCGCAGAGCCCGAATCACCAAGGGTGAAATCAACACATGACTCGTAGGTCTAGTTGACCGGCAGCGTCGATGAGACCGACGCATAGACATCCCAGGAGATAAGAGGTTGTCCAATCACCGAGTTCGACGCAGTATCAACCACGGAAACATTCGCACTGCCAGTGTGCGGTGCCCGAATGTCGACTGTGAAGTCGACCGTCTCACCAGCCGAGTACGAGTAGACATTGTCTTTGTTGTCGGCAAACTTGTACCCCTTGCACAGCCAGATATCGCACTCGATGGCATCATAGTCGCTTTGGCCATTGGCGACCTGCAGCTCGCCCTGGACGTTGCCGTAGTTGTCCGACTTTTGGTTGATCTTGACTTGCTCGCCACAGGCCGCTTGCATTGCCGAGCCGGGCATACGAACTGTCGGGCTGGTGACAAACCCATGGCCATGAGCTACCGAGAGAATTCCAGCCAGTGCCACGAGAGAGGTGAATCGCTGCATATCGGCGATGGGGCGAAGAGAACGAATGGGATGTAATCGGGATAACGGCACCGATACTTTGGAAAGGAAAAAAAATCGGAAAACAGGAAGAGAAAGACACACGGTGCCAGACCGCAAATAAAAGGAATAGAATAATAAAATGAGTGCTCTTGGAACTGTCCAAGTGATATTTGATCGCGATGCAGCTCTGATTTATGGACAGGCCCTCGGTCCAAGCAAGACCCAGCCTAGAGCCCTTCCAAACACACGAATAATTAACCACAGACAGTGATCAAGTGCAGAATCACCCATAGACCACACGAGCCACTAAGAAGGAGGCTTTCATGCACCTAGGAAATATTTGAAACCTTGGGCCTCTCCCGGTATCCCGAGGGACATTCCCCATCCACCTAGAGCTCCTGGTGAGACCGAGGGCACAGATTGATCGAAATGCCTCGGCACCTTTGCCTAAATAAATCATTCAGCCGTGGCTGGCGGTGATAAATGCTACAATCGGGATAAACCGACATGCCCTACGCGCTAGGGAAACAAGGAGTTTCAGGTTGATGAGCTTGAATAAAATGACAGGGCACTTGGTTGGTGCAACGATGCAACTACGTTTCTCTTGGCACATTGCCGATAGAGTTATAGTGTGATTTCAACTTTAGCTCTACATACTTTGGCTCTACATCATCAAATGTTAGCATAAGCTTGTGTGAGAGTGTCTACCAAAGTCCGATATTTTGCACGCACAACTAAGGAATCGAGTCTTACCTACAAGCCTCCCTCATCTTTTCCTCTCCCCAATACCTCTTCCCATTTTTCCTGCTTGGGCTTCTTGTTTCAGCAAGAGCCCAGGGTGGTTGAAGTCGAGGCTCTACCGCCAAAAAAAAAAAAAAAAAAAAAAAAAAACAAACAAACAAAGAAAAGCAAAGAAAAACAGGTGGGATGATATAGTCCTGGAAGCGGAATTCCCAAGGTTTGCTAACCTCATTAAATTGCTATCATGCCACCCTTCTATGTCCCAAGAGGCAGTTTTTCCTATGTCGTGTCTCGACCTTCCAAGCTGCGCTTATCAGTTGTGAGAACCACCTGTGAAAAACATAAGAATACTCGCCAAGAAGACAGACTCTAATGCAATCTGGAATTATTTTGCACAATGATCTCGTGGTGATTGTCACTTTTCTGACTCTTATTGCGACAAATATGGCGTGTCCCCAATTGCGTGCTCTCGGCCAGAAATCGCATGGTTTATCCTCCGTACAAGGCTGATAAAGGGACATGATAATCCAGGCAATCGAAAATGGCTTGAGTCTCAGTTTAAATTGAACGGATTTTAAAAAAGTTCAGCTTTCACTATTGAACATGGGTAGCTTCGCAGTGGCTCCGGCGAACCCTTTCCAAGATGTCCCGGCGGGTAAACTAGGTAAATGATTCAACCTTCATACATTCTAAGAATTCGCCTAATAACCCCCAGATGGTCTTGATAATCTCCTGGCTCAATTTCGAGCCGACAGTGATCCAAACCGAACTGACCTTCTCGTGGGTGTCTACAAGACCGATGAAGGGAAAGCGTATGTGCTGCCCAGCGTGAAAGAAGTATGGCTTTCCCTCTACAAGATGTCATGGCTCAATCATTAACCTGCACCACTTATAATCCAGGCAAAAGCGAGAATCTTCAATGACCCGGACTGGCACCATGAGTACCGACCCTTCGCACTGGGCTCACCTCGATACAGAGAACTGAGTACGAAGCTGTTCTTCGGAGCTGATCATCGGCTTTTGCGAGAAAAGAGGTGAGCTGCGGTCTTATCCAGAACTGAATGAGAGCTGATGATGTCAGGATCGTTTCAACCCAAACACTTGGAGCCAGTGGGGGATGCCATGCCGGGGCAGTGTTGTTGAAAAATCATTATGGCCCTTGGAAACGAAGAGGAAACCCCGAGATTTTTCTTCCCAAAGAGACTTGGCGTTTGTCATCCTGATCAACAGTCGGCAATGAATACTGACCGGGCCTTAGTGAACCATCCTTTTGTCTTTGAATCTGCGGGGATCAAGACGAGTCTTCTGCCTTACTTTAACAAAAAGACAAACATATTCGACTTTGAAGCTTTCAAGTTGGCAGTCACGGACACACCCCCGGAGTCTGTTATCCTCCTGCAATCCGGAGCTCAAAACCCGACAGGATGCGACCCATCGCCAGAGCAGTGGAGAGAGCTCGCCCTGGTGTTTTCTCAGCGTGGCCACCTGGCATTTTTTGACGCGGCATATCCAGGATTTGCCTCCGGAGATCTTGACACCGATCTTGAAGGAGTGCGTCTGTTCGCCGAGCTAGAAATCCCCCTGGTGTTTGTCTCGACTTATGGGAAATCCTTCGGGCTCTATAGCGAACGCGTCGGGATTCTCTCGGTTGTCGTGCCGAACGAAGATGTAGGGAAAAGAATCGAAGTCCAACTGAGACTTTTGGCACGAGCCGAGTCGGGTGCGCCACCAGACTTTGGCGCGAGGATCGTCGAAACTATTCTTTCAGATGACGTTCTGGAACGACAATGGCGGGAAGAAGTGTACGACATGGCCAGCCGACTCAAAGCTCGTCGACTTGCATTACGAGAGGGATTGGAGCAACTGTATACTCCAGGTAACTGGCGGCATGTCACCGACCAGAATGGAATGTTCTCGTAAGGCCCTCCCGCTGGATTGACGTTGGCAACGGTACTCATACTCGGTTGAGTAGATACGTGGGACTGTCCGTCGAACAAGTCGTTCTTCTTCGGAGCAAATACCATGTCTATCTTCAAGACAGCGGCAGGATATCCATTGCGTATGCTCGACTCTCCCCGAAGAAAACTCCGACTGACGAGGCTATCTCAACAGGGGGCTGAATAATTTCAATATCCAACACACAATCCGCAGCATCAGCGCGGTTGTCAAAGCAACCACGTCGGAAGACGGTTAAATTGCTGGCTAGATTTGCATCATGTTGCCAGTGGAATCCGTCAACTAGTATGAGGCTCCACATTCACCGTCTGATTGGCTCGGACAATCTATTGCTCGGCTCGGGAAAACAACACCTTAAATCTCGCGGAGAAATAGTTTTGAATAATATTCAGGTCATGCGCAGAGACGAGCTTGCTGGTCCTGACAAATCGTGTTGAGAGAATAAACCTAGCTTGCATGTTTATATCCAACACCGACCCTCCATTCCACTCCAACTGTACCAATCCCATCGAGACCTCACCCAAAAATGGAGGACGAGCAGGGCGCCCAAGTGTCCACCGACACTTCAGGCACAGATCTGGAGTCTGGGCAAGATCGACCAACCGAAAAGATCCCTCCCGAGGACCCTTACTTGGTAGAATGGAACGGACCGGACGATCCAGAACTCCCCATGAACTATCCCCTTTGGAAGAAATCACTCATTACTTGTATTTTCAGCACGCTGACCATCTGGGTGACCTTCTCCAGTAGTGTTTTCAGTGCTGCTTCGACCGTGACCTCACAAGAATTCCATGTTTCCGTCGAGGTCACGACCTTGGGAACCAGTTTGACCGTTCTGGTGAGTGAGCCCCGACATCTTCCCGGCATCTCCCCTGCCGAAATGAAACACTGACATCCTCATCAAGGGTTTTGCTCTAGGACCGCAGGTCTGGGGTCCCTTGTCCGAGTTATATGGCCGACTGCGACCGCTCTGCGTTGGATATGCCATCTTCATCATCTTCCAAGTTCCGGTGGCGGTTGCCCAAAACCTGGAGACTCTGATGCTGGCCCGTTTCCTTCTGGGGTTTTTCGGTACATCCGCTCTTGCAATCACCCCCGGAGCTCTGGCGGATTTCTGGGGGCCGTGGAGCGTGCCATTGCCATCTCTTTGTTTTCCGCGGCGACCTTCGTGGGGCCGATATTCGGGCCGATCGTGTAGGTCAACTGCACATGATTTGGTGGAGGAGAGTTTGGAGATAAGCTAACTTGATGGTCTTAGTGGTGGCTTTATTGTCGAATCACATCTGGGGTGGCGCTGGACGGCCTGGATCACTATGATCCCAGCTTCGTTCTTTGGTATCATCGCCTTGCTCGTCCTGCCCGAGACATACCATCCTGTCATCCTTCAGCGCCGCGCCAACCACCTCCGTAAAACGACGGGTGTGTGGGCCTATCGTTCCCGACTGGATGAGAACACGCCGACGTTTCGTCAGATTCTGACCAAGTATCTCCTCCGCCCGCTTCAAATGCTTTTCCTCGAACCGATCCTCGTCTGCATGACCATCTACGTCTCCCTCATCTACGGAATCTTATACCTCTTCTTCGTGGCATACCCCATCGCCTTTCGCCAGGTCCGGGGTTGGGGGAATGAGGGAGTGGCGGCCTTGCCTTTCCTAGGGATCCTAGTCGGAGTGCTCCTCGGTTGCCTTGTGGTCACGGTCGCGACACGTCTGTGGTACGCTCCAAAAGTACGCAATGGCACCGTCGTCCCGGAAGATCGTCTTCCTCCTATGATCCTCGCGGCATTTCTCCTTCCAATTGGGTTATTCTGGTTCGCGTGGACATCGAAACCAGAGATTGCATGGGCACCGCAAGTCATCGCAGGTGCACCCATCGGAATGGGCATTCTGATGATCTGGATGCAAGGGCTAAACTATCTCATTGACGTGTATCTGGTGGTTGCAAACTCGGCGATATCCGCCAACACCCTGATTCGAAGCGCGGTAAGTGCATATCCAGTCCCGGGAACAGACCACCACTGACTACGTGCAAGGTGGGCGCCGCGTTTCCCCTCTTTGGTACCTACATGTACCATAAGTTGGGGGTCGACTGGGCCACGTCTCTGCTTGGCTTTCTCTCTATCGCGATGATCCCGATCCCGATTGTCTTTTATTTGTACGGGGCCAAGATTCGGGCTTTGAGTCGTTTTACTCCAAACAGGTAACCAAAAAGTTACATTCTGTTGTTTCCAACGCGGCGATTTGGGTGGATTAAATAGACTCTAATACCAATTTGCACTACAGAATATAATAATTAAGGCACTCCCGAGGCCTACTTCGAATGCGCAACTTACGCGCAATTGCTGACGGCGCCTAAAGTTAAGGTGAGATGGAATGGGGGCCATTCAACCACCACAACTCCCATTCCAACGTCTTTCAACATCGCCTTTGGAAGAATTATGTGCACCATTGTACTTGTGCCCGGGGCGTGGATAGCTCCGGATTTCTACCAGCCATTTCTCCAGGCCCTCGCGGCTGCTGGCCTCGATGTGCGCTATGCGGGATACCCTTCTTTAGACCCCGCCGACCCCACGACCACCGATTGCCAGGCCGACACGGATGCGATTACAAACACACTCCGTCCCATCGTGGAAAAGGGCAAGGATGTATTATTGTTACAGCACTCCTATGCGGGGATGCCCGGAGCCGCCGCGGCGGTCGGACTGGGCAAAGTGCAACGGTCTCAAGAGGGCAAAGTGGGTGGAGTGATCGGGCTGATCTTCATCGGAGCCTTTGTCGTTCCAGAAGGCCTTAGTTGTGCCGGGTTACAGGGCGGGAATCTTCCCCCGTGGATCTTACTGGATCAGGTAAGGAATGGTGCGATTTCTTCGCCTAGACTATATACTGACTATGGCAGCCGTCGGCGAAGTTGAACATCCCTGATGATCCAATTGGCAACTTTGCCGGAGATGTCGATTCCTCTTGGACTCCATTCCTTGAAAAGAATCTGAGACCGCACTCTACCCTGTCATTCACTTCACCTCAGCCCCATCCCGCCTGGATGGATGAGGCTTTTCGGGGCCGTTTGGCTTTTATAGTCACCACTGAGGATAAAGCAGTGCCAAAGGAAGCGCAGTATGGGATGATGGCTGCCACTCAACAGCAATGGGTTGTCAAGGAAATTGCAGCCAGCCACTGTGCACCGTTCTTGGATCGAATTCAGCAGACGGTCGGGTTGACCGAAGAAATTGTTAAGGAGTTTAGCGAGTTGGATGAAGCTTCATAGTCTCCTCGATGTTGAGGATAAATGCTCAATTCCGAAGACAGAAACATCTGACGAGAGCTTCAATGACATTAGCGTCGCTTCTGGTTTGATATTCTGGTTGGACATCGTGTTGAGGATTATAGATTGGTAATCATGTCTGTACTTCTGCTGACCCAGCAAGGCACACTCATGGTACAGTGGGGTTTTCTTTGACCAATTCAATCGATGTGTTGGTACATGACAGTCCCAACAAGTCCATGTAGCTTTGACTGGGGTCATTGGCATTCTTGAGTTGTCGAAAAATCTGCAGGAGCTCTTGAAGTAGCAAGTGAAATGCCTCGTCTGAGCCTCGGTTGCTGTAAAGGAACTCGGCACAGAGCAACAATGGGATGGGCATGAGAGGATGAATCTACACGTGTTAGTTTCTCCACAATACAAATGTCATATTCATAATTCGGACGATACAGCGTGACATACCCTGAGGAAATTGAACTCTATCGACCCTTTTGCCAGCTTGACGGTCTCCTGTGCCGCGTTGAAAGCACGCCGGTGATATTCTGCAACTAAAGCTTCCTTGTCGGCAGCTCCCATGACCGATTGCACCCCCTTATACAGATGGATCACACTTGCCTGTCCCATAATGTGTGTAAACAAAAGCAGTGGATCAGAGGTGTGGGCTGGCTCAGTGTAGGACTGGGAAAGAATACGAAGGCGGTTTGCAAGGATGTGGTCCAGCCACTGCTGCTGATCGGTCCATGTGGGAGCCAAGTCGCCGTACACAAAGCGAATACTGTATTGTTGAGCATGAAACAGGCTGCGCCCACAGATGGTTGCCAGGATCACACATTCGTTGAAAGGCGAGTTCTTCTGCGGCGTAAGATCCATGATTGCCTCCGAGAGAAAGGCACCCAGCACCGGCTGGCCGCTCTGGAAGTCGGCATCTGGGGCTGGTAGTCGGGTGCAAATCTGTTCATAGCGTAAGACATGATTGATTTCGCTCCCCGCTGAGACAACACGGTCTTACCACATGCTCGTTCAATGTGATTGGCCAATTATTTCGCATGCTTAGTAGGTGATCCCAGAAGTAGGCCATCCAAAAGACCCGGCGCTTTTCTTCCGTCTCGGTCGGGTCCAAGTCGGGTAATGAAGAATTTGTAGGACTGTCGATCTCATGAAGTCGCATTAACTGCACCAGACGAAATGCGCGTCCGGCACTCATCCACGCGGGGCGATGGAAAGCCCGCATTGACTCGTACGTTGCTATCAACACCCATGCCTGGATTTCTTCTGTGTCAACCACATTATCAGAGTTGCCGGTTAGATAGGAGAGCTCCAGCAACCGCTTTGTTTCACGGTAGAAGGAGTCTTGAAGATGTCGAAATTGTGCCGACAGAAGAGACGCCAGCGTCCATACCGCGTAGTTCAGACATCGCACCGATTGTTTCTTTCCGGTGTGTCTCGCCCATCCTAGATAACGACGTTGGTGAAGTATCTGGACGGACGGGTGAAATCGGTCAAAGTACAGTTGATTCCTCGTATGACGATCAGTCACTCCATCTCATCGAGGGGCTGGTGGAACTTACAATTCCGCCTGCATCAACTCTGACAACGGCTCGGCGATAGAAATATCTTTGTTGTGGATTTCGATCGATGGCACTGAACTGACGCTCGTCGCATTTGTCGTGTTCAAGATCGACAGATCAGGCTCCGAGCCTGTTGTATTATCGACGACTTCGGGCGAATTCGAGTCGGAATGATTTGACAGACTTGAGGCATTGAAGCCATTGTGTTGGATATCGTTCAAGGGGGGTTGGCAGTGAGTTGGATTTCGACCTAGCCCCCGTCAGATCCGGGCCCGGCAGGCGATTCTCAAGCGTTGCTGTGAAAAATCTCAATAAAAACTCGGGCTATGGCATTCTGGAGGCATCATATACCGAGGCGATTCCTCAGCGCCTTCAGGTAGCCTTTCTTAGGACCCCTCGGCTGCCGGTGGCTGTTGATCTCGCATGCTGCTCCCGACTCCACACAAACCCCACAACGCGGTTGATGTCCATCGCAACGCAGCTTACGTCGCCGGCATTCCTCGCACGCTCGTTGGACTCGTTGACGCTGTTCTCCGGTGGCTCGAAGGGCTATTCTAGAGGCCATGGGGGTCACAAGAGGTAGTCGATGCGACCGTCTGGATTGCAACCCATTGTTGAAGGTCAGATCGGAGTGGAAGGTGGATTTCTTAGTAATAGGACAGGTGCAGGGGGTTCCATCATCCAAAACTCTGAGCTCCACCGTTCAATTTGGGTTAGCGAATGCGTGCTTGCGTAAGCCAGTTCTTGATGCCTCGTAAACGGGGCATCCAGCGCTGACTGAAATGCGCTAGTAACTTCGTCTGACAGACCATGCGATCCCTTGAATCCCAGTCAATCGCTCCGAAAAACTGTTCAATTGACGCAATATGCCGCCGGACGATCAAGCCCAGCGGACACACCCCCCTCAACAGCCTGTCGATCTGAACATCATCCCATCTCTGCCTAGTTACCCTAAACCAATGCGATCATGGCCTAAACATAATCACTCGTCAAATACCCGAAACGCCTTCAATGAGTCTTTCCACGAGACTGAAATGTGCAACAAAGACCGTGACCGCCTATTCACCTTTGAATTTGCCTGTGAGCATGGTGATCTCTCAACTGTGCAGTCAATTATAGCCTCTCGAGGGATCCTTCCAGAACCTGCTTTCCTCCACTGGGGCCTCATTCAGGGGATCAGAGCTGGGCAATTGGAAGTTGTAAACTTTCTCCTCGCCTCCGGTGCGCCTATCGGTCGTCAAACCGCATTCAGTGTCCTCAACGCACCTCCGGCGCAGCAACTTCCACTCTTTGAGCTTCTTACCAAGTTCGGATGGATTCCTGCTACAGCGGGTTATCATGGAGATATGATTCTTCCCTACATAGTTTCGGATCATAATCTTCTTCTCTGGTTTCTTGCGCACTCGGTGGATCCTAATCACGGCAGGCAACCCACCAACAATGATATATTCGCTGGACCCGACACACAATCAGGGGCAGCCATCGAAGCGGCCGCCAAAATTAACGATATCAAGGCTCTGCGATCACTCGTGAACTCTGGCGCGAATGCTCAATACGGCGCACCGCTTCACTATGCAGCGGGTATGTGCCCGCCGGGCATCAAACTGCCTTATGGGCAACCGAGGCCTTCTAAGGATTTTGACATGAGTACCATACCAGTTATGGCGCTTCTAGTCGAACAAGGGGCCGATGTGAATCGGCCAGCAAGATTTTTTGGCCAGGATGGAGTAACCCCGCTTATGTATGCTGCTATAGCCGGTGCCGTTGAAAGGGTTAAATGGCTATTGGAACATGGGGCCGATCCAACGTTAGAGGGACCCTGGGGAAGCGCAGCGACAATAGCAATTCGAGCTGGCGGGGTGATGAAACAGGTGATGGAGGACAGTATAGGGCCAGCAAACAAGATTAGTTAGATTCATACTAGACTAAATCCCGAGACACTTGCGCCAACTGCCTTCTTTCAATTGAACAAAAAGAAAAATTAAATGCGATGATAATGCGGCTTTAGAAACTGCCGGTGACAGTTAACCATGGCATAAGAGACCACCCGGCACTAGAAAGCAGATCCAGGTGTTGGCTGTTTTCAGCGACTCACATATCCTCTGTTCCAATCTGAGCTTACCAGGACATGTTATATGGCACTGAGCGCTTTATTTCCTGTAGACAGGCAAAGAAATAGAAACGAAAAAGAAACATCAACCATCGACCTCACATTCATCAGGACATGGACTTGTCCCACTCAGCGCGGACCGCCTTCGATGAACCACTCCCAACGAGCGAGGCATAAAGTATGGAAGCAAGAAAAATTGATGAGCAACCAAGTTTTCTGCAATCCATAGCCGCCAGCGACCATACTGTCGCCCGGTATTGGGGGGAGCGTCGCTTTGTTCCACCCACACCTCGTACGGATTGAATTCGAGGACAAGTCTGCCTTCATACCCAGATCTGGAAGTAGCTTCATTCTTGTTGAGAGCAATGTAGCCTAGAATTCCACCGACGGCTGAACCAGGTATCATTTTAATGAGACCGTTCATGAGGCGGGATGCACGCTCGGGGAATAGTAATGGTAAATTGTTGAGATCGACGGTGACTCCGGGGATGATGGCATATGGGGTGACGACAAAGACTAGAGGAGTGTTGACCTTGTTCAATGGCCCGGGATTAGCCTCATCGCCTATTAGAGATCGAATGCTTTGCGTATACTCGTCGCCATTACCGAATGTCCCAAAGACCTTGGCGTCGAACCAGTCGTCGGGGGTTGGAGCCTTTGTTCTGCGGTCTTTGAAGACAGGAAACTCCCATATATGCGACAGATACCCCCCACGTGCAGAAATAATTACAACAGCTGTGCAGCCATGGAGACCATTGATTCCAGCCATTGTTATTGCCTGTAGACCATAGTCTTTCCATACACCAGTGATATCCCCATTGTCGCCGATCCATCCATTATAATCAGTGAGCATCTCAGAAAGTCTGATCATATAGGCAGGGTTAGGACTTCGATCGTCCGAAAAGTCCCGTGCCACCAGTGACCGTCCTTCAATTGTTTGGTTTCGAGTCGACTTCGGACCCGGTGATAGGCTTGTCTTTTCTGAGGTTGTCGTTGGGAGCGTGTCCAGAACTTTAGGGGTTCCGAGTAGAGCATAGCTTTGGGTGGGGAGAGCATCGGTCGTACTTGTCGAGAGTTTTGCACAGTCAATCGTGAGGCTGAAATCGTGCATACTTCCACTGAGAGGTCCTTGAGATGCGCTGCATTCTTTCCCACAGGTATCGCGAGCACATGGTGCTCGTGTTGTGCTCTGTTTGTAGACACTACTAGCAGAGTGTGTAGGGTCAGTTTTGTCCAAGTGAATTTAGCTAGCGACGGCCGGGATAATGGCCAAACCCATACTTGACTGTTGTGTGTTTATCGACGGCCGCGCTTTGGACAAAATGTATGTTCCAGCACAGTATCAAGGCCAATCCAATGACGCAAGTGAGCCCCTGTTTATAGGTATGCATTTTCACGAATTTTCCAAGAAGGATATGTGCGTATGTGCGAAGAAGAATCTGGTGAGAGAAACCAGGGGGCTCAGCGCCCCGGACCCCTAGCCATATGGGGGCCGCCGATGTAAGTTGCATAATGTTGCGCTTTATCCACGTACTTGAATTCATTTTTTATCTATATCTCCAAGGCAGAGCTTTATCTACGCGTTTATTGGCTAGCGTATTGTTAGCGATCTGGCTAGCAGTTTGGCTGGCGGTTTGGCTGGCGGTTTGGCTGGCGGTTTGGCTGGCGATCTGGCTGGCGGTTTAGGGGGGTCCTGCTGTTGCAAACCTAGCCCAACATAGTATAGCGCAACTAGTTCAGACCAATAAGAGCGCTGTGATGTTACAATAACGTGATTCGCGGCTACAGAAATTAGCTGTTACGGCCTAGTGTAAACCCAAATCGCTCAACTCGACCTTATTGAGGGCGGGGCAAATCTTCCTCGTGCTTAGCTCCGCTACGCCCCGCAATAGAAGGTTGGAGGGCAAGAAAGGTTCATAAGCCACTCACCCCAACAGCCCTCACCCCAACATTGATACCAACAGGGGTACCAAAGAAGATGGACCGAAAATTAGAATCCATTAGAATCCGCGCCCGAGCAAAGCGTTCCTGTTACGGGTACGGAGTAACGTGTACAAAGATATGGGAGGCGGGGGCCCTTTTGCGCAAAGGAGGCACCGACCTCAGGCACCAACAGATTTCTTTGTTACCGTACGTTACCAAGTTAAAATCGAATACCTACCTATCTCACTCTGAAACTTACCATCTCATACCTATCTCTACCATAGTTCCTCCCCCCCCGGTTAAGACGTTATTATACCTCGTTTATGACTAAGACCGAATTACAGCTACCAAAATAAGGTAAGTATAAGAATCAAATAGCTAACCTAGACAATAGATGCGAGATCCCTACCGGAACTACTATAATAAAGTGTTTTACTATACCCACTGTAGATGAAGAGATTATCATATTGCATATATACTGTTATCCTATTTACTAGGGATAGCGCTAATTCTTACTTGGAATATTCTGACTAAAAAGTGGCAAGGCTTGGGAGAATATCACCTATTCGGCCATTATGACGGGGGTCGGTGGATCTGGTCACACGTTGCCGTCTACGTAAATCGGATCGAAGCTACATCTGGATAGATCCAGCCATAGGAAATAGAGCACCGGCCCTACGCTATATCCCCGAACCACCTGTATGTTCCTTCTTCCTATTTCTCCTTTATCGCTCTGATCGGTATTAAAAATAGCAGAGCTAATAGCTTTCGATGACAGAAAGACCTGTGAAAATTTTGGATTATAGTTTCGAGGGCGCCAGCTCAAACACAAAAATGTTCCAGCCTGGCTCTGCTTCGGACGGGAGCTCGGGTGCCGGGAGAAAAAACGGGAGGGTACAGGGACAACGAAAGAAAGGAACAGCGAAGTATCTTATAGGTGCCCGTCGAGGGTGCCTGTGTTTGGCTGTGGAGAGGAGCCATTCTCGGTGATGTTTTGGTCGCGAGTGAAAACCAGGAGGAAGAAACGTTCAACTCTACGCGAACATCAGTGCCGAGAAATGACTAACGGTATTGAGCTGGTGCGAAATGAAGGTGACCCCGAGTAGATCCGGTGGAAAGGCGGCCATTTCTGGCCCCAAAGTCATGTTCGGTGGTAATCCTTACGGGTCCTCGGGTTCCATATGTATATCCCTGCCCAAGGTCGAGTTGGCTGACTTTCTAATGGTCCCAGGAGTATCTTATAGGATTTTGCGTAGCTGACCACCTAATATAAACCTAGTCGTGTATTCGGTACAGCAGCATCGAGTCCCCCATGAAAGACTAATCTCCCATCCCTAAATATATCGTGTCGAAGTGATTCCCATCTTGGGCTTAGTGCCTCTTGGGGTAAAGCGGGCGTTCCCTGGAAGGTCAAGATTCGCCAGGACATTCATCACCCATATATAGACCCATAAGCTAATGAATAAGTCTAGACTCATCATCTCGTAGCTATCAATATGTTTTGGTGAGCTGGAGGGGAAATATGGTCGCCAGGTCACCAGTTCAGAAGTAGTACTTATAGCCAAGAAAAACCCCTGGCCAGCTCCATAGTTTGAGGCCTAGCATCCAAAGCATGCACCTATTATACGATAGTTTAAGATTAAGATACACATTCTAATCTCTCATTAAAGTATAGTCCCGAATTCTTCTTGTCCTTTTCGCCCCTACATTAGTGTTGGGGGATTGAACCGGTGTGCGCAATAATTTGCGAGGTCCCTGGTCGCGATCAAGAGGGTATGGAGTATTCTAATAACTCTCCTGATATTACCATGGAAAATGTATAAATACCCCTGCGGAGACCGTAGCCAAATCACCTTCGTTCTCCCATCAGCCACCAAATCATATCTCTCTCAAAAGTATCCTTTGTTCTACCATCACCATGCGTTCCTCCACCCTGATCACTCTCGCTTTGTCCGCGGCTCCCTTGGCCCACGGCTGGGGTATCAAATCCTTCGACACTAAAAATTGCAGGGGCAACCAGCCTAGACTAGGCTGGGGCTCCTAGAAGCATGAGGCCGGCAGTGAGGAGAGTAAACATGAATTGACAGAATGTCAGACGGTCGGCAAGGAAGATGCATGCCTCGAGTTTTATTCTAAGAGAGGTGATTGGGACTTTGCCATGTGGTACAGTGGCGATTGCGGTGGAAAGCGCCTTCCGGATTGGGGCTCAAACAAGTGGAATACACCGGCTGATGAGGGTGAATGCTCCTTCAGGGTATGTCACTCCAGAAGCGAGCAATCGCATGGAAATTAATCCCAGCCCGATAGGTTTACAAAAGCACCTAGCGAATTCAACTCGGTGCTGTTCGATCCCAGAAAGAAGCATAAGAAGATGCCCTAGCTCACGGTATGTCACTGCGAAAAGCGATATCCCGCAGAGGAAGTCTAATATTGACGTATCAGGCGGACGAGGTCCACGGGTATCTATCATGCTCAAATTTGACTACCTAGTAACGCCAGGACTCATAACCGTTTTCAATGTGGCCAGTACTTATGAGATAGTGGGTTTTCAACGCGGAATAAAGTTTCATAGAAGCTCTATCAAAGCATCATACCTAGCACTCTATTTCCATTATCTTGAGAACCCGAAATATTGACGCATTAATTAATAAGCTGCTGGCTGTCAGTCTTGGATAATTTCTCAAGGGACCGGATCAAATCTAATGGAATAGGCCACCCACACGCGAAGAAAGAATCAACCCATCTAGGTAGGAATTTTGGACTAGTTTGAATATATTTGAGCTTCTGGATATATGTTCTTGCCTGCAGTTCTATTTAGACATGTATTGAGGCTCTCGCACGTCTAATCGCAGAAGAAAGCCATCTAAAGCACTGATCTAGTTAACTTATTTGTAAGTGTAGATCGCAAAATTGTTTCCCTCGCAATCTTCAAAATACTGGAACAGTCCCTTGTCACCCTCGGGAATCACCTCGCTCCTTTTCTTGCCACCGTTCTTTTCAATGGCCTGTCGTTAATTAGCCCACGGCTTTTTACAACACTCGATGAAACACCCACCGCCAGAGCGTCAACAATATTGTCCACGTAGAGGTAGATTTTGGCAGAGCCCGACCCGGCGGGGATTTCTTCTGCTAGACGAACGACGCCTCCGATGGGGAGGACATCGCCCGGGACCTCGAAGGTTTGGAGTTTGTGAGCCGGGATCCCCATAGAGGAGGGGGCAAATGTCCAGTTGAAAACGGCCTTGTAGAACTCGACCCCTGTTGAGGTTGATTAGATTATGTTTCTAGATGATTGTATCAATTATCTGGTCGAGAAAACCTACCGCGAGCTACGTCCTTGGCAGGGATCTCGAGCCCAACGGGAGTACCGGCAGGAGGAATAGCGGGCATGATGTGCGAATTGGATGAACTTGAGGATTGTAGTGATAGAAATATGATTGTAAAGAACGCGAGAGCACCGACTCAACTCATGTCTTTATATATGAATCTCCTGGCCTCTTTCTCATCTATTCTCCCACTTGATGCCTCGGAGTATCTCGCTCGGGTCTCTTTTATCCGCATCCTTCATAGTCCGGTGATTACAAATCCGTTCGACATTTGCATCCTTCGCCATTATGCCTCCACAGACGAGTCGAGATTATTGAGATAGTCCGAAACAGATACTCCACCGTGAGCGTATATCGCGGTCGACGCCTTCAAATGATTATTTTTGAGAACCACGTAAGCATGCATGTTGTGACATTAACAATCCACAATTGCGATGCAATACCATCAGCATAGTCTACATATTTCCGATGGGATAAAAGAATCTGAGCTATCAGTTTGACTAACCGTTATGGCTATTTAAATAGTTATGGTATTGTTGTTATTGTTGCTCTCAACGGCCTCTGAGCGGCAAGAGAAACCACCCATTCTTACGACCACTGGTGACTCATTTCCACAAATAGCTGCGATTTTCCAATCTTAATCAAATTTTCCATCGCATTGAGCTGTATAAATTGCCTGTTTAACAATTGATTTCATTTTCTTTGCAATGCCTCATCCTGGTCAGGGGGTCTTGTGAACCCCGTGGCTCTCACTTTCATCCAACAAGATGTTGTTTACAGTGAACCCATCAATTCAATTCAAACACGCGTCTATTTTGCCTACGCGTCTATATTTTCATTAGATTTCGTGTTTTCACCTCGGCTGTACCGAAACCCCGTTTCTCCCACAATGGATCGCGCCCGAGAGACGCGTAAGATGGGGTCTTTTCGACAGATTACAAGGCGATCTTTATCATCACTCACCAAAAGCCCCTTCACACTACCCCCACCGAAACTCATCTCAACCCCAGATCGTATTGGTGAGGAGCGTATACCATGGTACGACAGCAGCGGATTTTACCCTGCGAAACCCGGTGATGTTCTTGCCGATCGCTATCAGATCCTTGTGAAAGTTGGCTGGGGCAGCTCGTCTACTGTATGGCTTGCCCGGGATACGAGAAAGTGAGTAGCTGGGCCATGTTGGTTTTGACGACAATCTGGTGCTAAATTAGGCCAGCGGTCCGGACGAGGAAATGCTGTCTACGCTAAAGATTAACACAGCCGATAATAATACTTCCGAGCGGGAGCGAGAGCTTGAGCAGCACACGGAAAAGGCTGCCTCGGAGACCACGCGTCATTTCTTCTTCGAACACGTCTCGAGAGTTTTGAAGTGGATGGGCCAGAAGGCAAACATCTCTACTTCGTTTACGAGCCGATGCGGGAGACCTTCTCCCGCTTTCAGACACGATTTGTGAACTCGGTCATTCCATTTCATATACTCAAGATCTATCTCATGGTTCTCTTGCAAGCCTTGGATCGTCTTCATACTACTTGTAATGTGGTCCATTCCGGTACGCACTCGCAATCAGACCAGAGACGTTCTCGACAATCGCTCCGAAGCTGACAAGATACCCAGATCTGAAGGTAAACAACATCATGATATCCTTTGAAGACCCTGCAGTTTTCGGCGACTTTATGACCAAGCAACCAGAGGAACCAGCGGAATACAAAGTTGACGCGGCCGGCCGCTCCATCTTCCGCAGTAGAAATGAGTTTGGGCCTCTCAGGCCGTCCTGGAGGTCGATGGTTCCAAGGATTATTGATTTCGGATCAGCACTCCAGCTTCATGGAGAGACGGGCCGTGGCTTGTTTCCTATTCAGGCGCCCCCTTACCGCGCACCTGAGGTGACTCTGGGATTTCCTTGGAACCGAGGCGCGGATATATGGAGTCTCGGCACTTTGGTAAGTTGGAATTCAAACCAACTAACACATTTATTGACCATTGTGCTAGATCTAGGATATGGCACAGGACTCGGAACTCTTTCAACAAGCCTATGGTGCGAATAGGATGTACGACGCCGAATCGCATCTTGCGGAAATGATTGCCTTGCTCGGACCACCCCCTTCAAGCATGATCGCGGAATCGCATGCCACGCTGGCTCGTCAATGACCCATAAAAATCAAAATGACTGGTGGTGAGCTATGCGACAATGCGATGGAAATGTTTGGAGGGCCATTCTTCGATGAGAACGGTTGGTTATTGCCGCAAGGTCGATGCGGATATAATCTAATGTTTGGTAACAGGGAAGTTTCTGCATGATCATCTCATCCCAGATCGAAGGATTGAAGACACGCTCCCTTTACTTGAAGATGAAGCCAAGAAAGAGCTACTAGCATTCGCAAAGCGGATGCTTGTCTGGGACCATGAAGAAAGAGCAACTGCCCGCGAACTTCTCGAGGATCCATTCATGAAACTGTAGAGGTAACACGGCCCGTTTGAGATCTCAACTCACTGTACAATAAACCATGAGATAGTCGTGGGAAATCTCCAATCATTGAATCATCCGTCAAGGATTTGAAGAGCAAAACGTGACAAGGGCTCGGGGTGCTTCCGAGGACCCAGGTTTAAACCAATCTACGGTGATTTCAATGTTATTTGCATAAATGTCTCAAAGAAGCCGGGTTAGACTTGGTTTCAATTTGCCAATGTGGAGTGACGCAGTGGAGTCGGCGCCGATCTGCAGGCCTTGTCTGATCGATAATCAGTGCAGGCCCAAATTGACTGCCGGGGCTTGGGATGATGATATGTAGGAGCGAGATTTAATCAAAATGTTCCAACTTTGATTCGCTAACTCCGGATGTCTCGGGGATTGAGCAAACTTCCAAAGGATGGAATGACCATTGAATCTGCAGAACGGAAGCCCTTCCACACCGGGAATTGATCGGGCCTGGGCAAGACTCCGAGAGTGGATCAGGCCTGTGAGTTTAGCCGTCCAGCAAGAATATAAATTAACTCAATGGATGTGCTGCAGACCTCAATCCGATCTTCATTACGCGCTCCGCCGTCGTCATTCTCTGCTCCATCTTTGCGGCCTCTGGTCTCGCCAACCCCGTCGCATCTTCTGCATCTGCCAGTTCTGAGTCATTTTCGAACACTCAAATCCCAAGCTCGAAGATCTGGGATTCGCTAACATGAGAGTTCATGATAAGGTTGTGTCCATCACGAAATGATGCTGCATTCTGTGTGATAATCCGTACGCCAGTTGCGGATCCAACAATAAGCGCGAGGCGGTCGAGACTGAGGAGGAAGCTCTGCCTGGGCCCAGCAAGCGTTGCTGCGTGAACTGCGACAATCCTTATGTCCAATGTGGTGTGAATGATAAGCGGGGGGTGGTTTCCCTGGCAAAGGCTGTTGAAGGATGAAACTAAGTGCGGGATAGTCATCGGGACTATTAAAGGCATCGCTATTAAAGGCATCATTCTTTTCATTGGACCTCGGCTATTGTGTGGAGTTTGGTTGCCGAAAGAGGAAGTGAATCGAACCGAGACGAGCCTCATTGGTATTTGGAGATACATCACACAAATAGATCAGTGTCTCTGCCTTGTTCTCTCTCCGACTAATAATCCGAATGAAAAGAATGGACTTGGTAAAAATGAATATTGAAAATCTCTTCATAACCCTTCCCTCATGACCGCATATTCTCGATGAACAAACGCAATAGGCTCGCTCGGACAGACTGTTGAAGACATTCAGGCACTAAACTCATACTATGTCATTCCCATTCCATTCCATTCCCTTATAGAGATTCCTTTTCTCCCTCTCATAAAACAGGGCAGTGGGCAGTGTAGTAGCCACCGACCTTCTCCGCCGTGTAGTCAACGTGGCAAGGCGTACCGTCACCAGCGCTGGGCTGAGTGCACTATAATTCACATTTTAATTGAGACGAGTCCAGTATTACTCTGTGAAAGACACTTACGCTACCTGTTTTGCACTCGCTACAACTATCATCAGCATACATACACTTGGATGGACTCGGACTCTAGAAGGGCGCACTTACAAGTTGTCAAACAGCCCAGTCTTGCAGCTGGTCCCATTGCATTTGCCAGTGTCTCGGCGAGATAGTTGATGGGTGTTGGCCTGGGTAGAAGGAGCAGTCATGACGAGGGCAGAGCTGGCGATGATGGCCAAGGCAGTAGCGAAGAACTTCATGGTGGTGAGAGGGTTTTGGGTGGAATATTTTAGAGAAGACAATAGAGGAGTTAGGCTTGATGAAGAAGAAGCCATTGAAGGGAAAGTGCTGGGATTATATAGCGTTACCGGAGCAGAGGAGCTCGGCGCTTGACCCAAAGCATCTTTCGCTATGTGTATACGCTTCCAAGGTTCTCTACATCACACCGGAATGAATGAAGCCGCAGTCTGCCAGTCCCGCAATGAGTCTACGGCTCTCAAGGTAGATAGTTCAATGCATGGCTCGTAAGGACATGCATGGCTGAAGATTGAGACCAGGTGGATCTGGGCAGCCTTATGCATCTACTTCGCAGCCTCGTCTGCGCGAAAGGTTGCACTACTATTGATGTCAGTGTGATGAGTTTCAGCTCCTCAGCTTCTTTCCGGCTTTCAAAATCTCTACTCTCTGATTCCTTTTCCATCTTCGACTCGATCGCTTGCAGCCGGATAGAGCCCATTGAGATGTACATCCACGATAATTACACTTAGCACCATCCATCAGCAACAAAATATCTCAAGGAGGCACGTGCCTCGATACAGCCCCCATCATACTGTTGAAGCTCAACGCAATCGCGCTAAACAAGGCCGATCGAGAAAATTGCCGAAATAGGATTTATTTGGGTTCTTTTGGCCCCCGACACCGACCCGACGGTCCACGTCGCTCTCATATTTGAGGTGGATATAGTGTGCGGATGTGCTGAATCTATTGGGGGAGATCGATTGGGCGCGGGGCGCAAGGCTCGATGTGGGATCCATTTGGTGATTCATTCAGCTACAAGGTACTCTGTACTCGGTACTCTCGGACTGGATCGGTTCGTGTATTATATTGGAGGGGGCTCAACAATCCGATAAATTACTTTGTTTCTCGCACTTATTCCTCCATCTATTGATGTCAAATGGACTCTATTTCACCGAATTTGACATACAGTGGGCCTAGCCTGGGCCTGTACCTGAGCCTGCGTCGGTGAAGACGTCGCTTCGACGGTTCTCACGGACCCGTGGGGCCAAATTCGAGTCCAGCTCGGCTCTATACACTCCACTACCAGCTGCACAGCATGGCTTATTGTAGGCTTATTGTAGTCTTATCTGATGCGACCTTGAACTTGGCGCGGTGGGGATGTGCAGATCAAGAGACTAGGGTTTATCCAATGAGGACGTTCTGAAGGATTCTCTAGCGGAGCTTGGGAGGCCAGACGCTATTGCCGTTGTGGCGTGATGGAGTACGGAGTAACGGTCAAGGGCGACAGATTCACCCATCGGCACCTTGGCTTATCAGATCATGGCACAAAATCACCATATGGAAGGCTGCTAGACCAAAAATGAATTCCGATCGTATATACTCGCAACGTACTAGCACCCGCTCTCCAAATAACCATGAATGCTAAAGGTATCACAGCGAACGAGAGAAGAGAGAAAGAGAAAAAAAAAAAGAATCAACGATGCGCTGGAAAGTGTCTCGGCAAATGCGGTCGGGGTATCAATCACCATGTACAGATAGCGAACCGGTCAACGTTCCTGCTCGGACGGCTGCAGGCGCACCCGATCGTTACTCGGGGCATTCACGGAATGGGTCTGCCGGTATCGGTCGGTGTCGGTGGTAGCATAGTCGTCCGCGAACGGGTTCTGCACCTCGAACGCCGACGCGTCGTACGTGTATGGCTCGCCGTTGGTGCGGGATGGATTCGGTCGGCCTCCGGGCATGGTCGTCGAAGGGAAGTCGATCATCGGGCGTGGTTGTTCCGGACTGACGGGGCTGTCACGCTCCCGGTGCGGGCCCTGTGAATCCAGGCGCGCAGAGCCAGATGCGGCTACCTCGGTGTTGATGGGGGAGGGACTGGTGGTGTTGGACGAGTCCGGGGTGGACGTGGCCCGCGATTTGCGCGCCTTGAGCATGGCACGCTGTTGCTGGGACAGAGCCACCGAGATCTCGTCGTTGCATTCGATTAAGGTCAGGAGCGTGTCTTCGTCGGGTACGGGGTTGGTGGAATGGATATAGGTCTGGATGAGCCGGGACGAGGTGCGACAACGATCGACGAATTCCTTGATCAGGTCGTTGTCCTCCATCTCCGCTTGCGGGGTCGTCTGGACGAACTGCGTCAGGAGCTTGGCCGAGTTCTTGGCCTCCTCGACCCGCGCAGCCAGTTCACCCTGGTCAGGGAGCGTCTTTGGTGGTGGTTGGGGCCGGATAGGGGGCGTTGGGGGCAGATTGTTTCCATTACCACCGTCCATGGGCCATTGGCCAACCTGTCAGAAGTCAGCATGAGCACCTCGACCCGCCGCCGGATCCTCTCACATAAGAGCGATTCCCCTTCACTTTCTCCTTGGCCCACATCTGCAGGAGTAGTTGGAGATCCTCATCCTCCGGCCGGTTCACCTCGAGGTGGTTTAGGTACTGGCGCAGGTAATGCTGCACGTGCCAGTCGCGCCCATACCGCAGGAGATCTTTGATCGTAGCGACAAACTTGGCGTCGAAGTTGCGCGTGAAGGTGTGGCCCGGATTATCGGCGAGGATGCGCATCAACATGACCGCATTGTACTGGGCCTGGCTCGGGATGGTGGACGGGACCACGAGGTATTTCCGAATGCGATAGGCGGCCTCTTTGGCGGCGGCGGGACTCGACTCGGCGGTCTCGACGATGCGAGGGAGGTGAACGTATTCATTTCCTTGCTGGAGGGAGGTCAACGCGATTGTCCGGGAGATTCGAGGGACCGGGGACATACGGTGGGGCCATTGCTAGCCTCGCAAAAGGTGGTCTGTGAAGGGCGGGATTAGCGGAGGACCAAGAGGCAGGACAGGATCCGCGCGTGTGAGGTCACCGCGACATACAATTTCCTGGAGCAGGCTTCCCTCGGGAGTGTCCCGGGCGTGGGCATCGGACGTTTCATCGGAGCCTGTGGCGGTCAGTTGAGGCGGGGACGAGAACAAGTCACACTAACTGGAACGACCACTGCCGGAGAAAGTCACGGAGCGCAGAAAGCGCTTCACATCCGGCATGGTGACTGTGCAAAGGGGAAGAATCGAAGAAAAAAAAGTTTCCCTTGGGGCCAGAAGAGATTGGGGCTAGTAGCCTCGCCTAAGCAGGGTCCATCGTCCGGGGTGAAGCCAGCCGAAGGCACCGATCGGACTCGGCAGAGAAGAGCGATTCTAGTGATAGTCACAGTACGGAGTAAGATCGTCGATGGTTACTTTCGGAGGACCCCGAGCAGATTTAGCCCCGATTGAGGCTCTGTTGGGTCTGAATCTCCGACTTGGATCTCCACTCTCGAGGGTAAGATGTTAAACCCCTCGGCATTTATCTCGATAGATTGAGTCACTATCGGATTCGTCACACATGACGCTGCGCTGTGGCGGAGACGGTGTCATCTGGAAGGATTCGGCAGGCAACCATCGTCCATCTGGGTTGTGATTTGTCCGTGATTGGTGACGCCACAGGACACGAAACTGCCGAGTATACATCACGGGATTTGCTCTAGACAAATGCAGCATCCAATCATCTTCACAACAGCAGCCCTCATGGTGTATTTGACAAATCAGAATTGAACGCTTTAGATCTACACCAACCATACGCCGTAGTCATGGTCGAGTCCACTTTTCGGGGTCACTGTAGGTAAATTCTTCCGCTTCGAATCCCAGTTAACCACCCCATCTGAATAAGATTAAACCAGACTCTCTTTCGGTGTGTCAGAGTCCGGTAGATCCCGAATCGCGGCACGCGAGCGGGGCCGAAGGAAGCGAGAAGTGTCTCCCATGGGCACGCGGAACGGCAGCGTCTCTTGACACATATAATGGAGCACGCAGTAGTACCCGAGCAGACTGGACACGAAGGCGAAGACTCCCGCGACAGTCATCAGGCTGGTCCCCAGGCGCGGTTTGTCCTCGGCCGTGACGAAACTAGAGGCCGCGTCGAAGCAGAGACAGGGTTCGAGACCGAGGAAGATGAGGATGTAGACGATGTTTCTGTCCTCGTTAGTCCCGAGTTTCGGTTATTGGAAGGGATTGGATTGATCGAATACATACAATCGTAAAGAAGCAATCAAGAAAAACAGATTGAATACAGCCCAAACTAACAAAAATCGATCAGTGTGGTTCCCTTCCATGTCAACCTTGGAAGTATATATCACTCACGCAGCACGAACAACCCCAGTGCATTGTGGTATTCCGGAGTCTGCCCTCCATACGCATCGATAATACCCAATGCAGGCGTCATCGCGGCACCGTATCCCCCGTAGAAAAAGGCTATCGAGGGTGAATGACATGACCGAGTCTGCACGTGTAGATGACGGACCATATGCAGATAGCACGGTATACGAGAAGGTGTTGCCGCGCACCATCTCCCACTGCGCCGAGATCAACAGGCCCAAAAAGGCCACAAAGCACAAGTCCCCCACAAAAATGTTCTGCTTCGAGACCCCCGGAAATCCATCATCGCCAGGGACACGGAGAGCAGCGTGGTCGCAAACCCACCCATCGCCCAAGGGTGCCTAACAATCATCAGCCACGAGGTCAAAAATGGATGTATCGATGAACGTACAGGGTCTGCAATGCGTTTTGCAAGTGGCATGCGTGGTCTGTGAGTCCCTCTATCTTGGGAGACGCTCTTGAGAATCGACACATGCGAAGACATGTCCGCTTTCTTTCTGCTGGTGTTGGCTTTGGAGCGAAGCATCCCGCTATAAGTATCTGTGGGACACGTCTGGCCTGCAGGATGGGCGAAACAGCCGATGAATTTCGGGATTGTCTCCCTAGCTCCCGAGGTTCGAGATAGCCCGGCACGATCTGCTGGACTTTCCTAATGTGGGCAATACGGGGAGAAGTGGTGCGGTGCATGTGCAGGTTTTTCTTTTGTTTTCAATGCTGCATCACAGAATATTCAACTCGGCTTGCTCCTCCGATATCATACCAATGGCACGAATTTCCATCACCAGTCGATATAAATCCTTGTCTACATTCAATCCCATACTCCATTTCATACCCTTATCCTCCCGGAGTTTTCCATTGAGTAATACCTCCAGTGGAGATCAACCCCAACTCCCCTCCCGCTCCACGGCATTCGCCATCTCCCCCAACGTCCCAAACCGCCAATCGAATATCGGATCGTCCCGATTCCCCATCGTAGCCCCCGGCCGCTCAATCCACACTGACTTGATCCCTGCCCTCCGCGCCGGCTGATGGTCATGGAACTGGCTCTGCGCCGTCGCCAGGATCCGGCCCGGCTCGATCCCAAAGTCCACAGCAAGGACCTTCTTGATGTACTCGAAATTGCGCGGATCCGGCTTGTAAGACCCGATATCCTGCGCCGTGATGACGGAGTCAAAGGGGAAGGCCTGTAGACTGCCGGCGTTGGACGTGGCGAACGAGGCCCGGTCCACGTTTGACAGGACCACGAGAGTGAATTTCTTAGATAGGCGCTGCAGTGCATCGACCGTGTCCGGGAAGGCGGGCCATGATCCTACCGAGTCACCGAACGAGATACTGTCGGCAGGACTTGGGGCTGGCAGGTCCAGAGACTGGGCGAGAAGTGGGTGGATGGTGGATAGTAGCTGGGAGTACGGCATGTTGGGGGTGAGTCGTTGCTGCTCACGTTCCAGCTCATGGTAGGCAGTGAGTAAGTGCTCGCGTGAGAAGTGTCTGCTGGGGTCCTTTGCGAGGAGTGGCTCGAGGGCGGCGAGAATGCCGCTCTCCCAGTCGATCAGGGTGCCGTATACATCGAAGCAGAGGGCGCGGTAGTGATTGAGTGTAGACATATTGGGCAGTGGGAGCTTCGGACGGATGATGGATTGCGTCTGTGAATTTAGGCTGGGCGTGCGGGGGTTCCTCGCCTGGGCTTGTTTGCTATGGCCAAGGCGTAGATTAGTCGGAGCGAGATGTTATGGGTGACATGAGCTGCTCTGGTGATAGACGAGATGAATATGTCCATCAAGTGGATAGTCTCTCTAATACATCTTCGATTTTGACGTGACAAGATATATGTACTAGATGTACCTGGTTGCCGTCAACTCTACCTTCCATAGAACTAGACGCTGGGGCAAATGTCAGCGAGCATATCATATCGAGGATTGAAACGTTTGATATTAAGTCAAGACGACAGCCTGACCATCTCAACTACACTCAACATCATGCAACTACCAGTACTCAAGAACCTTGGAACAGAAGGAACCACGTTTGTATCATGATGGGACCGAGCAGTACAGAATCCTAGTCCGTCCGGAGCCGCGCTGTTTAAACTTTTTATTTGGTTCTCCTCCGAGATGGTGCCATGACCTTAAAAATCGTTGTATGAATCCGGTATCAATTCCGTTCCAACATACAGATGCGCAAGAACTCCGGCCAACCCGTCCACCTCCGTTTTTCCTATCACGCACCATTCTCATCTCCTCCATCGACGACCCGTTTATGCCTCAATGAGGGCTTGGCGGATCTGGGAGCCACGCTGGCGGGAGGACAGACGAGTCTGGGCGTTGAGGGCGGTCTGGGGACCCTTCTTGACCTCCTCATCGGCTTCGGTGAGGATGAGCTCGATGTGGCAGGGGTTGGTCATGTAAGGGTTGATCTAAACAATCATTAGAATCGAGCGACCGGGGGAAATCCGGGTGGTAAAACGTACACGACCGTGGGCACGGTAAGTGCGGCGGCGGCCCTTGGGAGCCTGGTTAACCTGGATGCGCTTGACAACCAGGTTGCCGGTGTCGAGACCCTTGGTGTCGGCGTTGGCCTCGGCGTTCTTCAGGAGGTCAATGATGAACTCGGCGGACTTGACGGGCCAGCGGGCCTTGCTGACACCGAACTGCTTGCCTGTAGACGGAGATTGTCAGTCGACCAGTTCGAAGAGAACCCCACACAGAATTTTGAGCGGCAACGGTGTCATTCCAAATCGCCCACAAATCCTCCAGATGAGTAATATCATATTCCTCCAGCATATCCTCGCACCGTCGGGGAGGGTGCAATAGTCCCGCCAGTCTCCCTCATCCTCCGCCCTTGACACCGTTGCTTCCACCTCATCTGGCATGCAAAAATTTCGAGGCACTTACCCTGGGCAGTGCGACCGGTGGAACCGGCGTAGCGGCGCATGGGGACGGCCATGGACTTCTTGGTGACGTTCTCGAGGAAGGTCAGAGCCTTCTGCAGCTTCATGCCGTTGACGGCCTGAGCGGTCTCGCGGGTGTTCTTGAAGCTGACACGCAGGTAAGAGCCCCGCGCGCGGGCGCTCTTTGCGGCCGGAATCTCCTGGGCGGCGTAACGGACCTGTGCAGCGAAGAATCGTCAGCAATCATGGTCGTCGTGGATGCAGATCCCGGTTGAGGCGAGTCTCGAGTGTAGATTGCAGATTCATCCGGAATCGACCCAGAACAAGTCTGTGAAGGCAGGCGTCTGCAAGATCGAAGGGCAGGCACATGTAGCACTCACCATCTTGAAGGAGTTGGCGAGGGGAAAACGATGGTCCTCGGTGTCGAGTGGATGTTGTCGCTTTTCGTCGTCGACCGCTGACGCTTGAACACCAAGTTTGGTGCGGTTTTTTCGCTCTTGGCGCGCGGGCCCTAAGCGAGCCCTAACGCTAGCCGTTTCGGTCGCGTGCTTAGATCAGCTGCTGAGTCATCGAACTACCGGGTTCCGTGCATGTCGCCTCAGGCAGAATGAAATTGTCCAAATTGTCCAAGTCTAATCTACTCCTTCTGGTCTATGCCCTCTTCTGCTCGGGGACTTGGGTGATCAACTCGCCCTTTTCCACCGCAGATCGCAGGTTGTCCAACACTAAGATCTCCATCTCTTTTTGTGTCTCGTAGGTCGCCGTGCCAATGTGCGGCAACAACATCACCCGCGGGTTGTTCACCAAGCCGGGCTCAACCTGCGGCTCGGCCTCGTATACATCTAGACCGGCGGAGCGGACCTATGGACTGGTTAGGTACTCTCTCGTTTTGATTTGTAGTTGACACCCACCTTGCCCGAGTCAAGCGCTGCAACCAGCGCCTTCTCATCGATCAGCGCCCCGCGAGCGGTGTTGACAATCACCACACCGTTCTTCATCTTGCCGAATTCCGGGGCACCAATAATGTGCCGTGTGGAGGCATTAAGTGCCAAGTTCAGACTGAGCACGTCCGAATTTGCCAGGAGCTCGTCGAAGGAGACGTAGGTTGCGCCTCCCTCCAGCTCTGCCGGGAGCCGTGATCGATTGTGGTATTGGATCTTCATACCGAATGCCTTTGCGCGCGTTGCCATTTCCTAGATATTGAGTAAGCGGTGGTTTCGATTGCGCCGGGTATGTCACTCACGCGTCCAATGCCACCCATGCCCAAAATACCGAGGACCTTGCCCTGGGGGTCGTTACCCAGGGTCGTCTTTCCTTGCCAGTCGCCTGTGGTCGACCATCAGCTCCTCATCTCCGCCATCATGAATACGTAGCGACTCACCGGCCCGCAGCGCAGCCTGCGGCACATAAGCCTGACGCAGTGCACCGATCATCAGGAAGATGCCCACATCGGCGGTGGCATTGTTAACAGCAACGGGGGTGCTAGAAACGGCAATATTCCTCTTCGAGCAGGTCGTGATGTCGAGATTGTCATACCCGGCTCCGTTGTGACAGATATACCTAACGGACTCCGGCAGCAGAGACAGCAGCTCCGCGTCAAAGTTCCCTGTGAACTATTGCCAGCCTTTAGCGTCGGATTCAACGCGTCTCGATTCTACCAAGCACTCACCTTGTTGGATGCGTTAGATCGGTAGATTGCGACCACGCCGTCATAGTGGCCCGCCTTGCAGTTCTGAATAAACTCCTCCCTCGTACCGCTGGGGAATTCCTACTGAGGGGTCAGCGGATGCTGGTGCGGGGGAGGACGCGAGGGGATTGACCTTCAACGTCAGAATAGAAGAAAGACTCTCCCATTCCTCGCGCGCGTGGGTAATCGCTCCGATCAGAAGCGCAGCTTGAATAGGCATTTTGGCGATTCTGCGCGCAATCAGTACTCGTATGATGTCAGCGGGGGAAACACCGCACCAACCTATAGTGAATGTGTCCGGGTATTTCTGATGGTCAAGGATGAGAAAAGGGAAACGATTGCAAGAGAGAAAAGGTGGAGAGCAGGTCGTGGCCCATTGACCAAGATCTGACCAGCGGAGCTCCGCGATCCCAGCGACCCCCGTGGAGTGGAGAAGCGATAGGCGTGGGCGGGAATATAGATCCCGATGGCTTTCGAGTTCCGACTTGGTGTAAGAATGATAGATTCGGTTGGAGATTCTTGAATGCGCACGACTTCCTCACACTCTCATACTCTGCCTGACAGATGTCTTCTTCTCGACAGGGTGATTGCAATGCAAGATCAAGACGCAACCCCCACGCCGAGTCACCGGCTATTGACAATTGCCCCGTTGGGTTCGATACCCGACCGGAGCAAGTCCGGAGTGGGGGAAGAATGAGGGGAACGAGAGTGTCAGAGGCCGCGCGAGTCCATTTCAACGGTATTCGTTCGCGCAATTCATCATTCTCTGTACAAAGCATTCACCATGGCAGAAACATCTACGACTGCCCTCGTCCTCCATGCCGCCAAAGATCTCCGCGTTGTAAGTCCGCCGCTGTATACTTCCAATCCCCTACTAACTCCCCTCACCAGGAAACGCGCACCATTACAGCGCCCAGCGGAGGCGATGTTCAAGTCGCCATCCAAGCTACCGGTATCTGCGGTTCCGATCTCCATTACTATGGCCACGGTCGCAATGGCGACTTTGTCGTGCGCGAGCCCATGTGTCTGGGCCACGAATCCGCCGGTACCATCACAGCCGTCGGGCCCGACGTGAAGACCCTGAAAGTCGGTGATCGGGTCGCTCTCGAGGTCGGCCTACCCTGCCGGAAATGTGCCTTGTGCCAGCAAGGACGCTACAATATCTGCACCTCCATGCAGTTCCGCAGCAGCGCAAAGGTCTTCCCGCACGTAGACGGCACCTTGATGGAACGTACCAACCACCCAGCCTCCATGTGCCATGCCTTGCCGGACAACGTCTCTCTTGCCGGTGGCGCCCTGGTCGAGCCACTGGCCGTCTGCCTCCACGCGATCCGGCGCTCGCACCCACCCACGAAGGAAGAGGTCGCGCAAGCCCGCGCCGCAGGCGAAGGCACCGCAGCCCTAGTCTTCGGCGCCGGCGCCATCGGCCTCCTCCTCGCCTCGGCGCTCGCCACATCTCAGAATTTCACTTCCATCGTAGTCGCCGACATCGACGCCTCGCGCCTCGAAATCGCCGCCTCCCTCGGCCTCGGCTTCCAAACCGCCCTCATCCCCCGCGGTGACCCCGCCAATCCCCCCACCCAGCAAGGACGCCCCGCACGCCGAGCAGACCGCATACGCCCTGCAAAATGCCCAGCGCGTCGCCGCGATCCTCACCCAAGCCGCTGCTGTCGAGGGCGGCCCCGCCGTGCCGGGCTTCAGCCGCGTGTATGACTGCACCGGCGTCCCCGCCTGCGTGCAGGCCGGGATCTATGCCTCGGCCCCCGGTGGCGTCCTCGTACAGATCGGCATGGGTAACCCCATCCAGACACTTCCCGTCGGCGCGGCAGCTCTACGCGAAGTCGATATCATCGGCGTGTTCCGCTACGACGGATACGCGTACCCGGCGGCCATTGCGCTGCTGGCGAGCGGAAAGATGAAGAGCACCGAGGAGAAGGTCGTTACGCACCGGATCCACTTGGAAGATGGGGAGCGTGCGTTTACGCTTGCTGGTAAGGGCGTCGATGAGAGTGGCCAGCCCGTGGTGAAGGTCATCATTGAGGGACCGAGGGGTGCGGTGAGTGCGAGTCTGTAAGCGTTGCATGGAGTTTTCTGTTTTCTAGGTCATGATGGTTCTTAAATACCCGCGTTGTGAGGACCTTGGGGGAATGTGTGAGAAAAGTGTAGTTTATGATAGATGTATCATGATTGTGGCTTCGTTTTAGTGCATTTCCTGTCCTCGGACTCTTGAATATCCTTTGCAATTTGGCATTGTTGATTTATGAAAATTTGATCTGCTGTATCTATTTGTAAGAATACATTGGTCTTTTATTTCAGTCCACCGGCCAGCAGAAGACTCTGGCCTGTCATATACCCCGTTGTCGCCAACATTGTGACCACGTTCGCGGTCTCTTCTGGCGTCCCAAGACGCTGCAAGGGAATTCCCGCCGCGACCTCAGGGATCGCAGAGGCATTGGGGATCATACCCGTGTCACCGATCATAGCCGGTGCAACGTCATTGACACTAATGTTGAACTCGGCCAGGCGAGTGGATAGATTCTTCATCATCCCGGTGAGACCACCTTTGGAAGCTGCATAGTCTGTTCCAAAATTCAGTAGCTGTGCATACAATTGTCGTGAGGGAACTCACGACATCCATTGATCCCACCACCAGAGGCAGCGATAGAGGACATGAACACAATGCGTCCCCATCGCTGGCTCTTCATGTGCTCAACAACACCCTTGACCAGAATGAAGGACGCCCGGAGATTGATATTAAGTGTGTAATCAAACTCCTCCAGTGTAATGTCCCACACGTTGGGGAATCGCTTGCCATACCCAGCATTGGATACGAGAATGTCCGGCCGTTGGCCATGCTTGGCATCGATCTGCTGAAACATGGCTTCTATTTGATCGGCGGACCCAAAGTCGACTTGGTGGATGGATATCCGGAGCTTGTTCTCGCCGTACTTGGACTGCAGATCGACGACGAGCTCATTCATCGCGCCCAGGTTGGTTGAGTAGGTCAACGCGAGGTGGACACCCTTTTGAGCGAATTGATGGGCGCAAGCGGCGCCGATTCTATCGTAAACTCAACACATTAGCACTCCTCTCTCTAGATTCGAGTATGATAACATGTGTCAAATACAATGGGGTAAAGCCTACCCGCCTGATGCGCCGGTGATGAGCGCAAGCCGACCCCGGATCTCGTTGAATGCTATGATGAAGTGCAAGATGAAATCGAGCTCACGACACAGGCCACACTGGGGCTTTGCCAACAAATACTTTGAGATCCAGAAGGTGGCTGTTGGCCTCGGTTACCCCTCAGGAACTCGGCGTTACCTCCGAGAGGAGCTCCGCCGCCCCGCATCAATTGCCGATCGAGCGGTCTTGGGGTAGCTCGAGATCCACACTAGAACAGAAGATTGCTGCTCATATCTCCTAGCAAAGCAGATGGTTGCCATGATGACCGATCCTGTCCTGATTGATAAGGATCGGCTGTGTTTTGGAATGCATCCAGCCCAAGCAGACCACCAGAGATCTGGTCTCCGGAGACATAATCTCCGACAGCCTCCAAATCGAGCCAGGAAAAGTCATTAGCCGGGCTAAAGTCCATGTATGAATCGGACACTGGGTTTGGCAGAGTGCTTTGCATGAAGTCACTGTTCTGGGGCGCGTCTGCAGATGCGCTCGTCATGGATGGCTTTGTCTTCCATAAAAGTTCGAGGAGGCGGGAATAGCGCGAGCCAATGTCATCAGATCCAGCACTGGCTTGCTTGAGGACTTCTGTGGTTCGAGAAACCAGTCCTTGGACTTTTGCTTCTTCTGATGGAACCATCATTCCAAAAGAGCGGGCCTGTGGATGTGTTATGGGATTGTTTCATAAACCACCGTCAACTGGACTTGCATACCTTGTAGAGGAAAACCGCGGAATAAATACCGTACCTATGAGTTGTCAGCAATGGATAATTTCCTCCAGGAGAATCGCGTACAGATAGAATCGCAATGGCATAAAATGCAGATGTCTCTCTGGATCTACGGAGTCCACAAGAATAGTCAGATAGGCCTTTGCCGCATCAACAGACTCGTAGATGAACCGAGAGTCTTGCATAGAAGCCACATTCTTGAAAGTACTTCTCAACTGGTCTCGATGAGAAGTCCCGTCGGCCTGTGGCTTGACCAGTGACTGAGATATTGCAGCCTGGAATGCAAAAGCGGTCGTGTAGAGGCGCAGGTACTCGTACGATAGTTGCAAGGTAACCCTCATGGGAGCTGAGCCTGCAAAGTATTAGTCCTGGGTTGGGGAATATCATTGCCATCCGAGTCTTACAGTCCAAAGGACCCCATAGGGACTTCCAACGCAGTATAGCAAGACGAAAGTCATCGACGTATTTGACATAGTCCCCCATCAGCATCATCTGATTGCTGGTGCGCATTCCGGAGTACAACACTTCATGCACATTTCCATAAAGCTGTGTGAGATCAAGCATAGCCTGGAAGATCTTGGAATAATCTTCATCGCCCTCATTCGCAGGCTGCAAAGATGGGAAATCTTGGCTGACCAGGCCCGTCATTGGACCCGGACCGCGTGACCAGAAAGCCCGTCCAATGCGGACTGAAATCAACCGATCGGAAACATAGCAGCTCGCCCAAGCAAGACGTCGCCGGGACTCGGACTCTTGGTCCCCGTATGAATCTCCTCGGAAAGAGGTTCGGTCCAATCCGATGAAGTATCCCGAGCGCAAGGCCAGGCCGACGTGCATCCAAGCAGCTCGATCTTCTTCACCACGTCCCACGCGCTCTATGCGTGGTCGCAAACCTTGAGGTTCCCATTCGGCAAGCAATAGCAAAGCCTCGACCGCTTCCACGTCACACTCTGCCCCGGCAGCAATCCCGGAGATTAGCTCGTGCATATACTTGGAGCAGTATTCGTGAATGTCGGGTCGGTCGACCAGATCCTTCGATGCAATGGTCAGGACAGCGGTAAGCAGGTATTTTTCGTTGGTCGCAAAGTCATCGAGAGCCGCACGATCAAAGTACTTCCGAGGTACTAGCGGGAGATATGGGTGAAAGTTATCTGCGTAACGCGCGACCAGCTGCCAGACAGTGGCTGGATCGAGAGATCGGGACTGGACCAACCGGTATGCTCTTATACCGCTATTTAGAGTGCTGAAATCCGACACAACGCCATTGCGCAAGCCGTTGTACGTTGAGAAACCGCCCGGATCTGATTGCGCCAGATCGCCTCGGCCTTCCGAGGTTGTCCCTGCACCATGGGTGGCGATCCCCGTCAAGCATTGCCAGGCATCAGATGGATTGCGCGGGACCGATCCAATCGAGGCGTCGTCGTCCCCTTCAGTCCCCGCAGAAGCCGTCGCCGGGGGGTTAGGGGGAGGAACACCACCGGTCCAGGATATGAAGCCGAAGGCGCTCGTCGCGCCTCGGGACTGGCTGGACTGGCAGTCTCCTCCGAATCCTTGCTGGGGGAGGTATTGATTGCTGGGGTGAAGTTCTTGATCTTATTTTTGCGGATGCGCCGCCCTCCGCGATTGGAGCCCCCGAGGACGCATTCACGCTGCTCGCGAACACAGCGCTGGCACGGCGGCTTGCCCGGGTTCCCATTGCTGTCACTATCGGGGTCAGCAAGAGATTGTCGCTACAGATCTAGGGTGGGCACAACTTACAGGTCACATCGCGACTTGCGCTGACGGCAGTGTAGACACGCTCGAGAGACGCGCTTCCCGATGTGATCAGGCCGAGAGGACGCAGCCGGGGAAGCCATCGTGAGGATTGATGGATTTACAACGACATGATTGCGAAGAGAACAGAACCGGCCGACATTCTCTCCGCAACGACCCCGTTCTTACTCATCGCGGTTGTGGGGAAATTCGCCGTCAACCACGCGATATCAACCTCCGTGGATTCGCTACCAGTTCCGAATATATCCCAATAAAATTAAAATGCATTACGGCAGTCTCCTCGGTATATCTATCCGATCCTCGATACACTGCATCGACATCCCATCCCCCGTCCGCGTCTGCGGCAATCGCCGACGGAAATCAACTCGGCAACGGAACTTGCCCGATACAGGTCTGACCCCGCGCGTGGGGGAGCATGTCCACTTTAAACAGCTTGTCGTCAGGCCTCGTCTTCTGTTTTCTTTTTCGCTGGATGAACGGGATATACTACACACAATGGCCGCCACTATAGCATCGCTGTTCTCCTTAAGCGGCCAGACGGCCCTGATCACGGGCGGCACCCGCGGTATTGGCCAAGCAATGGCTTTTGCCCTGGCGGAGGCTGGCGCAGACATTATTCTGGTGCAGGTGAGTGTACCCACGTGCGAAGAAGCCAGGCATTTAGTAATGGGAGATGTTGTATCCAGCGCGACGCAGCCAACACGGCCACCAAGGATGAAATCGTCAATCGCATTGGGCGCAAGGCGTGGATTCATGTGGCCGAATTATCAGACCGCAAGGCTGTCAAAGACATCATACCTGCATTGGCGGAGCAGGGTCTCAAGCCGAATATCTTGGTGACCTGTGCAGGCATTCAACGGAGACACCCGAGCCACCAGTTCCCCGACGAGGACTGGGACGAGGTGAGTTGATCCAAGACATCCGAATATTGTCCACGGACCACGAACCATGCTAACCGATTAATCCACACAGGTGCTCGAAGTGAACCTCTCGTCGGTCTTTGTGCTGTGCCGGGAGTTCGGCGCGGCGTTGCTAGCCCGCGACGCCTCCGAGTTTCCGACCGGCCGCCGTGGCTCTATTATCAATGTTGCTTCACTCCTGACTTTCCAGGGTGGCTTCACTGTCCCGGCCTATGCGGCCTCCAAGGGTGGGATTGGACAGCTCACCAAGGCACTCTCCAATGAGTGGATTGCCAAGGGGATCAATGTCAACGCCATTGCTCCCGGATACATTGACACCGACATGAATGTGGCACTGATCAATGACACCAACCGCAATGCCGGAATTATGGCTCGGATCCCCGCGGGTCGGTGGGGCAGACCGGAGGACTTTAAGGGGACAGTGGTGTATCTCGCGAGCGCCGCCAGCAGCTATGTTTCAGGCGAGGTTGTGACTGTGGATGGTGGCTGGATGGGCCGGTGATTTAATGTTGCAGATATTAAGGGAATAGTCACTCGGGCGTATATAGAGACGCGTTCGAGAGAAACCGACCATGGAGTATAGAATGTGGACTTATAGAATGTGGACTGCCTTGTATCTCAGGCGTGCATAGTGTCCACTTGGATCGTGCTGATTTGTGCAACTTTCATCCACTTTGCACCCTTTGCAACTCCATCTTCCCTTCTCTTCCTCATTCTTCTTCCTTTTCCTCATCCCAATGTCAACTTGAATCATATCTCTCCTAGCACAGACCATCCACCCCGTCTGCTTTCCAGGAATACCACGGAGATTGCAGTCGAACCGATCGCAGCCTGATCTCTCCTGGGCGTATCGCCGAGAAACCTTGCAGGGATCCAGATGGAACCCCAACACCACTGGACGAATCAGCGCCCACGGTTTAGCGGTGCCTGTAATGCTCAGAAACACCGGCGCCTCCTATCAAGACCAGGAATCGCCCCGATAGGTGCATTCGCATCTGCTCCGCGCACTTTACGACTCGTAGCCTTTCTCCGTAGCCCCTGAGTGCTGGAAGGGGGGTGGACCAGCTTTTTACTTGAATCACACCCTTTCCCTTCTGTAAATTCTGGCGTGGATCGCAAAAGATTCATCGTTGGGGTCGTGATTGGCCGGCGATTTTTTTTTGGTCCCTTGCTGCATTCCTGGGCCTGGACGATGCCAGCGGAGAACAACAAGCACGAGACACTTTGATCAACGAGGAATTTGCAACCTTTCCAGCCCTGCTCCATATAGAGGCGGGGACAACAACCTCCATTCATTTGAGACCGTGATCCAGGCAGACACAACAATGCACCTTTATTGACGATGCGCTCTGCTGGCCTTCCCGATCAGGCTCATATAACATTGAATCAGGCTTCATTACCTGTCTTGCCTGTCTAGACATCACCGGCTCGCCTTCTGCTCGACTCCAATCTCTTTAACCAACACAACAAGCCCCAGTGGAACTTGAATAACCCTGCCATTCCCTACTATCAAGACCGATTTCAACCGACATCCCATCGCGCAGTTCGGGGGCAATTCGATGGCTGCGACCTCCAATCTCGTCGGGCCTCATTATGGACCAAATGTGACTTACATCTATGAGTACTCGCGAGGCCTGGGAGGTGTCGATGTGCCCCGCGATGTGATCATCACCCGCATCATCTACTCCTCCGTCATTATCCTGGCATTTTTGCTGTTCTGTGGCCGGGTCGCCCAGATTAGCCATGCCTATCTCCGTCAGATCACTTCCTCATCTTCCAACAGAAGGCAACAGACCTACTGGAGCGTGGAGGATTCAACATGGTGGGCCATGGTGAAAAAGCACGTCCTATATGCGCCATTAGGGAGGAAGAGACACAATCGGGAGATCCAGCTTTCTTCCGCTGTGGGCATCGGCACGTTGCCCTCGCGATTCCAAACCATCCTAATCACTCTCTATCTCGCCAGCCAGTTGGCATATTGCTTGTACCTGGACTACGGGGTCAATGAGAAAGCGGCGCTCGTGGCTGAGCTCCGTGGACGTTCAGGCACGCTGGCCGTCTTGAACATGGTACCTCTCTTTCTGCTGGCAGGTCGCAATAACCCTCTCATCTGGCTTTTGCATATCAGCTTCGACACCTATAACTTGATTCATCGCTGGTTGGGCCGCATCATTGTACTCGAGGCGATCACGCACACTGCCGCCTGGGCAGTCAATGCATGTGCCGAGGAAAGTCTGGCAGATATGCTTGAGCGGGTGAGAAACACGCCGTTCTTTACCTGGGGACTAGCAGCCACCGTCTCCATGATCTTCCTTCTCCTACATTCACCTTCGCCTATCCGACATGCATTCTATGAAACCTTCCTACACCTCCACCAATTCGCCGCACTCCTCACTTTCCTTGGTGTTTACCTCCATCTTCGCCTGGACAGCCTTCCACAGCAAGCCTGGGCCACAGCCATTGCTGTGATCTGGTTGTTCGACCGCAGCATACGATTACTGCGACTCGCTCATCTCAACCTATCCTTCAAACACGGTACCACCACCATGACCGTGCAGGCCCTCCCCGGCGAGGCATGCCGAGTGGTCTTCCACCTCCCAAAGCGTGTGAACATTAGTCCGGGATGCCACGTCTACGCATATATCCCCAAGGTATCCTGGTGGATGTCACACCCGTTCTCAGTAGCTTGGGTTGCACCTAGCACGCCACGCTCTCTTCATCCCAACCACACGAGCATGCCCCAGAGCCTTTCATCCCTTGAGAAGCAATCTACCTCTCTAGAGCCTTATTTCGAAACTCCTCACAATCCAACGGATGTCACCCTCATCATGAGCGCCCGTCAAGGCATGACCCGCCGCCTGTACAATCTCGCCCGCGCAAGCCCCGACCAAACCCTTCACACACGGGGCTTCATCGAAGGCCCCTACGGCTCCCACCCAGCAAACACATCGAGCTACGGCACAACGGTCCTTTTCTCGGCCGGCGCGGGAATAACCCACCACCTCCTCTACACCCGCGACCTCGTCCTCCGCGCCTCCACCGCAACCGCCGCAACCCGCCGCGTGTACCTGGTCTGGTCCGTCCGCTCCACGGACCATCTCAGCTGGGTCAGTCAGTACATGGATGAGATCCTGCGTCTCCCAGACCGCCGCAACATTCTCGTCGTGAAACTATTCATCTCCAAACCGCGCCGCGCAGCGGACATCATCAGCCCGTCATCCACCGTGCAGATGTTCTCCGGTCGATGCCGACCCGATGTCATTCTCGACGAGATCCTGCCGCAACGAGTCGGAGCCACCCTTGTCTCCGTTTGTGGGCCCGGCGCCTTTGCCGATGAAGTGCGTTCTGCGGCGAGAGGGCGGATCGGGAAAGGGGCAGTCGTTGATTTTGTCGAGGAGGCTTTTACGTGGTAGACTTTATTCTTTACATTCTCTTCTCCTATTTCGTTTAGCATATTTGGCGATTGTTGGCCCTTTTTCATTTTTAATGTCTATATCTCCAATGATGCTGTGGTATTTACCTCACTTCACTTCTTCACCCTCAGCTTCTCTTTCTCTTTTCCTCAATTGCGCTATGTAAATTACTTTGCATTTGCTGAGACTAGGTTACGTTCTATAAGATCAAAAGTTGTTTCGACTCTGGAAATTGCATTTTTTTGGAGTGAGATTCCATTCTAGCTATTATTCTCCTATTCAGCAAGTTGTCTAGGAGTAGAGGATGTATAATCAAGCCTGTGACACCCAGCGAAAACCATGCAAAGCTCGAAACCAAAAACGGACAAAACACATATTGCTGATATCAATGCAAGATATGGGACAAGGTATAATAATTATGAACAATTTTAGAGCCGAAGCGGAAAAGAAGTGAGACCAAGACTAGACATAAGTCTAGGCAGTCTTGGACTTGCTCCGGCTTCCCTTGGGGACACGGGCGAGCCAGTAGATGAAAACAGCCAGGAAGATATTCACCACAATGAAGACCCACATCAAGCCGAAGTTGCGCCACGCATCCTTGTAGTAACTCTCCACACCCTTGAGGTAAGTATCGGTGGAAGAGATGCTGCAGAAGGAGCACGAGTCGGTGGCGTTGGGGTTCTGGAGTGTTCCGCCGGCGCCGTCCATGTACGGCTTCATGTACTCGTAACAGGTTTGATTGGCCGGTGGGATGATGTTGAGATACTCGACAGGTTCGCAGACGACGGTTGTGCCTGAAATTCCCGTGGATAACATACCCGAGACGAGATATGTGAACGGGGAGACGCGGTACATGAAGATCCAGAAGCCGGGCATCTTTTCCGGGGTGGCAAGGACACCGCAGAAAATCAGACAGAGGGAGAACAGCAAATTGGCGAGGTTACCGCCTGTCTCCGCAAGCTCGATGCCGGCAATCATCATGTGGGCGAAGGTGGAGGTGAAGAGGAGGAAGGCCCAAATGAGGAGGAACATCAGGGCGCCGCGCTCGTGCACAGCGTCGGTCGGTTCGGCGTTGCGATACAGACCAATCGGGTAATACCAGCAGACGAAGATGAAGACAGCCATAAGCGTGTTCCAAGGCAGTTCAACCAGGATGTTGGCGGTCATGAAGGCAGGCCAAGAGTAAGTCTTGGAAGGACGCTCGCGAACCTCGTACAGCGAACGCTGGGTGCAGAAATGAGGCATGATTTGTTGGACCAGGTTACCGAAGATGGTCATCAGCATGAAAATACTGAACATCTGGTTCTGGAGACCCTGGATACTGTTATGGGCGTGGAAGAAAGAGAATCCAATGTAGAGTGCGGTGAGAATCGACAAAGCAGCCTTGGAATAGATGTAGACGGGAGTACGCCAGTACTGGCTGAAAATACGGACCAGACATTCGTAAAGTTGCATGGAGAACGGTGCCGCGAATTCTTTGTAGTTGGCCGGATTTTTGCTGGACTCCTCCACGGGTTTCTGCGAGAGTGTCTCTTTCAGTTCAGCCAGGTGGTTCAATACTCCTTGTCGCTCAGGGCTCTCTCGCCAGACGGTAGGCCAGTCGATATCACTGTGAGATCCAGGGGCGGCCCCAATAACTTCCAGCATCCATTCAGCCGGGTTTGCATCAGCGGGTAGCTTAGATGCGCCATTCTTCTCAAAGTAGTTGGAAAGCGTAGACGATTTCTCGCCGATATCACCAAAGTAGACCGTCTTACCACCCTTGGCAAGGAAGAGCAGACGATCAAAGCGCTGGAACAGCATAGCCGAGGGCTGGTGAATAGTACAGAGAATGGCCTGACCGTGCTTGGTGAGAGTGTCAATAAGATCCAGAATCGACCAAGAAGTCTGACTGTCCAGACCGGAAGTCGGCTCATCCAGGAACAGAAGCAATTGGGGCTTAGCGGCAAGCTCGACACCAATGGTAAGACGCTTGCGCTGCTCAACGTTGAGACCTTCACCGGGAACACCAACAATGGCATCGGCATAAGCTTCCATTCCCAGAAGCTTGATAACCTCTTCAACATAGTCCAGTTTCTCCTGGCGGGGGACATGGGATGGCTGGCGGAGTATGGCAGAGAAGCGGAGTGCCTCGCGGACAGTGGTAGTATAGAGATGGAGATCCTGCTGCTGGACGTAGCCAGTCTTGCGCTGGAAGGACTGATCACGCTGGCGGCCATCAACGAGCATCTCACCGGAGACAACACCCATAGTGACACGCGTTGCAAGGACATCAAGCAGAGTAGTTTTACCAGCACCAGAAACACCCTAGAGGTAACTGTTAGCAAATCGTATAATTTGATGACGCTTCGATTGACTTACCATTAGAGCAGTGCAAGTACCGGGCTTGACCCAACCGTCCACGTGGTCTAGAATGCGGCGTTCCTCGTTCTTGATCTTGATATCGTAGCACACATCTTGCCAGTGGAAGACGGCAGTCTGTCTCTGGATACCAGCGGTGACCTCGGGATTCTCCTCAGTCTTGGCGGCAGGGCCCACAGAGTTGCTTTGTTCCACATCATCCTCGGACTCGGTGTGCTTGGGGGCATGGCCCCGGCGGAAGAGCAAAACTTCGCCCTTTGACTTGGACTCAGAGATGTACTCGGTTCCAATGAGGTAGGTAGCCATGAAGAAGAACATGAAAGCGAACATGATACCCAAGTTGCGCCACTTGTGACTGTTGTAGTACTGGAAATTGGCATGGAGATAATCATCACCGTTGACTTGATCACTCCCAATGCGGGCGCCCGTGACGGAACAAATCTTGTTCGCCAAAGGCATTGAGTCGTACCTCGGGATAAAAGATTCCTTCAGGCACGTGAAATTACGACCGTGAAACTCGTTGACCATAAGCGATTCAAAGCCATATCCAATGGGATCAAGGTAGTTCATCCATCGGGACCAGCCAAGCATGTTGCGCGGCGGAATCGTGAAGCCAGTATAGATGACCAGACCCAGGATCAAGATCGCAGCAGGTACCAGAGCCTGCGAAAGAGTTCGCGAGGATGCGGCGATGGTGCGGAAAAGCATCGACATGGTCAGGGTGGTCACGAAGGAGAACAGGAGGAAGGTGAAGAAAGCACTCGGGGTACGACGCAAATGTGTCATGAAATAGAGAGTCACGTTGAATGTCACGGCGTTGAGGCATTTGTAAGGCATATCGCAAAGCATCGATGCCACAGCCTCTGTGAACGGATGGTACATAGCGTAGCGAGCTTGTTTTTCAACAATCGGACGTTGGGCATATAAAGTCAAAATCTAGACATTGTATCAGTTATGCAACATTCCATCGAACAACTTTGAACGTGCTCACCTCGAGGGCACTGGAAAAGGCATTAAGGAGGACAGCGAAGAAGAGAAGAGCACCACGAGAGTAGAAACTATCCGTATTCGGTTGAAGGTCGTAGAAGACAGAGCCAATGATCAAGGCCATGATGAAGTTTCCAATTAGCTGGGATAGGGTCAAACTGGCATCGCCCTTCAAGCGCTGGAAGCCGCGGACCATGCAAAGGTTGATCTGCTCCATGACGGACATTGTGTAAGGGGATCGAACACGCCTGTGACACAAGGTAAGCTTATCTTCAAACTTTAAATGAAGGTTGAGTTCCTTACTGGCCCTGGGACTGCATCGCCCGACGAGAATCAATAAACTTTTGCAGGGACTCCCCTCCGAGAGGATAAGTCTGGTCATACTCCTCGATCTCTTTCATCAGCTTCCGGTACTCCTTGCTGTTCTTCCAAGTGGCGGCGAATTCGTCAGGAGTACGGGGAACCAGGTGTTCATAGCCCTTCTTCACGATACGTTCCGAGGGACTAGTCAGGGAAGTCAAGAAGTCGGCGGTTGTTTGACGTTCCGGGCAATCAAATCCCATTGTCGTGAAAAACTCCTTGGCCTCGTCGGTCCGACCGAAATAAATCTGTCGGCCCTCGTACAGGACGGTCACCTTGTCGAAGACCTATATCATTGGTTTAGTATCCTTGGCCATGATATAGCGAGGAGAATGGAAAGGTAGAACGCCTTACATCGTAGGCACTCTGGGAGGCCTGGTAGATAGCGACCGCACAAGTGGTACCGGAATACTTGGCCATCAAGTTCAGGGTCTTACAAAACTCCAAGGCATTGGCACTGTCCAAACCACGGGTACTGTTGTCCCAGCATTGCAGAGGGCTCCCACACAGAGCAGCTTCGGCAATACTGACACGCTTGCGCTCACCACCCGAGACACCGCGAACGAAATCGTTACCCACGCGCGTGTTGATGGTGTGCGACAGGCCGAGCATAGCCATCACGACATCCCGCATGTGCTCGGCATACTGGTCGCGCGAAACGCCCGGTAACCGGTTGCGAGGCGCGCGAGACAAAGCCGCAAATTTCAAGGTATCAGCCACGGTCAACTGCGGGAAGTGAACGTCGGTCTCGGCGGTATAGATGGCCTCGCCCCGGAACTGGTGGGTCATCTGCTTGTCGGAAATACCCTGGTAGTTCATGTGAGTGTCCTTGGCCTTGTGAATACCGTTCATCTCGCCCGCCAATGTCTTGAGAAAGGTCGAGCATCCACTGCCGGGACGGCCCAGCACGACCAACATCTCGCCGCTTTTCACAAGACCATCAAAATCGCGCAGGATCTGGATCTTTTGCTTGCCCGAGCCAACCATTGAGCGGAAAAGACCACCGATCTGAAGAACGGAGTTAAACACATCCTTCTGGTAATCCGTGGGGCTACCGAATCCATGCACGCTGAGGTTCCGGAAGGAAACGCCGGCCTGGCGCTGAGGGTATCGTTCGGGGTCGCGCGAAGTAATGGCGAGGAGATTCTTCATCCAATTGCGGGCCTTGAAATTCGGACTGTGAGGGTTGAGGGTCGAGTCCTCCTTGGATTCGACAAAGGTATTTTCGGCGCCGCTGGTCGACCACCGCGTCGATTCGCGCGTTAAATGTTGGGCGAGGCGAGTCACCTCGGTCTCGACCACTTCGTCGTCGTTGGCATTGGCGTTCTTTTCGGTGGCGGTATCGGAGGTGCTGACGCTGCTGGCGGGATCATGACGATGCATCTCCCGAACGACAGCTTGGTCACCCTCGGTGACATTGGGGTTGATGGTCCCCAGAAGAGACATTTTGGGCTCCTTGAGGAAATGCGACGGTTTCTCAAAGGCTTTACGCCCGATGTTTAAAGAAAGAAAAAAAAATTCAAATTAGGAAATCACCATCGGGGTAGTAGAGCGATGGTGGAGTATTTTAGGAACGGGGACTCCAGAGGGGGAGGATTAGGGTATAAAAAAGATTAGGTGTATCCGAGTCCAAAGGAAATGAGAAGACAAAAAAGTCAAACGGAGTGACAGGGGTCCAGCGGTCGCTAACAATAAATACAGGAGACTGAAAAAGTCGGCGAGTCATCGCGCAGCCGAAAATCAGGAGCCGGGATCACATCGAGTATTTGGTCCGAGAGCACGGAGGAGCCGGCGATAAGGCAGCCGGGAGTGGAGTTGCCATCGTCCAGACCTTATTATTCTATGGATATGCATGGAATAAGTGTTGGGGGAATCCACCCGAATCCACCGCCAAGCGATGGCCATTATACGCATCTGGCTTAGTGGCAGTTGTGCATGACTATGTACGCGACGTATACAGAATCTGAATACGGAGTACATCCACGTTGAAAACCCCCCGACACACGTGCGCACGGGGGAAAAGTGGGCCGGGACTGATTCCATCCGAGTTCCTTGCCCACGCGGAGAAAGGACACTTGCGCGGCCCGTGACTCTCGGATCCCGGACATGGCCCTTCCGGGGCTGACTCATTCGGACGAACCACTCAACACCAACAATGGAGTATATGTACCAACAACTCGGGAGTGATCAGTCTTTCTGACGTGAGCTGCGACCCTCCAGGTGTTGGCCTACATCCGGGCCCGAACTCCTGCAGGATAAGCCCCTTCCTTGAAGAATCTCTAGGGTTATTGGCTACGACTGGCGGTGTGTTCAATTCAACCACATTGTGCGTGTAGGTACAGCATCTGTTGGAACTCTAAAAATCACGATTCGTCATGCTCCTCATGCTCCTCATGCTCCTCGTCTTCCTCGTCTTCCTCATTTTCGATGGGTTCGACCAGGAGGTTCCCACCCCGGCCAATTTTCTCCCGGATACTCCCGCCCTCTTCCACCGCATAGACCGCGCGCGGCATCGGTGAGACCAGGCGGAAGCCATAGTGGTGTTCAAATCCTTCGGGCTCGGTAACATCCGTTGGGCGCCCCGCATCTTGTAGAGCCTCATAGCACTCTACCACCGCGTAGAGCTCTTCGATATCGGCCTCGGGGGCAAACCGGCGCATGATTCGCTCGCCGGAGGGCAACCGAACGCTGATACGCACGACATCTTTGACCTCGGCCCCCGGCTCTGCGCCAATGGATTGCACCCGCCAAAGTTTCCACTGAGCAAGGTCCCGTTCTCTTTTTTCCTCCGCTGCTTGGCGCTCCGCGGCCTCCTGCTCCTCCCGCACTCGAGCCGCTTCCGCTTCCCGTCGCTGACGTGCCCGCTCGCGGTCAATGGCAAGCGACCGCTCGTAGGCCGAGTCTTGCTCTTGGCGCAAGCTGCGCGACGCTTGCTGTTCAGCGCGGGTCGAGCGGATGCCCTCCAGCGGGGCCTGGTTCGAGGTGATGGCAGTCCGTAGTCGGTTCACAAATTCTGCAGGCGGATTCGGCCCCGCGATTCGGCCGACGACGGACATGGCGGTGGAGGACACACTCGGGGTGTGAACGATCACTGCAGCAAAGGGGAACTTGGTACAACGCAAGGAATTGGCCACCTGGTATGCCTCTGAGTCCCGAACGTTGCCTCCCCATATCAACATATTATTCTGAGGGTCATTGATAAACTCCACGACTTCGGGCGCCAGCAGAGTCTCCTGGACCCAGCTGCTCGTGTCGTCGTGCTCCGGTGCTAGCAATACAACCAGTAGGAACTTCAAGTCGCCGTGGGCCTTCTCCAACGCCATGTTGTACCCGTTCTCCAGGAACGGAAGTGAGTGCGATCCATGCTCCTCCTCGAACTCGCGGATAAAACGAGCAGCGGTATCCTTGGGGCCCAGCGATCGGCGACCGGTGGTGTTTCGTCGGGCTCCCTGAAATGCGGAATTGGCGGTCGCGTTGAACAGCCGTGGTAGAAATGGAAACAATGTCCCAAAAAGACGGAATGAGCTGCACAGCAGTCGGTAAACCAGATTAAATGGTGTGAATAGCAGGGCGATAATCAAGGAAGGGCGATAGACGGGTTGGTCTTCGGGTTGGGTATCGACTCGGGAAGCTAGATCCGCGGCACGAGCCGTCGGTAACAGTTGGTCGGTGAGGTCGTCAGTCATCAGGTTCTGGGTACGACGGTTCGGCCGCGGAGGAGACTGCGGAAGAGCGGCGCGGGCTTCTTCCACGGGGTCTGGCCCCTCGCCGTCAAAAAATTTGGAGATGGCAATCTATGCGGGGAGGTCAGTAGCTGGCTCGGCCGTCTGGGGAAACACCTACCTGCACATTCCATTGCGACCGACGCAGGAGGGGTATCGCTTCTGCAAGTTCTTGGCCTGTCACCGCGGTGTAGGTCTCGAGTGCCGATCTCTCGCCATCCGAGAGCTGGTCCAAATCAACGTCCGAGGTGGACATGGTGGTTGACAGGTGGTAGCTTGGGAAGCCGCCGGGATCTGTTGGACGAATGAGGGCACGATCGTCCCCACCGCCTTCCTCTGTTGAATGACGAGCTTGAAATGTACAATCCCAAGAAGTGGAGAGGGAAGGGGTGAGGAATAGAGAACTTCGGTATTCTAGCCGGCAATTTAAAAATAATGGATATACTACTGAAACCGAGCTGTCACGTTGGCCATTACCTAGCTGTGGTCCTACATGGTTACATCATGGGTTCAAGATAAGATTAGGTACCTGTCCTGAGCGCGCTGAGGGGTTGAGTTGAGTTATGTGCCTGTATAAGGAGAATGACTGCTCACAGCATTGATGTCGATCTTTGGATATCTTGAATTGGTTCGGTAGAAGGTTGGTGAGAGTCCTTATTTGGCTTAGTTGATTAGGCTACTGGGAGTGGTGATATATATACCCCAATCAGGTGATGAGTTTCCAGGAACACTGACTCCCGGTTGACCTCGGGACATTGCATGTAATCCCCTCCTCAACACAATTTCAGACGACTCTCCCCATCGGAACCCAGATCAAACCCCACACCTCCAGCGCCGTCGTGTGAACCTCGCATACATCGCATACTTCTGATTCGATCAGCCTGACCGCCTGGTCCGTGCGCGATCCCCCTTCGCTCCAGTCGCCCCGCGTCCTCCTGCTCATCGGTTCTATCGCTTCCCGTCTCATTCTGGTGGGAGGAGCCACATAGGGGCCCTGTATTATTATACGTGTGGCGTGTGCCCTCGTTATTCTTATCACCCTCGACTCCCCTCCATTGATCCGGTTCCTTGTCGATCGCTGAACGCGCGGACTATCAGCTTGAAGGCCATCGGATTGTAGGGCATGTGGCCCCGTCTCCATTTACCCAGCCGCCTCGTCCCAATTTCCGGTTCAATGGGGATCCCACTGCGCTGACCCGTCTCATTCTGTCGGTTACCACCGTCTCGCCATGGCCTCCTCCGCCAAACCTCCCCTCGATGACGCTCGTCGTACGACGGGGTCGCCCAAGATGAAGTCACGAGGTGAGTGCGCCGAAGATAGCCCCGGAGACAATCTGTCGTCTGTGGAAGGTCGGGATGGGTCTGTCGGAGCTGTGCGCCTCGGTTGGGAGGAGTCGCGCTCACGGGGATTTGGAACAGAGAACGCGAAAGAGACATTATGCCGCAATGTCACCATATATGGCCGCTGTCGCTATGAAGACAAGGGTAATGCTCATTCCTGCGATGGGCGGAATCTCAGATCTGACCGAGTGTTGCTGGACTAGGATGCGCTTTTAATCACGATCCCCATAAGCTGAATGCCGCAAACCAGTCGGAGAGGTAAATTGCCCGTGGAGAAGCGAATGTGAACCAGTATTGATGGAGATCAGCAACAGAAAGCGATTCAATGTGGACTCACCGAGCTTCACCCCATCTCTACTTTCTGGTAATGGCGCATCGGCCCCGAAGAAGTCCACCACTATCTCCCCGAAGGCTGCGAATGCAGCCCCGTTTCAACCCAGAACATCATCATCGCGTATGGCATCTCCCACTCCTCAGGGGTGGCCTGCACTGACCGATCAAGGCTCCAACACGAGCACCCCCGCTGGACGACAAGAAGTGGCCACGCCTGACTGGACAACAGTGGCCGAGGTGCAAGAATTTGTGCCGCAGGGATTCGATGGATCTCACGTGGTGAGTGCCAGTCGCGCCTTCCGCAGCAGTGGGATCTTCTCTTTGATTGCGCCTCACTTCCTTGCCGGCTTGCCAATGTAATGCGCATCACAATGCCGGGCATCATGCATCCTCGTTCTACTCGGAGCTTGAGTGCCCTGGCAGATGACTTCGATCCGGCAGCCGAGCGATGCAGAGAAAGATACCGCAGCTTGAGTGTTGGAATCTATCCCGCTAACTCCTTCTTCCAGACATCTCTTCAGGGTAATGGCAACGGAGCCATCGCTGCCTCTGCTGCGTTCGATCCATTCGTGACGGCCTCGACCCCACTATCTGCGGCTGGTGCCGTTGGGCCCGTCTCCGCCAACCCCTACTCCCATGATGCTGCTACCGCGGCACTAGGCGGAGCATTCTTCGCCAACCAGACAGGGTTCCAGCAGCCGGTAAGCGTGACTTCATCCTGCATGAATGCTCAACCCGACTAACATAATGTAGGTGCAATATCACCTCTACGCGCCTATCGGTCCACACAACCAAAACACTCTTGGTTACCAGCGAAACGTCCACGACCTATTCCTCCCCAATGACTTCCGCGAGGAACTGCAAAAGAAAGCTGCAGCTACCCTTCAAACCCTCCCCAGTATGTTGACTTGCAACCCAAACAGATGTGTTTTATCATGAAGCTGATCGATCTTTTAGATACACAACTGCCCGCGCAAGTCGACTACTTCCACTCTCTGGTCCCATTGGACCTTAGCCACCAGAAGAATGCCGCAATCTTCAGCTACCCTAGTTGGGTTTATAAAGCACAATCAAGCAAAGATGGGAACTTTTACGCTCTGCGGAGACTTGAGGGTAAGAAACCCTGCCGTATCATTTTCATGACAGGCCAGCTGATGAAACGGCAGGATTCCGTCTGACCAATGAAAAAGCCATTCGGTCCGTCCAGGCCTGGAAACGGGTCTGCAATGGAAGTGTGGTGACCGTTCATGATGCTTTTACCAGCCGAAGCTTCCAGGACAGTTCGCTTATTTTCGTGACTGACTATCACCCCCTCTCCAAAACACTTGCAGAGCAACATCTCGGCGCTGGAAACCGGTTTCCCGGTCGGCATAACACCCACATCCCTGAGCAGGTTCTCTGGGGCTACATGACTCAAATCGCAAATGCATTGAAAGCGATCCACAGCAACGGCCTTGCAGCAATGGTGCTGGAGCCCAGTAAAATCCTACTCACAGGCAAGAATCGAGTGCGCTTGAATGCCTGTGCGGTCTTGGATGTTGTCCAGTTCGACACTCAACGGTCCCTTGCCGACCTTCAAAGGCAGGACCTTGTCAACTTTGGGCAGTTGATCGTCACCTTGGGTGCCAACTCACCCAACGTGATGCACAACCCAACCAAGGCAATGGAGCACTTCACTCGGGCATACAGCCCCCAGCTGAAGACTTCGGTCTTTTGGTTGCTAAACGGGCTTCAGAAGGACACCGATCGGACGATCGACATCTTCATCACCGGCATCTCTTCCCAGTTGATGTCGACGTTTGACTCGGCGCTTCACCTCGACGATCAACTCACCTCGGACCTCAGCCGGGAGCTTGAGAATGGGCGCCTGGTCCGCCTGATGACCAAGTTGAACCTTATCAACGAGCGACCCGAATACGAACATGACCGCCAATGGTCGGAAAATGGGGAGCGATATTTCCTGAAGATCTTCCGAGACTATGTCTTCCACCAAGTCGATGCACAGGGTGATCCGATGGTTGATCTTGGGCATATCCTGACGTGCCTGAACAAGCTCGACGCAGGGTCTGATGAGAAGATTACCCTGGTGAGTCGCGATGAGCAGAATTGTTTCATCGTCAGTTATAAGGAGATCAAGAAAGCCCTCGAGTCGTCCTTCCAGGCGTTGATGAAGCCACGAAGGATGCCCTAAGGGGATCGCAGACTCTGTTCTTCCCACCGTGTCTGAGGTATACCGCTACGATTATGATAGTTCTTGGGATTCTTTCTTTTGCTTGCCCATCCTCCGACGTGTACACGGACCGGCACAGACACACCTTTGGCTTGGGCGACAAGGAACTCGTCACTTTGATTTTTCTTTTGCTCGAGCACGAGGCTGCCATGTTAGCACATGCTATGGGAAACACAGATAAAGAATGAAAGAAATCAATACCATCTCTTCCGGGTAGCATTCCCTATAGTTCCATCCGGGTCTTCGGTCTACAAACGCCCAACCACTCCCGCAATTCCTCCACTGTCATCTCCCCACCTGAATACTCAACATGACCTTGACTACTCGCCTGCAGCTTCATCGGTGGTACCAGCACACGGTCCAGGACATGTACGACCCCATCACTCGCCAACCAATCCAACTCCCGCACCCGATGAAATCCATTAATGCGAAGCACCGTGTCAGCTCTCCGTCTCGAAATATCCACATTCATCTTCTGCCCCCGCAGCAGCGTTGGCAGCTCCACATGCACCGAGAGCGGCTCTCCATCCGCCGCGAATTCCTGTACCCCGCCATGCGCATCGTACAGCGTATCTGAGAACAGCGTCATGTTCACGACGAGATGGTACTGCACCAGGACGCGCAGGCACTGTTCGCCCTCCGGCGAGAACAGGTACGCATTTGCCTCCTCTCCGAGTCGGTCGAAGGCAGCGTTCGTCAGCGCAAAGGTGGTCCCCCCGAGCCTGGTTTCCGCATGGAGGGATCCATTCAGCGCTGTGACCGAGAGCGCGAGAGCGAATGCGCTGAATGTGGATGGGAGCCGGTTGAGAATGGTGCTTGTCGTCGGGGGTGGGACTAGGACGTGGTTGATTTGCTGTAGGACGCCGTTGCTCGCGATCTGGCTGGGTTAGGATTGGGGCTTGGCTTGGCTTGGATGGTCTGTTGCTGGACACTTGCTATATCGTTGTCTTCTTGGATCACTCTGCTGACTTCGTTGAGGCATACTTCGTCTTCGTCGACGGTGACCGTGAGACGCTGAGCCCGGTGGCCCTGTCCGGTTTGGTTGAGCTCGGTTGCGAGGGTTTCCTGGTGTTTGAGGAGTGCATTGGGGAATGCGCCGTGCACGATGTGATAGGATAAGATATCGGACCAGGATGATGGGACAGGGTTGTCTTCCAGGAACCCATCGAGAGCGCGGTCTGTCGGCGCAAAGAAGGTATAGTTACCACCAGTGCTGTTGAGCAGGTCGACCAGCCTTTTCTCGTGGCTCAGAAGCTCGACGATGCGGACTGTTTCTGTGTTCTGACTGATGGTCTGCCAGAGAGTGTTGTTTGTTGCCGGGCAGATGTGTGGTGGACAAGGCTTAGAGAAATCTGGAGCTGGTCCTTTACCTTTGGGATTTTCATCTTCATCCTCGTGGCGAAGCTTCACCTCCCGTTGGATGTGAGCGAGCCGGTCAACGCTGGCGAGGAGGTTGAGCAGGCTTGAGGCCAAACCAGAGATAGGGCTATGGCCCTTTCTGATCAATACAATGTCCCACCACGACTGGAATTTAACATGCTCAGCCTGAATTCCGGGATAGTTGGATCCATCCGCGATACAAAAAGTCCTCGGCCAGGGCCTCCTGGTCCGGGATGACCAGCGCCGAGCACAGGCGGACGGTTACCAAAAGCACGGGAATCAAAAGCCGCATGGTCAGGAGCACAGAGAAAGAAGGTAGGAAGCGGTGGAGCTCCGACGTCCAAGAAATAGAGCAGCAGCTGAGACTCGACGTCTTACGCCCTTCTTGATTCGTCGGACTGAACAAGTCGCACTCTCAATCCTGTCCGACAGCAGAGGGAATACAAGGAATCACAGCGACAACGATGGTTCGATACTCGGCTGAATCAGCCCGGTGCTACAATGCACAGCTCAGGCCCATGGCAATCATGACAGCGCCCAGGATGTTGATCGGGTCCAATCCAGGACGGTAGAGGTGGTGAGGTGTTTGGGTGATTGTACCGCGACACGATGAGTCGTGCTAGAATAGAATGGATAGTTTTGTGCATACTCTGCAATATTGAAGTGAAAGTAACAAGATCGAGGCCCAGCCTGATCCGTTCCATGCAGTCATTTCATAGATGTCCCCCTTAGTCTAGATCCGGCACCGGTAATCCATTCACGATCTTGACCTTCCGACCTAGTTTATCCAACGCGATCTTGGAATTCCTCGCACGGAGCTCACTCGTCTCAGCCTCGGACACAAGCACAAAGTCATACGTCAACAAAGCATGGCCCTCGGGAACATGATACTTCTGCGCAATCTCCGGCCCCGCCTTGCCGATATCAACGACCAGAGAATCCTTGACGCCAAAGACCGCGTCGGATGTTTCATAGGGATCGTTACGGAGGTATAAAGCGCTAAAAGGGTCAGTATCTCTCCAAGAAAACCGAAAGCTCGAGAGCACATACGTCACCAAATGATCGTAGCCCTCCTTCTCAAACATGAAATGCATATGCGACGGCCGGAACGGATGTCGCCGCATCTTCTTCAACAGCTTCCCCACCGGCCCATCGTGCGGGATAGGATACGGCACGGGCGTAATGGCATGGAACCAAAACATGCCCTCCGCATCCGAGCGCATGATGCACCGCCCATCCGGCTCCCGACGATCCGCACGCTGCACGTCGTACCGGCCCGTCGAGTCCGTCTCCCAGATATCAATCTTGACGTCCTCGATCGGGCGGCCCTGTAGATCGCGCAGCGAACACACCACCAGCAGCGGCTCGCCCTCCGGATCGTGCGACATGGCCTCGCCGGCGCGCATCTCCTCGGCGTCGTGCGTGTGGAAGGGACCCAGCACGGTCCCCTCGGTCGAACTCGCGGGCTTGGGGTGATCGATCGAGTCGACGAGGATCGAGAGCCCCAGCACGTCCGACAACAGGATGTATTCCTGGCGCACCTCGGTGCAGATCTGGCCGACTTCGGTCAGGAAACGGAGACCGGTCATCCATTCATCGCTGCTGAGCCGGGTTTCGCGGGCAAAATCGTGGAGGTGTGTGACGAGTCGCTCGAGGATGTATTTCAAGCGCTCGTCTTCGCAGAGTGAGTTGATGGCGTGGACATTTTCGGTGATGTTGTCCACCGTCAGGTCTTTCATCGGGGGGATCTTGACTTGGGAGGGGTCCATGGTGGGGACGTGGGAGGTGGAAGAGGATCCAGGCTTTGATTTATACTTGGACCTCTCATGGGTGGGAATTTGTGGGGGGACGCGCAGCTGGAGCTGTGCAGCTCGCCGAGTCGGTTTGGAATCGTCCACTCAGCACGGCGTGATTACGACGGCTGCGTCTTCCCCGGTATGTCCGAGATCAATCGGGTCCACATCCATGTCTGGAGTCCAAGTCTACAGCAAATAATGGCGTGGAGGGAAGAAACTATATCCCCTCCCCTCATTCCCCGCGTTGGTCAGCATGCGATAAGCCGGTGGGGCCGATGGAGATCCCGGATTTACAGTGAAGACTCAATCAAGAAGATGCTTTCAGCGAAAGATGATAACAACCCAAGCTCGGATATAGAATATGACAACGCTCAAAAGACCCACCACACACAGTCCGGATTTCGCCAGCGCTCGCAGATATCAAGTAGACTATACAAAACAAAGGAACCGGGCTTATGCGTGCACCATTCGTCGCTCCCGGTCTCGATCTGTGTCGCGGTCACTGGAATTCTCTCGGGGCCGCTCCGCGCCGCGCTCTTTCTGCTCCACCGCCGCGGCGACACGCGCATGGTGGTCGACCGTGTCGAGGATGGCTTGCATCAGCCGCTGGTTGGCATCCGGGTCATCATCCTCCGCTGGGCGTCGGGGAAGAGGCAGCCCGTGTGGTAGACCGCGGCCTTCGGTCTCGCTCACGGCTCTTCGCGGGGAACTTTCCCGGGCCGGAAACCCCGTGGATCCTCCCGAGCCCGGGCCGATGTGAGGTGCCCCCGGGGCGGACTCGCGACGACTATGCTGGGGCGCGGGAAGATCTCGCGGGGCGTATCGGGAACGCTGGGGAGAGACGAAGCTGGCGGGTTGCGCGGGATGCCGAGAGGACACCGGAGGGCGCTCGCGCTCGTCTTCGAGACGGCCACGGGGCGGCAGAGGCCACACGGCCCGGATCTCCTCCTCCTTGACGTCCCGCCAAGAGCACTTGGCGTGCTTCTTGGTGCAGCCCGCGCAGGCCGTCAAGTTCTTCAGACAGTCCATATGAAGACGGCGACAGCGGTCACACGGAGGCATCACACGCTCGCCGCGGGGAAGCTCGTCCATCCGGGCGACCATCTCCAGCTTGAACGGACCCCCGTCGTCTTTTTCCTGGGAGGTCGACTTGGGAGGGGGCAACAGCGAGGACGGCGTGCCGGGAATCGCCACCGGGGTGGTGTTAGAGTTACTGTAATTACTATATTCAGCTGGATCCGATCCCCGGGGCCGAGCCCGAGGCTGAGGAGGTGGGTTGTTAGGCCCCGAGGTCTCATCGTAGCCGCGCGCCTGGCGATCTGCCGTGGTGAAGAACTTCTTCATCAGGTCGGCGCGCGTCGTGGGCGATGCGCCCTTGATCGAGGTTCCATTGATCATGGTCACATTGTCGGTGGAGGATTGGGAGAACATGAACGGTGACGACAGAGAGCTTTCTTCCGCGTCGTCCGGGCGATTCGTGTTAACCGCCACAAAGCCCGAGGAGGCTGCGCTCGCGCCGTGTCCGGCGGCCTCGTGCCAGACATCGGCGGGGTTGCGCGATTGCAAAGATGCATCGTTCTCTCGACGGGTCACAATGGCGGTGCGCCGGTTTTTCAGACGGTAGCTGAGTTGGCGCGCACGGGCAGACACTGCGCAGGTTGGTCAGAGACATGAGCGTGACAAGAGATGGACGATAGGAAAGTTCCCCGCTTACCTTGATCTGCCATCTGGATGATCTGTTGAAGATTCTTCTCCAGGATCTCCAGGCCGCCGAGTTCCTTCTCCTCATCCTCGATGATCGGCTGCGGGGGGATCATCTTCTGCGGCATTCCCGAGGCGATCAACACGAAATCCTCTTCGCTGATCTCCACGCGGCATTGTTTGGTATAGAACTGGCACACCCGCACGCCATTGCGCGACTTCTCCAGATTGAACTGCTCCGGCTTGCTCTTGGCGAACTCGACCACGTCCAGCCAGGTCACCGTCAGACCATCCTTCCCGTGCGATTTGAGTACGCGCGGGGGCCCGTCGAACAGGCGCTCGAAGCGCTTGATCAGGATGGGACCCAGCGGGCACGCGCCCAGATTGCCGGCGATACTCTCGTGGCGCTGGAGGACTCCGTCGTATTCGCCGAGCAGGTGAATGATGGCCGGCATGTTATCGTCCGACGACACTAGGGGCAAGTTGTCCGGATACTGGCGCGCAAGGTAGTTGATCTGCAAGTGATTCGAATGCGTCTTGAGGGCTTTGGTCTGGTGAGTCGGATCGACAGTCGGCGACCCAGGCCGCTTGTTCGACGGCTCCGCCGTCAGCGGGCGTGACTCCATGGGCGAGAATGGGCGGAGGGAACACCGGAGGGAAAGAGTATCGGACGGGAGTAGGGGGAGAAGGGGCGAGGCAACAGACAACTCGGCGGAATGACGGGTTGCGTCAAGAAACGAGACCAGAGAAAAGTGGCTCCCCTGGGAAGCGGAGGGTGAATGGTATTGGGTACACGGCGGGACTCCGCCGGGGCTCTCCGCTGTTGCGCTGGCAAGCCGTCTGTTGCCCGGGCCGGGCTCCCTCGACCACTCAGGATTCTTTGAAATTCCCTGGAACTTGTGAAGACGACGCGTGCATCTGCGACGGCCAATCTGCCGCAGCCCTGGCAGACAAGCCTTTTGCGAAGTGGAGAGAGAAGTAAATCGTGGATGCCTGGCTGGTTCCACCCTCCGCCGGGTGTAATGTGACGGTACGGGGCGGGAGAGCGGACCAACCTCCCACCTCCTCCTCGCCCACGAAAATCCCTCATACATCGTCCAGAACCCGCGCCCTCTACGGAGTATCTCTCAACGCGGCTGCCCTGCTTTCTTCTTGCTTGGACCCCCGGGTGTAGCCTTTTCCCTCTTTTGTTCCCCTCCCCACCATGTCCGAACGAGGCTCATTCCGCGGTGGTCGCGGTCGCGGTGGTCGCCAGCCCCAGAACCGTGGCGGTGGTGGCAGTGCACAGGAGAAGCCCAAGAAGGAAAACATCCTCGACCTGAACAAATACATGGACAAGGAGGTCCAGGTCAAGTTCAACGGTGGCCGAGAAGGTCGGTCCCTGCCACGAAAAGACTATTGTCAGCCTACTGATATCTTGTAGTTGTTGGCACTCTCAAGGGCTATGACCAGCTCATGAACCTCGTCCTGGACGACGTCAAGGAATCTATGCACGGTACGACATACTAGTCATTTTTCCACCTGTCGTTCTAACTTTTTCTTGCAGATGAAGAGGGCAATTCAACTGCCCGCTCGCTGGGCCTAGTCGTCGCCCGAGGCACCCTCATCGTGCTGATCTCGCCCGCTGACGGCAGTGAAGAGATCGCCAACCCCTTCGCTCAGCCCGAGGAGTAATGCACAAGGCATTTTTTTTCCGGCCCTGAGCTGGTATTACACGGGAGGGGCTGTCCCCTCTTATGAATCGCGCCAGAAGCGTCATTTTGTCTGCTCCCGGCCCCCGCCCCCAATCCTGCGGAAGGTGGTGCCTCCCGCTACATCATCGAGCGCTAGAAAAACAAATTACGAGGAATGAAAAGACACTTTTTTTTTTTTTTTCCCTTTGACTATTTTGTTCGAATGTAGTGTTATGTTGTAATGCTTAAGCAGTGCACGGCTTCAATAGCTAATTGTTTCGATCTCTTGATAAGATACCGAGCGTACCTAGAATACAAGGCAGCCTTGTCATGGCTGAAAAGGCTCGGAATAAGCGACTCCCTCGGTTCCGAGCAGGTGCCGGACTCTATCCCTACGGTAACACGTATCCGGGCATGGGTGGAAACTGTGGGCTATGGAGTATAGCGTTCAAGGAAAAGAAAAGGTTTGATGCTATCAGACCCACAGCGATCAGATGCAAAAGATATGATTCCTGCTCAGACACATAATTATGTACAACCTATCGACTGGAATCTAAGTGGTCCTCGTCCCTATGAGCCCCCACAACCTCTCTAAACTCACTATCGCCCGGAGCGTCGGCTTCGGTCGTTGGGGGCATGTGGGCTCCGGCATCCTTCACGCGCCGTACACCCTCGGCATCTTCAACCCAGGGCCCGGCCTTCTCCATGCTATCGGTGTACTCAACGCCGATGCGCAGGTTAAGGCCCGCGCTCAGGGCACGCTCGATGCGCGCCTCGCGGGTCTGAGAGACAAGTGTTCGGAATACATGCACGAAGAATCCACCCAGGATGTCGACACTCCAGTCCTCGGGGACGAGGTTGAGAACTTCGCGTACGTCGAACCAAGCCGCGAAGCGGGCAAGCAGATCACTCGTGCGCTCAATCCGATCTGACAAGTCCTTGATCTGCAGGAATTCATCAAGAAGGTGCCGGAAGAGTGTGGATTGTAACGCGTGGTCGGCGAGCTCGGGCTGGGTTCCCGAAGATGAGGTCGTACTGCGTGGTCCACCGAAAAGACAGTACCGGATGGCGGAGTCATAGTCACCCAGGCCGTGCGTGAGAAGACGAAGAGCGGCCGGATGGTGGCCTTGTAACCCGTCGAGAATAATACTTTCGGACACGAGGTCGTCCTGAAAGGGCGCAATGCGTGCCAGCACATTGGGGATGGAATAGGTGATTCCTGCAGGAAGGGACGTGGATGAGAACTGGGTGCCAGAGGTGCCGCTCAGCAGCTGTAGGAGGCGCAACCGCGATTTCCACCATGCTTCTTGCGGGGTGTTTTCGGTCGCAAAGTTCAGGTACGTTGGCTTGGGAGGGCGCAGGGCGCGATATGTAGAATAGGATTCTGCGAGTGATGCTCGCGCCGTGGACGAAGACTGAAGCACCGATAGTACCTCGTCCAAGTAGTATGAGATGAGGTCGTCGGCATATTGGGTATACTATGTGAGTTAGCACCGAGTGATCCAGAGCGGCCGATGCGACTCACGTTTTTCGCGAATACTAGATGCTCCAGGTAGACCTGGACAGCGTTGGGGGCTCTGTCCTGGAGCAACGGGACTACCTCTTCGGGTTCGAGTCTCACCCGGCTGGTGTGATCTGCGAAAACCTGAATCCCAAGATCCGGATTACGTCCCGCGAGCCAGGAGCCGTACTCTTCGACCAGCTGGGAATCCTTGATCTTCACCAAATACTTGCGCATCTGTGCTTCCACGCCTGAAGCGGTGACTTCCCCACCGGCATCGGGCTCGCCATCAACAATCCTCCGCCACGTCTTTAATACATTGCGAGACATCTTTTGGCTTTGGTACAGTCGGCTAAGAATGTACAGCCTTTGATACTTCTCCAAAAGGGACACGGCTCGGTCAAAGTTCCCCTTCCAATTGTCAACAAGCCGATTCAGCTCGGTGCGGGTTGGCGACACTGCTCGCTGCCCACTGCTCAAATGAGCATCCTGCTCCAGGAGGAGGTGTAATAGTGCAGCGTCGGTGCTGTCCAAGACATACGTCTCATCGGGGATGCTGCCGTACCCTCTTTTCTGTTGCCATGAAAACAGGAATCGCTTGATCATGTTCAGGACGGAGCCGTGAATAGCAGCCGACACGGGTAGCTGAGTCGCAGACTTTTCAGTTTGCTGGATGTATTTCTCGGCTGTGGTAGCTAGTCCTGCATGGACCCAGATGCCCTGCGGGCCCTGTAAGATTTCTCTTCGAAGGAGAGGGATAAACAGTAGGGCTATTCGCGGGTCCAAATTGCCGGTCAAGAGAGCTTCCTCGGTGGTTCGAATCGCCTTTTCGTCTTGAATCTCGGATTGCACAGAGAGAAGGTCGCCGTAAAGTAGGAGACTAGCTTTCTGTTTGATATAGGCCAGGCCGATGAATTCGGCTTCGGTTCTGGGGTCTATGTCTTGAATCGAGAGCATCAGATCCGTGATAGCTTGCCGCTGCAAAACTACCTTGCCGTCTTTGCTTGTTTGTTGAGCCTTTTGTAGAATATCCTCGAGCTGGACAACCAGAGGATTCTTCACGATGCGCCATATCTGGGAACCTGACCACAAGATCAAGCCGCTCTGCAGCTGACCTATACGATGCGCGAATCTGGCCTCTTCCGCATTTCGCATGGTCTCCCAGTCTCGCTCTGACCCGGGATCGCCTTTCTTGCCCGCCTCGGAGCCAGGTAATTCTTGTGGATCAAAGAGTTCATTCTCTTTTTGTAGCTGCTCGATAGATGCTTGCGTTCTGGGATCTACCGCAGATAAATGAGGGGGTAACAATGGGGTCTTGAAGCGAACCATTTGCAGAAGCTTCCCAATGTCATTGAGGCCAAGGTGGCTAGGACTGACGGTATTGCGCAACCCAACTCGAGCGGGCTGATTGCCTCGGGGGGGTGGTATTTCTAGCCACCTCTTCTGCCGCTCAATCTCGGCGGGATCATCATCCCATCGTTGGATTTCTAGTCGACTTTGTTGTTGTCCATCGTCGTTCATTTCGATCACTGCGAGCACAAACTCTTCTTTGCCATCTTCGCTCGGCTGAAGAGATTGATCATCCTCTCCTGCGTCGATGACCACCGATTTTGGATATCGGTGGAAATTAATTGTACCTCGCACAACTTCACCATCGATGTCTACAAACATGCCAACGCCCGGCTCCGTTTCTTCGGTTCCAGTGACCAAGAGAAATTCAGAGGCGGTGGGTGATACCACATGAGGCTGGAGTTGCCTCACAACTGGCTTCGGGATAGGAGGTAGCGGCTTCACCTCGTCTGGGTTTGTTGGTTGCTGTTCAGCCTCCGGTGTTTCTGGGCTTTTGATAGGAGTATCAGATTCTTCTCGCTCCTCGGAACTTGAGCGCCGGGGAGTTCCAGTAGATGTGAATGGGTCCGGTGTTCCTGAGGGTGACCTCTCATGCCGAGGTGTTTGTGGTTGAGGCTGCAACATGCCCACAAAGGCATTTAGACTAGTACTTCTGCCATGACCCTGCAGCTCTCCCGGGGGTGAGCTAGGATAAGACGAAGAAGGTGATCGTTTTAAAGGAGTGTGTGGTGCTGGATTGATATCTTCCACTTGTCCCGACTCGAATACTTTGCTAGAAGATGAGATCGGGAACAGAGGAATTTTCTGCTGGTGCTCGACTTCAAGGAGCGAATAGGAGCGTGTATCGGCCGCACAGGCAATGGTACCACGGCGTGCTGCAACCAAACATCCGGGGAACTCGATTTTCTTGATACATCGCGCCTCCTCTTCAATCCTGACAAGCATGATTCTGCGCTGTGTTGCGATCATCACCACCGGGGCTTCTCCGGATTCCGTGTCCCCGTTGAGATCCACACCACCGATCCAGCAGCAGTGATTCACCTTGGTGTTCCCAAATGCCGGGCTGAGCTCCGGGAGCATGTAGAAAGTGACAGTCCCATTGCAAAGGATGCAAGCTTTATTGACCGATGCAATAATTATGATCTGCTGTACACCTTGCTGGGAGCCATCAGAGGGGGCACTATGGAACGGAATAGGCAATCGGGAGGCCAGTATGAAAGTAGGCTCGTTCGGTTCGCCGGAAGCGGGTGGAAGGCAGACAAAGTGAAGGATTTCGGCTGCTGAAGTCCCGATATATAGGTTTTGTTCTATGGTGATTCATTTAGCACAAATCACCGTGGTGAACATAGCTGAAGCTTACCCCAGTATTCAACACAGGTGATGTAAACGTCCGAGCTATCTTCAGTTGCGAGCGGCACATCGTCAAACAAAGACCGTAAGACATAGGGTTCAGTTCCAGGAGGACCGGTCCGACGCCTCTTGCGAGGACCGACTCCATCATCTGAAGCCATCATGGCAGACTTCCTGGCAGGTCCCCGCCGGCATTGGATGGAGTCCAGTTGAAGGCGGTCAGTGTCCAGTCTGGGGCCAAAGCTTCAGGGGGGCGATGGATCGGGATTGGATGGTGCCTCGGATCAACGGTTATCAAGAACACCTGGTCAAGCCGAAGGAACACCAAAACAAAAGTTTTTGATGGCAATCTCGGGATTGATCCCTAGACACTAGTCTTGATCCACGTTGACAGGGCGTTCTATACACGACGGAAGAACATCGGCCCGCGCGCCGCGTGTCCTGTTGCAGCTCCGCGCGATTCCCCGTTTCATTCGGGTGGACTGCGATCTGGTGTGGGGTGTCTAAGCAGACCGAGCGAACTGCTGGCCATGGACTCCTTTGCGATTACCGAGGGTCTTGCTGCCCAGGATCAATCCGAAAACCAACCCGGTCCGGCCAACAGCAAGTTGTCCGAAGAGACCAACAAGTTTCAGCGTGCCATTGCGGCCTGGAGAGGTACCATCGACCAGAATATACGACGCAAGTCCTGGAATACCTCGTCACTAACTAGCCGTGAATAGGAATTGACCTGGCCAGCACCATCGCGAAACTTGATACCACGGCTACGGATCTTGTGGAACAACAGCGGGATGCGCTCGTCCAAAGAAAAGAATTGGCTCAGAAAACCAAGGACTTCAAGAAGCTGGAGGACAGTTTAAAACTGTCAGAGTACAAGGGACTATTGAAATCATACCAGTCGTTCATCGATCTCTTGACCAACCAAGGGAAAACGTCCTCGTCTTCGTTCCTACAACTCTACTCCTCCTTATCGGAAGCCCCCGATCCGTACCCTCTCCTCGAGGCCTCCGTCGACTCTTTGGTCTTATCCGAAGATACAGTCCCCAAACTCACCTCCGAACGGGATCAATTGCAACAGTCCGTCGACCGCCTCACCAGACAACAAGAAGATACCGAGAAGCGTCTCCAAGAAGAGCGCACTGCGCGAAAGAAGCTCGAAGAGAACCAAGAAGACCGCGCTAAGGAAATCGAAGCCTCCTGGGAGGGAGTCCTTACCGAAAAGGCGAATAACTGGGCGGCCAAGGAAAAGAGCCTGGAGGACAAAGTAGAAAACCAGGAGCGACTGATTAAAGAGCTGAAGGCCAGCTATGAGGTTTCTCAACGTCTCGGAGAGGATGACGACACGGAGGGTGCCCGTAGTGGTGCCACCGCTGCCGAATTAGAGCTGGTCTCTGCCGATCTAGAAAAGACCAGCTTGAGATTGGCGGATATCGAGGCCCGGAATGAGCAGCTGAGGCTAGAATTGGCTCAAGCAGTGTCGCATTCAAGCGCCAATCAGCCGACTTCTGTTGAGGATGATCCAGCTTATCTTCGCCTGCAGTCGGAGAACTCTGGTTTACTTCGGAAACTGGACGCCGCACGCTACGACAAGGACTCGACGCGACACACTTGGGAAGCCAAGGTTCTCCAAGCGGAGCGAAATGCTACCAAGTCCGCAACGGAGAGAGACGAGCTGCGCTCGCGCCTCGACAAGGTCGCTGACTATGATGATATTCGTCGGGAGCTGGAAATGATCAAATCCATTGAGTTGATGGCTGGTGACGAGGAGGAGATCAACAAGGCCGCGGTTGAAGTTGATGCTGCCGACACTAATGGTGCCACCTCTCAATCCAAGGGGAAAAACTCTCTCGAGCAACTCTTGTTAGCGCGGAACAAGAAGTTGACCGACGAGCTTACCATCTTGCGGGTATCCAGTCGAGATCTTCAAGACCAACTTGAAACCTTGCGTGGTGAGCTCTCGACAACCAAGGAGGAATTGGATAAGTCCCGAGGGTTGTCGACCACGTTGGAGAATGATCTGCTTCGCGTACAGGAAGAGGCTGCCAATGCATTCCCATCGTCCGGGATGTCTGTCGCGGGCACGTATTCCTCGAAGTACCCGCATTCTTCTCGTCGGGGCGCATCGTCACCGACTTCGTCCATCATCTCCGGTTTTGATCAGAGCGCGGCATCCGCCAACACCATGGATGCCATTCGCGCCGGGGAGGCCGTGGGAGGTGGCTCAGGCATTCTTCCTATGATCCAAGCGCAACGGGACCGCTTCAAGAAGAAGAATACAGAGCTTGAAGAGGAGCTTTCCAGGATGTATGGCAGTGTCAAGTCTCTCAGACAAGAGGTCGCATCTCTTCAGAAGGATAATCTGAGTCTCTATGAAAAGACTCGGTATGTCTCAACATACAGTCGTGGTGGCCAGGGGGCATCAACGTCTGCATCCTCATATGCGAATGCACCCAACTCGACGTCTGTTTACACCTCTTCAGATACACCTTCGGGCTTATCTTTGGATCGGTACCAATCGGCATACGAGGCACGACTCTCCCCGTTTGCCGCTTTCAAGGGCCGCGAGTCAGCACGGGCATATAAGCGCATGAGCCTGCCCGAGCGAATTGTTTTCTCGCTCACGCGCATCATCATGGCCAATCGAACAAGTCGAAACCTGTTCGCGGGCTACTGCTTTGCTCTGCACATTCTGTTGTTCGTCATGCTTTACATGATGAGCTCCATGGAAATCGAGAAACACACCACCATGAGCGCAGTTGGCAGTGCCGCGGCCGCGGCATATGGTAATGGTGGAAGTGGAAGCGGGAGTGGCACCGGCACCGGCGGTAGTGGCCAACTTCATGGCGATGACTGGCAGCAGGAAGGCTTCAATAATGCACGTTGATCGCCGTGCAGTCTCGATAGGTCTGTACACATTGTTTTGCGAAGGCCACCTTGTTTAGTGCTTAAACAGCGATGTCGGAGCGTTGTACCTGTTTACTCTCGTTTCTTTACGACTAGTCATTCTTTCGGCGTCCTGGCGAGCGAGTGGGCCCCTCTGGAGGTGGGAAGTCCAACTTTGCTCTGCGTTCTTTTCTTTGCGGGTCTCTGCTAGCCACTGTACAGTGAAATGGAAAGTAGTCACATTGGCATGATTCTTGCATTCCCATCGACTGGGCTTCTTTCAGATGGACATTACCAATTTGTATTGTCTCCACATTACCATAACTGAAGGAATTTCAACATCGAATCGTGTCTTGGTCCGCGTGCATTCTCAGACCGTTCTATTCCACAATAGACTAAAGCCAGGCCGGATGATTGAGTGGGGCCTCGCGGGGGTATCCTGAACCGAGCTTGGCTCCGTAGAAGGATCATTTGCATCAATATATTTTTCGGGTGCGAAAATGAAGTAGCCCCGAGCATAGACGTGGTTACTTTTGAATTTCCAGATCATGTTACACTGAGAATGTCTATTCCTGCATGGCGGTTGGATATATCTCCGTGGGCTTGGCCGGCATGCAGTAGTCTGTCGGGTAAATCAGCCAACTTAATCAACATCTGTACACAAAAATCTAGTTAATGTAGTTGCCTTGGAAAGCCACCGTCCTCTAAGGAACTACGCGCCCGCGGGTCGCAACCTCAGCCAGAAACGGGGAAGCCTCGCGGAGACAAGAGCTCTGATTTCCAGCCCCCGCACCAGCCCCCGCGGTTTCTGGCCCCCATTTTGCAATTCCTTCGGGCGACCGCCGGGGTGGAAGGAACTCGATTTGCAATCATGTTGGCCCCAGATAGGCCCCTATTAGACCTGGATTTGGAACCAAGCTGGTCTGGTGCCCGAGAGCAAGTCGAGAAAAGACCCTGGTCGCAACTCTGCACACTAGCCCACCAAGGCAATCATCGGGACCATCTAACCGCCCTGAACACATGGCGACCCAGCAAGTTATTAATAGATCGGGGAATTCCTCCAGGAGCTTCTGCATTGGCTCCGGATGAGCGCTCTTACCGTGGCGCCCATTCACAAGTCCGCTGTTTTGCTTAGCGCGTTGCTTTCTCGATTTAGTCAAAGTCATTTCATCCCTCCGACGAATGACGAGGCCCAGACGCTGAGGGTCCCGGGAGTCGGCGCGACCCCGCGCCAATCAGAGTCTCTCGCTACCCACAAATCCCGGCTAGGACCTGCAGCGTGCATCGATCGCTTTTTTTATAGACCGGGGCACAATGTTTCATGTTAGCCAGGTGTTACTATCTTTGAGCTCCCGCTAAATGATTACATCCATTGCAATCAGCACTGACTCTACTCCGTATATGTAGCCGATCTTCCTGTCGCGAGGGATTCATCGTTTTCATGCTAATCCCTCCAACACGTCATTCCTCCCCTTCTCCCTCGTTCAGCCCTACAATCGACCTGGTGCTGGTAAAGGCTTTCATCTCAGCCCTAAGAGATTGATCTTGCTCAAAATTCCCCACTCCCGCTCCGCCCTCCTCCACCCGACTAAATATCACACCATGCATCTAAAATCGCTGCTGCTTTCCCTGGTGGCAGTCTCCGCGGCTGCCCCAGCAGCGGACAGTTTCAACAATGCATACAACTTCCCACAGCTTGGGAATCTTTACTCCCGCATCAGCCAACTGATTCCAAAAGGGATTCCTTCGACTTGCGATACCTCCAAAATCAATCTGCCCTCTTATAAGAATGCATCGAAGGAACTACCCCCTCCAGATGGATTGAAGCCAATGTATGTGGGAATTGGTCGAGGCACACAGGTATGGTCAAGGTTCTTGACAAGTGGATCAATAATCGCTAATTCTTCGGGGAAAAAAAAGAACTATACCTGTGCCGATTCAACGTCCAACTCCAAACCTCAGGCTATCGGCGCACGCGCCAGTCTCTTTGATGCCACCTGCCTTGCTGCCGACTATCCACAAATCGTGGAGATGGTACCTGGTGTTATCTACAACATTCCCCTATTATCACTCCAGGGGGGTATCTTCCGTGCTTTGGGAATTGACTTGATGGCCCGCCACTTCTTCCCTGAAGCCACTACTCCAGAATTCAACTTTGACATCACACCACCAAAGTACAAAGGAGTCATGATGACCAAAAAGCAAGACCAAATGGATGCAAAAGGCAATGCAGCCAAGGGCAAATACGGCGCTGTGCCCTGGTTGTACCTCACCAAAACTACGGGCACGGTAGGCAAGTTTGAGAGTGTCTACCGGGTAGACACAGCTTCTGGCTCTCCACCTGACACCTGCCAGGGGATGGCTGCATCGTTTGAGATTGAATATTCTGCAAACTACTATTTCTTTGGAAGCTAGGCGGGTCTTGCTGTTCTGTATATAGAGGCTCTTGGCTACTTGAACACCATCAGGCTGGTCCATATATGTGATGTTGATTTAATTTGATCCTTTTACCTACACATTGGCATCATCGAGAACAGAATGCATTGCATTGATATCTATGGCATCCGCTCCCAGCAGGGTTCATACATACACGTGACCTCGCTATTCACCGCCAAATCCACGTGATGACTCCAATTGCCGTACAAACCACGCTAGCCCTAGAAAGGTTAGCGTATGCTCGATTTTTGAAAGTTCAACAGGCGCAAAAAAATCTCGACCGTATCAACGAGCAGCACCGGCTTTGACCCGCACGCGACAAAGCCTTCCCGGTCAATCCCATCTCTGCTTCTTGACTCAGTAGCACCCTGTTACTGCGTCTTCTCCTTTTTTGTTCAGTCTCACTCCCTCGAGACTGTTCCCCTCATTTCAACCTCCGTTCTGAGCATTCCGAAGCTCAGTTTCAACCAACCCGAATCCCCTCCTCACAACCTTTCCCCCCAATTTTCTGAAGCAATGGCTTTCGGTCCTCCTCGTGGTCGTGGTGGTCCCCCTGGACGCGGTGGCCGTGGTGGTCCTCCCCGTGGAGGAGGTCGCGGTATGTGCTCTGATTTTCTTGAATCTGCAGACAGTTTGCATGGGCGAGTATAGCTTGCGACAATGTTGCTTGTGGCTTCCCTGCTGATATGCTTGTACTCAATATGAGATTATCATGTTTGCTGATCAATGGGTTTTCTTCCATACAGGTGGTTTCGGTGGTCGCGGCGGCGGCGCTCCCCGTGGTCGTGGTGGTGGTCGTGGTGGCCCTCCTCGTGGTCGCGGTGGCCGTGGTGGTGGCCGTGGTGGTCGCGGCGGTGCCGGTGCCGGTGCAAAGGGTGGTGCCAAGGTCACCATTGTGAGTATTCCAAGGGCCAATGTCGTGGTTCATGCATTGACCAGTATTTCTTCATATAGGAGGCCCACCGTCACAAGGGTGTCTTTGTTGCCCGCGGTGGTAAGGAGGATCTGCTTGTCACCAAGAACCTCACCCCCGGTGAGGCTGTGTACGGCGAGAAGCGCATCTCTGTCGAGGGTCCCGCCAACGAGGACGGCACTGTCACCAAGGTTGAGTACCGTGTGTGGAACCCTTTCCGCAGCAAGCTTGCCGCCGGTATCCTGGGTGGTATGGACGACATTTACATGAAGCCCGGAGCCCGTGTTCTCTACCTGGGTGCTGCCAGCGGTACCTCCGTCAGCCACGTCGCTGACATCGTCGGCCCCGAGGGCAATGTCTACGGTGTCGAGTTCTCTCACCGTTCCGGCCGTGACCTGATTGGCATGGCTTCTCACCGTCCCAACGTCATCCCCATTGTTGATGATGCTCGTCACCCTCTCCGATACCGCATGCTTGTGCCCATGGTCGATGTCATCTTCGCCGACGTTGCCCAGCCTGACCAGGCCCGTATCGTGGCCCTGAACGCCCACATGTTCCTGAAGAACGGGGGTGGCATCGTTGTCTCCATCAAGGCCAACTGTATCGACAGCACGGCCGCGCCCGATGTCGTTTTCGCCAACGAGGTCAAGAAGCTGCGTGCGGAGCAGATCAAGCCTAAGGAGCAGTTGACCCTGGAGCCTTTTGAGCGTGATCACTGCATTGTCGCTGGTATCTACGAGCGTTCCTCATAAATGGGGGTTGCCTAATCGGTCATGTTTCTCCTATCTCTTTTCCCGGCGTCTTGTGTTCTGCGATGTACCCACTTCTTTTGCCATTGTGACTGGGTCTTTTTTCTTTCCATGTACTTTTGCTTGCACCCCAAAATTTAGGTGCCACGCCCGGAAAATGCACACAGGAAATGTCTATCTTATGCTCTTGTAACACATACATAGACCATTCCAATGTTGCTTGGTTTCCCTAGATATCCTATCCCATGGGGTCTGTCAAGAGAACTCATGATCCTGTAATGGCCATCCGTGGATCTCCATTGATCTGCCGGGGCTTTTCGGTACAGTCATCATTGGCAAATTTTGCCTTGAGCGGTTCATCGAGGTTAAGTAAAGCCATAGCATGCATCTACCATGCCGAGCTAGATCATTTTCTGTTTGTCATTTCAAGGAAACATGTGCTTGTCTAAAATAGGTCGAATTAGTCCATGTTGGCCCTGCCAACTTGGAAGGTTCGTTTTCCCAGAAGCAGACAGGTTTTCGACTTAATGATCACGTCGGAGTCTTCCAACGGCTGGAAAATATATTCAATCAGCTCGTCACTTACAAGTCACAATACTTTCTAGTCTACACCAGAAGGCTCTCTTTTTTACAAGCTCAAATATATACCAAGCCACAATATGCATAAATAAATACAAGTCACTTTTAGATGGATGAATCTCCTATTCCTGACTTGAAGAATTGACAGAAGTAAGATCCTTGGGCGTCGATGCGGCATTTCACATTGTTACCTATTGCTCCAGGACACTGGCAAAGTATTGGATGACTCGAGCTGCGGTGTTGGAATTGCATGCTCACACGGCTTCCGCACTGTTCTCCAATCTCGGACTTGCCCCGCGCCCTCAACCGTCAACACGGCTCGTCCAACGCTCGGATTTCTCCCCGAGATTCCAGTCCACTGCACCGATGACAGACGCCAACTCGGATTTCGTGCGCGAAAGCACGATCAATGGGCCGACTCGCGGGAGATGAGATCCTTTCATTGGTGGAGGAAAGAGTGAAGCCAGAATGACGACGTGGGGGGGGGGGGGGGGGGAGCAAGCTGCGCCCGGCACAATCTTGCGGGGTTGGATTTGGCAGACTATATAATGGCACGGGTGGACTCGTTTTCACAGGTGATACAGAGGTTGAAATCCGATTATTGAAACTACGCTGAGCCGCCTTGATTATTTTCAATTGAGTTGCATCACCATGTCGATCCTCATCACTGGCGCCGGTGGCTACGTCGGCCAGGAACTCGCTGCTGCTTTTTTGGCTTCTACTCCAGCCTCGACCAGAGTCACCATCACCGATGTCGTCGAGCCCGGTATTCCCGAGTCTGCTACGCAGCATGCCAGCCGCCTTACTTGTGTCCGCGCCGATTTGACTTCGCCCAAGGAGGTGGACGATTTGATCAGTCCTTCCCGGACTTACGAGACCGTATATCTTCTCCATGGTATCATGTCCAGTGGCTCTGAGGCGAACTTTGAGCTGGGAATTCGGGTCAACCTCGATGCAACACGGTATATCTTGGACCGTCTACGCGCGACAATGCCTGGCGTGAAGGTAGTTTTCACCTCCTCGTTGGCTGTCTACGGCCCTGCACCACCGGGATTCCTCATCGACGAGACCAACTTCCCGCCTGTACCCTCCTCCTCCTACGGCTCGCAGAAACTGATCGTCGAGACTCTGCTGAACGACTATTCGCGACGTGGTTTCTTGGATGGGCGCTGCGTGCGCTTGCCCACAGTGACGGTCCGAGCCGGAGCACCCACCCAGGCTGCGAGTAGCTTCGCAAGTGATATTATTCGGGAGCCCTTCCACGGCAAAACGGCGATTCTTCCAGTGGCCAAGGAGACCGAGATGTGGATCTGTTCACCGAGTATTATCATCAAGAATCTGATGCATGCGCGCGATGTGCCCAAGGAAGCATTCGGCGAATCTCGGTCCGTCAATCTCCCCGGACTGAAAGTGAGCGTTCAAGAGATGCTGGACGCTCTGGAGGAGGTCGGGGGCAGGGAGCGCCGAGCACTGGTGGAAGAGAAGTATGACGCTGTCACCGATAAGATCGTGCAGTCCTGGACGCCTCAGTTCTCAACGACACGTGCAATGAAACTCGGATTCTCAGCGGATATCCCAATGGCGGAAAACATTCGGCAGTTTGCGAGTCGATTTGTATGATAGGGGTGATATGGGAGCCAATCACTAGAGCCGAATTTGGATGACGCGGGTTCTGGGGGGTCTTTTTGTCACGTCGCATGGCATAATATACATGATTGAGAAATTATTGGATCAATTGAGTCGGCCCCCCGTTGGACCAAAGCAAATATCACGCAGAATCAGTAGTAACGGCAGCACAAGGAAGTAATCGGGACGAGAATGGCGGTTTGGAAAAGCGGGTCATGTGATTGGCTGGCGCGGCGGGCGAACAATTTGACTTCCGAACTTCAACCTCAGGGCGACTCCAGCTGTTTTCTCCATCCCCCATCCCCCCTCCTACCCACCCGATTTACCCGCAATGGCTTCCCGGCGCCTAGCTTTCAACCTCAACCAGGCTCTCCGGAGCCGTGCGGCTCTGAAGTCCATCCAGCCCGTCAAGCGAGGCTTTGCGTCGCCGGTTACGCTGCCGTCCACCACCCAGTCCACCACCCTCTCCAACGGCTTCACGGTACGCTCGGCAGCCCCGATCAATCATTCCGCGTCTCGCTAACACTTTCAAGATCGCCACGGATTACTCCCCATGGGCCCAGACCTCCACTGTCGGCGTGTGGATCGACTCCGGCAGCCGATCAGAGACTGACAAGACCAACGGAACCGCCCACTTCCTGGAGCATCTTGCTTTCAAGGTTCGTCCCAATCGATCCCATGTAACCGAGAACATTTCTGACAATGATATACAGGGTACCAACAAGCGCTCGCAGCACCAATTGGAGCTCGAGATCGAGAACATGGGTGCTCACCTGAACGCCTACACCTCGGTACGACCGGAAGAAACCAACACCGTCACGCATTACAATTTGCTAACCGGATCCATAGCGCGAGAACACTGTCTACTATGCCAAGGCCTTCAACAACGATGTCCCCAAGGCCGTCGACATCCTTTCCGACATCCTTCAAAACTCCAAGCTGGAGGCTGGTGCTATCGAGCGCGAGCGCGATGTGATCCTGCGCGAGCAGGAGGAGGTCGACAAGCAGCTCGAGGAGGTTGTCTTTGACCACCTCCACGCCACCGCTTACCAGGGCCAGCCCCTTGGTCGCACTATCCTCGGTCCCAAGGAGAACATCCAGACCATCTCCCGCGACAACCTGACTGAGTACATCAAGACCAACTACACCGCCGACCGCATGGTTCTGGTCGGTGCTGGTGGCATTCCCCACGAGCAGCTTGTGCGCCTGGCCGAGGAGCACTTCGGTGGCCTCCCCAGCAAGCCCCCGACCTCCGCTGCCCAGGCCCTCACTGCTGAGATGAAGCGCACCCCCGAGTTCATCGGCTCTGAGGTCCGCCTCCGTGACGACACCATCCCCTCCGCGCACATTGCTCTGGCCGTTGAGGGTGTTAGCTGGAAGGACGATGACTACTTCACTGGTCTGGTCGCCCAGGCCATCGTCGGCAACTGGGACCGTGCCATGGGCCAGTCTCCCTTCCTTGGCAGCAAGCTCAGCGCCCACGTCAACAAGCACCACCTTGCCAACAGCTTCATGAGCTTCTCCACCAGCTACAGTGACACCGGGTAAGCTTTTGATCCGATTCTTTGTGCCGTATGACCATTTACTAACTGCTTTATTCAGTCTCTGGGGTATTTACTTGGTCTCTGAGAACTTGACCCAGCTTGATGACCTGATTCACTTCACTCTCCGTGAGTGGACCCGCTTGACCAGCCAGGTTACCAACGCCGAGGTCGAGCGTGCCAAGGCCCAGCTTAAGGCCTCCATCCTGCTCTCTCTCGACGGTACCACCGCCGTTGCCGAGGATATTGGTCGCCAGATCATCACCACTGGCCGTCGTCTCAGCGCCGAGGACGTCGAGCGTGCTATCGGCCAGATCACCGAGAAGGATGTTATGGACTTCGCCACCCGCAAGATCTGGGACCAGGATGTCGCCATGAGCGCCGTCGGTAGCATCGAGGGTATCTTGGACTACAACCGTATCCGTGCCGACACATCCCGGAACTTGTCGTGATCGTGCGAATGAAAGATGCTCATCCGACGCCCGGAGACGGGCGAGGGTGAGTATGGTTTGAATGTACTATCAATCATTGCCTTGGGTTGTTCTTAGACCCCTGATTTGTGTGTGAAATAGCAATTAATGGGTTGCCACAGTAGACTATATAGTCTGTCGCCAGGGTGTGGCAGGCCAAACTATCTCCTATGTTTCTTTTGTTATGTTCAATCCTGTCTCAATAACAGCAGTATTTCGTACATATCTTGGTAGAAGGCCTATTTTGCAACCTTGCCACATGGGCGCCCTCGTATTGCTATTGAGATATTCTTCCCACTACTTTCTAATTCACAGCCTCTTAGCCTTACCCTCTCATAGATCTACTCCCAAGCCAGTTGACAGAATTGCCTGATAAGGCGGGCGTGATGGGCAGTATCGCTCCCCACCGAGATTAGATAATCCGATTGAACCGGCGATTTTTTCGAGTTGATTTGAACTACATTTCCAGCCATTCTACATTCACAATGGGTAAACGGGGAGGCAAGAAAGTATGTGGAAGGAACTGCACCTTCAAAATATATGTCTCCAGGCTAATTGTCCTTCCACAGTTCAACCGAGGCGGTGGTCGTGGTGGTGGCCGAAGTGGCGCCGGCCGCGGCAACAATTGGCAGGACATTACCAGAGAGAACGAGAAACTGGAGCGCTACTACAATGAGCCTGAATTCATCCCGGACGATGAGAAGGAGGCATTCTGGGAGACTTTGCGGAGAAACCTTCCCAACAGCTTCCGCTTCACAGGATCTCGTGGGTAAGTTGCGCGCTCTCTAAATGCGGCCGGTTTGTCGGGACGATATTAATTGTCGCGTGTGTATACAGACATGCGCTTGCGGTCCAGGAGCGCCTGAAGGACTTTCACATCCCTGAAATCACCTCGATCAAGTATGAGGGCGAGAGTGTCGACCCGCCGGCCCCGGTCTCGTGGTACCCCGATCAGCTTGCTTGGTCCATGACCACTCCCAAGCAGGTCGTACGTCGCTTCCCGCCTTTTGCCAACTTCCAGAAGTTCCTTGTCGCCGAGACCGACGTTGGGAATATCAGTCGCCAGGAGGTTGTTAGCATGATCCCGCCTCTTCTCATCGATCTCCGGCCAGGCATGACTGTCTTGGATATGTGTGCTGCTCCTGGAAGTAAGTCCTGCCAGCTGATGGAGCTGGTCCACGCTGGCGAGGAGAATACAATTCTCCAGGTCTCGAAGCAGGTGAAAGAGGGCTCTGCTACTCCAGAGCCTATGGGCCCGGAAGGGTTGAACGACGATGGCCGCACGACTGGCTTGTTGATTGCCAACGATAGTGACTATAAGCGCGCACACATGCTCATTCACCAGATGAAGCGCTTGAGCTCTCCTAACCTGATCGTCACCAACCACGACGCTACCATGTTCCCCTCCATCAAGCTCCCTCCATCGGAAGACAAGCCCCAGAAGAACCGATACTTGAAGTTTGACCGTATTCTTGCCGATGTTCCTTGCTCCGGTGACGGCACGGCCCGGAAGAACTACAGTGTCTGGAAGGACTGGAATCCTGCCAATGCCATTGGGCTTTTCGCTACGCAGAATCGGATCCTGGTTCGTGCGTTACAGATGCTCAAGGTTGGCGGACGTGTGGTCTACTCCACCTGCAGTATGAATCCCATTGAGAACGAGGCCGTGATCGCGAGTGCCATCGAGCGCTGCGGGGGTTCGAGCAATGTCAAAATTATCGATTGCAGCCAGGAGCTGCCTGGTCTGAAGCGGAGACCCGGACTGCACAGCTGGAAGGTTATGGACCGCGAGGGTCGCATTTGGAGCAGCTGGAAGGAGGTTGAGGAGCACAAGGAAAAGGAGGGAACCAATGGCCTGGCCCGAGTTTGCGACGGCATGTTCCCACCCACCGGGGAGACCGCGGACCTGCCGCTCGAGCGCTGTATGCGTGTCTACCCTCACCTCCAGGACACTGGTGGCTTTTTCATCACCGTCCTTGAGAAGACATCTGAGATCAAGGCCAAGCCCGAGGACCACACCAATATGATTCCCAAGACATCCACCGCGACCCCCGTGGCAGCCATCGCTGCAGAGCTTGATTCTCGGAACGCGGAGAATGGGGATCCATTGAAGAAACTTGACGCACTGGATGGTGTCGCGGTCCCTGACCAGGCGGCTGAAGAAGAAGCCTCCAAGGACGCATCTGTTGCCGAGGCCACTCACCAGCTCCCCTACTCTACGACGCTTGACGCGGATCAGTCTACGAAGCGCAACGCAAGTGATTTGGAAGATCAATTGCCTGCCAAGCGGACCAAACTTGACAATGGCGTCGTGGCCTTAGTTGGCGACCGTCCCATCCACCGCCCGGCGGCCTCTGTGGAGACCGAACATGTTGAAGCTCCTGGCGAAAATACTTCTGCACCTCAGGCTTCTGAAGCGCCTGCTCCCGTGTCCCTGGACTCATCCATCCCCTCGAAAAAGAAGGCACCCCAGGAGGATCCCTATAAGTACTTGGACCCCAACCACGAGGAGCTCGGCCCTATCTACGACTTTTACGGGCTGTCGGAGCGGTTCCCGCGGGACCGATTCATGGTTCGTAACGCCGAGGGTGCTCCTTCCCGGACGGTTTATTACACCAGTGCTCTGGCGCGGGACATCCTCACCCAGAATGAGGGCTCAGGCATGAAATTTGTCCACTGCGGTGTGAAAATGTTCGTGAAGCAGGATGCCCAGCGCGAGAATGTCTGCCGCTGGCGTATCCAGACGGATGGGCTGAAGATCGTCGAGCCCTGGCTGGGTGACTCCCGCAGCGTTGTTCTGACGAACCGGGAGACTCTTCGCCGCCTTCTCGTGGAGATGTTCCCCAAGGTCACTGATGACGGCTGGAAGTCGCTGGGTGAGATCGGTGAGCGAATGAGGGATATCGATATGGGCTGCAGCATTCTGCGGATTGAGCCCAATGGCAAGGAGGACGGTCTGACGTATGTTCTTGCACCCTGATTTATGGCTTGATTTCATGCTGACATTGTTATAGTGAGCGGATGGTTCTGCCTCTTTGGCGATCTCTGCATTCATTGAACCTCATGCTTCCGAAGGAGGAGCGCCGCGCCATGTTACTGCGTATCTTCAATGACAACACACCGCTTATCAACGAGACGGGCAAGAAGCGTGACGCTCCGAAGGCGTCGACTCCAGCCACCCCCGCAAACGAGGGATTGTCTGCATCTACTGCCCCGGTCGAGGATCTGGCCATTCAGAACGAGAATGCCCAGCTCGGACAGGATGAGCAAGAGCATATGGAGAACCGCGAAACGTGGAGCAAAGCGGGCGACGAGGAGGACCGCTTCAACACGACGGTCTGAAGAATACGTTGATCTACACGATTTCATACTGTACCAAAAGCAAAGATGAATGAATTTACCGAGACGAAGCTCCGCATTTGATGGCGTAGATTTATAAAAGACGATTCTGCTGTTCCTTTCATCTGTCGGTATCAGATTCCGTAGTCAGACTTTCCTGACGAGAAAGGTATAGCTAGAAGAGCTAGAAGATCTAGCTATGAGAAATGTGGTCAACAAACTGCAGCACTCACCTTCCGAGAGACCAGGGACCTGACACCCTTGAAACTAAGAATGTATATATGCCCACCGATGTCATTTGAGACCAGACCCATCCCCATTTAACCGAAGAAACTCCTACCGACACCAACGTCAACGCGACCATGCGATAAGAGGAAAAATCGCGGCGGCGGAGTTTCCCCACAACTGCACGAGCCACGGGATCGACCGTTTGTTTTCCCCTCCAGTCAAGTCTCCAGTGGAAGAGCGGAGTAAGCTGCAAAAGCCCACCTCTCTACTCCACATGGTATGATGAAATCCCACGGAGAGGCGGGGTCCGGAGTTGCATGCACCAAAAGAGTGTCCTGGGCTCGGAACATACGGGCTGTAGGGCCCAGCATGTTTGATTTGTCGATCGGCTCGGTGCGACTATATGAATGGTCGTCGATCCCGAGGACGCTCGATGCGTGTTCTCTGTGAGATTTCTTTTCCGAGGCGTGAAGGATCATGAAACTTCCCTCCACATGGGCGCTGGCCTGTTTGGCGGCCCAGGCTGTCGGCGCCGCGATCAGCCACAAACTTGATGGCTTGAGTATTACGGAGCATCCGGACCCCGTGAAGCGAGCAGAACTGCAGAAATATGTAAGCTGCTGTCTGGGATCGACTGCAGTATTCACCATCCGCTGACGATCTCAGGTGACCTGGGATGAGCATTCCATCTTTGTCAATGGCGAGAGATTGATGGTCTTCAGCGGCGAGGTCCATCCCTTCCGGTATGCTTTTCATGTATTAAGCCAATAAGGGGCTTTCTTCTGACACCTCTAGGCTTCCCGTCCCATCTCTGTGGATCGACATCCTCCAGAAAATCAAAGCCCTGGGGTTCAATTGCGTGTCGTTCTATGTGAACTGGGCTCTTGTCGAAGGCGAGCAGGGCCACTACCGCGCTGACGGGATCTTTGATTTCGAGCCCTTCTTTGAAGCTGCAAAGGAGGCCGGAATCTATCTGCTCGCTCGTCCTGGTCCATACATCAACGCGGAGGTGTCCGGAGGTGGCTTTCCGGGCTGGCTCCAGCGGGTCAATGGCGCGTTGCGAACGAGTGATGAGGCATACCTGAAGTCTACTGATAAGTATGCGCACCACAGAACAGAACTCAAGGCAAAGACTCACACTTTCTAGCTACATTGCAAACATCGCGGCAACTGTCGCCAAGGCTCAGATCACCAATGGCGGTCCTATCATTCTTTACCAGCCCGAGAATGAGTACTCGGGTGCCTGCTGTGGCGATGACACTTTCCCCGATGGAAGCTACATGCAGTATGTTGAGGACCAGGCTCGGAAGGCTGGAATCGTCGTCCCTTTCATCAGCAACGACGCCTTTGCTGGCGGCCACAATGCCCCGGGAACGGGCAAAGGCGCAGCCGACATCTACGGCCACGACAGCTATCCCCTTGGATTTGACTGTGCAAACCCCACGGAGTGGCCTAGCGGTAAACTGCCCACTGACTTCCGTGCCAACCATCTGAGCCAGAGCCCGTCCACGCCATTCTCATTGGTTGAGGTATGTCTTTTACTTCAAGGGCTATGATCACGTCTAAGACATTGCAGTTCCAAAGTGGAGCTTTCGATCCGTGGGGAGGAAGCGGGTTTGATTCGTGTGCCGCGCTTGTGAACCATGAATTTGAACGTGTGTTCTACAAAAACGACTTCAGCTTCGGGGTTGCGTTCCTGAACTTGTACATGGTATGCACTCCTTATTCTTCTAATCCGACGGGATATTAATGGATACAGATTTTTGGTGGTACCAACTGGGGCAATATTGGCCACCCCGGTGGCTACACATCCTACGACTATGGCTCCCCTATAACGGAGTCTCGCAACATTACCCGTGAGAAGTACAGTGAGCTCAAGCTGCTCGGAAACTTTGCCAAGGTCTCGCCATCGTATCTGGTGACGACCCCGCATAACTCGACTACCTCGAAGTATACCGATACCCCGGACTTGACTGTCACTCCGTTGCTTGGGGGGAACAACACGGCCTCGTCATTCTTTGTCGTTCGACACACGGACTACGCAAGTCAGTCCTCGGTAAAATACAAGCTTGAAGTTCCCACCGGCGCCGGCCATCTTACAATTCCTCAGCTTGATGGGAAGTTGAGGCTAGGTGGGCGTGACTCGAAGATTCATGTCGTGGACTATGATGTTGCCGGAACCAATATCCTCTACTCAACAGCGGAGATTTTCACCTGGAAGAAGTTTGGAGACCAGAAAGTTCTCGTTCTTTACGGTGGCCCCGACGAGCACCATGAATTCGCAGTCTCTGGCAAATCGGATGCCTCCGTTGTTGAGGGATCCTCGTCAGGAATCAAGACCAAGCAAGTTGGCAAGGCTGTGGTGGTTGGCTGGGATGTATCTTCCGATCGACGCATTGTCAAGATTGGAAGTCTGAAGATTTTGCTTATTGGTAAGGACTACAAATCGTACCGCAGCAAAGGTCATGGCTGATTTCAAACAGACCGAAACTCGGCTTATAGCTATTGGGTACCAGAGATTCCAACCAAGGGTACTACGCCTGGCTACAGCACCCGCAAGCACGTCGCCTCATCTATTATTGTCAAAGCTGGATACCTTGTGCGAACTGCTTACCTCCAAGACAGCGACCTCCACATTACAGCTGACTTCAACGCCACCACTGCGATTGAAATCCTGGGTGCTCCATCTCAATCAAAGAATCTGGTTGTCAATGGCCAAAAGACCCAAAAGAAGATTGACAAGAATGGCATCTGGTCGGCCAGCGTCAACTACACTGAGCCGAAAATTCACCTTCCAAGCCTGAAGGACCTGAAATGGAAATCTATTGACACGCTACCGGAGATCAAGAGCTCCTATGATGATTCTACATGGACTGTCGCCAACCATGCCCACACCAACAACGGCGCCAACCCAATCAGGACTCCGATCTCACTGTACTCGTCGGACTATGGCTTCCATGCCGGAACACTGATCTACCGGGGTCATTTCGTGGCCAACGGCAAGGAAAAGGAGTTTTTTGTCCACACGCAGGGTGGTTCCGCATTTGGTAGCTCTGTCTGGATCAATGAGACGCATGTCGGCTCCTGGGCCGGCATCAGTGTTGACAAAGATCACAACGCCACTTACACACTGCCCAAATTCCAATCTGGTAAATCCTATGTGATCACCGTCGTGGTGGACAACATGGGACTGGACGAAAACTGGACCGTGGGCCAAGAGGAGATGAAAACACCCCGCGGGATCCTGGCCTATAGTCTCTCTGGCCACTCCGCCAGCGCTATCACTTGGAAGCTAACCGGTAACCTGGGCGGCGAGAGCTACCAAGACACTGTTCGCGGGCCTCTGAACGAAGGTGGTCTTTACGCCGAGCGCCAGGGCTTCCACCAACCCCAGCCACCATCGCAACGCTGGGAGTCTAGCGATCCGCTCACGGGTTTGTCTAAGCCTGGTATCCGCTTCTACAGCACAAGCTTCGACCTTGATCTGCCCAAGGGGTGGGACATCCCACTATATTTCAACTTTGGGAATTTGACGTCGCCGCCGTCGACTTACCGTGTGCAACTGTTTGTCAATGGGTACCAGTATGGTAAGTATGTCAACCATATTGGACCGCAGACAACCTACCCTGTGCCGGAAGGCATCCTGAACTACCGCGGGACCAATTGGATTGGATTGAGCTTGTGGGCTCAGGAAGAGGGAGCCAAACTGGATGCTCTGGAGTTGGTGAATGCCTATCCTGTGCTGACGGCTCTCGGGGAGGTGAAATCGGTGGAGCAGCCAAAGTATCGGGCGCGTTGGGGAGCTTACTGAGTGGATGGTGATTGTAGGGGTGGAGCTGGGATGTCCACTTCGAGGAGGGTACTGGTATAGATGGTGAACAATCTACTGTAACCGGGAAAGAACAGACCAGTCGATGTCAAGGAGCACCTCGAATGGCAAATCCTCGCATGGAATACTCAAGCGATGGCCTAAATTGATCTATGAAAGGAAGACGCTAAGTATAAGCAGCGCCCATGGAAACGATGGTACGGAGTACATACTTGATAGACCCACGATGTGGATACTCCGTACTGAAACCGCCGATCCCCAGCCACTTCACCCCGTCTTCTCGCCCGATGTGACTTTCGCATTCTCCCAGCTCCCCGAGAGCGTGTCGCAATTCTTTTCCCAGACACATTCCAGGACAAGTCACTCATCCTGACCTCCGAGTTGGACAACAGCCATGGACCCGCTTCTCCCTGGAGACAAGCTCCATGCCACCGGCGTGGCCCCGACGACTCCCTTCCACAACGACAACATCTTCCTCTCCTCCAATCTTCAAAAGCGCTACACCACTCTCTCCATCCCATCCTCCTACGGCCGTCTCCACACCAGCCCTCCACCGGGCACCGTCGCCGGCATCGTTCTCGGCAGCGTCGGCGGCGTCGTGCTCATCCTCTATCTGACCTTCCTCGCCCTGAACCCGGGCGGCCTGGCCCGTGGCAAATCCTCCAGCACCATCGACGAAGAAGTCGTCGTGCGCAGTCGTCGCGAACCCTCCCGCCGCGGCGATACCATCGAGGTCCTCGAGGAACGCGACCGCTCGCGCAGCTACCGCCGGCGCCCGTCCCACGAACGCGTCGTGGTCGAGGAGTCTATGACGGGATCCTCGGTCACGGATCGCGGGAACGTCGTCGAAGTCTTCGAGGAGGAGTCTTCGGGGGTATCGTCCGCGTCGCCGCGGCCGCCGCGCCGGGCTCGTTCGGGGGTCCGCACAGTCGATCCGTATGACTACGGGGGCGGGAGCTCGTACGGAGGGAGTCGGTACTAGAGTTCTTGCACCGACGGGGCGAGCCTTCTTTTATAGGCTCGAGGATAGGAGCGTTGATTTCCGTGTTGCGATACCCTTGCGCTGTGCATTGCCCGCACTTGATGCATTACGCTTATGATCTGCATGAAGCCTTGATTTTTGTTTCCCATAGACCGTTTATGAAGCTGCGCCGGTCTACATCTATACATTGTCTATCGTATACCAATAACGAGCCAGGTATTATTTTGTTCCTAGCGACAGAAGTAAAGAGTACGGCTGTATTGAAGCCAGCCCCAACGCCGGCCCTGTGAAGCGCCGATAGTGAATAGAAAAAGGAACGAACGATTAAAAGACCCAGGGACTGTATGCACGAGCCCATCTCCGCGAAAATCCACGGAATCCAAGATCCCAGAACACCTGCCCGGCATCCCGACAATCCAGAGCGTTGTCGGCACCGACATGGCGAGAAGATGCGGACGAGGCGAGGAGGCAAGAAGTCCACGCACCGGGAACTCCCCCAAATATACCGCGACCAAAGTATCACCGAAAAGACGTATTCACATCACGATTCGTAAAACGGCCGCTGCCCCGAGGCCCGGGTCTAGAAGAGGATATCCAAGCAGCAGCAGCAGGCGAACGCCGCCATGATACCGGCACAGATCCCACCGGCCCCGGAGCCGCCGCCGCGCCCTCCGCGCTCGTCCGCGTAGTACCCTTGCTGCGGCGGGTAGCCTTGTTGCGGCGGGTAGTACATTTGCTGGCCCTGGGGTTGGCCATAGTAACCCTGCTGGGGCGGGTAGCCTTGCTGTTGGGGGTAGTGGCCCTGGCCCTGGGCGGGACCGTAGTAGTCCGAGGCGGCACCTTGAGGCGGCGGGGAGTTCGGGTGATAGGCGCCGGGATCATTGTAGACGGGTGCCGGGTAAGAAGGAGGTGGGCTAGTCTAGAGACAACGTTAGCCCGAGGACTTCTGGTAAGGGGGCTTGGTTTGACTGGGAAAAAAACGGGAGAGCGACGTACGGGCTTGTTGTAGGACATCCTGCGAAAGGTCGATCTAATATGCGCAGAAGGATCGGAGGGAAGAGGTGGGTTCCAGAAGAGAAGAAAAGAGCGGAGGAAGGGGAGGAGCAACTGCCAAGCCGAGGAGAACGAAGCCGAAGGCGCAGCAGAGCGAATTTCTTGGAGGACGCGCGGATCGGCGGTTGCAGAGAAGTGGAGAGTGGCGCGGGTTTCCGGGGATTCGCTGAGTCATGAATGGTTCCTGTTTCAACCGACTTTCTCTATATCTGTAACTATAACCAAGGAATTTTTTTTTAAAAAAACTAGATGCAATTCCGACTTTTGCGAGATCCAAAATGGGCGCTGTCCATGTATAAGTGCGAATGGCAAATGCACAATGAGCCAAGATAAGCAACAAGGGGAGACGGGGTAAAAAGAATAGTGCTAGGCAATGCCAGGCTGCTGTACGGGGATGAATGATTCCCGGTGGAACTATGCCTTCGCCTCCAGCGACGCCTTCTTGAGCTCGTCAGATACATCCGCGACGGCATCCTGCTCCTGCGCCAGCTCGGCCTCGGCCGAGGGGGCTCCGTTCACCTGAGCCGGCTTCTTCGCGGCATCAGTAGCGCGGCCATTGGCCTGGGAGATGTTCACTTCCTCCTCCTCCAGACGGGTGATCTCCTCCTTGGCCTTCTTGATGTTCTGTGGATAGGGTTAGCACTAGATGCGGGCAAAACCGACAACAGCGGACAGAGGGGAACTCACTTCTTCGGTCTTGCTGGCCTGGTTCTTCTTCCACTCGGTAATCTTGGCTGCCAGCTTCTCCACCACGGCGGGCACATCCGACTGGTTCATAGGCGGATCGATCTTCACTTTGGCAAAGTCCTCGATGATACCGACGTTCATGTTGAACTTGCCAGCATCCGCGACCGCGGCGGCACCACCCTTCTTGCCCTTCTTGCCCTTCTTGCCAGCACCGCCAACAAAGTAGTCCTCCTCGCGTTCTTCCTTCCGCACGACCTTCATGCCCTTGAGGCCGGAGTCATCGACCGTGCGGCCAACACCCGCGCGGTAATTACTGCCCTCTTCTTTCTTCTCGTCCAGACCCAGCACGGAGAAGTTGTAGGCCGGATCGAAGTGACGAATCAAACCCTGAGCGGTGATGATCTCGTCGGTGTAGGCCAGAGCGGAAGCCTCCTCCAGCTTCTTGTCGGCGACCTTCTTCCGCTTCTCCCGCTCAAAGGCCTCGCGCTCGGTCTTCTGGCGCTCCCGGCGCACACGCCAGGCCTCGTCCTCGTATTCCTTATAGGCACGACGAGCCTTGAAGTAGGTGTCCTTGATCTCGCGGATCGCAGAGTACTTCTGCTGCTGCTCATTGCGCAGCTTGGTGCGCTCGTCACGCAGGGCGTTGAGGTTCTTATACACACCGTCCTGCTCGGCCTTGATAGCATCTAGCTGCTTTTGAATCTCAGTGTACTTGTCACTGAGCGCCTTAGCCTCGGGGATGTCCAGGGTCTTCTTCAGCTCGGCGATCTGGGCCTTCAGCTCATTGATGCCCTTCTGAGCATCCTCGAGGCCAGCAAAGCCCTTGCGCTGCTTGCGCATGTTCGAGATGTCCGACAGAGCCTTACGCTCATCCACCAATCGCAGAGTGCCAGAGTCCACCTGCTTCTCAAGACGGGCGATCTCCCGGTCGATCTCGTCAACGTTCTTGAAGGGCATCTTGCCGCGCGAGTTGTTCTGCTCCGCGATGCGGGCCTTCAGGGTCGACTCGAGAGCATTGATCTTCTCCTGGGTGCTGGATCGCGAGGACTTGAAACCCTGCTGCTTCTGACGAATGGAAGACAGTTCCGCGCGAAGTTCCTGCTGTTTCTTGGCGGTGGGCGAGTCCTGGTTGTTGGGTTTGGCGTTGTCCAACTTGGCCTTGATTTGATTCTTTTGCGCTCCGTTAGTCAATGTCTCGAATTAATCAACAATGGACATGAGGCCACCGTTGCCTCGAGGGTGTGACCGAGAGCGAAACAGTCAATCCGTTTCAATCCGAGGTGAGGCGAAAACAAGCGCAAGGTTAAGAAAAAAAAAATAGAATGAAACATACCAACTTTTCCTGGGCCGTAGTGTGCTCCTTCTCGGCCTGGGCGAGATTGGTCTTATAGGCCTCCTCGTCGGGCTTGGTGGGCTTAGCCCGAGGCTCCGCGGGGGCAGGAGCAGCCATTGTCGAAGTAAACGGGGAGAAGAAAAGAAAAGAATTGGGGAAAGAGAAAGACCGGGGAAAAAAGACCAAAGGAACCCACGAGGGGAAAGGGGAAGGGAATAAATCAAACGGTTCGGTCAGTTTCTCCGCTTTACTTAGTCAAATCCGTGGCAGAAAGTTCCCGCCGATTTTTTGACCTGCACCTATCTCTCCGTCCACCCTGCGCTTTTGTGCCCTCTCCTTGCCGGGGGTCTTTCAATTAGCTCACTTGGGTTCTTGAGCTTCGCTGTTCATCATGGATGGTGAAATCTCCGCACACAGCCGTGAGGCTGACAGGGACATGACCCGCCTCTGGCGCACCTGGAGGACGGTCTACGAGATGCTCTGGGACCGAGTGAGTATTGTCGCTGAGGAGTTTCTGGCCAGCAGATTATTTTCGCAGCCTGTCGCTCAGGAGAAAGTGACACTAACCTGAGGATACAATAGGGCTACGAAGTGTCGGACGAGGAGCTGCAAATCTCCCTGCAAGATTTCCGCGCCAAATACTCAGACCCGATGGGCTACCCCGAGTACGCGATCCCACTCCCTTAAGCATCTAGGCTGTTCGCTTCAACCAGCAGAATCAATGGGAGCACGGCAATTGTTGGTTTGAGAGAACATTTTGACTAACGTGCACCCTCCGATACAGTCGCAACAAGATGAAAATCCAAGCCCGCCCCACCGAGGACATGAAGATGAAATACACGGCGCTGCCCACCAAATCCAACCCTTCGCCCCAGCCCGACTGCGGCACCATCTATGTTGACTTTTGCCCGGACTCGTCATCCATCGGCGCCAAGCAGGTGCGCGCGTTCAACCACCTCGTCGACGAAAACAACTTCCACACCGGCATCTTTATCACTCAGACTCCGATTTCCTCCGCCGCCATCCGCATGCTGAATAGCATGCCCGGTCGCATTTGCGAAAACTTCCAGGAGCAGGATCTACTGGTCAACATCACCCGCCACGAGTTGGTGCCCAAGCACGTCCTTCTCAGTCCCGAGGAGAAGCTCCGCTTGCTGCAGCGGTATCGTCTGAAGGAATCCCAGCTTCCGCGGATCCAAATCGCCGATCCGGTTGCCCGCTATCTGGGTCTGCGCCGAGGTCAGGTGGTGAAGATTATCCGGAAGAGTGAGACGGCAGGTCGTTATGCCAGCTACCGATGGGTGATTTAAACAGCAGATGAGGCAGGAACATTCTTGACTTCTCTGCGTCCCATTTTTATTGCTATTCGCCTTCACTCCTTCCGCGTTCAACAGACCGCTCTTGGGGGCGAGAGGCATTTGAGAACCCATACCCACACATGCGCATGAAGTCCTCACCGCTGCCCCGGTTTCCCCATCTCCGGGGATGCAGACAAAGTGCAGAACCGGTATGTCGGACTCGGGAGGATGCCGGGAGGACTTGGACACGGAGTTTTGCAGCACAGCCCACAAACGCAGAAAAAAAAGTTGGTCCCCTTGTTGTATTATGGGCAGCATGGCGTACAGGCGAAGTTTCTCCATCCGCGGAGGGGCGGGGATTTCCGATCTGATTTTACATAGTAATGTCTTGCTGTGTTTACTGGTATGCTAGATGAATGCAATCGATGTCTATACCTTTTGAGTATGAGTACGTGTTCGAGTGGACTTTGAATATGGTTGTTGATATCACCATGGTGTACAAGACCTCCCTATGAAACACGCCCAGCGCCGCGCTAAACAAACCAAGGGACAAGCGGGTATCATGCCATGACTCCGGTGCCCAAACGCAAACAATAACCTAGATCCATAGACATTCTCGGGCGGTTCCAGTCCGAGCGAAAGGAAAGAAGAAGAAACAATGCTAACTCTTGCCAAATCGTGTCGGTCATGCACTCGATGGGTGTCGGGGGGAAAGTAACCCGCCCACGTCTTGGAGCGCCATATTCACGTCGAGTGATACATCGGGGGAAGCCCGATACGGTGGGAGAGAAGAAGAATGCGGCCGAGCACCTGCCACGACCTCCGTGATTGGCGATGAGAGACGGGACTCGGCGGGTGCAGAGACTGGTGACTGGGGAGTTAAGACGCCCACATCCTGGAAAAGGTCTCTGCTACCACGCAGTCGCCGGGTCTCTGGATCGTCGGACACGGGGGAGGGTGGATCAGGACTCGAGTGGATGGGAGAGGTAGGATGGGGTTGGCTCAGCAGACCACCCACATCGAAGAATGACGCTTGCCGCGATGACAGACGGCGAGGTGAGAAAGATGCTTTCTTCCGCGGAGACTGATTGGTTTGGATGTACTCGCGCGGGGTGACCTTGATGTCGAGGCTGTCGGTAGCCGAGGTGCGGTCATCCTCCGAGGTGCGGCTCCGATGGAATGACCAGGATGGGTCAAGAGTACCGGACTGAGCTCCCGCCGCAGGCACCGGGGCCACGGGTGGCGCAACAGAAGGGAGCAGGTCAGACCTCGCATTGGGACAGGCAGGGTTGCAGAGCTCGGGATCGAGACGAATGCCCAGATCGGCCGCGAGGTCACAGTCACTGCCCCATTGGTGTTGCATGACGGTGTTGCGGCGCATGACGCTGGTGTCCACGCTGTCGTTGGGAGAAGCGGAGGGGCGGTCATGCTTATATTTGAGTTTTTTGACCCCCCGATCGCGCACGAACGAGCTGATGACGACGACGTTGGAGACGGCGGTGGCGGCGAGGATCTCCAGCGATGCAATGAGGGACCGATAGGGCTGAGAGCCGCGCCGATCGATCACCGAGGGGACCCGGAAGCAGGTGATCGCGACCAAGACCAGGGAGAGACAAAACAGAGCCACGAGGGCGACCTTGCGTTTCACGGGCATGTGCGACATGAGGATAATCGGGACGGGAAACGCAACCAGGAGCAGATCGGTGATGACGTCGCATGTGCCCATGGTGATAAGCTGTGCATAGCCCGCGCGACAGGTTGGACCGGGGTCCGGGATGACCTGCCAGTAGTGGTGGAAGGGTTGGCATTCGGCCAGCGTTGCAATCACGACCGCAACGAGCGTCGAGGCCAAGAAGAAATGCACCAAGCGCAGAAAGACGACGACCGAGCGACGCCAGGTCACGCCCGTGACTCGCTTGAGAAACTCGCAGACAGTGAGTTTGGCGGTCCAGATGCTATATAGCGAGGGTTAACCTTTTTCTCCCATGTGTTCCCTTATCTCCGGGGTCTTGTATGTCTTACAAGATCGCGTAGAAGATACGTGCGGCCAGCACCAGCTTGCTTCCCATTTGTCGCTGAATGAGTTCCTGCGGTGTCAGCCCGGCGGGTTGGACATTGTTGGTGCCCCAGATCAGAACGAAATGCACCAGGACCATGCGAAGGGTGAGTGGGATCATGCTCAGCATCATGACCTTGTCCTCGGGGAAGAAGCGTTCGATCCGAATGTAGCGGCCACACAAGCGCACGATAATAATAACCAGGGAGAAACCGGTGGCCCACCAGCTCATCATCAACGTCGGGTTGATCTGGGTGCGGGATTCATACTCCGGCGGGAGATGAGGGTAAAGGCCTCGTGTGAGCAGGGGGGTCTCCATGAGCGCGAGGGACACGAAATGGCGATGCAGTGATTCACATGTCGTATGGTCTGGGAAGAAGCACAAGAGAGATCAGAAGGGAGAGGGGGAGAGGAGAACAGCGAGCGCGACGTCAAGACTTGGCCTCGAGCCCATCATTTCCCGAGATAACACGAGCCAGTGAAATCGCGCCCGCTAATCACCGTCGGCCTCCTCGCCAATCTCGTTCACGCGGGCATGTGCGGTGTAGGGATGCGGACTCCGAGCGGGGAAGACTCGAGGGTAGCATCAAATCTGAATTCATACTTTGTACGGAGTACCGGATCGACCAGTCCACGGCTGCCGAATTTGATCCTTTGCGAGCCTCAACTATCCTCGATGTCGCCGCCCGCGCCACGCGAGCCGATGACAGGGGTATATCCCAGCCGGGAAGATGTGAAGATATTCTCTAGGGTACTCCGTACCGATAAAGCTGATCCTTGGAATTCCAATTCGACTTCGCGTCGATCAATGTCGATCTACCGTCCAACAGCCCTCCGCTCCACCGAACTAGTGCATCTGATCTTCATCTGATATCACATCGAGCTGGACCGAGTACGTGAATGCGACATGGTCATCCGCTCCTTGGAGCATGTGGAAACGGTATAGCTTGCCCTCGGTAAACAACTCGAGATGTACCCAATCACGTTGCAACCACGATGGCTGGACCTGCCGCGGAAGATCTGAAGATCTCCTCCGTCTTCGAGGGCTTGGCTTTGAAATGGCTCTCGTGCAATAACAATCAATCTATTTGCCGGTTTAACACTACACATCCGGAAAACAATTCGAAACAAGGGACAATCCATCCCCCAGTTCCCAGGGCAATGACTGCTCGCCAGTCCGCATAGGACAATAATTTGAATTCTTTTATGCCATGGTCAAGACTCCCGACTTAAGTGTCTCTTGACCCAACTTCTTCAGTAGGAACATGGCTATGAGGGCGGCGCGGTTAGCTTTGGTCACAGTCGCTAGAAGCGAAGGTAGGAGACATGGCTTACCCTTAGCGCAAAGAGCAATAGCGCTTGGCCTATTTTTACTCGTTCTCCCGACCCCACCTTTGTCCTTTTTACCGTCCGCGATATCTTTGATGATTGTCGACCAGTGGACGAATTGAGTCGTGGCCCATGTCCCATCCTGGTTCACATCGGCCCATGAATGTACATTCAAATCATCCTTGTGATCCTCTGCGCGCTTATTCTTCTCGCCCCTGGGTTTGCATGCCTATATGGAAATGTCAATCAGGGTCGCGGAGTTCGGCAACCAATAACTCGGTGTCGGTGCTTCCCCACCTTTGCAGTCGTGTCCTTGTTGGTGGTAAAGAGTAATTGGAAAAAGATAGTCCCTGTAAGCTTGTCCGATATATCGATCGGAGTCTGGGTCAGCTGTTCGACATGTTTCAGAACGGTCGCAATTTCCTTCAAACACCACTTGTCGCAGGCAACCGCGCTCTGCCCATGAAATTTCTCGAGAAATCGTTCGCAGAGGTTCACTTGGTTTATCTTCAAATGTCCTGGCTGTTGACTATCAATGACGAAGGCTTCCGAGGCGGCCTCGCAGGTAGCGTGAGGATCCTCGGTAATCATACGGCCAGATTCTGTAGTTTGAGGTCAGCATGGGTTGGCACTTCAGTATGCGTAGCAGAGGTTGTACCTCTGTCTATCCAGCGGGGAATATCGCCGTCGCTTGGATCACCGGTGACCTGTTCTTTCTCCCAATGGTCGGTGTTGCAGTATACATGCGTCTATGGGAACCATCAGTTCAAACTTGCGAGAAGTACAGACCGCGGGAGAATGCCGACCTGTTTTTCCTCGGATGAGACCACCTCCAATCGCTCTGTTGAGTGTTAGAGAAACCACGACAACAAGAAATATCAAAGCACTGATCACTTACTGATGAGCGCGCCGAAATCGGTCTTATCATCCAGCTTCTCCTCCTTCTCCAGTAATGACCATTGGATGTAGTTTTTGATATTGTCTCCCATCTTCGCTTCACGTTTGGTAATCTCCTTGTTGTCGCGGATGTCTTTCAAGAAATTTTTCATTACGTTCGCTAGCTCGTAGGCCTTATCCGTACTGGTAGTGACGTTTTCCGCATATTCTAAATCAAGCCTGTTAGAAGGATCTCTTGTGCCCATATCTTCAGTAGGGCCGATAATACATACTGCTGTGGGTACACGACTCGTGGGCATGCCACTCACGTGCTACCGCAAAGCCGCTCAGACTGAGTAGGCAACTGATAGCTAGGAGCCAGTGCATGATGAACGAGGTCCAGCGTTCACGATGGACGATGACGGAAAGATGAGTAACACAAGTCCCTGGCGACGGTGGGACTTGACTGAAATATTTGAGGGGGTTGACACGCAGGGTGAATTCGACCCGGGTTTTAGCCTAGGCCGTACTAGGTCGTTCTTCCTTCATGCGCATGGGATCGAATTTGAACCATCACGCTTGCTCTACGGAGTAGAAAGTACTCGACCGAATTCCACCGAGGCAATGCAACCCGGGGGCGGGGGGCGGTATTGCCCGGTAATGCCCGGTAATTGCCAGTCAACGGCCCGAAGGTCAGGTTAGTGGTAGGCGAAGGGTGTTCTCCCGTAGCTATATTTAGTGGCTGCTGAAGGTATGGAGTAGCTAAACCCAGCAAACTAAAGCGATGATAATGCAGCACAATGTCCTATCACGTGATGATACTGTAGTTCAGGCGCCTTATATCTCCCCTGGTATATCATAAAACGGACAAAACTTACTAGTACTAAAAAGACCAAAACATCTATTTATATCACTTTCCTATTGAGTTGTACGGCCGGCAGTATGTTGAGAACAAGGAGTACCATTTTCCGCAATTGTCCTTGGCATAGCACGGCCCCAGGGATCGCCCCGGGGTTCAGCCCTGCCCCCGGGTAGGGGCGTAGGAGCGTGATCCACTTGGTTCTCTCCGATGTCACGGGCCGTGTGAAGAATCTTTTCCGAGAAAAGAATAATGCCTCACCACGATGATTTTTCGATGGAGCAAGTTCAGTGTAATGGCCATACCAATTTCTAGTCAGGCTCGAGCCCGCTATTTCGAACTTGTAAAAAATAAAATAAATACCAGATTCCAGGTCTCTCTGGCTTTTCGAGAGAAAGTTAATCTACCATTTAACCCCCGCCCCATACGCCCCCATTCCCCTTGTCACTGAAGATAATTAATGGCGTCATCACGCTCGAAAATCAGCCCGAGCGTTGTGGTTTTTTTTTGTTTGTTTGTTTACGGAGTGCTCCTGCCTGGTTTTGCGACTCAACTCAGCATCGAAATCACCTATGAAGAGTTTCCACCGGATAATCAAAAGGGTGCCCCCCCCCCCCCACCGAGTCTTGTCAGGGGCTGGATATGAATTCGACCAGGTTCTGAGCCGGCAGAATACGCTATAATCTAGGGATATGGGGCGAGGATTTTTGTTCTACCTGGAGATTGTGGTACCCACTTAGCGTTCCTCCGTAAAAATAAGTTTCACAATCTACATTCTCCTGATCATGTTAACCGATGTCTCCAATGGGATCCTTCAATAGATCTATTGTATCTTACCATAAAGATAAAAAAAAAGTGCCCAGTGGGTCCCGTAATATTCAAGTTAGAGGGAGTACGAAGTACTTATCTAGCAGCTGCCACTGGATGACTTGAGGATTAAACTGAACGTTTTCCTAGAACCAGTGGATTTGCGTGGTCATCCCCTTCCCTTTCCACTGAGATAAACCACGACTCCAGCTGGCCATCCACGAGGCAACGTTGTTGTCACAATGCGGTTCGCCTTGATCTGGCCCGGCGTCTTTGCGCTGTCGTCGGCGTCACTATCCGAGGTAACGCCCACCGCGACGAGTTCTCCGACAGCGGTTCAAATTCAAGAACGGGCTGTCAAACCTACCAAGAGTGGCATGATTGGGATTAGTCCGTGGAATGTGTAAGTACCCCGATCTCTCTCCTAACCTTCACGTCCGGCCTGGGGAGCCCGAAGCTAAGGCCTCCCCTAGAACAACTCCGGTGGATGTGCCACAGAGACCAGTAATCACGGATTACGTCGCGACGAATGGCAAGGTGAGATCATTCCCACAACTTTTGCGAGGGCATGACCAATCGTCACGGTCAGCTAACCAACAGCCTTTCTTTTCTAGTGGAAAGGAAGTAAATCCGACGAGATTGTTCAAACCTTGACCCAGACTCAGGGTGGTAAGAATAAAACGCAAACCGTCAAAGCTCCAATCGCGATTATGGCAGCAGGAACGGCAGCCGGAGCAGGAGCGGCAGCCATTGCAGGAGATGGAGCAAAGGTGAACATCATGTTCTCGCCCAAAGCCCAGGAAAAGTTTTCAGAACTGTTTAAATCGTTGCCAAAGGGTGCGTGCGAATTGGTCAAGCGGGACGAAGCGCCAGGAGGGATCCCTGTCGACTGTCTTAGGAAGCTCGCGGAAGGAATAGGGCAGAACAAATGGTGGACGCAGAATGAAGCTGAGATTACAGCCATGCTTGAGGCGGCGGGAAACCTCGCGCAGTTTTTGGGAGACGCGGCCGTTGCAATAGGCACCGATCCGCGTGCCAGGATCGCTGCCTTGCTCGGTTTTGTCTATTACACAGTTGGATCCAATCCGCCTACACTGGTCAGCGCTGATTCTAGCGATCCCAATCCGTCCCAGAATAACCCCAGCGATACCAACAGTGATCACGATAATGGTGGGAAAGGGAATGAAGGCACGAACGATGGCTCTGCGACGTCTACCGATCAACATAAATGCGACCCGGAAGCACCTACCGGTGATAAGGCACCGATGTGCAATCCGTGTGGTGGAAGTGAGAAACACTCAAAGTGTACCCGTGTACGTGACGATTGGCTTCTTTGCGATGGTGTTGATTCTCTAACAGCTTCGGCATTTAGGGCAAATGGTCCGGTTGCGACTGCAACCCACACGCATTTGGCATCACCGTACAGGAGCTCGGTGGCTGGAACATCCGGCTGCCCAAATTTCGCGATGATCAACTCGATGTCTTTGACAATACCAGCCTCGCGGACTTGTGGTCCAAAGCCGCCTCCGCCAAACAACAGGGCACACTGCTCCCAGAGCAGACGCCGAAAGTGAACTGCTCAAACCACTACGCAAATGCTACCTCGATTGAAAAAGATCTCTTGGGGGCGCTGACCAAGTCGTTCTGTAAGATGGGCAAGGAAGAAGCAGTTCTTGGAAGCTCACATACCAAGCTGGCGAAAAATCAAAATTCCAAGGTTGCCTTCAAGATGCACCGGAGCAAAGATTGTCAAGCGAGTTGCGAACAGGGATTCGAGCATCTCTTCAATGAATGTACGTATGCCCATCGTGCTTCTCCTTCCTGGTGGGACACCTCCCCCAACGCATTACTGACGGAGTCGATAGGCGAAGGAATCAACAGCCACGTCGCGCAGCCCAAGGGTATTGCGACTGTTAAGGAATGCAATGCAACATATCACTATGAGATTACCACTATTCCCGTTCCCAAATGCAATCTCGACGGGCTCGCTTCTGACATCCCGAGCAATGTGTTCCGGAAAGCTCCCGTCTGGAAAGAGTTTTGCGAACGCGAGAAGGACAGCAAAATCAACAGTATTCTGGGTGATCACGAACGCACCATGATCGTTGACGTTCATGGCAATCCACCCACATTGCTCAAGCGCAAGCGTGACCTTGAGGGCTCCAATCCCACCCTGGTCGAGCGTATTCCGCTCCTCAGGCGCCTGGTCCAGCCGCGCACCCCGCCGGTCAACCTGAACAGTGACCAATATAGCAACGCCCTGTTTACCTTGTCCTACCAGCCGAATCACCAGGGGATTCGCACCACCAATTGCTCCGAGGCGTTTGACATCATGGCCCAGGGTGATTGTGGAAGAGCCGGCGGCCAGCAGAATCGCATGGCCAAGGCGGGCTCGATCTTTGTGGGCGATGGCACTTACACCTACGTCGCTCAAGGAAAGATTGAAACTGAACGGAAGGAATTCGAGTCCAAACCCTGGACGCCGGGGAAATTCCAAAAGGCAAAGCCTGCCTCGTTCAAAATTAAGGATGTGATCACAGAGAACGAAGAACACCCTTGGCGAAACGCTATATGGAAGATCTGTGGCGGCGGTGAAAAGTCACAGATCTACATGACGCCCCAAAAGCACCAGAGAGAGGTGAACATGGGAATGGCTTGGGGAAATACGTGGGCCACGGCCTTCTGGAAGGAGGATTGCGTTTTGAAGAAGGGCCCACAGAAGCAATTCATGAATGACCCCTTGGGGGATGGGAAGACCGATTGTGCCGCTGCTTTCAAAGCAGCCATCAGTAGTAAGTTACCCATGATCTATCCGGTGACCGAGATTCGTGCTAACCAAGTTCAAAGACGTCAAAGACACGAAATTGAAGAAGGGATACACGTGGGGTGGAAAGAAGGATTATGGGTGTCTACGGTATATGATAACGCCTAACAAACAAGGGTGGGAGGATTTGGATGCTGAAGATTGGTCTTCAGTTGCGCCTCCGCAGAAGTGATCAGGGAATTTTGATAGCGAGATAGAATAACAACGACGATGTTCACTGGAACAGGAGCCAAAAGACTTCGATGAGGGACATATACGCTCTACAAGCTGCATACCATCATGCGACTTTACCATGAAGATTTATGTTGCCGTGGATTAGGCCTAAGCTTGTGCACCACCCCCGTCTCTGATTTTCTCGCCGAGTGATAAAGCCATCCTTCTCAGATAGAGCAGAACAGGTCTTATCCGATCTACTTTGTCTTGAGCAGCTTGGAGCTCGTTATAATACCCGGAGGGATATTGATGGCTTTCTCATATTCTACTTTAGCCTCGGCTCAAACCCCGATATTGATTAACGGGCATTGCAAATGTTTTCAGATGTAACCCCCGAAGTACATTATGGCCCCGGGGGCTCTCAGGATCTGAAACTTCCATCGAAGGAACGCTACGATTTTTAGCTCAGCCCAGACAATCTAGAATTAGATGGGGCGGGGCTGGGGCCAGTTCCTACATCAAAGGAAAAAGAATAACCATATACGGAGTACGAGAGCATTACACCAGAATAAAACACGCCCCCGGGGCCGGCCTTGGCTGCGATCCTGCAATAGGGGCGCCCCGATACGCATGGACGAGGCAACGATACATAGGATTTGTACTCTGTAGTGGAGCAAACAATTCTTTTTTCCTTCTGAAAACAGAGCAAAAAAGGACATAAATCTTCCAGGGTCCCAACATTGGTCCTGCAATTCTCACCTTTGCCTTCGCCCGTTCAAGCTCCTAATCCTAAAACCAAATGCTCTCTACGACTTTTTGGTGCCTCCCTCTCTTGATAGGGACCTTTGCTTCGGCATTCCCTTCATCCAGTTTCTCGGGCGGGGCAGTTAACTTTACCGACTGGAGTTGCAGCGATGGTCTTTCATCGATGTGCAGCGCCCATGTGGTCAGCGGCTTGAGAAGCCACGTTGATTATTGTGACAACGCTCTTGATGCCATGGTGAACAAAACCTATTACAATACCGGGTGAGTGCCCTCCTGATTGCAATTCCCACAAGGGTCTTTTTTAATCACGATGTTTGGGGGTCACAGAAAATCGAACCACGCCGGTATGGCCTATGCGCGTCACGGCACTGGATGCCTGGTCAAACTGGAGAAAATGTCGGGAGATGGAGACTGTGAGCTCAGCGGTGCATTGGCGCATGAATATTTCCAAGCCTTGAGGAAAGACCCCGTGAAGGACAAAGAAAGATGCCGGATCTGTGGATGGGGGGAATTTGAGCAAATACCTCATTCCGATCCGGCGTCCCTTGATCAGACAGTTCAATCCGATGTGGTTGAATTTGATGGACCGTCGATTAAGGAATATAGTGGTTCCCAGACAAAACGTGTTTGCCGATTTAAGGTCGATTATACTTACGAGGATGAGACCATACCGTTCTTCACGGACTCGGATAAGGAAAACAAGACGTGGCCAATCATCGCGTAAGAGGGGGAATAATAGCAGATTTATGATCAATCAATTGTCATGATCTTCTTTGCAAGGATTTAGTCCTTCGCGCCTCAGGCCAACGAGAGTATATAGCATGATCTTCGAGTGCCCTCCAGATCCAACATTAGGTCGCCTACTTCGGAGAACGAACATCATGTCTTGACGGGAACAGCATGGGAATAAAAAGGAGCTGAAACACAAGCTGGCAAGAGACAACAACCATTAATAAGCCCGTGCCCGCTTCCGAAGGGGCCAAGTAGGACGTTGGATTAGGTTAGGATTGCGATCTATCATTTCTAATAATAAGCTGCGAAATCGCTCCAAGCATCCACATGGCTCGAATCCATTACTCACATCATTTCCCAGAAGGATAAGCACTCCCTAATGAAGATATTGGGATGTAGCCCCCACTGTAGGGACGGCAGCACGCCTTCTGACCAACGGCTGGGAGTACTAGAATCTTACAATTAAATAAATGAATGCCGGCCCTATGATATCACTTATGTCTCGATTATTGGGCTCTTTGATTCAAGCACTATAGTACATTTTGCATCTCTACCCCGTATGGCACGATCAAGTCAACGGGCCACTCGCTGATATGCATTGCGGGGGTGGGGGCGCAAAACAAGTCCAGATCAAAGCTAGAACAAGGTTATCACCCTCATTCGAAGGACCATCTTGATCAGAACCAAAATTGGGGGCCATCGCGTTGGTTGCTGTGTTGAGTAAATAAGTTGCATGCGACTCCCAGGACCCACCGAGCGACGGGGCAAAGAGGATCCTACGATTCTCATTGGACCCTGGTAGCCATGATTGTGCCGGTATTTAGTCCGTTTATTGTCGCCGTCGTTTCTTCCATCATCCAAACCGCGTTGGGGGCGCGTTGAAGCCGGTTAAGGGGGCGCTAGCTGGTATAAGCGGAGTCGAAGTGGATGTATGGTTAGGACGGTAGAAGACCCTTGTCTCTGGCAGAGGAGATATAGCTGCGTCTTCGTGGCCCGTCGTCTTTCTCCTCTAAATTCCGGTCGTTTGATTTCCACTTGATTGTTGGGCCATCATGCGGTCCATTCTGTATTCCTTGTTGTTGCTTCCGGCAGCCTTCTCGCCGGTGTTTGCCTCCCCGTGGGTGAATGGATCTTGGGCGAGACATGCCAATCCAGTATTGCCCAGGGATGATGACTCGCAATCGACGACTTCCACCTCAAGCTCGACTTCCACCTCGACCCCGGCTTCCACGTCCACCAACCGGCAAGTGGTTTTTAGCATCGGAACACTGACCGTGACCGCACAGCCTACGGAGATCAATCCACCCGCTGCCTCCGTGACCCCCGGTGCTGATATCACCGTTGGGATGAAGGTTCTCGGGGTTCATCGAGGTGATGGAGGTACAACGTCCCGGAGTGGAGATTCCACCACCGGTGGTCATCATACGTCGAGCACTACACCCGGTGGCGGTCATACTTCTGGTTCATCCCAAACTGGTGGCGACTCGACATCTACTTTGTCTGGTGATGGTGGTGATACTTCGACTCCTGGACTTACTGGTCATACCTCTAGTTCATCACGATCTGGTCGTGGATCTTCCTCTACATCCTCTCGGTCCGATGATGGTGGTACTACCTCTTCCTCCCCTCAACCCGGTGGTACTGGTCAAACTACATCTCCGCAGCCAACGGGCACGTCTACGACGGATCCAAAAACATCCGGATCGACGGACGAAAATAGCAAGACGACAGGAACTTCGACGTCTTCGAGCTCTGGACCTGAGGGTATTACGTCTCCTCCTACCACATCGACGACATCGACCGAGAATTGGACGACTCTTTCCGACTCCTCTACCACGGGCCTCTACGGCTTTTTCCTCCTGCCGAAATATAAAACTCTGACCAAACCGACAATCATCACGACCAAGTATATTGATTCGCACTCGAAGACCACCACCGGCCCTGTCTTCGTGGGAACGGGAGGTGTTGTGCTTCGGCCGTGGCCTCCATCCTCGAACGGCGGTAATCCCGGCGGGGGTGGCATCGTCATCAATCCTATCAAGCCACCGAGTCCGAGTAATACTAAGACCAAGATCAAGTGCCCGGCCATCCTCAAGTGGGTCTGTGGATCCAAACATACCAGCGACTCCGACGATGGTTCAGATGTCGACCCGGGGAAGCAGCCCAATAGCAACCCCGATGATGACCCTAACAAGAACAATGATCCAACCTCGGAACCCACGTCGGAGAATTCTGCTACCTCAGAGTCAGACTCGACATCTTCAGAGTCGGATTCCACATCGTCAACATCAAAATCCACATCGTCAACGTCAAGATCCACATCGTCATCCTTGACATGCACGCAGACCTCGACCGCAACCAACTGCGTTGCCGAATGTACCCCTACAGTCATTAGCTCGAAAACCACGACCACCTGTCATACTACCTCTTGCTCCACGTTCGCGGCCTGTTCGGCCACTGGCTCGGTGTCAACAACACTGACCCGTTCCTGTCGTGTACACTACTCTACGCGCAAGACGAGCGACACAGCTGGGGACAGTGGAGCCACTGCGACTACCGGCAAGACTGGGGGCGGCGGTGCAACTGGGACGAGTAGTAAACCCGGAACGAGCGACACAGCTGGGGATAGTGGAGCTACTGCGGCCACCGGCAAGACTGGGGGCGGCGGTGCAACTGGGACGAGCAGTAAAACCGGAACGAGCAGCGCAACTGGGGGCGGCGGCGCGTCCAGTACCAGCTCGTCAGCCACGTCAACAGAATCCAATGCACTACCGAGCAAGCTTGCCATTGGCCTCCGATCGGCCGATATGTTGTACGATTGGAACGTCTATAAGCCGGTCGAGGGCAAAGAACCTGCCGTTTGTACTGAAAATCTTGTGTGGGATTTGGCCAAAAAGGGCACAGACAAGAAGTCGCTACCACCCAGCCTTGACTTTTCCAAATTTCAAGGCAATCCGAAACTGATCCCTTCTTGCAAGTACGAGGCAGATGACGGCAAAGTGGGCAAGATTTCTTGTTCAGGCAATCAGGAATACACCTGCACCGATCACTTTTACAAGAGTCGTGAGATGGAAATGTGTGGCGAGGGCCATGCCTACCGGATTCTGTCCTGCACTTTGACCGACGACGCATCTACAACTACCAGTGATTCCAAGACCACTACAACCGCGTCCAGCACCACGTCATCGGCCACGCCAACGGCATCCAATGAGGTGGGGAGCGGCCTCTACATTGGTATCCAAAAGACCGACTACAGGGAGTGGAGGTGGTTCCTCTATACAACGACCGGCGGGAAAACGCCCGACTGGTGTAGCGAGGATTTCCCGTCGGACAAGGCCAAAGACAACACGGACGAAAACTCGCTCCCACCCAATCTCGATTTCAAGAAGATGTCAACACCACATCCGAAACCGGGCTCATGTTATGAGTACGTTCCAAACGACGGCTCTGTGGGCAAGCTTCATTGTTCGGATAATAAGTCCATCGAGTGCACCGAACACTTTACCGGGGAAGATAGTGGAGGCCCATGTCCTGACGGTCCTGCGGTTTCTGTCCCGAGGGTGTACTGCAAGATGAGTAAAGATGAGATGGATAGTTGAGGGGGAGGCAACGTCAGAGAGCTAGTAATATGTCTACGATAGCAGTGTTGAATACATGTTGTCAACCACACCGCCGATAAACATGGTTTGTAGCTAATATGAATGTCCTCTTGGCAGGACGTTGAGATAGCTAGAGTAGAAGCGCCTCCATTTTTGCCCTGGCTACTGCCGGATTTTATAGTCATAGTACTTCAATTATAAAACAGCATCGCGTCCACGTTGGGAGGAATGTAAGGCACAGAAAGGCTCCAGATGGCTAGCAACCATATCTTGCGTTGACGCATTCAGAAATGTATTGTTACTATATGTTATAGATGAATCCTTGGTCATGAAATGTACATGTGTCATGCAACGCCTCTATGCCATTTTTCAAGAGCCCGTACAACCCAATCTTTACATGCTCCCAACTACCCTCAATGCTGTTTTGAGTCTGGCTTCTCCATAGATGAGGCGGCAGCCAATTGGGCTTTTTTGTGTTTTTGTCGCTTTTCCTGGAGATAGTTCCAGCTCTTGCGAAGACCGGCCGTCAGAGGTCCCTTGATGGTTTGCACGGTACTCGGCCATCGGATGGTTTTCGTGATCGAGGCTGCGACCTCCTTTTGCAGGTGATCATCGCCGGCGATGCGACGCTCAAAGGTACCGCCCTGGGGCCGCCGGACAACATCTTGCTTCGTGTCGTTGCTTTCTTCCATCATCTTGTTGAATTCGGCGCGCGGAATGGAATAGCGAGACTGGTACTGGAAGTAAAGTTTCTCGCGGAACGATTCCGGAAGACGACGGACCATGTTCCCGCGCTTTACAGGGTCCATGTCCTGCACCATGGCTAAGATAGCGTCCGGATCATCGATCCAATCACTCTGGTTGCAGCGCGGGTCCTTGAAGGTGACATTGGGGAGATTGTTGATCAGTGGGGCGTAAAGCCGGCGGAAGTGTGCCATTTGTCCTGACACTATATTTCGCACCTTGCTGGGGTCTTCTGCGGGAAGAATCATCCGCAAATCGCCCATGTAGCTCATGCCTGCAATGGTGCTGTATAGTTCAAACTCGGTGAAACGCTCGGGGAGTAGAAGAAGCGCTACTCGAAGCGCCGAGAGAAGGTTCATCTGGTTTGCCAATCGAACCTTGGGGTGGTCCCGAAGGATCTTGACTGGTTTGTGCAACCGGCCCGCCAGATATAGGGTATTCCACTGGGTGAGGTCTTGACACAAAGTGTCAAGGTTCACCACACCGTACTTAATCAGTGTTCCGTTCACCGTGTTGTGAGTATTGAAGTATACACCGGCCCCAAACCGATCCTGGACTTGAGAGACGGCGTAAGAGCCAAGCGATCCCAGCCCGGAATAATGATCGCGATGCTGGCTGAGGTTCAAGGAATGCCAATGCTGAGAATATGAGACACCGAATATGAAATCAATCATTTTACCCGAGCCCTGCTGCATATTTTTGATGGCTGCCGGTGCCGATGGATGCGTTGATGAGGACGCCGCGCTGCCATTCTGCGCAAACACCCCCGATCCGTAGGCGAATGCATACCGAATCGGAGCTCGGAACTGCCAAAGAATCTGTCGCAGAGCTTCCTTGAATTCTTGGTTGATGACCATGTGCTGATTGACGCCAAAATCTTTGGACGGGAGTTCGGAGAAGTTGGAAATGGCCAGGTTCGGGTTCTGGTCCCAATCGGATTCGCCCAGGAACGGAGAAGTTGAGAATGATGACGATGATGGAGGTCCATTGTATAGTAAATGTGATGTTGAAGGAGTGGATCGGAGAGAATGAGTGTCCGGGGTCGGGCGTGTATCAATCGAGAAACAGCGATGCGAAGTAGGCAATCTTGACAGGGGCAACAGACAGAGATAAGGCTGACGAAGGCACCTCAGCCTGGCACTACTGGAGGTAATCATCTAAAATAAGCTACCGGCGTCAGCGGGATCACCCTTAGACCAACGGTAAGTTTCGAGATGATCATACCGCGGATCACACGTTTCAGGGAGAAGGAGCGGAGCGCACGGCTCAAGGGAAGAGATCAGGTAGTATGGAGACCCCGCAGCATGGGTGATCGATAGCGGGGATCAATTGGAGGGAAAAGAGGAGTTGAGCATGTCCCACGCTCCGTCAACATTATTTCCCAATTCCCGGGGTCTGACGTCGTCCGGATCTGACTAAGAAACGGTCACGTGGACGCGCGTTTCGCATAACAACCGGGGTAAACAGACCGCATCACCCATCGAATCAACACGCCCCGCCCAACCGTGTCGCCTTCTGTCCCCGACATTGGGATTGACTGCTCATAAATCTATTGCTGCAGAATGAGTTCCAACATGGATACTTTCACGGCCCGATTGGCCAGTTTCGACACAGTCCTCAAACCGGAGAAGCGGAGATCGTCAACAACAAAAGGCGCAAAGACCGTGAGATGGCCACACCAGCGCCCTTCACCAGCCGAAGTATGATGCGGACCTCCAATCACCTTGGGCCTCAGTTCTGACGCGCTGTCTCTAGTTGGCGCATGCAGGCTTCTACTACAAACCCTACGAGTCCAACCCCGATAACACAATATGCTTCCAGTGCAATCGCGCATTGGATGGATGGGAAGAGGAGGACGAGCCGGTTACCGAGCATCTGAAACACTCGCCCGACTGTGCTTGGGCAATCATGATGGATATCTCGCAGCATAGCTCCAACCCCGCCGCGATCGAAGATCCGACCAGTTCTCGTATCGCCCAGGCCCGTCTCGACTCCTTTGGTTCCACCTGGCCACATGATGGGAAGCGTGGCTGGCTGTGCCAGTCTGAAAAGGTAACATTCTTTCATCCTAATGTTAGAGGCCATGCTCACCGATGCGACAGATGGTGGACAGTGGATGGTTCTTCTGCCCGACGGACGATAGCAATGACTTGGCTACTTGCGTCTACTGCAAGCTGTCTCTTGACGGATGGGAGCCCAAAGACGATCCATTGTAAGTCGAACACGCGCCTTCTTTTCGCGGCAAGACTAATGCGCGCACAGTGACGAGCACTACCGCCGCTCGCCCGGTTGCTCCTTCTTTGTATACGCGCAGCCACCCGGGAAGAAAGGGAAGGGAGCCAAGGCCAAGAAACCTCGGACCTCCAAAGCATCTTCCCGGCTTTCAACTCAGTCCATTGCCACCACTACTTCCGAGGCCCCCGAGATGGATGTCGATGAATCGATGGACCAAAGCGTCCTTTCCCAGGCTACTGCGAAGCCAAAGACGACAAGGAAGGGGAAAGGCAAAGGGAAAGGTACCAAGGGCAGGAAAGCCGATATGGAAGAGGAAAGTGAGATTGACGTCGACACCACTGAACTTGAAAAACAGCCGGAGCCTGCAAAGCCTAAGCGGACTGGCAAGGGAAATAAAAGAGTTAGCGAGGAGATGATAGCTCATGATGAACCGGAGCCGGAGCCGGAGTCTCATGCTGAGCCGCCAGCCAAGCGCCGGGCTACTGGGACACGAAGCAGTAGCGTCTCTCGAACTTATGACTACGAGTCTGTGGGCATGCCGGATGCAGAACCGGCAGAGGAGGCACATCCAGGGCCTAAAAAAAGAGGCCGGAAGCCGAAAAAGGCCACCGCCAAAAATCGAAAGGCCTCCGACGTCTCCGTTGCATCCCAACCAGCTTCTAAGGCGCGGGGGCCTCGAGACTCGGAGCTCGACGCCGCTTTGCAGGCGGAACTTGAGGCAGATGCTCCCCAGCCGGCTGAGTCTGACCCAGAGCCTGAGCAGCCACCCGCTTCCAAGAGTTCCAAGACAAGCAAAAAATCCAAGGCTCTTCCCAAGTCCGAAACACACGACACTGTGGATGATAGCAATTACGACGGAGAAGATCAAGCGGAAGCTCTTGTTGATTCCAAGGATGTTGACATGGAAGAGACGGACGCACCAGCTCCGGTGGGAAAGACAACGAAGGGTTCGAAGAAAAAGGGTCCTAAAAAGACCAAGAAAGAGGAAAATCCCAAGGAGTCGACAGCGCGGCAATCTCCAGACACGACGTCAGCTGGTGATAAAATTGAACGTGAGAACCCCGAATCTCGGTATCAACAAGAGCCTGGAACGCAGCTAGAAGACAAGGCCGCGGTGAAGAAATCTTCCAAGGGCAACGAAAAGCCGAAAAAGGCCCAGAAGGCCAAAAAGAAAGAACCTTCGCCTCCCCCGAAAGAATCTTCCCCGCCACCCGAGTCCGTTGTGGAAGAGTATGACAATCAGCTTCGATCCGGAGACGAGGAAGAATTCGGAACCCCAGACGATCTACCGGACCAGGTCGAGATGGTTGAGCCTCCTCGTGCGGATTCTCCTCAAGAGAGAACTCCCATTCCGCCCAAAACCACGAAACGGTATAGCGATATTCCTCAGGAGGAGCATTTTGCCCATTCCTTTTCGGAATCTCAGCGTTCTAGCGCGCGAAAAGAGCCCGAAGCGACCCCTCGGCCATCAAACAGAGTGGTGTCGCCACTGCCAGATGCTCGTCAAAGCACCCCATCGCTCTCACCCCAGTCGTCCGATGCCGAGAACCGGCCTCCCTCATCTCGTCCATCGGCAAACCGTCCAACTATCTCGTCTCCGTCGAAAGAGCACAAGGGTCGAACGCCGTTGGCGGCTAGCACTCCTTCGCCTTCTAAACGCAATTTCAACGGTGGATTTGCCGCGTCCACTCATCCTTGGACTCCGGTCGACATCGACGCAGCTCTCTTCGGCAATGTCGATGAAAAAGAGAACGCCGACCTCTCTGGGCTTTTCAATGGAGTCAAGGGTGGGCTTTCCAGTCCGGAGAAGAAAATGTCGGTGGAGGAGTGGGTTATGTGGAATGCCAAAAATGGCGAGGAGCGGTTGAAGCGTGAATGCGAGCGACTCGTGGGCCAATTTGAGAACGAAGGTGGCCGGGCCATGCGGCGGATTGAGGCCATCGAGTGTATTGACTGAACGAGCATTATATGGGTGTCTGGTTTCATTGGGATGGGCATTGGGAGTGTGCAAGGCGCTTGTATGATTCGAGTTGAATATTGTCACCAATCTTTTGGGCTTGAAATGCCGATCGTCACGCAGAGACGCCCCTAGTAGAAACAGCACGAGGACCTCAACGCCACGGGTATCATGAAAGAAACATCACTACTAGGAATCCCGTCAGGCAATGATTCCCAGCCGGCCTTCCCAGCTATCATCCTCCTGCTTGACGCCATCGCCACCCTTTCGTCGCTTCTCATTCCGCTTGCGCCGGCGTTCCTCTCTTTCCTTGGCATCTTGCTCTTCACGCTCCCGCAACCGTTCACCAAGATCCAGTTGCCACGCCTTCCTCTCTTCCTCCGCCTGAACCCGCTTCTGATGCGCCAACATGCGCAGTCGCAGCCGTACATCCTCCACGCTCGCCCGCACCACATCTCCGCTCTGACCGGTCGCGATCAGATGCTGCTTGCTGTTCAAGTGCTCGACAAGCTGGATGTTGTCCTTGAAGGTCAAGTCGCAGTCGGCGCAGTAGAATCCGGCTCCGCGCCCGCGCTTGCCGAGCGCCGACCCAGCCGGCACGATCGTCGTCTTTCCCACCATCGACGCGACATCGAGTCGCTGGTTGCGGGCGGTGGTCGCCTCGAGACTGCCGTAGTCGACCGGGGCATGATATTTCTTGCCGAGAAGCTTGGCTTCGTAGCGGGCTTTGCCTTCTGCTTTGCGCTTGGCCTCTTCGTCGGCGGCTTTTTGGGCGTATTCTTCGCGGTTCCAGGTTTTTCGAAACTCGGTATCGGAGGCTGGGCCTCCCGAGGCTGTTGGTGGAGGCATGGTTGGGTGGTGGAGGGTGGTTGAAGAATCGAGGTTGCGGTGATGGGCGATGGGGCGCTTAGTCATTTGGATTGGCATTTAGATCCATGATGTATACAAGTACACAATGGCCTTGAGTAATGAATTTATATATATATTTGCCTATTTTCTGGCTTTATTCACCCATAGACTTGCTAAAACATTTCCTGAGACTTTACCAATCCCCCTTCCGAACATTCGCCTCGGGGATAATCCAAGTCAAAGAAATAAATGGGGTCGCGAATATATCAATTCATTTTTTGAAGGCGTTATCGTCAAACTGCTATGGATTTTCGGCTTATTAAAGAGTCGTACAATAATTTAGCCGAAAGTTTTCTTCAAGACAAGTGGCCCTTGAAGCAGGCAACTATGAATGTAGATGGCCTAACAGCGCGGCCTAAATAGTCCAGGCTGCCATTCGAGCGCATATAAGATGGCCAAGGCATTCCATCCTTCTACCCTCTTCTTTCACAAGACAATTATCCAGACAATATGGCGCAGCCCCCCAGTGCAGAAGCCTCACCTCGTCCTTCTACAAATCTAATGGATCTGCCGTCAGAACTGCATCTTCAAATTGCTTCCTCCCTCACCTACCCCGATGCGCTCGCGCTCAAACACAGCTGTCGCCATTTCTACCATCTGGTCTACACGGGCATACACCTCAAAGTCGGTTGGTTAGTTGAGCGTTTCGAGCGTAAGCTCGAATGTCCTATGGAGAAATGCTCTTTCCGCACCGACGAAGCCTTCTGCAATGGACGCGTTCGCCAAATTATGGAGCGTCGCCGCTGGCATCTAGAGTGTCGCCGTGTTGCCGGGGGCTGTTCGGTGATGGCGGGACAAACTTGTCAGACGGACCTCGTACCTTTCTGGTTCAAGGCGCAGGGAAGGCGAATGGTGGTCAAGTCTTTGACGTTTTGGGGAAGTGAAGGTTTGATACCGGACACCTTTCAGACAAAGGGATAGCAATTGGCTGACGTTCGAGCTTTTTGTGTCTCTAAAGCATTGATCATCGCCATGATTGCGATTTTGATGGAGGTAGCGTTGGTAATTGTCCAGAGGTATGGATGGACTAGGGAGTATAGAAGCTCGCGAACCTATTCGCAGTCTTTATAACAGCGCAATGCAATGCTAAGCTGTGCACTGAGCACCATGAACGAACGCAGGCGACTATGAGCCTGGAAAGGTTATAGTTACCCCATACACACAGAAGGAACCAGAAAAGAGTCCTCTCGTCCCGTTCAAGATGTCCCGCGGATCCATGTCCATCGGGCCTCGAAAACGATGACCTGCACGTCGAAGGGATACGTACAAAAACCAGCCGATCGACCAATCCGAGCGATCGATCATCCGCAAACTGCAAGCAGTGGAGTCGCAATTGTGGTCATGGAAATTGGTGATCGATCGAGCTCCAACCGGATAATCTTATCGCTGACGTCACAACGACGTGCCCGGTATACTTCCAATGCCTTATTTAACATTCAACACCTGCACTGCATTTAATTGATCTTCCCATCAATACTTGATCATTGCAACTTACGAAATTATGTCTGCCAACGCCACCATTAACACCAGCACGGGCAACCACACCCTGGACCCGTACAAGACCCAAAACATGGAAGACCCGCCGCTGCCCCAGAAGATCGAAGAACTGGCCGATTTCATTTCCCAGGTCAAGTTCGGCATGTTGACTACCCATCAGTCCGAAGGCGACTTCCTGACTTCGCGATGCATGGCTTTGGCCGCCAAGGTAAGCAGCGAGGCCTCTCGAACAAAATCTCCAAAGCCCAAACCCAAGCAGCCGCTAAGTACATCCCAGGAAAACGGCGGCATCGACCTGATCTTCCACACAAACCTCTTCTCCGGCAAGACCATGGACCTGGCGGTTCACCCCAAAGAAACCAACATGTCCTTCCTCGACCCGGTCAGCGGCGCCTGGGCCTCGATTTCCGGCACCGCATCCGTCATCGCCGACCCAGCCATCGTCGAGAAATACTACTCACCCACGCTCAAGGCCTGGCTCGGCGATATGGGCGATGGCGTGCACGATGGCGGGCCGTCGGACCCGCGTATCGGCGTGATCAAGCTGGAAGCGAAGCTGGCGACGCATGTGGTCGCGCACAAGGGCATCTTCGGCCGTGCTGTCGACACGGTCAAGGGCGCGGTGCAGGGTAGCGTTCCCGCGATCAATGGGATTCGGGAATTGAGCGCTGAGGAGCTGGCTGAGTGTAAGTTTTGCTTCCATTCCGTGGGGATTTGTGTTGTGTACAGTGCTGATTGTCTGTTAGGGCGCCGGACGCACCAGGCTTAAGCTGTTTGCCTTTGGTCATTCTGGACTTATGGACTGGACGCGTTGATAATTTATGAGATACTCTTTATGTTCACTGTTGCCCAAATATTACTATGTATTCAGCATGACACTTGGTGACGTGAATAGAAGCAGTTGATCTGTTTGAAAGCGGGTCATCCACACGATGTCTTCGACTGTAGATACGATGCACTTGAATTGGATTGGACAGCGACAAGCACCTTCAGAAAAAACTACCGCTCTTGGGCGCGATTTATGTAGATCTAAAGATGGACAATGCAAGAAATGGAAAGAGAAAAGCCTCTTGATCAAGGCCAATTGCAGCTGCAGCTGCCAACTTCACAAGCCTCACTAAGAATAATATAAAAATAAAAACCAAAACCAAAACCAAAACCAAAACTCCACCGCGCCAGGGTATCAACTTTGCACTCGCTGCCAAAACGCCGAGGACCGAAACGCCAAAAGGACCGTTCCGGTGAGTTAAATCTGAGGGAAATGTCAGCGGAAAGTCAGATCAAAGTGAAAGAAACAGAGGGGATACTGACCAGGCGGATTGGCAGGCGAGCCGGGACCCTACCGTTGTGCAAGAGCATGGCCACCGACTTCTGCGGCGTCGCCTGCAGCTTGCGGTACGCCTCGAGAATGTGTCGAGGCTCGATCGGGGTCCGACCCTCCTCGGGAGGGTCAAACAAGCCGGTCTCCCGCTTGCGCTTCTTGGCGTTTTCGTCGCTTCCATCGGCACCCCCGCGGTTCAGCTCGTGATCCTCGGCCTCCTTGACCTTGAGAGCCTCCTCCGTGAGAGTCTGCACGATCTCAAAGGTCAAGAAGCCGAGAATGTCGACGATGTCGTCGTTCGGCTTGGATTCGGTGACGATCCCGAACCCGGCCCACTCGCGAAACCGCTTGCTCTTGCGGTAGGTGAACGAGGCTTGACGGCACTCGGACCAGAAGACATACTCCTCCTTGGTCATGTGTTTGGTGCGCTCGTCCGCGGCTGCCAGACGCTGGAGGGTGGCGTAGTTCTGTTCTTCCTCCTCCTCGTCCTCCTCGTCTTCGCGCTCGGGGATCTGCACGGAGAAGAAACTGTTGACGTCCCATGCGAGCCCGACCTTGGCCCGCTTGTTTTTGGGTTTCGAGGCCACGTCCTGCGGACCTGCAACGACACCAGCCGCATCGTCGGCGGCAAACTCGGCAGCATCGGCGCCACCTTTGTCGTCGGAGTCCTTGACGTTTTTGCGGACATCCTTCCACGAGAGGAACGTCCGAAGACGGGAGACTTTGGCTTTGTCATGACGGATGAGGAAGATCAGGTCGTCGGTGGAGATTGAACGGGAACCACGCCGCGTTGCCAGGTGAGTACTGCGAGTGAGCTGGAAAGTAATCAGTAAGAGTGATCAGGGGGTCAGATGACGATGAGTTGAGGGCAAGGAAATGGTGGAACTTACAATTTCAACAACCTGCTGGCGGGTGATCTCTTCGATCACGGACGTAGTCTCGATGGCTGGTTCAGCTGTCTCTCCGGAAACAAACATCATCTGGGCGATTATGGTAAACATTTGGTCATTGAATTCGGCTTCGGTCTCGATCGCAGCATCGTCGGTCTCGGTCTCGGTGCCATCGGTCTTGTTGTGGGGGTAGTAACGCCAGTCTGTCCCAGATCTTCGTTCATCAAATCAGACCGAGAAGAGTCAGATGTAGGCATTTGAAGGTCACGATCCGCTTCACTGGAGAATTCCATCGCGATTGAGGAGGCTTCCATCGTGGTTGTGATGGTTTCAGGTGTAGGATTTGACTGCTCCCCAAGCAAGAACTCAGGGTGGTCACGCAGGAGGTTGAGCTTGGCGAGAGGCCCGTCGGCAGACGCGTTGTAATTGATGAGAGAGAGGTCAATCTCAGAAGGGCAAGGCCGACGAGCAAGCACAAGGGCGCGATCCTGCCAGTCACGCTCACTGGGGTCACTAGCTTGATGGGAGACGCGTGTGCGGAAAAGCTCAGGGGATCTTCGTGGATCGAAGTTGAGTGGTTGGAGGTTGATAGATGAGTGATCCAACGGGGTAGGCGGGACAGCAGGAAACGATAGAGACGAGGTGTGCATTGAAGTTCCAGCTGTAGTCCTATTTGCATCACAACTTGTTGCTACGTTGCCTGCAGTGGGTTCTGCCGTCACCGAAGCCTCATCAGAATCCTTGTTGTTGAGCTCGTCGGCAAGCAGAGCAGCCAATCCAACATGCATAAACTTGTAGTTCTCAGACAAGGCCCGAGGGGAAGAGCGTAGTTCATCATTTCCAGACATTTGGCGGTTGGGTTTCCGATCGAAGATGTAGATTATGGTTCAGGGTGCACCACAGGCCAAGCTTATGATCAAGCTTGATAAACTTGACGACCACAGCTAGACGTTTGAGTTGCTAGCGCGAGCAGATTGAAGCCAAGAAAGAGCCAGGCCTGTATGGATGTCAAGCCTCCTTAGGAGGGATGAAGTATGAAGCCAACCACGGAGGAGTAGGGTGATCGAGTAGACCAATTGAGATGAAACAAGCAGTGGGCTTCGAATAGAGAGGAGAGCAAGAAGAGCAGGACGAGCACGATCAGAGGCAGAACCACACAGGCAAAGACAGAAGCTTCAGCCAGTGTCGAAGCAGCCAGAGATATAGATCGATAGTCTTGTGCGTATCTCGATTCTTGCAGATGAAGGATGAATCAACAAGCATAAGGCACGTGTTGCACGTTGCGGAGGATAAAGAGAAGAGGAAGAGTGAATAAACGGAGCAGGTGTGAGAAGCTGGACAACAGAGAACCTCAGCGGTAATCAATGGCCAGTTCGATATCGATAACGATAACGAAGCCCACAAACTGCTGCACTTGTCTGGAGATGAAGAGAGCACCACAGTGAAGAAGCAAGGCAGAGGCAAGAGCAAGACAGCAGAGAAGCCGAAGGGTAATCGTGAGCTTGCTTGCAATAGCGCAGTCCGATAACGATAACGATCGTTGAGCCCACAGACTGCAAAGCGAGATGGCTTCGACGTTTATACCCCGCAGCTGTTCATCACTTCTCCAATACATCTTCGCGCCCAAGCAACAGCATGGCCGTGCACAGCATCAAAGCACCGCCAAACAATGACAATGCCTTCAGCAAGCCTATTGCAAAGCCTGCAGCATATAGGCCACTCTGGCTCAACGCATAGCATCTTTCAAAGGCCATGGTATGAATGACACAGCTTCTAATGAAGAGAGTTCTTCATCTCGAGCGCCATTGACTCGAAAATTGGCCTGATATCAAGATCATAACACTGAAAAGACCAACAAGACCGTCGACGATGCTGGAGATCAAGACCAAGACCTCAAATCTTGCTGCAGATAATGAATTATCCTGGGATGGAGAGAAGCACTAACCTGCTGAATCTCTTGCCGGTACTTCGGCTGACGATCGGAGCTCATATTGAAAGCTTTAGGGCAAGGGATTTCGCCACAAAACCGGGGTTTTCAAGGCGGGACCAAACAACAGGTCCAGAACAGAAGCCAGATAGCATGAAAATCGAAACAAGCAGACCGGTAGCGGCAGCAACAGACGGATTTAAGTCGCAAGAACAGGAGACGAAGTCCGGGGTTTTGATAGCGATTGCCCTTCGATAGCGGATGATCCTTCCTCCGACGGGACCCGGCGGTGACATGGTTCTGCCGCGGGGCTCGATGGAGTTCAATTTCTCGTGCCTCGCAAAAGAAGAAAATAAGACCATTGAATTCATCACCATGTTACATCTCGTTGGACTGGGTCTTGCGGACGAGACTGACATTACCGTCCGCGGACTGGAGATTGTCAAGCGGGCCGAGCGCGTCTACCTGGAGGCATACACGAGCATTCTTCTGGTGGACAAGGCAAAGCTGGTACATGGACATCCATTCTTCGACCTAGCGACAGAACAGGTCGCGTTATGCACAGAGGGCTGACCGTATGTTGTGGCTTAGTAGGAAGCGTTCTACGGCCGACCAGTCATCGAGGCAGACCGTGAACTTGTAGAAAGCGGCAGCGATGACATTCTGGCCGGCGCCGACAAAGCGGACATTGTATTCCTAGTGGTGGGAGATCCATTCGGGTATGTCTATACTCTGGGAAAAATGAGATTCACACAAAAAGAAGGGACTTCTCATGGTTATTTTTGCAGCGCAACAACACACACCGACCTCGTTCTGCGCGCTCGCGAACTAGGGATCGAGACTAAAGTGGTCCCCAATGCCTCCATCATGTCCGGTATCGGATGTACAGGCCTCCAACTCTACAATTTCGGTCAGACAGTGAGCATGGTTTTCTTTCTGGAGAACTGGAGACCCTCGTCTTTCTACGACCGTGTGCGCGAGAACGTCCAGATGGGCCTGCACACGCTCGTGTTGCTGGATATCAAGGTGAAGGAACAATCCATGGAGAATCTGGCCCGTGGACGCCGCATCTTCGAGCCGCCGCGGTACATGACCGTTGCGCAATGTGCGGCCCAGATGTTGGAGACCGAGGAGACGCGCAAGGAAGGCGTTTATGGTCCTGAAAGTCTTGCGGTGGGAGCGGCACGAGTCGGCGCTCCGGATCAGAAGCTGGTCGCGGGTACTTTGCAAGAGCTGGCGGCCGCTGATCTGGGCGCGCCGTTGCACAGTCTTGTGCTGCTGGGACGACGGACGCATGATCTGGAGCGGGACTATATCAGGCAGTTTGCCGTTGACCATGCGACGTTCGATGCGAGCTACCAAAAGAGCTATGGCGCATCATCATGATCACGAGAAGAGTGTTATGATCTTTAAAATAAAAGCTTCCGATTTACAAGTACAATCTCTATCAAACTCAAGGATTGGTTGGGATATTGTCTATTATGATCAATGAGTATACTAGCACAAGGCCATGGTGCTCACAAGTGAAGACACGAGCCTGTAGATATTTCGTCTGAACTTTTCGAGTTCAGACAGACAAAACGACCTGATCTCTATGTCTAATGACCAGGGTGCTTCCCGCCATTGAATGGCTTGCCCGATGGTATGCGAGCGACGCATCAGGCGAGGGAGCAAAACATAAGAAAGACAAACGAATGCCACAGAGCAGAAAAACCAGATGCCGCGAGATGAAAATGCAAAAAAGAAATGGTATCCAGAGACGATGAACGCAATGAGACGAAAAATGCAGAAGAGACGAGGAACACGGCCTCCGCATGTGTTTTTGAAGGCGTAAACAGGCACCGAAGGCGATGGAGCCCAATAAAAAAAACCGACCGGAACCGACACCAATGTCATGCAAAATGAGTTGAAGCAATGTACAGTTCAAATAGAAGGAAAGAGGCATGTGTCACATCATGAATGGCTATGGCCATACTCGTCCTCTTCGCCTGGTAGCATAATCTCGTGACCGGAGCCTTCGTATACAAAGATCGCGGCAACGCAGCCAAAGATAGATACCAAGGCGACCATCCACCAGGCGAAGCCAACCATACCGACGTCCAAGCCGTAGCCGTACCACGCACCCGAGAAGATGGGGCCAATGGTGCGGAAGGCCGAAGACACGGACTGACCGACACCGTGGATGGTGCCGAGGACCGAGGGGTGGGGCGAGCAGTTGTTCAGGAGGATAATGGAAGTCGGGAGGGTGAAGGTTCGCGCAGTAACCTGGCAGAAGAGGACAACAATGATCCAAAACCATACCCACGGACCGTTGGCTTGTCCAGGTGGTGGGGTACTCGACGGGGCCAGGGAAATGTACGGCGCGAGGAAGTAGGCCAACGGGAACAAGGAGAGGAAGTATTGGTAGCTCTTGGCAGTGCCTAGGCGACCATTGATGTTCGGGTAGATGGTGAATTGAAGAGCCATGCCTATTATGCCAAGGATGGCAGTGGCAAAGCCAACGCTCTGTGGAAGCATGCCCAGTCCACCTGTGAAGATAAATGGCAGGCTGCGAGCCGGAGCTGCGGGGTCTTCGGCGTCATATCGAGGGGTCGACAGGAAAAGTAGCCAAAGGTTGTTGAAGGCACTAGACAATGGTCAATCTCAGAAATCAAAAAGGGCAGAGAACCCAGACATACCCCATTTGAAAGTCGAAGAACGCTTGTGCGGTAAGCGTACACAAGACGTTCTTGGTCCAGATACTGCCAAAGGGCAGCACCCGCTTCACACGCATGGGCTTGGACGCCTTCTCTTCAAGTTCGTAGCTCTCGGAGCGGTCCATGGCCCGACCCAGAAGGGGCCCGTCCTCGTCGAAATCCCGGAAAGGCAATTTCGAGTAGATAGGGGAGTCGTTTCCGACTACGCCTCGAACGCTTCGCGCAAGGTACTTCAAGGCAAAAGAACCCAGGCCGGGTTTGCCCTTACAAGCATGCAGGGTCTGTCCCACAATCGACTGATTAGCACGAATACCAGAGCAAGATCTATTAGAGCTCCATACCTCTTCCAAGCCATAGCCTACCAAAACCGCGCAGAGACCGAGAAAGAAGAAATTGGCAATCATTGGCAGGGAATACGGATATCGTTCTAACCACTGCACACCCGTCTCGCCGCCAAAAGACGAGTTGGGGCCGAACAGAAACGGATAGCTTTTCACGGGGTCGGCCAGCATGCCTCCCATCACTAGAAACGACATTAGTTTCAAGAAGATCAACGACAGCGTTCGGAAGTCCACTCACCGGGTCCAAATAACGATGCTACATTAAACCCAATGGGTAGAATCAAGAATGCGCGCGAATGGTATTTCTTCTCCTTGACGTTCTCCGCAATCATGGTCCGGATGATACCCACCGTACCGTTGATCGCGCCACCGAACGAGCGCCAGAAGACGGCCTGTGCGAAGGAAGTCGCAAACGCAACTCCGAGACATGACACCGCAGTGCCGACCAGGCCCACCAGCAGCACGAACCGACGGCCACCCCACTCGGCATCCGCAACACGGCCCCAAGGAATGGCCGTCGCAAACTGTGCCGCGGTGAAGGCGCCCTGGAGAATACCGGCTTGCGTGGCCACGTCGGAGTCGGAGAGGTTCTCGTCGAAGGATTTGAGCTGGTAGAACATATAGGCCTGCAGGGAGGCGATCTGCAAGAAATCGAAGACGCGGCACAGGCCCAGCAGCGTCAATTGGCCCTTCCGGGGAAGCGACATCCAGGTCACGGGCAGAGGCCGCGCGGTGGTGACGGGGGCCGGGTGCTCGGGCCCGGGCAACACCATCTGGTGCGGCTGGCTCTGGGAGCGGCCGCGCACATGGGTTTTGCGGGCGTCCATATCCAAGGAGGTATTCCGAATCATATCGGGGTCATCGAGACCGGGCGAGCCGGGGGGAGAGGAGCCCTCTTCGACGCTGGCAAGGGAGAGGTTGGACTCGCGGCGACGGCGTGGGGGTTGCGAGTCGGAGCGTTCGCCGGGAGCCTGGGTTAGATGCTGATAGCCACTCGACCAGGAAGTCGTCCGCGCGTGGCGGGCATGATTGGATTTATGGGGATGAGACCTGGGAGGCATGGAGATGGAATGTGTATATGTAAGCGCCGGGAGAGGAGGCGCGCCTGGGGAACAAACGTCAAGCTGTTGCGACGCCCCTTGGTTTCACGTAATTTTGAGGGGGCTTTGGCCTGGTGCACCATTGGTGGGGGGGAGGAAAGAGGAAAGTATTGGAGGGAAAGAAAAGCAAAAGATGGTTCGTTCTCATTCGCGTCAAGAGGTGTCCTTTTTTTCCTTTTTTTTTTTCCCTTGTTCCTTTCTTGGCTCGCTCTTCCTTCCGCTCTTCTGAAGGGGATTTGATGTCATAGAAGAAAGCCAATGATTCCCCGCCATTCAATCATTTCTTGGCTGCTACAAGACAACTCCATTTTTGGTTGGAAACTCGTGCGCTGTTGGTTTGGTCCCCAGCTCTACGGAGTACACGAAGGAGCCAATATGGATGAATCCCCTGAGGATGAGATCATGTCATACTTCGTACCAGTGCCGATCCAGCTGGGCTTGCGACGACGGACTCCACTCAATCCTGCCGAGACCAACGCTAACTTGGCCAGTCCAGCCTGCGCGTCCCGACGAGGCTTGGCAGTGAATCTTGTCAGCGCCCTACGAATCTGCATGACGAGGCGCTGCAGAGTTAGTGATGGTGCTATAAATAACCTTGAGGTATAGCTAGGATATGTACGAAGTACCCCGTACACTGTGTATCCGTACGGAGTACACTGTCTAAAATACTGGATATACTTCGTATAGTTTCTCCCTTTCTACCCGGCACAGCGGAGGTGGGTCACCGAAACTTCAGTACGGAGTATCAGGCTCTCCTTTCCTCCTTTAGGAACAGCCAAGACGCTGCCGTGCAACAGGGGTTGAGATGTGTATCAAGCTCACTTCAAATTCCACCTTGCAAGGCTAACCGGCCATGCTTTAGCGAGGTCTCTACGAGTACGGGGCAGTTGTGACCCTGAATTACCTGGTATCGTCATGGCTGTACGGAGTATTGGTATCGAAAGTGGGATCCCCATCAGATAATCAAACTATCTACACGAGACAAGCCCACGACACTCGGCTCGGAGCTGTGAGTGGATTACGGGAGAGACCACCGGTCCTCAATGCATCGGAAAAGTCTGAATAGAGGGTCGGCCGTTTAGTCGCTCGCCCGTGCGGAATTTCGATCTGCGAGCGGGAAGTAGTGCCCTCAAGACGCGACAATCCACCGCTGCCAATGCCACCAGGCCAGTTTCCTTGGCTGGGAAAGTGGACCTTTCCGCTCCGACATACCCGCCCACGACTCGGATACATCTACGTCGTCGAAGTGGCCCCCGTGTGAACGTGACTGATGGTGCCGATACATGCAGTACCCGCCGACAAAGGCTGGCAGTAGCCCAATAATACAAAGCCAAGCAAGCAATCCTACGAACTGTCAGCCTGGGCCGCACACGAAAGGAACCGGGGCGATACGAACGTCCTTTGGTCGATTTCCGGTAATAATTCAAAGCTCCATCGTTCGAGGTGTGGGGGAAGCCCGAGGGGTATGGCCTGCTCACGCCGTGGTGCGGATCAACCCACGGCACGGTCTTGACGCCCGCCAGGGGAATAAACGGTCGATCAGAATTCTCACCTGGATACCCAAACCCGGGTGCGTCTTCACAGTTGCTGTTCTGGCAAAACTCGCGGAGTTCGGCGGACGGAACAAATGTATACTTCATCTCAGACCGCCCGATAGGATTCCCCCGGGAGTCAATGGCATCCGCTCGGGTCCAAGTGTAGAAATCGGGATGGGTGTACACGGTCTCAAATCCTGTCTTATTAACCTCCTTCAAGAAGGTCCAAGGGCCTGTCGTGTTGGCGGCGCCAAAGAATCGCCATCGCCGAACACGCGTAGCACCATTCCAGCTCACGTAGAAACTCATCGGCGACCAAGGTTCCTCGGTGGGTGAGTAGGTCCAGAGGGCCGGCGAGTCGGTCGGATTGCCCTCCCACTGAAACTTCATGGCACGGTAGTTCATAACGGGGGCCCCCGCAAAGGAAGCCCAAAGCAGAAGGTTCCCTTCCTGGTCGTGTTCCGAGACGAAACAGTTATTACCCCAGCCCGTGAACATGTTCTTGTTGGGAAGACGCTGCATATTTCCCTGGCTCGAGCTGATCAGGTCCGGGATCCGGGGCGTATACTTGTGAACTAGGACCGCCGTCTTCGCCACATGGTCAATCACAATCACCATGCCGGCCGAGTAGGTATGTGTCTGGTTGAACCCATTGAACCCATTATTGTACAGCGAGAGTGTCGTGTGGGTGGCATTCTCGGATAACCACCGCGCGTCGTGCTGCTGCGAGAAGCTGAAATTGATATTGCGGAACGTCGGGTTGGCGCCGTGAAGTTGCCAGACCACCGACCCGTCCTTGCCGGAGATTTTATAGATGGCGCAGGTATGCCGCGACGAGATCAGGTAGTCACCGTGCGCGTTCTTATCGATGGAGTTAATGTGAAAGTAATCCCATGGCTCGTGCGCCTTGAGACCGGTCCCCGATGTATCCGTGTGGGCAGGGTAAGTGTAGCTCATGGACGGATCGACGTGGTCGAGAGATCGCCATTCGAACAGGACCTTACTGGTCTCCACATCAACCTCTTGGAACACGCTCTCCATCAGCCATCCCATGCCCGTCTTGATATTCCAGGGCGTCATGTCGAACTGCCGCTGCTGGTAGACCGTCACCAGCGCAGTCTTGCCGTTGTTGATGGGAAGGAACTCGTGCATATCGCTGGACGCCATCCCGCCCCCGGGCTGAACGGACCGAACTGTACGATACGAACTATCCAGGATGACTCCATGGCCGCGACAATATCCCTTTTGCTGGCTGCCCTGGAAAAAGCATAGATGATCGACTCCCTTGTATTTGCAGACGTGCATTCCATGGGCATTTCCGGGTCCTGAAGCGCCCCAGCCGCTCCACACGAGCTCCTGTTCATCGATCAGCTTTCTCTCGTATGGTCATGTTGACCATAGTCGTCATACCCCATTGGTATCAAATATGTACGGGCCCGGGTTCTGTGCCTCGTACGGTGTGATGAAGATATAGCCCGGCGCGAGTTTGGCGGGATCGCTGTATTCAATATTAAACGTTGGGGGATCAATGTCCGGGCGCTGATATACGAGCTGGATCAGCCACCAATCTGAAGTCATCTGGGAGGGAAGCATAAGCACAAACCGACTTGTAGAAACTGACAGGTTCCGCCGCCACGAGACTAGCGAGCAATGCCAGTACCAAGACAGATGCGAGCATGGTTCTTGTCCTTGACCTTGACATCGCTCCTTTGGATGGCAGTATAGCAGCGACAGGCGCAGGGGGACAAGACTCATGATATGCCGAGAGTGAAACAGTCTCTGCGAGTCGTCGATTCCCACGGGGACAACGCCCCGACAGACATGACTAGCTACCACGGCCGGTGGAACGCATCAACACCGACGATTGGACCAAGCCGGGGTTCTTCGCAACCTTCGGTACAAGCTTAGTCTATGCTTGACAAGTGCACTCGCCCATGAGGACTCGCTTAATGTGGAGAATAGATACAAAGACACCCCGGCCCACGGTGAGAACCACTGAAGCATGGTCGGCTCTGGCGGAATAGAGGCTGAACGAGTCATATCCGAGAGTTTCCTGACTGGCGGACCAAGTCGCACGGATGTAACGATTCAGACGGCCCAGGCCACGTCACGGTGGCCAGGCCGGTCAATATTAATTCATGGTATACCACTCCGTAGTTGGTGGGTTTTGCAGATATGACGAATGATTGGTGTTGGGTGTTGAGGGGGTAGTTCACGTAGGTCGATGACGAGTTCCACCCGATCTACGGAGTATATCCGCATCGGCCATCAATTTCGCCGAATGCAAGCCGCATTAGCTCGGGAGTTTACGAGACAAGCTTCCTCTTTGTTAGAATGATCCCCACTGCGCAAGTGGCTAGTGCCGGGCAAGCGAACGCGTGGACATGGCATGGTGGCTTGATCTCTGCGGGAGCACCCGCAGTGTTCCCAAATCCAGCTACAGAACGCGGAATGGTAGAAAGTCCTATACTCAGAGCTAGATATAGACAGTGGAATAGCGCAGTTCCAACTGATAAGCGTGAAAATCATCTTCACAGTCATCGAGGCACCAACCCTAAATTTGCCCTACGCCGTAGTGGATCTCGGGATATCTGAAATGCCGTGAATCATAGATTACTCCGGTACCGTCTAGGTGGCTCCCGTACTCCGTACTTCGTAATTTAATCCCACGTTGCGTACGCAGCCTTCGCAAGACAGGAAGCGCCACGCCTTGCCAAGAGCCAAGGCTGAGCGATGCGCCGAGAGCCGAACAGCCCTGTAGGTACGAGTACGAGTCGGGCGAGTATTTTTTACGAGGTTACATTACGGAGTAGGGGGGTAACCAGACCAGACAGGATATGCCGACAGATCTAGTAGAACAAGCTGCCGCCGCTTATGCGCACGATATTTTTCAGACACGGTGGCGACCCCTTGCGTCAATGGAATGCACTAAAATCTTTCAATTCTTTGCATTATCCCTTGTGACTTGAGAGCGGTCACGATAGTCCAGTCTTCTGAGACGGATGCCAACGAAATAAACAGAATCCCACATCTCTCAATACCCAGGACAAAAAGTATATACCATGAAATGAACCATTACTGAGCAATTGCCCAATGCAACCGTGTAAAAACCAAGAGGGGGAATATTATAAAACGACCGATGAGGAAAGAGATGCGATCCCCGGTTGACGAAGGAATGGAATAGATATCGGCCACGACAGTGACCACGCTCGCGCCATCGGTGATGCCCGCATCAGGGATGGCGGAACCAAGAATGTTTATGCAAGGGCCATATCTTTTCTTTTTTAATTTAGCGAGTGAATCGCTTGAAGATCATGGTGGCAGCGAAGCCGGTAGCCAGCAGTGCCCCGCCCATGGTGACAGCCTGGAGAGCGGCATTCATCATCTGGTGGCGGTTGCGGGTACTGCAGCGCTTGTAAAAGTCGGCCATGTCGTTGCCGCGGGGGAAGGGAGTGTCGGGGACCTCCTCCTCCAGGAACTCGCACAGCGGGCCCCACCCATCGTTAATGTTATACTCGAGCAGACGCTCGGGAGGGACCATGCTGCGCACCTCGGCGACGTGGTCGTTGTAGACCTCCTTGCCTTGGCCGGGGAAGTCACCGCGGAAGAAAGTCTCGAAGAATTTGTTCAGCATGGGGTAGTACATGCCGGCAGCCCAGCTGAAGTTCGACACAAACTTGTGCTCGGGATCGCTGACACGCCAGTGGACGGTCTTCATGACGGAGGCGTGCCACGGGTCGACATCGCGAGTGGTCAGGATGACCTTTGCGTTGGGGTAGGCTTCAATCAGTTCCTTTGCAAAGGCACAGGCGGGCCAGTCGCACACGGCCTGGCAGTCGCCCAGCAGCTGGTCCCATTCCTTGCGGCCGAACTCGCCGATACCCTTGTACTTGGCGTTCAGGGCATCGTGCCACATCAGGCAATCCGGCGGGTTCTCAACGCTGGCGCACATCATGTGGTAGCACTTGCCGTAGCCCAGGCGCTCCAATGCCTTGCGGAGAGCTAGATACGCAACGAGTCAATCCTCTACATTCCACATCCTTCAAGACGGGTCATGGAAACTCACATGCAGTTCCGGTCCGGCCAACACCCAGAGCCAGCACCTTCATGGGCACTGTCCGGTGGCACTTGCGGCGATCAATGTTGGTGTCATCGGTGAAGATATCAGTTAATGGCTGGGGAGCCAAGTTGTCGGAGAGCATGAGAGACATGGTAGACGTGTAGTCCGTATCAACGCTGTGCGGGGCAATGCTATACTCGGACAAGGAGAGTACAAACGAGAGCAACGAAAGTGATGTGCAAACGAAAGGGATGCCCGGGAGAGACCGCGGATATAAAAGAAGGGGCTAGACAATGTCAAAAAGTCTAGAAGGGGGCGGGAGAGGTGAACGAGGGTTGATATGGCGATAAGGGGTGGAAATAAAAAAAAAAAAAATAGACCGCCGAAAAATACCACAGTTCTTAATTCTCAAAAAAGATCGATTCCAAAGAATCAAAGTGGGCATCTGTCAGAGGCGTCGCACCAATCATACAGACCCTCTCGTGAGCAAAGGCGATGCCCCCCGCGAGTGGCAATGGTGCCCACTCTTTCTCCCGATGTCAATCCCTTCCTCATCCTAACTTATCATGTTTCTGCCATCATCTTTACACTTTGGCGCGGCAACACGCACAGGGAAGACGTTGCCTTCACACCGCACTTCAGACGGTTCCAGAAAAATGAACCGCCCCCGATCAGCTCAACCGGGGGCGTTGCAATCGGGGCGCAGAGTGTAGAGACGTCACAGGATGACGCAGAAACGTCAGGGATGGGCAGGGGGGCGGCGCTATTGTGGGGAGCATCGGCTCCGTACCAGAGGTCCACGATACCAGGCGTACGGCGACATAGGCTGCCAAGGCCAAGAACCGGGTACACAGCGTGTACCGATTCCTGCAGCGGTGATCAATTGGAATTTTTCCGGCTCTTGGGGACGATCCGTGCCCCTGGATGTTGTGATTGGCCAATGATGGCACAGGGCAACGCGTACCTCTCGGCACTGTGGGGAACCGGGCCTTGATCAAGTAATGAAATGGACTGAGCGGATGGAAAGTATCACATCGTAGGGCGGAGTTGGGACCGTGACACATGGATTGCATGAAGGAATATTTTGTCTTTTGGCGCTCCCTGTTGGAACTCCAGACGGAATACGGAGTACGGAATACTCTGAGCAGGATACTCCGTACTCTGTACCTGACGAAAGTTTGGCAGGAGTCGATCAACCCGGGATCAGTGTTTGGATCCAGGGGCACAGATTCTGGGCCAACGTGTCACTCCGCTCCACCAACTCCTTCCGCGGGTACGGAATAAACGAAGCAACCCATGTCGGAAGGTCCAGACCGCGGAAGTCCGAGGTCCACCTGCCAAGAATCCAATCTACCCTTGACCGGTAATCAATTGGGAGCATGTAGGCTTCGATGAACAGGCGGTTTCCGTCGCAGGTTGGATCAAGGCTGTACGGAGGACCATACACCATAGATGGAACAGGAAAGACCCGGCGTAGGTGCGACATCGCAGTAGCCGAAACGAGAAACCGTCGGAGATTGAAGCCGGATTGTGTGAGGGAGAGGCCGGGTGGTCGGTTTTCGGCCGGGCTGATCGTCGGTCGTCGCAGCGTCGCGTCGCGACGGTCGCCTCAATAATCGGACGATGATCAAGGCTCAAATAGCCACGATGGGCGTTTCAGCATTTTGTACGGAGTACTCCATATTGAACCCTGCTGTGAGTCCGGAGTAGTGTAGTCAGTGGAAAAATGTGTTGTGGGTTTTATCAAAGCCTGCAAGAGAGGCCGACCCCGCAACCACGAGCATATAGAACCATTAGGGAGGGCCAGTTTCAATGAGGAAAGCAACAGAAACACGACCAGACAGAAACATCAATCCTGGGACATTGAGAGAAGCGAAGCACGCGACAGCGGGCATGGCTGATTATATGGATGATGCCAAGCCTTCGCAATCGTCCACCACGATCACCTCACACGAGACCAAGTCGATTCGGGAAAAGGAAGATACGAGCGCGGACGTTGGATTAACATTGGGGATCTTATCTGAGCTTAACCTCCGGGGTCCATTGGAGTGGTTGCACGCTGCGTCCCCGCCGGGAATGCAGCCCGGCAATGTTTTCGGCAGTTGGAGCTGTCGGAGCTATACGAGCGAAGCGTGGACCAGCCATGCACACAACGTGGCAATCGATGAGAATATGAACGGGGCTGGTCTTGGCGCAAGATCAGATCAGATTGGTCGATGATTTCGACATCGAGTCCCGAGTGGTGTACTCTCGAGCGGCCATGGCTCGGCTACGCATCCTTGACTCACAGGCGCACCATTGGAGATTGAAGGAAGAATTGGATTTGGGTCCATGGCTGTGGATCCCTTGAACCCCTTAACGCCATGCAAATGATATGTGCTCGTATCTCGAGTCCGTAGTCGAGATTGACGATTCCCGGTGTTGCCCTCCGTCTCGTCACTCCAGCTTGTCCAAGTGTTCCAGTCGGGTCAGCACGACCTGTTTGCTCGTCTCTTCAATCTCGCCCGCGAGAAAGACCTCGTCTAGGATGGCATAAACCTGAAAAAGTATCCAGCGATTAGCAATGATACTGGGGGAGACACATGGCCCATCGCTGGTGCCGGGTCTAGGCAATACACACCTTGTAGAAGTTAAAGACCAAGTCAAGCTCGCAGACATTCCCAAAGAACTGGTCCAGGACCTCGACGAAGAAATGGATGGCCTCAAGGTACGCCAATTCGTTATCGTTGGCATCCACGCAGACACAGAAGAACAGTCCCGCATATCGTCGATAAACCACCTTGGTACTGCGCCGGAACTCCACAAAGTTGGACTGGTATTTCTGATCTCGCGGGGCCACAAGGCGATGGACCTGGGGCGGTTGTTAACGGGGTGCTGGTTGGAATAGTCGTGGGGTTGCGCAACGAACCTCGCCCTTGAGCTTCACTTTCTCCTCATCCTGCACGCACATAAAGTATTAGTGATCTGTTATATCGCAAAAGGAATTGCATACTCACACTGTACGGGGCGTACCACTTTGCCAGGCGCGTTTTGCCCCTATACCGGCATCAGTCTCGACGTTGAGTCTCTCTCGGAACCCACTCACTGGCGATTCTGGACGAGAATAAAGGAGAGAACCATCGTGGATACTGGGGCACGACCTGACCAGCATCGGCAAAATCCCCACAGATCGGTGTTGGCGCTCAGACTGGGGAGATTCTCCGCGGCTTCCGTTATCCAGCTCCCCTCCGCAAATACTGCCCGAAGTCACCGCCCTTCCGAGGGAAACGCTCGTGTTTACAAGTTTGAAATACATTACCAATGTCGAGATGATCGAATTATTTTACAAATGAAAATTTGTCTTGGAATTGGGACGGAGGCTGGAATTCTGCGATGCCATCCAGGAACGCTACTAGTACACAATTTTGTAGTTGCACAATGATCGAAACAAACGTAAGGCGTGGAAATTCGTCAACTCCAGTCGCAAGGGTGGGAGGTCGTTAAAAAAAGAGGAAGATGAGCCAGCCCTCAACGAGCATGGCGTGACTGCGATCATGAGCTCAGTCGGTGGAAGAGCCTTGTAAGTCGAGCCTATCAAATGTATCCGATCAGTCGCAAAGTCAAAAAAAAAGAAGCCCAGCAGGATTCGACGCCATACCGTATAGCTCTGTGGAGTCCCGGGCTCAGTGGCGGCCTCCGACTTCTCATCCGTCAAGCTTTCATCATCGAATTCATCCTCGTCCTCGTCCGACGAGGGATAGTATCGCTCGGGATCCCCGTTGTACACCATGAACCAGCCGATCTTCTCGCCGGGCGCCAGCCGATTGCGCAGCTCGTCTAGTGCCTCGGTCGCGTCGGGCGACAAGCCAGACCCTTGCTCGACCACCTTCTCCAGGTTGTGTCCTGGGCCCGGGCCCTTGCCCCCGTCGGGGATCGTCAGGACCTTCACACCGACATACGCATAGTCCTGGCTGACGGTATTGCTCGTCTCGTCGGCGGGATCGTACTGCTCGATGAATTGCAGCTGGGGCAGGCGCTGGATGAGATCGGCGTTGGTACGCTGGAGCGATTCCACCAGGAGTTCCGAAGTGAGAGGCTGCTGGATGTACTCGGCGGCCGCGTCTTCAAGGTTGTGGAGGACGATGTACACTCGAATGCCCGTGAAGCCTCCACGGGGCCACCGGAACCCGTGTAGCATATAGACGGGCATGGTTGGGGTTCAAGGGAAGGACTGTGAGGAAGAGAGGAGCGGGAGTGGCATGCTGGACCTGGAAGGGTCTCGCGCTCTCTCCAGGGTTGTGATCGGTCGCTTGACTGGGTTCATTTCCCGTATTTCCCCACTTTTTAGCTTAGTCTAACGGTCATGGCGATTAACTACCTCACATGGCTGACACTAGTCTCTGCGTCCGGGAAATTGTTTGGGAGAATGGAATTGCTGGGTTCTATCGCTTCTGATCCATCACACCTCCCCAATGGATGTGATCCGGGGTCCAGGGGGGAAGGAATTCTGGAATCCTCGTCACTGAAGACGAACCTCGGCTTCTTCGCCGGGATTAAAGTTCAGCTTCCCTGTCAGAATTCGGGGCGCAATGCAGACTGCGTTTGCCCAGCTCACGGTCCAGGGATGCGGAGGTTGCTCACTCGTCCAGAGCCCGAGGGTCTGTGTGGATGGATTTTAAGGAGGAAGCTTAATTGGCAATCGATCGGGTTACGAAGCTGGATAGGGAAATGCAAAACCATCGAGCCCCTGGGGCACCTCCACGGGGATGGCTGAGTATATCATCGCCACGGGTCACTCGGTCACGGCTTGCGCTTCAGTTCAGCGAATCGCCGAGTCAGCTCGTCCAGCTCGGGGATTCCATTGCGGCTGCTCTTCTGGGGCGACGTTGACGGATTGTCGGTCGCACTGGATTTTCCTGAATCCTGCTGGTCCGAGCTAGGCAGTTTGACCCGTGGGTTTGGGTTGTCGCTCCGAGGCGCCGGTGGGGCGATGCTGACAGGGCTTCGACCTGCAGTGAGACCACGCGGAGGAGTGGCTTTGGTCAGTTCACTGGCATCCGAGGCGCGCCTGGACTCCGAAAGAGAAGCGTCGGGGGCTTGCTTGCGGGGGTGTGCGGTAGATCGCCCCCTTCATGTCCATCGTCGTCGCCGCCCTCGATGTCATCCACGAATTCCGGGGGCGCATCGCCGATCTCTTCCTGCTCCTCCCTCGCCGGCCACGCGACGCCGTATGCCTTGGCGATCTCTCGTAGGTAGCTATCGACCAGTTCCTGTCCGGGTGGTCGGATGCGGAGGCCCTTCAATAGTCGATCTGGTACCTTGGCCGAGTCGACTTTGTTGTCTTGCGCCATGGTCATGAATTCTTTGCCGTATCGCTCCCCCAGCATCGTCCGCAGCAACGTCAATTCCCGGAGCTCGTGAGGGAACCGATGCCAAGCGTAAAACACCGCCACGGCAGCCTCGTCTAGTGCGGTATCCAAATAGGCATCCTCCTCGTCCGCGAGGACATTTCCCGAATCCCCGGTCTTCGTGGGGGCCTCCTTCTTCGGCGCCCCTCCCAGCCAGGAAAAGCCAAAGCGAGACCCTGAGCTCTCCCCGGCGCCCGGTGCTCCAGCACCGGAGGTTGCTGTCTGGGGCTGGGTCTGTTTCTTGTGTAATTCCTTGGCGCGCATCCTCGCGCGTGTTCCTTTCTCTCCAAAGGCCAGCTGGTCCAGCACGTTTGCTCGCGCCAGAAGTAGCTCACAATATAATTCCAACATCTCCATCACTTCCACTCCAATATCAGTGGCAATGACATTCTCGACTCGGATGCGCGCCGACGCGTCGCGACCATCGCTCAACAGCTGGGAAAGTTCACGGCGCTGCACGACCGATGACGCCGTGTCTTTCTTTTGGAGTAGGCGTAGACGAGGAATGAGAAGGCGTAGGTTGGAAACGACTCTGGTCTAGGGGGTTTGGCTGCGTCAGTTCATTCTCGGATAATCTGTTCGCTCGGTCCCTCTTCGATCGTGGCGGGATGGAAGCCAGTGCGGGGTACATCAAGGTCGCAAGTCCGGGGAAACACTGCCCACGGACATCGAAGCGCTTAAACTCGTAAAATGAATTATACATGTCAGTCACGTACCGTTTGCGCGGAAGGAGGCATGTTGACGGGGTGGGTGAAGTGGGAGGAATGTCGGGGTCGAGGCGGGGGCAACGTGATCTCGTTCTTATCGATGTCTTTGTTCCAAGGCGTACTTGAATGCCCACTTTTGTATATTCTTTTCGCACGTTATTGAGAATCACACAGAACGTCTGACTATTGCTAGATATTTCAGCCGGGTGTTTTTGTTCTGGTCTACCCCGACCGCCGTCTCTATATTCTATTTCATTAGATCCCCCCAAAGGCTTGCTCGGCAGGTGGGCCTACCGGAGCAATATCTACAACCCATGATGCACTCCTTGCACTAAATGTCAGCACACCGGCACAGATCCAACCTTGCCACGGAAAACTTGCCATAGCCCGCGCCCTTCTCAAGACAACTTAAACCCAAGCAGGAACTCACGAGGAGTGGAGCTGACCGAGGACGAGATAGATGGGTCGCCCAATCGAGAAACGTGGATCGGGTCCGTTTTAGGAACTTGAGGGGAGTGGGTCTAAGTATGTCCGGAGAACGGTCTATAAGAACAGAGTCTGCGGTCCGCGAAAAAGAATATCTTCAAATCTTCCATCGTGCTCTTTGGGATTTAAGAGAGCAATGGCCAATATCCATCCCTCCACCCAGGCATTGCATGCCGATGACCGCTGCAACTTGGTCACCGACGTTGCGCCCCCGATCCATCTCTCGACAACCTTTCGGTATCCCAATGATCCGCAATTGCTGATACCGTCCGAGGATCCAGTGGTGCGTATCTCCCTGTTCTCTCTCGCTGTTGCTTCGAGACTTATATTCCCTGATTTACGTAGGCCGAGTTCGACGGAACAAACTACGTCTACTCCCGAGAATTTGCACCCAATGCTACTCGATTCGAGGCTATTCTCTCGTCTCTGCTCAAGGGCAATGCGGTCAGTTATGCCACGGGTTTGGCGGCCTTGCACGCGGCCTTGACGCTCTTGAATCCGCGCCGCGTTTCGATAGGCGAGGGTTACTACGGCAGTCATGAGGTCATCTCGGTGATTTCCCGCCTGTCGGGACTGGAGAAGCTTCCTCTCGACTGTCCTGCAGATAGTTTGCACGAGGGCGATGTCATCGTGCTCGAGACACCCGTCAACCCCTTCGGTGTAGCCTTTAACATCGAGGAATATGCCGAGAAAGCGCACTCCCGGGGCGCATACCTCATCGTGGACAGCACGTTCGCACCTCCCGGCTTACAAGATCCCTTTCTGTGGGGCGCCGATATTGTCATGCATTCCGGATCGAAGTATTTCGGCGGCCACAGTGACCTTCTTTGCGGTGTGCTCGCCACCAAGCGAGACGACTGGACGAAGCAGCTGTATGAGGATCGTATAGCCCTGGGAAATGTGATTGGGAATCTCGAGGGTTGGCTAGGTGCTCGCAGTCTGCGCACACTCGACGTTCGAGTCCAGCGTGCTAGCGAAAACTCTGCCAAGGTGATTTTGTGGCTCCACCGGGCGTTGAATGCTCCTTCTCCTGCCAAGGGCACCGAAGAGTTTATCATTCAGGCCGTGCTGCAGAAGATCTATCATGCCAGTCTCCAGGATGAGCCGTGGCTGAAGAAGCAAATGCCGAACGGGTTTGGACCAGTCTTTGCCATCGTTCTGCATCGCGAGGATTATGCGCGAGCGTTGCCGAGCGAGTTGAAGTTCTTCCAGCATGCGACGAGTCTCGGTGGGGTTGAATCGTTGATCGAATGGCGGGCCTTGTCGGATGCTAGAGTGGATCGGAAGTTATTGAGGCTCAGCGTCGGATTGGAGAACTGGGAGGATCTGAAAAGCGACTTGCTGCAAGCATTCCAATCGCTGGTGGAACAATGAGCTATAGCTCCCATAGGCCATATTTAGATATAGTCAAATAGGAACACTTCAGTTGTAACAAATGAAGAAATGCCGCCCACAAACCCTAGATCCAGAGCCAGTCACGACCTAATCGTCCAATGTCGAAAATCCACTGCGAGGGGGCCTCTGAAGGTAACCCTACTTGCTCCCAATAACCACGTAAGGTTTTAGCCGCATTAACCGCATTCAAACACCGGGTGATTTCCCAGAATCGTTCCAAGCTCCCTATTAAGAAATCTCGTTGGGCTTGCCATCTGCATTCTAGGCCCGCCACAAAGACCGGCCAGAGTACACATTTGAACATGTCCTGGTCGTCTTTCAACGAATCGATTAGGCCGAGTAATTCGGAAAGCTTATCATCTTGCACAGTCACTTCCGAAGTCAGGGCATCTAGGATGCGTTGGCCGTATAGGAGAGTGCCGATTTTATACGCCTGTGATAATTTGCAGAGATTAGCGATCTTCTGCGGTGAAGAATCGCGCGAATATTGCAAGCTTGAGGCCCAGGCGTAGGAATCGAAGTTGTCGATGAGTGTAAGCAGGGATGCCGTCTCCGCCATGTGGGAATGGATAGTTGTGTCATCAAGCGGCTTCACTCCTGAGATGCTATCACGTTGCATCGACAGGCATTGGATGGCAGTCAACATGTATTCAGGACAACCGAGAAAGGCTTTTTCGATGGTCTCTTGGACTCGCAACTCTTGCTGATTGAGGGAACTGAATTGTGATAGTAACCGAGGACGTAGAAAGGTCGCTCCAAGGGTTTCAATCCTGCGGGCATTTCATGAGACACGAGCTTCGCGACAGATGTGGGTAAGCTCACAAGTGAATTTGTTTGGTAATAAATGCTCGAATCTCCTGCACTGTTTGGCCGGGGCCATGGTTGATGCCCGCTTGAGAATCAGTTTGTGGATACGTGGAGGCAATGAGATTCTTCGCGCCTTCTAGGTGGAAGTTCCAGCCATCGCTGCCAGACTCTAGCAGGTCGAGAAAAATCAGAAGGAAAATACTGGCCACGGTCGTATCCTGTTTGCTTAATTCGGTGCAGCGTAATGAATGCGATAATGCCTCCATCGCTTGATGCTTGAAAGAAAGAGCATCGCGGTTTGCATTAACGAGACTCGGCGATGTAGTGACATCAGGCCGGTCGAACGGTTGGCCGGCATTGGCATGGTGGCGTGCAGCAAGTGCAAGCAGTGCTTTCATCAGGACTGGGTCTGTCAAGCCCAGCGAGATCAGGCTTCTAAAAGGATTTCGATCGCTGTCATACACGATGAAAAGTTTGCAAATGCGATCATTATCTGTGAGCCGCCATTAGTATCATTTGGGGAAGAGACAACGCTGCGACCGGGGCGTACAATAGTCGACGTAATAGCGGGATACTTGATCCAAGCTTGAGATTGTTGGGTCTTGTACAGCGACCGGTATGCTCCCTGGCGCATAGGGTATCTTATCTAACGAATGGGTGAGTATTCGACCGGCGCAATTATCAGAGAAGACAAGCGACAAGCGTACTATGAGTTGGTTTGACAGCCACGCGCCTCGACTTTAGAGATTTCTGGTCTGAATCATGCGCCGCGGTTGATGCGCCATTCTTAGGTTCATATGATCGACCCTGCATCTTGCCGCGGATGGCGACCCCCTTGACCCATCGGATGGGTCTTTTGTCGAAACATTGCAAGCCGGCTTTTTCGCATTTGCCACAGGGCACACCCGATTGATCGCACTGGATGCGCCGACTGCGGCATGTATAGCACGGGCTGTGCGAGGAAGGATTCATTAGGCGTGAAGAATTATGTACAGTGGCAAGTCCAACAAGGGAAAAGTGGGCGTGAACCGTTTGGGCGGTGCTGACTGAGCTTGGAGACATGCGGGGCCGACCGAGAACCATGTCAACATCTATACACATGGCGTGCTTCTTGCAGGGTCTTGGAGTAAAATCAGTAAAACTGTTTTGGCTGATGGTTATGCGAATTGGATTTGGGGAGATCTCAGCTGCAACCAAGGCATTTCCTCTGCAGACAATCCAGGGTCGCAAAGGACTGGTATTTATACACCCTGGGTATGATTTTAAAACTCGAGGATTATTGCAGGAAGCTATTTCCTTGTGTGCATTTACATACAGTAGAATTCGAAAACAGATTACCCCGGGGACACTGACGCTTTCTTTCCCAGCGCCCCACTCAGATCGCGCTAAACCTAATTAGGTCAGGAACAGTCCCCACCATCTTTTCGTGATGTATTTCTGGTAGATCACCAAAATTACCGTAATTCCAGTTTCCGGCATGGGGCAAAACATACTTGCCGAAATGGCCCGTGGCCAAGCACTAAATTCGAAAACAGTTTACCCTCCCTGGACACTCACGCTTTGTTTCTCGGGCCGTACCCTCAACGACGTTAGGCCATATGCGGTTACCATAAAAAACAGTTCCTGCTTAGCAGTATCATTGTATAAATCGTATTGGAATGTAATGTCCTATGAGTCATTGTAAATTACCGTATTATTCCATGGAAAGTTCTAGGAGGGACCTTGAAGGGGTGCGCCCGGAAAAGGGGGAAGGTGGTGGGGATCTGTCAATCTGGCTTGATCGACGCCGTCCCCGTCTTCCTCTTCTTCGTAGTCTTCGTCTTCATCTACCACTTATATGACGAAAGCTGTACTACTGAGGTATTACTGCTGTAGAATACTAACCCCGGTAGGCTAATATGGTTCTCGTTCACGCTTTCCATGGCTCTTGCTCCCTCTCCTCGCTGTCATTCGTTGCTGTCATTCGTTATTGGGCGTCTACCCACAACTGGTATCGCCCATTTATGCTGACAGACTTCCAGGGCCTTGACCTTGTGTAGATATGAATGACAGCCCGTGCCACGATGATGACATCTCTCAGCCCCAAGAGCTCGAACAATGGGAGCAGAAATCGCAATATTCCCCTCCTACCCCGGGATACTTTCGAAGCCCTTATGCTACACAGTCTGACTGTAGTCCGTCGCCGTCTGTCTCTCTCGAAGATGATCTCAACCCCGCAAGCCGATCTCAACCAAAATCTATACCTCTGCTCCAGGAATCCGAGTGGGACGCGGATAAGATCTACGATGAGGATCCGCCAAGCTGTATCCACTACTGCATAGAATGGCGTGTCACCCTTAACAACAAGGCTGTGGTAAGGGACACGGAGGAAGATCTCGTATTGGCCCCAAGCGCCTACTGGCGGTTGTTCCTGGAAGAAAAGCTACAAACTGTCCTTCGAGAGAAACTCACCCGCAACAAGAGGGTCAGGGTCGATGACACAGCGATTGTTGTTGCAGTCAATGATCGTTCCCAGCGTGATCTGACCAAGCGCTTCAACAAGACCGAGATTGTTTGGACCTCTATCGAGAAACAGTTGCGGATGTGGTCGAGTCATTTCTGTCGTGGGAAGAGACTCACACTGAGGGTCTGTTTCAACTACGTGGAGGATTGCACTTCTCCATCTGCTGGACGGAAAGGGGACAAGAGAGGTAAATCTTCCGTCACACGAAGGATGCTTGATGATCGAGATGCCCAGCTAGATGCTGAAGAACGGCCAGCAATCAATTTGGCGCGGAGTCTATGACTTGATGAAATGTGATTCGGCTACTTGCCACTTAGGGCCGTACTGCTGGCTGGATCCAATGGGGAAAAAGCACTATCGACTCCGAACGCAAACTCTCAGGCGTTTGGTCACCTACGTCGAGAAAGGTGGTGTCCTGGAGACGCACAAAGACGTTCCAGATGAAATACGGGATGAGCTGTACATGGAGGAGCAGCAGAGGCAGGAGAAAGAAAAGGGCAAAGGTGGAAACATTCTTAGGGGTGGATCGCCGTACCCACCCATCAACATCAATGTTCACTCGTCCCATCCCACTGAACTGGTCACTAGCTCGGGTGATGCCTCTGCGGGGCTGAGATATGTGGGTCCATTGAAGATTCCCGGGTTCAAAGACGTAGCTGTCAAAGAATACGGTGAGTGGCTTGCATCGAATGTAACCGATGATACCCTCAAAGCTGGATTTCGACAAGCGTGTCATATAACGCTGTCAGATGGCTTTGAACTTGAACACATTTACAAGGATCAAAACCCAGAATTCTTCGTCGGCAAAGGGATCAAGCCCGGAATTGCCCGGAGTTTTGTGGAGAATATTCGTGACTGGGTTGAAAACGTGAAGAAAGAGATACCTATTATTGAAATGGTATAGAAAAACGTGTTGGCGTTGGGTATTGGCGTTTTTGTTATGTGTTGGATGATTTGCCGTATTGGATGACGCGGCTCCTCTTCATAGTAGACGAGCGATCTATATTTTTGAATTTATTCATTATTCTTGAGCGTTGCCAAGCAAATCAAGTGCGTCCTCTGCAGTCAGGCGACTAGACGGTAAAAATCGCATCAATCCTTGGATCACATGAAGTAGAGGTTTAAGTGTTGGATTAGGCACCAACCCAGCAAACTTCCGTTTAAGCTTCGACGTTCCGTAATCTTTGAGCAAAATTAGCAACAGGTTCATTTGTGTATCAGTTTGTTTACCTTCGTCTACCTCCAGATCATGGCTAGACCTCATCAACATTGATGTCCACTTAGACTCCCACTCGGCCGGCAACCTCTCCACAAAGCCAATCATTTGGAAAATGAGGACTTCATCCTCGCCAAGATACCAAAATGGCCATGTCGTGAATAAGAAAGAATAAATCTACAATTCATATCTCCGTGAGTATGTCTGCTTCAAGGAAAGATAAGTTGACGTACCATGCAACCTGTGCGCCATAAGTCGACCCGATAATCAAAACTATCCGTGAAAATCGTCTCTGGTACCCTCAATGAACCTGGCTGGGCCAGCTTTTTAGGTTCCTGTCCTTGGAAGAAGCCCTCTCCAAAATCAAAGAGTCTGATATCTTCGTCGTCCTCGTCTATCCAGTCATCCCATTCTGCTGCTTTGACCAGCTGGGACGGCAATCCATTTCCTAAAGGCGTCCCGTCAACCCGGGTCAGCGGCTCAACTTCCGGGAATCCGAGAACATCAAAAAGCTGCTCCTCAGTCTGTCTCCACAAATGAGTGCAACTAAATGCGATGTTTCGGCCACTAATGTCTAATAAGAAGTGAGTACAATGGAACCGACTCGCGCATAAATGTAGAAGGGGAAGCGACCTCACCTCCATGGCACACGCCGGCACTATGAATGAATTTGACGGCTTTCAAAAGCTGCGTAGACATTCGAAGTATGGTTTCCGAGCAGAGCTTGTCGTGGCTCTCATGGTAGTCTGCGAGGACCTTATCAACTGAAGGGCCAAGTAGTTCAAATACAAGACATTGGTGGACTCCGTTAGGGCCTTCGTGGGTGAAGGCATCAAGCAGTTGAACCACATAATTTGAAGAAAGCTCTCCTCGGGAATGCCTTTCCAGATATTTCAAAATTTGCAGCTCTCGCGATACCGATGAATCTGCAGTCATGATTTTCAACGAGACCCATTGATTGCGACTGGCGTGAGATTAGCTAGGAATGAGCAAAGCCAGTCAGGGATAAACTGACTCTCTGTCCTTCGCAAGCCATACTGTGGAAAAGCCACCCCATCCTAACTTGTGATGTATCTTGTAACGATCATCTTTAAAAGTATTTCCAAGGTTGACTGGATGATATCCACCAGGCTGGTATCTTGATAATGACTCCTGTGTGTAGAGAAGATTGCTTTGGCAGAATATAGATAAATCCATCTTAGAATAAAGGTCGACGGGAGCAGGGAGGCGCTTGGGGATGAGGCGAACGACGCAATCAGAAAAGTCGTGATGCGTCGGAAATAATTTATTGCCTGCCAAGCGGTGATGACTAATCCGACCGGTAACCTAACGTAACGTAACCCGTAAGCGAGCGGGTCATGTAAGCGAACGGGTCACCCCACCAAAAATCACTCTCCGATCTCAACCCTACCATCTTTATCTACCCACTATGCCACCAAATCGCTCCCAAAATCGCCAAAAAAACGCTGAGCAGGAGGGGAGGGTTTTATTAGCTATCCAAGCTATTCAGACAAATCCAAGCAGCTCAGTCCGCGAAACTGCACGCTAATTCGAAGTACCGCTTACTACTCTGCAACGTCGGCTTACCGGTATCACCAATCGCGCTGGGATAAGGGCAAACAACCATAAATTGACCCAAACCGAAGAGCAATCGCTTATTAAATGGGTGGTTTCTATGGATACGAGAGGGGCGCCCCCCATCAGTCTCATGTGCGAGATATGGCCAATTTGCTGCTTGTAGAGCGGGGTGAAACCCCCCCCAAACCGTCGGATCAAAATAGGTATATAATCTTATCTAGCGTATACCAGAGATAAAAACACGTCTCTCACGTCGCTATGATTACCAACGTGCGCAAAACGAAGATATAAACCAGATTCGGCAGTGGTTTACCCTAGTTTCCGACACAATTGCGAAGTATGGCATCGTTACCGACGAGATATATAACTTCGATGAGACAGGGTTTGCTATGGGGATGATAGCAGCAACCAGAGTAGTCACTCGCTCTGACTATTATGGACGCGCTAAGCTACTACAACCCGGTAACCGCGAGTGGGTTACTAGCATTGAATGTATCGGCGCGTCTGGATATATATCCCCGCCATACCTTATCTTCAAAGCCAAGCGCTATATCTCTGGCTGGCTAGATGATCTCCCTACTGGCTGGGGTATCGATATAAGCCAAAATGGCTGGACTACCGATGAAATTGGGGTAAATTGGCTACTTCGACGGTTTATCCCAGCTACTACGTCGCGATTATGTGGTCGATATCGCTTACTAGTGCTAGATGGCCATAGTAGCCATCTTACCCCCAATTCGACCAAATCTGCGCACAAAACGATATTATACCTCTTTGTATGCCAGCGCATTCATCTCATCTACTACAACCACTAGATGTGGGGTGTTTTAGTGTTTTGAAACGCGAGTATAGCAAATTGGTAGAGGGGTATATACGTACCGGGGTCAACCATATTACCAAGCTAGATTTCTTAGCTGAATTCCCTACTGCGTACGCTGCTTGCTATAAATCGGAGACGATTAAAAATAGCTTCGCAGCTACCGGTTTAGTACCATTGGATCCGAATCGGGTAATCGATACCCTAAATATTTATCTCAAAACACCGACCCCCCCTCAGCAGCGATAGCGATTTTTCGATGAAAACCCCCAAAACCCCAAACAACTGGGTAAACAAGCATCATCTATAAAAGCGTTACTACAGCGACGCTCCGCAAGCCCTACTAGCCCTATACAGCGCGCGCTAGACCAAATTGTGAAGGGGTGCGAGATGGCTATGTATAACGCTGCATTTCTGGCGCACCAAAATGAGCTATTGCGTAATGCCAACGCAAAGCAGACTATAAAACGCGCCAAATCTGCGTAGCAACTGCTATATAGAGATGGTTTTATAGCTGGCGACGCAAACCAGCTAGTGGTGGATGAAAAAAGCAGCAAAAACAGCCAGCGGAGCAGCCAGCGGAGCAGCCAGAAACGACGCAATCATTACCTCATCGGGCGCCCCCGCGATGTACCGATTGTTTCGAAGTAGGGCATAAGCGAACACAGTGTAAAAAACGCACTTGATAGCTTTTTTTGTATTTAAATGGTTTTTTGGGTGAATAAAATTGGATTAAAATTGATGATTTTGGTAGGGTGACCCGTTCGCTTACATGACCCGCTCGCTTACGGGTTACGTTAACTAATCTGTAAGCGAGCCGTGCATGTAAGCGAGCCGTGCACCCCACCAAAATCATCGATTTTAATCTAGTTTTATTCAACCAAAACGCCATTTAAATACAAAAAAAGCTATCCAGTGTGTTTTTTACACTGTGTCCGCTTATGCCCCACTTCAAAACAGTTAGTGCATCGCGGGGGCGCCCGATGAGGTAGTGATTGCGTCGTTTCTAGCTGCTCCGCTGGCTGCTCCGCTGGCTATTTTTGCTGCTTTTTTTCATCCAATACTAGCTGATTTACGTCGCCAGCTATAAAACCATCTCTATATAGCAGTTGCTGCGCAGATTTGGCGCGTTTTATGGTCTGCTTTGCGTTGGCATTGCGCAATAGCTCATTTTGGTGCGCCAGAAATACAGCGTTATACATAGCCATCTCGCAACCCTTCACAATTTGGTCCAATGCGCGCTGGGTAGGGCTAGTAGGGCTTGCGGAGCGTCGCCGAAGTAACGCTTTTATAGATGATGCTTGTTTACCCAATTGTTTAGGGTTTTGAGGGGTTTTCATCGAAAAATCGCTGTCGCTGCTGAGGGGGGGTCGGTGTTTTGAGATGGATATTTAGGGTATCGATTACCCGATTAGGATCCAATGGCACTAAACCGGTAGCTGCGAAGCTGTTTTTTATAGTGTCCGGTTTATAGCAAGTAGCGTGCGTAGTAGGGAATTCAGCTAAGAAATCTAGCTTGGTAATATGGTTGACCCCAGTGCGCATATACCCCTCTACCAATTTGCTATACTCGCGTTTCAAAACACTAAAACACCCCATATCTAGTGGTTGTAGTAGATGAGATGAATGCGCTGGCATACAAAGAGGTATAATATCGTTTTGTGCGCAGATTTGGTCGAATTTGGGGGTAAGATGGCTACCATGGCCATCTAGTATCAAAAGCCGATATCGCCCTAGTAACCGGGGCGTAGTAGCTGGGATGAACCGTCGAAGTAGCCAATTTAACCCAATTTCATCGCTAGTCCAGCCATTTTGGCTTATATCAATGCCCCAGCCAGTAGGGAGATCATCTAGCCAGCCAGAGATATAGCGCTTAGCTTTGAAGATAAGGTATGGCGGGGATATATATCCAGACGCGCCGATACATTCAATGCTAGTAACCCACTCGCGGTTGCCGGGTTGTAGTAGCTTAGCGCGTCCATAATAGTCAGCGCGAGTGACTACTTTGGTTGCTGCGATCATCCCCATAGCAAACCCAGTTTCATCGAAGTTATATATATCGTCGGTAACGATGCCATACTTCGCAATTGTGTCGGAAACTAGGGTAAACCACTGCCGAATTTGGTTTATATCTTCGTTTTGCGCACGTTGGTAATCGTAGCGGCGAGAGAGACGTGTTTTTAGCTCCGGTGTGCGCTGGATAAGATTATATACCCATTTTGATCCGACGGTTGGGGGGGGTTTCACCCCGCTCTACGAGTAGCAAATTGGCCATATCTCGCACATGAGACTGGCGGGGCGGGGCACCTCTCGTATCCATAGAAACCACCCATTTAATGAGCGATTGCTCTTCGATTTGGGTCAATTTATGGCTATTTGCTCTGGTGGCAGCGCGATTGGTAACACCAGCGAGACGGGTACGTAGTGTAGAGCGGGGGATATTAAATTCGGTTGCCGCAGCAGCGACCGAGGGTATTTGTTGATTCTGAATAGCTTGGATAGCTAATAAGATTCTACCCTCTTGTTCAGCCTTTTTTTTGGCCGTTTTGGGAGCGATTTGGTGGCATTGTAGGCGTTTGAAATAGTAGGGTTGAGATTGGGGAGGTGATTTTTGGTGGGGTGGCAGCTCGCTTACAATGGCAGCTCGCTTACGGGTTACGTTAGTTATCCATGTCTTGGAACCCTTGGTTGGATATATATCACACCGCTTTGGGCACTCATAGCCGCTCGCACAAAATAACTTCGACACTAGAATGTTGAGTCATTTTAGAACCGATTCCTGTGGTCCAACGATAGTCACCCCGTGTTCCAAGAATAGGAAATTAATTGTCTAGTGTTTGACTCGAAACGCGAGCCCGACCGAATGTGGGTGTTGCGCGCTTTAATGACACAGTTCTTGTTTGATTAAGCGCTCACCTAGGTGCTGTCGGCGTCATGCTGGCGGCTTCGTTGATCACCGCTAAACATATAATGTTGCTGGTGTATCACCAGAATTAAACACAGATACGTCCCTCAGATATCTGGCTATTTGCGACCGCGTATACTCACGAACGCCTTGTCCAGCTTTCCCTGGCTGTTTCTCACAATGTCCGTTCAAGTCATTTATGATCCTGACTGTGACCAAAACTTTCCCCGTCTTTATCATAACCAGTTCCAACAATGGATTAACGCGAATCACCAATTCGCGATTCATGATGGAACTGTACTTGGTTTTGACCAGGCTCATGTTCTGTAAGTGATAGGCTGCCATAGTGAAAAGTTTTTCTTTACTAAATCAGTTTAGCAACGGCCTTCATCCCACTACAAGTACCCATGACCCCAACCCAGTTCCACATGTCACTGTTCGCTTGTCGAATCCGTCTTTACGCAGCCAAAGGACCTGGTACATCCTTCATTGGCGGGTTGGCGGCGGCTCAGTCTTCCTTCCGCGACCAGATAATGAAGATTCAAACAGGCGAAGGCAGATGAGGAGAAAGGAGAAGAAGCAGCGGAGACAGGAAAGAGAAAGGAGCAGTAGAGAAAATCGTGGAAATGAGAGTACTCAAAGCCGTGCTACGGGTACAGGCGTTTCTTCTCGTGAGACTGGCCACCCTCACGGAAATGCGTCCCCTCACGGAAATGCGCCCCCTCGTGGAACTGCACCCCCTCGTGGAACTGCACCCCCTCGTGGAACTGCATCCCCTCGTGGTACTGCAGCCTCTCGTGAGAGTCACGGGGGTGATTCTAGATGAGGCTGCTGTTTGCTGCTGGATCTCCTGGCGGTGGTTTAGTTTGACTGGGAATTTTGTCTGCAGCGTAGAAAGATGTGACCACGGGACACATAGGTACAGGACGGATCAAAATCAGTTTCACCACTTTGCATTCAAAGATTCTTTCCTAAACCTTATTGTGAAACACACACTATCAAACAAAGCTTAGTGTAATTTAGGATCTCGAAATGTCTGGTACATGGAGAATCACATGACATATGGAACGTATATTACTCGAAATACTCATACGGTTCCTATGAGACTTTAGTGCCCCGCTTGGGACTCCGTAACTTCGCCCTTTTTCTCTATCAGCACTTCGGACGTGTCGTATCCTGCGCTTTGGACCCTGAGATTTCAGTTCAGCTACAAAGTCTCCTTCCTTCATCGATCTCCTCAGAATGTCGGGCCTAGAAGTGATCGGCGGTATCTCTGCGGTTATCTCCATTCTCGATGCCTCGATCAAGGCTTACGACAGTGCTCGAAATGACATCAAGTTATCGGAGACATTTGACATTGTTCGACGCCGGCTACCCGTCATTCTTGACACCCTCAAGACATGCAAAAGCCACATGGAATCGAAGAAAGAGTCAATACCCAAGGATGTCTGCGAGGCCTTAGAGAAGACTGTTGACGATTGTGACACAAAAGCAACGAATCTGAGAGGAATCTTCGAGAGAATTATACCTGGTCCAAGGGATACATGGACAAAACGATACTTGAAGGTTCTCCGAAGACTCGGCAAAGGAAACAAAGTTGAAGAGCTTATGCTTAGGCTCACCGAAGACGTCCAACTCATCGTCAACCATGATGCGATCAGGTCTGCCAATCAACCGCAAAAGGTCGAGCTTGAAGCCATTATCGATGAGATGAAATCTGTCACATCCTCGGTGCCCGACGAGGAAAGCTCCGCGATGAATTCCAGTAGTGCTGGGGGGCCACAGACAACCAATGTGAACAACGGCACCGGAAAGCAGTATAACAACAGTGGCAATGGGAAGCAATACAACGCTGAAACCCAGAATTTTGGTAAGGATTAGGCATTTAAATGTGTGCTTTTATATTAATATAAAAGCGAAGGCAAAATCTCTGGTTTGTGTCCTCGTATCTCAACGAGTACATACTGCACCCAATTTTACTTTTGTCCCTAAGTTGTCTTGGATTATGAGATTATATGTGCATTCAATATAGTGGAATACCCCGGCTGACGGTTATCAATAGTCATTAGCAAGCAGAGGGAAGACTTTAGCTTTCGCGGACCTGTCGGTCTTTGTCTCCGTCAAGCACCGTATATTGCCTCGGATCTGTTCGTCGGTCGTGTCTCCGAGCTAAATGAAATCGAAAGATATTTGCAAAAGGAGCATCGATTAGTGCTCGGCGGGATGGGCGGTGTCGGTAAGAGCCGTCTTGCTATTGCCTACGCAGAGTTGCGTTCAAGATATTACAGCTCCGTGTTTTGGCTAAATGCAGCGTCGGAGGCCGCACTGAAAGAAAGTTTTCGATCGATTGCTTGGCAATTATTTGACATTCGAGATCTCCGAGCTTTAAAAGGTGAAGAGGTCGTCGGATGTGTTCTCCAGTGGCTGTCAGACTCGAAAAATACTAGATGGTTATTAGTCTTTGATGACTATGATGAGCCCAGCCAGTTTAAGATCAGCGACTTTTTCCCACCTGCGCCCCATGGGGATATATTAGTCACCACTCGGCGGCCAGGCCTCGTTACCGGAATCACCTTGGACATCGAACCTCTTCAGAACATCGAAGATGGCCTTGCAATTCTAAAAACTCGATCAAAAAGAGAGGGTGTTGAATCAGGTAAGGCACCATCAAATAAACTTAGGACCAACTGACCACCAATATTAGATCCTCATGCCAAACGTCTCGCAAAGCGACTCGCAGGTCTTCCTCTTGCTTTGGCAACCGCTGGGACATATCTCCTACGAAGTGCCCTTACCTTTGAGTGCTATCTACAGGAGTACGAGAAACGCTGGAACATTGACCCTAGCTACCCCGCCAAGCTTGAGGAGTATCGCGAGTGTACACTTTATACCACTTGGGATCTATCCTACGCAGACCTTCAAATCAACAATCCAGACGCGGCATGTCTGCTAAAGTTGATGGCCTACTTCGGTAACCAGAACCTTTGGTGGGAGCTTTTCCGTGCCGGACTCTCAGATGAGTCTCCCGAGTGGCTTCACGCAGTGGTCGCAGACGACATGAGTTTTCATAGAGCGATGAGAACCCTAACCGAATACTACTTTCTTGAAGTTCACTTGGCGTCAGAATCATGGAGCATGCATAATTGTGTGCATGATTGGGCATTAGCAGCACTCAACAAGGAAATTATTGCAGAGTACTACTGGTATGCTTTTGGATGCATTTATATGACTACATGTGGAGTTTCCGAGGGTTTTTTTGCACATATAAATTTCACCCGCTTGGCTGGGCATGCTTCATGGCTAGTGCAAAAGCGGTTCCTCGAAAACGATCTTATCTTTGATTCTACGCCTGGCCGACTGGACAAGGTCTTGCGTGTTTTAAGCTTGCTTCAAAACCAAGGCCAGCTGGCTGCGGCGGAACAGATGTGTATGCAGGCGCTAGCTGGGTTTGAGAAAGCACTCGGCCCGGAAAACACATCAGTCCTTGAAACTGTCAACGCTCTCGGGGTCCTCTATTGTGTCCAAGGCAAGCTAGATGACGCAGAACAGATGTATATGCGGGCGCTAGCTGGGTTTGAGAAAGCACTTGGCCCGGAAGACACATCAGTCCTTGACACTGTCAACAATCTCGGGGGTCTTTATCGTGACCAGGGCAAGCTAGACAACGCAGAACAGATGTATATGCGGGCGCTAGCTGGGTATAAAAAAGCAGTCGGTCCGGAGCATACATTAACCTTTTACACTATGCAAAATCTCGGGAACGTGTATAGCGACCAAGGCAGGTTAGCCGAGGCGGAGCATATGTACATGCAGGTACTCATTGGGTATCAGAAAGGGCTCGTTACAGACGATCCATCGATTCTTATCACCATCAACAATCTCGGGAGCCTATATTACGATCAAGGCAAGCTGGATAGGGCGGAATGTATTTTGATGCTGGTACTGGCTATGAAAGAGAAAACACTCGGCCCGGAGCACATGTCAACTCTTACCAGCGTACGCAATCTCGGGAAACTATACTGTGGTCAAGGCAAGCTGGATAAGGCAGAGGAGATGTATATACGGGCACTGGCTGGGTATGAAAAAGCGCTCGATCCGGAGCACACATCAACCATTGGCATCGTCGACGATCTCGGGAACCTGTATTATGACCAAGGCAAGCTGGACGAGGCGGAACAGATGTACATGCGGGCGCTAGCTGGGTATGAAAAAGCACTCGGGCCAGAGCACACTTCAACTCTTGACACCGTCAACAATCTCGGACTGCTATACAGTGACCAAGGCAAGTTAAGTAAGGCGGCACAAATGCTTTGGCGGGCAGGAGCTAGGAAATAGAACGGTACTCTTGTACGCAGCGTGTATAGTAATATTTATCTTTTCATGCTTCGATCAAAAATTTCTCTGAGACGGGTCTGTTGAGAGATAAAAGAAAATTGAGTAATGATGAGCGAAGAAATGGGAGAAGGAGAAAGGTATGAGCGATGTAAACTCTGAATTCTTGTCTGATTCTTTCAACTGCGTTCTCGAGGGGATATTTATGCCATTTCCCTCGAGAACACTTTTCTGTGCGGAACGCATACAAACTAATTTCGAACTAGGTTCCACGACAGCTTGTGTCGGGAACGTACAAACAAAACACGGAACAAACGTAGGAGCTTCGGGACCTTGCCGGAAACTCGGGAAACTGCTTCAGCCTCGAGATACTGACTGCTCAGGCCTTCCCTGGAGAAAAGATTGACCGACCGAAATATGAGGCCTTATAATTAAGGCCTCCAGATGCGTCTTTCTTCAACAGGGTCAATGTTACGTCCTGCGCTTGTGTCCTTCGGGATAGGCCAGTTATTCACCTTGACTTCCATTCGATTATATATGTATTGGATAAAAATTGTCAGAAGCGCGTCTTCTGGTCAATATTCTCATCCGGAGAGCTGAGGCAGCTTCGTGGTTTCCTGATAGATAGAGGGAAAGGGGTTCGGGGTGTCATAGGGGCAACGGTCTGGTGAATGGCTAAAGCCATAACCTGAGGGTGGTGTGTTACCGTAGTATCCTCGAGTGGGGGGCATATTGCCAATGCGGACCCGAGTGCCGGGCTCCTGAGCTTGGTAATAATTACGTATAAATCGTTAATAATCATCTTCAAATTGCTACTGAATTCAACATAGCACACTTTGTTCAACCAGGTTAAGCAAGTGGTGAAAAGAAATCAGGCATCCATTTATAAAGTGGTTAGCGTGTCAGCAAAGACGGGTTTCGCCCCACCATTAATATATCTACGTATTGCCTGCGCTCATCTACAGTGTTCGGTTCCGCGGCGTGGGAGTGGTTGAGGGGAGGTGGGATGGAGGTGTAAAGATAGCCTGACGGCTAAACCCTCTCCCAGGACTGTTTGGTTTGTTTGCAAGAGAGCGATTCCAGGCAAGGCATGGCTCATACAGCGGTGATACGGTAGGTATTTTTATGCCGTTAATTACTGCTGTACTAATATACTGCCAAGATACGTGTCAGGGGTAGGGTAACCTCGATAGGTATAGCGTAATGCAAGATAAAGTTCGAGAATAAAACAAAAAGAACAATGTGGTGAAACTGATTTCGAGCGGAACTGTAGCAGTTTTTCAGACTCAATGCAAGGTGCCTCATTTTCTGTACTGTAATGAATGATGCCGCTAGAAGCATAAGTTCAATTATCGGACTCTTCAATAGTCAAGCCTGCGTGCCGAAAATGGCCCCTAGCATTAGCTTCTCTCGTCCCAACTTGATTAATACAACGTTCGAGAAAGGAGTCGAATTCTCGGTCGGGATCTTCTGCATAGTAGCTCCAACTGCGTCTTATGAAGCCTTTGAGCTCGGCAAAAAATTCTTCAATTGGATTCAGATCGGGCGAGTACGGCGGCAAATAAACCAGTTTAACTCCCGCATCAGCACACATCTGTGCAATCCGCTCGGAGTGGTGAAACGATGCATTATCCATGACCAGAACAGACTTTGGCTCCGGCCATCTTCCACAGTGCCGAAGGGGCTGACCGATGAAATCTTCGAACACAGTGGCATCCGTTGAGCCGCGAAAGACGCGAGAGAGTACGATACCGTCCTGAGCGTACGCAGGCAGAATTTGGTATCGTTCGTCACGGTGGAATTGTGACACCTGTCGAGGTGCTATACCGAGTGGTGACCAGCCTGTCCGTCGGAACCCAATTCGTTTATCACATCCAGATTCATCAACATAAACAAGGTGGTACGATGCAAACTCGGAGAGGTTATGAAGATAAATTTCTCGTAATTCGGCACTCTGCTCTTTAGCACTCTGTCGGGCGGTCTTTTTAGACCAGCCTTGGGACACTAGGGCCCTCCTAATGCTCGAGGTGGTTGCTAGCATCCGGAATTCATCCCATAGAAAGATAGCCATCTCCTCAAGGTACAGACCTGGCTTTTCCAGCAAGTGGTCACAGAGCGCTTCTAGCATCGGTGGTGTTAGGCTTCGTCTCCGACCGACACGGGTTGGGGGAGCATGGACGTGTCCAAACAGTCGCAGGTTTCTGCGGATATTTTTGATTGTCTGTTCGCTGCATTCTGCTGCCTCGGCCATTTGAGAACGGGTTAACGACTGGCTTTGTATCATATCACTGATGAGACGTAGCTTTGACGGGGATAGTCTCGGTGCCATATTGCGCGGGAATTCTGGCAGATCTCAGATAGTGGTGTTGTGAAGGATGGATGTCGGGGTATGGAGGGGCAGTGAGGTAGGAGCGTATAGGAGTTTCGTGTAACATACGGAATTATACGTAAAGCGGCAGTTCAGGAATCAAAAGAGGGTCTATTATTAGGAAAGATTTATTTACGACTTACCTTACTACAGATTAGCGTCGTTATGGTACGGGCCGAGAAACAAAGCGTGTTTGTCTGAGGGGTAATCTGTTTTCGAATTCTGGTGTATGGCCACGGGGCGTTTCGGCAAGTATAGTCTGCCTAATGCCGGAACCTGTAATTACAGTAATTCTGGTGATCTACCAGAAATACATCAAGCAAAGATGGTGGGGACTTTGACTGGCCGAATTTAGTTTAGCGCGATCTGGGTGGGGCGCTGGGAAAGAAAGCCAGTGTGTCCGAGGGGTAATCTGTTTTCGAATTCTACTGTAGCCCCAAAATTCTGGCAAAATGTGTAGCAAGTGGTATCCGCCAACTTTTGAGTCTGAGGAGCCAGTCGTTACTAGACCTTCACAGCTTCGCATCATGCTTCCAACCCTTCATTTCGGAAAGATCCTTCGCTGGGGCAGCACGTCTAGACTTGAGAGCATCACCGCCGGGTCGCCATCTCCAAGCATGAGCTAGCTCTCCCGACAGAGACCCTTCTAGGAGCTCGACAACGTGCTTGCCGATGATCGGGAGAAGCTTGAAAGAGTGACTGTGGTATCTAGTTAGCAGAATAACTGCGTGTTGGCCTCTCGTCATCACATACCCGCTGTCGCCCGTAGCCAGGATCAGGTTTTTCCACTTGGGATGCTCGCAGATCAACAAATTGGCGTCCGCGGTGTCAGTGCACCAACACATGGTTCGGTTGATTAGCTCCTTGTTCTTGAATCGCGGCATGAATCGTGCGATGGCTTTCTTAGTCGTTACTTCAGATGCGTCTGGATAGGTATCGGTCGGGTGTTTGGCGTGTGACCGAGGTACAGAAATGAGTTTGGACGATGCGGCACCGTAAGGCCGGTGCTCTTTGAAGCGAGAAAACCCGGGGAATTCATCGCAGACCTTGATAATTCCATTCCTGTATAGAAATGATTAATATATCATTGATGGATTTATGAGAGCTGCTTACTCGTTTGGTTCGAAGAAGAACCCATATTCGCCGTCATATACAACCGGCTTGTTTTGGTACTCGGCCGCTTCTTGGGGGGTGAGTTGGATATGAGCAAACACCCAAGCCTGCAACTGTTAATGAGTAATGGATTCAAGCCGATGAAATGTGTACTGACTTTCGAAACACATTGATCCTCCAGGTCTAGCAATGTGGGAGTCCAAGCGCCCGTCGCGAGAACCACCTTGTCAGCATAGTACCTCGTCCCGTCTATCGTCTCCACCCCGTTGCATGTCCCTCCATCCGCGGTGAAAAGAGGACACTTGAAAGTTCCAGCTCTGCCAGCTTTGGTTAGTAGACTTTGACGTTTAAACATCACACACACACACATACCCGTCAATCCCAACCTTGACGCCCTGGCTCTTGAGAAGCTGTCCAATGGCATTGATGGCCTTGGCTGCCGCAAGCCATCCCCCTTCACCGCAAAATAAGCCTTTCCATCCCTGGATCGTCAGTTGGTAAGTTTGTTCAGCGTCCAGATCGCTTCGATGTTACCTGAACTTGGTCCCTTGTGAAGTGGGGTAATCTCTTCAGTATCTCATCTTCGTTTTCCAATAGGATATTCGTCTTTTCTAGCCCAAGACCCGCGTCTACGAGAGATTGGTGTTTCCGTCGAAGGTTTGCAATACCCTCTTCCGAGGATGAACAGTCGATCTGGGAATAGGTCAATATGGCCTCGAATACAATCACCACGAGGAATTACTGACCATGCCAACATTATGGAAGAAAGGCTTGAATAATTCATCGTTCTTCCACGCATCCAGCGCCTCCAGCGAAAGTTGCAGGTCCGGCTTGTTGCGCAACCGGATACTCATGATCTTGTTGAGATCGAATCCGGCAGATTGTTCCGAGGGGATCGGATAGGTGTCCAGCACGGTGATCTTGGAGGGAGTATAACCCGCCCGGATCAGATGCAGCGCGGTCGAAGATCCCATGGTGCCGCCGCCTCCCACGACGATGACGGTGGTGTTTGCTCGCGATTGCGCCATGATATCCAATGGACCGTCTTCGGTCGGAAAATGCCTGTAGGTGACTTTGGAGCGTCCAGGGAAAGCACAGGAAGCACAGGACAACGGGAATTGCGGTTTCGACACCCACGATCGCATAAGTTAATAAGGCGCCCGGTGGAGCCGCGATCCGATATTGTGAGTCATGTGAGGCTGCGAAGTTGAGGTTCTCTGCACCTCGGTCACCATGCCATTGGGGGGCCCCATTCCCGGATTCAACGCGACATTCTGATAACAGTGGAGTCAACACCGACAAGCGACTGGGACGAATCACCGAGGGCAATCCCCTTACCCCGCACATCACCGGATCCACCAGGACATCGGACCAGCGAGACACTAGCGTGCCTTGAGCGCGTGGACCTTCCATCGCACGAGCGAAGCTGAGGTGGCCTCAATTGTGTCGAGGGAAGGTCGGTAGCAATTCCATGCTCCAAGGGATTATCGGAAACATCGAGATAGCCGTCTCCACCAATAACTCAGGATCTAGATATCTCCGGGGAGAGTGACCCTGGACGAGTTCCACAACGTTATCAAGGAAACCGCTTGATTATTACTGATAATTTGGCCAAGGCCTGGATACTGAGTTGAAGATATCGACTTGTATTTGAATTCGGGGCAACCTTCATCAATCTATACTCCCCGAGGCATTCCGGAATGTCGCCGAGCGGGGATCATCCGATCGGGTAAAATGCCTGGACCTTCCATCCCTGCAATGGAATCAAATCCCCATGGCACGCATGGATCTTGGGGAACGTGGGGAAGAGACTCGTCTCCACCGGGTTGAGATAGGCGTGGTCTTGAGAGATTGTCGCTGATAACCCCCTTCTATATAAACCATCCCATCCGCACGGGGTGGCTCATATTCTCTCAAGATTCTCGATAAGCGGAATAGCTGATCAGACGACCTCCATGATGGGCGACTCGAAGAGTACCGCACCCAAACAAGAGGATGCTTCCTCCTCGCCAGTCGAGATCACCGACGGTGCGTTTGGAGTGGATATGGAGCATTATAAAGCGACCGTGCCACTGTGGAAACGAATCTGGCAACACAGTCTCACCCAGATGATCTTGTTAAGTGTTCAGGCGTTCTGTGGACCAGCAACCTCGGACGCGATCACCGGTAGGTTTACTCCAAGTACTCGCCATCAATTGCCTAACAGGTCATTGTTTTTCAAGGTCTCGGTGGTGGCGGCCTTGCAACCCCTCAGGTATCAAATATCTCGACGGCGATTAGATACGCCCTCCTTGCTATCGGTATGACTTGACAATGCATTGGCGCAATTTCACTTGACTCACTGAACTAACGTGTTCAGTTTGCTTCCTGGGCGGTCCCATCGTGAACAAAATCGGCGTTAAATGGGCCCTGGTACTGGGATCCATGTCATTCCCCATCCAAGGCTCGGCATATTACTGCAATAGCAAGTTTGGGAACCAATGGGTGGGTGGTGATGTCTTCTGAAATCAACCAGCTCATATCTGACGAGTTCCTTTCCCACAGTATCTCATTCTCAGTGGTGCCATCAGCGGCGTCGGGACGGCCTGTTGGTACGTCGCCGAGGCTGGAGCCATCATGACGCTTGCTCCCTCCAGCTCGCGGGGAAAGTACCTGGCGCTGTGGATTGTGTCACGAAATTTGGGACAATTGGTTGGAGGTGCCATCAAGTGAGTCCGAGAAGACCTTGTCCACGAGAATTTCGCTCATCCTTGCTTGATAAGTCTGTCGAAGAATCATGAAAAGGGTGCCAGTGGCGGTGTCACTCCCGATACCTATGTTGCATTCATCATCATTGAGTGCATTGCGTGCGTATACCCTTTGGACCAGTGAGAGCTATTTAATTACGGGCGCTGATTACCACCAAGTCTACCCTTTGCCTTTATGATTACCCCCTTTGAGCGGGTCGTTCGATCCGATGGCTCCAAGATCGTCACCGCGGAGACCCTTTCCACCAAGCAGGAGATCAAGCGCATCGCAAAGACTGTGACCTCAAGACTCATTGTACTCTCCTCTCTATGGGCGCTATGGTCCTTTTTCTACAGGTGACCAACATCTGTCCCCTATGCATCATCTCCAACAACTACTGACACTCGAGACAGCGGCTCGTGGAGCACCTACTTGGGGACCTACTTCACTATTCGTGTCCGTGCTCTATCATCTCTAGTCTCGCCTTTTTTCTGCATGTGCGTCCTTTTGACAACCCTTTCTCGGTGGCATGCGCTGATTCTATTCTAGTATCGGTTGTTTTGCTCTCGGCTATATCCTCGATATGAAATCCCTCAGCCAGCGCCGCCGGGCGCAAATTGGCCTCTACCTTGTCGTCCTCCTCAATGTCGGTGTTTACATCTGGTCCATCATCATGCAGACCAGATTCAACAGCGCCAATCCCGGTCACATAGATTGGGATGATGGTAGATACGCATCGTCCTTCCTGCCTTATTTCTTCGTGCAGACTACAGGTCCCTTGTCGCAATCCTACATGTACTGGCTACTATCGTCATTTGCCACGGATGCACAAGGTAGGAGTTCTCGATCTTCTTTCCTTCAAATACTGACTTCTGTTTAGAAAATGTTCGAAATGGTGCTGCATTTCGATGTATCGAAGCTATTGGCCAGGCTATTGCCTACGGGATGAACACTCAGACAACGAGTAACCCGCTCATTGGATTGTATGTTCTCAATACCTTGGGTCTCTCTGACCAGATATTAATCTTTCTAACTCTAGCTGTGTGACATTTGCCTTACTCGGGGCTGCTCTCATTCCTATGATCATGCTCGTAAACACAACGCCCGATCGTATCCCCGCCGATGTGATTGCAGAACAGCAAGAAGCCGCCCGTGAAAAGATGGAGGGTGTATAATCTGTTTGTCGGAGATGTTTTAGATGGATTATGAAACAGATCCTATCTTTTAGAAACTTCATATCGACGATCACCGGTATTCCAAAGTAGGACTCAGGAGCACCGCCAATGCCCAAATTAGGCCACTGATATGGGGCGATTGCGGGGCGTATGAAAGAAGCAGCCTAGCGGTGGTTAAGGCTGTGAAGGATAACGTATAAACTTCAGGGTCCATCCTAGAAATGCAATACAACAGATGATCTGGAATACCAGTACTCCCGAGGTGGAGGATAGATGATCAAAGAGATGTGATTGGACAAGTCTATGCCTGAGACAAGCCCCACAAGCCAGTTGGCAAAGGAACAGCTTCTGATTGGTCTGCTCGTATCTTGACATCATAAGCCGAGGGCGACCCGCACTTAGTTCTCTGGAGGCCAATCGGCTCCTTGGATTGTTTTGGAGTCTATCTTTGGAAGGAAAACACCAGGCTGATGGATGGAAGAGAAAGACGAGGTCAGCATGAAAAATATGCCCTATATAAAGTGGCTCACGCAGATTTTCTCGAGGATTCGTCCCATACACTCGTTTCATCGACACTCTTTCCTATTTCCATCGCGACGGTAAGTACATCGACAGAGTATACACATTCTATACATCTCCCGCTCCCCCTTCTCAGGGCTTCAACTAAGATTTGAATTGCTTCATTAGATTTCCTTCTTTTTCATTTGAGCGCATTCGAAATGGCACCGGCACCGATCATGGACAACGCTACAACGCTCATTAAACGCGAAAACGATCCCTCCAAGTACTCCCTCTACGTCTTCTGCATCATTGTCGGCTGCGTTGCTTTCGCTCTGATCGGATTCGGTATATGGACCATGTATCGAGGCTTAGAAGCCGAGTCCTCCGTCGATATCCCTTTCTCTCAACGGAAGTATATGCGCGAGGTCCGCCAGCGGAACCTCAATGCATTGGCCGTGACAGCCAAGAGGCCAGACATGATCATCCCGGTGGAGGAATTGAATTATTGAGAGATGACCAACCAGGAACGCTGGCGTTCCATGCGAAGAAGCATCAAGGGGTTGGTGTTCAGGGTTTCAATCATTGTATGTTCAGCAGAGACTACCTATATCACATCATGCTTGCAAACAAGAAATATACACCACCAACACTACATGGTTCTTCAAACTAGAGACCGGAAATGAATACTCGTATGCGACAGGCTCAATGATCTCGGGCGATACAAGAGGAGATTAAATTATTCAAGGCTGGCCAGGATCCCGGGTCGCGCTGACAATTACAATACATGCATCCAAGAAAAATATATAACGTAAATTGAACCCCATTTTTCCTATCTCCCACCAAAACCCTCATCCGAACTCTCACGGCAAAGAACACACAATACCGATAGCCGGATGTAGACCCAAAAAGAATTCAATGCATACCAGTAACCGGGAAAAAGGATATTCAAGAAGCTGGAAAGAAACAATTGCTGAGGAGCCACGGGATATATAAGTCGTCAAAAGGGTAGCTGAAGAAATGGCAACGTAGAGTCGTCATGAACAAGAAGCATCCACTGCGGATGGGAAGAAATATAGTTAAAAAGAAAAGTATGTAGAAGTGAAAATTAGGTGCAGAGAATCAAATAGATGCATGTCTGCCGTCCGAAAAACGCGGCCCCGAGGCCGGCGGGATGTCTCTATAACACTTGCACCGAGTCATTTGCCAAGTCTTGTTTAGAAGTTGATCATCAACGCAGCCACGGCACCCAGGGCGAGGCTAGCCAGGGAGAAGGTAGCACTGGTCGCACCGTTGATACCGGTCGAGGGCGAGGCAGAGGCACTACCAGTGGGAGCACTAGACGAGCCCGAGTTCGAGCCGGAGCCGGAGATCTCAGCAGAGCCGGTGGGAGCGAAGACGTGAGGAAGGTAGGTGTAGCTAGCCGACGGGCTCGACTTAGCCAGACGAGTCGAGGCACGGACCTTGGAGCTCGAGCTGGGCGTGACAGTCGACGAAGGAGTAGCGGTGGAGCTAGGAGTACGGGTGGAAGTTGGGGTGGGGGTGGAGGTGGAGATGGAAGAAGGCGTGGGAGTGGGAGTCGAGGTGCTGGTCGGGATGGAGGAGGAAGTCGGAGTCTCGGTGGAAGTGCTGGAAGGCGTAGGGGTCGAGGTGCTGGTGCTGGAGCTCGAGGTCGGGGTAGCCGAGCTGGTGGAGACCGACACAGTCTGGCTGGCCTCGCCACCGCTGCCATTGGGCTCAAAGACAACGATGTGAGCAGTGACACCCTTGGGAGCAGTAACAACACAGCCGAGAGCACCACCTGCACCAGTGAAGGAGTTGGGGGCATGCATCTCGTTCACACCATTCACCGAGGGGTCAATCTTGCAGGGCAGACCCTGGCACTCGCCACCCTCGCACTCAATCTCAATACCGAACTCGGGCTTTTCGTTGCGGAACGGGGTAGTGGGCTCCAGGTAGATCGGGTTCCAGCCGATCTTGAGGAAGGTAACGCCGTCACCGTTGGTGTTGGCACCCGCGGTGTACGGAGACCAGTTACCGACAGCCTTGGCACTGGTACCCCAGACACAACCCTCCTCGGCAGAGACACCGGGGGTGTTGATGTAGTACTGAGCTGAGGTCTCGCACCAGTAGGACATACCGGGCACGGCGAGGGTGGCCAGTTCCTTAACCAGAGTCGGGATGATCATGGCCTCGTTACCGGGCAGCACGGTCTGGCAGAAGGAGACGGACTTGCCAGTCTTGTCCTTGGCCTTCAAGCCACCGGTACCATCCTCGCAGTACGGCTTGTTGGGGAATGGCTTGTGGATGTTGCCGTCGTCATCACAGTACAGGCCACCGTTCTATGAGCTGTCAGCGGCGATCCCCCTTGCATATGATGTATATGACAGGTCGATCAATAATTACTCACCATGGACATCGGGTAGCTGTAGGAGGTGGCCTTGGGGTCCCACTGCATAGAGACCTGACCGGGCGGGCAAGCGTAAGGACAGTAGTTGCCGGGCTTGCAACGCTGGTTGGGGCTCATGGCCCAACCGGCGTTCTGCTGATGGGGGGTGATCGAGACAAGGCCCGCATCGGATGGAAATTGGCACTGGCCGCTCTTCTTCACCAGGACGGTGTCGTTGGTGTCGACGGAACGGGCTTCGTGGTGACGGGCATGGTGATGACCGTGGCGAGCCTCGACGCTCGCAATAAGAGCGACAAGCGCGGCCTGCGAGGTGAACTTCATTGTGGATTGAAAGAGCGAATGGAAGGATCGATGGAGAAAGAACGTAAGGTGGCCGGAGGCCGATTAGGACAGAGCTCGCAGAGGGTGAAGTCGAAAAGGAAAGCGCAGAGGGAGAATCGGGCAGAGAAAAGGGACAACGAGACAACGGGACCCAACTCCACCAACCCACGCCTCACTGGCCCTTGAACCCTGGACGATCGCGCCCCAATCATGCCGCTGGAGCGATGCGAATCTTTTCATTTCTGGTTGCCCCTGAGCTCCACTTCACTAGCGTCAGGGGCATTGCCCCATCAGCCACCAATGATGGCCGTCATGTCTCCGGTGGTTCCTCGGTCAGGTCGAATCCCAGAGCATCCAGTGGAGCCACGAACGCATCCGAGCCTCGTGTCTGCCGATGCGATACCGTTTGATAGAGGAGTTTTTCTCATATTATTCCCTCTGGCTGCGATCCAGCCTGATCCGGCCCTCGCCGGTTCACGCTCCATACTCATAGCATCAGCCTGGCTCAATGAATCGAGATAGTCAGACGAAGTATCTCGTCCATCAATGCCTGGAATCATTCGCTGGGTTGGGATCACCAGTCAATCTCAATCAAATCAGCCAGAGAGCCAACCACGCACCCCCGGTCTAGGCCTGCTGATCACGATACCAGAGATCCTGATCCTGCTCTTCCCGGTGGACCCCAGCAGCCCTAGTTGCTGGGAGCCGAGGGCAAATGGCCGTGAGCCCCGAGCCCTGAAAAAACATATTATTAGTGAACAGTCCAGGGGAACTTGCGACCGTGGTGCTGGTGGGTGGATATTTCCTCCCGGCCAAGACATTCCGACGTGAGGCTTTAACAAAAGCTTAGCGCAAAGCCCACGAGATGGTGGCGATTTCCCCCCCAGAATATCACTCCAAGCCTTTCTGGGGTCCGTCTCCAGGCGTGGGAAACTGTCCCCGAGATCTCCCACCCCCTGGAAAAGCTCCCCATGGTGTCACCGTGATTACTAAAGAGGAACAGCAACGGCCAAGATACTTCATCTAGGGAGGTCCAATGTACAAGCTCCGCTGGAACAGGTTCCAAAGACAATCTTGAACCCGGGGACACCAACGGTGGTGAACCCCGTTATTTCCCTTCTCCCAGTCAGAATTCAACATGTCCCTCAAGGGATGTCACCGATTTTACGGAGTACCATGGTGAAACTATTGTCAGTGTTCTCTCTAACCGACCTCTAAATGAGGAACCCGGTCGTGTCGTCTACCACGGACCGGAGGGATACTACTCCGTACCGTCAATCTTTTTTCAGGTCACGTTGTCCTCTCCAACCGAGCTCCATCTTTTGGCCCTCGACGAAAGGCAACGAAGATTGTTAATTTCAGCTCAGCCCTGGATGTCCTCGGTGTGCAGTGGGGGCCAAGTGCGCAGGTGATTGTGCTTACCCCTTCGCCCAGCGGAATACGGAGTACGGAGTACGTAGGGCGCAGTTGCACTCTTTGCCTAGACAGATAAACTCGGAGCCTCATGCTCCTTTGAATCGATAGCCTTGTAGTTTATTGTCACTAGGAAAACATCACCTCGAAACGCCAAGGACAGGGGCGATTAGTCACCCCACAGCCACACAATCCGGGGCTACTTGAATACGGACGGTGATAATCTCATTGCTTTGATAGATACGACTCGAGTCATGCGAAATGTCGGCTGTCTCTCGCACTTGTCAAAACTGCGCCAGGTCCAAGGTCCGATGTATTCGGAGTGCCGAAAATCCGCATGTGTGCAGCCGGTTAGGGCAGTTCGAGAGATACACGTTGGACCGGAAAACTGACGGGCTAATAGCTGTTTGCGCGTGGGCAAAGAATGTCTCTATCGACAGAATGGGCGACGTTTCCATGGGTTTGAAAAAGACCGGTAGGAAGATTTGGATCTTTTGCTCTTTTGGAAGATACCCGGCTCAGTTCTTGAACAGGAAGATTGAGGCTCTGGAGTCGAGGCTGAAAGAGCTCACAACAGATCGAGTGAGCTTGCGAGAAGCCTCGTGGTCCCATTCTGACTCGGCACAGAGCACGGGAAGCGGGCCCATCATCGATGCGGACGCTTCCAACACGGACCCGGGCGATCCAGATGTTGTCGACCAAGGTCTCCTCAGCATGGAAGCAGCTGAAAGCTATCTACATGCCTTCAAGACGATACTCACCCCCAATTTTCCATTTGTCGTGGTTCCGCCGCAAATGTCTGCCAAAGAGCTTCGACAGGACCACCCATTCCTGTTTCTGGCCGTGCTCGCGGCCGCATCCTATGAGAACATGCCGCTGCAGCGATTACTCGGAACGGAGGTCAAAAGGGCCATTTCGACCCGAATGATTCTCAATGGGGAGATCTCTCTTGACTTGCTGCAAGGGCTATTGGTATACTTAGCCTGGTAATGCGCTCGACTCGTCCTGCCTGCGAGGAAACGGACCTGACCACATTTTCACAGGTCACATTATCATACAAAGCCACATCGCTATACCCAATTTCTGCAGTTGGCCGTGAGCTTAATTATCGAAATGCGTATGGATCGATCACCGCAGAGGGATACGTGGAAGACAAAGCTACGCTTCTCATCAGACGGTGACCAGGACGAACCACCTGAAAGCCAGAAATCGTGGGGAAACGCTGAGAAGAGAGCACTGATAGGTTGCTATTACTTATCCTCCACGTAGGTTTGTCCACATTCCGCGCAAAGGGGAGGCAGCCACAACTAATACGTTGCGGTAGAATTGCCCTCCTTGTGCAGAAACACTCAACTCTCCCTTATACTCCCTATATTGAAGATTGTTGCCAATCACTCCGTGACTCCGGGGAGTATCCACATGACAAAGACATGATGTATCTCGTGCAGCTCCAGCATATTGCAGAGAAGATCGATCGACTATCGACAAGCCATGGCTCGGAATTGACGCGGTCTGGATCTGGGTTCGAGCTTTACATCGCCAACATCAAGTCGGAATTGGACGGATTCCATAGCCGGCTGCATTTTGAGATTGGTGAGAATCGTAAGTATTCCGTCGGATTATGTCTCCATTTCCATTTGCTTATGATAACCGACCAGCATTCTTGGCCATTCATTTTCATGCCACAGGGCTCTGTCTTTATCAACTCGCGGTGCACCTAGCGGGCTCCCAGGCCAAACCGCAGCTCAACCCCTCTCAACCCTGGCGCGATGAGATGTCGTGCGCGGCACTGACCGCTACCGAATCCATATTGAACCTGTATCTTTCACTTCCTCTCAAGAGGGAGCAGGGGTTCAACAATACCCAATGGGTCCAAATGGGATTTGCCATGCTCGTGGGCTTGCGCCAGACGGTCGCAGCCTCGCAGCCTGAGCAAGTTGTCTCATTCTCGCATCTATTGGCCCAGATGCAGCAGCGAATCACAGCACTCTCGGGTTCGGATGTAGACATGAATGGGGCCAGAGACGTTTTTTGTGGATTCAGCAGGCGGGTTGCTCATATCCAAGCCCGACTTCAAGGGAATCGCAAGGAAGCCGCGCCGATCCCCAATCAAAACCTCCCCACACTGCTGGATTTCAGTTCGAATCCTTGGGGAGGGCCTTCGCTTCAATACGGTCCCGCAGAAGTGGCCCCTTGGCCCGGTGCCTATTGGCCACCCACGACCCAAGGCGATCTTTCCATACCCGATGATTTGATGTTTGATATTCCGATGGACCAGATGATGGGCTTCTGGACGTGAACAATGAGATCCCGCGGAATACTTCTGACAGCCATGTTTTGGATTGACTTTTTTCTAGTATTATTCTCAGCGCAGGGGCAGTGCTGGACCCACACCACGTCTATCGCCGAGCCGATCTACTTAGCGTAGACAACCCGGGGTAGACCGCCGCAAACACCGTTATAAAAGCCGGTCTTGCTTGCAGGTCAAACTCATCAAGCGACAAGCAAAATGTCTTCCATCATTTCCTCGGTTCTATTGTTTTCTGTGGCTTCCTCGGCCATGGGCTTCCGGCCATGTCCTCTCCTCGGACCAGCCTACCCTCCCTTTACTCTCAATATCGACGAGCCGGAGGTAGCCCAAACCCTAAAGTGGCTCACTGGGAACTTTACCGAGCTTGTCGACACTAACACCGGCCCAAATGGGGATGTCAAGGCCACCACCTCCTTCAGCATTGCCTTGTTCTCCTCGGACAAGGGCAATACCGATGAGGAACCGTTCTTCTGGCAGTTCCACCACACCTCCCCTGAGCTCAAGAAAACTTCCAAGGATGCTATCGTCGTCAACAAGGATAGCATCTATGGGATTGGTGGCCTCACGGAGGTCTTTACCATCTGGTCCCTTCTTATCAATGGAGACGATCAGATCTTCGACGAACCGGTTACCAAATACCTTCCTGAGCTGAACACAACCGACCTGAAATCCAAAGCCAAAAAGGATCCCACTTCCGTTGCTGCATGGGAAGACATTACTGTCGGGCAACTTGCAAGCCACCTGAGTGGCCTTGCTCGAGACTGTGAGTGAGATCGGTACATCGGTGTTGGCAGAGAACCTTCTTCTGACCGACTATTGCAGACTGCGTCAAGGACCTGTCCTTATCAAAGTCAGCTGAGAAGGCAGGCCTCCCTAAGTCAACTACCAAACAGGACTGCTGTGATAAAACCTCCAAGTGTACTACGGCCGGTAAGATTCCAGCTATACAATTGTCTCGGCTCTTTCTAAATTGTGTCTAGACCTCCTTAAGCATCTAGCCACCCGGCCCCCTGTCGCTCCCGCTGGCATGACCCCGGGCTACTCCAATTTGGCGTTCCAAGTTCTGGGATACATCGTCGAAAAGGGCACAGGCAAGTCGTTTGAAGAGACTCTGCAATCTACCATCCTAGACAAGCTGGGCATGAAGCAGACTTCTGTATATGCTCCCAAAGATACCTCCGCTGGAGTCATCCCCGTCAGCGAGGAAGCCAGCGGCTGGTCAGCCCACTCTCTCGTGGAGAAATCGTATGTTGGATTGCCCAACCCTACTAAAGCACAAACAGTTCATTCTGACCGGCCCTCGACAGATCCAGATCCATGTTCTCGAGCACTAAAGATTTGTCCATTGCCGGCCAAGCCATCCTGAAGTCGACTCTGCTCACCCACGCACAAACTCGTCGCTGGCTGAAGCCTCTTTCGCACACATCCAACCCCAAGAACTCTATCGGTGCTCCATGGGTCATCTACAGCGATGGCAAATATCCCAATACTTCTATGGTGGATGTGTACACGGTTCTCAGCAACGAGGATCACGATGATGGCCTTTACAGCTCGTACCTGGGTCTTGTGCCGGACTACGGCGTCGGCTACGCGATTCTGTCGGCTGATACAGTATCCCCCGCGGATCTGAATGCGCATGCCGATTATGTGGAGCCCGTGCAGGAGGCCATCGTCAAATTGTCTTTGAAGCAGGCTCTTAATAACTACGGTGGCAAATACGAGGCTGCCAACTCGTCGATCGTCATCAACGGTGATAAATATCCTGGTCTGTACATCGACGGGTTCACCAGCAACGGGGTCAACTTCCGGGAGACACTGGCAGAGTTACTGGGCATCAAAAAGGAGAAGAACCTGAGCATTCGCCTCTACCCTACTCAGCGGATTGACAAGTCTGGGGACGGTTCGAAGCAGGCATTCCGGGCTGTGCTCCAGGACAAGACGGAGCTGGCGGATGCCGACACCCCGACTTGTGTGTCATGGCTGGATGTGGACAAATTCCAATACAATGGACACGGCCTGGATGAGTTGATCTTCACGCTGGATAAGAAAGGGAAGGCTGTGGAGGTGGAGATCCCATCGCTGGAAGTGACGCTGAAGAAGAGCAGCAAATAGAGATGAGATCCTTGGAAGATGGACCCAACTAATGAATGGAGACTAGATTTGCTTTTGTTTTATGTTTCTTCAATCATACAAATCTATGCATCTTGCTGAGCCCGCAGCGTTGTCCATCCCTTGAATGCAGATGAATCTTCTCCATCACGCCATCCCCAAGCAATGCAATAATGACGCGCAAGGAGCTGCCATTCTTCTATCTCATCCAGCATTTCCAGGCTGGCCACGCGCTCTTTCTCCTGTTCAGTGACCCAATGTTCCCAAATAAAATCAATATCCGCCGCGCAATGCCCGTTGCCGAATCCTTGTTCGCGTAACCGGGATCGTTGTGCCTCCAAAGAGTCAAATCGATGCAGAGTTTGGAGATGGATCCCTCGCGCCGCGAGGTTCGCCACCATCGTCCGGCCGAATGCATCGCCTGGTCGAATAGGCTCATATAGAACCAAGCCAAGCGGAGTGCTCGCTTCGCGATTCTTTGGCGGGTCTTCGCCTTCTCCCGGTGTGACGGGTCGGCCAAGATGCTTCGTGAAATATGAAACCACCTGCGAGGCCTCCGCGGGCGACAAATAGATAAGACAGCATTCCGAGATTAGAAGAGTCGGTAGGTCTGGCTCCACGCCCGGTAGTGCCTCGGCTAGAGCGCGATCTGCCCATAATGATCGCAGGTCAAGTGGATGAATATGGTATGAGGGTGAGTGCAGCGCGTCGGCGCCCTCTGATATTGACACTTCATGGCTGGATGATTCGAGCCCGAGTGCCTGTTGCAAGCTGCGTGTTGATCGAATTGCCCGGATCTTGGCGGTGGTGTTGGTCGCAAAGTCGAGTTCATGGTAGACCAGGTCGGCGGGTTGGCGGGAGGACAGAAGTCGGAAAACGCGCGTGTCAGAGCCGGCGCCGAGTGAGATGATCTGTTTCTTTTGTTGGGTGTCTAGAGTGTATGGACCGAGGAACTGGGCGACGAGCTGGTCGATTGCGGCGGTGCGAACGTAGGTCCCTGCAGGAGGCACCGAGTCAATCAAGGTGTTGTTTGGAAGTCCAAGGGTTATCCGCACCTCTGTTTATGATAGGGAATCTCCGCGCCGTATTGCTGGCCGGAGTCAAGGCCGTCGCGAAGGGGTCATCTAAGTAACCCAGCTCGACGGCGCTCAAGCGGGAGACACTGGCGTCATTGTCGGTGCCCTGCACGACACGATCCTTTCCGCTGGGGCGTGGGCGATCATCATCTAGAATCACACCTCCACGACCCATTCGTCGCCCGAACGTCCCTCGGCGAAAGGTATTGAGGTTGGGAATTTGGGGCGCGGCCATGTTGGGTGGTGAAGGTGGGAGCTTCGACGTGGGGAATTTTGGCCCCGCAAACCCGCCTCGGTTGATAAGGTTATGACAAGGGGGAGGGAAAGAAAGATGAAACAAGGGGAGCATAACTCATTCTCTCGTTCTATCATCTATCTACATCACATTCAAACATATACAAAGTTGTTGCGGCACAAGGGGCAAGTGCTCTGGTTGCTGCTCTTGAACCACCGGAACAGACACACCGAATGGAAGGTGTTCTTGCACGTCGCGCATCGCTTGTTCGGGGTCTGCATGTCCGTCGAGATGACCGAGTAGCAGATGGCACACTCGCTCTGGCCCTTGAGAGCGCCCTGCACGTTTCGTCGGAAAGCCATGAGCCCATCCACCAGGCTTCCGTTGGCGAACATGATCACCCCTTGGATCGTGAGTAGCCAGTTCTTCCACTTCTTTTCGTCAACAAGCACTCGGCTGCGACCAACCACGATCGCAGAATGAAGGGGGTATGCGGGTGGAAGTGAGATGGATATCGCGACCGGGGGGATTCCTCGTCCACCGGAATGCTGGCGATAATCTCGGCGCTCTTGGGAGACACCTTCACCGTCAGGGCTCGTTCTTCGTCCGGATCTTGGGTAGCCATCCAGTCCTCAACTCCTTTCAGGGCAGCCTGGACCACAAGTGGTGAAATCTATATACTTCGTCAGTCACCATGGATGAACATCACTCGAGCGGACGACTCACAAATTTCTCCGTCCACACTTCCACGGGACCTTTGATACGCTTCTTGGTGTCAATCCACCAACTCTTCGTCATGTTGGCCAGATGCCTCAAGCAAAGGTAGTAGAGATGCACCAGAAGCCATTGAGTCTCTCGTTCGGCGGATTCGGATTGATCGGGCTCGAAGGATTGCACATCCAAGCGAGATGCATCAACCAGCTTGCCCTGGGACTTTTGGAGAAATTCAAAGGTAAATTCCAGTAGCGGTATCAGCACATTGTTTTCCTTGATGTTCGTGGCATAGTATTCCTGGACCGGGAGTGACTAGTAAACGCATTAGCAATGGATTCCCCGAGTGCCCAGGTTTGGGAAGCTTACGGCCGTGGAGAAATGGTCAAAAACGATCTTCCAGCTCAAAAGATATGATCTCATGCTAGTCCACATTTTATCATCTCCTGGGGAGATGTGGACCATCTGCATCGATGGCGCCTCGAGCAAGAGGGATGTTAACTCGTCTGGTAGACTGACAGCAGTCTTCGACAAGGCCACATCAAACGACACTTGCTCTTGGGCATGTGGAATGTAACGATGAAGAATGGTGTATGCAGTTCGCTGCACTGCGCGGCTGTGCGCCGTGAGAAGATGGAAGACCTCACTGACATCCTCCAGTTTTTCGATCGGAAGGACATTGAGTAGACGCCTGAGTATCTCAATGGTGGCGTCTCGAGGCTGGTGGAAAGCGGTCGATGCATCTGTGATATCAGTCAGACTTTGCAAGATGTGAGTGGTGAATGTTGGGGAGATCGTACCGAATTTGCCTACTGTGGAAGCCAGGCCGTTGAAAAGGCCGATCTTTCGCTGAGACCAGGCATCTTGGAGATCGTCATTGCTGTCACCCTCAGCCATCGACTTCAACTGGATGGAAAGTCTCAAAGAAGAGGCGAGCAATGGAAGACCCTCTTCGCCTCCGCTGGCTTGCTCAAACACTGCATTGAGGACCTCCATAACATCCTCCCAGTGGGATCCGTAGATTTCAGCAAGGCCGGAAATCACGAATGTTAGGGTCTTGAGTGTCTCAGCTTTGAAACTGAGGGACTTCGCGTCAACCTGAAGGCATTCGATCAAGTTTTTGACCAGGAAGACCAATCGTTGCGTTGGGATGGTCGAGACAACATCTTCGTCACCAGAAAGCAGAATATTCAGGAGAACGAGCTTTTGCAGTCCTACACGCAATCAGTAAGCATATGAAATCACATACTATCATATGACATACCATCCGAGGAAGGTTCCTGGGCCTTGATCCCCGTGGAATCCGCAACCAGTTCATTGCAGATTCGATTTCCCACGGGGTTTGAGAGAATAGAGCTTCGCAGGGCAGCAAACCAAGCCGCGGAGCGGATCACATTAGCTGTCCTTGTTTCTCTGCAAATCCTTGCAATGTCATCGGTGGACTTTGCCAATGCAGTGTCATTTGCGGCAGCAAGGATTCTGACAAACGTCTCTCCAACCCGATATTCCACTGGCGATGTCCCGCCAAGTTCCTCTAGCTTGCACTCCCAGAACGACGCCAATAATGAGGAAATGGTCGCGTCTGGTACGGAGCCCAAGGATTCCTTTGCATTGATCCAGTCACGGATCACCTTTCGTCCGGCAAAGACAAGCTCTGAATACTCTTCGCGCTGGTCTGCCAGCTCAAGTCCCGAAATGCCATTGCAATTTTCAATGCTCAGATCATCGTCAATCAACTGTATGGCCAACGGTAGGAAGTAAAAGAGAGTCTCAAGGTCCTCCTTGGCCAACTGTTTTGTGATGTCAAAGGTAGACAAGACCTTAATGGTAAAGGCTGCCAGGCGAAATGCAGCAGTACAGCGTTCTGAGTCCCGAGGGATCGTAAGCCACAATGCCTTGAATGAATCTGAGAGTTCTCGCTGAATTAGATGCACGGTTCCGCCGATTGAGCTTGTTATGGCCGTTGAAGCTCGTGGTGGGAGCTGTAGGAAGGGCTTCAGTGCATCTTCCCATGTCTGCTGAGAAGGTAAAAGGTCCCTCGTAGTATAATCCGCCTCATTTGTCTCAATCTCTTGCATCAGCTCGTCGGCAATGTCAAAGAGAGACCCGATGCTAGTTGAGAGTTAGAGATTTCCACAAGAGGTATCGATAAGGTTACTCACGATAGCGACTCCTCCGTTGCGTGTTCGAACCCATGATGAAGAATTTCGATCTTTGACTTGGCGCTCGTATCACCGACAACAGTTTCCTTGAAGTGCTTTATCAATGACGCAGAAAGTGAAGCAACCTCCTCCGAAGAAGACTCGGTAAGATACAGCAGCTTCCCGGTTAGCTTTGAGCCCTGGGATCCGCTCTGAAACTCTCGAACTGCCGAGGGCACCGTTTTCCCAAGGTGGGAGAGACCATGTAATGAGTCAAATGCTTTGTCTTCCTGAGATAATGTTTCAATTATCGATAAGAAAATTCCATCCATGAGGTCACCCCGAGAGCTTTTATTTTGGAGGACAGCCGTGATGATCTGCCAATGGGTGTGGCTCCCTCTGCAGGCGTTGTCCAAAGCCCGCATGACAAGGGAATTGAGCTTGGTCTTGTCGCCAACCTCTTGAAAGTCAAGAGTGGATAGCAGAGTCTGGAGGATATGTGCGTTTGACTGTCCTGGCTCCAACTCCATTACCCGCTCCACAACATTTTCGAAGCTAGAAGTGAACCCATTCCACTCCCGGCAAGCCAAAATAATGGCTATCAGGCGGTTGGATGACGGAGAGAACAATAGTTCAGGTGCATCTGTTTGAACAAATTTGAGAAGCTCCTGGGAGTTCTGTGCGATGGAGGGCATTCTGCGAACACATTCTTCCACCACGCCGGCGGCTCCATAGGGTTTTCCATTGCGTGCTCGCAAAACTTGCAAGCAATTTTCAAGAAGAAATAGCCCAGATCGCTGAAACACGCGTTGCACTTGAGTTTCACTCTCAGTGTCGATAATTTGAGAAAGAACTGCTAGTTCCAGAGCAAAAAGGCGCCGTGATTCATTGCAAATTGCGTCCTGGGATGACTGAAAGTCTTTAGACTGTTCTGGTGACGAAAGCTTCACATCTTCAAACAGATTGTCTGACAACTTCGTCCACAGTGGCTCGATCTCTTGGATTTGTTCGTGTGATATCAGAGCAGTGAGACTATCTGCACTAATATCCTGAGCCGATTGGGCAGGCAGGAACCATTGAGATAGCTGACTTTCGGGTCGCACATACTGCACCACTAAAGGTGAAAGCCTCGTCTGGACAAAGCTAGACCTCTGATCCTTTGGTATAAGAATCACAAGCCAGGCTGCAACTCGAATGTAAGCCTTCCACCCGGTGGTAAGATTGTGACGGGGTTCCTCTCTAGAATTAAGACCTTCTTGGAAGGTTTCTGTGAGGGCAGTCGCACTGGCACTATCGATCGTCACGTTCGTTGATGTCTTGTCAGCGCCCGCGAGAACTTCACGCGGGATGATGCGGAGAAGCTTGTCCAGATTTGACCAGAAGCTCCCCGAGCCTCCTTGAGAGCCTTTCTGAATGTACTGACGTAGCCGCTTTGAGGCAGACGTCTTCCCCGTGTAGTCCTCTGTCCATATTTGCGGTCTTGAGGATGTCAAGAGTAGAAGAGACTCGGAGAGTTCAGAGGCCGAACCAATCTGCGGAATAGACAGTGACTTTCCAATAATAGCTGCGCTGACAACCTTCCAGTCAATCCATCCCGGTTCCCGAGACACGGCAGATCGCATCAGAATATAGATTGATCGACGAACAAAGGGATCCTCATGATTGCAAAAGCCCCAAAGGTCTTTGCTATACAGCACAGTTTCAATTTCTGACAGATTTTTCTCTAAATCTTCCGGAGCAGAATTGCCTGTTCGGGACTGATTATTAGATTGAAAAGGAGCTCAGTGTACAAAGTATGAACATACCTAGGATGCGATTAAAAAGCAAGATGGCGCCCCCCACAACCCGTGCATATTTTGCCTCTGCGTCGTCGCGCTTGACAGTTCGCTCATCGCTCAAGGTCAAGACTGTTTGATGAAGAAGAACATCATCTACAAACTCCAAGATAGAGCTTTGATAGATCTTCCAGACGTTCTTCCTCTTATCTTCAGTTGAAAAGACCTTGGTAAATGATTCAAGCGCCGAGCGATGCACAGGCCGATCGTTATCGTACAGGCCAGCGAGCCACGCTCCCACAACCTTGGGTAAATAGGGTACAACCCGTTTACCGGCAAGGCTGACGATTGAGCCTTGGATGGTGTGAGCAAGCTGCCTTACTCTCCGAGACAAATCAATTGAACTCCGAGGATAAATTTTGATCTAGGCGACCAGTAAGCATTGGTTGAAATATAGTAGAAAAGTCAAGACATACCCATGCCTCAAGAAAGCCGTCATCAAGCGTTCCGTTTTGACCCTCAACAGAGGATATGTGGTCATTCAGCTCTTCCAGTGCTTTTGTGCGCGTAGTGTCGTCTTTCTTCTGCAGGTTTTTGAAAGCAATCACTAGTTGCTGGTCTGGGATTCGAGACAGATCCGGTGGTTCCGCAATGTATGTGAGAGCTGAGGGTTCACGTCCATCGCTTCCAAATGAACCCGAAAAGCCTCCAAATGAGCCAAATGCACCAGCAGCCGCACGACTGCTGGAGGCTTGCGACTTGAACTTTTTGCTCATGTGGGGTATGAGGTCAGCGGAAATAGTGGGGGAGTGTTGATATTGAGTAACTTTGAACCGGGGCAGTTCCGGCAAGTGATAGGGTGCCTGCAGGAAGAGGATATCCCTGCTTCAATATCTCGGTAGTCCTCCGTCTTCTTGTGTTGCAATGGGTGTTGAAACCAAGATGATATCAAGCGCGGGCGGCCACCCGAATGGGAAGTCACGTGGTTCGGTGTCATCGCTGTCCCAAAGGGGAAAAGATCCAGGCGCGAGCTCGACTTCGCAGCGTCCTTTCATTCTTCCTTCCTCGCCTCGGTCAGCCACGATGAAGTTCTTCATCGAGTATGTCCTCTACCCCGGTCGCATGTTCGCTACAAGTGATTTGACTGGCTCTAATCTCTCCATGATAGTGACCTCCCAGTACTGTTCCCGTATCCGCGCATCTATCCTGAGCAATATGCCTACATGTGCGACCTCAAAAAGACCCTCGATGCAGGGGGTCACTGCGTGCTTGAGATGCCATCCGGCACCGGAAAGACGGTCTCTCTACTCTCGTTGATTGTCGCCTATCAAATGCATCGCCCAGAACACCGCAAGCTGATCTACTGCTCCCGAACCATGTCCGAGATCGAAAAAGCATTAGCGGAGCTGAAGGCACTGATGAAACACCGCTCACAGGAGCTTGGGTTTGATGAGGAATTCCGCGCGCTGGGTTTAACAAGTCGCAAAAACCTGTGTCTTCATCCCTCCGTGAAACGCGAGAAAAGTGGCACGGTCGTCGATGCACGATGCAGGAGCTTAACGGCAGGCTTTGTGAAGGAAAAAAAAGAGCGCGGAGAAGATGTAGACCTGTGTGTCTACCACGAGGTGTGTACTACTTGCTTGATCAAAGATGGAAATATGCTGACCATCTCAAGAACCTCGATCTTCTTGAGCCGCATAACCTTGTTCCACCGGGGGTGTTCACTCTTGACGGCCTGACAAAATATGGAGAGGAGCATAAACAATGTCCGTACTTCTCTGCCCGACGCATGGTATGTTACTATCTACGGTCCTATAGGACGTAGTCCATTACTAATGCACCGGATCAGATGCCCTGGTGCAATGTCATCATCTACTCCTATCATTATCTCCTTGACCCGAAGATTGCTGAGCGCGTGTCCCGGGAACTCTCAAAGGATAGCATCGTCGTGTTCGATGAGGCACATAATATCGACAATGTCTGCATCGAATCACTAAGCATCGATCTAAGCGAGGATGCTCTCCGCAAAGCCACTAGAGGTGCCAACAACCTTGAGCGAAAGATCGGCGAGATGAAGAGCTCGGATGCGGACAAGCTTCAAAGCGAATATTCCAAACTCGTCGAGGGTCTGCAGCAGGCCGAGCAAGCGCGGGAGGAGGACCAATTCATATCAAATCCGATCCTTCCGGACGACTTACTTAAAGAAGCCGTGCCGGGAAATATCCGTCGTGCCGAGCATTTCATATCCTTTTTAAAACGATTTATCGAGTATCTCAAGACTCGGATGAAAGTGACCCACACAATCTCAGAAACGCCTCCCTCGTTCCTCACACATTTGAAGGATCTCACTTATATCGAGCGGAAACCGCTAAGGTTCTGCGCCGAGCGCCTGACCTCGCTTGTTCGAACGCTTGAACTCGTGAATATCGAAGATTATCAGCCACTCCAAGAGGTTGCCACCTTCGCAACTCTTGTCGCGACCTATGACAAGGGTTTCGTTCTCATCCTTGAGCCGTTTGAATCGGAAGCGGCTACTGTACCCAACCCAATTCTTCACTTTACATGTCTGGATGCGGCGATTGCAATCAAGCCTGTCTTCGATCATTACAGCTCTGTGATCATTACCTCCGGAACCTTATCACCTTTAGAGATGTACCCCAGGATGTTAGGGTTCACGGCTGTGATGCAAGAATCTTACAGCATGACCCTAGCACGCCGCTCCTTTTTGCCGATGATTGTCACTCGGGGCTCTGATCAGGCGCAGGTCTCGTCTTCCTTCGGCATTCGCAATGACCCTGGCGTGGTACGGAACTATGGTACTCTCGTCACTGAGTTTGCACGCATCACGCCAGACGGCGTGGTTGTCTTCTTTCCGTCGTATCTCTACATGGAATCCATCATCAGCATGTGGCAAGGCATGGGCATCCTAGATCAGATTTGGAACTATAAACTGATCTTGGTCGAAACTCCCGATGCACAAGAATCTTCGCTTGCACTTGAGACATATCGGACAGCATGCTGCAATGGACGTGGTGCCCTCTTGCTTTGTGTCGCGCGTGGCAAGGTATCCGAGGGTATTGATTTCGACCACCACTACGGTCGTGCTGTGCTGTGCATTGGCGTTCCTTTCCAATATACAGAATCGCGCATTCTGAAGGCACGTCTCGAGTTTCTGCGCGAGAATTACCGCATTCGAGAAAACGATTTTCTGTCTTTCGACGCCATGCGACACGCTGCCCAATGTCTTGGGCGTGTGCTTCGTGGCAAAGACGACTATGGAGTTATGGTGTTGGCAGATCGTCGTTTTGAACGTAAACGGCCGCAGCTGCCAAAATGGATCAACCAGGCCATGTTGGACAGTGAAACAAACCTCAGTACCGATATGGCGGTTTCAAATGCGAAACACTTCTTGCGGACCATGGCACAACCTTTCAAAGCCAAGGACCAAGAAGGTATTTCCACCTGGAGCCTGGCTGACATCGAGCATCATGAAGCCAGGCGCAAGGCAGAAGAAGCACGCCTGGTGAGAGAGGAGATGAACAGCGGACACAAAATGGATGGCGTAGTCACATCTACGTTCGAGGTTGTCGACGATGACTACGACGATGGCATTGAGCAAGACATGATGATGCTCGATGCCCAGTGATATTTGTTTTCATCATCATTGCAATCTCTTTTTCTTGTCATTTAGTTTGGGCGTACATAACGGCACAGTCGTGGACTCGACACGGAAAATGGGGGCGCGCTTCAACAATGGGCATCAACATAGCATAGAAGGTGTTTTGGAGCTAAACTCCCAATTTGAGAAAGGAATATTGTCTGGTTCACCCAGCACATACATTATTTGAATCATGGTTCCATGACCGGGATGTAGATTGAATAAACTCTAATTGAACTAGAAATATGCTATATGAACAGGGACAGGCACTTTTGTGTTTCCGCTGAACGAACTCCTTATCATCGACACGTAAAGTAGCACACGCAAAATATAGACACCACATACAAAGATTTTGCCCAAAAAAACATATACAGATGATGAAACAGCAGAGAGAACCCACAACTGCAAAGCAACTCCGCCAACATGGCACTTATGCTACAGGAGCAAGAACATCGAATGCACCGGTACCAATGGTACCAGCACGACCGACAACAATTCTGCTGCTGGGGTTCTTGAGGTTCTCAGTGTCTCGCTCAAGCACGGCTTCCTTCAGAGCGCCAACGGTAGTCTCGAAGGACATCCGAGCAAAGGCCGACGTGGAGTCCTTGACCAATCCATTACGGCTAAAGGCCTTGAAGCCACCGGACTGCGTCATCACATCGCCAATCAAGTTCAAATGACGGTTGTCAACAGAGATACTGTGACCCTTGAAAACGGCGTCCATTTCCCGAATGATAGTGCCACGTGCAGCTTCAACACCGTAGAGGTTGAGCATGTCGTGGATGGAGTTGGTGTAGAGCGAGTGAGGCTTGATAATATCTTGGTAATCGCGCATGGCGAGCAAGTTGACACCTTCGGTGATAACATTCGCAGGCTCTTCCTTGATTTGGTCCGCCTCGACGTAGACACAGTTGCCAAGGCCGGGGATAGACTGGATGACGGCGGCATGGGCGGCCTGCTCAACCAAGGGCAGAAGCAGAAGCTTGGGGGTCTCAATGTCGTACTGCAGTTGAACGCTGCACGAGTTGCCCTTCTTGACGTCGAATTTGAACTTAGTGATCTCGTCGAACTTGCTTCTGACGTCGTCCTCGCGCTGCTTGCTGTCCCCGGCATCCAAGCCATCCGAGTCATCACCCGAGTCATCGGCCATCTCAACGTCACGCGTAGATTTGGTCCGGTTGTCCTCATATTCGTCTTCATCGTCTGGAGAATCTTGGCGTCCGATGATCTCCCGCTCATCATCATCGGGTCCTTCGTATGATACCTGGTTGCTCCGATTCTGGCCTCCTTGTGCCCGCTTGGCGTCATCCTCGTCATCCTCGTTATCATCGTCGGCTGGTTCTTCCTCGCGATCGGGGCCGCTCGGACCTTCTGCGACTCGGCCAACCGAAACACCAATCTCAGGCTGAGAAGTCGAAGCCTTCTTGCCAGTCTTGTCCTCGTTGCGCTTCTTCAACTCCGCCTTCGTGAGTTTTACCAAGCGAGGGATGAACTTATTTTGCAATGCTTCCCTGACGTCCTTTATTTGAATGGCATACTCTTTCGTGTACTCATCGGCAGGGAAAAAGGTGACTTCAACGTCGTAGATCTTTGCCTTTGCATGGCCGACGCCAGAGCCAATTCGCTCTCTCACTTGCACCTTGTCAACGACCTCGGCGACACTGAGCTTGCTGATACCCTTGGCGAATTTCTCGGAGTCCTCCTTGGAGATCTCTTCGTTCAAGAGCAGCGTCATCGTAGGCGTCATAATCGAAGCACTGGCAGTCATGACAATTTCACGAAGTCGAGGAATACCCAGCGTCACGTTCTTGGCGGAGTGACCAGCCAAGTGGAAAGTGTTGAGTGTCATCTGTGTCGACGGCTCTCCAACAGACTGACCGGCCATGATGCCGACGGCCTCACCGGGGTCGATGATAGACTTGAGGTACTTCATGTTCATTAAAGCGTCGAAGGTTTTCTTCGAGACAATGCCCTTGATGTCCTTCTTCTTGTCTTTGAAGTGCTTATCGGGATTGTCATCCGAGTACTATAATTTTGGTTCGTTAGCAAATAATCGAGAAAGCAGGCTGTTGATAAAGGTTTACGTACCTTCTTGAGAGCCTGAGCAAACGCCTCGGAAGTACTACCCAGGTTGCCTCCAGGGTGATAACGAGCCAGAACAGGGTCCATGGCATCAGTCTTTCCAGTCTTGCGAACCATCTTCATCGCATCCTTGTGCCATGTTGTGACATCCTCCTTTGCCAGGCTGTTGAAGTCCTCGGCCCGAACTTGTTTGGAAATCGAGAGGTAGTTCTCCGCAAGGAAACCAAAGTCATTGAGGTGAACTTGCTTGGTGATGTCAAGACCATCTTCTCCATACAAGAACTGGACAATGGAACCATCGGACGCCTCACGCACGGAAGAATCGTACTCGGCTCTTAAACCCTCCATGCCCTTGATCAAACAACGTTGCAAATAACCGGAACGGGAGGTCTTGACAGCAGTATCAATCAGACCTTCACGACCGGCCATGGCGTGGAAGTAGTACTCCTGGGGCTTGATTCCAGTCAAGAAACGACCGCAAACATAACCTCCAGCAATAGGGTGGGTTTCAAAGGCTCGGAAAGAGGGCAGTGTTTTACCACTGATCATGAGTGGGACACGACGACCTTCCAAAACCTGTTGGCCCAGGTTACAAGAAATCAGGTTGGCGTTGACCCCCGAACCCTTGGCTCCGGAAATTGTCATCGACTGCATCTGGTTCCAAGGGAAAGGCTTTGCGAGTCCTGCCGGGAGACAGGCACTGGTAATGTCTGAAGACAACTTTGCGGAACGAGCGTTAGAGACACTATCCAGTCCACTTTGCTTTTCATCGTCACGGAGGACGTCTTCCAGACGACGGTTCAACTCAGCGTCCTGGTCAGGAACGCTAGTCTGGTCGAGAGTCACGTATTTCAGGGCGACTTCACGACCCATAGCGGCCGCGGTGCTGAGTTTTTCCTTGCGAATACGATCACCCTCCTTGGTCAGGCGCAGATCGTCAATACCACACGTGAATGCTCGCATGTTCAAGAATCTCGTGAGAAGTCGACCCAGAATACTGATCAGCTTTCCGGCAGTGGTGTGGCCGTAGATTTCGTGTACAGCGTCAATCAGACCTCCAGCAGTAGGACCAAGCTGTTTCTTGTCAAGAATACCACACAGGAATTCACCATCCTGGAAAATGACGGTGCCTTCTTCATTGCCCTTGCCCCAACGGTCACCAGGGGTTGAGGATTTCCCCTTAAGGGTGATTCCAGCACGCTCTGGGGGTTTGATGTTCTTGAGGATGGTCGTAATTACCTGCTTACCAGTCCACATGGGCTTGGGCTTAATCATAGCAGGGTCAACCAGCTCAATGCGATCACCAACAATATGCGAGTTCTCGGGTCTCAAGCAGCTGTACAGAAGTTGGTGGTAATCCTCCTGGTCAAAGAAGCTGTCACGGCAAGTGAACCAAGTTCCCATGGAAATATGATCTTGGATCAAACCACGCAATGGTTTACCTGATGTGGCAACCAAGTATTGATGGTCGGCATCCGCCAACATTCTCGCTTCTGCTTGGGCAAGCTCATTTTGGGGAAAGTGCATGTTCATCTCATCACCATCAAAATCTGCATTGTAGGTATTGCAGTTGGCATAGTGCATTCGAATGGTCCTCTCGTTAGGAAGCACGCGTGCCTTGTGACCCATGATAGATGGCTTATGAAGCGTGGGCTGCCGGTTCATCAAGACATAATCACCGGTGGTGAGGTGTCGATACACCTTCTTGTTCCGGGAGCCCTTCATCCGCCAATTTGAAGGCGCAAGCAACTGGTTCGCAAGTGCGGTACGTTCATCCAAGCTCTTGAACTTCAAGTTAATGACCTGGCCATTCTCGTACTCAATTGCCGAAGCACCGGGGTACTTTTCGGGACCATTAATAACGGCCTCCTTCAACTCCCAGAAATTGTGGTTAGTAACAGGCTCCGGGAAGGTCAACTTTTTCGCGAACACAAGTGGCACACCGATTTCATTGGTTTCGATGTTAGGGTCTGGTGAAATGACACTCCGAGCAGCGAAGTTGACACGCTTACCCATCATGTTCTTTCGGAACAGACCCTCCTTCTTCTCCAGGAGCTGCTTAATACCATTGGGCAGAGATGCAATTGCGGAGCCGGTGACAGCGGTTCGCTCCTTGTCAATCAGACCATTGACGTGATCTTGAAGTTGAACGATCGCTTGAAGAAGGTCACTGTAGTTCCGAGCTCGGAACATGGTCTTCTCGTCCTCATTCTGAATTTCCTTGCTGATCTGATTGATAGCATCGCATTGCTTCAGGACGTTGTTGAACGGGGTGTTCTGCTGTGCCTCCATAACCTCGCCGGGTCCTTGAGCGACAGCAGGGCGGTACTTGTTTGGCGGCACCAGAATGTTCTTGATGAAGAACATATCCGCGCTTACAACGGTAGAGCCTTTCGGGACGGGTCGAGAGTTGTACACAAGCTGCAAAACCTCACCATCTTTCTCGAACAGCAGTCGCATGGCACCGTAAACCTCGGAGGATGTCATGAATTCTTGGGCAGACCCGCTTGCCGAGTTCGTCTGCTTGGTGACAGCCGCCCCGCGGAGGATTTCCTCCTCGGCACCGTGAGCCTCGGATTCGGCAGTTTCCGTGGTAGCAACGCTGTTCTGTTTCGATTTGCTCCTTTGGTCTTGGTCGAGCAGAACCAGAGTGTTCGGGGCTTGGAACCCGGCGTGCAACATTGCCAACTTTGACTTCTCGGGGAGGGCTTTCCGGAAAATCTTATTATAGCGATCTTTCCGATATGAGGGAGAGACACTATATCATTCAGTCAATACAAGGTATGTGAGCGGGAAAGGTTAGGGACGCACCCGCTGCAGTTGGCGCATTTTCGGTTTGCGTTAATGTCCTTGAGGAAAGTCTTGACTAGAGCTCGCCTGTGCTCCGCAGCTATCGGGTTCTTTGCGCCAGCCATGATACCGTTCAATTGACCATCCTTCTTGGCTCGTTTGATACTCGCGCTGACATATGCATTTCTCTTGTCCACGATGGACTCGTCGTCATCGTCCTCATCGTCGCCAGAATCGTCACCATCATTCTTGTCACGTTTTGATTTAGAGCCCTTGTTTGATCCAATTGCTTCAACAGCAGCCACCTCTTGAGTCAAGCCATATTGCAACAGGCGCAATTGGCAGGTGTACAGGTTGACTTGGGTGCGTGACATTTGCAGGCGATGACAGTATACACACTGCGCACGAAGTAAGCGGTAGATGTGATCGAAGAAAGTGACATTGTAGACGGGGACTGGGAGCTCGATGTGACCGGCATGACCGGTACATGACCAAGAGTTCAATCGACAAGTAGTACAACTGATAGTTCCCTCCCGGTTAGAGCAGGCGATTGTACAAGGCTCGAGTGGAAAACTTACATATGATCACCCCATGCGCCCATAGCAGGGTCCTGAAGACCACCAGGAACGGGGTTGTTGAAGGAATCCAATGTTGGGGTATTGTGAATTCTTTTCACCGAGAGCTTTTTGATTTCTTCATCGGAGTAGACGGTGAAGTCAACCCCGGCAATGCTCGAGGCGACCGGACGTGTGAAAGTCGCCATTGTGCCCTGAAGCTCGGGGAGCGACAGAAAACGCTGGCGGTGCGAAGTCGAGGTCCTCGGAGGAAAGTCTGCAAGAGCTGCCGATGCGGACGAAACTTAGAGCAACTTTTTTCTGCCCCACACCACCGCCCCCGCTTTAGACACCCGCAGCCACCGTGTGGATCATCGCTGTCACTTCTTTGCCGCGTCACTTGGGCACTCTTCCTGCGCATACCCGGAAGGCTGAGTCCTTTGCCGTCGTTGCTATGGCGGATTCCACGGGCAGCAACTTAAAACGACCTCATTCCGAGGAAGATGCTAGTGGCTCGAAACGTAGCCGCTCCAACGATGGGTCTCCAGCTCCAGGCCAAGGGGCGGCTGTCCCTGGCCGGGCGGATATTGAGAAGATGGTAGCGGAGGCCAGAAAGAGAGCAGAAGCTGTGCGTGCACGCCGAGAAGCCGCGCCGGGAAGCGCATCACCCCTCGTTCCTCCGGCCGAGTCGAGTCCCAGCCCTGCACCCGCTGCTTCGAGCGCCGCGATGTCCAAGCTGGAGCAGATGAAGGCCCGAGTAGCGGCGGCTACAGGAAGAGGATCTTCTTCTTCTCAGCAACGACCTAGTGCTCCGGCACCCTCCTACCAACCCCCAGTGCGCGACGATGACGGCCTAACCAAGGCCCGTGGTGGTCTGGATGTCGGTCTTCATCCAGCCCTACTCTCTGATACGACAACAGAATTTCGCAACGGAAAAGGTCGACAACAAGCCAAAGGCGTGGGCCGTCATGGAGACCCCAGGCTTCAAAACAAAGCCCGACTCGATTTATCTGGACCATCTATCGAGGAGATTAAGAACAACCCGTATTTTGATCCCAGTCTGGGGCCGAAAGCTACGGTGGCCAAGCCGCGTCATTCTCGGCAGCTCGTATTCAACCAAAAGGGCAAATATATTCAACAGGCGGCTGCTCTCCGTCGGCAAGCGCAATTGGAGGCTATGAAGAAGCGCATCGCTGAGAGGGCACGACAGGCAGGTATCGACGAAGATCTTGATGTGGAAAAGTCATACCTTGTGCCAGCTCCGCCAGCTTTGGAATGGTGGGACGAGGGCTTGGTCAACGGCAGCGATTATGCGGCCACCGACGCGCCAGCCAATCTCAAGATCGATACTCCTGATACCATCATTACTCGCTACGTTCAGCATCCTGTTCTTCTTGATCCACCACAGGAGAAACATGCTCCTGCTCAGAAGCCCATGTATCTTACACCGAAGGAGCAGGCAAAGATTCGAAGACAGAGACGTATGGCAGACTTGAAGGAACAGCAAGCAAAGATTCGACTGGGTCTCGAACCTGCACCGCCTCCGAAGGTCAAAAAATCGAATCTCATGCGGGTTCTGGGAGAGCAAGCAGTCAAGGATCCCACTGCTGTGGAAGCTCGCGTGACCCGGGAAATCGCGGATCGTCGCGAACAGCATGAGATGGCAAACGCCGAGCGTCAATTGACCAAAGAAGAACGGCGCGAAAAGCTGGAAGGTCAGAAGGAGAAGGACGCCGCGCTCGGTATCTTCGTATCCGTATATCGAGTTGACAGTCTTGCGAGTGGGCGCAATCGCTTCAAAGTCAGCAAGAATGCGGAGCAAAATGCATTGACGGGCATCTGCGTCATGCATCCGAAGTTCAATGTTATCATTGTCGAGGGAGGCAAACACTCCGTCAACAATTACCGAAAGCTCATGCTTAACCGCATCGATTGGACGGAAAACCCGGGACCAGGCACTTCAGAAACTAAGGATGAAGGACAGCCCCTGTGGTTATCTACGGAGGATGACAAGGGCGAGCCCCGAGATTTCAGCCAAAACACCTGCACCCTTCTCTGGGAAGGCCAAGCGAAAGCACGCGGCTTCAGAAGGTGGCTGGGTGCTCGGGTCTGTGACTCCGACTCGGCCGCGAAAGATGCTCTAGCGCGTGCCAAGATGGAAAACTTCTGGGCTTTGGCGAAAAGCGCGAAGCCCGCTGAGTTTTAAGTTGGACATCGAGTCAAGGCTACATGCGTGACGCGGAGCCTTAGCAGGATCTCCATGAGTTAGTGATTCTTGTCATTTCATTCATGGCAATGTGTTTCATACAACAAATATGTACTTTAAATTATCAATAACCGAGCCTGGAATGCCATCGCAGGACTTGCAAAACTTTTTGGAATAAACCCGAAGCAAAACCGGTAACCCCGTTCCTGATGCAAATGGTGTAGATGTGAAACAGATTACGAAGGGGGAGGTCCCTGCTGCCCGTTGCTCAGGTTCCGCAGGAGGTCCAACTGAGCCTTGACTTGGTCAAAGTTCATAGCTGGGTTCTGCTGCTGGGGCTGTGCGGGGGCGTGTTGAGGCTGCTGGTATTGTTGTTGTTGCTGCTGCTGCTGCAACGCAGCCAAGAAGAGAGGATTGATGTGCGCACCAGACGGAATGGGCTGGAAGGGATTCGGCTGTGCAAAGGGCTGTTGGAATGGGAATTGCATGGGAAATTGCGGCGGTGCGGAGGCCTGAGGCTGTTGTGCTTGTTGCTGCTGTGGATACTGAGGATACGCCGCAAAGGCCGGAGGCATGCCGTAGACAGGTGGTTGGGGTTGGTACGTGGGCTGGCCATACCCTGCAGGTTGAGGCTGTTGAGCAGGTGGCTGCCCATGCCCGGTTGGCTGGTTTTGAGGCTGACGGCCCTGGTCACGCTCATAAGAGCCTCCTCGTCCGCCATTGCCTCGGCCACGGCCACCTCGACCGCGATCAGAGCCTCGGCCACGGCCTCGGCCGCCACGGAACCCAGACCCGCGCTCGGCGCCTTCCACTGGCGCCTCGCGAGGTCCCATCATCTCATGCAGGTTCTTCGGGCGGGCAAGAGGGGTGTAGCCATCCTGGCCTCCCTCGTCATCGTAGTTCAGTTCCGAATGGCTCAATTTCGAGGGGCCAAGAGCTCTCTTCTTGTTCTTTCCAGGGCCTCCTTCCTTGGCCTCCTTCCGCTCTTGACGCTTCTGTTTGAGACTCTTCTTATACTCGGCTTCCATTTCATCATCAGAGAATTCAATCTCATCCTCGGCAACCTCCTCGTCATGGAAGTTGGATGCGTCACTTCCCTTCATGCCCTTCAATGGCTGCGTGAACACGAAAGTGGAGTGTCCTTCAACATAGTAAATAGCCATCTCCTTGGACATCCCTCTCTCTTGCACCTCAGCGGCGGTCGAGTACATGACAGTGTACAATGGGTTCTCGACACGCCCAAGAGTTTCTGCCACAACACCCACAACCTTGCGATCGGCAGAGCAAAGTAAAGAGCCTGACTCCAGAACTTGGTATTCTCCAGATGTGTTGGCCTCGATCAGGACCGCATTATCAATGACCGTTTGAACTTTGCCCAGATAAACGATCTTCATTTCAGGAGTAATTTGAATGTCCGGGATTGGTAGAACATCCTCAACAACCTCGTTGGTTGACCGAATGAATCCGCTTGCTTTGCCCTTGGAGTCCCCTTCGTCGTCGGAGCCTTCAGCAAGCATCAAGATTCGAGCTTGTTCTTCGGGGCTAAGAATCGGGTAGTCTTCGTTGTCGCTGTCATCAGAATCCGTAGATGTTGAGCTCTCCGAAGACGATTCATAGGGAGAGGAGTCGACCTCCCATTCCGGGTGTTCTTCCTCTTCTTGCCGCTGCTCGGTGTCCTGCTGAACTGCCTGCGGTCCATTTGTGGCCTCCGTGTTATTGGATTCACCGGTTTGGTCGACTTCCATCGCCTCTCCAAGAGTCGCAACTGGCTCCGGTTGGTTTTGGCCTGTCTCATTCTGTTCCTGCTGGGCGACTACATCGGAGTCTTCCACCTTGGCTGGGGATTCCATCCCTTCCTGCTTCTGAACAGGGGTTTCGATTTCCTGCGCAACGGTCGAGGTGGTTGGGATGATCGGCGGTTGGGTCGTTGTCTGATCATTGAGGTTACTGACGAGGCTCAATCCGGGAATCGCTGTGGTCGGTTGGGAGATGGGGGGCTCTGGCACAGGCAAGATGCTTTCCGCAGCAGCCTTGCTGACTGGCGTCCCAGCAGCCAAAGGTGTGTTGTAAAAATCACTGCCATTACCGGGAGTGCTTGCGACGGGCGGCGTATCAATCAAGCCGGCTTGGTTCGACGAGGAACCTGTGCCGGGGTTGACAGTATCGTCGGACAAATTCTGCTGATCTCCCATTCTGAAGAAACGATCGAATAATTTCTTCAACTGAAAAGGTCACAACAGAAGTGAAGCCCAAGAAAAAAAAAAGTTGCGGGAACTTTTTTTTGGATCTGCGCAAGTTGCCGTCGCGGACACCGGACAAGCTTTGCTTATCGCGTTATCGCATCTCGACTCGAACCAACACACGTCAAGATGGCAGGAAGTGCACCAACACCACGCACAAAAGCACGGTGGGTCAAGGCTAGGGGAAAATCATTGGGAGAAAGGAAGTTCATCTGCTGATATCATTGCTGTCTAGGCCCCCACCACCGCCCTTCTACCTCCCGCTCAACATCACTCTCTACCTATGCCTGATCTCCAATGGCCTTGCGGCGCTATTCGCTCCGATCCAGGACTGTGATGAGGTGTTTAACTTCTGGGAACCCGCCCATTATCTTCAGCATGGATACGGTCTTCAAACCTGGGAGTACTCGCCAGTGTACTCTATTCGCAGTTGGCTTTATGTGTCGCTGCATGCTGCAGTAGGAAATTTGGGATCGCTGGTTGTCAGCACGAAGGCGGCAGAATTCTATGCCATTCGGCTATTTCTTGCTTTCTTTTGCGCTGCTTGCCAGACCCGACTCTACTCGTCGATATGCCGATCACTCAATCCTCGTATCGGCCTGTTGTTCTTGGTGGTGGCCATATTCAGCCCCGGCATGTTCCATGCCTCAACTGCATTTCTGCCATCTACATTTACCATGTACACGTCCATGGTTGGCTTGTCTGCATTTGTGGAATTGAGAAGTGGACCGAAAACGGCCCAGGGAATAATGTGGTTCGGTCTGGGTACAATTGTTGGGTGGCCGTTCGCCGGTGCTCTGATTGTACCTCTGCTGGCTGAGCAAGTCATCGTTTGTTGTCTCGCGGGATCATTGGGTCCTCTTTTTTTCACCATTCTCGACGGTGCAGTTAGATGCCTCTTCATACTGGTAAGTCCCGATCTAAGGTCCTGGTTCCAAACATTTTGCTAAGCATGCCATCCAGGCTCTAGAGGTGGCAGTCGATTATGCTTTCTTCCGCAAGATTGTCATAGTGCCATGGAATATTGTTGCATACAATGTCTTTGGCGGTCCGGATCGAGGTCCCGAGATTTTTGGCACCGAGCCGTGGACCTTTTACGTCCGCAACCTTCTGTTGAACTTCAACGTCTGGTTCGTGCTCGCGATACTTTCAGCCCCATTGCTCCTCATTCAAGCACTCTTTGGGTCTCGGACATCATCTGCCCAGACTTTTCTGCGGTCCATCACCTTGGTTGCGCCCTTCTACATGTGGTTTGGAATCTTCACAGCCCAGCCCCACAAGGAGGAGCGCTTCATGTACCCTGCGTACCCCTTTCTCGCTTTGAACGCTGCTCTCTCGTTCCACATGATTCTCTCTTACCTCGGGTCAAGCAATCCGAAGGAAATCATTGGCCGAGTACCGACGAAGCTCAAGCTCGTTGCTTCGTTGTCCGTGATCATGCTGGCTGTGAATGCCGGCATGCTACGTATTTTGGGAATGGTAACTGCGTACAATGCTCCATTGCGGGTTTTTGAGCCACTGCAGCGAGCGGACGTGGCTCCCGGGGCTTCTGTCTGCTTCGGAAAGGAGTGGTATCGTTTCCCGTCGTCATATTTCCTGCCCGACATGCGCGCGAAATTCATCCGAAGTGAATTTGGCGGTCTCCTTCCAGGCGAGTTCCCTGACGCGTCCAGTTATTTGAACCGCCTGGAAGGAGCCTCGCGAATTCCACCGGGTATGAACGACGTGAATGCAGAAGACCCCAGTAAATATGTGAGTGGAATCGCTTTTCGTCTCGACTACAAAACTAACACTCGGGTAGACTGACATCTCTGAATGTACTTATCTTGTCGACTCTTACTTCCCGAATCGCGAGGCGACCGAACTCGAGCCTCACTACGTCCTTGACGAAGCCAACTGGGAACCCCTTTCCTGCGCAAGCTTCCTCGACACTGCACAAACTGGCTTATTAGGACGATTGATCTGGGTGCCTGATTTCCCCTTCATCCCGGAGCAGTTCCAGCGCAAATGGGGCCAGTACTGCCTCTTGCAACGCCAAGTTGGCGGCAGTGGATAATAGTCGGATGCTCGACATGAAGATCTCACACAAACCCTCAATTTGATTATGATTTCATACGGGCCAAGTCCCTTCTCTGCTATTCACGTCTCGTATCTCGTAGATCCGGGGTAGAATTTCTCATATCAGTGACGTTACCCAATCGGGAGAAGAAATCCCTATAGATTCGCCGACAAGGGAGATGATAAGCAACCCCTCTCCGCCGATAAATCGTTATTCGGAGTAAAAAGCCAGTTCATTCGGCCAGTCAGAGGCTCCCAGCCTGCAGTCCCGGATCCAAAGACTTGAAGCAGGTGTGCCATGACAACCCCTCTTTCGCTCCCCGCAACAAGCATGAATTCGGTACTACGCCATGCAGAGATAGACGATCCACTCGCATCGACCTAACAGGAAAGGCAACTCCCGCGAGAAATGTGACTTGGGAGATGTGGCCGTTGATTTTGCTCGACTCTATTTATCGCACATGATCATGACCTTGTCTGACCTCTCGACATGAACCAACCTTGATACAGTCTCTTCCGCCATGGCGATAGACTCTCTTTGGAATACCATGTCACCTCTCGGTCCGCCCAGGCATGTCATTGGTGTTTTATTGTTAATCGGCTTTTGTGTCTCTCTCGTGATTATCGTCTCCAGGAAATGGATTATATCCCCGGACAAGACGAGACCGTCGACGCCCGATCTAGAGAAACCGGGGAGACGCGGAGTCAGAGAGAAAGCAACGAGAAACTATGGCGGTAAGTACTGGACACGATTGAAGACTGATCAATCTAAACAACTTTTTTAGAATGGACTCCGTCGAATTTCAAGAGGCCTATTGCGACCCCGTTGCCCGACTGGGATGTTCATACTTCCAAGCCACTCCCCTATCGGCCCTTTCGATATGGCCCGTATGTACCAAGGTCCTCCATCATTCCACCTTCTCACCCCTTCATCCAGGAAGTACTTTGTCACGATGGGGCTGAGAAGCATGAAATGGGATGATTGGATCGGTACGAGCCCAGCCAGCAACTACAGAGCCCGCTAACCCATTCCCCACTACAAATCCAGAACTTGACAACCACTATCTCAAGTACCATGCAGACAAAGCTCGTCGGATCAGTGAACGCGGCGAGAAGTGCTACGGTACAGCCCCCGAGGCAATGGACGGCGCAATCGAGCTTCTCGAAGAGCTGTAAGACCAACCCGCCATACCCGCCATACAGGACAATCATAATAATCATCGATCGCCCCGGTAGATGCGCTTACCTCCCCGAAAGATATCCCAGCATGTTCCAGAGAACAGCCACGGGGATCACCAACACCGTGACCAACGAAACCTTCAACATTACCCAGCGCCCACTCCCGGAAGACCCGATGGCAACAGCCGCCCGCCTCATCCAGGACGACCTCGCGCTGATGATCGAGCGCCCGGACGGCGAATACTACCTCCTATCCGGCGCAATCCTACTCGCGGGATTCTGGCGCTTCCGCGACAAGTTCGGGATGCCACTCTCGGAGATCCACACGTCCGGCGACGTGCCCCAGTTCCGCGAGAAGCTGCAGCGCGGCATGCAAAACTTCTTCCGGCGACTAAAGCCCGAAGAGCCCGTGCTGCGCAACAACTATTTCATCCAGGTGGATGAAGATCTCGCGTGGTCGCGCAGTATCGGACCCGAGGACTCGGAGACGGCATCCTGGAATACGGCGGAGAAGAACCGGGCGATCGAGCATCACTTCTTCCGTTCAGAGAGACAGTCCTTGCGGCGGTTGCCGCGGTCTGGGGCTGTGGTGTTTACTATTCGCACGTACTTTGAGCCCATCACGGAGGTCGTGAAGGAGCCCTATGTGCCTGGCAGGTTGGCCTCGGCGATTCGCAGTTGGGGCGAGGATGTGTCGCGGTATAAAGGGAAGGAGAAGTATGCGGAGGTTTTGCTGGAGTATCTGGATCAGAAGCATGCGGAGCAGATGGCGGCGGGGTTGGAGCTGAACAAGGAGGATGCGATGCGAAGTTATCCTTTCTAAGGGATTGGGACTGCCTTGGGAAATTTAAACCTAGGATGTGTGGTGTTCGATTATTTGCATTAATCCTTTCCTGTATAGGGGTTGTAGCCTAGTTTTGGAGCTTGTCGATACTGCAGCTCATCATCCATCACTCAAATATCAGCCGAAGCTCGGCCTTTGCTCCGCCTTGCGTAGAACCACTCTCGCTCCTGGCGCCAGGAGCATTCGTCGCGAAATTCGCAGATCTGACATTTCCAGGCCTCCGCCACGCCGACACCACGGGGGTCACGATCCCCGCGCCACCATTCCATCTGTTCGGTCAGGTAAGATGTCATGTTGGCGGTGTCAAACAAGAAGGACCTGCTTCCCAGGAGCCGAGGTTGAGAGTCCTCGGTGGGGACCGACGAAAGATACCGCGCTGTCAGGACTGGAGAGAGGAGTGTGGGATACTGCTCTAGCATCTTTGGCTGGGTATGGGAAGGAATAGAGGGTGCAACGGCTTCCACCTGTGAAGCAAGTGCAGGGAGAAAGGTCAGGCGAAGTTGATCTTTCATGAACCCCCAGAGGCTAGAGAGGTTACCATAGGTCGATAGCAGACTAGTAGAATCCTGGCTAATGTCTGGTCCGTTGGACATTGCAGAGTCATATGGTGCCCTCTGTGCATCATTCGATGTAGAGTTATCCTCCCATTCCTGGGAGGTCAACGTGTCAAAAAATTCGTCGTTCAATCCACCCACTTCTGAAATAAACCCGTCCGTGAATAGACGTTGGGTATCAAGGTTGTAACGGGCCGCGAGTACGTCCATAGTGACATCGTCGCTTGTGATGAGACGATTAAGTAGGTGATAATACAGTTGCAGTTGAAGAAGTGTGGGTCGGAATGACGTGCTTCTAATTGTAGGAGCAGAACCACTTGCTCTGGTCTTCACATCTGTCATGTATATGCGGGGAAGATCGTACACGGCCGATGATGGCTCTTCGCGAGGGTGGATTGGTTCGGGTTGAGCGAGATCCGAAAGCCTTCGGCCGCCCTGAGAGGAAGACAGTAGAAAGTCCGACAAGGACATCTGATACTCGGGCAGGGAATCTCGGGATGACACCGCATCCTCGTAGTAGCTGGAGGCTGTCGACTCGAGCTCGGAGTCGGGGCATTCGTAGGACAGCTGGTCAATGATTCCATTGACGATCTCTCCATCGACCACTCCCCAAACTTCCAGCTCACGAGTGACCCCGTATTCGCGCAACAGTCGCAACCCCTGGATCACGTTCCATATGCGAAGAGCCCAGGCATCTTCCTTGGTCGTGATTTCCACGGGGACCGTGGTGTATATCTCGTCTTCAAGCGTCTTGTGCATCACACTGCCTTTTTTCATGGCGGGTGTCCTCCTTTTCCTCCCATGTTTGGTCAGTGTGTACCAGTATTGCAGTTCACACCAGGCAGGCGACACCAAATCTGTCACCGAGAATGCCTTATTGGGCGCTCGTCGAAAACGTTCGACGGGAGATCGAAGATCAGGCGTGGGCGACGGTCGCTCCTGGGTCCATTCGTGTTCACGCGCAATGCTGCGCTCTCGTTCGCGTTCTCTGCCTTCAGTTGAACTGGGATGCTCTACTAAACGCTTCAGGCGTCAACTCGTCAGTTCCTCACAAACCCATCGAAAACAGATAATTCTTACCAGCCGCGCCATGTCTGCTGCTTCCCTGACTTGACCGATTCCATGTCCCTGCCGGAAGCCACGGCCGCTTAGCTGGCTGTTTCCATGGTGAACCGGGTTTCTCCCGACCCAGCACTTTCGGCAGGCGGATGCTCGGGGGATCTTCAATACCATCCTCGATGTCCGCGACGAGTGCCTCGAGGACCGTGGGTTGTAGAGACTCGAGATCGACGGGCTCCGGCGTTGCGGCCGCAACCGAGGGCGAGTTTGTTGACGCGACGAGGTGTGTGGTCGAGGCTGGCGTTGAGATTTGGGTAGCGTGGGCGGGCGCGTGGGCCGTGGATGCTTTGGTGACCAACTCGTTTAGCAACACCTCTTCTTCGGGGGAGAAGTCGGACCCGTAGTCACTCGAGTCGGAATCCTCGGGCTGCAACTGCGATGGGCAGGACATGCCCGCGGTTGTCGAGGGGGCTCATGTCCCGGGATGCGAGAGTTGAAGAGGCGAGTGCGTCATTGCGAAGATCTGATGAGGTAACTGGGTTGGGAATGCCGTCGCGTTTATTGGGCCGCTTCACGATGAACCTGCTGTAAGAATAAATCTAAATACAAATCAAATGAAACATACACTCTATGATCGATCAGAATAGACCTTCTAATCTCATCTGCGCACTCTCTGATTCAAAGAGTCTAAAAGAAGTGGTAAACAAAATCTATGGTTCTATTGGTCTAGTCATGATATATATTTCAAATGCATCGCTCGAAAGCCCAACCAAAAAAAGCCAGTGAACACCGGCACCGAGACATGGATCTATCTCAATGCCCCAAAATCTATACAAGAAAATCGTTTCATGCAGTTCCAGCTGCAGAAATCGCATTCCCGGTGATCTGGCCACCTGGGGAGGCACCAAGCTTCTCTATTTCCGCCAACTCGGCCGCGAGAACCTCGGCCGCAGCTTTCTGGTTCAACCAACTCAGGTACGTCTGCCAGCCAACTGCAATCACGCCCGAGAAAACATTGCGGAACTGCGGCGGCACATACATGAAGCTGAACGCGGTGACCGCCGGCCAGAGCTTGACACTGTTGGTGATACTGACCGGGAGAGCTTTCTTCACCCGCTCCCAGGTTTCGTCGAGGGTGGCACCCGCAAGAAGGGAATGCATACTGAAGAAGTATGTGTTGAAGACGGGCGTGAAGCACATCTGCTGCACGAGGACCTTGGTCAGGATGGAGAGGGCCTTGGACCCGTAGTTGAAGTTGTTGTGCAAGAACATAAACCTGCGCTGGCGTCAGTTATCACGAGAAGCTAGAATAGAGTGGGCCGTGGACAGTATCCATGTCTTGGCTTACCAGTTATAGGACGGTATGCTCGACCCGGCTCCAACAATCAAGTGTCGCACCGTCCTCCACGGTTCATATCCCCCAACAGTTGCCTCTTTTTCGTTCTGCTGTACAGCACTTTTCGAATATTTCTCATCTTCCCTCGCCGGCGCGGGTTTTTCAGAGGGAAACATGAACTGCGCGCTCAAGTCCCCGCATAGATAGATGACAATGGAACTCCACAGCTGTGTCGCATATGGTTTCCGGGCTTGCACATCAGAGTACCACCGCCCAAGCTGTCCAAGACGACTAGCCTTGAGAGCCTCGCGAATTCCACGCGACCGAGTCGCCGTAGCCATAGCAGGTGTAGTCGCTGCGCCCGCAGCGGCGGCAGCGGTATTCGGCGACGGGGAGGGCGTAGAGGACGGCGGGGTTGACCGAGGATTCTTGACCGGCGCATTCGTATTCACAGAGTCTCCATGTCCATTGGAACCTCTTTGGGCCTGTTGCGACTTCGAGGAGGAATTTCTTTGCGCCCGTCGCGCCCGTGGCAATCGAACTCCCCTTGTCAAATGCCACGGGCGGGTCGCAAACGTGGACGATTGGGCCCCGAGTCCCTTCTGGAAGAGACTCATGTCCAAGCCTCAAATCGGGCGCATCAATGTCGCAGGGGGGAAAACACGAAACACAGCAAAACCGCAATGATGACTCGGAGTGGGTCTCCGATTATGGCGATAAGCACGGGGTCGAGAGCAGCGATAAACGGAGAGCGACTCCGAGCGACGAAGTCAGAACAAGACAGAAAACCGATCTATGAACAGAAAAAAAAGGGATGATAACGAAGGACTGTGGCGACGATGTAGTGGTCTGGATTAAAAATCAGAATGCACGCAAGCATTCGGCACTCGGCCAAGAAAAATGCCGTGATTCTCCGACTAGTTTAACTCCGTTGATCGGATCCCGATTACGATGGATCTTTTACTCTACGAGCTGATTTTCTCAAATGCAATTCAAATCAATTATGATATGATACTAACTCCAGATGTATGTGCAGATAATGACGCCCGTAAAGCATGGCCTCGTCCCGCTGTGCGGGGAAAATCAGGGTATAACAAGATGTGCATGCTCCACACAATGCAATGAGAACAGAATGTTTTTGGAGAGGGGAAGAGGGGATAAAGAGGCAATAGGTAATACGATTATGGCATGCCACCAATAGAAGGGGGATGGATGGTCGGGGATTGGGTAGGGCGAGGATGTGATCCTCTAGTTTTTGAAGGACTCGCGCGTGTTGACACGATCAATATCGTACGGATTCCCTTCGTAAGTGGCTTTGCGGCTCATGGAGCCTGCAGTTCGGGCTGAAGAGACCGAATGGGCGTAACTGCGAACACGCTCAGCATTCGACATGCCATCACCATTCGAGTCCGACTCGCTGGACATGGATGCATGAGGGGCGGGGGCTTCGGTGCGGTCAAATTTCACCTCTTCCTCTTTCTCATCATCGCTGGGCTGAGCCTTGACCTGCTCCTGGATCTTGCGCATGAATGCTTCCGACTGAGCGGCGAACTTGCAGCGCGTGCGGATGGCCGCACCGTACTTGTAGAACAAGAACGGGAAGGGCACACAAGCGAGAGCCAGGAATGCGGGAATCGAAGAGGCCCAGTGAATACCCAGATCGTTGTACATGTAGGTGGTGAACAGGGGGAACGCGGCACCGAACAAGGAACGCAGGACCGAGTTGGCAGCCAGGACGGAGGCAGCAAAGATGGTATAGGCGTCGATGAGATAGTTCATGATGCCGAGGAAAACCAACACCATGCCGAATCCAAAGGGTACACCGGCCGCAATACTGGCCATCCAGTGAATCGAGGGGTAGTTGGTCCACGCAAACCAGAAAAGACCAACGGGGATCGCAACGGAAGCAACCATGCATGGAGGCAGGCGAGCTTCGGGGGGTGCGAATCCGTTATGCTTATCCTGGGTGCGGATATACCGTTTGTTATCCCAAAGAGTATAAACCACAGCCAAAAGCATGCCGACCATGATACCCAAGAAGGCAAGCCCTCCAATACCCTGGTTCCAGCCACGGTCGAGCTGGTAGACGATCGGGAATGCAGCAAACATCATATACAAGGTACCGTAGACAATGGCCATGTATAGAGAAAGCAAGAAGACGATGGGTTCCCGGAAGAGAAGGATCCAAGGGCGAGACAAAGCAAGTTTGAACGAGTCCTTCAGCGAAACCTTACCCTGGTCGATGTCCAGTTTACTGCGATACACCTTGCCGGAGAGCTTCGAAAGCCTCTCCGCACGGCGGCGCAGAAGAACAGGTGCGTATGTTTCGGGAATGAGCAGAGACCCCATGATCCAGACGGCACCGGAGAAGGCAGCCAAAAAGCCCATCACCCAGCGCCAACCAGCATTCATGCCTAAGAATCCACCAATGATGGGTCCCAATACCGGGCCAAGGAACGGTGCAGCAGCAAAGAGACTCATCGCAACACCTCTTTGCTTGGCGGGGAACATATCAGCAATGACACCACCGGCGTTGGTCAGAGGTGACGATCCAATAGCACCGGCAAAAAATCGAAGAATAATCAGAGTCCAGCTGTTCTGGGAACCAGCAGTACCCGCGTTGAACGCAGTCAGCCCAGCGTAGGTACTGATGAAAAGGATCTGGCGACCATAAAGCTCACTGAGAGGAGCCCATAGAAGAGGACCAATCTGAAAAAAAAAAAAATGTCAGCAATTGGTCAAGATTATATATCCATGTGCAGCGGGAGGACTTACCGCAAATCCCAGAACAAAAAGCGATACACCGAGAGTCGCGACTTCACTGCCGATGTGAAACTCTGCTTGGATTTCAGCCACACCACCGGTGTAGGCAGATGAGACCAAAGCCACCGCGAGGGTTGCAATGGCCACCAGCCCTGTGAAGGTCCATTTCTTGACTTCGCTGAACAGCATGGGATTCCGAGGATCATCGGGAATCCAGGTTATCGAGTATGGATCATCTTCTGTCCCGGCGCCAGGGTAGGGGTAGTCGATAATCTCTTGAGTCACAACGCCTTGATCTGCCACCAGTCGCCAGTAGGGGATCTTGGTGCGTGCGGGGGCTTCGATCTTATCAGATTTGTCGTTCTCGTCGGCCGCCATGATGGGCAGACTTTGTGGTCGAGTCTGCTGGTTCTGATATATAGCTATCGATGTGGAAATATCCACAGGAGCGAAGCAGAAGAAAAACAGAGGCGTGCGGGGTCCGATGCTTTTTGGAGATCCAGTTTATGCACCGTTTGCGGGGATTATTGTTGAAATAGTGGGAACAGATCCAAATACCGGATCGGGAAGGGACTGGTGGCAGTCAACCCGATGAAGATGGAAAGATATGAGCTTGTAATGATCTCAGGCCAGGGCAGACGGAGTCTTTTTAAAAAGACTGGGTTGGTTTCCACTATTAGGATTCTGGCCCATGTGGCGCCTTTTTTTTTTCTTTCCTTCTCCCTGTAAGCATCCCGGGTTTTATGCAAAGCAAATGTATTTCCGGCATAGGGAGCAGTGTGATCGGAGCTACACCGGGGATAGGTATTAGTGTCATAAGCCATGCATATCTCACAGGAATAAAACTTCTTACAAGCCAAACACGGGCCCATTATGGGTCCTATCCATGGAAAGGATCAGGCTTCGGAGAGAAAAACTGGGTCACGGCGGCTGCCGTGGGTCCAAGCTTCATAATTATTGTGATGACCTTTCCGACAGTATAGGTTTTGAGTAGAGACATACCAAGATCTGGACGAGGTTGCTCTGGACCAAGTGTATCCAGACTCATTTCCATAGGTGATGATTCGGCGCCAGTGCCCAAGTCGAATAAATCTCCGGTGGCGATGCAAACGTCAACTCCACGTGATCACTTATGCAGAGCATCAGATATGAACTCCGGGTAGTCGGCACGCATCGGATTGGTCAGATTGAAACACGAGTCTTGGCACGGGTTCGCGATAATCTGATGACTTTCACAAATCGGGGAGATGAATCGACAGGTGCAATTTAATCCATCAAAGGCACTACTCTGTTGGAAGCAACAAATCTAGCCTTATGGAGTGTTAGTGTTGTGATCGTACTTCGGAGTTTGGCGCGGATTTCCGCTCGAATGAAGTTCTTCTTTCCAGCTAGTCAAGCACACACGGTCGTTCCACAACCATCGAGAGCCATGCAGGGGGCCAGAGGAAGGTCCTAACTCCGGCCTGATTGGTGACCCATAGATAAATGCAACGCATAGTCTTTTGTGTGCATTTGTTGCTATTCCCGAAACTCAACGTTATTTCCCGTGGGTCATCGGTGTTTATGGTTGATACCAGAAGACCACACAACACCTGAATAATTGAGATTTTCATCTTTAGGATCTTATTTCCTATTAGCCTTAGTGTATATAAGGGTGTTGATATCAAGTAGTTACTGCCTAGGCTGTTTCATAGTTGTATGTGGTTAGTTTCTGTGTCTTGAATGAAGCCTACTTTGGAGCGCGTTGGTGGGGCTCCAAATCAACATAGACATGAGCTAATCCGAGAAGATAATCGGCTTAGTCGCTTGGTATTTTTAAGGTTTCCAGCTGAGTAGAGAAGTGATCTCACATAGCCGGCATAAAGCAAGTCACGAGTCGCTTCAACACACCGGAATTGCGGTCAGTACCAGATTGTCATCATTCACAGCTTCTTCGACTTCCTCGACATACCAATTCTTCTCCACCATCGTCTCCAGACCTTCCTAGATCAATTCCTGATCTTTCTCTCGTGGTCACATTGGTAGGCGAAGCATAAACCCTTCGAAGGCGATGGTAAACAGGTGACCCGTGATGGCGATATTGGCATCATTCTGGCCTTTGGTGATCACGACCTCCTGGGAGCATTGAGACAAATCCTATTCTTTGTCTGTCTGTCTCTCTCCGTGTATCTGGGCCATTCTCTTTGTTGATCCGTTCCGATGTAGACTTATTATTATTACCGACGCTGTATCCTTAAATCTCGCCGACACAAAAGGCAATTAATGCCTAAATTGTAAGGCAATGACAACTTCCAGCGCCGTTGAGAATCAGCCCCACTCAAGGCCTTCAGGGCCGAAGTTTTGCATCTCTGATCCTCGCACACAGACTCTAGATCACAAAGAAAAAAGTAATGATCTCAAATATTCGAAACTAGTAGATTGCTTTCCTATGTTTGATTTTCATCCCCGACCGTCGTGGCGTAAAAGATCAAAGATTGAACGGGCGCTCGTCTACATCGGCACACCCCATGACGTCGACTCACGGGCGCTCGGTCCAGTTTTCCGCGCCAGGCGAGAATTCATCATGGCTGCAGCGCAATTGGTTGATCGCGATGGCCTGGCAGTAGTGCTGGATGTGCAGGCAAGGGAAAAGTTCAACTCGGTTGCCCAGGCATGACTTGCATTCCCCGGTCGCGCAGCAGCGAATTGCCAGAATCATACCTCAGCACTGTGGCGACATGGGTGGCTTCGTTTACGTTAAAGTGACAACCACTGTCGGAGACGGAGATCTGTAGAGAATAGTCAGGAGTCTGATCCGCGAGGGGACCAGAAACGAGGGGTTGCCACATAGGGGTGGCAACAGCACAACGAAAGGCTTCAACACGGGGTGTAATCCATGGAATCGAAGCCGGGACCACGAAGGAAAGGCTGTCTACGGTCGCGTCGGGCATAATGGTGTAAACGGACTTTTACAGGAAATCAATGTGGATCATAATAGAACGCGTTTCAGCGCCTATGTCATGAGATGATGCGCGCTAAGGCACCATTAAGAAAATTTCCTTTAATGTACATGCCCATGACTGCATCGTGAGATGGCAGTAGCATTGATCTCGCGAGTGAAAAAAGCAAATTTCGAAACCCGATTCCGAAACCCAGTGATATTGGAAAGCAAAAACCCATCATTGTCGCCTGTAGTCATGAAGAAAAAGCAAAACCCCGAATCGCCATCCCAGAAGTGTCAAGAGAAAATTCCATGCTTAGCGCATTTAAGAGCGCTCGCCACGGAGGCGGCGGGCAAGCTGGATGTCCTTGGACTGGATGGTGACACGCTTGGCGTGGATGGCGCACAAGTTGGTGTCCTCGAACAGGGAGACAAGGTAGGCCTCAACGGACTCCTGGAGAGCACCGATGGCAGAGGACTGGAAGCGAAGGTCCGACTTGAAGTCCTGAGCGATCTCACGAACCAGACGCTGGAAGGGCAGCTTGCGGATCAGGAGCTCAGTCGACTTCTGGTAGCGACGGATCTCACGCAGAGCGACGGTACCTGTCATGGAGGATTAGCCATGTGCATTGGGAGTTGGATCATGATCAGTCATAACTTACCGGGCTTGTAACGGTGGGGCTTCTTGACACCGCCGGTGGAAGGGGCGGCCTTGCGAGCAGCCTTGGAGGCGAGCTGCTTACGGGGAGCCTTGCCACCAGTGGACTTACCTGTGATGGAGTGTTAGCATGTTGTGATCAAGACGCGAGTCGCGACGCGTCCTGACCCAAATGGGTCATAGGGACCCCCCTCCGAGAGGGCACCCAACCCAGTGGGGCAGCGACGGTGACAACGAGGTGAAGAAATAACTTACGGGCAGTCTGCTTGGTACGAGCCATCGTATCGAATGAAATCGATGAAAAAGTGAAGTTTGGTGATGGAAAAAGTGGTTGGTGGATGGGAACCGATGAAGGTTGTCGACGAGGATGGAGAGAGAAAGAGGAGGGAGGGTGGGGGAAGAGTATTTGTAGCAGGACGGAAGGGGGGTGATCTGGGTGATTTGTGGTGGGCCAATCAGAGCGCAGGATCCAGATCACCCAAGACCGCTGGGAAAGCCGACCGCCTTTCGTCGTGATTTTCTGATCTTCTGGCTAAGCGAAACAGGACCGGATCTGCATCAGCCAATCAGAGGCCAGGATCACAGCTCCTCATACCATTCCCGCCTTCTCCTTGATCCCCAGCACCAAGATGGCTGGATCGCTGATCTAGGTGTTTTACTACATTCCATAGGCCCTGCGCATACCGCTGTGATTTTTTCCGCCCTCTGATTTCCATGTTCAATGTGTTGCCGAGTGAAGATCAGAATCGGCATCTCATGCGTTCTCGGCCCTGTCGACGGAGATCACGCCAGTCCCTCGGATCCTGTCCGCTGATTGGCCACCGCCCGCACTAGCGTGTGATTCCAGTCCCCCCGCGTCCACTCGCCCTCTGCTACAAATATCTCCCACTCCATCTCTTCTTCCCTTCATCCACTCCTCGACAAACCACTTGACTTCGGTCCATTTTAAACATCTTCCTCAACTTTAATCCACTCTAATTCATCATGTCTGGCCGTAAGTCATTCATTCCCCTCTTGACGCGTCCCACCCCTCTAACGCATCGACAACAGGTGGAAAAGGTGGCAAGGGTCTCGGCAAAGGTGGCGCCAAGCGTCACCGCAAGATCTTGCGTGACAACATCCAGGGTATCACCAAGCCCGCTATCCGCCGTCTCGCTCGCCGTGGTGGTGTCAAGCGTATCTCCGCCATGATCTACGAGGAGACCCGTGGTGTCCTCAAGACCTTCCTCGAGGGTGTCATCCGTGATGCCGTGACCTACACTGAGCACGCCAAGCGCAAGACCGTCACCTCCCTCGACGTTGTCTACGCTCTCAAGCGCCAGGGCCGTAAGTTTTTCGCGTCCTGCTTCTCCATCACGCGTCTCTAACTTGTCTCAGGTACCCTGTACGGTTTCGGTGGTTAAGCGTGTCTTCTTTTTCTCTTTTCCGGGTTTCAACGGTATGATGGGACGTTGGGGTGTTCATTGATTTCTTTTACAATCGTCATGGGTCTCTGGGTTTGATTTTCATTACACGACTACCACTTTTGCGTGCACTATCGGTCTGCTAGTGGACGCTTCTGAGCTTTCCTGTATCATAGCGGCCTCTCCATATGGCTGGCACCACTCGAATGGTGGGACACACTCGATAAGAGGTGATCCGATACGAATACAATTACTCGAAACATTCATGTTAGTCCTCTGCACGTGGCTGTAACGCGTTTCCTTGTTTACTTGGTGGTCCGCGTCGCGTTGGTCGCGTGGTCCTTGATTGGTTTTGTCGTAACTTCGCATTGCGTATTTCTTTCACTTTTGGGCTCGTGTTTCCCTGTAATCGGTCTTCGTGTATCGTCATTCTTTTATCGTCGTATTTGTCGGTCGGTCATGTAGTCAGGTTCGAGCAATCCAAGTCGAATTTCGTTCTTCCTCTATTTCCACCTCTGTAGCACTGTTTTGAAATTTTGTTACACTTGATGTCTTTTTCTCGGTGTGTGTGAATATTGACAGGTAAGGTGAATATAGAAATAAGTTGTGACTTAAGGTTGTTCTATATCGAACAAATGGTGCTGTGGGTGTGATTGTGTACTGGATATATATTCAACTTCAGCTGCACCACTTACCCAGATACCGAGGTATATAGGTAGTCGACAGGCCCATAGACAAACGAAGATCTCTCCAGGGACGGAAATGAGACATGTTCAATTACAAACTCTCAACATCAACCTGGGATGGTCGGCGATGTTTTAACGATGGCCGCCAACTCGGGGGTTCAACTTCCCAAAACGGGGGTTCAACTTCCCAAAACGGGGGTTCAACTTTTCATACCAACTGACCAGTGACAACAAACCACAATAATGACACAATAACAGGCGATTTTAAGGAATAAGACGGAGCGAAATCGAACCAGGACCCCATGAGTACCTATATCTTAATACCAAACCAAATTACGACCAAGATGCAGTCACTGTTGAACTCAGGAGCTAAACCCTTTTTGGGGGTTCAACTGGGCACCACTCTATACATCGAGTCAGCTTGACCGACGCAACCATACCACCCACCCGCTCGCCCCGACCGCGCAAAACACCACGGAGGGGCGCGAAACGGAGAAAAAGATGCTTATTTGAGACACAGCCGACCGTGGCATCGGGTATGACACCACCAGGACAGCCTGGTTGAAGCATCACCACGTCAACTATCGCCAGCCCCCTCCCTACACATCAAGAAAGCACCACCGAGTAGCGCGAGACACAGCCGAGGACTAGTTCCTGCAGATGAAAGACTAAGTCTGTACCAATAAGAGCAATCTCGACCAAAAAATGTAGCCACCAGCGTGAAGCGGGCCCGACGCTGACAGACTTGACAATTATCATGCGGCCCAACATCGCCATCGCGGACCAGCCAAAAAAGCCACCAAAAAACAAAAGCCCACAACCCAACAGCTGCCGTGACAAGCCAAAGGAACCATCCAGACATAGGGACAATGGCGTTTACAGGACAAACAGGCGGGGGCTGGACCGCTTCCAAAAGCGGGGACTCGGTCACACCCATATTCGCTAGTCTTGTACAGCCGTACAGCCCTTCTCCCGCCTTCCGAATATCTCCTCAAGCAATGGCTGGAACAAACCAAGGGGTACCATGCATGCACCGAGAAGAGCCATCATGCGAAGTCTCTGCCCATGGCCGGATGCAGTTACCTCCCAAGCGCCCAGGTGCCACCCCGAGTCCATCGAGCAAGACGAAAACCGACCAATCGCAGCGAGAAACCGTAGCGAGGGAAACACCTAAGTCAAACAACGTCCCATCCAATCCCGACCCACCTCAAGGGAGAGAATGGAACAATATCGCAGCCCCGCATTGGTGGATCGGCCAGGGCACGAGTGCTTGTCAGGACCACAAGCACCCTTATCTCACACAGACGCGGTCTTCTGCCGGAAAAAAAATGGGGACCCGTGGCCTTATGCACATTGAGAGCCCAAATAGACAGGGACGGATGCAGCTTGCATGTTGAATCAGCGCCTCGACTTTCGAGTGGTGGTTGGCGTTGTTCACTAACGGAGCTGGTACGTTCTAGTCGTGGAGACCGGGCTGATGATTGTCCCGTCTAGTGATGATAAACAGCCGTTTGAAACCATAAAAACACGCCCATATTGCTGCATCCGTTCGGCTTGCTTATCTTCAACCCCCCTCCCTGGCTGGAGTTCCAACTGAAAATACCACGATGAATGCATCCATTGCTGCGATAGTCATTAATATTGCCGCCAAGGCGTGGGGGGGCTCGACTTCGGATTCGTGCATTGATCCGATCAAGAATTTCTGCCAGAGGCTGTGGCATCAATGTGAATTTGAGTTCTATCCACCGGAATCCGGACAAAGATAAACCGACAAACCCAGCCGCGGTGAAGAATAACACTCTATACATCAATGGGGGAATGGAGGTCTTCATTCCCAAGAACAACGCAGAAACGGAGTAGGCACTCCAATTCTCGGATATAGTAAGATCCCTGACACGGTCTCAAAGACGAGGGGACAAGGACTTGCTGACAGGCAATGCAGACGAATACATAATCACCGTCGATCTGACTGCATTCTGGAACTGGAAAACAAACATATCAATCACCGCGCTCAACAAGACCGAAAACCAGAAAACTGGTACTCAACAACCCAACAATATCCGCGGGGCACTGTACGCCGGAGCATACGGCAACCCAGACCTCTACCTGTATGGCGGGACAGTATCATGGGCGAACAGGAGCTTTCCTGGATCCCAGTGGCCAACTGCCGCCACCTACTCGCTCTGGGGATACGGAACATCCGACAAGACCTGGGATCAGTACGACGTGTCGCTTAATGTTCCAAATCGACCGGCCGGCGGAGCGCCTGCTGAAGCTACAGAACGAGGTCTTGCCTTCTACCTTGGTGGCTTTATGAACAATGGGTCGTCCAGCTCATGCACGTCTCTCGTCCGACTTTAAAACAATATCTGAATGGCCTTGTGGTGCTAAACACAACGTCAACAGAAGCAAGCAACATCACAACACCATCGAAGAACTACCCTCGCGCCCAGGGTGGGCTGGCCTATGCCCCCAACTTCGGGTCGGAAGGGATCCCAGTGCCAATGGGTGGGAGAACAAAAATGACTATGTACCTTGCTTCACACAGGGCTGAAGATCATGACCCAGTGACGGACTTGCATAGATTTCATTTGAGACAGTAGACTTTCTTGACATCGCCTCCATCGACCACGAGAAATCCAGCGGGACCTGGTGCACACAGACAACCACGGGTGACATCCTCGATGCTCGGATCAACTTTTGCGTGATCGCTGTATCGGCGCCAGATAACTCGAGCCAGAGCATCTATCTATATGGCGGGAAGGGAGAATATGGAGTTTTTGACCAGACCTACGTACTCTCAGTCCCTTCATTCAGATGGATCAGACTCCTAGAGGGGGAATCACCGCGCCACGGACACACCTGTCACGTTGTTGGAAACTCACAGATGCTGACGGTCGGCGTTGCTAGACACGAGAACGTGTCGCAGAGGTGCGACTGGGACTTGAAAAGTGTGGCTATTCTGAATTCGAATCACATCACATGGGGAAGTGTCTTTGCGGAAAATACAGGCAGATTTACTGTCCCGACAGCCATTTACCGAGTGATTGGGGGGGGGGGGGGGGTGAGCGTTTCCACTGTTATCCTCCAGCTCGAGACTAACATCTCCACAAGTGAGACAGGAAATGCCTTTGAAATACGACCATCCACTGGCTTTAGCGGCAAGGATGCCGCCGCCTTTTTTAGCCAGGCTGATGCCATTACTGATAATTCCAACGACAATCACCTTCGCGGTGGTGGAATCGCCGGTGTGGTTGGTTGTTGGATCAGTCGCTGGAGCAGGCATCGTCGGAGCCGGGCTAGCCGTGTTCTTCGCTCATCGAGAGAAAAAGCAGACAAGAACCGCAGCCGAAGACCCAGAAACATCAATACTTGAATCCCAGATTGGCGCCAGAACCTTCTCCAGGGTATTATTCCGCAATCGGGACCGAAAGACCGAGCTAGACCCCCGCGACATGAAATGGAGCGACCGATTCCGCACGAGATCGAGGCGCGTTCTCCGCACGAGATGGATGGACAGGGGGTTCTCGCAGAATTTCCAGCACGAACATCGGAAGAGAAGAAGGATACTTGAAGATCTCGAGCCGAAGATGTGAATGCTCGGAAGTTACACCCATGAGAGGAATGCCTGACACGGCTTGACTTCCCAGGATATTCCCGCCATTGATGCTAGCATGAAACTCCACCTGACGATCGCCGACACACTATTTCCAAGTCGAATGGAGAGTAGTTCGACGGCTCGGATAGAGTTTCACCCTTCTCCAGCCTCCTCCATGGGCCCGATCCGTATGCGGCAGCAGCACGCACGACAGTCCGCCTCCTGATCAACCCCAACATCCTCCCTCGTATCTCCCGCATCCCCCCACAACCCCGACAATGATAGCAAGTGCATCTATCCTAGCCAGCAACTGCCCAGGCCGTTCGTGCCCGATGACTCATCATGGACATGAGGCTCTTGGCGCTGATCCCCTCCAACTTTAAGCACCCTCCATCATCAGATCAACTCCACCAGGACCGGCCATCATGAACCCACAACCGGGGCAGATGCAGCAGCAGTATGCGCTGGCGATGGCCCGTCAAAAACAAATGCACGCCATGATGGCGAGACAGCAACAGGCGGCTGGGAATGCGCCTGCTTCATACTCCGGTCCCAACCACCAGCCACAAGTACCGGCGGAGATGAACCAGCCGGGGCTTGTGAACTCGCCGTACCGTGGACTCCCGATCGAGCAGCCGGGAGATGTTGGGTTCACGGCCGAAACGCCCGAGTATGTGGTCTCGTTTGAGAATGCGTGCCAGCGTGGCCCCATTTCCACCATCCAATCCATCGTCTCTGCGGAGGCTCGCTCGCCGGCCTTTCTACACCACGGCTTGAATGTCGCCCTGAGTGCGGGCAACACCGACGCTGTGCGCTACCTGCTGGCCGCGGGTGCGCCGATCGTCCGCAGAACCCCGGCTTGTATCCTCGCCGCCCCACCAGACCAGCAAATCCCGCTCTTTGAGATCTTCACGCAACATGGCTGGTCGCCCAACACGCCCGGCGACTACGGCGCTGTCCTTCTTCCGAAGACAGTGACCAGCCTACCGTTGCTTCGGTGGTTCTTGGTCCACGGGGCCAATCCCAACCTGGGCCCTCAACAGTCCAGCAATGACCCGGCCAGCGGGCCGAATTTCCACTCGTGCGCGGCGCTCGAAGCGGCCGCCGCACACGGAAGCGTGGAGGCCGTGCGGATGATTCTCGACGCGGGCGCCGAGATCAGCTACGGAACTCCGTTGCATTATGCTGCCGGGGCTGTCCCGCCGGGCACGAAATCGAGCGGCGGGCCGCACCCGACTTCCGGAGCAGCACCGCAGAACATGATGCGCGACGCCGAGAACAAGGAGTTTGACATGAGCCGGATCCCGGTCATGGGCCTGCTGGTGGAGCGCGGGGCGGACGTGAACCAGCTCGGGGAGTCGAGGCTCGTGGCACACCATCCCATCATGTATGCGGCGCTGGCGGGGGCCGTCGAGCGCGTGCGCTGGTTGCTCGAGCAGGGCGCTGACCCCGAGGCCCGCGGGGCCTGGGGCAGCGCGGCCGAGTATGTGGCTACGATGGGCAGCGATGAGATGAAGAGGGTCATGGAGGCCGGGATCCGCGCACGCCATGGTCTGTCCGGGGAGGCCTTCCCCATCCGACCACGGGCTCATGGATGAGGGAAAAAAAGGTGGAAGAGGCACAGGACGTATACGATCACCTGGGAAAGTAATAGCGGGTCTAGAGGACGGATGTTAATAGGGAATTTTGGGGATTTTATGTTTTGCGCATCGTCTTGGCTTGTATACACATACCCTATATCTATTCGAGCACAGCAGCGGCATGGTTATCACTTTGAAGTTCATTGTGGGCATAGAATCACCCTAGAATCATAATCTCTCTACTCCGTATCTATACTCCATCACATATGGTTCCCACGCGACACCCCACGCACCGCCACACCCCGTGATCCCCGCCTCAGGCCAACAGGCATCAAGGCCCCCACTTTGGTAATACGGGAAAAACATATAGGGAGGATCCAAGCTCCTTGTATCGCATCGCGTCCCCACTCTTCCCCCCCCCCTTCCCACGGTGGATCCCCCAAACAATTACAATTCTGGGTTGACAGTTCAATAATTCGACTCAATTTGATAGACCGTGATCTCAAGCCACAAACTCCACCCCCTCCCCACCGCTCTCCACCGCTCCCCCACCCCCTGCGATGCTGACACGAACGCGACCCTGAACCCGCGGCGTTGGGTGGTGGTTATTGGGTGGGTCCGTGGGATGGGAGGGAGGGGAAGGGAATGGGAATATTTGTGTACGGAGTACGGAGGATGTCTATCGGTTCATACTCGGTAACAAGGACTCCTGACTCGATCGAGGTGACCGAGGGATGGAGTGCGAGTACTCCGTACATGAATAGGCTATGTGAGTCGAGGGAAAGTGGCTGATTGCAACGGGATCTATGTATTGGCGGTTTCGAAGAGAAATTCAATTGTGCTGACACACGTCGATCACGCAAAAGTACGAAAAAGCTTTGGATTCACGATGTTTCCGCTCAATTGCGTGGCTCTGCACCACTGTACCTCTGTAACGGGGTACTTGTGATTTCGACAGGACTTTCAGCTCCTGCAGCCACACCTCCCGTCGAAGAAAACCCGCCGATCAAAATGCAAAATGCAAAATGCAAAAAAAACCCCGCTGTATGTAGTCGTACATGTATCCATCCTGCGCAGGGAGTCCACGAATGTCTCGCAGTGAAAGACCGATATAGACACCTATACGGAGGATTCGCACTGACAATGTCGAGTTGGACCCGAAGGGAGGAATGGGGTCAAAGGATGCGCAGGATCAGGCGCCGGGCACCAACGAAAAAGGAATTTGACTTGTGAATAATTCCATATCCACAAAGATAATTGCGAGTCGGTGTACGGAGTACGAAGTACTCTGTACTTTGTCCTTTGCGTCGATCCAGGAACTCCCAGCCCAGCATCACCGAAGTACGGAATACCTCCAGTTCTCCGTACTTCGTACTCCGTCCCCTTCGACTCCACCTCACAGCACCACAGATGTCACTGACCCACAGTGGATTGCAAGGGTTGGGGCCCGAGGCTACTCACATCCCCGATTCGCGAAGCTTTCCGGAAGCTTGAGCCGGGGTTGATTGGCCGAAGCTCATTCGCTTCGTTCCCCTCCTCCTCTCTCCCACCCCCTGGAAGCGGGTGCGACCCCGGTGATTGGGGGCCGGGATGCGCCAATCTGTTTGGTGTTGGTCCACCCTTCTTCCCCCATCTCCCCTCGGTGATCAGTGCGCGAGCTGGCGCAGGGATGTTTGACAGGAATTGGGATTGAAATTCAATTTTTGGGTTTGTTTCGGGTTTGAAGCTTCAAGGTAGGTGTGAGTGTGTCAACAGTTGCAGAGTGGGGTCAGTCCAAATATCGATTACAGCTGCGCAGTGATGGGATGTGCCAAATACAATTTTTTTTGGTAATCACAAAATCTATGATAGTATACACCCCAATTCCCCATGTCCATAATGTACAATTTTTTCCGAGTGTACACGGAAGCCGAATGCAGAAAATCAACAATCACCGGAATTCCTCGCGCCGCCCGCCAAAAGAAGCACCCGCCAATGCAAAAACGAATGAAAACATGCAGAGACATTTGTCGCGTCAGATCGTACAGAAAAGGAATGATAATTATACAGCATGACAATCACGGTCGTAATAACATGAAAAGGCCGCAAGCGAGGGAAATAAACATGATTAGCCCCATACCCACAAATACTTGCGGGAGGTCGAATTTCCTGACGGAGAATGCGCCAGGATCCAAACACGGGCAACGGCAAGGCGTTCGAGTTACCCGCACACGTCAGATCCGAGGGGGTTGGGAGCTGTCCACAGGATGGCTGCGTCATCCTGTGTTGCGGGTCATGGATCGTCGACGTATTGTCGACGTCAGACGAAGAGATGTGGATTCGCCAGTGGAGCCGGTGCACCGGACATGACGTCAGTGGACTGGGGTGGTCAGGCCATAAGGCCATCATCCCGGCAGTCCGACAGTCCCGAAACGGGGGTCGATACCGACGATCTGGGACGGAAGTGGGGCCTTGCTCGATCAGGGTGCGGGGTGACGTCATGAACCCAAAGTTTCTCCCCCGAAAAAAGGGTTTCTTCGTCATGATGAGAAAAGAGGATCAGCGGGAAAGCTTCCCCTGCTCAGTCTCTGCCCCGGCGACGCTGCTTGCCGGGCCAGTCCACCTCCGGGTGAACCACGCGCATATGGCGGGTCAACGCGTCGTTGCGGCTAAACGTCTTCTCCTCGGAGCAGAGGTGACAGTGCACCTTTTGCTTGCGCGCATTGTGGATCGTGTCCTCGTGGCGCGTCAAATCGTAGGGCCGCGAAAAGACCGAATTGCAGGGCTTGCCCGTCGACGGGTTGGTGCGCTCGCATTTGTGCGGGCCGGCCTGAGAGTTTCGTAGCGTAGTGTCGCGAGTGATCAAGTGACCACCCGGAGTGGTCTGACGGTGCGCCTCGCGCTTATGTCGCTGTAGCTTGCCGGGAGACTCGAAGCGGAGCGTACAGCCGTGGTAGGTACAGGTGTAGGTGCCGGCGTCCGAACTCGTGTTACCCGGGCGGCTGATGCCCTCGGGGTTGGGCACCTTGGCCTGCGGCGTGATCTCCACCGACGGGTGCAGGTCACTGCCATTGGAGTCCACGCGAGGGAGCGGGATCGGGAACTCGGGCGTCTGCTGCTGCAGGAGGTTCTGCTGCGGGCGCTGGGCCTGCGGGGCGAAGGTGAACGGCGCCGTCGCGTACTGGCCCGGGAATGCGTCCATGGTAGTCAAAGCCCTCTGCGGCATTGAAGAGACACTGTCTCGGCGCAGGCCGAGGGCATCTCCCAGGTTGAAGTCCGTCTGCTGAGGTGGAAAGAGCGGCATAGAGGCATCCTCGCTCTCGCTGAAATCCAACACAGCATCCTTGGGAGACATAGTCTTGAGGTCTCCCTGGTTCACGGGGGGTGCCACGTCTTGGGGCATGGGGACGCTGGTGTTCATCTGGGATTGCAAAGTCGAGTTCATATCGCCCGCAAGCGGGGAGTTCGTCCGGAAGGGCGAACGCTCGCGCTTGACGCTCATGGCGGGGGATTGCGAACGGACAGACATGTGGCCCTGGTTGGCGGCTTGTAGGCGATCCGCGATGGTGTTGTGCGGGGCCAGCATGTTCTGGTTCACGGACTTGGTCATAGGAGCGGCCATGATGGCAGGGTTGTAGAGCTCGTCTTGGTAGATGTCGGAAATGGTGCGATTCAGCTTGGGGATCCCAATGAGATTGCCATTGGTATATTCTTCACAGTGTAAGTTCTCGGCCATGTATTGGTCCAGGTCATAGTCATTCTCACCATTGGTCATTGTCTTCGACCCGTCGTCGAGCTCGTCCAAGTTGGTCTGCGGGGTCACCGGCGAGTTGTGGCTCAGTGACGAGACCGAGGTGGCCATGGAGTAATCGCCCTGCTGCTGCGGGGGCGAGGCTTGCTGTTTATGTTGCTGGTCCAAAATTGCCCTTCTCATCGCCGATTCGGCTTCCACATCATGCGTCGAGGGGTCGTAGTTCTGGAACGGAGCCGCGAGGAACGAGTTCTGGACGGGGGTCTGTACAGGCGTAGGCAGCGGCTTCGTTGAGCTCGTCGACCGACGGTGGGAGTTGGGCGAGATGGCCGAGTTTCCCGACGGCACCGATCGCGAGGAGGCCGAACCGGGCGAGGGCTTCTGGGGGAAGGGAACGCGCGCGGGGCTCAGCAGCTGGAGGTTGCTGTCCCAACCCTGATTGCCCGGGATAGGCTGTTGGGCCAACATGGGCGTATAATATTGGGGGTATTGCGACGAGAGGTACGGGGACTGTGAGTCGGAGGTCTGAACGTCCACGTCCATCGACGGGTTGTAGGACGAGGCTGGGGTCATGGAAGGAGCCCCGAAAGACTGGCAGTCGGAGGGTGGGTAGGGGATGGAGAAGGTCGGTGAGGAGAAAGTGGGCGAGGAGGGTGTTGAAGGTGGAGAGGCGAACTGCTGTTGTTGATATTGAAAGGCGGGCTGGAGACAATAGTCCTCGGGCAGCTCGTGGTGGTCTTCGTTTTTGAACGGATCGATGAGGAAACTCTGACGTGGATACGCAAGCATTATGGTATCACGTAAAGGTGGTCGCCACCGGGGACGAGCTTTTTATAGGGAAAATTCCGACGGCTCAAGCTCCGAGAGATCCTTGGAAGCGGGTTGGGGGGGTCGAAGTTTGGGTGGAAGTTAATCGCGAGAAGACCCTGGAAACGTCGAGAGCAGGCCAGGAATGGAACAGGGTGAACCTTAGATTAAAAGTTTGGTTCGAGAGGCTGACTCGATCGGAGGTTGAATAGTAGAGGGAGAAGGGAGTTAAGGAGCGGGACCAGGACTTTTATGGTGAGAATGACGTTAGTGGATGTACAGAACGGCGAGTCCGAATCGCAAACAATACCGCACGTCCGTAACGGTACAGGTATTTGGCGCTAGTCCAGATCGGGTGATCGGCGCGTACGGACACGGTATTTTTCGACGGGATCCACTGATCTGCTGGAGGGTGGAAATTTGTATTCAACCAGAGAGTCCGGAGTATGGAGGATGTACAGCGTTTATCCACCGGTTGTGGCTGCCAGCCACACCTCTCCATCGACGACATTTTGACGAAAGATCCACGACAGATCCACGAAATGGACCAAAATAGAAACACATCTCTCCTCCGTGCGGTATCCTCTCCTCCGTATGCTCCTGCCTCGGTCGGACTTCGGAGTACGCGGAACGGGCTGCGCCTCGCCCACGTGACCCCTCCCTGCGCCACATCCCTGTGGCATTCTTTCCTCCGCGGGGTAGGTCGATCGGTTTAGACTCGGATGGAAAGTCGATTTGAATTTTGGATTTCCAAGCGATCGGGTCAGCTGGTCAACATCGGTTGACTCAACTGGAAAGACAATGCTCCGTGAGACTACTATGATCCCTCCAAGGCTCCCCGAGCCGGAGCCGGCCGTGGGCTGGTCACATGGATTGCATGGCTTTCTAAGCGATGACTGTCATTGAGTCAGACCGTTGCGAAAGGGATGGAAAATTCTGTCCTGCATCTCTTTCGGCAACCTGCCGAAAATACTCCGTACTAGACCAAAGTCCGCTAGTGCCGTGCCGAGACCGAGCTCATGCAGCTCACTGGAATTTCTACGGAGTATGGGATCGGGATCCGACCGGGGGGAAGGTCCAAGTGTTGGGCCATGTGATAGGGGATGCACCGTAGACTTGAAATGCCGATGTTCCCGGTCGGCTTTAGCGTACAATCCGGGGGTGAACCGGCCGATCTGGCCCGGGGCCGAATTCCAATCTTTGGGGGAAACTGGAAAACTTTCCACCTTCAGGCATCACTTTCATTCTCTGCCCAAACATAGACATCGACCTTCTACATCGGGAATGGTCACCGGCTCCTGTCATGGCCCCGGCTGAAAATTTTTTTCCAATCCTGTCGGCATGGACAAGCCGAATCACGAGGGTTGTCAGCACCTTAATCGGGCTGGCCGTGAAAATGCCAGCCCTGCGAGATGCGAGTCCTGCAGAAGAATATTTAGAACAGAGACTAATGCAGTCTGCAAATTTTTTGGATGCAAATGATTGGCCGAGAGGAGACTCAGCCACACCTTTCTCGGTGTTTCCGCCGTTGGTACCCACTAGTAACAGCGAGCTTCTGGAATCCTTCTAGTGTCGGCTCCACGGCACCGGAATCTCCGTCGTGCATATCGGTCTTTTCTACTCCGTAGTTTCCTTGGTTTTCAGGTTGCATCTACACGGTGCCATTGCTTTCGAGGTGGTATGTCAGCCTGGACACCGGGGGGAAACGTTGCACGGACAGCAACTGATGCCCGAGTTAACCTGACACTGTGTTGTCTCTCGTGGTTTGACTCAACGACATTTCTCCGAATCGTTGGGAATGGTCTAACCCGGGTATTTTTAGAACAAAACACAGAGAATTCGTCGAAGATTCTGGACCGGGTTGACGTGGTCCGCAACGAATGCAAGGGAGGTCCCCGGGATCGTGTTGTCGGGTTGCCTACCACACTGCCTCACCACCGCATACTTCCAAAGTCTAAATGGGCCAAGAGGATCACTTCGCTTATTCAAGGTCCCCCTTTTCGATCGACAAATCGACAAATCAGTCGAGCCTTTTGATTCGATGGGCTCGAGAACCGGGTGCATGCCGCTCGCATTCGTACCTTCACGGCCGAGCTGAGTTCAATCAGGCTCGGCCCAATCATGACCGGCGGGAGGATCGAGTCGATCAATCACTCGCTCCTGATAGGGTGGTTGCGCGAGTCTCGGTGGCAATCCGGGACTGATCAACCCGTCCACGCTAATCTGAGACATGAACCCGAGCAACGTGGTGTGAGTCGTAACAGATCCACCGGATTTCGTAGGCAGCCACTAGGATCGGGCAGCGACGGTTTGCGTGTCGAACGAGTCCGATGCGCTTGTCAGGAGCAAGACCGGGGACGCTGTACTGCGCGTGTGCGCGCATATCAATCGGGGTAATTTTGGCTCCGGACCAGAGAGCCTTGGTTCTGCCCCGGATTTGGATTTCCCCATGGAGGCTGAAAGGAGGCTTTGAGGCTCGAGTCTACCTCGCGTCCTCGACTGTCCAGGACCACATGACCATCTCTCATCGAAAGTGGCGAAGTAGCATCCAGCATCCCACCCGCTAGGTCTGACCATCGATGTGAGATAATGGGCACACCATCGTAAGACATCACGCCAGAGCTGCATGTGAGACTTGACTCATCGCCCGATGGGATAGTCACCCGGTTCCCAGACAGGAGCTTATGTTGAGTATTGAGCCGGACTGTTGATTTTCGTATCGTTTCTTATCTCTCAGCCTAGCTTGGATTAAAAGAAGAAAAAAAAATACAGCTAGTGATGGATCTCGAAAGAGGCTCAATTCAATGCTAGTGGTGGACATCGAAAGCTTTGGTCTGTCTGTTAAAAGCATAAAGAAGAATCCAACATGCGTAAATCTATGTACTGATCTTTGCCTACCAGCAGTTCCTTTTAAGCATGGAAAGAGAAAGGTTAATAGCAGAGGTGAATGCCTCTACTTTATGGTTCCCTTCAAACCCTCGAGAACACCCTCGAGAACCAAAGTAGGTAGCCGTAAGATTACAATATCCCGATCAATCGTGGTGCTATCGATAGCAAGGATCAAAGGCCAAGTGGGTCCGAGCAGGGATGCTTCACGTCTCTAAACCGCCTCGCATATGCACTCCGCAGCGGCGCCGATGCCCAAACAAGAAATATGGTCTGTTGAGCCTGAATCGCCTAGTTTCGTGTAGAGATCGGTGACCTTGCCCGTTTCAGGATGAATATCGCAGCATCTCCCGATCTTGCCATGATGGAATTGTTCAAGGGTCCTATGCAGGTGAGAGTTTCCGTCCAAAGTGTCGTGGGGGCCGAATGCTGACCTGACCTGATAAATGCAGTTCTTCCGCCGCTACAAGCCCGAGGCTGCGAAAGATAAGCCTGCGGCCAATTTGTGGCGAAGGGAGGCATTGGATATTGGCGAGATGTGTGGTTGACAATCTCCAAGCGACCGGGAATCAAGAGTCAATGAAACATTCAAAACTCTCGACTATAGTAGACGTGGTGAATTGAACACACCCAGCCGGAATGTCAAGTGCTATACCTTCGACGTAAGACTATACTGCAATATCGAAATGAAAACTCAATCAAGAGTAAGATCCAAATATCAGGCAAAATGTGCTATTGTAAGAAATGCGTATAAACAGAAATTTCATATCGTCAATCGGACCCCCGAAAAGCTGACACAAAGACCTAGTTGGATCACGCAGAGGGGCCCATCACAGCATCCTTTCGAGAATTAGTATCATGAGAAAAGAAAGGCAAAGACATGACTTACTCTGGCAACGTGGTACAGCGGAGTGATGCCCGTCCAGTGGATGAACTACCCAAGTCAGCACGGAAGATCGAAACCAACCCCAAAAACATGTACATACCTGGTTCACGCCCTGACCAACAAGGACCTCTAGCCCGGGAATGGTTTTCCAGCCCGCATCGGAAGCCAATTGCATCAACGCCGTCACGGCAGGCTTGTAGGCCATCTCCAGAAGGACACGAGGCGACTTGCCATCAACAGACTTGCCGATCAGAGTGCCGTCCTCTTTCTGGGCGCGCTCGAACATGTCGCAGAGAGTCTCCCGCATGGCAGGGTCGATCGGACGGTCGGCGGGGATAGTGCCGACAGCGACCTTGGGGACAAGATCCAGCTGTTCAGGGTTGTCGACAATACGGATATTGTAACTGGTCGGGAAGGTAGAGACCATACCCTCGAGCTTGCTGGCCGTGCGCCCAACCACGTAGATGGGGGAGAATCCCATGTGGTGGAGGGCGAAGATGGCAGCACGGGCGGTACCGCCGCCGCCAATGACAACGGCGCTCTCGGTGCCATCGGAGCCAAAGACACCTTCATTGCGTAGGCTGTGGACCATGCCTTGCCAGTCGGTGTTGTAGCCGACCAGGCGTGCGGGTTTGTCACCGTCCGCGACAGGGACGATGGTATTCACGGCACCGATGATCTCAGCCTCCGGGGCAACCTCGTCCAGAAGAGGCATAATGTCCAGCTTCAACGGGATAGTTACAGAGGCACCACCGAAATCGGAAGAGCGGATGAAGTCCTTGACATCTTCCACATTGGCAGTCTCCAGACGGCTATACTCATGAGGAAGACCCATCTCTCCAAAGAGGGTGTTGTGGAGAGCGGGTGACCGTGAGACCGAGATGGGCGAACCAAAGATAGCAAACTTCTTGGCCTTGATCTCGCCCATCAGGGAAAGACCCCGGCGAATCTCTGTAGCAGACAGCTGGCCCGGTGCCGCCTTGAAGGGAAGACTGGGGTGAGACACGGGAGTCATGAAGCCGTTCAAGATGCGGCTCAATTGACCTTTATCACCCATGTTGATAGCAATTAACGGCACGTCATGGGCCTGTTCCGCCCAGGTCTTGAACTTCCTCAGGGCAGTGTTGTCGTCCAGGCTGTCGGCAACGCCAACAAGCTTGATCACATCACCGTACTCCAGGGCACGATTGTAAGACGGGATCCAGGACATGTTGGCCCACGACAGTTTTCTTTGCGGGTCATGGTGGGAGGCAATGATTTTTGAGTGACCCTTCAATTCAGTCACAGTTCGAAGCATCTCATCTGGGAAGGCAATCTCGAGATCCACGAATTCGCACCCCGAGCGGAATGCCAAGCGGTACAGTTGTGTCGCGGCTTCGTGGGCATCATCCGGGAAGCGGCCACCTTGGCTCTTAGTGCGAATAGTGAAGATGAGAGGAAGCGTCACCCGTCGGCGAAGGAACGACATCTGCTCAGCAACATAGTCAACAGAGGGAATGTTGCCGTCCGAAGCCGGGTCCTTCAGCAGATCAACCCGCAATTCCACGGCATCAGATCCAATGCAAGCTTCGCTCAAGATATCACCGCAGGAACGCAGGTCCGGCAAGGTCAATGAAACGAAAAAGGAATGCTTTTTCTTTTTAATCAAATCGAGGTTGTCGGTTTGACCAGTCACAACCCGCATAAACCGGTAGAAGTCTTCCGAAGCCAGAGCGAGCTCGGTGTTGTTGGAGTGTTGACTGTAGTACTGGATGTTGCTGCATTCCTGGAACCAGGGCTTCCGGCGTAGCCACACCCCCATCATGTCTTCGACATAGGCGGGCCGAGTCTGGTCAATCTGCAAAAACTCCATGACTTGCTGAATATCACGCATAATGAGAAGGACATTGCCCTTGTTTTTATGATAATCGGCCAATAGCTTGCGTGCCTCCGGGATCTCAACGACACCACCACCACAAGCGAAAACGTAGCCATTGGGTCGGTCTTGCATGGTACGCTGCAGCAGAGCAAGCTCTGCATCACGGAAACCTTGCCAACCAACCTTCTTAATCATATCGGGGATGGAGATGCCTTCCGTATTTTCCAGCTCGGTGTCAAGATCAATGAAGGGACGGTCGAGACTCTTCGCCACCCATTTGCCGGTAGTGGTTTTGCCAGCACCGCGCATTCCAATAACAAAGACCGATGCGCTGGCCTTTTCTTCTTGGGTTGAAGCGGCCAGCTCATCTTCTGTGAGCTCCTTACCCTCAAGGTTGACACCAAAGAGTTGCTTCTTAGTGTCCCACCATCCGGGCCAAGTTTTGCCAACACACTCTTTCTCGAGAATGAGGGTGGAGCGAGGGGCCACCAAAGACAACACACTGAAGCTAAAGGCAACACGGTGATCATCGTAGCAGAAGATACCCCCGGAGGGTTGGCGAAGGGTAGAGCGCTCGATGCCGTCGATCTCGATACCATCGTCGTGCTCCCGGCAGACCACTCCATATTTGGCCAATTCATCCTTCATAGCTTTGATGCGGTTGCATTCTTTGACACGCTGGTTGGCAATTCCGTAGATACGGGTGGTGTGGTTATCGCCCTCGCCACGGGCAACGGCGGCTAGAACAGATGCAGTGAGGAAAGCATCCGTCATGGGCTCCATGTCGACATTAGGTAGCGGCCGGAGAACACCATTGGCAGGTCCAGTGACGGTAGTGGAAATGTCCGATTGTTCAACCGTGCAACCCATCGGCTTAAGCACGTCAACCGCAAAGCGGGCATCTCCCTGAAGGGATTTGGACCCAATGTTGGGGACGGTACATTTGGTGCCAGTGATAGCCGCGATTGCCAGAGGATAAGTGGCCGAGCTTGCATCACTCTCAACAACATACTCGGCAGGATTGACGTAGTTGCCTTGGGGAATGTGGTAGGTGTGCTCCTCAGTGGTGGACTTTTGCACATCTATGCCGAAAGATCTCATCATCGCCGTGGTCATGTCGATGTAAGGCTGAGAGATAGGTTTGCCTCCAACTAACTTAAGAGTGACCGGCTCCTTGGCATAAGGAGCACACATGAGCAGTGACGAGACATACTGAGAAGATACCTTGGCGGCGAGGTTGATCTTACCACCGGCAAACCCACCAGAAGCTGCGATCTTGAGCGGCAAGCTGCCCTTGCGCTCCAAGTATTCGACACCGGCTCCATTAACGGTTAATGCGTCAACAAGATCCCCGATGGGTCTTTGCTTCATCCGGCTGTTGCCGGTCAAGATGCTTGCGTCAACGCTGCTCGGCGTGGCAAGAGTTGCCACAGTGGTCAAGAACCTGGAAGCAGTACCAGCGTTGCCCAAATACAATGATGAGGGGCTAGCAGTAATCTTGCCTCCCTGGCCGTTCACCACTAGAACTTCACCCTCTTCCTCCCAGGAGAAAGTAGCAGCTCCCAACCGCTCCAGAGCATTCAACATGACTTCGGTATCATCGGAGTGGAGGAGGTTCTTGATCCGACAGGTCCCCGAACCCAGTGCAGCAAGTACAAGGGCACGGTTTGAGATACTCTTAGATCCAGGAGGAGCACATGTGACGTTGAGAGTGCTGGGAACACCCGGGTGCACCTCAATGCTGGGTGCCAGAACAACACCGATGTCCTGATTCGAGACGACACTAGCCTTGGGCTCATAGGTGCGGCCGATAGCCGACAAGAGAACAACCTTTTTCTTTGGACCATCGTTCTTCTTGTCCAAGGCCATGTTGAAAAGCAGTTGATCAACCGAGCAATGCTTGTCGGCTGTCAGCTTGCGCACCCGTGAATCCTTCATTGACGTGGGCAGGCCATAGGCTGCGATGCACTTAACAATGCGCGCAACGGCCACTCCCTTCAAGATACCCAAGTGTCTGGCCAGCTCAGCCTCCTTGACCATCCCAATGGCAACACACTCTCCGTGAAGGATCTGAGGTGTGAGGATGGCCTCGATAGCATGTCCAATGGAGTGACCCCAGTTCAATAAATTGCGCAGACCACCCTCGCGCTCGTCAGCAGAGACAACGTACGCCTTGTGGCGAGCGGAAGCCAGAATGCGGGCCTTCAAGATGTCCCGGACACTATCGAAGCGACCCTGGCCGGGTTTCGCCTCGCTGCGCACCGCTCCAAGAATGGCGTCTGCATTATCTTCAAGAGCAGTGAATTCTTCTTCACTCGAGATGGCAGCGGTCTTGATAACCTCGGCCATACCATTAATAAATTCCCGGACGGGAAGCGTCTCTAGGAACTCGAGATCAATGTAGATCCTTGATGGCTGCCAGATGGATCCGATTAAGTTCTTGCCGAGCGGGGTATCAATGGCGGTCTTCCCGCCAATTGATGAGTCCACCATGGCGAGAAGCGTGGTGGGAACCTGTACATAGCGGACACCGCGCATGTAGGTCGCGGCGATGAATCCGGTCAAGTCACCAATCACTCCACCACCCAATGCAATAACGACGGCATCTCGACCACATGGCGGACTCTGGCTTAGCATCCAATCTTCAATATCGGCCTTTGTCTGTCGGGACTTGGAACTTTCCCCTGGCGCGGCATGGTAGACCAAGAGACGTGGGGCCGGAGAGACGGAGGCAGCAGCGGCATCGAAGGCTTTTTGAAATCCAGGAGTATAGATCGAGCCGAGGTTGGTGTCGGTAATGAGGACGTAGGTGGTCGAGGGCAAGCCATTGATCAGGTCCTGTGCGACGAAGTTGCGCCAGAGGCCAAAATCAGCGACAATGCTCTCCCGACCCAAGATGCTGATCTTGGTGGGCTCGGTCATAATGGCGGGCAATGGAGAGGACAGATCAATTTCGGATGTGCAAATTTCTATGCTCAATTCATTCTGCGATTATCAGTATGTTTCCCTGTAGAAATTCTGGAAATATGACTGTTTTCCCACCCCACTAGTGGAGCTAGCGATGCAAGGTGCACATTATATTCGGGGGGAAATTGAGGCTCGCCGGCAGACAATGGAGCCGAGAAAAAACTCACCTGGAATTTCGCCCTGTTTGTCAGTGTAATAGCAGCAAAGGCAGCCGACCAGGAAGATGCTGGAAACAAGTGCTTCTTGACTCAACCCCTCCGACTTCGCGGCAGTTTCTTCCACCGCCTTCTGACTCAGGGCGAAATTCCCCAATGATTCGGTGTGGGTCCATTACTCAGCGACAACTATGGAATCCCCTTACTTCCATCACCGACATTGTATGCAGCTGCGATGCTAGGATGACGATGGAAACTACAGTGCGGTTCCGAAGATCGATCCCGAGATTGTATACAGAAAAGAGAACTCCATTACTCCGTTGATTTCTTTTTTACATCACGACAAGACTAAACGCCTATTTTCATCTGGCTTTCCTGGCCCTGCCCTATGCAATAAATGAAGCAAACCACAATACAAATTCACTAGTAACGTCCGTAGCCTCCACCGCGACCACGGCCACCGTGGCCTCCGTAGTGATCACGGTTTTGTCCACGGAATCCACCACCACGGTGGCCACCTCGCCCTCGGTTATCATAGCCCGAGTAGTGGCCTCCATGATGGCCCTGTCCCTGCTGCCCGTAGTAGTCCCGAGGGGGCTGATGACCCTGGCCGGGTGGGTAGTAGGACATTCCACCGCGTGGGGGTGGAGGAGGACCCCGCGAGTAGTCACCGGCGCCCTGCATGGGGGGAACCCAGCCCGGGGGCATCATTGGCATACCGGGTGGCGGCGGTCCCCCAAAACGCGGGTCAAGGTGTGCGGCGAATGGATTAGGACGGTCTGATCCGTATTCCACACGGCCACCTCGACCTCTGCCATTCAGCGGGGCACCGCCGAATGAACGACCAGAGTGCTGAGCTCGCCCTTTGGTGGCACGGACATCAGCTGAGTTCAGCATCGGTGCTGCAAACTTGACACCGCGAAGGAGCATGGATTTGTGGATGTGGGATGACTTGGGAATCGTGTAGTTGACGCTGGGATTTTCAGTCAGCAATCGAATCTGCTATGGGAGGGTGAGACGAAAACTTACGTGAGAGAACGATCGTCATCCAGGCCCGGCATACCGTACCCATCCAAAGGCGAGCTTAGCGAACCGTGGGGGATATAGGTCTCGCTACGCTCAACGATCCCACCCAAGCCTTCACTCACACGCATGTTGAGCTTGTACTGAGAGGGCCCGGGTTTCTTGGAGTAAAAATTGGCAGCAAGATCTTGGTACAGCGGATGCTGATCAGAAAGCAAAAGCACCTCCTTGCCATGCGTGTTGCGACTGCGTTCATCTTCGGTAAGCAGCGGATATTTCTTTTCCATCGCCGCCAGTAAACGCTTTTCGTCAATGAAAGGAAGCAAGATGACACCCTGCCAGGCGAATTTCTTGCCATTCAGATCCACGGGGAAATCTTCGGGGTAAAAATCAATGATTTCGCTCGTGGGCTCACTCATGAGAGGATGGAAGATTTGGGGGAGTGCATGGTTGGATGATGCCGGCAGGACTCCCATAAGCTGCTCGAACGGCTTAAACGGCTTGCCCTGGTCGAATTTGACTTCCATATCACCAATGTCCACAAAGTCTGCGGCAAACGGAGCATAGTGATAGGGGTAGTACCACGTCCAAGAAGGACACCCTTGGAAGTAGTAGAGCAACACCCAAGCAAGTCCCTCGGCGTAGGCGCGTGCCACCTTGTGGCGGAATTCATGATCTTCAGGGTCAACGCCGAATTTCTGCTCGTAGTATCGATCGGCATATCCAGGTTCCCAGAGTTTGACTCTGTCTTCCGGAGGTTCATCGTCCTTGGCCTTGGCAGGCACCGGTGGGGAGTCTCTGCCCGGGGTTCCAGGCTCCTCCGTCTCCTTGTCCTGCTCCTCTGTTTCACTCTCGATCTTTCTCTTTCCAAGAACCGAGGAATTGCCCTCGTCAGGAGTATCATTAGAAGACTGGCCATTCTCCGCTGACGTTGAACTTTCACCCGTAGCTGGCTCTTCCTGCGGGCCTTTCATCAGCTTACTCTTGAGCACAGCGGCTGCGCTCTTATTCTCCATGTTGGCACGGTATACGGCTCCACGGTTGGTAACCATGCTGTGTGTTAACTCCCGGGTTTCCTTGCCTAAATGACCACGACCCGGGGTGATCAGCTCCAATCCGGGCGGGGGTGCATCACTGCCGCCACCGCGAGGGCGATTGTGGGCTGGAGAGTCGTAAACCGGTGAGCTTCTCCGACGCTTTCGAGCGCGTTCTGCATTGCGAGCCTGATCCTGTTCTTTCCTTCTCTTCTCGTTGGCGGCCTTTCTCTCATCCGCCTGTCTACGGCGACGGAAAATAGCGTCTTCTTGCTTAGCTAGACCTTGCAAGATAAGCTGGGCCCTCTGGAAGGCAACATGGCCATCCTGTGTAAGGTAGCCTCCCATCGCCGGAATGTTATCTCGCCAGATGGCAATGAGGGTGTCAATACCGTTCTCACGGATATCCAACGAAGGCAGATGGGGCAAGAAGTCGTTTCCAACGAAGAAACACATGAAGACCCAATCGTCCAATGCTCGCTCGAGGTCGAACGGGAACGGTTGCTGGGGAACATGTAATTCGGCAGCCAGGTATTCTCTCAAGACGGAAACATGCAGCCAGATAAATGGCTTCAAAGGCGCTGCATTTTGCTTCTCGTCGAATTCTCCATTCTTTTCTTTGGCCTGGCCTGTGCATTCTTCCGCCTTATGTCCAGTCTGGCCACAAAGTTTACAAGCTCGCGGCTTCGAGTCTTGGAAAAAAACATCTTCACGCAGAACCCGGAAATGAGGTTCGTGAGTTGCAAGACCCAGCATGATAAGATCGGCATCCTATCGAGTTAAATGTTATTTTCTTAGTCTGGAGTAGATGATGCTTTCTCGTTGACTTACCAGTCCGTAGATGACATGACGAGTATTAGGGTCGTGCTCTGGCGACGCACGTTGGGATCGAACAAATTCCATAATCTTATGCTCACCCTCTCCGGGGACAGTAGCATCCGAAATGATGATTTTCATCTGCGCATGTCAGTTGAAATACGTTATAAACCTGGATGGAGGTATTCTTACCTTCTCCCAAGCTGGGTCGGTATTCAGTTTATAGGCAATCCAATAACGCAGGGAGGCTGCAAGAATATCCATGAAGGGAGTGCCGGGCGTAATGACGTTGCTATCCCATGTCTTCTGGATGACTTGTTCCTTCATATCCTCGTCCTTGGATTTGTGACCCTGTTGCTTGGCAAGCAACTTTTGCAGTTCCTCTTTCTTTTCGTCATTCTCTCGGGCTTCCTGGGCGGAGCGGAATCGACGCGCGCGTTGTTGGTTCATCTTTGCTCTCGGTGCGACACCGTCTGTACGTAACAATCGGAAGTTAGTCATTGCTCGGAATATAGAAAGATTAAAAGCGAGGAGTTTACGTACCGATAGCAATCATGAGAAGTTTGCGCGGACGAACCATGTTGACGACTCGATCGGTATACTTGAAGATCTCCAACATCATCTCCTGTTCATTCGCTGGCGGGGGTTTGCCCTCGGGATGGGTACAAGGATGAACGATGCCGTTCATATCCAAGTAAAGGTTGTCCATTTCCTCGCCATTCGGATTCGGGCCCGTGGTGTCAACGGGGATTTCTTCTCCATTCACCTCCTGCGGCAACTGCTCGATCACCGAGGAGATAATCTTCGGATACTTGTTGGAGAGCCATCGGAAAAGCGCGGGAACACCCATTTTGGCGATGCGACAGCGAGTCGGAAGGTTAGATCAGATTGTTCACAGTCGGCGCGCGGCTCGAATGTATCGGCTGCCGAGGTCAACCGCAGTCGCAGAGTCGTGGAAACCCAAAGACTTGGTTTCCAATATGGCGGTGCCTAAAGCACCGAAGGTTTCAAAGGTGCAACCGCGTCAAATCTCACGGCGCAGGGAGGAGGTGGTGAGAAAAACGGCGAAGTCTCTGCGACGAGATTATCTGCGGGCGGTCGGGTTTGGCTGCGCTTCCGGCCAAGATCGGCCTTAGCCCCCTTGGGTAGTGGAAGGCCAACTTTACTGCATCTAGCTCCCACTCCCTCTCCTCCCTTCGATGACTGCCGATTCCTACGCCCTTGGTCGGCAGTGACCATGAGACTGCATTTATCCTGCGATGTTCCGAATTCTCGAGTCGCAAGCTCCGGCCAAACAAACGGCAACGGACACAATTGACGTTCTGAGCAGTCGGCTGCAGAGCGCAACATTGTTGGAAGATCGACGTGCTGCCATTCAGGGCCTGCGAAGTTTTGCAAAGCTCTACCCGGCATCAGTCGCGTCTGGGGGCCTCCGATCCCTGATCAGCAGCCTGCGCAACGATGGCGAGGATGTGGACACCACCAAAGTGGTCCTTGAGACCCTGTTGATGCTCTTTACGCCTGATGAGTCGAGTGTCAGTGCTGAGCCGAGGAATAAAACCGAGGGGTCAATTGCTAATTCTCATTCCAGCCCGAAGCATCAGATGAAATAGCGCTCTGGTTGGCAGATGAATTTACCCAGGTACGCCACCACGATCATTCCATGACGAAGTAGGCTTATTCGGACATAGCGACAAGACAACATCACGATCCTGCTCGACCTTCTTGAGACCCGAGACTTTTATTCCCGTCTGTACTCGCTCCAATTGATGTCCCACATTTCCAGCGCTCGACCCGAACGAACCCAAGAGTGTATCTTCACGGCGCCACTCGGGATTTCGCGCCTCGTGAGCGTGCTTGAGGATGTAAGGGAACCGGTGCGAAACGGTACGGTTCCACAGTCGAGTAATGGCAACTCAATACTGACTTAGCTGCTTCCAGAGGCGCTCGTCCTACTTATCGCCCTCACGCCCTCGTCGGAAGAGTTACAAAAGCTGGTGGCCTTTGAAAACGCCTTTGAAATACTTTTCGGACTGATCAAAGCCGAGGGGTCTTTGAGTCATGGAACAGAAGTGGTTGAAGATTGTCTTTCCTTGCTCGCACACTTGTTGAGGTTCAACATTTCGAACCAGCTATCCTTCTGCGAGACTGGCTGCGTCAAGAGGGTGACTGAACTCCTCGTGGAATGTCAGCTTGAGCACGAAGAAGATGAAGGTCCTGCGCAATGGATTCTAGTCCAGCAGGACAAAAACATCTGGGGTCTACTGGCCATCATCCAACTATTTTTGATTCGCGGAGGCATGCGAACCCCTGCCAATCAAATGGCATTCTGGCAAAATGGTGTCACAGAGCAAGTGTTGAGCATAGCTTTCGGCCAAAAGTTCAGTGTGAATGTCACCTCGAAGGTGAGACTACCGCGCTCCCACCCTCTGTATCATACTAATACCAGTAGGCATTGTCAACCTGCGCCGATCTAATCCGGGGAAACTCGCCATTGCAAGAACGATTTGGAGACATCGAAGTCGTGTGGGGTTCTCGTCGACGTGGCGACCAAGCTGTCAATGGCAATGCCGAGCCAGAACGCATCAATGTCATTGAAGCGTTCTTAAAACTCAGCCTGGAGCCTTCTCCCAATAACATGCTGGACGCACGTCTTGCCGCATGTGAATGCATGAAAGCTTTCTTTGCCCATCACTCCGGTATTTGCATGCATGTGCTGAGGCGTGCGATCGAAGGGCATACCAGTGGAACAGACCGAATCCCTAACATACTATCGGTATTGCTCACCCCACCAGAACTACGAGGAAATGCCGACCCATATCAAGTCTGGATGGCTTCTGTACTTATGTTTCATCTAATCTTTGACGACACGGAAGCCAGGGCCCTTGCCATGCGAGTAACCGAGGGCGACGCTGAAAATGGCGAAGAAGTCGTGACAAGTGTCCAGTCGGTCATTGGAAACCTCATCACTGGCCTTCAACGAGGTGATGACGAGAGAATCACTGTTGGTTATCTGATGCTTCTGTGCGGTTGGCTTTTCGAGGATCCGGATGTTGTAAACGATCTTCTCGGTGAAGGAAGTAGCATCCAGACCCTGTTGCAGGAGATCAAACACCAGCGAGCACCTAGCCGGATAATGCCTGGTCTTTGTACCATCTTGCTGGGCATCATTTATGAATTCTCCACGAAAGACTCTCCTATCCCTCGAGTGACTTTGCACAAGCTGCTCCTCGAACAACTTGGACGAGAGCAATACATCGACAAGATCACGAAGCTAAGAGAGTGCCCGTTGGTTCGTGATTTTGAAGTCCTGCCACAAACCTCCGCTGGTCAGCTTGATGGCGGGCTGCCTGAAGTATTCTTCGATCGCTCTTTTGTGGAGTTCCTGAAGGATAACTTCAGTCGGTTAATCCGAGCCATCGATCGTGAACCAGGCTTCGAAATTTCCGTTGTTGCCAATGGCGTTGAAAAGGGTGTTTCGCGGGAGCTGGTTGATTCGCTTCGCGCAGAGCTTGAAGACCAATCCCAAACAGTCCAGAAATTGGAGAGTGATATTGTGGCTATTCAACGCAAGCTGGACCAGGAACTATCCGATCATCGGAAGACGAAAGATTCGGTATCTGCTGAGCTATCTAAAGCTCAGCAGGCACATCAGTCTCTTCATTACTCCCATGGGCAAGAGCTGTCGAAGCTCGACGAGCAGCACAAGCAGTCAAAGAACGAGTTACTTAAACAACATGGCGAGCAACTCCGTGCGATCGACAGTCAATTGAAGGGGGCATCAGCTGAGTATGAACGGAAGAGCGCGAAACTGAAGGAGCACCATGACCAACAAGTTGACGGTTTACACAAAACCATTCGTGGTCTTGAAGCCGAGCTTTCCAAATCCCGAGACCAGCTTGTTGGCGAAACTGCTCGCCTTAAAAATATGGTGCAAGAGCTGGAATCTACAATAAAGCAATCTAAAGAAAGCCATTCCGGGCAAATCACCGAGTTCCAGCAAAAGCTGCAAGGACTGGAGGCTACTCTCGCCTCGACTAAGGGGCAGCACGAAGCGGAGGTTTCTACTCTTAAAGCCACGATTCAATCCCTGGAGTCCCACCTAGCTGATGCCAAGGGCCAACATGGAACCGAGCTCTCGGGGTTTAAGACCACAATTGAGAGTCTCGAGTCAAAGCTTTCTGACGCCAAGAGTCAGTACGAGAAGGAAGTTTCGGGTCTCAAGGACACAATTGAGACCCTCGAGTCCGACCTAATCAACGCCAAGGGCCAGAACCAGGAAGAAGCTTCCACTCTCAAGAGTACCATCCAGACGCTCGAGTCAGAACTGGCTGCTGCCAAGGCGAAACATGAAGACGACACTTCTGAGCTCAAGAAATCTCTTGAGACCGCCCAGGCAAATCTCAGCAAGGCCGAAGAGAAGTCTAACAAGGATGCTGAGACAGTCAATGAAGGACTCTCTTCCAAAATCTCCTCTTTGGAAACGCGCGCGAATGAGGCTGAACAGAAGGCCCAGCAAGCCGAGTCAGAATCTCAGAAGACAGCGCAATCGGTCAAAGATCTCCAAGTACAGCTTGATAAGGCGCATTCCGAGGCCAAGGAGAAAGAGGAGGCTCGGCAATCCGCCCAGGCAGAGTTGGATGACTTATTGATTGTCTTTGGTGATCTGGAAGCCAAGAGAAACCAGGACAAGGTATGTTCGCGTGGTTGCACCCATGATTGACAACATGACTCACTATTCTTCTAGGAACGACTCAAGGAGCTCGGTCAGGAGGTCTCTGAGGATGAAGACGACGATGAGGACGAGTAAAGGTGAATTGCCCCGTGCGTATATAGCGAAGGTCCACATCTCGCAAATGCTCCATCTTTTTCTTGTGCAATCCATGGAATGTGCTCTCTACTTGGCGTTGGTAAATTGTAGTTGATCTCTATAGTTCGTGTGCCGCGTACAGTAGGCGGTCGGCGGTGAGGGGCAAAAAACGGGAGTGGGATGGTGGGGTGAGTCACTTATTTTTACTTGTTGCTCCTGTAACCTTTCATCCTCAGCGTCCACCATGTCGATCAATTTTCCCGCCGAGGAAGAGGTTATCCTCAAGCGGTGGAGGGAGATTGATGCTTTTAACCGACAGGTTGAGCTCTCCCGAGGCAATAAACCGTACACATTCTACGACGGCCCTCCTTTCGCAACCGGTCTTCCGCACTATGGCCATTTGCTGGCGTCCACCATCAAAGACATTATCCCCAGGTATTGGGCGATGAAAGGTCACTATGTGGAGCGGCGCTTCGGCTGGGACACCCACGGTGTTCCTATTGAGTATGAGATCGATAAGAAGCTCGGCATGTCCGGCCTGGAGGCGGTCGAGAAGATCGGAATTGAAAAATACAACGAAGAGTGCAGGGCAATTGTCATGCGATTTGCCTCGGAGTGGCGCCAGACTGTTGAGCGTTTGGGCCGCTGGATCGACTTCGACAATGACTATAAGGTGCGCTTTTTCGACCTAAAAGAGGTAGCGTTGAGCTGTTTGCAACTCGCTAACAGACCATAGACTATGAACCCTTCATTCATGGAATCTGTTTGGTGGGTTTTCAAGCAGCTGTTCGATAAGGGTATGGTCTACCGGGGCTACCGTGTGATGCCGTACTCGACCGCACTCAACACACCTCTCAGCAACTTCGAAGCGCAGCAGAACTACAAGGATGTGCAGGACCCTGCTATCGTCGTCACATTCCCACTTTTGGACGACCCGGAGACCTGCTTGCTGGCATGGACGACCACCCCATGGACCCTTCCTGCCCATACCGGTCTGTGCGCCAATCCTACCTTTGAGTATGTGAAGATCTACGACGAGGCCACTAAGAAGCACTACATCCTCATTGAGACTTTGCTCCGCACCATCTACAAGGACCCGAAAAAGGCCAAGTACAAGATTGTCGACCGTATCAAGGGATCTGACATGCTGGGCTGGAAGTACCAACCGCCCTTCGACTATTTCTACGACGAATTCAAGGACTATGGCTTCCGGGTGCTGAATGATGAATATGTCACAGCCGAAGATGGTGTGGGTATCGTTCACCAGTCTCCGGCGTTTGGTGAGGACGATTACCAGGTTGCTGTGAGACACGGCGTTGTTAATGAGACCCGTACTCCTCCAAACCCCGTCGATGCTCAGGGCTTGTTCACTGCAGAGGTCCGAGACTTTGCTGGACAGCACGTTAAGAGTGCTGACAAGGCCATCATCAAGCACCTTAAGGGTAATGGTCGTATCCTTGTCGATAGCCAGATTACTCACAGTTACCCATTCTGCTGGCGTTCTGATACACCCCTGATTTACCGGGCCGTCCCATCGTGGTTCGTGAAGATCACTCCTATCATTCCTCAGATGCTTGAAGGAATCGAGGATTCCCATTGGGTTCCTTCCTTTGTCAAGGAGAAGAGATTTTCCAGTTGGATCAAGAATGCTCATGATTGGAATATCTCTCGCAATCGTTTCTGGGGCACACCCCTTCCTTTGTGGGTCAGTGACGACTTCAAGGAGGTTGTTGCGATTGGAAGCGTCGAGGAGCTCAAGGAATTGAGCGGCTACGAAGGAGAAATAACCGATCTTCACCGTGACAAGGTGGACGGCATCACTATCCCGAGCAAACAGGGCAAGGGAGTTCTTCGTCGGGTTAGTGAGGTGTTCGACTGCTGGTTCGAGTCTGGGAGCATGCCCTACGCCTCGCAGCATTATCCATTCGAGAACAAGGAGCAGTTTGAGAAGGGATTCCCTGGCGACTTTATTGCGGAGGGCTTAGATCAAACTCGTGGATGGTTTTACACCTTGACCGTTCTCGGTACCCACCTGTTTGGCAAGCTGCCTTTCAAGAACTGTGTGGTGAACGGTATTGTTCTTGCCGAAGATGGTAAGAAAATGTCCAAGCGCCTGAAGAACTACCCGGATCCTACCTTGATCATGGACCGCTATGGTTCAGATGCTCTGCGTCTCTATCTGATCAATTCCCCTGTGGTCCGTGCCGAACCTCTCCGATTCAAGGAGTCTGGTGTAAAGGAAATTGTCAGCAAGGTTCTTCTTCCCATGTGGAACAGCTACAAGTTCTTCGAGGGTCAGGTTGCACTGCTCAAGAAGCATTCTGACGTTGACTTCATGTTCGACCCGAAGGCGGAGACCACCAACACTAATGTTATGGACCGATGGATCTTGGCTAGCTGCCAAAGTCTGCTAATTTTTGTCAACCAAGAGATGGCCGGGTATCGCCTGTACACTGTTGTTCCTCGTTTGCTGGAGCTGATTGAGAACACCACCAACTGGTACATTCGATTCAACCGCAAGCGTCTGAAGGGCGAGAATGGCGTTGACGATACTTTGCATGCTCTCAACACTCTTTTCGAGGTCCTTTTCACCATGGTGCGGGGTCTTGCTCCATTTACCCCCTTCCTTACCGACAACATTTACCAGCGTCTTCTGCCCCACATCCCCGAGGCCCTCCATGCCAAGGACAACCGCAGCGTTCATTTCCTTGGCTTCCCCGAAGTCAGACAGGAGCTGTTTGATGAGGTTGTAGAGCGTCGCGTCTCCCGCATGCAGAAGGTCATCGAACTTGGCCGCATCTCTCGTGAGCGCCGGTCCATCGGTCTGAAGACTCCTCTGAAGTCCCTTGTTGTCATCCACCAAGACCAACAATACCTGGATGATGTGAAATCGCTTGAGGGATACATTGTTGAAGAGCTTAACGTTCTTGACCTTATCCTGTCCCTCGATGAGAGCAAGTACAACGTCCAGTACAGTGTCAACGCGGACTGGCCTACACTGGGCAAGAAGCTGAAGAAAGACGTGCAGAAGGTTAAAAAGGCCCTGCCTTCTTTGTCCAGCGAGGATGTCAAGAAGTATGTCTCTGACAAGAAGATCCTTGTCGATGGCATTGAGTTGGTCGAGGGCGACCTTGTGGTTCGGCGAGGCATCAAGGAGGACTCGAGCTCATCAGGAATGGAGCCCAACACTGATGCCGAAGTCATGACCATTCTGGACGCAAACTTGTACCCCGAGCTGGCCCACCAGGGTATCGGCCGTGAGATTATCAACCGCATTCAGCGTCTCCGTAAAAAGGCCGGTCTCATCCCTACAGATGATGTGAAGATGGAGTACACCGTGCTTTCCGACCCAGAGAGTATTGGTCTTAGCGACGCTTTCAAGTCCCAGTCCCAAGCCATTGAAAAGGCTGTGCGTCGGCCGCTTGATGAGCGTGAGCTTGTTGAAGGCAAGGCCCCAGTTGCTGATGAGGCGGGCACCATCTCGCAGGAGGAACAAGAAGTGCAAAACGCAACTTTCTTGTTGCGACTTGTCAAGCTGTAACTAAATTTTGCTTCGAAAGGACAAAATATTGCATTTTTCTACGTCCCTGTTCGCTTATGTTTTTGTAGATCAAATTCTACAGTTGTTCCAAAGCAATATATACACGCTCATGAGCCCGCTCATACTCGTAATTTTACCATAAACCCAGAGCCTTATGATCTCCAACTCTTAAAAGAAACAAAACATGGTCTAAAATCCAGAGATAGGGAATAAATAACTCGCAAGCCAATGACTTTCATTTCTTTTTAGACGCGGCCTAAAGGGATTAATTTGGGATTCGGAAGGGGGTTCGTCCAAGATAACTTACTAGGAAACAATCTTTGAGCTTCATAAACTCCTTAGCACACATGTCCTTATGCACGGAGTTGTAATCGGCAACGACACATTTGCCATATGCTGCAGCCTGGGTAGCTGGTTAGACTTACGACGTACCATGATGTGAATGGGATACACACCTCAACCGAGCACTGGGCAGTGGCTCTAGCAATCTTCTCAACGGGTCGTGTCCTTGTAGGCATTTTGACAAGCAGAAAAACGGCTATAGCTGGACTATAGGACGCAGGGTTCAAGCCGAGAAGAACACACCAAGTTACGCCGGAATGGCATGCCGCTGTGACTAAGCATACACCACGTGACACTGACATTGTTTCTGTCGCGACCACCAAAACAAGCCGGGACGGTGGCACTTGACCTTCAATTCCAGTTGGCGGTTATTTCGTTGCGAATTGCAGACTAGTCGCTGCGCATACCCCTGTTTTGGTCGGGCTTGCCCACTTTCGCGATGATCTATTGGGCCCGTCATCTTTATGACCCAGATGCGACAAGCGCGCTTTAGGTCGCGAAATTTCGATGTCTCCGATATCCTCTCAGCGGCGCGCCCTGACCGAAGAGAACTCCTCTCTTTCTGACGATGGTTAGCTAACTTGTCTCCCACTATTTTTTCTTTGTCTTGGGATTATTGTATCTGACGAGTCTTCAGATGTCGGTTTCCTCTACCAAGTTGTCATTCGCGCGGAGGGGAAACCCGATGTCGAACAACTTCCATTCCGTGCACTCTTCGAAGCCTACGACGAAGTTATCGGCGAACATGACGCCGACGCCGATCCGGGCCATACGTGCCAGCGTTTCTTGTTCAAAATGGCGGACAAAAGAGTGCGCGGCAAAGACCTGTTCGAGACATTCGAGAATGCGCTTCGACAGGAAGGCATAGTCATCGAGCTCCCCGTAGATGGCTCCACAGCTCCTACCGAAACACTCGAAAATGATAACTACCCCGCCGGTTCCTCGCCTAGTCAAACTGCGGATCAAGACTATCGTCCTGCGAATGGAACTCCCATTACCCCGAGAAGGCGCGCTTCTTTCAATACCACCTACGATATCGGCGAAGATGCTACCCAACGAAGCTTCATTGAGCGGCCAAGCTCTCGCTCGTCTCTATCACGGCTTCAGACAGGAAAGCCCGATTTCTCCAGCCACGAGGTCTCTCCGAAATTAAACGACCATGCCCAAACTCCCAAGTCGCAGGATCGTACACAACTGATCGCGGAGTTTTTGGATGTTGGTCGCCGGTTGTTAGGTAGATTTGATTCAGCAAATCCGAAGCGTGCGGCCAAGGAGGCGGCCCCGTTAACGAATGGAGTACTGGCGCGTTCGGCTGTTGACCATGATCGTTCAAAGAGAATGACAGCCATTTCAAAGTCCCGACGCTCTTCGATGGGATCATCATCGAACAGCCTTGATCCGGACGACTCAGAATCCCTCGAAGACTCTCAGACCGAAGACCATGACCTGGTTGAGAAAGAGGAAGCTCCGCCAGAGCTTCTCTATCGACCTCAGCTATCCGACTTGCTCCGGGATGCCTCCACCTTCAACATGTACCGACAGCGCGCGAATTGCCGCCGAATTCTAACACAATGGTTGAAGCGAGCATTCCAAACTCGGCAGATCCGACAAACCAAGGAAAATGTCGCGGTCAACCGCGATCGAAGCACTCTTCTTCGACAAGCATTCGAGCCGTGGAGAGGAATTATACAGCAGAAACAGCACACAGCCAGGACAGACCGCTTTTTCAAACATCTTGATGAGCGCGCCAACCGAGCTAGGGACTTGTATCTGATGACGAAGGCCTTTACTCATTGGGCGCAACTCACTTCTGAGGAAGTTGCTCGAACGTCCGCTGCCCGAAGGCATGTGCTGAGTGTCAAATACTTTAATGCTTGGCGCGAGATTACTGCGGTGAATGAGCTCAAGGCGCAAAGATTTGCCTTGAAAAGACCCTTCAAAAAATGGCATAAGAAAGCATCAGACCTGAAAGTTGCAGAGACTCAAGCGATCACCCATCACAGCCATCACCAGCGATCCGACTTGTATTGGAAGTGGTTTTGGGCTCTTTGTGACCGACGTGCACCTGAATGGTACGATTACCGCCTTAAACATCGTTCACTTCTCAACTGGTTGCAAAGTTTTCGTAAAAATCGAGAACGCGATCATGAGATTACTGTTTCCAACCGAAGATACGCATTGGGCTCGGCGCTCGACATATGGTCTCAAAAATTTCGACTCGTTGACGCCGCCCAGCAGCAAGCGGTAATGTCATGCCGTCGCCAGAGTCTGCGAGAGACGTTTGATGAATGGAGAGTTCAATCTCAGTTGGCCCCCGCTGCCTTTCGGGTATCCAGCATGGTCAACACTAGGATTGTTCAAAATGCTCTTTCAAAATGGATCTCCAAGGCTCGCATGGCAAATCAAGCTGAAGAGGTAAATCGGTTCCGAATGGAACGTAACGCGTGGACGTCCTGGAATGATACCCTTCGTTGCCTAGCTCTTCGCGCCCGCATCGATGAAAGATTGAAAATGGAAACTATGTACAGATGGATTTTGATGGAAAGATTCGAGCTCATGCGCAGGATACGCGAGCAACGCATCAAGCGAGAGGTTTTCTCTCGATTTGTCACAAATACTCGGGACACATGCACTCGACTATTATTCCATGCAGAGATACACGAGGACCACCGGACAGAAGACTTGATGCGCGCCAAATTCATCCAGTGGAAGGAACAGGTGGCGCTTCAACGTGAGCGCGAATACGTGGCGTTTGAGTTCTATGCCCCCCGTCTGGCAGAGGAGTCTTTCATAGCATGGCGATTGAAGCACCAACAGAACGTCAAAATGGAGGGCTGGGCCCGGGACGCAAACTTCTACTTCTCGACGAAGCGCTCGTTGGCATCTTGGCGTCAGGCAACACTGGACTCTACCAAGCGTCGGCGCAAGGAGGCGTATGCAAAGGTTCGGCGGAAAATCAAAGTCAACATGGCGTCTAACGCACTTGATGCCTTGACCTCGAAGACTCGCCTCATTATCGACATGGAACAGCAAGCGGCAAGTATTGAGCGAGAAAAGCTACTTCGTGGGGCGTCTGAGCTTTTTGCTCGGTGGAATGAGAAGACATTACACCAAGTTCAAGCTTGTCAAGATGCTGATTGGCACTATTTCCGTCAGATTGCTTTTGACCAACTGATACAAATGTCGGAAACCTACGTGATACGACGCGAGGAGGAAGACCAGGCGGACCAAGTGTACCGCAGACATGTTCTCCACCAGGCGGGCGCTTCCCTTCGCAAACTCAGTCTGCGTATCTTTTCCCTGAGGAACACCGTCGAGACTGCAGACGCCATGCAGGACCGCACTCTTCGGAAACGTTCAAGAGGCTTCTTTCGCCATTGGGTCGAGAACGCCCGCCTCAAACTTGAGGCCCGCGATTCACCCGGGCCTACCATGACACCTGCGCGATTCTCCAGCTATGGAGATGACGGCAGTGGACCAGCCCTATTCGACCCGTGGTATCAAATCCCATCCGAGGCGCCCTTCAAGCTGAGCGACTTCACCACAGTTTCCCAGGAGCCGGTCTCCACAAGTCCCGTGGTCACTCCTAATTACAACACGTCGCCATCCAAGCGAGCAGCCCGGGCCCGGGCGCTGGCGCAAATGTCCACTACTCCCTCTACTCCATTACAGACCCCCTTCGCTAGTCGACTGCTCCGTGCAGAAGTTTCAGCTCCTCGAACGAATTCATCCCTGCGACCTCGCACCGGCCGCCGAAGCTCGGTGGGAACCAGTGTCCGGTTCGTGGATGAAACCCTCGAGGAGCTCCCCGAGTCTCCCACCGACGGCCGCCGGTCTTCGAGTCGACGACCATAACCTCCCTTCCCTCCCATATATGACCCCTCATGTGCCCTGTCACTGGGATCTGTACATCAAGTGACGACTATACATTCTGTCCATGTCTCTGCGCTACTTTCCATTCCATTCATGTTTCGTCTCAGCATGCATCTCATCCGGCGCAGCACAACACGGGGTTCGGGGAGTTCGAACTTCGTTTCTGGTCTTTGGCTATACCACGCACTTTGGTACTTTGGACATGATTGAATATGTAATGAATCCCATATGTAACTAACTTCTGGACCGCAACCATTTCTCTCCGAGCTCAAGATTAAATTGCCGTCGTAGATGTAGCATCAGCCTGGATGGTATAGAGCTTATTTACCTTTTTGCCCTATATAACAAATGATCCCGCGTGATAGAGCACGTGTAAATCACTGTATAGAGCGAGGGAGGAAAAAAGCAAATTGCAACGCTGCAGTTGACCCTGATGCAGTGGTTCTCCATGCACCGGCGATCAAGTAAGTGGTCGCACCGAGTGGAGCGGGAGCGTAATCGACACCTCCCGCCTTGATCCCCTTCACATCCCCCAAGCAGCTGCAGATCCCCGCAATTGACCCTTCTCTCGCCTTCGGTCTCTCTCTGTCCTGCTGTTGAAGCCGGCAATGGTGTAACGTGGCCTTGAGTGCAGCGCCACTTCTCCCGACTCACCCGCCTTTATGCGAGCGGTATTGCCGGGGAGACCCCCAGCGAAGCTCCAGTCGTTCAGTACGGCGCTGTGGGATGGACTTCGTGTTGTGGTATGTGCCCAGGAAACTCCTTTACAGCTTCTCCTATCCTCAAGTACCTGTGGTAACTGACCTTGGCCCCTGTGCGCGTCATCAATAGACGTACATTTCCGGCCACGCGTTGGTCATCCTCGGCGGTCCGCAGACGCTCCTTCAAACAATCTACGTCGACGATACCGATAAACTCGAAGCTATAGCCTTTGATGAGGCATCGGGGAAGATTGCTGTGTGTGGTGGTCCGGAAATCTTCGTCTACCAGCCGTACGGCATCCAGGGCGAAACGCTCAAGGTGCGCATGCTTTGAAACTCCGTTCCCCCGAGATATACCGGCCATGGATGAGGTCGCCTAGAACAAACAAGGATATGGCTACTAACGCGGAGCTTATTTCAGTGGTCCCTTCTCTATGCCTTCCGTGCCGACGATGACGACGAGCCGATCTATACTTTGTCCTGGGGTTCCCCGAACGAGCTGCTGGCAGGAAACTCCCAACTTGCTCTTTGGTTTCTGAACGACAATGCGCGACTCGTATGGAAACGCAAGCTCTCAAGTCCCGTCAAATTCGCGCAATTCTCCCCAGACGCGGCCTTGGTGGTGACGGTGGGGCAATATGATCGCCTGGTCAAGATATGGAGGCGGCTCGCTTTTGGTGCGGATGAGGTTCGGTTCGAAATATCCTATCTTCCTCATCCGGACTTAGTGACGGGCGTACATTGGCGACTGCCTTTGCACCGAGAACAGTCTATGGATAATGTTTTATATACCTTGTGCGCCGACAACAAGATCCGCGTGTGGGCTGTGACAGATCACAATGCTTCATCACCGTTGCAATTCTGGGCAGACATTGACATGGCAGCCTCTGTCCAGCCTCGGCATGCTAGTGCCGGTCAAGTGTCGCAAAGACGATATGGCTTTATTTTGGATGGCCGAGACTTTTGTGCCGCGACAGAACGAGCGCTTCAAAGGAGCTCGGGTAACAAGGATAATCATGCCTTGGAGCATATCATCGAAATCGCAAATAAAAGTCCCGAGATCTGCGTTGTTATCGACGGACAAGGCCATTTGTCGGCATGGGCATTGGAGGATGTCGGCTCCAAACAAAAAACCGACCTGAGTGTATTCAATATTCTGCATGTGGAGGGACTTGAGCTTGGTTTCATGTCCGGATTATCATCCGGGGAGGACTATGCTCAGATAGGTGCGTTTCAGAGCAACTCATCCGAAGACAAGATCAGCATTGTCGTTCACCACTTTGACGGTCGAATCGAATGGTACGACTCTCCAGTGGATGTTGTCTTCGATCCCGCGCCCCAAAGAAAGCGCATACTTCCAAAAGCATCCTGGTCTGGGCATACTGCCCCTGTCAAGAAGATTGTTCGCAACGCACTTGGAGACACCCTCGTATCGCGCACCGATGAGAACAAGGCTATGATTTGGAAACAAAAGGCCCGAGATAGCGGGTCGATGCTGGTACACAAGAGTGTGTTGCTCTCCGATGAGCACATTCATCGGACTTGCGTGATTGAGAATGCCAATTTTCTTGTCAATCTGCATCACGATGGAATTTCCCTGTGGGATTTCAGTTTCTACCATGCCAAAAAGCTTGCATTCTTGCCATTTGCTTTGTCGAGTAAGCCACTTTGTGTGCTCCCACTCCCCAAGCCAGATGCAAGTCCAGGTGTGGCATATGTAGCGACCATTGGGGCGGACATGCACGGTATAGCATGGGAACTTGAATGGCCAGAATCGCATGGCCAGAAAGGGAATGAAAGTGGCCACAACTGTGAAATCCGGAAATTATGCACCTTCGATATGGGGCTGAACGAGGATTTGGCCTACATTCTACCCGTGGATCCTGCTGGCCCCAAGGCGAAAACTTCTGGGTCTTTTGATATCTTTTCTCCCGACATTGCCCTTTCCTACACGCGCAGTGGCGTTGTACGGACATGGACAGCGAAAGTTGACCGCATGAGCAAGAAGGTTGATTGGCTGCTAATGTCGACGGTCGATACTGGGATCGTGAACCCGTCAATGGCTAGTGGCAGCACTATCCGAAAAGCTGCTCTCGTCGATGAGGATCGGAATCGTCTCACAATCTGGGATACTAACGACGCCCAGCTTGAGTTTGAAGAACACTTCACCCAGCACGATATAATTCGAGATCTTGACTGGACTTCAACTCCGGACATGCAATCCATTCTAGCCGTTGGCTTCCCCCACAAGATTGTGCTGCTATCCCAGCTCCGGTACGATTATTTGGACTCCCGACCATCGTGGACGCAAATACGAGAGATCTGGATCCGAGATCTTACTCCCCACCCCATTGGCGACTCTTGCTGGTTGAACAATGGACATCTGGTGATTGGAGCTGGTAACCAGCTTTTTGTCTATGACAAAGATATCGATGTTGGGGATCGCCTCGTCTCTGAACTTCGCATGTCATCCCGTGGGTTGTCCTCCGTCGACCTCTTTGACCTTGTCAGTCGCCTGAACGGCCCATTGCCCGTTTTTCACCCGCAGTTTCTGTCTCAGTGCATTCTTGCTGGCAAGAATAGCCTGGTGCATTCCATCCTTACAAATCTCCACCGAAAACTTAAATTTTACACCGAAGGAGACGAACTAAATGGCTTTCTGGGAATGCCGCTTGAAGACTTTTATGAAGAGAAGGATGTATGCTATCTTACATGTCTAAAAGGTTTCCACCCTTTGCTAATTAATACAGGTCTCACGCCAGGTGACTTCAAGGGAGATGCGCTCTTCTTATGTTGATACAGTAGAGGAAGAGCTATCATCTGTCATGGATGAGAAAACTGCGGAGATTTTCAAGGAGAATCTTGCACGAATCGCATTACCTCAACTATCCAGTCACGAGCAGTTTCGTGTTGTCGATATCGTCGAGTGTGTTGCGACAGTAGAAAAACATCGACGGTCAATGGATGACAACGCGGCTCGCTATCTTCTTTTCTTCCGACAACACATGCTAAGAAGAAGCCAAGGCGTGGCAAACAAAGACATGATCTCATGGAGAGAAATTGTCTGGGCCTTCCACAGTGAGAGTCAAGATATCCTGACAGATCTTGTCTCGCGCCAATTCAGCGGAAGATTGACCTGGAAGGCGGCTCGGGAAAGTGGCACGTTCATGTGGCTATCAGACTTGACTGCTCTGGTGAGTTCTTCATAAGAATCCAGGCAATCGGCACAACGGGCATTAACCTTTCTTAGAAAACACAACTCGAAGCTGTCGCTCGAGCAGAGTACACCAAGACAGAGGAGAGAAACCCCATTGATTGCACTCTCTACTATCTTGCCCTCGGGAAGAAGAATATTCTGCAAGGCCTGTGGCGGATCGCACATTGGCATCGTGAACAAGCGGCAACTCAGCGCCTACTTGCAAATGACTTTAAGGAGGCCCGGTGGAAAACGTCTGCACTGAAAAACGCATATGCCCTACTCGGCAAGCGGCGGTTTGGTGAGTTCTCATCGATACCCAAAAATTTCCAGGTGATGGCCTAATTCTTTCCTACCAGCATACGCGGCCTCATTTTTCCTCCTAGCCGATCGTCTCAGTGACGCGGCGAACGTTATCGCCAATCAGATTGGGGACATTCAACTTGCCATCGCCATTACACGAGCCTATGAAGGAGACAATGGCCCTGTTCTCAAGAAAATCCTAGAGGAGAGGGTTCTCCCCGAGGCTGCCTCAACAGGGAATCGATGGATGGCTTCTTGGGCCTTCTGGATGCTTGGCCGAAGGGACATGGCCGTCCGGGCACTGATTGTAAGTTTCCCAACTACCATTGGTCTTTTTTTTTTTTTTTTTTTGGCTAATATGAGGGTAGTCGCCGATTGAGACGCTCCTTGCGCCAACACCAACCTCACCGGGCAGCTCGGGACGAGTCACTCTCCAGTCCAAATCATATCTCTCCAACGACCCTGCCTTGGTCATTCTGTATCAACAGCTCCGCGAGAGAACCTTGCAAACACTGAAGGGCGCCTCGCAAGTTCGCCCAGTCGAGGAATGGGACTTTGTCCTCCGCAATGCCCGTCTCTATGATCGCATGGGCTGCGATCTCCTTGCTTTGGATCTCGTGCGCCACTGGGAGTTCCTTAGTGGACCAGTTCCCTCCAAGTCAACACCGGACCAGCCAACATTCGCACTGGAAGATGGCATTGATTATCGCAAGATGCTTCGCCGGCGAAGCAGTCTGGTCGTCGCTGACATGCCCGTTAGGCCGGCCGACTCAACGAGCGAAGCCACTGACACCGAGAAGCAACCGCAGCCCGCGCCGAAACCAAAGCCACCCCCGACCATGTTCCACGAGCCGGACGCCAATTCGTTGCTTGATAGTTTTGGATTCTAAGCTGGACTTGGAGACGGAAAAGTGTTGGACCACGTATTATCTCGATTGCGCTTGCGTCAAACAGCAGCCCTACAAGAGGATCGCATCTAAGTCGACCCAGGCGAGCGGAGCCCTTCTTTACGAAATGAATTGCTTTTGCATATTTCATGAACCTCAGTCAATTGAATGTCGTCACTTTTTATTTGACTAAAAACTATTCACAAGGACTATATATTCACCCATTGCCCATAAACAGAACGCTCAGAAGATTCACACCACATAATCCATCACTTAATACAGTCTCGTCGCGCGGTTCCGCAGAACGGACAATTTCCTCCTGGAAACCGTCCGGTTGGCAGGGAAAGTGGCATTCCCATGGCGCAGCGTCCGGTTGAGGTGTTGCTGGGTAGCATTATGCTTCCCCGAGACGAGCGACGAGTGCTTATTCTTCAGCATCTCCATGACCTTGCGCACGGTCTGCTCACTCTGCGCATGACCGGCCATATTGACGCGGCCTTCCTGCTCGGGCTGGCGCTCCGAATGCGCGGCCTGCGTACTGGACCACGAGTTCGCGTTCGACCCGGGCGTCTGCACATTATCCACCTTTTGCGCCGACGCCGCGTTGTGGATGCGCGGGATATCCTCGGCCTGGTCCTCCAGTGACTCGCGTGCCTTGTCGTCGCAGACGAGCTGGACCCAGACTTCGCTGTACGCGGCGAAGCGGCGGGATTCGCAGGGGCTGACTTCGACGCCGTTGTGAAGCTCTTTGTTGATCAGGGGCGGCTCCGAGCAGCCGGGCACTTCGTGCAGGGTGATGTTGCAGTTTGGGGCATCTTCTGGCGGGAACGGGTGGCCCTTTTCATGGGAGACGATCTCAGCGTCTACCGAGATGGCGCTGACGAGGTTGCGCTCATAGGAGGGGACAGCGATGTTGGTGCATTGCCCGGCGTGGATGTTGATGGAGGGGACGGTCTCTTCGTAGTTCTCGTATGTCTTGAGCTCGGTGAAGGGATCGCCGGGACATGATGGGTAGAAATGGGTCCATACGCGGGCCGTTGTGGCGGCGTGGATGGGCGTGGAGAGGATGAGAGTGGTGAGGATAGGATGCATGGTTGCCAAGCGAGATATTCAGGGAATATCGAGGAGTCTTTGAGCTTAAAGCTTATTGGGGATAAAGATGTACTTTATTGACGTCTGGAAATGGGTCCTTCTTTATACTGGCGGGCGTCCATTCTTCTACATGGAAATTACGTTTCTTGGGATGGCGGGGAGCGCTGGAATGGTCATGATATTGGGATGAAACGCAGTTTCGACCTCGCTCCAAGTCAGTGTGAAGTCAAATATGGCCTTCCACGTCATACTCGGTGGCGGGAAGATCATCGAATGTATCCAAGCACCAGTCAAAAGACAGAGTGTACATTCCATTGCCCGTTTAGTCCATCTCAGGTCGATCCGTGGCCGGTCGAGCATCCGACCAGGCATGCAAATGTTCTTTGCACATTCCAGACAGGGATCGTCGGCCTATTGGAAGGCTTCTTCAGACAGGATCGGCACCCAGTGGTGTCAATGGCTGGGGAGATCGGGGCCGGGGCAACTGACGGACTAAAAATATCATTCTTGCAAGGTTTCTGGAAAGGCTGGGAGGGAGTCGTGATAAGACCAGACTTGAGCGTATTCACAATGGTAGATTGCCGATCCATGATGCCATTGATCATCATCATCTCCTCTTCTTATCCTCTTCGATACGAGGTCTGTACCTCAGGATTGACTCGCCAGTCTCATATCCACTAACCGTGTTGGATCGTCTTCCACGTCCAGTGACCGTGGTCTGGATTTTTCGATTCACTTCATCCAAATCACCGGTTGAGTTGACAGAGCTCAGCGGCTTAATCGAATTAACATCCGCGAGCCCATCAGACCTACTGCCGCTACGGCTCCGTTCTCGGCTGGATGGCTCGCTAGGCGGCATGCTCTTGAGACGGGATTGATAGGCATCGGGCTTGTAAGGATCAGATGGGATCTCCGCGTCAACATCGGGAAGAATTCCAAATCCGAGATCATTGATGGTCTCAGTGACCCGTTCGGACAGAGCCTCGCGGTGTGCCCTCAAGTCTACCAGATATGAGGAGGACAGGGGATTGAGTGCGACGAAGAGCGGCGGGAGAGACTTGATGATATCCATGCCGTCTTCACCGTATCGAAGGGCTGCATAACTGACGAAGATCATGACACCGTAAAAGCTGATGGCGAAGATCCACAGTGGGACCGAGTCAGGGACATAGGTCCGGGCCGCCATCCACCAAGGGAATGACTGTGTGTAGTAGCCGCCGGAGCGGTTGTAATGGAGCCAAGCGCTCACGATCACGGTATAATAAGCGTATAGTGTTGGGGCAAGACCCATGGCAACGAGGATTTTCCAGCTGCCAACGACGTCACGACCTTGCAGCTTCACGACCGAGGATGCAAGTGCATGGCGGCGTTTCTTCTCCGAGATCACCTTGGTTGTGACAAAGACAGGCCAAAAGAGCAAAACACCCGGGAGAGTTCCAATGCTCAGCACCAGAAGCTTCGATAGGCGATAGAACAAGGTGATCAGCGTGAGCCACCATGGCTTTTCTTCTACATTGCCCCATTCGACTTGGTGGTCTTTGATGCCTAGTGACTCGAGACGCCTGTTGTACTCCGTTACCGCTTTTTTGAGCCCCTGGATCCGGGGATCATCGCGATGCCGGGTGTAGCCTTTCAATAGACGGCGGTTGAATTCAATGACCAGAGGGAGCGGGATCTTCTTGCTGATCGGGTTGTAAAGCTTCCGAGTCGACTGGACGAGAATGAGGGTTTCGTGATCAGGACTGATCTGGGTCACAGACTCTAGACCTTCGTAAATTGTTTCCAACAAAGATCCCACGGCGTTACGCTTGCTGCTGCCTCCGGCCCTGAAAGCCTCGACTTGGTCAGGATGCACATGGATCGGACGTCCGAATTCGATGACACCTCTCGACCGGAACTTATGGGCATGAAAGTAGTTCATGCCACAGGGAACTATCGACAGTCCACACTGGGGATCGCGCGCCATGGCTCCAAGCGACATCAATGCCGCACCAGCTTTCAGGGGCAGCAGATTCGACCGATCATGACTGCCCCCCTCGGGAAAGATGCCGATACATCCTCCATTCGAGAGTTCCTTGTACACTGCATCAAACATCTGGCTCTGGTCGACATGCGGGGCGATCTTGAACGTTTGGCCTTTCTTGCCCGACTCATCCGAGAGCGGCGAGGCGAATGGCTTCTTCAGCTTCAGTTCCGTTGGGCCGATGACCTCTTCGATAGATGCCGTCTGGGGACCATCGGGACCCCTGACGGTCAAAGATCCACCCGACATGAATTCCGGCTGGGTAAAGTCCGTCTCCACGCCATGGACCAGAGCCGGATCGTTCTCCGGATCGGGCAGGTAAACACTACCTTTCCCGGGCTTGGCCAAGTCCATTGATCGGACGACTGGAAGCGCACCCATACATGATGCCAGCGTGCCAATATAAGGCTCCTTCATCGACTTCTGGGCGATGAGAAAGGAGACGCGTCGCTTGGCCTGCGATTTCAGCAGGTGCATCAGAATCGCCGGGTCGACGAACTGATTCGCATGAGGGGCCGCAACAATCAGCACGGGACCCTTTTCGGGGATCCGCCAGGCTCCGCGGGGATAAATCTCGCGGAAGAAGAGATCCAGAGCCCAAGTGAAGAGCCACAGGACGAGGTCGTACAGCCAAGGGATCATCGTCCGGGGCGCGTCCGATGGGCCCGCCATGATCGCCGCGGGAAGATCCGGGGGCAGGACGGCCAATGCAGATGGACCATGCAGTCGCGACTCGAGTTCAGAGATGGAGAGACAAGGGGATGGTTGGAGGCGAAGAGCGCGAGAGGCGGGGAGGAATTGGCGTTGTGGCGGGTCAAAGTCTCATGCGACTACGGGGGCGAAATTCAACATCAAAATTGTCCTGGATTACAACGTTCATACAGGGTACTATATCGAACACGACGCGAGAAAAATCATACCTCCACCGCCGACTCCGACTCTTGAGTATTCTTAGAAGCCACCGGGACCACCGGTGCCTCCCTGGGGGCCGTCGGGGCCAGCACCGGGGCCACCGGGACCATCGTGGCCGCCAGCGCCAGGGCCACCGAAGCCGTGGCACTCCAGCTTGAAGGAGACGAAGCCGGGGTCGAGGAAGTCGGACAGGCACTGTCCCTCAGTGACGGGGCCGTGGCCCAACGGCTGGAAGTAAGCGGGACGACCAGAGCAGTCGTCATTGTTCCAGACGGTGACACCCTCGCACAGCAGAGCATCCTTGGTGTCGATGAAGGTCCGGAAGGAGTAGTTGTTGATGCTCCAGTCACGGTTGACGGTGGTCTTGTCGCAGGTCACCGGGGTCGCGGTCACGTCGGCCTTGAATTTGGCCTCGCCGTGAGCGGGGGCACCAACGTCGCACTGCTCCCAGGAGTTGAACTGGATGCTGGCCACGGGGAAAGCAGCGTGGGCAGCCATGGGGCCAAGGGCCAGGACAGCGGCCGAGATAGTCTAGACATGGTGAGCTTGGGCCCTGATTGATACATGTTTTAGCGACCGACCTTGGAGAAGTGCATTTTTCTTTTCTGGGGACGCGATTTTCTGCAGGTGCGTTGTAAGGACCGGAGATTGACGTCGATGGCGTCGGTTGGCGTCGAGAGAGATGCTTCACCGTGGGCGACCGCGCCTCATCGCATTTAAGTAGACTGCGCAGGGGGCCGCGGCACGCGAAGATCCCCAGGGTCGAGTAAACATGGCTCTGATCCAATGAGACGACGGGCTGGGAGGTGGTGGAATGCAGGAAGCCCTCATCGGGCACTATCCAGGCACTGGTCCCGCGACGGCATGGGCTAAGTGGGCTGGGGAAGGGCTTGGAATGCAGCGACCAGCTCCGAGATGAAAGCACCGCGTCTCGAAGGTCTTGGGAATGATGGACCGTCGAATCAAGGGCGTGCATGGAGTCCCTTGAAGGGTCGACGTCGTACCTGGCATACTGGAGTGATGGAGCAAGAGGAAGACAGGGAATGCAGTTTCATCTCAAGCACATCTTACAACGAGGTTGGCACGTTGTCGGGTTATTCACCACTGACTCTTTGCCACAGTACAAACTATGCCGAATGTCCCTTTGCAGCAGTGATCATATCCCCCTTGCTACCTCGACCCTGCCTAGATTCACCCCGGTTGCATATTGATCTTCATCTCTATCTAGTGACAGATCCATCGTGCGATTGTTGGGGTTAGGCTCGATGAATTGCCGATGTCAGACATCCTCTGGGGATAGATGGATGTAGCATCACGATAGTTGTTCAGAAGTAAAGGTATAAATTTATAGCGACACTATTGGTAGCCTTTTCACGGAGTACTCGAACAGAATATTCTTACGATGAAAGTAAATAGAAAAAAACGATACCATTTCACTCCATCTACAATGAAAGGATAAATAATATCTAATTCAAAATCGCTAGTGAGTGAAAAAGCACTACATTAGAAAACTCTATAAAAAACCCTGTAACGAACCCTATAAAGAACCCTGTAAGAAACCCTGTTAAAAACCCTATAGAAATACCCGAGAGGCCAGAACTACTCTTCAGCCGCAGGGGACTCGTCTCCAAGAAAAAGTGCTGCTCATCTTCCCAGCCTCGTCATATCTTTTCTCCAGCAGCACAGCAACAAGATCCTCGCGTTTCGTCCCCGTCGCCTCGTCAGGGAGACTTGCCTGGGCGTGTCTGAGAAGGATAGAAGCTGCTCTATCCAAGGCCAGCAGAGATTCATAGCACTTCGGTTGATCTAGAACATATTAGCAATAAAAAAAGGACACCGAGGGAATCCGGGGGAAATACCGAGATCCTGCACATCGTCCGGGGTAAGGCCATATAGAGTCCGGAATGATTGCCATTCAGTACTGCTTGTCTTGTAGCGCTCCGTGACTACCATGGCATCGCACATCACTGCCGACAAGTCTGCGAATTTCCTTCTTCCGGCGTTCCGTGTCTTTGTGGAGCGCATCCCGTACCCACGCAGAGATGACCCTTTGACGGAGATCCAGATGGCTCTGGCGATGAGATTCGAACTTCTTGGTCTTTTCATTCATTTCTTCTATCTGTGCACGCATTCGACGCAGCTCCTCGAGAAAGCTGAAGCCACCTTCGTTGGCGACTATTCCCTGCTCTGCATCGTATTGCAGTGACGGTGCCTCCCTCGCCATTTCCTCCACGCAGGCATCACGAGGAATCTTCTTATCCTCAACCGAGCGATGTTAGGTGACCTGGATGTCACTCTATGGTAGAAGGAAATCAGTTGAGTTCTTCCTGCGACGGGAGATGCGGAATAAACTCTACCAGGTCAGATTGGGGTTAGTCAGGCTTTTTCTGAATCCCACCGGCCTCCAGAGCTAGATGAGTGAAGATCCTGGTGTTGATAGAAGAGGAGTGGGAAAGAGGGGAGAGAGATGGCAGAGGGCGGGCAGTTGTCCCAAGGGAAGGAGTGACTACTCTGTTCTGTTCTATATATTAACTACTCGCCATACTATTCTCTATACTACTTTCTATACTGCTCTCTTTCATTTTGTTTCACTTTTGTTTCACTTTCTTTTTCCCCTCATTGGAGTGTCATCTCACTCTGTTCTCCACTCATATTTGAATCAGATCTGATGTCACTCCCCGATTGACATCCAGTAAGCGAACTCAGGTGAAACAATGTACAGCAACATCCTCAACATCTCTTCACTCAAATTACATACTGTCAAAATATTAGCCTTTTCCCGTGGTAAGAATAGGAGCAGAACCTACCGGAATAAACAGATAAGGCACCTGTTTCTCATATTCCTTCCATGCATCACCATACTTGCGACGGCATTTATTAATGTCTCGCATGGCCCGATGCGCAATCATGATACTGAAGAAAACCGGATAGAACCAAGGAAACGGGCTATTGAAGCCGGTAACCAGACCCCAGGACAGCGCGAAGAACATGTCGCAGCTATAGTGGACTTTGCGCGCGAGTCCGTACCACCCATCCGCCAAGATTGTATCCCCATTCTTGCTCACGATGGTCTTGGGATTATGTACCTCCTGCCACGGCAGTTGCGGGAAAGTCGTGCGCTTCACCCAGGTGCCACGCTCCATCATCCGGAATGAGTTCTTCTGGCTATTTGCAGTGTCCCAGACCCAGTAGACAAACAGGTATGACACAAAAAGCGCTGTCAGTGCGTACTTGTTCCACGCGTACGTTGACGGATCATGGTTTGCCAGATAGAGCGTGCAGTGGCAGTACGACATCGGGACCCCGGCCATATTCCAGAACGTCAACAAGAATCCTAGCTTCTCCTGGTACATATCCCATGTTGTCGTGATGAGATGTTCCGCTTTGGAGCAGGCGTTGGCGTAGGTGTAGTGCGCCATGACCAGGAAGAGAACTTCTCCGGAGACAAAGCCGTACTGCTCATACTGTCGTGCGGCAGCGGCGCAGCTCAGGCCGAACATGATAAACCAGGGGATGCGGACTTCGTAGAACATCTTGAAGTCCAAGATCCCAAACAAGCGCGGATTCAACTCGGCGCCCATGAAAAAGTCATAGATCGGATAGCCGGTGATGCGGTGCTGAGCACCGCGGGCAAAAGCCGAGAAATAATTGTAGAAACTGACAAGAAAGCCCGAGATAATTGAGACAGACAGTAATGGGCCGAACTCGTCCAAGAACGTATAAATGGGGAACAGCCCGGTGCCGTGCAGAACACCCATTACCAAAATGGTCAAGTAGAAGCTGGTATAGGCGGAACAAAAATACTTGAGCTGTTTCCCCTTCAGGTGCAGCAATGGTTTGCCGTAGCACGTAAATCCCGGCATGAAAATATAACATGCCGCCTCAAAGATATAGTATGCCCAGTAGATGCGCCACGCCCTGAAATGAGGGAATGCTTCGGTCAAGACCAGCTGGGTGAGGTGCTGGCCAAACTCCGACCATGATTGATCTTCCAGTGGGAGAGGGAGTTTGCCGTCATAAAAGGTCGCGCCGATCCACATGTAGTACATCAACAGGGGGAAGCCGGTCATCAGAGCTAGACAGCCGAGCGAACCGCCGAATTCAAAGTGACCCGAGTAGTCGACTTTGGGATCCATGCCGGGTCTCCATCCACCTGTGATGTGCTCTAGCACAAAGTCAGTGCCGTCGGGATCGATACTTCCATTGCTGGTAGCGGGCTTGTTCGCTTGTCGAGATCTGACCGCCATGGTGTGGATGGCAGGAACTCGGGGATGCGGTGCAAATAACACTCAACATCAACAAAGTGGAAAAGCCGCAAGAGCTAGAAGCCGACTATTTAAGAACCAAGGTCGAATCTAATTTACTGAGAACTGTTGGGACCCTGAATGATGTGGGGCCATTCGCAGCTCTAACCTAATACGAAAGCTTGGCATGGGTTAAAACTGGCTCTGTCGACAGTGATTGGTTGGTGCCTGGATTGTGTAACTCGGATCGGATAGTGCTGTTCTTGGGGAAAGACGTAACGCATAATGCATAATGATAGGGAGAGTGCAAGGAATCAGGGTATTTATTTCATTCACTAGCTATATGCTATCCACTAAGACAGCTAACCTGCCCGTGGATGAGAAGAATGCATGTTGAGTCATCGAGAAAGTACAAGGGGACGCAAAGTCAAGGATAATGCCGGGGAGATCGTGCAGAGGAATGAGGTCGCGAGTTTCGAAGAACAGTAATCATTTCACTCGAAGCAAAACATGTGCGAATCGAGTGTAAAGTGCTAGGGGATACATTTCGCAGAAATTGGAAAATAATGAAAAGTGTTGTGTTCATCACGGGCGTAGGAAGAGACTGTGATAGAGTCATGCTAATCACTGGAGTCTATCCAGCAGAAGATTTTCTCCGTCACCCCCGCGAGATGGTAATTGGGACTAGGAGTATGTTCATGGTAGCCTAGATGTCTTGCGCATGGGAAGGCTTGCTGATAGCTGGGGGTGCCGGAGGAGAGCTCGGCACCGAGCTTGCAATGGTCTGAGCATCACTGCTTAAGACTGGGGGTTCTGCCGTAGCTGGCGGACTACTCGGCTTGGAAGGAGCAGAAGGAATCTGTGGAGACATATTCGACATGCTGTTGCTGAACTGGCGTTGGCCAACTGGTATACCGGGTTGCTGTCCCCCAGGAAAACTGTAGGGTGCTGGACTCATGGATCGGGAAACCTGTCGAATAGTTTGTCCACCCGCTCCTGGAACCGCGGGGAATTGTACAGGCATGGATTGTCCGGGGTACGGGGCCCGCGCATAGCCGGGGCCACCAGGACCTCCTGGAGATCTAGGGCGACTGCCCTGGGGGTAGAAACGGGTTGCAGCTGGGCCAGATGGAATGCGACCGGCGGGAGGAATTGGACTCCCGTGAGGCCCCATTCGTGGCGGACCACGGGGGCCTGGAATTGCTCCCGGAGGCAGGCGTGCACGCGGCTTTACAGGACGGGAAGAAAGACAGGATCGAGGTGCCACACCTTGCTGAGATCGATCAAGACGCACGCAAAGAGCCTAAAAAAAATTTAATATCAGTTCATTTTCCAATTATGGTAGGGATGTGGAGTCACTTACCCATCCATCATCATATTCGTGGAGCATTCGGACCAGCGAGCCCGTTCGAAGCGCCAGTTCGTCATCCATGGAGGGATTGAAGTCCATCTGCACACGATAAACGTTCATTGGGCCCGGACCGCCGCCGGCCAGCCCGGCCGCAGCCATTGTGGAGGATGCAATTGAGTCGCCGTCCACACTGACCGGGCTTGGGGAAGACTGACCCGGCGAACGAACATCTGAATTAGCCGTGACAGGATCACTAAACTGGGATTTATCATTCGTGTTCGATGCTGCAGCAGTAGCGCCGGCCACGGCTGCCGTTCCGGCAGCCACTGCTGCCCCAGATTGCCCAGTTCCAGATACCGTAGCCACACTGAAAGGGTTGGCGGGATCTTTAAAAGGGTTGCTGCCCGCTGACTTGGGGGGAGTTGAAGGGGAGGCTTCTCCCGTAAGATTGCGCGAAGCGACAGTCCCCGACATCGCAGCGGAGGGGTTGACGTTCCCATTGTTTCCAAGATCAGGTGCGAATTGAGTTACCGGGCGAACCTTGAGTTGCGGAGGGGTGGATATTCTCCCAGATTTCGAGACTGGGGGTGGAGGTGGCAGGCCGTGCGCGCCAAAGGACTTCTCATCCGCCAGTTCTTCTGTTCCGTGCTCTTTCTTCTTTCTTCGGACGAAGAAGAAAACCAAAGCTGCAATCACACCCACGCCCAAGATGACACCGATGGCTATACCAGCCTTGGCCCCGGAAGAAATACCGTCAGATTGAGAGCCAAGCGCGGTGGACGAAGCAGAAGCGGCGGAGTCTGCATTTGTTGGACTGGAAGTTACTGCTAGCTGGCTCTCTCCATGACTCGAGTCCGTGCTGGGGGCGGCGGAAGTCACAAACGATTCGACCGTTGTTTTTGGCTGTGCTTCGGTGGTCGTAGGCTTGTCATTTCCACTCTCTGTAGCCTTGGTAGGCTCGGCTTTGATATTCTCCGTTTGCGATGTTTCCTTGACCTCCTTTTGGGTAGTATGGGCCTCCTGGGTGGTCCCGGCAGTCTCTGCGGGTTTCTTCTCCGTGGCGCTTGCTTCTTCGGTGGTCTTTGGCGGATTTTCTTCGGTTTTGGTGGCTGCCACTGGCGGGCCGACTCCTACGTTCTGATGTTCTTTGGTTGCCGTGTCCGGTGCTGGTTGGTCAGGCTCCTGGGTTTTGTAGCCTGCGACTTCGCCGTCAAAGTCGGGATCAAGGGTTTTGTAGACGACCACAAAATTGTTGTTGTTATCGGGGTCCCGCGCCTCCAGAGGGCGGTTATGGGCGTGATGTGCATGCCTGTGCACCATGATGGTCGACGATGTCGATGGTCTGGAGCACCTTTCTTGCAACAACCGGAAGATCAGATCGAGATGAAACGGCAATCACCCTTGGAGAGAGAAAGGGTCCAGGCCAGGATTCCAACGCGAGTCGGACAGCTCCGAGTACCGCGTCGGTGGGTATGGAATGTGGATAGAAAGAATGGACACAACTGGAGATCAAGCGCGGCTGGCCCCAGTCGAGAACAGAATCAAAAGAGGGGACGACGACTACCAGGCCGTCAGAGGAAAGTGAACGCTGAGAGGAAGAAGTCAAAACGCAAAGCAAAAGCCTAAGCAGAGAGCGTTGGTCGACTCGAACGACGGGATCGAGACCCTGGTAAGGCCGTTACCGCGCTAACCCAATATGGTGTGATCGGAATGTGATGGAGATTATGATTGGCCGGCTGCATCTGGTTCCTGGTTACGGGACAAACACGATCCCCGCATAATCAAGTCGATTTCGATTCTACATGCCAATCGCACATTCGAACGTCAACTCGAGAGTTCCTTTTCAGAAATTTTCAATCCAGCCATACCATCGTGATCACAGCCATTAAGGCAGCGCATGCTCCCCCGAACGTGGCAAGGAGTCGACCTTGCAGCACGCGGGGGCACAGACAACTGGGCTGTTTCACCCTGTGCCCACCCATCCCGCTCATTGCTCAAACAGACACATGTGTAATTTCCGGTTCTGCCGGTGATCACTTAGCTCGCGCAAGGTGCTCTCAGTCGAGCGAATCACATGGACGCATGGGACTGTTTGTTGTGAGGGTCGTGCGACTTCGGCAGTTGTAGTCGAATCCTGCTTCTATACAGCACTATACACCACGGGCGAGGCTGCACACCATCCCTTGTCGCAGCTTCCTTGGCAGGGACGGAGGGATTTTTCCAGTTCATAATGCAGTCCCTCGCCCGACCGCGCCGATATTATCATGTGGAGAAATATGGATGTCCGAGAGCCTGGCGAAATTAGATGACCGTTGTTGATCCACTGGTCCCCGCGTTCGCTTACCTCTGCAGCGGACAGTCGCTGGCTGCTCTCGTAGCATAGCAACTGGCGACTCAGGTCCCGACCGTTCGAAGAAGCCCCAGGCAAGATATCATCCCAGGCCTGCCCAGGAAACCGGTGAAATTCAACTTTGCCCCAGTCGGGCAGTTTATGGGCCCCCTATACCCTGGTTATCCCCAGTCCCCAGCAATCCACACGGGAGGAACCTTACCGGCCAACTACGTTCATCGGGTGTTCCGAGAGCCTGAAAGATTGAGGATATGAGCGACAGGTCGCTTCCCACAGGCCCGGAATCAAACAATTGCCGATGTCCGACAGCAATGCCTTCCGCAACAATACACCCGGCCGCCCACAGATCAAGAGCCGGTCCATACCCCCGGTCCCCGAAGAGGATCTCGGGGGGTCGATAGCACGTGGTGCCCACGTCGGTAATTTTTTGGTTCACGGGCTCCGAGCCTGGGTCGCCTTCTCTCCACGAGATGCCAAAGTCGGCCAGGTATGCCGGTCCGTTCGGCGAGTCTAGCAGAATGTTCGATGGCTTGATATCTCGATGAATTATGCCAAGAGTGTGGATGTGGGCAAGTGCCTTGAACAGATCGCGTAGAATAGATCGCAATTGAGTGGCAGTCACCATATCTCGTCGCAGCAGATGGTCAAGGTCATAGCGCAAAAACGGAAAAACCAGAACAAATCTACCACCATCAAGCATGAAGGATTCGATCAAGGAAATGACGTGCGGATTGCTTGCTTCGCGAAGAAGCCGAGCTTCTCGATGAGCATCATGAGGTGCCGTCATGAGGTGTGGAACGGTGATCTTCACGGCACAGACCGTGCCGTCCTCCGCCTTGGACTTATAGATCGTCGAATGGAGGCCATCGAAATGGTGAAAACATGACGTATACTGTCCAAACTTTTCGCCTATGGATGGCTCAATGGTGAGATCCAGCTCCTGCGGAGCAACTTCCGCCTGGTTCAGGTGGGTGTCTGGTACTACAGACTTGGTCGTCTCAGCAGCGTCGATTCCATGCTGGCCCATCCGATCATATTCCTCCTAGGACGGGATGAGCTAATGGATAGATATTTGACCCAGACAACCAACCTTGGAGGTAGCTTGATCATAGGCCTCATTCTCCAAGCGTCTCGCCTGGGCCTGGGCCTCCGCGAATGCGGCTGTCGAAGACGTTTGCTGGTAGGCCGTAGTTCTAACCAGGGATTAGTAAAGCACCCAGCCCAATGGCTTCTACTGACAGAGATTGAATCGTTCTCAATCGATCGGAGAACCCCAGATCCTTCCTCCATTCCATGATGTGGGAGTGTTGACCCCGATCAGCTCCACGCTAAAGATCGATGATGTCAGTCATGTGATTGCGGGCAGGGGCTCAAAACGGGGAAAACGGACTCCGTCACGAATAGCGAGCTCTTATTGGTGTAACCCCGCCAAGAGCTGTCTTGCTATTTCCGGGCGACCATCGTCATTCCAACCCCAGCCGACCTCGCGATCCAGTGATTTCCACCGAACAACCCGCATTCATTGATCTCCCCCCGTTGGGCAGCAGATCGCTTCCAATTCCCGGGGCTGCTGTATTTCTCTTGATTATGCGCTTGTTGCGCCCGACGGAGAATCGACTTGAAAACCATGGAGCTCTCACGGCAGGAATACCCAGCATTGCTGGTAAGAAGAGCTTCGAGTCCCTGAGCCTCACCAGACATAAACTAACCACGCCAATTCCCCCAGGCCACCTTGCACCCCAGTCAAGCTACAACTGTGCTCAGCGATCGCATTCGTCTCATCAATAGGGTTCACACGGATATCGCGGACTTCCTTCAGGTACGCTGACCTGTCCTCCGCCCCTCGGCCATGGATCCCACATTCTCTCGAGATGCGGGGCACAAAGATTGACTCTATGGCTCTAGGAACGACGTCGTCTCGAAGAAACTTATGCCCAAAGCCTGCGAAAGCTAGCTCATCGCCCCCAAGCGGACAATGGCGCAGCCCTTGGGTGAGTTGCACGCCTTTGCAAAAGGCTTCACCTTCGCTTTTCTGCACCGCCGAACGGTGAATCTAATACGAAGCTTAGTATTTTTCAAATCCCCTGGCAGCGCATTATCAATGCCACCGAGGCGCTAGCTGTATCGCACGAGACCCTTGCGACCAAGATTGAGGAAGACGTGGAGCGGCCTCTGCGTGAATACAGCAGCAAGAATCGTGACATGCAGTCGATGCCTGGGATCCAGAACAACTTGGCAGGGCTTGCGAAGAATGTCGAGTCTGCACAGAAGAAGGTCGACAAAGCCAGGGAGAAGGGTGCAAAAAACGCAAAGAACTTGGCTAGCGCCGTTACTGCATCTGAAGAAGTTCATCAGCAATGGGATTCACGGGCCCCGTTTGTTTTTGAACAGCTCCAGGCAGCTGATGAAGGTCGTCTAAACCATCTTCGGGACGTCCTTACGCAGTTGGAAACACACGAGGTGGACCAGGTCGAGCGCGGTCGGCAAGCCGCAGAAAGCTGCCTGAATGTCTTGCTGAATGTCGAAACCGCCGATGAGATCAAAACATTTGCGGCAAAGATGGCAGGCAATCGAGTCCCACGGTCACCGGTAGCATCGCGAAGACAACCATCGCAGACGGAGACTCCTGCAGTACCGCCTGCCGCCACACCTCCCCCGGTCTCTACACCACTGGCACCTCCGCCGCGTATCCATGACGATGCAGCTAGTCAGCGATCAGAGAGATCGGAACGGTCGAGTGCAGTTCAAACGCCACCAGGTAAGTTTAACGATAGATGAAATTGTTTGATAGATTAGATCTAACGACACCTTTTTGGTGTCTCGTATAGCCCCTGAACCTCAGCCACGGCACACACCTCTCGGTGGTCTGCGGCGACTTGGTACCGTCATGAACAGACGGAAGAGCATCGTCGGCGCCTCAGGCGGTAGCTTTGACAAAAAGGCCGAGAAGAAGCGAAGTCCGTTTGCACCATTCAAGCGGTCCGATTCTTCAAGAGAAATGCAAATCCCAGAGTCACCACCGGAGGAGACCATCGTGGACCGCCCAGGCACGTCGATGACCGGGGACGAATCCGCACGCAACCCTAGCGTATCCCAAGATCGAACCACAGCAGAGAGTGTCGCACCTGTTCCAGTTTCTCAGCCAGAGCCGATCGCTACCAATGGAGCGTCGCCCGAGGCTCAAGCTGGGCTTGTTGGCAACAGCACACATCAGGTATGTGCACTGAGCGAATTTCAAGTTTTTCTTATTGACTTGTTCCCTCGCAGCATGTTGATTCGGATGGGTTTACCGAGCGCCCTTCAACTATCGATGAGATCACGCGCGTTCAGAGAGAAGCGACCGGGTATGTGTGTTGGATCCATAATCGGATGATCAGTCGCTAATGAAATGGTGGTACAGTCTGGATGAGTCTGGCGTGAATTTGACAATTCGTGACCAGCCGATCTTTGAGGATGAGAGTCAAGCCAAGCAGGCCATGGACGACATGGCAAATACACTTCGCCTGGTAAGTATTGCTAGCTTAGACTGTTATCACAGCTCCGCTAAGACACCTTGAAGCAAGCACAGCATACCGGACTGCGAAGGAACGCAGGCACTATTCGAGGACGCCGCGATGTCCGAAACACGGTGTTTGTGCCGAGCCCCAGCAACGAACTAGCACCAACCCAGCCTATGCCCGATGTACAGGCGCCATCCTCGCCAATTAAGCATGGCCCATCCCCCAGCACAGCGACAGAAGAGCACACCTTGTCGGACACCACTTCTGTTCGCTCAGGCCATACTATGCATGGGGCAGGATCAGGCATTCATCCCGAGTTCCACGAGCCAGGTCTCAATGCATCCATCATTGAAACTGTGAATGCATCGTTCTCGGATGGCAATGTTACTGAGTCATCCGTGGGTGGTGAGCTTGCTCTAGCTCATAATGCCGCGCTCGAGGCCCCCGTCGATTCTATGCGGATCCGTCTTGATAACTTCCCAGTGTTGGAGAAGGTAGCCGCCAATCCTCACTTTGTGCAGGAAGCCGGAGATGAGAAGAGAGGCGAGTACCTCGTGCAGCTGGGCAGCATTTCTCGGCCTATTCCCACAGTTGCATTCAAGTATCTCGTGCACATGGACCAGAGCAATCCCGCCACCTACTGTCCGGTAATTTTCAAACCTCTTTGGAACATTCAGGGAAATCAGGCTCGCGCAATTATTTTCTACTCGCTCAACCCGGCGTTTATCTCCAAGCCTATCGAGTCCATCACCCTCAAGAATCTGGTTCTGACTGTCGGTCTGGATGTTGCCGCGGAGGATGAAGCCACGAAGCAGCCCCGTGGTGATGTTGCTCATGCTACGACTGCTGTGATGCACCCTACCGCGGGTGCTAGCTTCCGCCGCAAGAGCTCCACGGTCACTTGGAGATTCCCGGAACTGGAAGTAAAGGCTCCGGGGACCGGCGGAGATGGGAAGCTCCTGGTGCAATTCACTACAACCACCGGTACGCCGCGCAAGGGCAATGTCGACGCCAAATTCGAGCTCCGCACCACCGAGAATACCTCGCGGCTGGGTATTTCCCGTGCAGTGTCCGACTCTGCCCAGAAGGAGGTCGATCCCTTCGCCGACGAAAAAGCTGGTCTCCCAGGCTCTTGGCAAGAGGTCCCGACTGCACGGAAGTTGGTCAGTGGAAAGTACATTTCCACTTAGTTCACACTCCAGCCCCCCGATTATTTCTGTTCGTATATATGTTCCCTCTGTTTGGACTCACCTCCAGGTTTTCGCATCTGTCCGTGATTTGTTGACTGGCCGGACGAAGCAAGAGCCGAGGTTGATATCGCAATCATTTCCTGATCCCCCCCCCCCCCACAATTCCCCTGCAAATAGCGCTCGTTCTTTTCCATGGTTTTCTGTCTGTACCTAAGCATTTCAACTGGTGCCAGCTCTTGGTCTCGCCACTTCAATCCTAATCTGTTTCGACAGTCTTTTGCCAATCGTAGCATCACTTCTGGCAGCGAGTTACTTCCCTACCATCGACCTGAAAGGTTGCCTTCCCATGGACTATGCGGCGTTTACACAGAATCATAATTGGCATGGGATAGCCTGTGTTTCTTGCCGAGAATTCTGCCAACCAATGCTACTCGATTTCGTACATCACCGATGAGACCACTTAGAGAACGAGGGGGTATAACTAGAAATGGGTGCTAGATACCACGAATCTGCATTTCTGAACTTTTGATGGGGGTGTTACATCGCCTTGCGATAACCGGCATACATATTTGAGCTTGTATTTGGACCGAATAAGGCTACGAGATAAGACATGAATACAAGATGAATATATTAATAAATCGTTCAATAAAACATAGCACAATTAGCTTATGTGCCGGGGAATCATATACTTTCAAAACCAGAAAGATCGTAGAAAATGGAACAAAAAAAACACGATATGGAAGGAGATGGCTGTGGCAGTCCAGGCCCAAGTAGATTAAACCATTTGATTAGCCCTGGCGGCCTTTTCAAAGAACTCCAGGGTCATGGCTGCTAGAAAGCAGGGAATGTCTTTTTTCTCATGAACATAGACATTGACCAATTCCTTGATCTCTTGTGCAAACTCACTGTTATTGCCACCTGAGAGCTTCATCGTGCCGTTATAGCCGTCAAAAAGGATCGAGTTTTCTTCGCCGTTACCCGGTCCTTGAGCATCGGAGATTGCCCGAGGGTCGCCGTGCCGGTATGCTGCAGAGACATGGAACATCGATGTGACACGAACACGATGGTTTGGTAGAATGTCAAGCTTGAAGCCCAAGATGGAGGCAACTGCTTCCCGGAACTCGGAAATCTTGGCAGCATAGACGCCCTTGAGCCGATCCATGCGTTTGTCCTTATCGGCTTGGACACGCTCCATCTCTTCCATCTCGAGTTTGAGACTCTCGAGCGTGCTAGCAGGAACGACTTTGACGTGTGAATGGCCACCTCGGAGCTGGGCAAGGAGGTCCTTGTTTTCCGAGCGCAAGGTTCGCAGAGTGGTCATTTTAATCTTTTCAACCTCGGCTGTTGGGTTATCACGCAGCTCAAGAACACGCGTGCGTGATTTGATCTGGGACTTGGCCGCCTTGAGTTCCTTCCGGGCAAGATCTAGGGCCTGCTCCGATTTCACGCGCGCCGCCTGTTCCTTGCGGTATTTCCGCGAAAGAACGGCAACGCGTTCACTTTCAGCATCACTCTCAGCCGGCGATAACGGCCGCTTAATTCCTCGAGGTTGAGATGGCTCTGGCGGTGGCGCTTCCCGCTTGGACAGTTCCTCGTGGGCCTTTTCAAGTTCGGTTCGATAGTTGTCCACGAGTTTCTCGAGTTCGGCGATTTGATCTGACTTTCGTTTGTCAAATTGGCTCTGCTCTGCATTCATGGTCGTCTCTTCTTCATCGAACGTCTTAAGTTGAGCGCGGAGATACTCGACTTCCTTCACCGCCAGAGCACGTTGTCGTTCTAACCTCGCGCGGGCACGCACATCTGGGGCTCCTTGGGTTGCCTCTGAAGAACGAGCTTTCTCGAGCTCTTGGCGGAGCTGGCTCTTTTCCTGTTCAAGGCTCTGGATCGCCTCATCCTTGCCTAGAGACTCCGCTTGAATCTGTCCGAGTTGATCAACAAGGGTTGCATTCTGGATCTGCTCCTGAACCAACGCCTTGACGACTTCCTCGGGAGAGCCCGAGAATTGTCCTTCGGGTTGATCATTCTCTTGGAGCAAGCTAGCCCAAGATGACCGCTCATCCTCGAGGGCTTGCTTTTGATATCGCAATGTACCAATCTCGGATTCCAGTCCACTCATCATGTGCAGTTGATTCTCAAGCGTCCGTTTTTGTTCCTCGACAACATCGACATTCTTCGCAACTTTTCGTAAACGTTGCAATTCCGACGAGTTCTCACGGTTTGTCGTCTCCAGCACCCTGATATGATTGACCTGGTCCGAGAGTTCCCGCTTGAGCACTGCGAGGGCCTCGGCGTCATTTCCTTCAGACTTCAAGCGAATGTTCTCGGCCTCAAGTTCCGCCACTGCAGCCTCCTGGTGTGCCAGCTTTTCTTGGGTGAATTCCTGGGAGCTGCGGGCCGCCTGAAGATCGTTCTGGAGGTCCTCCACCGTTTTTTGAAGCGACGCGCGAACCGTTTCGAGCTCGTTGATTTGGTATTTGAACTGACGCTCTTGATCGGAAAGCTGGGCCTGGGTTTCGTTGTACTCTTCTTCGATGTTTTGCTTTTCCTCCAGCAAATTCCGAACTTTGCGCTCCAGAGCCATCTTCTCGTTAAACGCTTGGTCTTGTGCCTCTTTCAACTCCTTCGACAATGTTTCGCTCTTGTGGGTGGCACGGTGACTTGCGGATTCAGCTGCCTATGGGGTGAAGCAGTTAGCTCGGATTTCTTCCATCGGGTGCCAAGGGTAGTTCACCTGTGTTTTTCGGAAGTCTGCATCTGCTTTTAACTGCAGATCTCGCAATTCCTTTTCGTGTCGCAGAGTCTCTACCTCCTTCTCCTGCTTGGCATTCTCCAACTCATATCGAAGAGCACTGAGCTGTACTCGCAGTTCTTGTTTCTCTGCATCTGATTGCCGAGTTCCAGTCAGTTTCCCGTCCATAAATAGCGCGTCATCAAGGGGCATTATTCACCGTGCAAAGGCTGCAAAGGCTGCAGAGGCGGAGCGACAGAATGAGCTGATCGAGTAGACTGTCGTAGACTGCTTCGTGCACCCGCAGGAGTCGAAGGCGTCGCGAAGCCGGCGATCAGTTGAGACGCGGGCCGCGAATTGTGGCTGTTGTCCATGTCTTGCGGGGGGTCAGATCGTAAAAGAAAACTGTGGATCGAGCGCACTCACCGGCAGATCAAGTCCGAGTGACGACAGGCCCCGGACACAATGGAGGGGCATTGATCGAAAGAGCGACGGGATGTCACGAAGCTCTCTTGCTTGGTGTTTAGATCTTAGTCAGCAACCAGCTCCCGCATCAGGCCTAGCGCCAAAATTTTAAGAAATTATCTCGTGGAAAAAGAATCTCTGCACACACCTACAATCCACCCTCTCTCACTTCCCCCACTCTCCCGCATCCGACATCATGGGCAAGGACAAGGTCGAGAAGGAGAAGAAGCGCGCTGAGAAGAAGGAGAAGCGCGCCGACAAGGACGGTGTGCACAAGGCCAAAAAGGAAAAGAAGGACAAGAAGGATAAGACCGTTCTCGCCGATGCGGTAGAGAAGGAGATCACCTCCCAGGTCCTGGATGGCCTGAATGAGGCTCCCGCCGGTGCCGTTGTCGAGGGTGAGGTTGAGGTCGAGGCCATGGCTGTCGATCGCCCCGTCGGCGCTGTCGTGCCGTTCGCCAACCCATTGGTCGAGGACAAGCAGGCCAAGAAGGTGCTCAAGAGTGTCAAGAAGGGTATGTCCACTGCTTCTGTTATGTTTTTTCAAATGTGTCGAATCGCATTGGACCTGCTCCGAGATTCAATGGTTGTCTGTTGTCTCGACCACCTACAACCAATCCCCGGCGCAGCTTCTATCCGATCTGCACTTCATATTTCGAAAGATTTACTTGATGCTAATACCGCTGGTCGATAGCCGCCGTCAACAAGTCTCTCAAGCGTGGTGTCAAGGAAGTCGTCAAGGCTCTCCGAAAATCCCCCATCCCCGCCGCCAACGCTCCCATCGACATCCCCAGCGGTGTTGTCATCCTCGCCGCCGACATCTCGCCCATGGATGTCATCTCCCACATCCCCGTTCTGTGCGAGGACCACGGTATCCCCTACGTCTTCGTGACTTCCCGTGCCGAGCTCGGTACTTCGGCCGCCACCAAGCGCCCGACTAGTGTGGTCATGGTGGTGCCCCAAGCCGCCGGCAAGAACAAGAAGAAGCTGGAAGCGGAAGATGATGGCGAGGACTTCAGCAAGGTGTTTGAGGAGTTGGCCAAGCTGGCGCAGAAGGAGTGCAAGAAGGTGACGGCTTGAAAAAAGAAATTGCTTCGTCCTTGTATGCGCTTCGGTCCGCGGTTCTGGTTACTTCGTGGGTTCTCTTATTGTACAGGGTTATATGTATTGATCTGATCGGGCCGTGCATGTCTTTGGGGTCCGGCCTTTTGGGTATCTTCTGTCTTATATTTTGCTCTGCAGTTCGGCGTTCTTCAACGGTGTATGAAAAAAGACAGGAAGAATTTCAACGAGAAATCACCCAAGCATTGAACCCCGGACGATGTAGAGGAGTTGTCTTTACGATTATGGACCAGATCACCCTGGAGAATGAGCCACCAACACAACCGTGGTCACACCGATCGTTGAATGGAACTTTCGACCGTGACAGGGATTCGACTGAACCATGCTCTATGGTTGATATCGAACTCCCCTGGGAAATACCCCCAATTGACTCGAACCCCTCCCAGCCCCCTCCTTAGTCCGGGAGTCGATTATATGGAAGATCGATGATCAACGGGGTCAAGAACAAACCCCCTTAAATCACCTCCAAAAGGGTATTTCCTATCATTCCTTGCAATCCCTGTAGCCGAAGGGTGGGCATCACAAAGTGGTTACATGGCGACCCCGTATCCCCGTTGACCGCAACGACAGCATCCGCGGGGTGCACAAGATAATCCTCTGCCCAACGGTCGAAATCTGCATCCCACCTCATCAGCTCAGCATCCAGACTAGCAGACCGGCCTTGCATGGGGCCCGCAACTATCCCCAGTGGCGCAGTCTCCATTCCAAGCCGATCAATCTGATCAATCCCCCCCTCGAACAAGGGGGAAGTCAAAGCATCACATACCGAAATGACTTGCAGGGCGCCCATATCTTCCAGGTACACGGATCTTCTCCCGCACTTCCCCCTCGTAGATCCAGGACCCTCAATTGTGTCATCGGAGGTCGTACGCGGCCGAGTGTCCGGGAGTTACAGCCCTTGCGGATGACTCTTCCCTGCTGCCATACCCGAGCACTTCATTTAAGGGCAGTCGCGACCCGAGATGAGAAGGGGTTTTGTTCTCGATCCCATTGATCATCGAACTTCCATATCATCGACCACCGGGATCATATACAATGGTCAAAGTCTCGACATGGTTGTTGCTGGTATGGCTCGTTGTCCACCCCACTCTATCTCAGCCCATTCGACCACCACAATGGGTGAAAACACGCGAACTGGAGGATACACAGTCTCGGGGAGTCTGGAAAGTCTTTGAGAAAGAAGACAACATCGCTCAACCCGGAGCCAGCCAGGTTGGTCCGATGTTCCGTTGACTCGGTATGCAGCCAATTGACCAAGTATAGACGCCATCGCGAACCCAACCCAATCATGACAATGCCACCATCAACCATAAACCCCCCAGTCGACACTATAGACGGGAATCCGTACCCAACAAATCCATCGTGTCGGTTCTGGTGCCAGTCGCAGCGGCGCCGCCCGCCATAGAATCCATACATCCCGAGCACAGCCATGCACACGACGAGCAATATACTACATATGGCGAATCGAGGCACATCGTGGCCGTGAACATGGATCATGCAAGCCAGCAAGCATATCACGATCTCGCCTCCAGTGGACTGAAACCACAAGCGGCTAGTAAATCGCCAACGTCGGCGACGTCCAGCCATTCCATTTCCTTCTTTTCATACCGCATCTCCTTTCCGTTTTTGAAATTTGTCCCGGCACCCTTCCCACAACTTCCTCTTCCGGGAATTTTTACTACAGTCATGGTCTTGTTGGCGTTGGTGTGGATTGCAATCGTGACGATCGGTTTGGTCGAGTTGGGGAATTATGTGTGGCAGCGGCGGACGACTGCGAGGGTCGCGGCTGAAACTGACCAGGGCATGCAAGAAAATGCCCCCGTCGGTGCTGGGCTCTTGGTCAAATTTCCTCTAGACGGTATGTGCACTGAGATGTCGGGCTCCCGGGGCGCGACATGCAGCGATGTGGAATGGATGTTGTCAAGTGGTTCTGATTCGGACTCGGAGCCGGATGTAGATGATTACCGCTTCTTGTGAGTAATAACTTTTGGTAACTTCTACTTGAACTAGATGTATACCGTGACTCGCGTCAAGGTTGAAATATTTAAGTGATGGCTTTTGAATTGGGGTAGATCTATAGTACATAAAACCATACACCGTAATTCGTCATGAGGTCAGCCTCTGGCTGGAGCATGAAAGATCAAAAAACACGCTTGGTCGCTCAATCAAACTAGGTCGGATAATGTCTCCCATGACGCGCACCGCTCTAAGCACGCTGGTCACGGTCCAGAACCTGGTAGGGAGTCTGGTTGTCAACGCCCTTCTGGTAGGGGCCAGTGGCGGGACCGTTCTCGGCGGTGGTACGCTGGAACTTGTTCAGAGCAGCACGGCCGGGGTCCTGCGAGGAGCCAATCTCGGAGTTGAAGCTGGCGTTCTTGTTCGGGTTGGAGCTGAAGCCTCCCTCGTGCACGTTGCGACCGCCGGGGGTCTGGTGCTTGTAACCATCGGTGATGTCATTGATGGAAGAAGGAGCCTGGCCAGCGTTGTACTGGCTGCGTTGGCTACCGCTGGCAGCGGCATCGCCGCCAATGCCCAGCTCCTGCTTGGCCGCAGTCGGGCCACCGGTGTAGCCAGACTCGGGGAGGTGCGCACCGGGGAAGTTGCCCTGGCCACCAAGAGCCTCGGGGTACTTCTCCTGGCGTTGACGGTCCTCGCGCAGACCACCTACAGGGGCCGAAGGAAGGGTGGTGGCGTGGGAGGTGTTGGGGTTGCTCATAGAAGTGGGCTCAGCGTCGCGGTTTCCGCTGAACGCACCGCCCTTGCGCACAGACTCGGCAGCCAGAGAGTCGTTGGGAACGGGGCCGGAAGGCTCCTCAATGGGCTGCTGAGAGGCAAGAGGGTCGTTGGTGACCTTGGTGCTGCGGGGGCCGTGAGGAAGAGGATTGCCCTGAAGATCCATGATTGATGTGTTTCGGGAAGAGAAGAATTTGCTTGGCGTCGTGGTATTCAGACAATTGAAGTCTTGAATGGATGTAGAATGAAGAATCTAGATGACCTGGACGCGATGGCAAACTTATGTAGCCATGGACAACCGCTTGCTACTGCCTACGACACCGCAACAGAGGTCGATTGTGATATCACAGCCTGTGACGTCACACTTACGATACTGTCGAGTTCTCAAGGGATCTGTGATGGACATCCTGGTAGCAGCGGTCACGTCAAACATGTCCGATTGCGACTAATGCGAGTGGCGGACTGGAGGCTGCGAGACAAGGATCGGTGGAGCGACTGGGGATTTTCCACTCTTTCTGAAATCACCACTTGCAGTCCCGAGGGACTTGGTCCCCACATATCTCTGCGATCGTGGATCCCTGAGTTCATTGCGTTCTGCGAGGGTTTGGCACGAGAGAACTGGGCAGGACGGCGATGAAGCCGGGCAAGTGACGGTGATTGACGTCAAGCTCGGCCTTATCAATGTACAAACACTGCAAACATCACGGTCATGGATTCTACTCGCCAATTCCAGACATGACGAAAGGCATTGAGAATTTGACGAATTATGCGTCTGATTAACGAGATAGTTATTGATGTCCATTGGGAATATGACGAGGTTGAAGCTACGGATAGTAAGGTTATTGTTAGTGAACGCATCCAGGCCGCAGCTGAATTATGACGCCATGAACAATTTCAACCTTCAGTTCTCGGCCTACATCGAAGTACACAATGTGCCATTGGACACAATATGATACATTTTACAGAGGGGCGTTTCACAGAAAAGAATCTGAATGCATTGTGGAATTCGTTCATGCGCTCAAAACTCCGTGTAAAAGACTATCATACATACGATGGATCCCGAAGTTCATCCAATCCAATTTAGCGAGTAGTGGCATCGGAGGGAAGACCGTCCAGACCCTCAACCCGCTGGCGACCCACGTTTGACAGCGGTGCGGTGTTTTGGTGCAGCTCCGAGCCGGCGACACGGGCACTACTCTCAGCGGTCGCGGGGCCGCGCAAAGCAGAGTCGCCGTCACCCGAGACGGGACCCTCGATGCCTCCCGAGCCAACGTTGACGGTGCGCTGATCGGCGGAGTTCCAGTCACTAGCAACCGGGGGGTCTTCGGGAAGAGGCAGGTTGGCCTTGGTGCGATCGATCTGAGCCGACTTGTTGCTGTTCTGGTCGACAATCGACTTAAGGATACAGTCAGCAGAGTTCTGAACTGAGCTTTAGGATGAAACTGACCTTCATCTGGGAGACCTCGGAGTTAGAGGGGTTGGCGCCACCGTGTTGTTGAGCGGCCTTGGTCTCGGCCTTGCGGAGGTCCTGGCGAGTAGTGTGGTAGGTGGCGTCGGACATTATGGTAATAGTAAGGATAGAGTGGGAAAGGATTTAGACAGGTCTTGGGAGTCAAGAAGTCAAGATACTTAAATTCTAGCTCTGGAGTCGTTTGCCAACGCTCTTTATACATGTTACCATGGTTGTGACGTTTACTTTGCGATGACTTCATAATGGCTTCCCAGCCATGGATAGCCAGTCTCCACCGACCGGGCTTACTTCATCCTTCCAGGTTGGCACTGTTCCCAGTAACATGACACAAATCTGGGAATATCAATTGTCGGGCGCAGTCGAGACAACGTCATATCACCGAGGACGGAGCTGTGGAAACATGTCGCATGTTCCTGGTCATCGTTCTTGAGTCGTAGTTCCGCCAATCAGAGTTCGTTTAACACGCCCGACATGTTAAGCTGGACAATGTCGGTTCCAGAGCCTGAGTACTGCAGGGCCTTAAATGGCTTTTCTTGGTTCATAAGGGATCGTTCAAATCTATTCAGGTCTGGACAATCAACATCCCTTGGCGTCCACCAGTGAACGGCCGAAATATAGTCGAATAGTTTAAACAATGCAGAATAAAACTATGAACTCATGAGGAACATCCTCATTCATTAATCACGCTATTCCACTACCTTGACAGATTGAACCCCATACTTCACCCGAGTCCTTCCAGCTCATATCAATGGGGCATATGAGAATACTTCAGATGCATTCATTATTGTCTGGACTGTCTGGCTCCAATGATGCGTCTGCAGCAGGCTCAAACTGGAACACCGTGTCCACCATCAGAACTTTCCGATCCCTACCAATAAGTGGCGCCCAGTTATACGCTTGCAGGTTTCTAGCGTATGGCTGCGGAGGTATCATCATTAGACTGACCTCTCCCGTTTCCATGTTTTCAAAGTCGAGAGACATCAGGCGCCTCATTCTTGATCCAGACTGTTTCAGTCTTACAAAAGGGCCAGCCACGATCCTTTTCTGGTCGTCAATTCTGTACCTTCTGAGACAGTGGGAACGAAATCCCGTCGAAACGAGCAAGCAATTCTTCCACGTATCATAATCAACGAATTCCAGAATTCGATCGTACAGCTCTTGCGGGAGAATCCCCCCGGATTTGGATACTGCACAGCAATTCGCGGCAACTTCGAAAAAGTCAACGAGTGCCGCAAGTCCGGGGAAGCGACCTAGTAGAATCCCTGCTGTCAGATCCCTTCTGTTTATGTCCATAATCCAATCCAGGCCAGGTCGCATCAGGGAGTCCATCCCGGGCTTTAGCGCCGGTCGCTCGCGCGGATGTGTGCTCAGGCAATCTTCTGCACATACGGGCGAGAGATCGATGGCTCTACTGTATCTCACGAATAGCTTCCCGGCATCATCCGAGGTGACCTCTGCAAAGGCCACTTCAAAAAGCGATAGAACGACAATCTGAAAGTTGGCGCGCCCATGCTCGGTGCCCCAAGCAACAGCCTCGGAGATTGCCTTCGCATCAACCACCAGAGCAAGCTTGACCAGCACTCCCTCGAACCAGTATATTGTCTCCGCGGGAGACGCTCCCGGTGGCTCGCCCGGTCGATGGCAAGGGGAGCCGAAGGGTAGTAGCGGGTAATTTTTGCCAGACCACGTTCCGTCCAGCCACCTCGGAGAGTCCTGGAGATGGTTTGGTACGCACTTGAAGAGAGAATTGCAAGTCTGGGGATGAAGCCCATCAGCGGGCAAGGAATGGAAGTCAGCCTGGCCCGACGCGATTGACACGAGGGCGAAAATTAATTCGCGGAAGGGAGATGAGTCCGGGCTGCATTCCCCCCCCCCCCAGCCCTGACAATTGCGTCGGCGTAATGAACCATGGTATGGCTGAGAATGTGTGTCAAGAATGCTTTCCGCGGCTCGATGATGCTCGTTCTCGGGGCGACGACGCGGTGATTATGTTCCATCCTCCAGTTTGGCTCAGGAAGATCCAAAGCCGGCGAGGCCATATGCTCTTCTGGGCAGACGTCGAGGGATATCATGAGCGCATGCTCATAGATGCTGTCTTTGATAGCGCGGAGCCACAGACCGTCCTGGCGTGGGATGTTCCATAACTTCCAATGCATGCTGAAGTCTATTGTGAGGATCTCACGGTCAAGATTAATGATGTAGCAATACATAAACTCGCAAAAATCAAATTTTCGAGGGAGCTCAGAAGGAAGATCCACGAATTCGTCGAATAGCCAAGGATCAGGCTTGACATTATCCCGGATCTCGTAGACCTCTTTTTCCAGAACACTCTCCTTGGCCGCATAATCGCCTCGTATCCTCTTGAGCCATTCTGCAAAGCCGTCAGCATTACCAGGTACCTATTTCTTTTCACAGCGTACTTTGGTATTCGTCAGGGTCACTGGGGATCCCTGCAACAATCGCGGCACCGATGCCCTCAAAGTAGCCGTCCTGCTGGTGATAGGTCATGTAGTAACGCCCGCGGAAGCGCACGATCTCAAGGGCCTTGGTCCCCATTGTGATCTGGCAAGGAACCTCAATATCCTCGGCGATGGTTGAAAAGAGATGAGTGATAAGCACGGTGGAAGTCCCAGTGGGTTTTCTAGGCAGCAAGCGTCGCGGTGGTCTTGTTCGGAATCCCTTGAAGAGGGGAAACAAGGATAGGAACAGCAGTCAGGTGAGGGGAAGGCGGGCTTGGTTTGAGCCTCCTGGTTTCATCTCGCAACCGTAAGCCTGGCATCACTTGACCTGAGTTTTTCCACCTGACAAATCTTCTTCGCACGCAACAACTATCCCCGTCTTTGGGTATGTCCAGATCACCAACTCGACAACTTGTTAAGTCAAGAATCTTATGGAAGCTCTCTAATACGCTGTCGAAAACCCCCTACTTTCTTCTAGTTCATTTAAGGGACAAGTCTCACAAGCGCAATAGAGTAATCCATACGCCGGTATAATAGAAAAGAAACATGAAGCATGATGGTTCAATGATATAGTTCGATGGCACTGACCGCTTGCCATTTTCAATGGGCAGAAAATGTTTCTTATCGGACGCGGCGAGAGCGAGAAGACTGACTGATCGTGTCACTCTTTGATTCCGCTGAATCCATAGCGCTTGTTGCTCCTTGAAATGCCTCGCGATCCATTGGTAGGACTGGTGGGCAAGGTTTGTCATTCTGCGTCTCCCTATCATGACCCCGCTAACCATGGAGGGGCACTTAGCCGTCCAGTGGGAAGTCCACGACATTGAACAGCTTGACCGATGCCACTTCGAAAGTTGGTACGCTGAAATCCATTCCACACATTGTATTGAGCCAAACGCTAATGGGATAATGTGCTCCAGGCAACTTCCCGTACGTCCACTGCTCGGGATGAGCACCCCGCCTTATCGCATTCCTCGCGACAATAGCTGACATCGGCTAGCTTTACTACAATTGATCCTCAGCGAGCCATTGGATACCTCCAGATCGAATGTCCATGCCAACGACACGGCGTCTCTGATCGATGTCAACCAAACTACGGTGGTTGTACTGAAGGGCGTCGCTCTGTCCCGATTGAACTGTTGGACGTTGCGGGATTGGTGCCGGGGGCACACCAAGGGCGAGGACTGGGCAATAAGTTCTTGGATGATCTGCGACATGCCGATGCCTTGATCCACGTGGTCGATGTGAGCGGTACGACCGATGCGGAGGGCAAAGCTACCCGAGGATACGATCCATCCGTTGATATCGAATGGCTGCGATCAGAGATTGTGCGGTGGGTGCTTGGAAATCTCATGGATAAGTGGTAAGCTTCATATCATGAATGTCGAGTCGAGCAGCAAGTACTGAAAACCAAATCAGGGGCTCCATCAAGCGGAGACATGTCGCAACGAGTCAGTATACTCCGTTCTCTGGCTAGCTTGAACGAACGTCTCTTTATTAACTCAAGCGACAGAGTCCAACCCGGTCGACACATTACAAGGCCAATTTTCGGGATATGGAAGTAATCCTTCCACTGTCGCGCGATGCCTGGATCGACTTAATATGAAAGAACCCCTCGAAGAATGGTCGGACGAGACCATTGAGACCGTGGTCAAGACTTTCATCGACGAAAAGTTTCCTACTGTTTTTGCCTTGAACAAGATCGATCACCCAGATGCCGACAAGGTGCGTCATTTCTCCCCTGAGACTTTGTCAATCCACTCACCCTATACAGAATGTCAGCAAGATTGCCAAGATGCAAGATCCCAAGAGCATTGTTCTTTGCTCAGCTATTTCAGAAGTCTTTCTCCGACGACTCGCCAAGCAAGGATACATCAGGTATATCGAAGGCAGTGAATTTGTAGACACCCGGGAAGACCTGATCGACATGGGCGAGCCTGATGGGGGAGGTCTTAAGGAGATGGATGAAAAACTGAAAACGTGAGTTTTGGAAGCATCAGACACAGTCTATCCGCTGACAGACCTTTAGCCGCGTGGAAAATTTGAAAGATATGGTCTTATATCGGTTTGGATCAACCGGCGTGGTTCAATGTCTTTCTCGAGCAGCAGAGCTTCTGGGCCTTGTGCCGATTTTCCCTGTGCGCAACATCCACACCTTTAGCTCCGGGAATGGGACCGCGGTGTTCCGCGACTGTGTCCTGGTCAAAAAGTAAGTAATGAATGACGTGAACGGGCGAGGACGATACTTATTCTACGCAGAAACAGCACGGTGGGCGATGTGGCCCGAAAGGTGATGGGCGATGTGCCTATCAATTATATTGAAGGCGTTGGTGGAACTCGAGTAGCTGAGGATGACATTGTTGCGGTTGGGAAACATGATGTAAGTCTCTCAAGGTCCTGGGCTTCTGGGCTTGATCTTAACATTGTTCCCCATAGATCTTGTCATTCAAGGTTGGTCGGTAAAGCATGGCTATTCCACCCATGTACAGTCTCAATGTCGCATACATGCCTCGTCACGAATCATCAAAAATATACACCCCAATCTGCAGTAAAGAGACCCGAGCGCCCCGGAAACATACTTTCATCCAAAAATCACCTAAACCTCAATGACTAGTTGCCCTTCTATGAGATCAAATTCCATCAGCATCTCAGACCCACGAAACGAGGATCGCTCCTACCTGTGCTCGCTCGTCGTTCATCCCGATAATAGGCTCCGGTGCCTCGGGGTGTTCCTGTTTTGCCTTTTTCCCATGTTTTTGACCTCCTCGCTCGGTTGTTCCTTGGGACTTGGAGGCATCTGCGATGTTTTCATTTTCTTGCCGTTCCTTCAAACCAGCGGCCGATGCATTACTTGTCGGATCATTGGTATCTCCTCGCTTCGATCGTTCGGTGGTATGTTCTTCTGACGAGGCCCCCTTCCAGTTCTTAAAGAGAGAGATACCTCGAACGCCGCCTGATCGTTGCGTAGTTGGTTTCTGAACCAAAGACGACCGCTGTAACCGGAGGGCACGCATATTCTGCAGTCTCAGCATGACGGTTGATCTGCGATGACCCTTAAACTCGTTTGGTTGAAGGTAACTGAGAAGGTAGTTGCGAATGTATGAATCCAGTCATGCAATGTCCACTTTCATATGAATGACTGGCATTGAAACCTGTAAGCGATGACGTCTAGATGCTGCAATCGAGGCTGCTTATCGATAAGCCCGTTGGAGGCGATAATTGCTCGCAAAGGGTCCAAGGCATGACAAGATCTTCAACATTCACCCTCGTCTTCCATCCTTTTAGACATTAATGGTCGATTGCCCTATTGTGCGCGAGCTTTAGTTATCTACAGCCTGCAGGTGATGTATGTAGCTGACTAAGCGCACGATGCCAACGTGAGTCCAATGAAATCCACATTGTCCTCGAGTTCAAGTACAGACAGTTGATGTCGACTGTCGATTGTGCTAAGATCCGGAGCACATTTGCATTAAGCTCAGTTCTTGAATAACCCGGTTACCTCTTAACGTCATTGAAGGCAAGAGCCGTCCACAACTTGAACAATGAAGCGGGAATATCTTCCGCTGGAATCTCTACCAGCCTGGCTGAAGCTGAATGGAATCGTCACCAATGGAATATCCTTTGGGAAGATAGGCTCAGTCGACAAGGACACAGACAAGGGTAACGCGATTGTAGCCACCCGAGACCTGGCTAGCGTGGACTCTGATGCCTCTCCCGCAATCCTTCTTCAAGTCCCGCCGGATCTGGTGTTATCGCTAGACGCGGTGCATGACTATGCAAAGTCCGATCAGAGTCTTCGCGAGGTCCTGGAAGCCGTCGGTGAATTTGGGAGGGTGAGAACCCGTACCCTGCCGCAATACGGAAGCCTGGATCGGCATATACTGACGCTGAGCAGACTGCCAGAGGGGCAATCATGATCTTCCTTCTTCTTCAGATTACTCATTCCTGTCCGCAGACTCGTCCACGGATTGGCGTGTCAAGCCCTTGGACCGAGTATATCAAATTTTTGCCACCGTCGTTCCCCCTGCCAACTTCTTATTCGCCCGAAGAGGCTGAGTTACTGAGGGGTACATCTCTTGCTACGGCTGTCGAGGCAAAAGCTCTCTCCCTAGAACGCGAGTTTGACTATCTGCGCGAGGCGACGGACGGTATAGCCTGGTGTCAACGATGCTGGTGGGCTGAAGACATGGGCCAGTTAAGCTTGGCAGACTGGAAGTATATCGACGCGGCGTATCGATCGCGCATGGTGGATCTCCCTGGCAGCGGCCATGCGATGGTCCCGTGCATTGACATGGCCAACCATGCCCCCGAGCCCGCGGTGAAGGCATTATACGACACAGATGCGAGCGGCAACGCGGTTCTTCAGCTGCGATGGAATAAGAGACTATGTGCGGGGGACGAGGTGACGATATCGTGAGTGATTTTTTATCGCATGTTCAAAACCCGCGCTGACGCGTCGCATGAAAGATATGGCGATGACAAGCCTGCATCGGAAATGATATTTTCCTATGGGTTTCTAGAGAGCGACCGAAGCGAAGCAAAGCAAGTCTTGTTGGACATGGACATGCCGGATGATGATCCTCTCGGTGTCGCCAAGAAGATGGTCTGTCAAGAAACGCCCGGGATTCGAGTATCGGCCAGTGACGCAGAGTACGACGATGTGACGACAGAAAAGAGCAATCAAATAACCTGGGATGGCCCACTTGTGTGGTGGGCTAGTGTGAACGAGGAAGATGGTCTTCTCATCGGCGTGGTACAGACTACAGATGGAACGCAGGAGCTAGAAACAAAATGGAAGGGTGAGAAGATCCAGTCACCCAACCATCTGCGGGATCTGCTCGCCAAAGATCCCTTATGGAACATCTTTCAACTCCGGGCTGTCGTTCTAGTACTTGAAAGACTGGAAACCCAAATGTCACTGCTTCAGGAGACGGATGAGGTTCTGTCCAACATGCGGGAGAAAAACCCGTCCCTCCTGGACTTAATGTTTCGGCCTGATATTTTCAGTCTGACTGCACGGTTGCGGAACCTTGAGACAGCATTGCTACAACGAGCAGTTGAACAGCTTTTGAAACAGGCAAGTCGTTGCTTTCCCGATGACACGCGGCACTGCTGCACCTATACTTGGTCACTTTATGGCTGACTATAGTTGGCAGAGAAACGATTTGATGGAGTCTGAATCTGTGACAAGCTACTTGACCCAGCAATCGCAGCCGGATGAAGTTGAGGATTTTTCATGATTTTACAACGATCACGAAATCAAACCTGAAGAAGCGAAGATCTCACAACCGGAGCGGCAACGCGCCCCAGGAAAGCTAGATATCCACAGTTGTAGATAGCGTTGAAACTATCAGTGCGGAGAGGCAATAATACGGCTGATACGAGCTTCCGAGTGATCAAGAGACCCAAGCAGAAGGGAGTTCCCAACTACGGAGTACATACGTGGAGGCGCAATGCCATGACGTATGCGGTGAACTTACTCCGTATTTCACAGGTGATTAGGGGTCGGGGCAAAGAGATCTGCAGGGATGGGATTGTGGTTGATCCTCCGCGACCGCAAGGGTTCCCGGGGTGGATCCGCATCTTGACTTGCCTGGACGAGAATCAGCGACAACTTGAATATGGGTCTGATCGGATCCTTGGTGGAGTCCATCATGGTGGCCAAGTGGAGAAAGACTTTCTGCAACAGATCGGTACTTGCTTCGGCATCATCGATGACGGATTTGGAACCACCGGGGACTTTGCTTGGGTGATAGAGGCTCAGGAAAAGGATCCCAACAGGCCAGTTGTCTCTCCCAGTTGATCGGATCCCAAGTTCCTGGGTCTACCGGGCTGTGGAGTAGAGTGGGTCGAGCATCCATGGTTCAGACCATCTTCGCAATTCTCTCGGACAAAACTCGCTCTTGTAATCCTGCAAAACACTCGTGGCAACCTTGGATTTCTTACAAGTTTATCGAATGCACGCGACGATCATAATCAACCAGTCTATCATTGGTGTTCCCCATACCGGATAATTCTGGTTGGACAGCAGCCGGGACCCCGCAGTTGATGCTCAGTGCACGAACGGTAATGATAAGTCGCCACCAAGCCATCAAGGAGAGATCACTGCCCATGTCAGGATGGTTGCCCCGTACCAAGAGTAAAGTTGGCGCCGAGTATCGGAGGCGGGATCAGCGTGCGGAGACCATCGTGGTCTCACGGGGAAAGCGGGAGTCCCCAGAACAGCACGTCTCCTTTTTGAGAGCGTGTAGAACCATGGGGCCTCTCAGACCGATCATCCCCCGGTGAGAAGTAGAAGATGCGGCCGGGGACGACCTTCGGAAGCGCGAAGCCCGTGGCTGCCGAAAGACCATATGTAGGATCCGAGCACTCGGAAACAAAAAAAAAAAAAAAAAAAAAAAAAACAAAGTTTGGCGCATCAGCTGCCTCGCCATTCCATTCGTTCCCGCTGCATCGCTCTCCTTCCGGTACATACGGAGATACCAAGGATTTGCGGGAGAATGTGGAGTCCGGGGGACCTCGGGAGGATCCAACCGTCAGATCCCCGGGGGCTCCAAGACCTGGAGATGATGGGTTGTAGTGCATATCGGTAGACAAATGTTCGAGTAAACTCGTCAGGCCGATGACCATAATGTCAAATCATATCGGCGAGCAATTCAAGACACGAACTGCGCGACGGGGGAAGGGGAAAGGAGAACAAGCAGCGCCGCAATACATGACAATACCAATTTCACCTGGGCGGTGATTGGTGGACGAATGGGTCAGCAGTCCCCACGGGGCTGAGTCAGCTCTGCGTGTTCTCCCCCTCCCCCGTTTTACTTCGCGACATCATTCTTCAGTTTTGAATCCAACCCCGCCAACTGCGATTTTCATATTCTATACATCCACCGCCGTGGCCGATGTGCCAGCAGACCCTGCCAAAATGCCTGGCATCTTACCGATGAAAGTGATTAAGGTCGGTGGCACCGGCAACCAAAGCCGGATTGCCCAAGCCTGTGATCGCTGCAGAAGCAAAAAGATCCGCTGCGATGGCGTTCGGCCATGTTGTACGCAATGCGCCAATGTTGGCTTCGAATGCCGAACGAGCGACAAGTTGAGCCGCCGAGCCTTTCCCCGTGGTTATACCGAGTCGTTAGAGGAACGTGTGCGAGCTTTGGAGACTGAAGTGAAAGACTTGAAAGATCTACTGGACGAAAAGGACGAAAAGATTGATGTTCTTTCTCGGATACATTCGTTTTCCCCGCCCTCGCAAAGAGCAGCCTCCGCCCGATCACCGTCTGCTTCAAGAGCGACCAAATCCCCCAGCTCGGAAACAGGAGAGGGCACTTTCCATGTCGAACGATCATCGAGTCAGCCCACCGCACAGAACCCTTATACAGGTCTTTCTACTATCCAGGGGTTTGCTGGTATGTAGACTCACGCTCAACCGGGAACTGGGGAGTGAAAACTAAATATTCTTTAGGCGTTTTCACGGACAGCCTCATCAGCCAGGGGAGATCCCCATCCAAGCTTTCCACCACTAGTTTGACCCAATTATCGGGCCGTGTATCTCGAGGCTCGCCGAATCAGGCTGTGAAGGCGCCCCCGCGCCTTGTATCGGACCAGCTCATCAATATCTTTTTTCAGGAATGGGCTCCTCTTTACCCTGTTGTGCACCGTCCAACCATTCTCAAGGCTTACGAACAATACTTAAATAATGGCGACTCTTTGAAACGCGATATCCACCGGATCGCACAACTCAATTTGATCTTTGGAGTTGCCGCTCTTTCGTCTAATGTGAGTGCATTATCCAGTCGCGTCTGCGCTTTCGAAGCATACTAATTCGTCTCCAGTCGAGGACTAACCAAGATCCTGCGTTCTTCGAGGAGAACTGGGCAGCTGCTCTGGACTCATTCTCTGCTGAAACATCTGTAGAAAGTCTACAGTGCTTTGTTCTGGCTCAAGTGTATTGCATGACGAAAGGCGACTACCGCAGCCTGCTTCGTTACCGCGCATTGGCGATGGATATTTGCCATCAGCTGGGGCTATATCAAAGCCAAGACAATCTCTCCTCGAATCCCTTGGAGGGTGAGACTCGCAAAAAGGTGTTCTGGTGTCAATATACATTGGACCGGTATGAGAAAATTTGCCCATGAAAAATATGTTCCATGACTGACGACTTGTAGCTTTTGCTCGGCTTTGACAGGAATGCCACTCCTCCTGCGCGAGGATGACATTCAAACCGAGTATCCAGTGGACGTGGATGATGAAAATGTCACCGAAACCGGCTTCTTACCGACGCTGCCCGGGGAGTCTACTCGGATCTCAAGTGCACTTGCTTTCTTTGAGCTGTCTCGAATCCTGACTAGGGTTTTGGAAGACCTGTATTCATCTAAATCTGAGTACGACGTGTCTGTCTCAAGAATGCGCATGACAGCAGTACAGTTAGACGAATGGCTGCACAAGTTGCCTTCCCATCTTCGCCTGGAGTTCAGCCAGGACAAGCCCAGCACAAATGTGACTAGCAGCCGGTCGCCTCTTTTGGTGAGCTTCATAACCACCGGTCCTCTCTTTACCTGGATGCTAACGTTTCTCCAGTCGCTTTTATACTATTTGATTCGGTCCTTGATTCACCGTCCTGCTGTGTGCTTTGCAGACGAACATGTGCGCTCTCCGGCTGTTTTGGCCTTGTCTGATTCTTCCAAGCACATCATCCAAATTATCCAATTGCTCGACGAGCGTCGCCTTTGTTTGTCAGTCAGCATCAACCGGAAGGAACTGGTTTTCTTCTCTGGGCTTGGTATCCTGTGGCAGACTATGGGCCTCAAGCGCGACAGCAGGTTGGCCAAGGAAAGTCAAAAGCTCCTTGTCACCCTTTTCCAACAACTTGAGATGGAGTCTACTGCCGCAGCCGCAGAATTTGCCATGCTGGCAAAAGCCTTGATCTCCCTGGACCATGGAGGCAAAGGATCTGCACCTACCGGCAGCCAGTCTGAAGGAATGGCGGCTCCAACCCAGAAGCCGAGCAAATCCCCCATGAAGCAGTTCCAGGCTCTCAAGTCTCGGCTTACTTCGTCTTCGAAGTCCGAGTCGCCCTCTCGCCGAAACACCATCTCCGGTGCCCCGCCTTCTCATACTCCCCAATCTCTTCGCTCTCCCAGCTGGTCAAGCCTACCCCCCGCCCAGCATGATCATTCATCCACCCAATTTCCCGTCGACCGAGGCCACTCACTGGATTACGGCTCGGACCCTCGATTGTTGTCCGCATCAGTGCCATTGGATTACCCTCGAGCGATGTCTGCTTCTACATCATCAGATACTACCGGTGGTGCTATCACCATGGCAGACTGGGAATATGTTCTGAGTGATATGGATCGGGGATACTCGAACATTTTTACCGGAATATATGGCGGCAAGGAATGCGGTGAAGATCCCGGTCCATTTGCATCTATCACGGCTGAATATAGCCGGAAACCGAACGATGCACTGACTCTGACCTCGTCGAATGACCTGCATGATCTTTCCCCCGAGGCGTGGTCCGCGAGTAGTGGCGAACTTCCCGCGGACCAAGGGCGTACCTCACAGAGCGTTTTGAGCTACTCAGGAGAAAGCATGGGCAGTGCCGAGGACAACTTCGCTTCACTGACGGATAACTCCGTGCGACCGGAGGAAGTGGGCTTTATAGACCCATTTTATGCGATTACGTTGCCACCGGATCAAGAAATTGATGAATATGCCCTGGCCAGTGGCTGGGACCGACGGTTGGCTGCTTGAATATTTCTTTTGGACACATGTTATGATGATTTGTGGTGACAATGATACCTTGGAGGCGTTCTTTTGGTTGACGCTGTTTAGGTGTTTGTATTTATCATCTGGGGTTTGACGCGGTTTTTTTTTTTTTTTAATTCTTGTTTTTATCTTGCTATACGATGTACATGTCCTGCGCAGTGTGATCTTCAGTTATATAACGCCAATCCTTGGACGATGTAGGAGCCAAACCTATGAATTGCGCCTAGTCATCATCCAAAGGGTCATGGTGCTTGAATAATGGGTCGTTGTTTGGCCAACAGCCTCCATGATAGTACCTGTCCCCTCTATCAAACGTTGTCAAAGCAGCCTTGCCGAGACAAGAGTATTTTTCGTTGTCGAACTCGGGCGTTTTCTCGGGGTCCTCCTGCTCTGAACGTTTGACTCTTTTCTTTCCATTTTCCGTAACCCAGCACATTCTTTGGTCGTCCTTTTCATCTTCTGGCTTCTTTATCATTCTTCCATCAACGGGTTGTTCGACGTTGTTCAGACCCTTGCATCTCGATAACAGGTACTCTTCGCCGTTATTGCCATCTCTCCATTCAAGATAGGACTTCTTGGCTTTTCTCCCTTCGAGCCCAGCACGGCTAGGGTCTAAGGACCCGGTTAGAGAGGCATGGAAGTAGTAGAGACCAGACAGTCTTACCGGGAATGCTAGCGGCAGCTGACAGAGCCACAGCGGCAAGCAAGACAAAGCTCGTGGTCAGCTTCATTGGCACGGGAGATTCGAATGTGAATCAATGACTGAAAATTTGGTGTCGTTGAGGAGATTGACGAGATCTTCCACGCTGTATTTATGGCCCGCGAAGAACACGCCTGTATACCTCCTCCGCCCCCCTGTTCTTCTGCCCTTGGCAGTCCAATGCTCTACCCGGCCCCATATCTGATCAGTCGCGGGGCTGAGGGATCAGGGTATTATGCCGGACCAAGACCCCGTGGGGAAGCTCTTGTCTTCACCAGACTCCATACACTCTTGCCGGGCAATATGGGGCCGAGATCTGGGGGCGATGATCCGGAGTGAAGGTCCTCAAAGATGGAGATGCATTCACAAGATGCTCTCCTTCCAATCACGCGGCGTCCAATGCAGTCGTTGATCCGTTTTCAGATCACCGAGTGCTTTTGACGGAGGGTTTTGCCCTGCTTCCTAGGCTGAATCCTTTGCTCTTGTTTCGACTGGCTCCATTCTCCCCATTTTCTTTCGGACCCGGGCACATCAGAGGGGCGATGACCGTGCGCCGGGCGATTCCATGAAGAATGCATCCAATGGTGGCTTGTCCGGCGATTGGGAGAAGTCTCCCGGCCATTCAGAACGTACAACCGGGCGTGGGTTCCAAACGTCAATGGCTGCCACCGACCTCATCACTGCATTTCCCGACCGCGGCGAGGTTTCAGCCACTCTGGGCAGGGCAAATGGCCTCGCCAAGGGATGCATAGTTCTGGGGTTGTGACCACGGGGTCTTGGGGTCTCAAAACGTGGTTGACATGGCCGGGAACCATGGATGAGCCAATCACCCGGCCAAACGTGCACCCCGCGTCCCCAGATTCTCGCTCTGTCTTGGGACAGTCGACCATGGCGATGAAAATGAACGAGTCATCATTTCCCTATCAGGCTGAATGTTCGCTTGTCAAGATGGTCGTGACCACGCAGTTCCAGACATACCCATGGCCAGCCATGGCTCGGTGGATGAGGAGGTATAAAGAGGTGCTGGGGTTGAGTGTCCCTGATCTGTGAAATCGATCTCGGTAAGAGAGACAAGAAGTAACCAGCCAGACAAGATATACCATCGGCATCATGTTCAAAAAACTGTTCCAGAAGCGGCCCCGGGATCAATACGCCGACACGGAGCTACCAAGAGAATCGGTGTCCACGGTCGAGCGAGAGAAAGATGCCGGGGGCGTGGTCGATACACCAATCCCCCTCCTAACATGGCGGTCCTCGATCATGGGCCTTTTTGTTTCCATGGGCGGTTTCCTCTTCGGCTATGACACCGGTCAGATCTCGGGCTTCCTGGCAATGAAGAATTTCCTACAACGCTACGGCGAGCCCGGGCCAGATGGGAGCTTTCATTTTAGTAATGCCCGCTCGGGGCTCATTGTTGGTCTGGTATGTGAAATTGCCTTCGATGCTGTGATATTGTGCTGATACTTGTATAGTTGTCTGTCGGCACTTTGATTGGAGCTCTGATTGCGGCTCCAATTGCCGATCGTGTCGGACGCAAGTGGTCGATCAGTGGCTGGTGTGTGATGGTCTGTGTTGGGATCACCGTGCAGATTGCCTCTCCCACCGGCAAATGGTACCAGGTCGCCATGGGCCGTTGGGTTGCTGGGTTGGGAGTCGGCGCCCTGTCATTGCTGGTCCCCATGTACCAAGCTGAGTCGGGGCCGAGACATATCCGAGGCTCCTTGATCAGGTATGTCTTTGAGATACTCGGCATGAAATCGAGATCTAACTATGTTTAGCACCTACCAACTCTTCATCACCTTGGGCATCTTCGTGGCCAACTGCATCAACTTTGGGACCGAGGCTCGCCCGAATACGGGATCATGGCGAATCCCCATGGGCATAACGTATGTCTGGGCCTTGATTCTAGGGGTTGGCATGGCTTTCTTCCCCGAGAGCCCTCGATATGATTACCGCCACAATAAGGTCGACCAGGCCATGGACACACTGGCGAAGATTTATGGGGTTCCCCGCAACCACCGCGCACTGCACATCGAGTTCGACGAGATCAAGCAGAAGTACGAGGAAGAAGTTCGCAATGGCCAGGTGACCTGGGTGCAGCTCTTCCGGGCCCCAACGATGGCATACAGGGTGGCCGTTGGCGTTGCCTTGCAAGCGCTGCAACAGCTCACTGGTGCAAACTACTTCTTCTACTACGGCACAACGGTCTTCAAGGGCGCGGGGATCCGGAATAGCTACGTCACGCAAATGATCCTCGGTGGTGTGAATTTTGGAACCACTTTCCTCGGTCTTTATCTGATCGAGCACTACGGTCGACGTCGCTCCCTGATCGCCGGAGCACTCTGGATGTTCGTTTGCTTCATGATCTTTGCGTCCGTGGGCCACTTCTCTCTCGACCAGGACCAGCCCGAGAGAACCAAACCTGCCGGGGTGGCCATGGTCGTCTTTGCCTGTCTGTTTATTCTCGGCTTCGCCAGCACCTGGGGCCCCATGGTATGGTCGATCATTGCCGAACTATACCCGTCCCAATATCGGGCCCGGGCGATGTCTCTCGCCACGGCATCCAACTGGCTGTGGAATTTCCTGTTGGCCTTCTTCACCCCGTTCATCGTCAGTGCCATTGACTTTCGGTTCGGGTATGTCTTTGCCGGATGTCTCTTCCTGGCCGCGGGGCTCGTCTATTTCGCCGTGATCGAGGGCCAAGGCCGGACACTGGAGGAAATCGACACCATGTATCTGATGAAAGTGAAGCCGTGGCAGAGCTCGAAGTTTGAATTTCCGGCGAACGCCAACATCATGCGGGGCTCCTTTGATAAAGGTGCGGGGGCCGGGGCGTCGACTCACGTTCCTGATCCTGCCGGGGTGGCGGAGGATGTCTCGGTGCCGGCACGCATGGAGACATAAGGGATTTGGAATGTGAAAATTCTGTAGGGGGTGATTAATTTGGTCAGAATATCGATCCATGGAAGATATTGTAAAGGAATATGGACTGAAACTCTGTGGAAAGAGGGGAGATATTCCCTTATTCCCTTGGCTACTGTATTTACTGACATCACTGTTGAATAATGGGCTAGACTTGCTGCTTCGGTAAATCATAATCCTCATAACGGCTGGAATGGCTTCGAAATCAGACAAGAGCTTCGATACTGCGCAGGATATGAACCGTGTTGATTGATCACCATGTACCCACTAGGTTGATTCGAGTGGTCTTCATATCCCGATGTGGCACTTCAAAGCCCGACTTGGGATGTATAGAGATGTATACCAACGTCCATATCGGAAATAGATGAATTGTCAGTGTCCAATAATTGCCCCCGCCTTCTATACCAATGCCATGACTCAGCTTATGGATTTCCTCTGGATTCCTCTGGATTTCCCCGGGTGGAGAGCAGGATTTATCCTGCAGCTCACCCGACACCGAATCGGAGTGGCCCGATTAGGGAATCCGAATTGCGCCCTGGAGAAGAGCCCGACGTCGGCTAATTGGGGGATGGACCGGAGCAGCGTCCTCCGAGCGGCTCCCGGTGTGCAGCGGGAGAAGAGGTGGGAGATGGTTGAATGCTCATGCAGAGCATCGCATGGTGAAGAGGAATAGAGCAATGGGGGGAGCTTGGACTCGAGACGTGCTCGCAGTCAATGTAGGGAACGAGCACCGTCTACGAAGTCCTCAGTATCGCGAATTCCATCGATTCCCGATCGAAATGGTCGACGCGTGACAAAGTGGCTGCCCCACCTCAAGACATCATACCCCACCAACAAATACATCCCCCTCCCGCCTCGCTCTTCCTCTCTACACATTTCTGGTTGGTATTCCCATCACTTTTATCGCGGCCATTGATACTGATTGCAGCTAGAATCTGCCATCATGGGTTACTCTGATCTGGACCAGTTGGCTATCAACACCATCCGCATCCTCGCGGTATGTACCCCTCCGCGGGGCTCCCTGCGAGGGCTCCCCAGCGCCATGCTCGCAATTCTCGCAATTCTCGCCATTGGAGCTTCAATTGACCTTTTTCTTCTAGGTGGATGCCACCTCCAAGGCCAACTCGGGTCACCCCGGTGCCCCGATGGGCATGGCTCCCGTGTCCCACGTTCTGTTCAACAAGTTCATGAACTTCAACCCCAAGAACCCCGACTGGGTGAACCGGGATCGTTTCGTTCTCTCGTATGTGACCTATCTGGATTCGATAATATCCCCGGAAGCTTTTTCCCCGATTCCGGAAGCGTCCCCCGACGATTCTTCGATTTCTGACTGCGATGCCCGGATAGGAACGGCCACGGTTGTATGCTGCAGTACGCGCTGCTGCACCTCTTCGGCTACCAGCTCACTATGGATGACCTGAAGAACTTCCGCCAATTGGATAGCATCACTCCCGGTCACCCCGAGGCCCACGATACCCCCGGTATTGAGGTCACCACGGGTCCTCTGGGTCAGGGTTTCTCCAACGCCGTTGGTCTGGCCATTGCGCAGGCTCACTCCGCCGGTGTCTTCAACAAGCCCGGCTTCGAGCTGTTCAACAACTACACCTACACCTTCTTCGGTGATGGCTGTGCCATGGAGGGTATCGCCAGTGAGGCTGCCAGCATGGCTGGTCATCTGAAGCTGGGCAACCTGATTGCCATCTACGACGACAACCACATCTCCATCGGTAAGACAGCCTCTGTTTCTCGGAAAATCAAACCCCATCCGCTGACCGCAGTTTACTAGACGGTGACACCAAGTGTGCCTTCACCGAGGATGTGATGAAGCGCTTCGAGGCCTATGGCTGGCACACCGAGTGGGTCAAGGATGGTGACAACGACCTTGAGGGTATCGAGGCCGCCATCCGCAAGTGTCAGCAGGTGACTGACAAGCCTTCCGTCATCAAGCTGACCACCACCATTGGCTTCGGCTCCAAGCTGGCTGGTACCGGCGGTGTCCACGGCAACCCTCTCAAGGCTGATGACGCCCAGGGCGTGAAGCAGCGCTTCGGCTTCGACCCCGAGCAGAGCTTCGTCGTCCCCCAGCAGGTCTACGACCTCTACCACAAGCACAGCGCCGACGGTGCCGCCAAGGAGCAGGAGTGGAACCAGCTCTTCCAGAAGTACCAGCAGTCCCACCCCACCGAGGGTGCCGACCTGGCCCGCCGTCTGGCCGGCAAGCTGCCCGAGGGCTGGGAGAAGAGCCTCCCGACCTACAAGTCGAGCGATGCCGCCATCGCTTCCCGTAAGCTGTCGGAGGCCGTCCTGGAGAAGATTCACGACGTCATCCCCGAGCTGCTGTCCGGCTCCGCCGACCTGACTGGCTCCAACAACACCCGCTGGAAGAACGCCGTCGACTTCCAGCCCCCCGAGCTGGGTATCGGCGAGTGGTCCGGCCGCTACCTCCGCTACGGTGTGCGTGAGCACGCCATGGCTGCCGTCATGAACGGTCTGGCTGCCTACGGTACCGTCATCCCCGCCGGCGGTACCTTCCTGAACTTCGTCTCGTACGCCGCCGGTGCCGTCCGTCTGTCGGCTCTGTCGCGCGTTCGTGTCATCCACGTCGCTACCCACGACTCCATCGGTCTGGGTGAGGACGGCCCGACCCACCAGCCTATCGAGACCCTGGCTCACTTCCGTGCTCTGCCCAACTGCATGGTGTGGCGCCCGGCTGACGGCAACGAGACCAGCGCTGCCTACTACATGGCCCTGACCTCCAAGCACACCCCCAGCATTCTGGCCCTGACCCGCCAGAACCTGCCCCAGCTGGAGAACTCGACCATCGAGCGTGCCCTGAAGGGTGGTTACGTTGCGGTCGATGCCCCCAACGCCGCCGTCACCATTGTCTCGACCGGTTCCGAGGTCAGCATCTGTATCGAGGCTGCCGAGTACCTCCAGAAGAACCACGGCGTTGCCGCCCGCATCGTGTCGATTCCTTGCTTCGAGGTGTTCGACTCCCAGGACAAGGAGTACCGTCTGCAGGTCCTGCCCGACGGTATCCCCGTCCTGTCGGTTGAGGCTTGCTCGACCATGGGTTGGGAGCGCTACGCTCACGAGCAATTCGGTCTGAACCGCTTCGGTGCCTCGGGTCCTTACAAGCAGGTGTACGAGGTAAGATTGTTTGACGATCGTTGTTCAAGGGACTGTACTAACCCGCGTGATAGAAATTCGAGTTCACGCCGGCGGGCATCAGCAAGCGTGCCGTTGCCACCATCGATTTCTACAAGGGCACTCCCGTGCGCTCACCCGTTAACCGTGCCTTCCAGCAGATCCTGTAGACGCGCCCCAAAATGTTTCCAGTTTTTACCCAAGGCGCGACAGCCCTTGGCAACGATATTGAAGAATGAAATAGAGCGATATTCCACCGTTATACCGTCGATGCATTGTAGTCTTGTAGATTCTCAACGACTTCACTTAGTTTCCTTCCAGCACTGGTTCTGCATTTCCACCACCCCCTTGACCATGACTGCCATCTCTTTCTTCGTATCCGCCGAAGCTGTCGGTCCATACGCCTCCTGCGTCTGTCGCACCACCGTCTCTCTCCACGCCTCCTGCCCCCCACCCTCCTTCCGGAGCGGAATCTGTCCCAAAGACCCCCACACATCCTCAATGGTCGGGCCCAACTTAGTCAAAAACGCATCGATCCCGCCCGGCCCCCCACCGGCGTGATAGCTCTCAAACACCCCATTCCCCGCCCACCGCGGCCCCACACTCGCCGTCACAATCGCATCCAGTTCGCGCGCCGACACCACCCCCTCCCCCACTAGATAGCACGCCTCGCGCAGCATCGCAAACGCCAGCCGATTCCCGACGAACCCGGGGATCTCCTTGTGCAGCGTCACAGGCCGGTAATGCGGGCGATTCCGCTGCTGCGCCGGGCCCGCGCAGCCCTGGATCGACGGTCCGTCCGCCATGACGGATGCCGGGCCCGGCGCATTCAGGAAGTAGCCGCGGGCAAAGTCGACGCGCTCGGGTTTTGTCGATGGACTCGGCACGATCTCGACGACCGGCATCAGGTGCGGCGGGTTGAACGGGTGCGCGACGAGGAGGCGGTCCGCGACATCGGGTCCGCAGCGCGCGGCCTGCGCGGACGCGGGGATGCCCGATGAACTGCTCCAGAGGTGGGCGCCTGCGTCGGCGACGCGCGCGACTTCTTGCCAGACGGCTTGCTTGGAGGGCTGGTTCTCCGGGCTCTGCTCTTGGATGATGGTGGCGGAGCGCACGGCGTCGGCGATGGAGACGGCGAGGCTGAGGCGGGCGCTGGTGAAGAGGGCGTCGATCGGGTTCTTTGGGTGCGTGGTTGTTTCGGGGATGGACGCGTCTAGGTATGCGGGGAGTTGGGCGCGGAGTTGGGCTTCGAAGTTGGGCGCGGGGTCGTAGATGGTGACTTTGGTGTCTGGGCGACGAAGGTGCAGGGCGGCCATGGAGAGACCGATGGTCCCGGCGCCTAAGAGGGCGATGTGATGGGGGAAGGCGCTCATAATTCTAGAGCAATTGAGGGGGAGGATAGTGGATGGGAGGTGAAGGTGTCGAGTGGTGAAATAGGGTCAGATGCATCCGGATATCGGGGACAAGTCCCGCATGACACGCGATCAACATCATTGCAACGGCAATTCTACACTACACAGTACAGGTCTCTCACGGATCCCAGGAACGAGTTTCATTCATCATGATATACTTCATCGATCCGTCCAAACTTTTGTTTTTCAGCGTGCTGCGGCATCCTACGCGTTCAGCGCCTTGCGGGCAAAGTTGGGCAGGACGAAGCTGGCGCGGTGGATGTCCTGGTTGTAGTACCGGCACAGCCGCTCCTCCTCCTCGCGGGACCAGGTGCGGATGGGCTCGCGCACATTGCGGTTGGCGTCCTTGCAGCAGACCATGAAGCCGATCTGGCCGGAGGGGTAGGTGGGGATGGTGGTGTAGGCGTACTCGGCGACGGGGAAGACCTCCTTGCAGGCCTTCTTGAGGTCGGCAATCAGAGAGAGGTGCAACCATTGGTTCTCGGCTGTAGGACAGAAAGGCACAGATTCCGCGAAACCGAGCCCGTAAAGCGGGTTGGTTGGCGGGGTGGTGCGAAACGGTTAGCCAGTGATCTTGGGAGACAGAGGGGCTAAAGAGAATATGTAGAGAGGAGAGAAAGAGAAAGGGAGGGAACATGAATGATACAGAAGGAGCAAAAGAAATCCTCTCGAGGGAGGCAGAAACAGGGGAAAGGCGAATTCGACAAAAGAAAGGCAACGAACAACCTTGGGTGGTAATGACACCGCCGTCACGCAGGGCATCACGCAGAAGCTCAAAGTAGGGCTTCTGGAACAGACTCTCGGCGGGGCCCTCCGGGTCCGAGCTGTCGGTGATGATCACGTCGAACTCGTTCTGGCGGTTCTTGAGGAATTCGAAGCCGTCACCAACGTGAGTCTTAGCGTTCGGGTGCTGGAAGCCAATGCTCATGCCGGGCAGGTACTTCTTGGAGACGCGGATGACAGCCTCGTCGATGTCGCACAGGATGGCCTCCTCGACGGACTCGTGCTTGACGACCTCCCGCAGGACGCCGCCGTCACCGCCGCCAATGACCAGCACCTTCTTGGGGTTCGGGTGGGCGTTCATGGCCAGGTGGGTGATCATCTCCTGGTAGGAGAACTCGTCGCGCTCGGTGCACTGGATGACATTGTCGAGGACCAGGACGGTGCCGTAGTCGCTGCTCTCGAAGACCAGCACATCCTGGTAATCGGACTTCTCATGGTGCAGGATCTGGTTCACCTTGAGGTTCATGGCCTGGCCAGGCCACATGTTGGACTGCTCGGAGAACCAGCCATCTATGGTGGGGTTAGCGGGAGGGGCAGTGGGATGGTGGGAGGGTGGGATGGAAGAGGAGGGGGTAAGAGACTGACCCTTGATGGTCGGGTGGGTGATGTCGCTCATGGTGATGGAAGTGAAGAATCGAGGATAGAGACGAAGCAACGGACGAAGCGAGCGCAGCATGGAAGAAACAGGCCGGCGGAAGTTTGGCTGTTTTGGGCGAGATTTTTCGGTACAAAGTGGGGACTGAAATGCGACTTTGGGCCAGTCCGAAGGAGCGAGCAAGAGTGACCAATCGAGGCGCGCGCGTTGACGCTGACGGGAAAAGATGGAGTTCTATAATTCAATAACTACTATGTATCTGGGCATATCACCTTGACGATGGACAGACATAGGAAATCAATTGTTCGTCTGTAGAAATACAGTGGGAAATTCACATTCTCTCTAATTTACTCCTCGTCACCACCACCCTCGAGCATACGGCCAGCCTTGGAGTTGAGGTAGTGGTTGCTGCAGACGCAATTAGCATGGATCACTATACCCCGGAGAACCAGGTTGCCTACCGCTCCTCAGCCCAGTTCATGATGGCGTACGCGGCGATGAACGGCGGGGCAACGTAGAGCACCTGGCTGCGGAATCGACGCCACGAGTTGAAGATGGCCGCGTTCAGGGCACCGGCAAAAGGACGCTGGCGGTTAGGCGAGAGCGAGTAGGTGGCGATACGCTGGGGGTCGGGCAGCCTGTCGGTCGATCGTCAGTATCGAGTATCCATCTCATTCAATTCCCCAGTGCAGGCCGTCATGATGTATATCTCGCGGCGTCATTCTCGTTCGTGCGGGAGTTGAATGTCGTAATTGAGACTGCCACGTCTTCCGGAGATGCGCATACGGAATGACACCAGTTGCCTGTCGCCGGTGGAGAGTTCACGTACCGAGGTCACCCCACACGCCGGTGTAGCTGTCATTGCGCCGTCAGCCTCAATTCATGTTCAAAAAGATGTCCAGACTGAGTCCGTCCAGCGTAATCAATCCCCATGATCCCATGTTCTCCTGGGCTTCGTCCGGGCTCCCGATCGGGTGTACCCGGACACCGTCGCGACCGGGAAAAAGGGGCAGCACGGGGCGGGGACACTTACTAGCCGTTCTTAGGATCAACAGAGCCACCCATTGTGAAGATCGGGTTGTCGAGACGAGGGATGGGAGGGAGAGGAGGTGAAGGGAAAAGACGAAGTTCGGGCGAAGTTGTCAGCACTCGAGCTAAACCCGATCGGGGCGGGAAAAGCCCGACATCATCCATCCCCAAAGCATCTCATCTCCTCCCACCCCTCAACCATGGCCAACGCCCTCTACAATCTCTACCGGCTGGCGGGCCCCGCCGCAGCCGGTGTGTTGCTCTTCAACGCCTCAATCTACGATGTCCGGGGCGGTACCCGCGCCGTCATCTTCGATCGGTTGGCCGGTGTGAAGGAGCAGGTCCAGAACGAGGGCACCCACTTCCTGATCCCGTGGCTGCAACGGGCGATTATCTACGACGTGCGGACAAAGCCTCGCAATATCTCGACAACGACGGGAAGTAAGGATCTGCAGATGGTCAGCTTGACCCTGCGCGTGCTGCACCGTCCCGAAGTCCCGAAGCTGCCGCAAATCTACCAGGTAAACCCTCACCAAGCATTTGTTTCTTAAAGATCGAGTTGCTCATCACTCAACCTGAAAAGTCTTACGGTACCGACTATGATGAGCGTGTTCTGCCGTCGATCGGCAACGAAGTCCTCAAAGCTATCGTCGCCCAGTTTGACGCCGCCGAGCTCATCACCCAGCGTGAAGCCGTCTCCAACCGGATCCGCAACGACCTCCTCAAGCGTGCCTCGCAGTTCAACATCGCCCTCGAGGACGTCTCCATCACACACATGACCTTCGGTCGGGAATTCACCCGCGCCGTCGAGCAGAAGCAGATCGCCCAGCAGGACGCTGAGCGTGCCCGATTCATCGTCGAGCGCGCCGAGCAGGAGCGCCAGGCCAATGTCATCCGGGCCGAGGGTGAAGCCGAGAGTGCCGACATCATCAGCAAGGCCGTCTCCAAGGCCGGCAGCGGCTTGATCGACATTCGACGCATCGAGGCGAGCCGCGAGATTGCCCAGACTCTCGCCAGCAACCCCAACGTCACATACTTGCCGGGTGGGGAAGGCAGGAGGGTGGCAAGAGCACGAGTCTCTTGCTGGGCCTGCGAAGCTAGACGGATGAAGAACGGATGCTTGATAAGGCCTACAACGAACGGGGACTCGGACATGTTTGACGGCCCGCTTCTTCTCTCTTGATTTTGTACCATTTAATCGCACGCCGTGTCTGGCGCCAATCTCGGCTGTGCTTGATCCTCACGGCGCGACTTTGGGTGGCTTGGATTCCAGCCTCCATTTCTGGACTGTAGCAATAACATACCTCTACTCTTATCGTCAGAATCGTCTACCACCATAGATCTGCTATTTTCGGGACCTGCCGGGACTTGGATGTCTAGAGACTATCCTATATCCGCCGATACAGATGCACTTGAAAGCGCATATCCTCCAATCCCGCTCCCTCGCCGACTTCATACTTCAGCCGTGCCGCATCCCGCCTCCACCACCGCGAATCCTGCGTATAAACCCGCTCCCATTTACCCGCAGCCACGGACAACAAGGTATGGTCCAGCAGGAACTTCATAGGATACTGGCGCTCCTGCGCAGTCCCATCTTTCCCCTTCCCCAATTTCAGTGTCGAGTAACTGCCCGGGCTGTCCACGACCAGTAACACCGCGCCAGATGGGAGCAGATCCGACAACCGCAACAGAAATCCAGTCGTCTTAGGCATGGACGTAGAGAAGAGCTCGTTCAGCGTAAACATCAGCGTCACAAGCAACGACGACCCGGCTTGCGACGTCTCATCCAGTAGAATCCCCTTGAGCTCGTCCTCCGACACCGTCAAGACATCCGCGCGCCGAAACCCAACATCCACAGCCCGCCCGGCCGGGACCAGCGGTGGCCGATGCTTGGAGGATAGCTGGGCCGGCACAGCAGCCGAAACAAGCGTTCGCGACAAGCGCTGCACAACGCTGGACCAGTCGGCGATATCGACCGCAGATACAGCCAGACGCGGGCAAGAGTCCGGCCGTGCATTCACATCGACATCGACATCTGCATCCACGGACGCAGTCGTAGTAGTTCTCTCCGGCCCATCACTCCCCGATTCAAGCGAGACATCCGCAACACTCTTAGCCAGCGCCTCGACGCCAAAATCCAGATCCCGCCACGCCGCAGCCAGCGCGACGATTTCCGCACCCGCGCCGCCACCGATACTCACGATGCGAGTGTTGGGACTGGGCGGGGCGGGGGATGGGTGTTGTTCGGCGCGGTCCTGCATCCAGCGCAGGACGCCCTTGAATAGCCCCGCGTACCCCAATGCGCGCGAGGCACTCCAGCGTAGGGCATAGGCGCGGAGGAGATCCTCCCCGGCATCGGTAAATGCCGAGTCGAAGTCGCGCTGGTAGAGGTGGGATTTGATGGTTTGAACGAGAGATTTGGTGTCGAGGGTGTCGGGTTGTGGGGTGGGATATATATCTTGGGTTGTGGATTCAGAGGGGACGTCCGTGGTGAGGAGGGCGGTCTTGAAGACATCTAAGAGGAGCTGCTGCAGGGATATGGGGATTGTTGAGATCAATTCACTGGCGCTCGAGGCTGGTTCATGGTTGACGGATGCGGTGGGTTTGCGCTCTGGTTTGGAGGGCGCGCGGCGCGAAGCCTTGGGCTTGGAAGTGTTCTTTTTGCGGTCGCCTTGCGGCATCTTCTGGAAGGGCCGGTAAACCAGACTCTGTCCTGCTAGGTTCAGACCGGATCAATGGGAAATACAGGAAATACAAGTGCGGAGGTGGGGGTCAACTTTTTCTGCTTATCGTAGCTTATCGATTCAAACTGCCACTACATCGAGAAAGGTTCGAAAGGTTCGAAAGGTTCGAAAGGTACATACACGCCCACGCCAGGAACAATACAACGAATCAAAGCAGAATAATAAGGCCCCGTCACCGAGGCAAGAATGATATTCCGGGCGTTGTGCCACAATGTCAAAAGGAGGTCCACGAGGGGACAGCGATCGTAGAGAAAATCAATCCGGGCGTCACTCACACCATATGAACGATGGACAAGAAGGTGAGAACATATCGTACTCAGGAGCCGGCTGCGGCGACCTGGGAGTAAAGAAATTCGTAATGTGCGCCTGCAAAGAGACGGAGAAACAAGGGTGAATGACTGCCGGACAGGAAAAATCAAAAATCCCAGAGTCAAATATGTACAGACCGGCGAGAGGGAGAGAACCCGGCCAGCCAAGTGGGCGAGAATAAAAAAAAGGAGCGGGATGGGGAGCAGAGAAGAAAAGCCAAGTAGACACTGTCAGGATATCGCTATGCCGAGATGTTGCGCCGTGAAATCAAAGTAAATGCATCGAGTCGGAAGAGCAAGGACTCTTACAGCGGTCGCTCAGAGGTTGGTGCCGTATCCGTGTCCGTCTTATCTTTGTCCTTCGGTTTCCAGAACTGCATCAGTCGGCTGAGTCGACGGTGCTTCTTCTTGGTCTTGTCCGGCACATCACCAGGAGGCTTCTCCTCTTGGTTGAGCTTGCTACGCTCAGGATGCGCGCTACCGACGAGCTTGGACAGGCTAGCCAAGCTAGACCTCTTCGAGGCATTTGCTTGACTGGTGCGTCGGTTGACGGCGGCGGAGAAGGAAGCTGCTCGGTCGGTAGACAACCGGCCGCGAGGGAAAAATGAAGTTGAGAAGCGATTTGTCATGGTCGATGCACTGCTAGTAAGGGACGGAACATCTTCGACGGAGGCATAGGGATACTCCGACGGAAGATGGTGATAAGAATGGCTCGAAAATTGGCGATCATTAAAGGAGCGTGGTGGGACATCTGGAGACGGGAAGGATGAATCCGAAGGCGAGACTCCCGCGGAGAGCGAAAAGGCCGGAAGAGTGGAGAGTAGCTCATGAGGAGAGGTAGCTGGTCGCTTGTCGACGGCCAAGAAGCGAGGAGAGACGTCGGGGCTTGCGGGCGCTAAGGCTTTGGGCCCAGACTCTTCCGACTTTAAAATCTCCGCGGGGCTGCGAGGTTGTCCAGTCGATGAGTTACCACCGGGCTGGTCGGAATCAGCAGAAGCTCCCTCGGCTGGGGCAGGGGCCTCCGCATTCTTGACCTCCGCTGTCTCGTCGGTATCCTGGATACCAAGCCCGGCACCACGTGGCGGGGAACTGGGCTGGGGTGCTCGGGTCAAGGTATCGGCAGAGTCGTTACTGATGACAGACTTTTGTTCATTATCGGCGGGCGGAGTGGTGTCACCCTCTACCTGGGGTTCTGGCATCTTTTCGACTCTCCCATTTCTGGGAGACTGATTGGCTGCCAGGAATTCGTCCTCTTCCTCTTCATCAAAAACATCCGGGGTTTCCACAGCCGCGTGGCCACCGAAGCGGTTTAAATTGAGTGCGCTGCGATCAAAAGGCTGCATCACGGGTGCACTTTCGGTGCGACGGTGATATCGCATCTCGGGGCCAATGAATTCACCTCGGCGCCCACCACTGTACATACGTTGAGTGGCCACTGAGAAGTTGCTGGGACCGCCGGGGGTTGGTCGCATGTCGGGAGTGTTGAAGGGGCCAAGGGCAGCATCGAGATCGATGACCGGGCTGCTCAGTGTCTCAACTTGCGCGTTCTGCTCGTAGAAGCTTCTCGGCTTCCAAGAGGTCTCAAGGGTTGGCGAGGGTATAGGACGTTCCTCCGGGGGTGTGACAGCCGAGACAGACACCTCGGGATTCGTGGGCGAGCGCAGTACAACAACATCGTCATTGTCGAAATCCACTTCAATGACCGATCCAACTTCTGAATTGGTTCGGGAGAGCCCTGGACGATTCGGCTTTGGTGGAATGGCATGTAGCGAATTTGTCTGGGGTTCTGGGTTCTCTGCCTTGGCCTCCGTCTTGGGATGACGCTTGCTTTTGCCTCGGGTCAGCAGGGATCCAGCCCATGAGCGAACTCGCTTCTTCTTCTTAGACTTCGAGCGAGGCTTTTGAGCTGTTTGTCCCTCCTGGTCGTGGTCAACGTCACTCGCTGTTTCAGAGCCGTCATCCGAAAGAGAAGGGCGAGAGGTGTCGGTCGAATGCGCATCGTCGCTCGCTTGGTTGGCGAGGGTGGCAGTCAGATGTCCAGTCGACATGCTCTTGCGCGACCGCGAATGCCCGGTAGATTTGGATCGCTTGATCGCGGGTACATCGGGGATGTTGTGGCTCTGCATCAGCTCGAAGGCCAGGGAAGCATCGGCCGTTTTCGGGCGCGGCTTGGACTTGCGATCCGGCGTGGCGCCCGGCGTCGGAGGAGCAAGATTCTCTGACGGTTCGAGGCTGGGTGCATCGTTCGGTACAGGGGGCTCGTGGAATACTGCGGACACGGGACGACCGATCTCTGTATCGTCGTTGACGGGGGCCGGCTCGATGTGAATGGCAGCTGGGATCGGAGGAACCGGGGGTATCGAAGAGTCGGGCGGGAATTTTGGAGATGCAGGAGGTGTGGGGCGACCAAGACTTCCTGCTGAACATGAAAGGGGACGGGAAATCTCTTCGTGGCCGCTCTCTGCCAAGCGGTCACCCGGAGTACCAGGCGCACTTCCCACGCCAGGGGCAGTCCCGAGTGCCTTTGAGATGGCATTCATGTCAACACCAGATACCGCCGCTGAGCGACGGTGGGCATGGTGTCGTCGTCCCGGTCCCCTCCCAGGACCGGGCCCCGATGGGGGGCTCGGTTGGGTAGGGGCAGAAGAATCTGCCCGTTTGTCCACGTCTCCTACTCCCGGTGTTACCAACTGATCCCCGCCGACATACTCACTGGGGCGCCGTCGGTGCCCGTTGGGTCGAGGATTCGGCACGGGTGGCTGCAAGGATTGATCCGACCCGGGGTTGAATGAAAATGCAGGAAGAGCGGGCGGCGCCCGCTCCTGTGATGTCTCCGACGACTCCAGGCCACCCGGGTCTCTGGCGGGAAAGACAAAAGGCGGGTTTGGCAATGGCGGCATTGTCAGACGTCGAGTGGATTGAGTACTGGTGGCCGCGGTGTCAAAGTGCTGAAAGCCCGGGCGGGACTGCGGAGGAAGAGAAATCGAAGCCATCAATGCTGTGCAAGAAATGAAGGGGGTAAAAAAAAAGAAGACGATTCAAAGTCAAAAACGATCAAGAACGCAGTCGAAGGGATCTAGATGGACGAGCAGACCTCCAGATCGTTCGACTTCCAAGGGAAGGGGAGTCAAATCTGGAGGCCGGTTCTAAAGCCGTCGAGCGAAGGTCATTTGAAACTTCCGCACCAGGCAGAACGAGGTCGTCGGAGTGAACGGGGAGGGCGTATAAGGAACGGACGGCCACGACGAGGGCCAAGGGTGGGAGGGTGGAGGTTGAAGGTGGGAAGAGGTGAGCGGGAAAGGAAGAACAACACAATCTCGGAGATTACGGGCCCTTACGGTACTCGGTACCGTCAACCTCCGCCGATCCGCGCGCGCCAACCAATTACGCCCGGTTGGGGGAGATTACAGTAGGCGATGGGGCCAAGTGGTCGATTCCTTACGGTATGATCATTCGACTATCTCGAGATGCGCCCTGGGATGGGGAAGGGGCTCCCTGTTTGACCCTGGTTCCTTCCTAGAGGAGACGGTCTACGGCGTGCGGAGTATACTCTGAAGATCTCTAAATTCACTAGGTTTTCCGTGGAATGTGAGATCCGATCCGACTCCATCGGGGACGTCATGACTCTGCCGTTGCCACCAACGCTGAGTAGTTCGTCCACTTGGCCTCCTTCTGGGGGGGCCGTAAGGTGCCTTACGGTTGGTACAAGGCACCGGAGGATCCTGGGGTCGACAGCACGCCAATGAACAGGCGCACGCATCCGGAGAAAAAGTGGACTGCAGGCACCAATGAGTCTAAAGTACAGGATCCAATCACCCTCGGGCGAATCTCGCTTGCCGGGGTGGGTCTTCGGACGCCACGCTGGGGGGGGCTGCAAGTCACAGGGGGTGACCATTGTAACCACGGGGGAACAACGCAGCCTGGTTTCGCATGGTAGATCGAAGGTGGCTGCCTTGAAGACCCTGATACGGAGTACGGAGTACCCGCACAACCCTCGACCAGGGTCTAAAAGGAGCGCGCACTGACCGAATTCACCCAGCCTCAGCTATCGGATATAAATAGTTGCATGTTAGCGCCGGGCTGAAAGACACTCCTGGCGTGCACATCGAGGGGAGTTGAAACATCGCCTTCCCCCCTGGCGTCGGACGGGGGACGAGTGCTTTGTCCCGGCCAATCAGGCCGACGACTCGATGCAAAGTGCATGTGGGTTTGCCCGTTCGACGCGCGGTGGGGGCGATCGTCATGAAGCCCATTGGGGCGGCAACGGGAGAGATCCGGGTGTTGCAGTCAATTATTGAATTCAGCTGCAGCTGCGCGTGGAGGATCGGAGAGATGTTCGAGGGGAGAATTCTTTGCTTCTGCACGAGAGAATCCCTCGAGGTTGCCATGGATGAAGATGGTGCCTGTACTCCGTACTCCGTAAATTTGATGGACTCGCAGTGTACGTGTCCTTGGACGGGAAAACGGACTCGCCCCCAATCCCGATTGCGCCTTCTCGGGCTCCCCCGGGATGCCGATGACTGTTCCACGGTTCTGCGACGAGCGCCAATTCTGCGATCGCAACTTTTGCAGAGTGGATATGCCGGGGTGAGACGATCTCTGATTCGGTGGCTCGACTGGACCCGATCCGGGTGAAACGGTAGACTCGTTTACAGCCGATGATCTTCCGACGTACGGAGTACACAGGCAGAATGCCTTGTATTGTACGGACCTCGACATCTGAGCGATGGCATTTCAAATGATCGTGAAACGGCAGCATCGAGGGATGGCACTTGAACTCTGCAGGATTCGGTGGATGCAACACGACGTTTCGCAATTTCCCCGGAGTACGGAGTACAACTTCACTCAAATGACCATGTTCTAACCGAACAGTCTGGGCTCCATCGAGGAAGAATATACTTTAGTAGCTCTGGGGGAATGAAATGATCGGCTGATCTGAGACTCGCCCGCAGCCGTGCGGTTGTGACCATCAATATCTATGCCCGAATGGATCGATCATCGATTCTAGTCCGATAGGGAAGCACTCGTACTATGGCGATCGAGCTGGCTTCATAAAGTATCAATATCAACCTTTGATTACTTTCTTTATTCCCGGTGCAATATAGTATTCGACTTGTACACTACTTACGACCAGGAAACTCGCTTATGTAACCACTCAAAAGGGCAATTCGGGCGATCTCAGTTCAACATCGAAGACATTCCCCAGCAGAATCATCTTTGTCAACGCCAATCTCTCACAAGACCAGCAAGGGAATCCACGCACACCGTGCTGGCCAGATTCACCATGATCCCTCCACGCAGTAGTCCCGACCGCGTGGCTAGCATCATGCTATCATGGCACTCACTGGACCTCGTCGCATGTACCACGCTGCAGACGCTGTGGGCAGGGTACGGGCAGATATGCGCCATAACTGCCCGTGCAACCACAGACCAAGCTGCAAGCCATCTTGACCAGCTCTGTGGGCTGGAATCAGGAGTCGCGGGGTCGACTTATCCTCTCGTCCTGAAACTCATCTCACCTCCCAGCAAATCCGGCACTGTGGATGAAGGCCACCTACGCAAAATGCTGAGCTACGAGGTTGAGCAGTACTTCTATAGCGATGTGGTACCCCTGTTCGGCGACGTCGCCGTTGCAAACTGCCTCGCCTCGACGCGGGGTATCCAGAGTGAGGAACTAGAAGATCTCATGGCTACCATCATGGTCGATTTGCGTCCCAAATTCCCGGTTGCGGGCGGGAAGCGGAGCGCACTGAATCAAACACAAGTATACGGAGCGTTAGATTGGTTGGCCAGTTTCCACGGCCATTCGCGAGGGGCCATTGCAGCAAACAGTCTTGCTGAATATGTCCTGCCACCCCTTGAAGAATACAGTAGAAGAAAAAAGACGGGCAAGGATATGCCTGCTTCCGGCAGTGGATTGTGGTTGAACGGGGGATACACATATCTTGCAACGCGACAGAAAGAATATGCGACTCTTGTTGAAGACACCGATTCGGAGTGGTCCGACGCTCTGTGTGGGGCTTTCTCGCAGACATCTTCCCTCTCGGTAGCCGAGATGGCTGCATTATTCCTTACGCCGTGCGGGAGACCGTTCGAGTCGTATATCCACGGGGATGTCAAATCGGAGAATCTCTTCACGACGACGGATGGCGCCGAGGTGGCGTTTTTCGACTTCCAGTACATCGGGCTAGGCCTTGGAGTGTGCGACCTAGCCAAACTATTTACATGCTCGGTGCCTTTGCATCTGCTTCTTGACGCCGATGTTGATGCCGATGAACTACCCGAGCAACTCACCATGCATGATGCCGAGAAGCAACTGCTCGAGCGGTATCGTGCGCGACTCTTGCGGCCCCAGACCGATGTCTACGAATGGGACACGTTTAAACGACACTGGGAGACGGCCCTGGTAGACTGGTGCAGATTCCAGGCCTCCTGGGGCTTTTGGGGAAACACGGAATGGCTCGAGGCCCGTGTGAGATCGATCCTGAATGATCAAGCCTGGAGAGACTGGCTGGACCAGGATACAAGTAGTCGGCGACTACAAAGAGCGTGAGGACGAAGGGAACGAGTCCAATCGTTGGCCACGCCAATGGAGCGGAGGACCGGGGGAATATACCCCAATCCTGTACAGAGTGAACGACGATAAAAAAGAATCAACGGCCCGAAGTCTAGAATCACGGCTATATGTATATACAGAAGAGGTAGATAATCGCTAGAACGAGACAAAATGCAACCGGGACATAATACCCAACAAGATTGATCTAGTCGTCACTGTCAGACTCGACCTGGTCATTTTCGAGATGTTTCCGCCGTTCTTCGTTGAGTTCGCGATATGTGCTCCAGCTCAAGAGGAAGAAGGCCACCATGATGAGGATACCGCCGACAATGGCAGCAAAGGACAAGGGCTGCCCAGTTCGCAGCCAGTCAACGATGGCAACGAGGAAGATAGTTAATAGGGATGCCACGGAGGAAAGAACGGGCGAGGTGAGAGAAATCAGGACCAAGAAGGAGCCCGAGAAAGCTAGACGAGGGTTAGTCTGCCGTCCAAAAAATTTGGTGATTTTCATTGAGAACTTACTAGCATTGGCGCAAATCGAGATGATCAGCATCCAGCCGGCCTCGCCAGTAGGGAATCGGAAAATCTCCCATCCAAACCAGTGGAGAAAGGGCAATGGGATCCACAGAGCCACGATCGTAAATGCTCCAATCATACTGCCAAAGGTGTTGGCAAAGATCGTGCCTCGTCCGGGACTGGTGCCCTCGGGAGGACAGGCGAAGCGTTTATACAAGACCTCATACAGTCCGTAGAGGACGCTTCCGACGCCGATGACAATGTTGCCCAGAAGCCGATTCTGCGCCTCCTCGGCATCGGTTTTAGATTGACTCTTAGGTCTGTCGCCGTATGCCACCACCAACACACCTACAATGGCCACACCCACCGCTAGCACCTTGTCAAGGCGTAGTTTCTCCTTGAGAAGCGGAATGGAGAAGGCATAAGCAAAAAAGGCCGAGCAGTTGTAGATCGCCGTCAAGTCGCTCGCCGTGGTCAAATTGACGGCCACGTACCAGGAGCCACCCGCGATGGTCAGGGCAGTGGTCACAAATGCAGTGGTCTTCAGCATATACGGAATGGGCGAGTGATAGTAGGAACGAGATGAGAGGTGCACATCTTGCGTTTCCACCATCTGGGCGGTCGTTCGGAGGAGAGAGACATGGCGACGCCAGAAAGCATCCCAAGAGAGCCCTCGCTTCTGTACTCGGAGGATGAGAAGTTGAATGGGCCATAGAAGAATCCAAGAGCCATGTGTGATATACCTGCATGCGGGACGAACCCCCCCGGTAAGCTTTTTTCTTTTACAATTCGAGGGGAATGCGCGTGGGGCGAGCTCGCCGGTCTCGTTGCGTTCGAACTTACAGCATGCAGTAGGGCTTGTCCCAGTGCAACTCATGCTGGATGTATACAGCCGTCTCGGTCTGGACCACAAAGCTCGCCAAGCTAAGAAGCAGGAAGCCCAACGCGATCATATACTTTTTGCGGGTTGCTCGGGCGGCATCGTGTTCCGGGCTTTTACTCCGGATGGTTGGTCGCCGAGTATGGTGCAACATCGGCCGACCCTCTGCATCCCCAAGCCCAAAGCTAGACCGGGAGTTGCGACCTCGGTCCTCTTTGAGCAAGGGCTGCTGGGATCGGCCATCGGTTGGGCGGTGCAATGGGGGGCGGTTGGTGTCCATGTCGTGGTCTGAATCGGAATCGTGGGAGTAGCGAACCGGGATAGGGGAGACCCGCGCTTCTCCGAGTTCAATATTGTCCGAAGCCACAATGTCGATTTAAGTCGCAGGGGGGTGGGGAGTGGAGGGTCAGGCGCTGGCTAGTGCAAAGTATACTTTTAAGGAGTCCCTTATCCACCTGGTTTGCCCCAGGAGTTCCAGATGACAGATCCAGGCCCGTAAAAAGGACCTTCTGCAAGGACAAGGGAGATTGAGCAGGAAGAATTCCTATCAAGAGCGAAGAGAGAAAACCCCAAGCACAAGGAGCCCTCGAAGTAGAACGGCGGTCGCGGTATCAGGTCGCATGCGGATGCGAACTTATTCGGGGTGGTGTGGCCACGTTGGAACAATTGGCAGGCAGTCCGGATCGATGACAGGGACACGCGGGCGATTCGTGGCGGGAATAATTCAGGTGATACACATCTCAGAGTCAGTGTAGAAAGCGATTGAGCATGATCCGGGGCAGCACAAGACACCCGAAGGATGGACGCCTCATGCTGCCCTATGCCGGTTTGGGTGACCTCTGGTCACATGATCACATTGGCCCCTGGGGCTAATTTACGCGATCGGGACTAGCGCGGTCCACCGAGGCCTGTCAGCAGGTGCGGGGAGGCCTCAGGCCAATCAACGATGTCCAAGCGCATACACGAGGCTGAGCATGAGCTCAGCCAAGATTGATACGGGAAACCCACCTTGTTTTCTGCCCCTTCGGATTTTTATGCTGGGCGTTGGTTCGGGTATTGGGATCGGTCAAGGCAATGAGCAGCGCTTGGTCTGAGCAAGAACACTATCGGAGAAGATCAGAAGTTGATCGTTCGGAAGGAGGATGCGATACCGCTCTTGCGAAACGACGCGTGGCTCACCTTGTCTTGGAACTGAGCCTCGGGATAGTCGGCTTGGCCTTAGGTAACGGGTTGCCCTACGGGATAGGCCAAGATTCGTGGCCTGTACGGAGTACGAAGTACCGAGTATTGAAAGTCTGAGGCCAGGTGAGCCTAGAACTATGGAGACGAGATTGGGGACAGGTTCCATCATCACAAATCAATATACGAGTCCCATAGTGTTTACGCCTTGTTTATTCTCACGGTTCCTGAGCTCGATCTCGATTGCTGACGCGGGGAAACTTAGTCAGGATACGAGATGACTCACGACAGTGTTAGATATCAGCTCATTTCAGCTGTTCGGTTGCTTACTTCTACACAGCTTCATGATGTCGAGCACCTCTATCGAAAATGCACTAACACCATGGGAGGAGAATGCCGCGATCTGGGATGAAGCAATGGGAGACGAGGGGAATCATTATTTCCGGCTTCTGGAGCTCCCCATCCTGGAGAAACTGGTTCCCCGGCAACGGGGATCACGGGCTATCGACCTTGCGACCGGGAATGGCCTTGTAGCCCGCTGGCTGGTCCAAGAAGGCATGTCGGTGCTAGCAACAGACGGGGCCTCGGCCATGGTAGAAAGAGCACGCGCCCGAACCAACGATTGCTATCAACGGGGGCAATTGTCGGATGAACATCAAATTTCCTTTCAGACTCTGGACGTCACCGATCCAGGCTCCTGGCAAGAATTCATGTCCAACATTTCCGAGCCGGTGAGTACGACTGGGCTTCTCGGCGGAGTCATTCGAGTCTGATATAGCTACATGGTTCATAGAAACACGGCTTTGACATTATCACGATGAACATGGCACTCATGGACATCAAACATATTGAACCATTAGCGTCGTCCTTGAAACAACTCTTGAATCCCAATGGCTGGTCCGTGCCTACCTAACTCAGCCACCGGTAGCAAGAGTATTCGAGGAAGCTAACCTTGCGCTCAGCTTCGTGGCGACCTTGCTGCATCCATTGTTCTTCACCAGTGGTGCAGACCGGCAGATCATCGTTCACGAAGATCCTGTGACAGGCAAGCGATCCATCGAGCGATCCATCATACTCAAGAAGTACTTGAATGCTCCCCCGGCAAGACAACTTCCCTTTCCTGAAAGAGACATGGTGCAACCACCCGTAAGTCTCCATCTACATGGATTGATCGTGCGAGGTGCAGTCTCCATATTGATCAGTTCCATAATAGTTCTCGTTCCATCGTCCATTGCATGTGCTGCTCGCTCCCTTCTTCCAAGCTGGCTTGGTCATGGATGCCCTCCAAGAAACCAATTTTGATGAGAGCTTCCATGACTCCGCACGCGAGTATGCCTCGGTCAATTTCGTCGAGTTTCCAAAGATACTTGGATTCAGAATGAGGAGGGCAGCCTGATTGAGTGACTATCTGCTGAGGGATCCCCCCACTAAGAGTCTTCAAAATGCATTCTTCGTAATACAGTTCATTATAGAGACAGCAGGCAAGATCGAGATATTAATCAGACATTTTCTAGTTTGAATAAAGCCTCCTGCGGGTTGTGGTTGTACTGCAAATCAAGATGCCAGTAGTAGCAGATCCAACCGGGATTAATGTACTGAGCAGATCATTTACCGATCGCATTATATAGTTTCATGCACCTATTCCGGGCCGTGGGTGGCTCGGAGAATCAGAGGTTGAAGGAGCGGGGAGGGGCGGAGGCAGCCGAGTCTCGACGGGAAACATTGCGCTCAACTCCGAATCCGACCGCACACCCTCAAGAACTAATTGAAGCCTCTCATCTCAGGGGGTTTCTTGATGCAGCACAGTTTCGTCGTCATGGATCTACCAGAGCCCGCGCACTCCTTCCGGGTTCTGGTCATCAACCCCAACACATCCACGCATATGACCGAGGCCCTGAAGCCGATTCTGGAGCGCCTGAACTACTCCGATGTCTGCTTTAAATACTTCACCGCACCCAACGACACCGTGACGGTCCAGGGCCGAGTCTGCAAGCCCATCGCCAGTATCAATTCCGGCGAAGAGTCTGCAGAATCGGCATTGAACTGCTGGTCAGTCCTGGGGCTCCTGGATCAATACGATGCATTCCTAGTGGCGTGTTATTCCGCCCATCCGTTAGTGGGCGTTTTGCGGCAACATATCTGGGACGCACAAAAGACGAACCCGGCCTTTGGCAAGAAATATGTGACTGGGATTTTCGAGGCGAGCATTACAGCCTCTTTATCACTCATCAGTGCATTCGATTTTGTGCAGCCGGGTCAGCTGCAGAAGAAGCAAGTAGACGAGGCCTTTGGTATCGTCACGACCGGCAGTGCATGGAAAGAAGAGCTCAGCAAGGCCGTCGCCGACATGTTGAATGGAGCAGGCCATGGTTCAGCTTCGCGGTTTGCCGGCGTGGAAACCACGGGGCTAACCGCGGTTCAATTACATACGACGGCCTGGGAAGAAGTCAGGCGGAGGATCATTGATGCTACTCATCGGCTGCTGGGGAATGCACCAAACTTCGTGGGTGCGATCTGCCTGGGCTGCGCTGGAATGGCAGACATGGAAGAATCAGTGCGAGAAGGGTGTATCCAAGCATATGGCCAGATCGAGGGCCACCGAGTCAAAATTATTGACGGCGTCGTCGCCGGAGCTGGAACGCTAGTGACGGCGTGCAAGGCGGGATTTTGAGCCTGGATCGCGCCCTCTGTCACTGTCTTAAATAAACAATTCACCGCATCTTCGAATTTCCGGCATTGATTCCTCCTTCGTGTACGCAGTCGGAACTCTCCGATCAGTGTGTAATATCAGCTAAGGATCAATCGTCAACGACTCGGTGGCATCCACCAGTCCCTCCGGTTTGAGATGCTCCACTCGCCATTCTCAACGTTGAATTCCAGAATATAGAGAACTTCCTCTTCGCCCTTGTACTCATGGATAAGCTCAAGGTTCGGTTCATTGTAATGCCCCATAAATCCCAAGTCAAGTTTCAACTGAGACCCTCGCTGCAATGACTCGCGAACCAAGATGATAAATGGTTCTGCTCGGGCGACACGTCTGCTACCTTCAAGTCGGACCGACTGGAGGAAGGTCATAGGAGTGCCGTCTGTATCCACCCCAGTAGCAGTGACGCGGTGTCTGTCCTCCTCTTGCGTCTCGACTTTGACTACAAGGCGTCGCCGTAGGACAAAAGGGGGAATCAGCAGGTTGAGCTGCTCCATCACCTTTGTCATGAGCATGTCCGCCTCGGAGAAGATCCTGAGGTCTGCCAGCTGATCGATTGGAGTCACCTGGAGATTGCAGATTGCCAGTTTGGCTCCTTTTCTTCGGCCCACGAACTCAGGGAAGCTGTTTGCCGGGGTGACGGTGAGCGAGGACCCCAAAACCAGGCAAAGGTCTGTCATTTCGGCATGCTTCTGTGCAAGATCCATAGCTCTGGATGGTAAGCTCTCGCCAAAATTGATAATAGTGTCGTATAGACCGCCCCCACAGCGAGCACATTTCCGTGTGGTCCGATGGTCGTGGTCACCGTTTTCATAGGTGGACACGGCACGGAAGTCTGCGCCAGCGATATAAGTGAAAGTATGACGAGAATGCTTGAAGGGTGATAGTTACCTCGAATATATTCTTTACCACAGTCATTACATGACTCCCGGTTGCTATTGCCATGGAGCTCCGATACTCGCTCCTACAAAAAGTCAATCAACACTACCGAAAAGTGGGCCAGCAGCATACTGGTAATATCCCACTCCGTCGATGAAGCCCATCGCAGTTCTGGCTAATGAGATACTTCAAGATCCCGCGATTCTGAAGCTCCACGAGCGCCAGGTGTGATGGGGTTGGGATGGCCTGCAGCGTGTTGGTATGCTTCGTACGGGCCCTGCCCTGAGCTCTCAGCGTCCAGTTGCCATCGGGACCGCGAAAATCCGGAATCCCTGTGCATTACATTGAGCATCTGGGATTGGTTTCAGTGTTCGTGGCTGAAGATTACCGGCAGATGTCGAGATGCCCGCCCCAGTAAACGCAATAAAGTGCTTGCTCTGCTTGATTTGCTTGGCCAACGTCGCCGCCTTTTTGTCAACGGTGCTGGCTGCCTCGCGGCGCTCTTTGGCAGCCACTTTGGGGGCGCTATCAGCCATTGTTGATAGTTTCGCCCAGCCGTGTTCGGGATGTTCAGCGCGGAGACACAATCTTCCACTTAAATATTGGTGGAAGTACACAACAATTCCGTGATTTCGTAGCTGGTGTGAGTCACGCACGGGAATCTCCAAAGTTTCCATCCCTGCGGCGCAGCTGTTGCTGTCCAAGCTATAAGCTGCCTCAGGTGTCGATTTCGGCGCCAAAAAGTTCCCCGCGCCAACGCGAACGCGTGAACTCCTTCCACTCTCAACGCTGTCGACAACGATGCCCAGGTATGTCCATGAGAAGGACCAAGCTCAGACCGAGTATTTTCGAGGGGTATCATGCTAATGACTGCACCAATGGCAGGGAAATCATCACAATCCAAGCCGGCCAGTGCGGCAACAACGGTATGTGATTCCGCAATCCTCGACCGGTCTCTCCGCGCTTTGAGCTGGGGATTATTCGTGGCAGTGATCGGATTCAGCCAATCGCCCACCCTGTGCCTCTCGAGCTTGGCTGACCCCTTCCGCAGTCGGCAGCCAATTCTGGCAGCAGCTGTGCCAGGAACACGGCATCAGCCAAGATGGAAACCTAGAGGAATTCGCGACCGAGGGTGGAGATCGCAAGGATGTCTTCTTTTACCAGGTGCGTGGATGAAGCTTGAATGAGCACGGCACGCCTCTTGCTCGCGGATCAAGTCCCTAATTGAGCCTCGACCAGAGTGACGACACACGATACATCCCACGAGCAATTCTCCTCGATCTAGAACCCAGAGTATGATTCTTTTTCCTGTTTGAACCGGCGAATGATGCTGCGTGCAGAGCCGATGCCACCGGAGCTTGAGACTGAGACGCAACAGGTTCTTCACAATATCCAGTCGGGTCCCTATCGCAACATCTATAACCCCGAGAACTTCTTCATCGGACAGCAAGGAATTGGCGCCGGAAACAATTGGGGTGAGGGCTACGCAGCGGGAGAGGGCGTCCAAGAAGAAATCTTCGACATGATTGATCGAGAGGCAGACGGAAGTGACTCACTAGAGGTAAGGTTTACAACTCGGGGTGCCAACATGCAGCAGTAAGCTGACCACCCGGGCCAGGGCTTCATGCTCTTACACTCTATTGCAGGAGGTACAGGGTCGGGCCTGGGAAGTTTTATTCTCGAGCGCATGAACGACCGCTTCCCCAAGAAACTGATCCAGACATACTCCGTCTTCCCCGATACGCAATCTGCCGATGTGGTCGTCAACCCCTACAACAGTCTGCTCGCCATGCGGCGATTGACACAAGATGCGGATTCCGTGGTATGTTGGGGCTGTTCGTCTCTCGTCTTGCCGATGGTAGCTAAGATCAAATAGGTTGTACTCGACAACGGTGCGCTCTCGAGAATAGTGGCGGACCGACTGCATGTGCAGGAACCATCGTTCCACCAAACCAATCAACTGGTAAGCATCTCACGAGTCCTTTGCCATATGTTGTGCTCCGAGCTTACAAACCCGTAGGTGTCGACAGTCATGTCGGCGTCTACCACCACCCTCCGATACCCCGGTTACATGCACAATGATCTTGCAGGAATCATCGCATCGCTCATTCCCACGCCGCGGAGCCACTTCTTGCTCACCTCGTACACGCCATTCACCGGCGACAATATCGAGCAGGCCAAGACGGTGCGCAAGACCACAGTGCTGGACGTGATGCGCCGTCTTCTGCAACCGAAGAACCGCATGGTCTCGATTAACCCTAGCAAATCGAGCTGCTATATCAGCATCCTCAACATCATCCAAGGCGAGGCTGACCCGACGGACGTGCACAAGTCCCTGCTGCGGATTCGGGAACGACGCCTGGCCTCCTTCATCCCCTGGGGCCCGGCTAGCATCCAAGTGGCGTTGACGAAGAAATCCCCGTACCTGCAGCACACGCACCGCGTCAGCGGGCTGATGCTGGCTAATCACACCTCGGTGGCCACCCTCTTCAAGCGCATCATCCAGCAGTATGACCGGTTGCGCAAGCGGAATGCCTTTCTGGAGCAGTACAAGAAATCGGCCCCCTTTTCGGACGGGCTGCACGAGTTTGACACCGCCCGCAGCGTGGTCATGGATCTGGTGGCGGAGTACGAGGCTGCCGAGCGGGAGAACTACCTGGACCCAGATGCTGGAAAGGAAAGAGAACTCGGGGCGTGATCTCGTGATCTCTCGGGATTTTGCCTTTATCCTTTTTTTTTTTTTCTCTTTCCTTTTACTTTTTCTCATGTGTTGCTTTCCAATTGCTTCGGCGGGACCGGGGTTCGGGCGCATACTCAGGCGCGTGCGCAGGGCTACGGCGTTGATTTTCTTTATTCCATGAGACATCTTACCGCGCAAATTCACGAATGGCCACGGCCAGCACATCCACGGATTTTCTCGGGGGCCACGTAGCGGAGACTAAATGGGTGGATTCCGGAGGATCCGCGCAGTTGCAACGGGCCGGCTTCTGCAGTGGAGAGAGATGCATCTGCAGGTCGGGAGCCGACCACCACCACGACGGTCATGGCTTTGGGAGGGGATTATAGATCAGTCGAGGAGAAGTGGTTGGGTCACCGATCGACGCCTTCCCGAGGCGACGTGGTCGGGTGCGCAGGTCGTTGCAGATCACCGACTCGTTCCATTCGCACCACCACTTGTCCAAAGGGCCCCGGCTCATTGATATGGCCCGGTCGGACATTGCCACGCTTCGGATGAACTCCTCATTTTTGCCACGGATCTATCGCGAGATCGGAGTGGCGTGGAACCACAGTTGGGCGGATTTCCAGAATCGACCCGCCTTTTGCCTTATCGGTTTATCGTTTGCCTCGGAGAAGACGTGATGGATCCACGTGAGGACGTCACCGGGGAGAGATACCAAGGGGAAGAATGGAAAGTGGAAGTAGTAAGGGACAGTGCGCAGTGAACAGTGGACAATGCGAAATGAGTGGGAAATAGGAAGCAGGAACTGGGAAATGGACAATGGCATCCCCAGCCTATCGAACCTTCTGGGAAGAACTGAAGTCACCCCGGCCCTGACTCAGCTGCGTTTGACTTTGGCTTCCGGGGATATATAATCTCCCTTGGCGCCCCCTTTCCTTTCTCCCCCATTTCTCCCTGCGACTTGCTTTCCGTCAGGCACCATCCGCTCGCCTCCATCGGCACCTTATCTCCCTCTTGGACACCATCCCCCCCCCAACTCCGCGCCGATCCTCCTCCTCTCAGCCACCCTCTCCACATCCCATCATGGCGCCTCGCAAGCCTAGATGCAACTTCAAGGAGTGCAAGGAAGCCGCTCAGCGGATCGTCGGCGACTGTAGCTTCTGCCACGGCCACTTCTGCTCCAAGCATCGCATGCTGGAGGCACACTCCTGCAGCGGCCTGGAAGACTGCAAGAAGGAATCCCACGCCCGGAACGCCGATAAGCTGAACTCGGAGCGGACGGTCGTCGTCAAGGGTGTATGAGGTGGGCCACGCCCGCCTCCATTCACACCCCCGTCTCTTCTCCTTTTGTTTCTACTCTTTCCTGAACACCCGGTTGCCACTCCCTCCACTTGGGTGGCCCGGTTGCCATTCGCCTTTCAGCCGGTTGAGATTTAGCGCGGTGTTTAACTCTTCATTTCTGTTCTTATATTCTGGTTGGGTCGGGTTTCCCCGGGGAGGTTTTTGCGCTGCGAATTGCCTTTGCTAGGCTGCCGCCCTGCTTGGATTTGTCTGCTTTCTTGGTTCTTGTTCTTCGGGTGGGCTTTCATCTATATGGCGTTTCTCCTACCGATCCGATTCTCACGTCCTCGATTGAGGACTTTTGGTTTTGCATTCGCCTGGCATGAACTGTGATCTGCTTTGGTTTTCGGGGCTGCTGCTGCTGCTACATAGAGATCCCACGGGACTCTCGGGGGCTTTTCTTTGGCCTTTTTTTTCTCTTCTATCGGGCTCATCCGTGGGAAGTATATGAATATAACACATCTGTGCTTTTGGGTTCTTATGATACATGGATCTGGATTCTGGCAATGGAGCATGTGGCTGTCCCCCGTAGATTCGTTTACCCGGGTCCAATCTTCGGCCTAGATGATCAGTTAGCAGACTTAAGCCAGAGCGAGTACGGGCATGTCCATACATGTCGTGATGTTCGCTCAGTCGACTGAGATACGTATTCAGTTCTTCCACCCGCTCCTTATGCGTCTTGACGCCCTCCCGCTGCAGTCGCTCATGTAGCTAGATCATGTATCAGTTGCCGCTCCAATCCTGTACTGTACAAGACGCCCCGCAAAAGCCCGAAGGACTGGTTGCAAAAAGGTAAAAAAGACATACCCGTTTCCGCCTCACTTCCTCATATTTCCTCTCGGTCTCGGTCTTTGCGGCGCCAACGCCGTCCGCTTCCCGTTCATTCAACGGCGTTTGGCGGCCCGACTCTGTGTCCTCCCGGACAAGGTCTTGCTCTTGGTTCCGATCTCGCTCTTCCTGGTCCCCTTTCTCTCGCGCTTTCTCGTCGGCCCGTATACTCGGCCCGCTCTCCTCTTTCTTCTTCCCCGCCTTCTTCTTTTTCTTCTCCACGCGCCCACCGCTCACTTTGCTGCCCTTGAGCTTGAGCTTGCCGCCCCCGGTGGAGTACTCATCTGCCGCCATGAGTGGGGTGGGTAGGATTGCGTGCGGAGTAAGAAGGGGGAGAGAGGGGGTGTGGGATGGCAATTTTGACCTTATGGAATGGTCTAACTTTTTGTTGGGGACAGAATCCCTCGGGGTCCGTTCTGGCGTGGATCAGACCGTGAACCCGTGGTACGTCAAGAAGGACTCGGCGTGGAACGGGGCGTATGGTCCAGAGCGCCACTGGGTGAAATGGCGGATTTGGAGATGGATGAAGTTGGAGTGGGCGGTGGGCCAATCAGAGGCGGTGGCGCGCGTGGATTTGCCCGCAGTTTCTTGGGGGCTCAAAGTGGGTGGTTTATGGTTTATTTTTAGGGAAGGTGCTGGGATCGCTTCGTTATTTGGGGATTTCATTCGGGTCTGCCTGGTTCTAATCAAAAGGAATTGGCCGGAGTCCTGATCCGCCCATGCGCTTGCGCATCTCGGCTCCTGCGGCCACGGTACTCGGCACCTTGATACCGCAGCAATCGCCAAACCAATCGCTGTGCTGGTGTCCATGTGCATCCTGGGAGTGATCATGACCGTGGCTGTCGGCATCGACATCGTCCGGCGAGAGCTCACCCATGCCTTCGGCCGCGGGCAAGAGACTCCCGAAGAGGAAATGCTGCATAATCGGCAGTTTCCCTAGTACCTCATTGATGAACATCTTCTTCATGCCACTCTCGACCTTATACCAGTTCTTGGCACCGGAGATATCATCCAGCATCGGACTGTGCCAGCGCAGACCCTTGACCGTCTTGACGCTCTCGACCCAGCGAACCTGATCCAGATAGAGGTACTTATCACCCTCTTCGTCCAGCATCGCCGTGTTATGGATTCCCAGTGGTGTGACGTATGGATGATCTACCAACTGGCTGGCACCGAATAGGAAAGGCAGGAAATGGTAGTCGTCCAACCCCCACACACCGTGGGACCCTGCCGGCTCCAGGTAGTACGTAGACTGAATCTCCCGCATGAGATGCAGGTACTGGATGTAGATTGTGGACACCACGGCGGGGAATTCGGTGGCGGGAATCAAACCAAGCTGGTGCAGACATAGCAACCACATCATAAAGTTCAGTTCATGGCCCGATCCATAGTCGAGCCGATCTCGCGAGCCGAGCGAGTGGACCAGGTATGTGGATGCCTCGTCGATCGCTGCAGCTTCGGTCAACCCCAGTATATCCCTGTGCCATGACGCACTTTGCGCAGCAACTTCATCGAATAGGCTGCGGAATGCAGGGTTGCCGAATCGCGACCCGCCTTGATCTAGCGGAGGATATTTCTCTAATAGTGCCCGTAGTTTCTCGACAATCGAGACAAGTTTGGAAATTGAGTCTGATTTTGGTTTATTTTGCAGATCGGTGAGAGACTGCCCCCGAACGGAGTCGGATAAGCCGAAAATGAACCCAAGCACTAGATTATATGTCGGCGAGGCGGTAAACAACTCATGGTCTTTCGGCGAAAGAATTCGGCGAGCGGGTCGTGTGTACTGGTGCGCAGAGAGGTCCGGGGGCGAGGGCAAAGGAGGGGTTCTCGGAGCTGTATCTCGGGCGGAGGCGGGCTGGGATTGGCGGCGGCTTGACCGCAACTCAGAAAGCTTCTTGGACAGGTCCAGCTTGCCCGTAGGAGGCGGTGCTGCTGTTGATGCCATACCGGGGACGAGAAGATGAGGAGTAGCGAAGAAGCAAGAGAGTGACAATCTAAATTGCCATTCCACTCCCACGCGAGCACCGAAAGAACCCTGGAGGCCACCGCCTGCCTCATCCAGCGAGTGACGCCATTTGGATAGCCGTATTGGGACTAGCGCAGTGGAGCATGTGATCTTCCCCAGAAAACACTCAGATCGACTGATCTTCACGGGTTCGCGCTCAGTTACATTGGGGCTTGGGCCACCTGATCCCACCTGAACAGGACCAAGGACTGCGAAGTGCTCTTCTTGCCGCCGTTGAAGAGCTTCATATCTCGTCTTCTCGTCCTGTGTGCTCCATACGGCCCTCGCAGCAGGCTCTTCAAAATTCCCCTCCACCCAGGAGGAGTACCGGGCGCCCCTGTGCTGCATAAGCTCTTTTATCCGCGTGCTACGATTGGACAGACCGCCTAAACAGCCAGTCAAGGCGCGAGCACGCCATCATGAATACTTTCGACTCATCGGCGACCTCTCCGACAGGTGCCCGCGGTCTCGGAAGAGCCAGCCAGGCCGGATCTTCGTCGTCACGTTCGCCCACTCATGCAGACTCGGGCCTGTCCTCGTCGGTCGGTAGTAGCCGGTCCCACTCTAGCGTGTCATCACAGAAGAAACCCCGGACACAGCAGCCGCCCCAAGCGTTGAACGAATCTACTCCTATCTTCAACGGGACGAGCGCTTCAACGCGCAGTTACCAAGCCACCGATGCCCCAGAAATCCCCACCGAACCATCCGAATCAGCAAAGGACAATCAGCAGAACAGTCATGGAGACAACACAGGCGTGAACAGCGATTTTCCCCGCAATCAGACCGGCGTGCCGGAACCATCGATAAGGCCACGATGGTCATGGTACGGCCGGTTTATAGACCGGTTCGGCGCGCTGGAACTAGAGAACAAAGGCAGTGTTGCACGCGATCATCTTGCGTTAGGTATGTCGTGGGCGCCGAGTAAATATCCCAGTAACACTGCTAATATCAACTCCCCAGAACGAACTTTTCTGGCGTGGATGCGCACATCGCTCGCATTCGCCTCGATCGGTATTGCCGTCACCCAACTATTCCGACTGAACACTGCAACGGCAACTACAGATGCCAATTCCTTCGATACAACCTCCCATCCTGCTGCTATCCTCCCGCCTTTCTCCGCGCCCATCTCCAATGCTGCTTCGTCCCCGCAGGACACCTCCCGCCTCCGCAGTATGGGAAAACCGCTTGGGTCTACCTTCATCGGCGTGGCAATTCTCATCCTCATTGTAGGCTTTCACCGCTACTTCGAAAGTCAGTACTGGATTGTGCGCGGTAAATTCCCCGCCAGCCGAGGCAGTGTCGCGCTCACGGCCTTTGTGGCAGCGGCGCTCATCGTCGCGGCGTTGGCCGTCATACTTGCTGTTTCACCAGGCTCAGTGGAGCCGTGAGCCCTCGTGATTTATTTCGAGCTTCCATTTCTTTTTGTCCGTGATATCCCGCAGTTTCTCTTGGCCTCGGTTGGATTTGGGTCCCGCCGTGCACATTGTTTATTCGAATAGCCATTTACACATACCATGAAGCGATTGAACAATTCTTGAGACATTTGGAGCACAATGGAGTTGTCGAGATTTACTATATTCTAGAGATGCTTCAGCGTGCCCCTTTGGCAGCATGCCAAAGTACAACGGACAATTCCGGAAGACCCAGTTCAAGAGAGATATTTCTTTCTTTTCAGTCAACAGCCCTACTCCGCCCGCATCAGACCAGTCTAGACATGTAATAGGAGGCAAGGGTGACACGGAACAATGGGGATGAGAAGGATATCGACAAGGTAGATGTAGGACGAGGGCATGGCATAAACATGGCTTGCAGGTCATGCAGGAAAGCGAAAGCAAGACATGAAAGGAAGAGCGTGAGAGAAAAAGGCCGGACCAAATCCAAATGAAATCACCACAACGCAGGAGCTTATCGCGGGCCCAGTTTTGCCAGAGCGCGGGCACCTTGCTCCTGCCACTCCTGCTTGGATACCCACATGTCGTCCTTGTCGGCAATCTAATGAATGTGAGCATGAATCAAGATAAGATAGAGATATCAAGTGAGACTGACCAGGTTGGCGAGGACGGCACCACCCAAGAAAACCATGTGCCTCCGTCGCGGGGGATCTTCAATGCGGACCTTGAATTTCTGGACAGATTGTTAGTACTCGACTGATTGGCAGCCACGAGGGAATCCGATTGAACATACATTCAGACGCTCTGGATCACCTCCCAGAATGCGGGTCAGCCAAAGCTGCTTGAGCTCCTTCTCCAACCGCGAAGGCAGACCGGGGTACATGCTGCTACCACCGCTGAGAACAATGGCCTTGTACAAACTGGATCGAACGTCGACATCGGTGCCTTGGATTGTGTTGAAGAGCAATTCAGCCATGCCGGGTTGATCGACATCGACCAGATGAGGCTGGAAAAGACACTCGGCGGCCTCGAATCGTTCGCTACCGACGCGGATCACGCGGCCGTCCGGAAGGGTGTAAGACTCCACGAGCACCGTGGTATCCTCTGAGAGCTTCTTGTCCAGCTCGAGATCGTAGGAGACGTAGCAGAGCTTCTCCTTAATTTGGCGCACCGTTTCGAAATCGGCCGTTCGGTTCAGGGCGTAACCCCGGCGCAAGAGGAGGGCAATTAGGTTGCGGGTGACGTCGCGACCAGCCACATCCAACCGGCGGATGTGGTGGTTCAGCACAGTCGACTCGTAAACCGGAATAACGTGGGTCACACCGTCACCGGAGTCCACCACAACGCCGCTGCTCAGACCTAAACCCATGCATCAGCTTTCCGAATGAGGGGATTCTGCCTCGAGATCCGCCATACCCTGGGCATACAGTGCCAGCACCGCCTGGATCGCCACATAGACGCCCCCAAAGTTGTATCCCTCCAGCATCACCTCGGCCATCTGTTCACGGTTCTTGAGAGGGTTCATGGGCGGCTCGGTCAGGAGGATCTTGCGGCCGGAGGGGTCGATCTTCATCTTGTCGTAAAAGGTGTAGTTCCAGAGATGTTGCATGTCATCCCACTTCTTGACAATACCGTTCTCCATCTAGATTATTGAACACTGCCATTAACCAATCTGGTGCTGCCTGCTGCGGAGAGGAGCGGGGTACAGGACGAGGGTCCGAATGGCAAGGATGGCAACCTGATGAAACCTACCGGGTAGCTGATCTGAAGCATTGATCGTGCGGCGGCGGCCTCATCTCCGCACATGATATCCTTCACTACAATATCACCCGCTTGCTCCTCTGTCCGCAAGATGGGCCGCCCCACTATCGAGGGGAACTGGTGTTCTGGGAAATTCTGGCGGGGAGATCGAATGAGAACCTATCTCGATTGGCTTGGTCATGGGCGACCTACCTGAGCTGCATATCCGACCTTGAGGAAACCGGTTCCTCCGTCGAGCACTGCGGGCCTGTGAGCTTGGGCGCTGAAATGGTCGAATGGGGGAGATGGGCTGTACCAATGGGCATTTCCGCCATGATGGAGGAATTGCAGAGTGTATCGGGGATGGGCGAGAGTGTGAGAAGGAGGGCGGAATTGGAGGTGTGGAGGGCGCGGGGGGATGAGAAGTCGAGGTGCTTCGCCGCCTGGCACTGTTTACGTGACCGTACCATACCCGCTCTCCTCCACTGCACCGCCTCGTGGACGTGACCAGCATTGGCTGGATTCGATATTGAGAGGGAAACAGAGAGTAGAAGAGAATTAATCGCACATTCAATCTATCCTGATACACTAATGGCAACGGCATTTCTATGGTGGTGGAAGGGGACCATACGGTAGCCCCTCAACCACGTCAACTACTTGCGACCATGCGATAGAATCAATAAACTTCTTCCATATCATCTTCTCCAAGGATTCCATCGGCCCGAAAGCACCATCCATCGGTCCACGCCAGGTTGGCAATATCTCCTGCCCCTTATCGGCCGATTCCGATTCCCTCGGGAAACGGAACAACACGCCCCAGTCTGTTCCTCGCGGCTTTATAGAACATCGTCAGTCCTCGGTTACCGTCCGGGATCATACTCTGCGTTGCCCTGAATCTGTTTCCCGGAGAGAGCTGAAGTCGGAATACCTCCAAGAGCACAGCGACTACCTACGACAATGACTCAAATCGGCTGGGTAAGTACGACAAAACCAAAACCTCCCCATCCTCCATCACAATCTCAGCTAAAACCCGCAGTATGGCCTCGGCTCCATGGGTCTCGCCATGGCCAACAACCTGCAGCGACATCTTGCAGCCAAAAAGGCCCTCAGCCTACTGTATTCCAACCGCACCATGTCCCGCGGTTCTCCCTTGCAAGCCCGGGGGGGAACACCGGAGCCAGACTTTAAGAATGTGGTCTCTCGCAGCGCAATCATTTTTACGATGGTGAGCATCAGAATCACTCCCTTCCCCCGGACAAGGTGGACGAGGATTAACGAGATCAGGTATCCAACGACTCGGTTCTTCAGAGCCTCCTCGGTTCAGTGATCGGGTCGGGCCACTCGCTGAAGGATAAGATCTTCGTCGACTGCTCCACGGTGCACCCGCAGACGGTGAGCGCCGCAGCCACGCAGTTAAAAGATGCAAAGGCCTCTTTCGTCGCGGCGCCGGTGTTTGGCGGGAACCCAATTGCCGTGGATGGCAAGCTGGTGTTTGCCATTGGTGGGCCCGGACACGCCACGCAGGTCGTGAAGCCGCTTATCCAGGATGTCATGGGTCGGCGGGTCATTGATTGTGGTGAGGATGCGACGAAGGCTTCGTTGCTGAAGATTGCCGGGTATGCCTTTCTCGCTTTCTCCCCGCGCATTGGTTCTCCGTGCGGATACAATGGCTAACAGGAAGTCGTAGGAACATCGTGACTGTGAACATGATGGAAGCTGTGGGCGAAGCGCAGGTCTTTGCCGAAAAGACGGGGCTCGGAACTGGGCCCATGGAGGAATTGATTGGTGATGCCTTTGGGCCTGTAGCTGGCGGATATTCCAAGAGGTATGTTCTCACTCATTACTTATTCGAACATGCTCTAACATGGCTAGATTGACCACCGGCGCTTATGCCCCGCCGTTGGACTCGCGTCCCGGGTTCGGTGTTTCCTTGGCTATCAAGGATGCCCGACATGCAATGGCCATGGCGGCAGAGCAAGGCGTTGAGCTGCCAGGGCTCGAGATTGCGCGACAGAATATGGAGGCTGCCAGGGATTACGCCGGCGAGTGTCTGGATAGCAGCTCCATGTATGGAACACTGCGGCAGAAGGCCGGCCTTGAGTTTTGGAACGAAAAGAGCCGACGGGAATAAGGCTGGTCAAGATCGATATGGTTCGATGGTATTATTTTCTGGATCTTCTCGGGGCTGGGCAGCTATAGACTATTGTTCGCTTGGCGAGTAAAAAGGACGCTATATAACATTCACAATAAGGACACATGGAAAAAGTGAACAACAGCCGGCACTGCTCTGGTATCTGAAACGCCGTGGCTCCAGTAATAGCCAATGAAAGTAATGATCCCAAGGCCGCAAGTCCAGCTTGGCCCAAAGCACTGCCATGCCTGGCCAAAGAGCCTATCAAGGGCGCGGGGTCGATCTTTGCCTAGGCTCTGGTCGAATTTGAGTAGTCTCCACTAATCCAGGAAAACTGTCTGCAAACATCGGGCCAAGGGACCAGTTGTTGAGGTTCCGCATATGTCGTTCAAACACGGGATTGATGAGGAGCTCGTCCGAATCCCCCGCCGATAACAAGCAATCCGTCGCTTCGTATGGCCAATTCACGCTCATCCCATGGGTAAAGGGAAGAGTCCAACAATCGAACGGGTAATCCTCATGTGATGTGACCAGTCGATCTCGCATCCGCGGCCAGGGAACATAGTCTATCCAGGCAGGATGAGGTTGAAGAAGCTGTGTCGGACGTGGCGTGAGCCACTCGGGGAGCCGATCATAGTTTTCTTGCGTGGGGTAGACCTGCCAGCGCATGAGGAGAAACATGGTGTAAAGCACAGCGACCTGCACCGGTAGAGACGAGATGTCCGGAAATGTGCGCAAGATATCCGTGAACACCTTCGAAAGGGGGTGGGAGTACACGCTTTTCTCCGGGTTCAGCAGCGAGGAGACACTGGGATACGGGGGACCGGCAAGCTTCTGTCGAGGAATGCCCTTGGCAGCCTCGCGCTGCCGGCTGTGGAGGAAATCCAAAAGTATCATATCTAGCGTACATGTCGGCGGGGTGTTTCTGATCGGAGTAGCAAAAGCAGGCGGGGGTTGGTCCGATGGGTAATTTAATGGTTGTTGAGGGTAGATTGGCGATAGAGTGGTCGGATTGGCGGTACGGAGGTTTTCTGAGCTACTGCGTCGGAGGTGGTCGACCTTGGGAACGTTCTGGGAGGGATCTAGCAAGAAATTGAACCCCAAGCGCTCCTCCATGCCAAAGTCTAGACCATGGGCAATGTTCTGTGAGAGCGCGAGACGAATGGAGGGCTGGAGAGTCCCGTTGCTACTGCTGCGGCGGCTATCAATCGTCGGTGCGGAGTGTGTGGGGGAGGGCGTGTCAAGGCTCGCTGCAGATTCGGCATATGGCTTATCGCTCGAGGCTCCGGGCAGGGGGGCAGGGGTTAAGTGCTCGTTATCGGTGAATGGAGGCGACTGGGGTGGAGGCGGGACCGGTCTGGGTCGGGATGAAAGTAAAGGTAGGTCTAAAAAGACAGTCAGTTAGGATCTAAATACATTTGCAACTCGCGGTCTCACCGGTGGGTTCTGCTTTCGCAAGCAAGGGCTGGATAATGTCCATGGCGGCTTTGAGTCCCCGGCGGAGCTCCCGGTTCTCCGCGTGAACCCGCTCATTATGCTGCAGCGCTGCCTGGAGGTCAAGGTATGGTTTTTGGGATGACAAGTCACGGATCTGCTGCTCTAGCGCGTCGATGTGAGTTTTGTTGCGCTCGCGAATTGCGCGCTGCGCCTGTCGGTCATTGGCACGCTTCTTGGCCAGTTGATCGGGGGTGAGGTTGGCGACGCCCCGGGCCGATGTGCTGTTCAGCTTGCGCTTCCGTCCAGCGGTGGTCAACGGTGCTGGACTTTCGATGTTCTCTGCCAACGAGGATTCTGCGCCCAGCGAATTGGCGCGCGAGGGGCTTGCCGAGTCCGCTCCTGCGATGGCGGCTGGGTGCGAACGGCTCTCCATCACCGACTCGATCGGCGCCGGCGCCGGCGTCGCATGACCGCCGGGTTCAGTCGGAGAGAGATTGGCCATGAATTCGCACGCGCGCTAGGGGATGATCAAAGCCATGTAGAACGTAGAATCACGGGGGAACGTCCCAGATAACAGGAGTTGGAGTAGGCCAGACCACCCGCAGTTGTGGGTCGAGGATGAAGAACGAAGGTTTTCTGGTGCGGAAGGAACCCGGCAATTCTCAGCCATGGTTCGGATTCCTCAAATATTGGAAATCTTGGGGCTGGAGGAGATTCGGGGTTTTAAGGGAGAATCTAGGAAGATTAAACGAGTCATGGCATCATGATCTACGGTTCTATCGAATACCAGAAGCCTCCGGCGGCAGTGATCCCGGTATAGTTGAGCTGAGGTATTTGCTGACACGGAGGAAAAAAACATCCACGTCCTCTCACAGTATCACACAGAAACAGAATTCATGTACAAGGTCGTGAAAAAGAAGAGAATATGCGCAGGAGGGGGAAATAAAGGAATGGTCATCTCGATCGTGTAGAAATATACAGAACAAAACATCACAGACGGGGGTGATTGTCCGGACTGTTGACACCGGGTTGCAGGAAGAATAAGAAAAGCCATGGCCAAGGGCTCCCCAAAGCTTATTGGATCATATGGCCCATTTTGGAAATCTGACACATTTGCTCCATTAGCGTGAAATCCCTCGGGCACTTCGAGATCCGTGAACTTACCTTGGTCCTCAAGTAGCCTTCAATCTCCGAGCTCTTGATCCCCCGCTGACCGCCAGTTCTCCATGCAAGAGGGATCATGGGAACCCTCTCCTTCACCATGACTTCTCGGTTAGGCCCCTCAATAGCTCGAACTTTATCCGGGTTGTTGGTGAGCAATCGTACTCCGTCCGGGTTCATATCCGCGCCACAGCCGAGATCCATCAACATGGCCGTGGCCAGGCCATAGCTGCGGGCGTCGGCCGGATGTCGCAGCAACAGGTTCGCCTCCACCGTATCGGACCCGAGGTCCTGGAGATTGTATGCCTTCAACTTTTCGCCAAGTCCAATTCCTCGACCCTCCTGTCGTAAATACACAATCACGCCGCCGGCGGAATGTGAGCGAAGGGACTGCACCTCGGCGGGTGCATCGGATGAGAGATCCTCCACGGGGAAAGACATCAAGCGCGCGGCTTCATCCAACTGTTCACCACAGTCGCACCGGGCTGACCATGCCGTCTCTCCCGTATAACACTCCGAGTGAATACGCACCAACGGTGGCTCGACACGATCGGGTTTTGCGGCCTCCGAAGCCTCATTATCGTACCAGCTGCTCACTCGCCCGGGGTGCAGTGTGCCCACATATGCGCCTCGGATCATCCGGTCCAGCTCGCTCTCTCCCGGCCGGATAGCATCCAGGCTTCGACTGCGGATTTTATTTCCAAAGACGATAGCCAGGTGCTCTTTATTATCTAGGTCATTGTGGTATAGATGTAGGAACATCTCCGCGCCGTTGGTCGTGGGGATTCGTGCTCGGACAATGCATTCTACCTGCGGAAGTTGGGAAAGTAGTTTGGGTGCTTTTGCCTGTTCCCCTTGGTGCCGAACGGTCGCCGCTTGAGTCTGGTGGAGGGCCTCTGTTGGGTTCACAGTCAAATCTAAGGTGCCTCCGGGGGTGACGGGTGGGGTAAATGCGGGCGATAATAAAGAGTCTGGCAGCGCTGGAGTTTGGTCCCCCGCGGTGGTATGACTCCCTCCACTCGTACTGCCTGTCGGGTCACTTGTCTGACCGACCGGATGGAGAGACTGCGGGGGTATTTTCGGTGAGGCGTGGGCCGGTAGATTCGCCATCGCGACAGTCGGAGGTGGGGGAGGGGTCGCGGAAGAAGTGAGACGGTGCTTGGGTTGCAATTGCTCTATGGCGCGGGAGAAAGGACTGTTGGGTAGGGCCGCAGCATCAAAGGCAATGTCCCCGTGAAATTCTGAGATGTGAGAATCAATGGCGTCAAGTCCGAACAAACCGATCCCTCGGCTTCGGATGGCTGAGTCATCGCGCTGTCAGTGCTTACTCTAGCAGATTCCATCACGACAGAGATCCCGAATCCACTATCTGCATTATCTAGCCGTGGAGAATATCAGACATAGGCCCTGGATCCCCCCCAAACTCCAAAAAGTAGCGCCTCGCTAAAGGGTATCATCGTCATCATATCATGGAAACGGCTCCGGCCACCCAACCTATTTGTTGGGGATATCCAGAACGTAGCGTCGGTCGACTTCCATCTCCTTGTCGTCCTCTTCTCCCTCGAATTTGAGGCGGTAGACATCTTTCCTCGAGCCCATCACCTCGGCACGATAAAAGGTAGTCGTGTCCGGGTATCGCGCAAGGACCTGCTTGCCGGCGGCAAATGCAGGCAACGTCGAGGACGCTTGGGGGATGGGAATGAGGGATGCAGCGGTGGTCTTGTAGACAGCGCCCTGTTCGCCATTTTCGTTGGGCTCGGGATCTTGCACATCATACCACCTGCAGCCAGGTCAGTTGTCGCTCAGAATGGTGCAAGGAAAATGACCTACCTCTTCTTGTATCCATCACCAGATATGTTTTTGATGATACATTGGATGCCCTCACCTTCCACCCCCTGTTTGTTTTTATTATGCTTGAAAACCACCTGTGACCCGACGACTAGGGTACCACTGCGCTCGGCCATCGTTCCCTTGGTGCCCTCGGATCCTTCTTCAACCTTCACAGCCACTATTTCATTGCGGCCCTCCCGCGTTTGAGTGCTCGACACACTGGTACTCCGGGGAGCTGCGCCCTTTGAACGGGCGGTCTTATCGACTCCCGATGCACCCGGGGAGTCGATCGCCGAGCCCTCCATATCGCTTCTCTTTTTGCGGGACTTGGAAAGGGATGTCGATCGATTAGGAGGGGCCTCGGCCTCGGACGCTTTGCGCAGCGCGGTAAGAAGTTCTAGGTTTTTGATCACATCGCAGGGTTCGTCCTGCATAATAGATCGCTCATCCTCGCTGAGTTTCTGGCTCTGGCGCAGCCATGTATCAAGCTGATCGTGTTCTGCCATATTGGGCCCTGGACGGGAGTCCCAAGTTTTAGCCCATGATTCAGTACGTACTCTGGAGATGTACACGCGTCACCCGAGCAAAGGGATGGCCGGACCGCAATGCTTTCAAAGTCGAGAGCTTTCAACGAGGTGCCACTTACTGTTCCCATCGCGAGTAATTTTGTCCGCCAGCGTCTTGATTTGAACGGAGAGCGAGGCCTGCTGGTCAAACTTCTCCTTGGACTTGCGGATGTCCTGGCAGATGCGACTCCACAATTCCATCTCCTCATTGTTACCAAGACCATTATCGCGGGGCCTAGGGCGATTTCGAGACATGATTGTAGAGGGAGGCGTACAGCTTCTAACGGAGATACAATCGCGGGGTCACAGAGAGGATCGGGGGAAACTGGGGAAGGTCGCGATGCGGTGATAAGCCAAGGCGGTCGGCGATTTCGCCGACGTCTTGGCGTTACGTAGTTCTACAGCGAAGCTTATAGATTCCAATTGTAAACAAAGTGGGTTATGACAAAAGGATTTAGAGGGTTGGATTCTTGAAAAGGCCTATATTTTTGTATAGATGAATTTGGCCACTCTCCATCCGGGCATAGGCTCAGCGCATAGACTAACGGTTGCGGAAGTCGCCCCGATAGCCCACGGGACCATGACTAGGCTAGGAAAATCCATAGGCCCTGTTGACTGTTGACCCTTGACACCACATTGACTCGGAGGTGGTCTCCGTCTTGACAAGGTTGTGAAGCTTTTCCCCCATTTCTCCATCCTCACCGGAAGTCTTGGCGTGGAGATTCTGCGTAATTGAAAATCGCCGAGCGCCCCTCATTGTTCCCCGGAACAACTTCTCAAAATGCAGATCCCACTGCTTCGCTTACAGTGTGGTGAGTGGCGTCGTTGATTCTGGCCTGCAGCCCCAGCTAATATAACTTCACAGGCGTCAATAGCTACGACTGGGGTATGTTGAATCCTCCGTACTGAATGCCCCGCACTCTAAACCCCCGTCATAGGCAAGGTCGGCCAGGAGTCGGCTGCGGCCCGGTATGCCGCGACTACGGCGGCGCCCGACTTTGCGATCGAGTCGGAAAAGCCGTACGCCGAGGTACATTGGTGCAATCATATCTCATACCAAGCAATGTGATGTTGACCTTTTTTCTAGCTGTGGATGGGTACCCATCCGTCTCTGCCGTCCAAAGACGTCGAAACCCAGCGCACCCTTCTCGACCTCATCCAGGACAATCAAGCTTTGCTGTCGGCGGAGATTACTGAGCGATATGGGAGCCAATTGCCCTTCTTGTTCAAGGTGCTTTCCGTTCGCAAGGCGCTGAGTATCCAGGCCCACCCCAATAAGAAGCTGGCCGAGCAGCTGCATGCGCGGGATCCGAGGAATTATCCAGGTATGCGGTGGAAATCACGGATGATATTTTGAGGCTGTAGGCTCATGAAAAACCTTCGCAGATGACAACCATAAGCCCGAGATGACCATCGCTATCACCCCATTCGAGGGACTGTGCGGTTTCCGTCCATTGGCTGAGATTGTCCACTTCCTGCAAACCATCGAGCCCCTGCGTAAACTGGTCGGGTCCCAGGCGGCCAGTGAGTTTGAAGAGGCCGTCAAGGGTAATGAGAATTCCGAGGACGTGGCTGTCACACAGCGCAACAAGGATGCGCTGCGCTCGTTATTCACTACCCTGATGGAGTCAACACCGGAGAAGATCGAGAGTGCCTCTAAGGATCTAATTGCGGCTGCACAGGCTGCACCGGCGAGCTTCGGTACCTTGCCCGGGGATGTCGAGACCAACCCAGGCGACCCGGCTGAGCTAGCGGCCATCATCCAGCGCCTCAACGAGCAGTTCCCCAATGATGTAGGACTATTCGTCTTCTTCTTTCTCAATTTCATCAAGCTCGAGCCTGGCGAGGCCATGTTCCTCAAAGCTGATGATATTCATGCCTACGTCTCGGGCGACATCATTGAATGCATGGCTTCGTCGGACAATGTCGTGCGGGCGGGATTCACGCCCAAGTTCAAGGACGTGGATACCCTGACCAAGATGCTGACCTATTCCTACGCCCCCATCGAGGAGCAGAAATTGCAACCCACCGACTATCCGTATGTCGTCCTGAATGTGCCCGCCTACTCCAGTGCCTCCTCGTCGATGCTATACGATCCTCCCATTGAGGAATTCAGCGTGATCAAGACCGACCTCAACCGAACCGGCGGCAAGGCGACTTTCGATGGTATCCCCGGCCCCAGCATCATCATCTGTACCCGCGGTCGCGGCAGGATCACCGTCAGCCATAAAACGGAAGAGGTGCAGGAGGGCTACGTCTTCTTTGTTGGAGCGGACGCCGAGTGTATCATTGAGAACACTGGCAGCGGCGAGGGCGAGGAGGATGTCTTTACGACGTACAAGGCATTCTGCGAGCTGACCGGTAAGGAGGACATGGTCAATGGACAGTGAAGGGTCAATTCTAATGTGGGACTGCATAGTTCCTGCGAGTCGTGCGAGTCTGTGATTGAGCCGGACAAAGAAAAAGAAAACAAATTGTGATCTATAAGCTTGTAGTCAATTTTATGCCCAGGGTCAACATTTCTCCATTCTGAGTTGGAGAGGATCCACTCTCCGCATTCGTCAAGTCGGAGTGCTGCAACCCCGCACGACTCCCTTTTTATACTCCCTTCTTCCCTTGCTCTGGAAGCTTCAAGCATCATTCTGCAGAATGGCCCAGTACAAGAGAGATGTCGACGTGCCCGAGCTGGGCCTCTGGGAGAGACTCGACCTGCCCTTTGTTCGTCTCGCGGTCACCCTCAACACCTTGTTTACCACGGCCACGGGTGTTTTCCGCGGCAAAGCCAGTCCCAAGAAGTTCAAACATCATGTCATTGCCGCATCGATCAGAAAGAGTTCTGAGCGAGCCTCGGTTCTTCAAAAACAGTGCGTTCATTTTCATCGCCCCCCCCCTCTTTGCGAGAGAATCCCCCGTCCGCATCGCTAATAGTGTGCTCGCTGGGCAGGAACCTTGAGCCACCGACCGGGGAAGTTTACAGGACAGTGATGCAAAAGAGAGGCCTGGAGCCCGAGATTGTGCCACTGCCTCACAACACCGAAGGTTACTGGCTTGGTAACAAGAATGCGAAGAACGTGCTGGTTTATTTCCATGGTGTGTTGCCCCCTATAAGATCGATGTCTAGCCGTGCCGAAATCTAATACGGAACATTCGCAGGCGGCGGCTTTGCCATGGCTGCTATCCCCCCACACTTCGAGTTCTGGCTCGACCTCCTTCAAGTCGTGAACGGCAACGGCCATGATATCGCCGTGTTCTTCCCACGGTACACGCTTACCCCTCGCGCGCAGTACCCAACCCAGCTGCGCCAGGCTATTGAAGGACTTCGTTATATTCTCCAAGAGACCGGCCGATCGCCGTCCAATGTGATTATCGGCGGTGACTCGGCCGGTGGGAACCTCGCCATGGCGACGTTGCTGCATCTTTCGCACCCGCACCCGGAGATCGAGCCCCTCTCGATCTCCGAACCGCTCGCCGGCGCGTTCGGGTTCGCACCGTGGGTCAATTTCAACCGGGACTGGCCATCCATGACGGACAATCAGTACAAGGATATCATCCCCCTATCCGCACTGGAGACCTGGTCTACGAACTATCTCAACAACGGCGAAGGTGATAGCTGGAGTGAGCCATCTCGCGCTCCACTCGAGTGGTGGAAGGACGTGAAGACGGAGCGTATCTTGATCCTGGCGGGTGCCGACGAGATCCTGCTCTCGCCAATTGAGGACTTTGCGAAGAAGGTTAAGGTGCGAATTCCCCCGGTTCTCCGATTGAATCTTATCAATTTGGTCTCTGCTTACGCTGTCTTAGTCGGTGTTCCCGCACACCACCTATATTGTCGGCATCGACGAGTCCCACGATTCGTACTTGTATGTCGATGCCGGGTCCAAGGAAGGGACGCAAACGGGTAATGAGCTGCGACAATGGATTGCCTCGCGGCTATGAGTGGATGAAGACTGCAGATGAAGGGAATATTTGTGGAAGACTGTACTTGACTATAGAATTGAATTCGGTGTACAGCGAACTCGTTGTAAGGAGTTGATATAATCATCCGCACTGTGAGGATAAGAGTACTACTAAGCAGGGTAGATGCCGACGAGATGGTATTGGACAATCCCTTTGATCCAGCAACTGATTTGAGAATTAGGGGTTGGAGTATCTAAACTGTTAAGGCTATTAAGGTACAATAATAAGATATGATCATGGAGAGTCTAGCCGGTATCGACAATATCGAGAAATCCGGCACATGAGTTGGACTGGAGGGTATTTACCCTTGTGAAAAGTGGTATATTATAACCCCCAGCCTTGATATCGACTGGTTTGGTAGCTGACGCAGTTCTCTCCAGCCGGCGATGACCTGGCTCCGACTGAACTTAAGGGGAGGTGCCTCGGAGTGACCTCGGCTTCGACATGCGCAGGTTGGGGGTTTCGGAGGGGGTGGGCCGGACAGAACGGGGAAACCCGGGTACCAGATCTTTTTTTCTATATCTAGAGAATGAGGAAATTCGAATGATATGTTTTTTTTTGATGATGGTTGCTATATGAAATATTGAGATATAGAGCGTGGAAGTTGGGGCGTTCTTTTGATGCAGAGTCAGGATCTTCCGGAGGCTATTCACTTGGCTTTCACTGAGCCAAAATGTGGAGCTTCAAGGTTGAGGGTTCGACTCTGGATGGCTATTCTTCGATTCCTTTGTAGTAGTGATCTTTGTCTTTTGGATGGACTTGTTTACGCGGTCGAAGATGCGTATCGCCGTGATGCGACAATCAACTCCCTCTTCTACAACCTGAACAGAAGACAGGGGGAAGATCATACGCAGAAGGGGTTATGAGACTTGGCAGTCGGTATCATGAGGACACCACTTCAGCCTACTCAGACCTGCACGGATGACCCTCTTCGGATCCTAAGGCTGGTCAGATTTGCCAGCCGGCTTGGCTTCCAAATTTCACGAAACGGCGCATTAGAGGCTGCTCGGTTCAAGGTAAGTGGAGACTTCATAAGCCTTTGCCAACACCTGAGACTATTCACGTAAAGCAATAATTTTTTTCTTCGTCCAGTTGTTCAAAATCTTCAGGGAGTTTGGGCTAGAAGATTCCCTTTATATAGTCGTGGCTATACGGGGGTCTAAGAAATATCGGCTACTAAGCCTAGAGAAATACGGGAAGTATAGACGTCGACTAGAAGTCGATAAAGGAAATAATTCTTAAAGGCTTATCGGGGGAGACAAAAATATTTCCTATATAAAGGTCGGTATGCTATAACGTAGGCTGATAAGCTTTCTTTAGTAGCTTGTTTAAGCCTAAGAGCTTTATAAGGCATACTATAATTTCTAAGAGTTAGGTTTATTGATCGACGGTCCCTTTCTAGAAAATCAACTGGTGTCGTTGGCCTCTATTTTATATTTGAAACAATTCTCGCTATACGATAGATAATCTAAAGCTTAATAGTATACCCCCGAGGGAAGGTTTAACGAATTTAGTATTCAGTAGCGGGGGTAATATATAAGGCCTTTGGTTAAGCTCCTATATCATATTAGGATAGAATATACGATTATAAGAAGGCCTAATTTGGAACAACTTAGAAGGATCAATACTATTATCGAGGGACCGAGTTAATCCTCTGATACCTATCCGAAGGTATAATTCTCTATACGTAGGAAATTATATAGCCGACAGTTAAGCCTGAAGTTTAGTAAGGTTCTTGATTAGGTACAGTTTGTCAAACTCGGTTATACTACCCCATCGTTGAAATAGAGGAACCCTAGTAGCTTTCTCTATAATAATATACTCGGCGCCGACAGTATTTGAGCCATCCAACGACCAAGAAAGAACCCTTAGGATAGGAATACTTATATATCTCTTAACTAGGATCCTTTTAGTCACTCGAAATAGCCATAAATCGAAGCGTAAGCTGGGATTCTTTGTCGACAAGGAAATGGCCATTTGTATAGGCGAAAAGGTCCTCCCGCGTCGGCATGAATAGTATGATCGAGGTTGGTTTCGGAACTTCGTATCAAGTCGTGAAAGGTTAAATGGCAAGGGGACCGATATACTTATGCGCATCCAGAGAGTCAGATAAATGCGTTGTTGGTATATTCAACCGTTTAGTCTTTCCGTATACTAGCTATCCCCACTGCAAAACACCCGGGTCTGATGGGCTATATTATCTAGATTTTCTAGATTTTCTCAGAGCGTTATCTCCTATTCAGACCACCCTCTTGCATACTCCGTGTTGTCTCCCCCGCCCCAGTTTCGGCTCAGTTTCGGCCGCAACATAGCACTCCACCCTCGAGTCCGGCAACAAGCCGCTTTCCTCTTCATCCTCTCCAATGTCCTCGACAACTGGAAGAAGCAGAGACAAGCCCGTAGAGTCTCCCCACCACCCCATCGCTATCCGCACCGAACACATTGCCCAAGAGACCACTTGGCTGTACCTGCAGCCCAAAGCCGACCCCAGCTCGGCCAGCGACTATGCCACCAAGGACGAAATAACGGGCAGGGCAATCTTCTTCATCACGGGCCCCAGATACGGCTCTGGCGCGGGCCGCGAGTTCCGCGACGCCTCGGGTCTTCCACTCTTCCACTTATCCCATAGTTTCTCCATCTGGAAATGGCGATGGCGAGTGCGACTCCCCGGCGGGAACTTTGATCTCGTCTTCCAGAACCTCGCCACGTCCGATTCGAAAGAAGAGACGGACAACGACCCCCTCACGTTGGCGGCGCGGTTGACCACCCCAACATTCTTCTTCACCTACGAGGTCTTGGCCGCGGGACGCAAGATTGTCGATCTACGCGAGAACGTGGAGAAGAAGAAGACTATTGGCCATCAACCGACATACTCCGGTCTGGGCCAGCTGTCTCTTCCACCGCGGCGGGTGCTGGAGATCTGCGTGGCGGAGGGCGTGGATCTCTCGATTGTAAGTTGAATGTCTGGTGACAATCTTTCTCGTTAGCTGACTCTTCTATCGGCCGCTCTGATTGCGGTCTGGGTCTCGGATGAGCGGTATCCTTATAGTACACTGCAGTGAGGTACGGACTAGTGCTACACTTCAATCGAGTCTCGTCCACATCAGGAAGTGTCAAAGCTTGTTTTTCAATATTTGCACTAGGCAAGGGTCGTGTCAACTCATAAAAAGCAGGATATCAAGCACCCTAGCTCCAAAAGACAGGCTTAGCAAACACAGTAAAGCACATTTTCCAACATCGCAGCTCCGCCGTCTATGACGACACCTTGGGCGAGTACTTGGCGGCCGCAGTGTCGAAGAAAGCGCTCTTCTCCTGGATGTCGGCAAGGAGCGCGTGCGAGGGCTGCGTCTGTTGTAGTCGGCTAGAAAGACAGGTTAGCAGGCCGATCCAACTCTCACCCGACCTTCCCATGGGAAACACATACCTCTCCAGATCCTCTCTGGGCTTTCCCGCCAGCACGTTCAGCACGATCGAGTTGGCGATCAATTCCGCGTGCTCGGGGTATTTCTCCAAAGCGTCGTTCAGGGCTGCTTCGGCTTCGGGGAGACGACCGAGGTGAAGTTCCGCGACAGCCTGACCGACGATGGACAGCGGGGCGGACGTGCTGGGCCCGGAGGCAAGTTCCTCGTAGACGTAGAAAGCGGACTGGTACTTCTCACCACCCTACGCAGAAAGCCATGGTTAACCTCTAGTACAAATAAGCAAGAACGAGCGCCAACGACTTACAACGCGCATGCCGACCCACGACTCCGCCAGATTCACCAGCAGCGAGTCCTGGGCCCAGCGCTTGGCCGCCTGGACCTCCTTCAGCGCAAGGTCAGAGCGGTTCTGTTGGAGGTGAATCTGAACAGTTAAAGAGACACTACCAGGAAGAGTGTTAGATCACTGGGCAGCACGGTGGAATTGCGACGCGGGTTCACTCACGCCTCGAGGTTGCCTTGGTGCTTGGCGAGCAGCGCCAGCGCCTCCTCGCTGCGGCCATGCGCTTGCAAGACTGTCGCACCGAGGACCTGCACGCTTGCATTATCCGGGTAGTTCTCGGCGAGGTCCTGTGCGAGCTGCAGGGCGGCGTCGGTCTTGCCCGCCGCCTGTTGAGCCAGTGCCTTGGTGGCAGCCAGGTCCGGGGTATCCTCTTCGCTGGCAACGGCGGCCAGGACTTCGTCGGACTGACCCAGCGCGATCTGGGCACGGAGCTTCAAAACACGAGCGGGGAGCTGGTTCTCGGGGGACAGAGCGGCGGTCTCGAAGTCGATCACGTTCTGGTACTGGCCAGAGTGGAAGGCATTGTGGATGTTGAGGAGCTCTGGCGGAGGGGTCAGTGGGAAGAGAGGGGGATTTGCGGAATCATCAAAGCTTACCGCCCTCTGCAGAGAAAGGATCCATGTTGACGGTCGTGGGGGATGACAACGGGGAGGATGCGTTGTTGATGTTCGGGGGGTTTAATTGTTCACGCTGGCGTTATGGCGGAGCGGCAAGTCAGCCGAGGGCAGGTGGGCCGACCGCCTTATCTTGATGCTCGATTCTGGAGCAATTTGGAGGCAAAACAAGCTGGTTTTGGTATAATGGAAGATATTGTGACATTTATAGAATCTACAAGAGAAGGACATAACTGTGACTTCAACTTAGACATCGAGACAGACATAGCTCAATCTAGATGTTGATGAAACACAGGTCTGTTACTTCTATAGGATGACTATCTGCAAGGCAGGAGGAGAGACTGATGAAAGAACGGAGATTGATTGCTGATTGCATACAAATTGAATGTCTCATCCAATGGAGACCATCACATATAACACACCGAACATAGCCCGTGAAGGCAAGTATGAATCAGAGTGAGAGAATTAGAATCATGAACTGAGAGAGATACAATAACCAAGTGAGAGAAATATGAATCGAAAGTGAGGCAAATGAAAGAACAACAGACACAGCCCAGGGTATATAGAACAAGGACAGAGGACAGAAGGTAGGAAGAAAGAGAGAAGAAGGAAAGCCATCAACGCCCCCATTTCTCCCGCAACATCCGACACGCCGCCACACCTTGACTCGCCGCTTTTCGCAATTTGCTGGCGATAGACTTTCCGACATGCTTGGTGCAAGTCTCATCCTCCGTCATGGACGAGATATTGTCGGACGAAAAGGTGTAAGCCGACGGATCGAGAGCTAGCTGGCGCGGGACAGAGTACCGGTCCTCGACATAGGGCGGGTACGTGGCGTCGCCGATCGGCCCGGTGGATAGACCCAAATGGTGTATCCTTTGATGTAGACCAAACAGGGTATTGTCGGGACCCTGTTTGGGGAAGGGAGGAACTGCCTCGAGGCAGAGGGGAAGGAGCTCGCCCATGTCGATGGAGCACACATCGCCGTCATCGTCCATGTCGTCCATGTCGTTCTCGGGGACGTCTTCAAATCCGACGTCTTCCCAGATGGCCGTCGTGCTCTGGAGCCATTTGACCATGAGTGTCCTTTGGGGTCTTGGAGACAGGATGCGTGGTACATGGTCGGGTTGACCCAGCTTCAAGAGAGGGCGGCGGGGTGAATGTGGCTCAAGAGTCGGTATTTGATGCACTTCGAATGTGCGGGGGTCGATGCGTGCTTTATCCCCGGACATGGCATCGAGCCAGTTATGGGAGTCCGGGGGTGGTGTGGGAGCACGTCGACATGACGTCTTTATGTATAGGCTCGAGGTATGAAGATGAGTTTCGGGACAAATATACTTGATGCCCTTTGGAGGCCGTGGCAGCGGCGTAAAATGATGCCAAATGGATGGAAATGCTTTGGATGGATGGAATTTTGATGCAAGCCTTGATAGAGGAAGATGGGAAAATAGAAAGCAAAGAGAGCGAGACCGATGGACGTCGTTTTATCTGGTCCATAGATCAAGAGGGTCTAAGCCTCGGACATCTATATGGGGAGTGGCAGCCCTATTGAGCTCCGACATGAGCTAAATATAAACCACATTTTCTTCCTTGCAGAGTGTCAACCGTGGTTGTCAGTATCAAACCAGAGGATGAGGATCCGTATAAGGAATCTGAAAGGGCCGCGCCAGATCGAAATATACATGGACATGGTCCAGACCGCAGGAAAGCAGTCAAACGAGCAGATGCAAGAAGAGCTAGAGAACGGGAACCTAGGCTCTTCAAATATGTATGTTAAAAGTAGAAAGAAGACTTGAAGTCAAATTAGTATTGAAGTCTAACAGAACCATGGCGTTACCCAGTATAAGGCTAGCGATGTTTCTGCTATGTATAATGATGAGATCACCATGGCAGACAGCGATTGATAGAATGAGAGGAATGAAACAGGCCGTTCATAAAAGACCTTGTCTTCGTAAAGTTCAAAGTACATCTCATCAAGGTGTTAAGACCGTCCACGGATGCAGATCTATAGCAAGACTAGTCTAGCCACCAACTCGATGTAGTCTATACTTGAAAGCCGGAGCTACGATTGAAAAATATTATAAGTTGTTCATTTTGTCTCTGTAAAACATAAATAATATCCCATAAGGTTCAACTTTTGTGAAAATATACGAAGACACGCAGGATATCTCAGCTCTGCCAGCGGAAACGCCCCTCCTGCAGCGTCTTCACCACCCCGAGTGGCATGAATTCTCGATTCACCGCTGCCAGACTCCCATACGTACGCACCATCTCATCGTGGTACAGTTCAGCCACCCAGCGCCAGTAGGGAGTCATATTGTCCCAATCCGCCCCGATAGAACCCTTGCCAGGCTTGCCTGTCGGGACCCGAAGGCCCTTTTGATGTCTCGCGAAGCTGGCCGAGGCAGTAATGCCTTTCTCAAGGGGTACCTTGAGGAGATGAATGTAGGCTTGTCCGAGATTGCGGCTGAATACCTCGGGGTATTTCAAGAATTCTTCCAGGGACATAAACGAGAGTGGCTGGCCATCCGCGTCCTGCATCGTTGTATTCGTCGGGGATCCGTCCTTCTCAAATCTCTCCTTGTAAACCTGGTAACTCTTCTCCTCTTGCAGGGATGCCTTCTCGAGTTCTCTCGACGGAGCTCGCTTGATGTTTTCTCGCATAGCAAGCAGTTTGATGAACGGGTTCAGGAGTCCCAGGCCGCCTAGCTCTACGGGATAGTAGAAGAACCCGGCGGGAAGGTCGTGAATGTCAAAGCGATCAGCGATCATGGCTCTCAAAAATTCGGTGACAGTGCCCGCGGTTCCCGGGGGCGTATTGGAGAACTTGGTGAACAGGGTCCGCTCAATACGACTCAGCGTCGAAATGGCCATGTCGATATGGTCTCGCCCGAAGCACATGGCAGGCCGAGCAAAGTTGTTGGTAAAGAACCGCCCAAAGTACCCATTCCATGCCTGAACCCAGGAGAATACGCTCGTACAAGACGCAAGTTGCCGGTCGAGCTCTTCGATGTGTTGATCCACCTGCGCTTGATCAATGACGAAGCGACCTTGCTCGGCGTTGAGAACTAGAAAGCCCCAGCGGATCTCGCCAGTGGGCAGAATCGAGTGAGCTTTTTGGCTTACTTTACCCATTCGTACGGTTCCGGTCTTTTCGTCGTTAAACCGCAGGCCCATCACATCGGAGAATTTGGACATGGCCTCCCATGCCATTTCACAGGTGGACTCGGCACCCCAGACCCAAAAGTCATCATGCAGCCGGTACAGAATAGCCCCATCCGTATGCTGATTGACTGAAAAATCCATGATGAAAAGGACAGATTCTCCAAAGCAGTCGGAAAGCGTATGGCTCATTGGAATGCCACGCTTGCGGACTCGGGCTGTAGCATTAGGTCCATCTTGAACGAATTTCATAGGGGCCTCCAAGAACACTCTGAAAAAGTCCAACCACATCTCAGGCACACCAAAATAGCGGAGGATGGTGAGAATGGTGGGATGGGGCAACGAAGGGCCGAACCACTCAAAGTCAGAACGGACTGCGGTGAACTCTTCGCGTTGATCTTTTTGAATGATGGACTCCGTGATAAGGAGGTGAAGTATGGAATGTTTAGTTTCCAGAGCATTCTTTGATTTGGAATCGTCATCGTAGTTCCGGCTGCCTTCATCGAGTGAGCTGGGCAGCTGGCTCATGAAATAGTCCCGCTTATAGGTGAGAATGCGCTGTTCATTGATGCTGAAGACTGGATTCATTCCATGGCCCCCGAGGAAGTATTTCCGCCTCTCCTTGTATTCATCGGGGATTTCATCATTCATCCGCTTCCAGGCATATGATGACTGAAAGGTTGCAAACACCTCTCGCAGCTGGACAGCCCACTTGGAGCCGATGAATTGTAGTAAAAGACTGTCAAGAAGGTCCTCGTCCATGAAGACGCGGTACTTTCCATTCAGTTGCCGACGCATCTCAAGGGGAAGGCCATCTCCGCCCCAAGTCCAACTGCTCAGCGAGGCCAAACGCATGTTGAGAACATCCGCCACCTCCTGGAGAACTTCTTTGTTGCGCATGAATTCCTTCAGGATTAAAGTCTTTTCGTTGCTGAGCAAATCAGTCTTCATCAATGCCTTGGAAACCCATTCTAGTTCCTTAGCATCAAACCACTCGGTCTTTGTAGCTAGTTCAGCTCCGAACTTATGAAGGCTTTCGCGGATATCTTTAAGACCTTGTCGAGAGAGTTTAGTCTTCATGAATAGGCCATCAAGGTAGGAAAGAATATCACGCTCATTCACGTGTTTCGCTGGCGTGAAAACGAGCGATTCCCATTGAGCTCGTTGCTCGTGCATCTCCGCGCGTCCAACATTCTCGAAGCTCGTATCGGACTTGGTCGAAGTAGACTCATCGTCAGTCTGTGGGCCAATGGACGAGGTAGTCGATGTATCCGGGTGTGACAGCCATTCGGTGACGAGCTTGCTGTAGAAAGAAGCATGGCTATGCTTCAATTCCAGATACTCCAGCTCCTTCTCCAACTTCATGATCCAGTCATGCAAAGTGGCATCTGAGATCGAGGTATCATATTGGCCTTGCAGAAGAAAACGACGAATGTTGGTGTGATCGCTCGGGTACAATTGGCCCATCCCGGGCGAAGTGACATCCTCGCCATTCGCGGACTCATCGCCCCACTCTTCATCCGATACGTCTTCCAAATCGAAGTTATCTTTGTCAAGCGAGTCCTTTGGATACCCCTTCAAGCTGGATAGTTCGTCTAAAAGCACACGGGCGCGGTTGCGCAAGTCAGGTGCAGCATTGGCGGCCGCAAGAATTTCTTCTTTGCGCTTGTCGAATATCAGCCGTTGTTTGGATAGCTCGTTGATTTTTGTCGCTGTGATGGACTTGAGGGTTTGGGGAAGAGCCCCGGTGGTTGCCATGATGACGAAAGTGGAAGATGAAATGAGGGGAAGTACCGAGTTCCTAGGTTGAACAAGCAAGCGAGCAACCTATTCAAATACCATGGAAATCACACAGCGAGGTAGCCGGACGTTGAAATATGCAGTTACAAAGAAGATGTCATCGCATTCTGCTTTGCGGACAACAAATCGATCTTAGTCGTGTCGCCACCCCCCACCTCGGAGTCCTAAATAGGCAAGTCAACAACACAGATCTGTAGACGACAACAAATTACCCGTGGACACTATGAGTAATTGATAGTTGCTCTAAAGTGAGAGTGCTACCTCGTGGGGGGATTTAGCTTCTCATGTTGGTTTTAGGGCGTGTTTTCCCTGGATGATGCCAACCTCACTGCTGTTAAATATATTTCGAGGCTCGTCACTCGGACACCATATTTTGGAATCTTTCAAACTGCCATCTGGGAATCCATGGATACTTCTAGATCATGATATATTCCAAAGTATCAAGCCAAGCCATAGAATTACCCCACAAGGATTGGAAGTCTGATATGTCCCGAGGTCGCAATGATTGTCCCTCGCCTCACACTTATATACGAAGACCACCTGGGCATCTGAACGCTTCGAAATATTGTCATTGAAGTAAAACATTCAACCAAAGAATCAATTCGGAACGTAGCCGCAGGCTTCATAGATCTTGAATAGACATAGGCAATTAAACAAGGCCTCTTTGCATGAACTGTTCTTGTTCTTCACAGAAGCGGAGATGTCTCCCCACTATATTGACATTGGAGCTAGAGAAGCCTTCAGATATGACTCCATAGGGCTGTTAGAAGAATAGACGTATTTCTTCGTCCCAATAGTTCATCCATCTTTTCGGAGCTCGAAAAGATACCGTAATAACCCCTAATTCTTACTTGGGTTTAGCCCCCGACACCAGAGTCTTGCCCAGCAAAGGCATCCAGTCTCTCGCGCAGTCTCTGCTTCTCCAGCTCTCCACCGAAAATCGCATCAACCGATTTCCGGCAGAGGTGCAGCAAGTCTGCACGCCCAAGTCCAAAATGCTCCGACGCGAGGAGGTACTCATTCGAAACAGGGCTACAGAAAAGGCCCACGTCATCGGTCTAGAGCATAGAGCCGTCAGTAAAAGTAAACAGACAGGAGAAGACGTCTAGAACAACTTACACACAACGCAATTGGGCAATCGGTATGCCTCCAGTGGCCAAAATGGTGATTCAGAAAGCCCCCATCAATCAACTTCGCATGTACATTGCAGGACATGCACAGCTCCAGTCCAAGTCGTTGTCTTGCAATCTCCCGCTTCACGTCGTCGGGCACATGGATGACATGCCCAAGCCGATCAGGTTGGAATGATAGCAGGTCAGCCAGTTCACTCGGCGTACCCGAGGCGGCTGTCTCGGCAAAGTGCAGTGTCACTCCAAGCCCGTGAGATTTTGCACGGGCGAATGCAGGACGGTACAGGTTGACGTCGCCTTGCGTTGGGTTTCCACAGAGATCAACGCCGACGACACCACGGGATTTGTTGGCGATGGCAAGGTCGACAATCTCTGTTGCTTCCGCTGCCGTCGTGTTGCCGCGGTCCAGCGCGAGGATGAGAAATACGGACATGATTGTATTTTTTGCTTTGAATGTCTCAACCACGTCGAGCACGGTGTTCAGGTATTCCTCTCGAGTGATATTGGAAGAGGGGGTTGGACGTGGAATGGTCCGTAGTTCCAAGTATTGGACTCCGTCGTTACGAAAGTCTTCCAGTAGGGAGTTAGTTGCATACTTGACGCTTTCCAGATCACTGCATAGCTGGTATATGAGTTTGGAGAAGACCTGGAAAAATCTATAGTATAGTCAGAGACAAGCCGGTAGTTGTCGTTCTCTGGTTGGTACTCACGTCTGGAGCGTATAGTCGACTTTTCCCGGTGGCATGAGCACTAGGGGATCTTCTATTGGGAAAGTCGGATCCCGTGCCCTTTTCAAGGCCCAAATTTCATGCAGACATTGGCGACTGATGCTCCCACTGAGATGGGCGTGCAACTGGAAAGAGAGCAAGCTATTAGCTTGGCATTCTTAGTGACCACCAAGCTCTGGAAGGTCAACAGTCCAATCTACCTCGACTTTAGGGAGTCCTCTCGTGAACACGCTGTCCACGGGGGTAGACAGATCCATCATGATTCGAGTTGACGTCTTGATGGTCCGGGCGGATGAAGAGGGGCAAGGAACATGTGAGTCGCTGCGTCCCTCACCAAAAAAAAAGCAACCACTCTATGTGCATCTCCCCGCGCTTTCATTGTTCTGACTTATGATCCCCAACACGATCAATTAGTTGATCCTCGAGCCTTGAGGATCTGCCAGATCCGCGATCGAACCCCCCCACAAAACCCTAGGATTTTGACCTCGTATTCGACCCAGAGATGCCCCCAAACTCAATCGATCTATGGATCCCAGCCAGCGCGGAATTCGGTACCGAAACATTCATTGCAAGACAACATTGTTGCCTATTTTTAGCCCAGAGGTCCAGCATCAGGCTTGCGCGACCCCGGGCAGTTGGACCCGAGAGCAGGAATCAGAACCAACCGAGCCTTTCAATAGCTCCAACCCGTGGCCCCCGGTATCTTGCAACAGGATTCGCTTCCCTGCAATGCCTTTACAGGTAATTGCCGGAGGATCCGAACCAGTCCGTCGGATCCGAGGCCCTGATTTGTGTCGGGTCTCGCATAAATTGGTCCGCGGGTTCCAGATAAGAAAGATGAAAAGTGGAGCAGGGGCAGAAGGGACACGATTTTTTTTTTTTACGAGATGTCAGTGGTATCGTGATGGATTTCGTAAGCGAAACCGACGAGAAGTATAGATGGGGATATTTTTGGCCTTGGAGTTCCGGGTTCATGCACCCCGACCCCTCGCTCGCACGTTTCGGAATATGCGAGTTCAGAGCATGTCAAATGCATGCAATGATGCGACGTTCCTACACGCCCCCGATGGTGCTAAGAATAGTGAATGGGGCTCAAATACACACACCCCCGGTCGTTCCAGCAACCTGTATGAATCCCCGTCACTTACCGTACCCGGCAAAGCACCAACGTGTGGCTGGATCCACGATCCTCCTATCCAAACAGAGTCCAAGGTTGGCGGGAAACCAAAGGGCGTTGCCAAGATTGTGGTCGAGCATCAATGACGGCGGCCTATTCTCTGTGCCGCCCCCATCCCACTGCGCGTGGGAAAAAGCCATGCGCTGGCTGGGACCAGCGCAGCGCGATCAACACCACAACCCCTCTTGAAGAGGTGAGATGATGTCAAATGCCCGCTTATGGTATGACTCTGAACAAGGCCGATCGGAGTGACACCGATAATTTTTTTTTTTTTTCGATAGGTATTCTGGAAGCCACGTTGTCCGCTGCGATTTCTGCGAGTGGGCCCACATCCAGAAGCACTCGTTTTCAGCCTCAGATCTGACCTTGGGTGATGTTTCCGCCCCCCATCGCCCCCTCGGAGGGATCGTATGGTGGTATGGCATAGGGCGAAGGATTTAAACATCTCTAAATATATCTCTCTGGGAGGTCAACCATCGTCGAATCCCGTGGCTATCAGATACAGAACAAATGATACGGAGTACATACCGCTGAATGCTGGGCCGCGCGGGGCAGAGATGAAACGACTCCAAACACACGCGGGATTAACAAGATCCCACTGTGAGTCAGTGGGCCGAAACGGAGGCAGCATGTCGAGAGCCGTAGATATCCCGTGCCATCGTGGCTGACGGGCACAGCCCTAGTTCCCCTCGCAAGTCACAACTGCACACCGATAGAGCCGCCTGCCTAAAAGAGCCATTTTTACACCCGACTGCCCGGATCAAGCCTCCATGGTTGGAGGATGGGATCCCCGACGTTCAGCCCGATCAGAAGCGCCACGACCTTTCGTGTACTCCGTAGAGAGGCTGTCATGCGAGAGAGAAGCCTCGTAGGATTGTAGACTCGTCGCAAATGGAACACGCGCATTCCCCTCAGGCGGATTCCTACCTCACGGCAGATAGCATCCTGTCTATGATCGGCTGACCGGCGAGCTTGCGAGGCCTTGCGATGTGTGTACGGCGCAAGTACCCTTGCGGTGAGCCGTGCAGGGCATGACTCTTCTCCGAGAATCGGCATATAGATGATCTGGAGTGGTGAGATAGCACAAGCAGTGAGCACCGCACACCTCGTTGACCGGACGTCATTACAATCGGGGCCGAGGCAGCTCCACGCCCTATTTCCCCCATTGGTTACATGGATGGGACCGGTGGCACTGGAATACCCCAAATCCAGTCCATACGAGGGTCACATGGCCCTCGGAACGTGAAACCGACAGCATTGCGCGACAAGGCGCACGGAATTGCTATTCGAACCGGGTAGTCCACGCCATCAGACCTCCGGCCTCCAGCAGATCCGGGTGAGTGCATTGTGGGAGGGGCCCGAGGATGATAGTCTGACCCTCTTGCATGTGCGGGGAAATCTCTAAAGCATCGAAGACGCATCGAAGGATGCCGGGGCTGAGGCGAGAGGTGGCTGCAGGATAAGACGGTTGCGGTGAGTTGGAGAGCAACGCGTCGGACATGCAGACAATTTCGCATGGGCTGGTAAGGTGGTGTAGGCTGATGAAAGTGTACGGAGTAGATTTCCAAGGCAAACGGAGTAGGCTACACCGATACTCCGAGGGTGCCTAATTTAAGAAAAAAAAAGAATAAACAAATGAAATGAGTTGGTTGATTCAATGCCGTTGGGGCCCAAACAAGGTACACAACGGTTCCATCTCATCGGGTCCAGTTGACTCATTCGATTCGGGTTTTGGGAGAAATTTTCCATTCCGGTAGGAGCAGGAAATCACCAACCTCACCGTGGAATGGCGATAAGCCCCTTCTCTCCTGAAGATCAGATCCAGGGGAGGGGGGGGGAACATGAAGGGTAAATTAAAAATTTTCGAGTCTCCCTTTTTTTTTGTGTGATCAAGAAATGATTTGCCCCCGGTAGATTTGTACCCCTGAGTATCAACGATGAATGGCTGAATGAGATCCCCTGGCTCCTATTAGTTCGAGCTTCGACGTAACTATTGAGTCGAACGAACGGAGAACAGTGCCTGCAAAGCTCCCAAATACACATTACCGATACATACGGGTATCGTGTATGGTCATAACCGTAGACACGGGTTCCAGTACTTGGGAAACAAGAGCTTGGGTGCGTCGTCATGATGTCATACAATTTCATCGACCTGAGTCTGGCATTGGATGGCGTGATGCTGATGATTAGTACACGATATAGGCACGAGGAGCTCATAAAGAAAGTGGCCGTGAAAGGATCTGAACGAGGAAGGTCGCTATTTTGGTCTATCCCCGCACCTTGAAAGGATTTTTTTTTTTTTCGGGGCTTCCGAATTCAAAAGCGGGGGCAGTAGGGCGATTGATCGTAGCAAGGAGCGGCTGCGAGATTGACGTTACTTACATGGTGCATGCCTTGTTGGTCTTGGCTTGTTTGATTCGATTTGGTTTTCCCCCTTAGTAACCCGTAACCTAGGTTGGGAAGCTCCGAGTTTGTCCACTGAATGCGATCGGGAGTTGGACCGACGGAACCAACCTCGAAGATACCAGTTCAATGCTTAGACCTCTACTTTCCCCGACTCTTTACGACAATCGTTGTGTTGGATATGCTACCCCCCCCCCCCCCCCCGCGGGTGACAATACCGTACGACCTTGGAGTCATGTCAAGCGGTGGATCCCCCGGTTCACCACAGCGCAACGTTAACTCCCCACCCCACCCAAGCCAATGGAAGAACCCAAGAACCTTGGAAGGAATCACGCCTAAGACATTGGTCCCCGGTTGGTTCGCTCTCCCCCGACCGGTCACTTTGTTGCAAGGGGACGGGGACTCGGGGGGCAAAAGTCAGCACACCAGCACGGGCTCATGGAAGACGCAACCCCGGGGCAAATCCAACGAGGCTAACGGGAGTCCGATCAACCTCAACCCCCCTCTTTTCCCGTCCGCGATCAACAGGATTGTCGGCAACCGCTCGGTCGGATCCCACTAGGAGCCGCCCACTAAGGCGCCTGAGAACAGACAGCGATAGGGGGCGGTCTGTATGCTCGGCGCGTCGAGTGTCGAGCATCGAGCACGCGAGATTATCACGGTCCACTGCATCACTCCCTGCAGGGCATGCCAAAATGGCGCGCAGATCTTTGATTTCACTTCGTCACCGGGGTCAGGATCATGAGGAGTGGCGAGCGCGTCTACGGAGTACACGATGTTTTTTTTTGGCTGATAACGTGGCGCCCTCCGATGCACCATGACCGAAGAATTTCCCTTTATCAAACATTTGCGCTTCAAGCCGCCACAGCCGCTCCCTAGTCGGTGCACGGATGGTATCGAGGATGAGATAGACAGTGTTTGTATTACACCGAGCTCCCCGAGGGATAGTAACGGACAACCATGTCGCGAGTTCCCTTCACCCCGGGAGTTGGACCCCCACGTGCAGGAGACAGACGTGTCTGCTTGAGGACACTCTGGACGAAGCGCGTAAAAGGTCTCTTGTCAAGCACGCCAAGAAAACGCTTTATGCGGTTTGCATTGCCCGTGTGGGTTGAAGGACCTGTCGTTAGGATGGGGGAATGAGGGGTTGTGTTGACGCTGAACTCGGGTATGGCGGATCAACGATGAGGGGGGATATCAAGGCAAGCTGAGCGCAACACCGCATCGCCAACGCATCACATAGCGCGGGGTCATGACCCCGCAGAGTTCACTATCTGCATATTACTGCAGACGCAGGCTGAAGGGTATTGAACGCGTTCCTCGAACACAACAGAAAAAAAAAAAGAGCCGAGGACTAGGACGAAGGGAAGAGGGCAACGACCCCACTCAATCAACCGGATCTACATGTTCAACCTTCGCGTTAGACCGCTTGTTTCGCGACGCGGTGAAGGGCAAGGCCTCTGCAAATGATATCTTGCCCTCCCGGAGAGTTCGTCAGAGAACGGGCTCTCAAACATCCGACGATCTCGCGCGGGCTCATTGCGGGGATCCACCGGCTCCATTTGCACCGCCCAACCGTTTCACTGCCACTGCCCCAGCCTCACCCGGGTTGAGATCCAAATAGCCTTGCTGCTTTCAGCTCCGCGGGTCCAAATGACGGTGTATACTGTCTGTACGGAGTACGCCTCGCAATTCTGATCGCTTGACCCCGGTTGTTGGCGGTGTACTCTGTACGGGTGTACTCCGACACACGCCCCCCCTTCTCCCCTGACCCACCATGCCACTAGGAGCATTGGTGTCAAATATTGAATAGGAGGGAATGAGGATGTGCATTGGGATCGACTCTCTGTGGCACACATGAAATTCAATGACGCCCTGTGGCGAGTGGGTTGGGCAGGGACAGATAGGCACCCGACGGTAGAACAAGGCATGACGATGAGCAGGGATGGAGATACGGGGATAAGGTTCTGGCGAATATGAAGGCCAGGAGAGATCCAAACGCAGGAATCCGAGGGCTCCGCAGATTTCCTGCCCCGGGACCAGCGTGTCGGTGCGGGCGAAATAATAACAGTAAAGGCGACAAATGACGGCGATGTGGGCCCGGTGGTAAGTCGGTATGCCATATACCTTCGCGGCACATCACAAAAACATGGCTCATGTGGGGGAACTGGAGCCCGGCACGATGTCACGACTATGGAAAGTCTGAATGGGAAAGATTGCCCATCACGGCTCCACCGTGACAAGAATCCTCCGGACAGGCCTTGCTTCCAATCGCATACAATCGTGCGCGCATACCTCGAGAGAGTACGACCATCTATCGTCATGCTTGACTTCTTTGTCTGCCCACTTCTGAAACACCGATCACCCCCTTCGTTTGGCCGTTTGCATTCCCCAGGAATCGTCGGCTTCATTCCACATCGTCATCCCATCTCGCGCTCGCTCCGCTGATAGGCCGTCTACCGTGTCCCTGGAAGTGGTCAGTACCTAAGTGTTTCGCCCGTAGGTACCTAATGGGTTGGACAGAGAATTGTCGATTGTCTACCTTAATTAATGATATTTATTTTTTATTTTATTTCCCCCCCGAACATACTCATTTTGAAACTGGCAAATTCCTCAATCTCCCCGAACATAGTCCTCCCTCGTTGGGCCGCCAGAATCCACCATGGAGTATATATATCTGATGGCAGCCCCAAGGGATTGGGAAGTTCGTTCTGAAGCACTCTAAGCCTCATCCTATTTATAAAGCAATCCTCCCATCCTCGAAACACTCTCCCCTTTTCTCCATGAACCGTACCGTATCAGGGCCCCACCCGTCAGTTACAGGGTAAGCGCAATACCGTACGGATCCACCGCAGCATCAATCCCACCCCGGCGGAATCGCTGGTATTGATTCATTGATTTAATTATTTTTCATTTCCACCCCCCCCTTCTTTTCCCCAAGAACCAAGAACAAAAAAATCCCTCCCCTCCAACTCCATACTTAACGTGAGATCTCCCTCCGGGTTATCCTGGCTTGTTCTGACCTTCGCGCCGATTCCCGCAGGAAGCACGCCGAACCCACTTCCTACTCTCCCCAAATCGTGGTCACCACGTAATTGTGCAGCATCACGGCAACGCTCGAAACGGCACTAAGCAACTCGCGCGCGACGACCAGTCCCCGATTACTTTTCCCCTTTGGACCACCTGCATCGACTGCGTTGGCAGTGTCGCAATTCCCGATTTTCATCGTTCCTCTCCGCCGCAAGAAAGTTCCACCCTGGCACGGGTACTCCCATTGCCTGCTGCATCGCTAGTCTCCCAATCGCGACCAATCGACAAGCACGAGAAGCACAGCCGGTGGAACTAGCTCAGCATCCCGGCCTGCTTTCCTTGCTTTTTTTTCTGCTCAACTGCTGTTGCCGTCGACTCCGAACACGCGACGGGCGCGCGCGCGACTTTTTTCTTGGTGGACGCTCTTCCCTTGGGGCTCTTTCCTGATCGCCGGGATTGAACCCGCATGCGCGCATTGCATCCCGGCCTCTGACCTGCATCGTTCCCCCCTCTCTTCTCTCGCAGGCCACTGAATTCAAGGTGTTGCGCCTTTCCCTGGTTCGCCCATCGGTTGCGCGATCAATTGGTTCACATCACAACGACCCCTCCCTCCCCGTGCAGGGCAACAGCTTTCCCCACGGACCGGCAGATCGACAGATAGGAAGAGGGGTCTCGCATTGGATATCAGTGGAGCTTTACCCAAGAGAGCAGCTGGGTTCCGAAAGTAGACGGACACAGGGTGCGGACCGGAACCGTGGCCTCGGTGTTCATCCTTCTTGTTTGATACCCGGCCCACCATAGGGTGACGTCTATCGCCCCGGTCCTAGCATCAGACGCTCGTCGTGAGAGATTGGCCGTCCCTCCGGGGCCAGTGCTCGCGACACCTCTTATCAAGGAGCTAGCTGGGACTTTCCCCGGTCTCCCGTATTCGCCTGCAACTCCCTCTGCTCGGCTTTCTCCCGTGAGGCGCTCTCCGGCAGGGCTCTCCACATTGCAAATCCGCCAGGCCAAAATGCAGATTTCAAGAACAGATCATTTCTCCTGAGGACGTGGCTGAACTCACTATTCTGACTGTGTCGAGCTATTCCCTCCATCCCTTCCTGGCTCGGATCGCTTTCCAGACCGGGCCCTTCCAAACCTTGAGCTGGCTGGCTGGTCCCCTGCACTGTTACCGATTCGTCATTTATAAGAGTCCAGGTGACTCGTGCGAAATCGGCACGGCCGACGACGAAAAGAAAAAAGAAGAACATTGTACCCTCGGCAGCTGAGCTGCGACGGGTCTGAATATCGGATAGCCGCCATGGCCTACACTACCGCAACCTCTCCGCCGGCCCTAGATGCCGAAACACAGGCCAGCCTCAAACTTTCTACCTCTCTACCCCGATCCTCCTCAGTACATCATGTCGTTACGTCCCTCCCTTCTGGCCCGACTCCCTCCTCCGCGCCTTCTTTCACCTCTTCCCCAACTTCTACTCCGACCTCAGTATATCCCGCGCCGGGGACACCCCATACATTTACCCCGGCTGGCACGCCCCAATACCCTGCCAGCGAAGGACCGCGTGGGAGAATCCCCGACAACCCCCTCCTGACCCCCGCTCCTCTCGAGCTCGGCGAGTCTATGATGGCTGTTCCGGGTGTCTCCAGCACCAGCACCAATGGCATGAATGACCCTACCGCGCCGGGCTCTAAGGCACCTGGCTTGATGCGCAGAATTTCAAGAGGTGCGGCCAACAAGCTCACGCGGCGACGACAATCTGCCTCACAGAATGATAAACGAGACCGGAGCTCTGGCCCGGTCATTATTCGCCGACGCAGTGACAGTAAGACTGGTCCTCAACCTGGACGCGATACGGCTCTGGACTCGAGCAACGAAGATGACGCCCAGGAGGCCCTGGATGGCTTGGGCGCGTGGTGTGGCTCGGAAGCCTCCAGTCTCCGCAGTGAAAGCCGAATGACGTCCGCACGGGAGGTCAGCGCCGCCGCTGCCGCGGTGGCTCCCAAGGTGGACTCGGCTGTGCAGCGCGGAACTATCCTGACCAAAGTGACCAAGAAACACCGCAAGCAGGTCCGATTCTTCCTTGACTTGGACGCTGGGAAGGTGTTTTGGGATCTCACGAATCCCGCCAAACGGTTTTACATCGACGATATCAAGGAAATTCGTGTCGGTGCCGATGCTCGTAACTACCGAGAAGAGCATCAGATTCCGGAAGACGCCGAGGGCCGCTGGTTCACCATTGTTATTGCCGACTCCGCGCGGCTCAAAGGCCGAGCTGTCAAGACGCTTCATCTCATCGCTCCTAGTGACCGCATTCTGGAGCTCTGGACCACGACGCTGGAGCACATCTCTAGATACCGTATCGGCCTCATGGCCGGGCTGGCCGGCTCAGGTCAGAGTGAAACGGTGCTCCAGGCTCACTGGCAGCGCGAAATGTCCCGGTTGTTTCCGCAGGGGCCCCGGCCTGGCGAGGAGCAGAGCCTCGACTTTGGCGCCATCGAGAGCGTCTGCCGCAGTTTGCATATCAATTGCTCCAAAAACATGCTCCGAGCTCAATTCACCAAAGCCGATGCTGCTCGTAATGGCAAGCTGAATTACTCCGAGTTCAAAGACTTCCTCGCACGTCTCAAGGAGCGGAAGGATGTCAAGGAGGCTTTCAAAAGCCGGGCTAAAGATCCGAAGATGGGAATGACCCAGGATGAGTTTCTGGCATTCCTTCGCGATGTACAAAAAGAGGACGTCGACTCCGATCGTGCCTACTGGGTCGCATTATTTGACAAATTTGTTCGGAAGTCCAAACTTCGTGGCCCCTCCGACTCGTCGGACTCCAGTCCTTCTTGCTCCCGTATGACTCTTGACACCTTCTCTTCCTTCTTGGCCTCTGCCAGCAATGGAGTGTACGCATCCCGTGCGCCGCAGTCAAGATTCGATCGACCGTTGAACGAGTATTTCATCTCCAGCTCTCACAATACTTATTTGCTGGGTCGTCAAGTCGCTGGTGCCTCTAGTACGGAGGCTTACATCACGGCTCTCCAGCAAGGCTGTCGGTGTGTGGAAATCGACTGCTGGGATGGTGCTGATGGACGTCCTATTGTTTCTCACGGACGGACCATGACCACCAGTGTTCTCTTTGCTGATTGCATCACGGTGATCAACCGATATGCGTTCATCTCGTGCGATTTCCCTCTCATTCTTTCTCTGGAGGTCCACTGCAATCCGGAGCAGCAACTGGCCATGGTCAAAATTATGAAGGAAACATTCAAGGATCAGCTGATTCTGGAGCCTCTCATGAGCAACTGCTATATTCTTCCATCGCCCGAAGAGTTGAAGGGTCGTATTTTAGTCAAAGTCAAGACCTGTGATGAAATAACGGGCGATCCTCGTCAGGATACTGTGAGCTCTGTGGGCACCCATGGCCGCAAGCGAAGTGCCAGCTCGCCCTTTGTCCGTCCTACCCCCCCCGAAATTTCCCTCAGCACTCCTCTTCCCTCTCTCTCGAGCCCACCCACTTTTGCTGCGGTCGATGGAATCGGGCCTTTGATCACCCAGGACCGACGTTCACTCACGGCCACAAGCATGAGCAGTGCCACCGAGGACAGCGACGGGGCCTTGATCTCTGTCCACAATGAGAAAAAGAAGCGCCGTCGGCAGAAGAGCAAGATCACTAAACCCCTCTCGGATCTTGGTGTCTACACCCGAGGCTACAAGTGGCAGAGCTTCTCTTCTCCCGAGAGCAAGAAGTACAACCACGTCTACTCTTTCGCCGAACGCCCGTTCGAGAGCATTTGCCAAACCCACGACAGCAAGGTTGCGTTGGAGGCGCATAACCGGAAGTATCTGACCCGCGTCTATCCCTCGGGTTTCCGACTGCGCTCGTCCAACTTCGACCCGAACAAGTTCTGGCGTCGTGGTGTTCAGATGGCCGCCCTTAACTGGCAGACCTATGACATTGGCATGCAGATGAACCAAGCCATGTTTGCGGCTGGCACTGATCGTACGGGTTATGTTCTCAAGCCCGAGAGCCTCCGGCTTCCGCTCCCCGAGAATGACAACCAAAAGCGAAAGATGGAAAGGCGATTGGTTCGATTCTCTGTTGATGTCATTTCGGCCCAGCAGCTCCCGCGACCTCGCAGCATTGGTACTGACGAGAACATCAACCCTTACGTTGAGATCGAGATGTTCAGTGCTGACGATCGTGGCCAAAGCCTGGCTTTCGGCGAGGGTGGCATGGACGCTTCTGCGCGCAATGGTATGTCCGGCATTGGATACCCGCATCGTCGTCGCACGAAGATCGAGCAGAGCAACGGTTATAGTCCAGTCTTCAACGATCGGTTCAAGCTCTCGCTCGAGACCAAGTACCCGGACCTGGTGTTTGTGCGATGGACTGTCTGGAGCTCCACCGATGGTCGCAGTGCAGGCAACAACAACAGTGTGCAGCTGGCAACTTTTACTGCCAAGCTGACCAGTCTGTCCCAAGGCTATCGTTACCTGCCTCTGTATGATGGTAGCGGTGACCAGTACTTGTTCTCGACGCTCTTCTGCCGGATCTCCAAGGAAGACCCCGTGCCTATCCAGCGACTCGACTTGGATGAACTTCGAGCCGAACGCATGGGCATCTTGCGACAAATCGGCCAGACGGTCTTTAAGCGTTCCTCGTCCACCGAGCGCGAGAAAGATCAAGCCCAAGAGCGTTGTGAGCCGGTCAGCCCCGAAGACAAGGATAGCTCCCCGAACCTCACACCAACTGTCTCTGCGGCATCGACTTCATCATTTGTGCCTTAAAGGGCTCTCTCTATCCCCACTCTCGCCCACCTACCAGGTCTGCATTGGTTGCGGTAGTGTGCTTTTCCTCCTTGTGTCCTTCGCCTTCGCAAGATGCAGGCACTCTTGCATCTGATGACATTCGTTATCTGTCTTTACAACATCACCGGAAGTTCCGTTATCATTCCTATACCCGTTGCAGCGATACCCCCTGTTATCGATTTATGGTTTATGTTCTTGATTCTCATTTTCTTCACCATCGTTCATTTTTTGGTATGGGCTCTATGTGTGTGGCCAGGTGTTCATCTCTTGTTATTTGGTTTCTTGCTTTTGTGTCTCATCTCACACATAGGAGAATCATCTGGGAATTTGGTTTTGGCGAAATCCGCCAGTTCATCACCATCGCATTTATGGGAGTCTCAACCGGGAAAAGACATTATCGTGACTGGTTCACCGGAGCAACCTTCTGACCATTTTACACATCCTTCCATCTTCACGGGGATCCTCTTTCATCGAGTGTCCTTGAGGAAGGACAGGCCCATGTCAAGCTGGCGTGGCCTGTTTTTTTTTCTGGTGCTCTATATGACTAAGGTTTTATCTTTTTGCTTCTTGGTCTCTGCTATCGTGTCTCTTCCCAGGAGCGGGCGTTACCGAAGCAAGCCCTTGTGGGTGCGGGATACCACCTGTTATCATTCATTCTTTCATATTTTGTGTTTTAATATATGACGCGCTGGGTCGCATGGAGATTTGCGGGTTTGCCTATCTTTTTATATCCCCTTGGTGTTGTCCTCTTGCATTTGTCGGGTCGTTTTTGGTATAGATCACCAATCTGAGCATTTTCACAATCCATATCCTTTGATGAATCGAGATTTTCCTCTGAAGGATAACATGAGCTTCAAGAGTAGCATGATTAAAACGCATGTTCTGCAGACGCGAGCACTATTCCAAGGCACGCCCACAGAACCGTCGTTGATATTCGTATCTTGTCATAATAACTCTATGGCATTGGGTATTGTACAGCCATGAGCCCAGCTCTTGGTATCCATCAGGCATGTACAGGGGCGGAAGAAAACCCGATCCCCATAAGGAAACACTATAAACCAAAAAGAAAAACATTAAACACCCGCCCCAAAAACATAGCACACAATGTTTAAACCTTCATCGACGCCGCATTGGGTCCCTTCTGATCCTTGTGATCATCACCCGAAAGAGGATCCGAAATCGAGCGGCGTGCACCATACTCACTACCTTCCTCGTCTCCGACTTCCTGGCCGTATGCCACTGAAAAGTGATCAATGTCTACATCGGCCTCATGCCAGTGGTCACTGGTTGCCGGTACCGGGAAGAGACGCGTCAGGATGTAGTACATCCCGCCGGAGACGAGCACACCGGAGAAGTAGTTGATGTTGTAGATGTACTGCGCGCCGATCGGAACCTCGCGGCCGACGGCGCCGGCGAAACCGACAATGTTGATGAGGATGCCGGCGAGATAGGAGGCGTAGGCGCGCCAGGAAAAGCCGTAGGTGTAGAAGTAGGGGTCTGATTTGCGCGCGCTGTAGAGGGCTTTGATGTCCAGGAATCCTCGCCGGATGATATAGTAGTCGCATATCATCACGCCGGCGATGGCGGAGAGGAAGAGCGAGTAGGCAGAGAGATACGTAGTGAATTGGTTGGAAGAGGCGACTAGGTTCCACTGTTCAGAGTGAGTAAGTATATTCCGTCAAATAATAGATTAGGATAGGGATGACGAACGGGACACATTGCAAGACCGACGGCGGCGCAAATATAGCTACCGCGTCGGATGTTTAGATACCGGGGCAGGAGAGCTGTTAAGTCTGTTCCCGCCGAGACCGAGTTGGCGGAGATGTTGGTTCCGAGCTGGGCGAGGGCAAACCCGGTAGCAATAACGAAGATGCCGAAGCGCTGACCGGAGCTGGCTCCGTCCAAGAACTTGCCCAACAAGTCGAGAGGATTCCATACAGCTTCGCCAAAAATGACAGAGGAGGAGGATGATGCGATGATGCCGATAAACGATGTGATGCCGAAACCGATGGGAATTGTAAACAGCTGAGACCACAGCGCGTCCTTTGGTGTCCGAGCAAACCGTGAAAAGTCGGGGTCATTCATAATCAGGGCAGCGAAGTTGCCAATGCATGTCATGATTGCCTTGACAACAGCCCATCCCAGCGTACTTCCGTGGACAGTGTTGGGTTGATGAACAATAGGCCCGATCCCGTGGGCACGCGAGATAGCCCAGGCAAAGAAAGCGATAGCGGCAATGGGAGAATAAATTGCCTTCACCGTGAACAAGTGACGCACTTTATGGACGGGGAACCAGAGGGCAGGCAGAGAGAGAAGCCAGAAAATAAAAAAGCTCACGAAGCCCTTCGTATCGACGCCGGCGCTGGCCGAGAGTCCATTGTGTAGGTGTCTGTAACTGGGCCAAATGGCCTCTATCATCAAAGTGACACATTGACCTGGGAAAGTGTGAGAATCGGCGCCAGAAACCGAGTGCTGGCTGATATCATACCTCCAATGTAGCCCTGCACACCGTACCAGATCATAGCCATGACGACTCGGTTCAGCACTGGCCAGAACGAGCCCCAAATCCCGAATGATGCACGAGCTGTCACCGGAAAGGAGATATGATAGACGGCGCCGATGCGACCGGTCAGGCATACAAAGCCTGCCGCGATGAAGTACCCGATCCAAACACAGATCCATGATTGCCACCATGAAAGTCCGTCAACGATCATTGAGGACGAAATCATCCAGGTATTCTAGATACTTGGTATTAGATCGTTGCCACTTCATGGTGTTGCACGGCGTCCCGGGACTCACAATATTGAGCGAGTCCGCAATCCAAAATGCGATGTAGTTGGTCCACTTCCATTGTCTTCGTTCCGGTTCAACTGTAGGCAAGGACATAGATTCCACCGGTCAGCAGGGGGTGTCTTGGAAGCTCTTGTAATTGAATAGATTGGCAGGAAAAGATGATGGGTCATCGCAGACTAGTAGGCGTTTTGTCGAGCGACGACCACCACGGACATCGGCGATGTGAATCTCAGATCGGGTTCGCAGTCTCACCTGGTCGTAAATCATCGTTCGTCAACATCAACTGAGCTGTTGTGAGGCCCGATTCATTGCCGACGGCCACCTTTTCAAGGGCCCATTTGATGTGGGAGGCCATGGTGTCGAGACACACTGGTAGGAGGCGGGGATGCAGATAAATCACCACGCAATCAACCTGGGGCAATGGAAGGATTGAGAGAAATGAAAGTCTCAAGCCCCCGAGGCAGGAAAGCTCCAGCTATGATATAATGAGTTCCATGGAACGGCCGGGCAGGTATCATCATCGGATTGGGATCCCTGTTCATGGCGCGATAAGCAAACGAGTCGAGTGGCCCGATGCGACGATCCTGCCACGCCCGGACGCGCCATGTGCGATGTAGCGGGCGGTTTGAGCTCCGGGGCCGCCTATCATTTCTCATTGCATGAGCAGTTGGAAGAAGACCTTATCGATGATAAGCGGGAAGTGACGGAGGCTCCACTCTCTCCGCAAGCCATCGCGGAGTGTGATTGGACAGGCATATCTAATCTGGAGCCGGAATTCTGGCTGATTTTCTGGTGACTCGATGCCATCGAGTAATCCCGGGTCAGGTGACCCTATCGCCGATCTATATACTCCCAGCAAGATGGAGAACGTCGCTCTATACGGAGAATCTCCACTCTCTTCCGGTTCATTCTCGCTGAGCAATGACTAGCAATCAATTCAGTCTAGGTCTCCCATCCGGAACGAACTCCCCCGTGCTATGTTACAGACCGGTGACCTGGGGCAAGCAGTGGATGATGGTTTACCCCGTCGTTCTCGAGATCCTCCCAGAATCTATGCTACGATTTAAAAGGTTCCATGCTGCCTACAGCCGATGCAAATGGAAACGCAATCTAAAAATTCGATTTCTCTCTAGAGGAATCCTCCTCCGATCTCTCGACCCCTGTACAGAGTATCGTACACAATGAGAAGTCGTAGCATTCTACCGGCGCAGAGCGTCACGGACGGGCGAGTCACCCCGACGGAAAGAAGCTATAGCAGCAGGTTAGTAGGTGCGTACCGCAGCTGGGATTCAAAAGCAGGCAATGGCTACCCCCGACTAACCGCTGGCTTCCGCGACCACCGCCCCAAGCTCTAGGGTATACCGGGAGCTAGACCAGGGCCGGTGGAGGCTCGAAGCTACAGAAATCTCGGGAAGTGGCAAAGCTTTCTATCCCAAATAACACGGCGAAATGATCAACATACCATCCGACTCCTCCCAAGCGCGACCGGCACCGAAACCAAGGCCAACCCACGCGGGCCAGGCGCGGCGCTTGAAAAGCAGAACCGAGAAGACAACACCGAACGACAGGCCGAGGGAGGATTTGATGATCATGGACGAGATGGCGCGGTCCCACTATACATTCAAGGTTGACGGTTAGCTCATATTTCAAAGCCTCCGGTCCAATTCTCCTTCGATCAATCCAAATTTTCGTATATGAGGCTCTGGATCGGTCGTAACACGCAGGAAAAGCCATACCTTCTCGTTGAGCAGAGTCTCGCTAACGGGCTTGGTGACCCGCGCGACCGCTCCGGACTCGTTGGATTCGGCCATTGTGAGGAATCTGGCACCGACAATGTTAGAAATTAGTGTATAAAAAAGGCCACCGAATGAACAATGGCTTACAATTAGACAGGATGAGGAACGGGAGAGGGTTGAATGGGGCAGGTGAGCGTGCAAGGAGTTTCGGGAGTCGCGAGGATCCGGCAAAGGCGGTCGGACGATTTCGCCGCGCTTTTTTTCTTCTTTCGGTCTCTTCTTCTTCCTCCAGTAAATCAAGCCCTCATATCGACTAACGGTCTGATTTCGAGATGCCTTTTCTTGCGGAGGTAAGTTCAAGTTGCGCAGAAGCCTCACTCGCTGTCATGAGAGACTAAAGTTGGCTACCACAGCGCCCGCGCTCATCGCAAGAGGCGCTTCTCCGTCTCGAAAAAGGCAGTGCTTCTCCGAGCACCCAACTACACGAAGCCGCACAGATTCTGGGGCTGGATTTGGCATTATGTGCGAGCCACCCGGAGACGCATAAGACCGAGAAGACTCAGAACCTAGCCACGCCAAAGGAAGAATGGGTTCTCCGATGGTTGTTGAAGAGGCTTAGGACGGGGAGGAACTACCGTGTCGACCCAACCTCTTTTCTTCTGCTTCGACAATTGATCGATCTGATCTCACCCAAGAATCTGGCTACAATATTGAAGGACCAAAAGTTTTTGTCTACCTTGTGTGATACGGTGGCGGATTTGGAGACCGACATTCATGCGACAGTGGGGAACGGCCTCTCGATCCCAAGCTTTGATTCCGATTCGAGCCACACACTAGTCGGCTCCCCCGTTGACGAAAATTCTGGGTCTCAAGGTATCAAGCGGAAGAGATTGGGCGAAGACAATGCCGATGCCATGGACTTGGACGAACCACCGCAGAGCCCCGCGTCGTGCTTCCTTGCCTTCATCCGCGCCTTAGACAGCCTTTATGGTGTGGTGGCTCTTACTCAGAAAACCCTCGGCAACGATGAAATTGCAAACTCGCACCTAAAGTTGGCGCTGAGAGGCGAGCCTGAGGTAGTGGCACAGCTATTAGGCAGAGCTTTCCAGATGGCTGCAGTGGCCATCACACAGTTCTCACAGGCCGGAAAGACCACCGATCTTCAGCATCTGCTGTATGTATTCCCAGCAATGCTGGACTTGTGGGAGTCAAGGTCATTCCGCCGCGATGACACGGATAGCAAGGCCAGCAATGATTGTTTTTCAAAACTCTGCTTTGCTCACGCCCTTCGGCTTCAGCGTTGCCTGCGGGGAAGCAAACTCGATACGGACGAAAGAGCCTATCTGCTCCATGCGACGGAGCGCACAATTGCCCTTCATGTACTTCTCCCGGCACGTGTGGCTTTCTTCGAGGCTGGAGGTTCTGGTATTGATTACTCCAAGGACGAGCCAGACTGGAGCTCGGTCAAACCGGTAACTGAGACATTCAAACCGATTATTCGTGAAGTTTCGGCTGTCCAGGTGTCACCAGGGAAGACGGCGGATAAGTCTTTTCATTCGCCCTGGCAATCTATTGAGCTTTTGCCTGAGCTATTCGATAATGCTGTCCGCGCAGTCCCCAGGGACGATTTTCGAAGGCAGACACGAGAGGCCCCCTGGCTTGAGACTCTATTTGTAGCGGTTGCCGAGTTGGCCTATACTACAGCTAAGGAGGACAATCCTGTCGAATTTACTTCTCGATTTGTTTTGGTTCTGGAGCAGCTTCTGGGCATAGCCTTGGACCGGAATGTCGGCTTGTCCCTGCACACCATTCTCACACATGCCGGGTACACGGGTCTTTTGGAACAAGGTCTGGGCCAGGTTCAATGGACGGTCACGGCTCTTGTGGTGAGTTTGGGCGTCGATGTCTTTCTGCCAAATTCAGCATTACGTGACAGCGGGAAACTTTTGGACGCTTTGCTGGACAAGATCATGCTCCAATGGCGCAGCAATGATCCAAATGATTCCAAGACTTATCCAGTCATCAAGCACGAAATTGTGCTCCCACTCCTACGGGGCTTTGCTGCTGCAAGAGATCTCACTGCTTTTACGGAAGTTTGGCATGACCAGCTAGTTACTTTGGAAGAGGCTCGTCGTCGGAACACCGGCCTATCCCTGTTCTCTGTATGGGAGGATGACGATTTGTGCGATGCTTACTCAGAGCTGGCGCGAACTTCGTTGACTGGCTCAAATATCGCAATTCGGATCCGCACTGCGGCGACTGAGACTAGGGCTGACGAGGGCGGAATATCCGATAGTCCCCAGTCGTACGCCAAGTTTGTTCTCATGGAAGCTAGCTTCCGGGGGAGGCAATTGGCGCTCGACGACTCAGAAAAGACCTTGTCATATTTCCTCGAGACCTTGGTTACCACGCTTTCTTCGAAGCAGCTACTGCATTGGCGCTGGCGCTTATGGCGATTCTTGCAGAGCATTCTCCAGAATGATCTGCAGTCAGCGGATTCTAGTCTGTTGGAGACAATCAAGACACTCATGGGCATCGCTGCGCAGACAATTCACCGCAATCACAAGAAATTGACAAACACACCACTTGCCCCGCTGGAGTCATGGGAGGCCTATCGCTTTGCCCTGATGTCTGCAAAGGAAAACTTCGGCGAGAAGCAAATGGAGTCCTTTGGGGATATCTCCAAGGATGTCACCAATCTCATTGTGTCGGTGTCATCCGATGATGCTCAACAATCGATGAAGGCGCCCTGGGATGGACGGATAGACACCATTGATTCCCCGACTACCCTGTCTTTGGCTTATACCCTGGCTCTTGTCCGAGTTCCACGGGTCTGGGAGCGGATTGCCTCCGAGTTTCGGTCACAGCTTTTCCATCATCTCTTATCCCTCGCTGCCGCACAGTACCATTCATCATCGTTGCCACTGGAAGCCGTGGCTGATGATGCACGGTTTCTGCAGGCCTGGGCGAGCGTGGTGTGCCACGAGTATCTCCTCAATACGCCATACCTCGTACCAGACCTTGTTTTACTTCTCAACAAAAGCATTGAGCAGGACATCACGAACCGTCGTCTCTACATCGAGAGTTTACAGAGGATCCCCGCTGTTTTGATCACCCGTGGTCTTCGAACCGCTCTTTTGGATGGGCTGCAGAATGTTCTGGTCCAACAAGACAGCACTCCCGAGTTTACCATTGGGGTATTGACAATGATGGCCAAGTTGGCGTCCATGCCTAAATGCGACGCGACTGTGACTAGCGACTGGGAACCGATTTGGACCGGAGCCCGAGCAATCAATCTCGAGGGAACGGACCTCGATCTTCAAGTCATGAAGTCTTTCCGAAGCTTACATCGTGCCGTCATTGCCAAGTTGCTGGTCTTGTCGGAGGACGACCGAGATGGTATGTTTAAGAGGCTGTTTGCGAGGGTTTCCAAACAAGCCTCCAAGCTCCGACAGATTGATCGTGACTCAATGGCTTCTTTCCTCTTGCGTTTGTCCCTCTCGGAGCTTTGGATCCACCGCACCCAGTTGCGCAAGGCCTTTTCTGAAGACGAGCTGGCCAAATGCCGTCAACATGTATTTGGACTGGTACTGGCGGATATGAAGTCTGTCAAGGATCAGTGCCGAAAGCAGAAGTTGGAAGAGACCATCACTCTTATCAAGACTATCGATGCTCTGGAAGATTTTGAAGATCTTGCAACAAATAACATCGAAGTGGAAAAGTTTTTGTCTAAGATTGAACATTACATGGAAATGTCTGTCGATTCAACACCATCGCGGTTGATCCGTCGTCGGCTTCTTGCGGCTCGAGGTGCTGAGAGAAGCATTGTAGAGCCGGTGCTTCAATGCGCCGAGACTCTTACCCTCCAATCTCTCTACGCCGAAGACCAACAACTTTTCATTCGCGCCACAACCGACCGTTTCCGCTCCATGCGTGCTGAAAGGATCACTCGAGCCATTGGCGAAGTTCGGGAGCTTGGTTTAACCGGGGAGAAGGCCAGTTACCGAATCCTTGTGATCTACCTTGCCATAAGCTCACTCTCGCCTGTCGAAGACAAGGAAAGCCCCGTCGCGAAGGAACTGTCCTTGGTTTGCACAGCCCTCTCAGAGACCATCTCACACAGCACCTCCATCAATCAATTCTGCTTTGCAGCCGAAGGCCTAGCTCTCCTGCTCCGCGTTCACACACGCAGTCTATCGCAGTGCAACATTGATAACATCCTAGCCGCCATCGCCACATCCGCTTCAAAGGCCGGGCCCCGTATTTCCTCGGAATATGCCCCCACGATCTACACACGCCTATGTCGTCTCATGGGCACCGTCCTAGGTTTGCAGCGCTTGAAGATTGGTGGTCGCTTCCACCTAGTGGTCAATGCCATGCAACGCCTGCTAGGCTGCTTGTTTGCTCGTTCTCGCAAGCGCTCCCGTTCTGCCCGGTTCCAGTCGTCGCTCTCGCAACCCTTCTGGCTGGCTCCACTCGATGCCACCCATACAACATACTATACCCGTCTCCTCACAACCCTCAGCGATCCGACCGTCTCTGCCGTGCTCCGGCCTCAGGCCAGCGTCTCGCGGGAGTCACTCGTGGACGAAACGAAAAAAGCCAAGCGTATCGCCGGTCAGTACCTGCAGTACGTGGTGATGGAGTATGCGCAGTGCTCGCTACGGGGAGCCTTGTCCCCTGATGTCAAAGCCTCCCTTATGCCGGGTTTGTATGCAGCCTTAGACGTGATGTCGAAGGAGTCCCTACGTGCGCTCAATGCCGCACTGGACGTCTCTGGCCGCGCTGTTTTCAAGTCTCTCTACGACGACTATGTGAAGTTTGGAAAGTGGAATAAGGCATAGATCATGTGATTGGTTTCTGCGCGGGTTTTCTATTTCTTTTGATGATCCACGCCATCTTCTGTACGATATTCTTTACTGAGACTTGTGATATCCCCCAATGCATTGATTATTGCCTCTGGCATTTGAATTGAACAGTGAAGTATGGATTATCAGCATGCCATCCATGCGGGGAGAGTAGAATGAAGCAACCAAAAAGGGAAAAAGCCTTGTAAACACCAAAATTTCAGAGGAAGTGTATTTCGCCGCCATTTTCTAGAGAAGAGGAGGTTCTAGGGGTATCACATATAATCGTCAAGCATGTGCAATATACAGAAAATCAGCATGGTGGGCCCGGGAGTTAAATCATGGAGGTCTCCAATGTCCGTGGACTCAGGCAAGATACGGACACATTCTCCAACACGGGAATCCGAGACAAGTGAGAGCCTGCGGAGACAATGGGCGGGCCATGGTGAGGCGGACCGTGATGAGATGAGACTTGGGATGGCGTCGTCGTATCGGCAATCGCGGGATCTGGGATTGGGGCTTCCAGGGCGAGACCGTTGTGGCCACTATGCGTGAGACAGCCGACACAACTGCAGTCGTTGCCACATTGACAGCTGCCGGTGATGTCTGAGCAGGCCGAGGGGATTCCCACTGGGTACTCCAGAGTGTAGTACTCCGATGGATGCATCAGCTGCTGGTTCATGGGAAGGTTACCCGCGGGTGGCGAAGAGTAGCCGCCTGGGATTGCCGAATTCGGGTCCCCATAGGGACCAAAGGAATTTTGATGAGGAGCCTGGTCCATAGAAGGAGCTTGCATCATGTAATAGTTCAAGGGAGTAGGAGCAGCGCTACCATGGTAGGGTGGTGATTGGTAGGCCTTGGCGATAGCCTCTGGGGTTTGTTCCTCGCCGTCAAAAGTCATCATCACGCCCATTTCTTGAACGTGTTGACGTGTTGTGTTGTTGAAAGGATGAGCTGCACAGCCGAGACATTGGCATTCGTCTCCGCATTTGCAGTCGTGACATGCTTCGCCACCAACCATCATAGGAGGTTGAGTTTGGTTCTGAAGGCCGCTGGAGGGAAATGGAGCCATAGAGGGTGGTGCAATCCCAAGACCATTCATCGCATTTGAATATGAAGTAGAAGACATTTGCTGCGGGTAATTGCTCGTGTAGAAGGGCTGTAGTTGACTTTGAGGCATTCTATAAGGTTGCATGAATGGTCCGTGGGTGGAGGCGACAGGGGTTTGCCACGGGGAGGCTTGTGAAGTGGGAAACCTCATATAGGGCACATCATTCCACGGGGGTTGTTTACTGTTTGATTCAGCGACATGCGATGAGAGGCTGGGTACTGCGGGGGTCGTTGTTTTCCCAGAACAGCATGATTTCTCGCCAGACCCAGAAGGGGTAACTGGAGGTGCTTCAGGTTTCTGCGAGCAGCAGCTCGATCCTTTCTCCGGCTGCTTTTCTCGGGGATCTTCCGAGGTTGATGTGCTTGAATAGACATGGCTTTCATCAATGTCCGGATGGGTGCCGTTGTGCCTCGGCTGGTGAGTCGGAAGGTTGGCCAGGTAGTTTGCCATATTATCCTCGAGTTTGACATCTTCGGGCATCGACTCTAATGCCTTGACAATGTTCTCGGGTGCAGCTTGGATCGTACTTTGCCGTCTCCCCGACTTCTGGACTTTGGCCGGCGACGGCGATGACACCTGGGATACAGAGCCCGGCGTTGACTGGTTGGAGTCATTTTGGTCGGCCGGCACTTTGTAGAGCGGCCGGCACAAACAACTCGAGCCTGAACGGTGATTTAGTGGACGATGCGCAATGGCCGTGGAATCATGACCTACCTTTAGGAATTCGCACCATGACTGCATAAGTCTTCTGGCATGAACACGTTCCCTTGGGATGGGGACATTTTGCTAGTGGACGCCCTGCCTTTGGTACTTTCATCATGAGCCTATCAAAGTGTTGGCATTTCGAAGACCGGTGGCCACGAATACATGGCTCGCTGAGTTGTAAAAGTAAACGATTAGCAGACAGTGGGATTGATTAGGTGGGATCCCTACCAGGACCACTTGGCTCCTTCCTCGTCGAGGGGCATCTTTGCCAGGCGAAGGTGGCCGTTCTGGTCGGGAAAATATGGGATGATCGGCTAATGACGAGATGGTCTTCGGGTTTCGCAAGCGCCGCGAACGCCGCGAACGCTACCGGAAGCAGGCGCAAATCGAATGGACACAAGAAACACTAGTTGGACTGTCGCAATCGGCGAAAAGCGGATTCACCTTAGAATGTTCTTCAGATCAAAGGCGGGGTCAACCTGTCAGAATCGCGGAGGAAGATCCTTTACCGATTCCGAGCGGAACAGGCCGGTTGGGCCAGGGTCATCGGTGACGACAACTCGACGGAGGTGGTGGATGACGGATGAGACGAGTCCCACGAGGATTAGAGCCGGAAGGAAGGTCGACGACGAGCCGAAACGTACAGACCCTGAAATGTTGAAAGCGCAGAAATGCCAATCACGGACGAGATTCATGCGGGGAGAAGGGCCGCTTACGTAACACCCCTGGTCGCGTCGCCTCGGGATTCCTCGATTCTCTCCACGAGCTGCAACGATGGCATCCAAGGCTCAGGCCTCGCAACCCGAGAGCAGTGTGCACTCCTTCTTTTCGGTCCCCGCGCCTATCAAATGCCTCTTCGACAAGTTCCCTTTGACCACCTACCCGGCCAATGACCTGCCGCAGCACCCGGCGGCCCAGCGAGAGGACAATAGGCTATTTGTCTTCAGCGACGCGGCCCATGCGCAGCGCGGTCGGCCGTCATTCAATCCGCTATGTCTGAAATGGCAGGTTTGTTGTCCATTGAAGGAGGCATTCCGGGTATCAAGGCCGCCGTACTGATCTGCATATTGTGTTAGGCCTACCTGAAATTCGTCGGCATCGATTTCGAGATCACGCCGTCCAATAATCATGCTTCACCCACCGGCGTCTTGCCTTTCCTTCTCCCGGCGCTCCCAGCGGGCGCATCGGATGCAATCCCTTCCAGCAAATTGCAAAAATGGGCTATCGAACAAGTTCACTGTGAAGAGGAGCAACAATTAAACTTACGGTTTGAAGTATACGCTTCTCTTCTGGATCACCGGATACGCAATGCTTGGGTAGGTGCCCCTGCGGTTAGATCATCAGCATGTGGGGTTTCTAACGTACCATTAGTTGTACATGCTATATCTAGACCCGGATAACTACGAAGCCGTCGCTCAGCGCCTTTATGTGCACCCGGCAACCACCTGCGCAATGGTACGGGCCGCTCTGGGCATCCAACTCCAACAAGCAGCCCGGGACGAACTCCTCAAGACATCACGATACATCGACGTGGCGGATTTGGAAGGTGACGCAAAAAGCGCCTTCGATGCGCTGTCTTCCTTACTAGGGGAGGACGAATACTTCTTCGGCCGGTCAAGTCCCGGTCTCTTTGATGCCAGTGTCTTTGCCTACACTCATTTGATCCTGGATGAGGGGATGGGTTGGAAGCGAAACCGACTGGCACAGCTACTCCAAGAGCACACCAACCTTGTACAACACCGAGAAAGACTACTGCAATTTTTCTAGTATTTTATCAGCGACAAAAAGTACCGGAATGATATTCTCTCTGATCAAGACCTTGCTTCCCCGTCATTTCTTGCTAAAACACACACCAAACCATACTTTCACTCCAATCCATTTCCTTGCCCGTTCGCCCAATACCTCAGCCAACCGCTCATCGACATCCCTCTCCACGACCGCACTGTCTTCTTTGTTTCCATATAGATCTTCGATCTGGAACCCGGCCTTCTCTGCTGCGGCTAACACCTCGGGAATTGAGTGGCAGTAGCTCGTGGGTCGAATCTTGACACCGGTCTTCGGATCCGTGAACCCAGCCTGGCTCCGCGATCCCATCTCCGCGTGCATGTTGGTGACAAGGAAGTATGCTCCCGGCATCATAATCGATGAGGCCGCCTCGAAGAACTTCTCCAGGGGAATATGTTCCAGTACTAGTGTGGATATCACCCCCGACGCCCCGGGGCCCTTCAGCGCACTAGGTAGTTGAGCCATTGTAGATGTGGGCCTCAGCAAATCAAACATCCCAAGCGACACGTCTCTGTCTATGCCCCTCCCCTTTCTGGCCGACTGGATCGCATTTCTTGCCACGTCCAGCATCCCGGGAGAAGCATCCAGGCCCACGATCTCCACCTCTTGCAGGGAACTAGCATCCCTCCCTTCGGTTTGAGAGGCATGGAGGGCTTCCAGCATCAAAACGGTATTTCGTCCGGTGCCGCATCCCAAGTCGACCAGAGCAAGCGGGTCCGCCACCTCTGCGAAACGACTGCTCACAAGATCTAAGAACCGAGGCAGCAGCGTGCGCATTTGCAATGTATCGAGGCGTTGGAGAAAATTGCCATCGGTATCGTAAACCTAGCAATGTAAGTCACTTATGGGACTCCGGTCTCGAGGTGCAATCCTGGTTTTGGAAGTGTTGTGCCCGTACGTACCTCGGCCCATTTGTCGTATGCCTCCACCGTGTCGAGATATTGGGGCTGCTGTGTATTGCCTTGGCTCGCTTGGTGGGCGAGCATTTCCTGGATTGTTTTCCCCATGGCTTTCTTCAAGCGAGGTGCTTCGGATGGAAGGGGGGAGACTACATCAATATATCGGCTCGAGTGAGTCCCCGAGCGCCATGACTCACGGCCATGGCCGGTTTTACGTGAAATCCCCACAATTGGGAGTCTCCCCAGATGCAGTCGTTTATGCGTGCACAGCTGAGATATTTCGAACGTGAAGGCAAGGGAATGCCGGACAGTAGAAAAAAAACAAAACAAGTGATTTGGATCAATGATTGGCACTTGGCCGAGCACAACTTGGCTGTCTACGCTACTACCCTTGGCGGTGACTTGGCCAGTACCTCCCTCGATATACTGGTATGATTATTATTCCAATTACTTACTGCGTATTGTAGATTCAACTTTCCCGGAAAAGTGTTGAACGAAAGCACTTGAGTTGGATTTCTGGTGGGCAAACCCCCGGCCCGAGACAACGTGAAATATCTCCACAACCTCAACAACACGAACTATACCCGTACTCTCCATTTGCACCCGTCCCGATAAATGTCCAGCAATAACACCACCACACCTTAGCAGGTGCCCCGTCGTTGCACATCGTTGAACTTCTCGCACTTGCCTTGTCGATCTATACAGCGGCCCCCGCAATAGACAGATGGTAGGGCTGGGCAGCTGAAAATGCCTAGGCTAACCTAGCCTACCAACTCATCATATTCTCGGCGGATCTTAGGCTAGTGGCCTCATCTAAGAAAAGATTGCGGTGAATTTGTAGTCTAGGCAGGGACGGAGTTTCTAGTGTCTGGTTGACCCGAAGCCACGCTGTACAATACTATGCGCGAGGGAATCGATATATATTTCATGGTATTGAACACTAGGTCAATAGAGACAGAGAAGAATCGTAAAAAATCATGTCGCCATCAGAGACAAATAAGAAAACCGAGGCACAGGCCTTTGCGAGGGAGGTCGACACAATTCCAGAATTGGAGAGAACATAACTGAGAGGAATCAAAAAAAGACAAGAAAGTAAGCAGACACAATGAAAACAAGAAAACAAAAGCTCAAAAAAGTCAAATTCAAGGATCGGAAGCGGGAGACAACGTCAGTCTTAACCACATAATCACGCCGTGCCTGACGGGCCATAACGTTCATGAAGAATCGAAAACAGGGCTGAAGAGGGCTGAAGAAGAATAGCAAGGCTCAGAGAAAGAAACGACAAAAATCTCAACCACATCGATGCGGTCATCACACGGATTGCAATCATGACGGCAGTTAGATCCATTATTGCCATGAAATTCTCGATTTGGTGTGTGTGTGTGTGTGTTTTTTTAGTATACCGTCGCACCGAACGGAGCGGTTTCTTTGAGGTCCTCCACGAGGTCCTCCACATTGTTCAGGTACCGGCCTAGAAGGGCTTGCTTCTCATCGGTCGTGCGGGTGTCACGGATCATTTTGCTGCCTCTCCCGGGGCTGTGCGAGTTTTGGGACATGGGCCGCGTCGAGATCTTGCTGGGGCTGCGCTGCAGACCCGGCGGGCTTCCCTGGCCGAGAATGGGGGTCTCGGGCATGAGATAGAAGTAGAGGAATTCCACCAGCTTAAGCTTGACCTCGCGCGACGTACCACGCTGCTTAAACAAGGATGTCACCGTCAGAAGGCCGTCCAGGTCTTCGAAGGTGCGAGTGTTGGCGGGGCAGTCCAGTAGCGCGGTGACGAGAGTGAGCAGGGTGGCGGATTGGATAGCTGGGCAGTTGATCGGATCCAGCAAGTCGAGAAGAAGGTTCATGTAAATTTCGCGGGCGAAGAGGGTGCGCGACGGTGGGTGCAGCAGCAGGGCGCCTTGAATCAGATCGAGGGTGCAGACGATCAGCATGTCGTTGGTCCCGTTACTCCCTCGACCGAGCAGGTGTTCCAGACATGAGACGAGGCGCATCGCAACTGGTGTACATCACGTTAGCAAGGGTGCTGCCGGGATCCAAATCCAGATCTTAATCAGGTCGCGCTCACCATTCCATTGGAAGCCATCTTGGAGCTTGAAGAATTCCCGAAAGGCGGGATCGTTGTGCAGGTCGGTCAGGGCCTTGGGCGCAGGCTGAGCCTCCGGACCCAAATATGACCTCCGTCGGTCGGGCGAGGACTTGGACTTAGAGAGGCATATCTGCGCCAGCAGGCCTTCGACCTGGCGCAAACCCTTGCGGACCTTGCTGGGCTCGTAGGAGGAGAGATAATCAAACGAATGGGCCAACAGAGTCTCCATGAGGCGTGAAGAGCGAGAAGCGAGGATTAACGAGAAGAACAAAAGCTGCCGGTGGAGCAGCTGAAGTAGGAACCATCCTAGAAATAAAATAAAGTGGTCCCGTGTGGTCGATGAGATCAGTCGGCGGTAAATAGACGTGGTTGCCGGGACAACATCCCCAACCAGGCTGCGCGATCTCCCCTGGCGCCTAGGTTATTTTTATTTTTGACACCCTCGGGAAAACCGGTTTGTCCCTTGATTTGCGCACGCTATCGCCCATCGGGCCCTAGTGCCAGGTCTATATAATGCGGGGGTGTGGTTGCTGGAGCAAACTGTCCTTGCAGTGACATCCCTGCATGTAGTTTCGTACCTGACGACTTCAGCTCACTTTACCTATCATATGTACTCTTCCGAGTGGACCTCGCCTGCCCGCCAAATCTACAATCGAGGTCCACATCGCTAGAGTAAGGATGGTATGAGGGCAGGCTTTACCAGTACCAAAGCATCAATGGTACCAACCGGACAAGATATCAGATGTCAAGGTGCAAATAATTGACCAGCCGATGTCTCTTACCTTGGGTTAGTCACGAGGGATATTTGTGTCGCAGATCCCTGTCCATGGTCCCAGAAGTCGGTCCGTTCCCTAGACTCGAAGCGAGCGAGAAGCATCGGCACCGTGCATCAAACCCATCACATCCCAATCACATTCTGATTTATCACGGTCCAGATGCAAATGTCATCGATTAGTCATCGCAACCATTTCTGGACGAAGAGAAACCCAAGCCAACTCTGGCACACAAGGTACAGGTCAGATGAACGTCGGGGGGCAATCTCTGCTGCGTGGTGTCTGATGTCACGCTGCATCTCCTCTGCCCCGCCATCCTTCCCCCACTGCCCTACATTTCGACCGGCACTCACCATGAATCCAAATTTCCAACCTCCCAGTCCGATTCCCCCGCGGACCAGTTCCGCGGGGGCGGCGAACAGCCCGGGGAGTCCTTCATCCCACCGACCCCGAAAGTCGGTCGGGGATGGGGATCTACCGCTCAGCGCGGGGAGGACCAAACATCGGCGCAACAAGTCAAGCGTGGACGGATCCAAGTACAAGGATGGGACCTGGTCTCCCAGGAATGAGCAGATCATCATGGGTCCTTATGACTATGTGCTTGGGCATCCGGGCAAGGACGTGCGACGACAGTTGATCCAGGCCTTTAATTCTTGGCTCCAAGTCCCGCCGGACAGCCTGGCGGTGATCAGCAAGGTAGTGTCCATGTTACACAATGCATCGCTCCTGTAAGTTGACATGGGTTGCCCCTATGTGCAGCGCTTCACACCTCGCCACGATCTGTATTAACGGTCTTAGAATCGACGATGTCGAAGATAACTCGGTCCTTCGGCGCGGAATCCCCGTCGCCCACAACATCTTCGGCACGGCGCAGACCATCAACTCCGCCAACTACGTTTACTTCCTCGCGCTGCAAGAAATCCAGCAGTTGAAAAACCCGGCCGCGATCGACATCTACGTAAAGGAACTCCTGAATCTCCACCGCGGTCAAGGCATGGATCTCTTCTGGCGCGATACCCTCACCTGCCCCACCGAAGACGAATACCTGGAGATGGTGGGCAACAAGACCGGCGGGCTGTTCCGGCTCGCCGTCAAGCTCATGCAAGCCGAAAGCACGACCGGCAAGGACTGCGTGAGCCTGGTCAACGTCTTGGGCCTGATCTTCCAGATCTGCGACGACTACCTCAATCTCTCCGACACCACCTACACCCATAACAAGGGCCTATGCGAGGATCTCACCGAGGGCAAATTCTCCTTCCCCATCATCCACAGTATCCGCGCGAACCCCGGGAACCATCAGCTGCTTAGCATCCTGAAACAGAAACCCACCGATGACAAGGTCAAGCAGTATGCCGTGCAATATATGCAGAGTACCGGCAGCTTTGAGCATACGCGGCAAGTGGTCCGGGAGCTGCGCGATCGCGCACTAGCTCTCATCGAGACCATCGATGCCACGCCCCGCATCAACGGTGCCGGGGATGGGGAGATGGTGCGCGTGGTCTTGAATAAGATTGTGGATACGACGTTATCAGATGACAATGCGCAATAGCTGGGTGGGAAGGATTTGTGCACCGTGATAAGGGGTGCAAGTGGCGCTGGATATACCCTTGCTTTTTTTCGTCACAGCTGGCTGTGGACGGGATGTAGTGGCGAATCGATGGATGATTTCCAACCCGTTACGAGCAATGCCTCGACCGGTATTATTTTGGACCCAAATGAAGATCACCATATGCATCCATGGATTGGAATTAGGGTTCATGTCCAACATAGCTGCATCCATGTTTATATATATAGTACGTAGATTGATATCTGAGCCCCGTGATCACCGTCCCAAGTGGGTATCATCCAAGTCATCGTCCAAGATCATGCGTATCTGTATCCCAAAGAACCGATCATGCAATGCGTCTAGATCAGGTCAGATCAGATCAGATATCAACAGTCATGCATCTATGTCAAGCCCCAAGACACCAAACGATATGGTCCATGCGTCCCAGGTATAGACGAACAAACCAGAAAGACAGATTTACATAACCACACAGCACGCCTTCTCGAGCTTGCGCAGGACCCGCGGGAGCAGGGCATTGACAACCTGCTCGATCTGGTCGCCCTGTTGCTGCTGTTGGTGATGTTGCTGGTGGTGCTGGCCCTGCTGGCCCGGGTAACCACCCTGGTGCGGGGCATGGTGCGCAGGAGGCATGACAGCCTCGCCGCCGGTGAGGTTGACGTAGATGCGGCCGGCGTTGTCCTCGGTGGCATACTGCAGGCCGAGTTCGCGGCAGACCTGCTCGACGCGCGGCTTGATCTTCTGCACATGGTGCGTGGAATGGTTGCCCTTCCCGACAATCCTGGCGGAAGACACTTATCAGCGCTCGTTCAGAAAGAAGGTGGTGGGAAGAGGGACGATCGTACACATGCAAGTGGTTCTGTCCATGCGCTTTGGCGTACTTGATGCGCTCCTCGAGAATCTCCTCGGCTTCCTCGACGAATTGCCCGTGCAAGTCGATCGTGTCGGCCGCGACCCGTCCGTTGGCGTTGTTCTCGCGGAAGATAAACTCCGAGGCTTGTCGGTTATACTCCTCCATCTTGCGCCCGTGGGCTTTGCCCTCCTCGGAGAGCTGTTTGGCGCCCGCGCCATCGCCGCTCGAGTAGGCTTCCTTGGACTGGGGCCGTCAGCGCGCATGTCTCTTATTCCTTCATGTCCGGTGCCATTGGGACCCCCCGAAAGGACCAGAACTTACCCGGTGGAAGCAATCCCCCCGCTTCGAGGCTTCCTGGCGTGCGAGATTGCGAAGTCGATCGTACTCGGCCTCGGAGTCGCCGCTCTGGTCGTGATTGAAGGCTGGACTTGGTCAGTCGGCACGTTGCGACAGCGCGATGCACATTACCCCTCGAGCCCAGGTGGGACATTTCGAACGACATGGTGTGGTTTTCGCGTTGGGGATCGTCAAAAAAGTTGGAGTTGCAGGGGGGCGCAATTCAGGTGGAGCCAGGGACCCGAAAAATCAAATCAGATCCCGATCGGGTTCCACGATGGTACGATCGCGCGAACCGTCGCGAACCGCGGCTCGTGTGGAGTGTACCATGTCCATACTCCGTATACATGTACGGAGTACACGGAGGGTTCTCTTTCCAGGTCTGCTTGTCACTGTTGACCTGCCATGGGAGTGGATCCCGGGGAGGCGATCGAAACTGAACAGGCTCAGAGTAGGTATATCGTAGTACTCAGGATCCAGGCACAAACTCAATGGGCGCAAGGTGGCATCGCACTCCACCCAGACGCGGGACCAATAGTGCCCCCGCTATTGCCTGGTGGACCCAACGGCGAGCATTGGAGTATACACCCACTGTGCCGGGCTCGGGGCGCACGAAGTATATTCGGTGCCATTGATGGGGTGACCGGGGCTGGAGAGTGACATCCCCGAAAGTGATGGAGAATGCCAGGTCAAACACAAATTCATTTCTCCGGAGCTTGAGTCTGAATTTTAAGGCCAAGGTCCCGAGGAGAGTCAGCGGACAGTGTGCTTTGGGGGAATCGACAAGAGCTGCGTGTCTCCATACTTCACCACGCAGACGGTCTAGAAAGTCTCCGGAAGGCTTGCCCAACCGCCACCCGAAGATCATCGAGATGCTGACGGGCAAACCTGCTTCTCGGCGCTGACCAGACAAAGCACGGAGGTCTATATTTGGGCCGTTGCGATGTGGATGCATTGCTGATGTCCATTCTTCATCGCGGACGTGGCCAGCATGCAATGGATTGACCAGACAGAACAGTGTCAAATACAGAGTATGGAGTATATTTCTTACTCTCTACCCACGAGTCCAGGAAAGACCCCAGAGTTGACACGCCCCATACTCTCCTCCGTACTCCGTACAGACTTCCTATTCTATGTGGCACCAGGGATGGCGCGCGGCAAAAGGACGGCTAGAAAGCACTAGTCGGTGGGTCCGAGGTGATAGCGCCCTCGCCGATGCAGAAATTCCAGAAAGTACAACTCCATTCAGGGGCCCTGCAAAAGGGTCCATGTGCTGGTGGAATGCGGAGCGTGCTCGTCCGGTGTTGCAGGTGACGAAATCCACGCTCGAGAGGCAAATGGATGTCTCTCGGGCCCCGCCCCGGTCGAAGCCACCTTTTGTACGCCGACTCTCCCACGGCCTATGGAATCGGATCGGACTCAGGCCGGTGTGACGGTGAGACGAACTCGTTGTTACAAACTCCCGCCGATGTTCCAGGCTGAGGCAAAGGCTTGAGATCTGGAGCTTCTGGAAGTGCAGGACAACGGCCCTGGGTGGGCCGGAAGAGTCTCATCGCCGGACAATAACCAGTCGGGGTCCCACCTGACGATCTGCAGATGGATTTGGTGATCGTGAATCCCTCTAGAGGAATTTGACATGGCGCGGAGATCATGATCCTGGGAGTAGTACGGAGTACTCCGTAGTCCGTAGTCGAGCATCGGGACCGTCCCGATCTTTCCATTCAGCGTAGGCGCGATGACGGACGTGAATGTGATTTCCGCATTTGGACAATTCAAGCAAAAGGGGGAGATCGGCGGGGCCTCTGATTGGCTGACGCCTCCACCAATCAGCGTCGATCGGTGGTGTATCGCGCCCGTATCCCCTTTCCCTGCTGAAACTTCCCAATTTCCCCTCCCCTTCCCATCTTTAACTCCTCTGGTGTGCTTCATCCCCCGGGGTTATACCCATTCATTCAGGTACGTGATCTCGTTTTGAACCGTGGGAAATGATTTCCGTTTCACCCTGCCTTCCACTCCATTGCGTCCTGAAACGTCGGCTCTCAGCGCCCTGTACCACCTTCGCCAAGTCCCGGCCATCAATGCGATTGCGAGGGAGAGAGAAAAAAAAAGTCTGCTAACTCATTTGCCGCTGCAGTTCCTATCCATTCCCCTCCCCCTTCGCCCCCTTTTCACCCGTTTTTGAGTCGACAGGCTCATACCACCACACTCTCGTTAAACCGCCCCCAACAACACCGCCAGCATGGGTTGTGGCATGAGTACCGAGGATAAGGAGGGGAAGGCCCGCAACGAGGAGATTGACAACCAGCTCAAGCGCGACAAGATGTTGCAACGGAATGAGATCAAGATGCTGCTTCTCGGTAGGATTGCATCGCCCCTTGCGACCGACAACGATCGTGATTACTGACCAAGGGATTGTGAACTCCGCAGGCGCCGGAGAGTCGGGCAAGTCGACCATTCTGAAGCAGATGAAGCTTATTCACGAGGGTGGATACTCACGCGATGAGCGGGAATCATTCAAAGAGATCATCTACAGCAACACCGTCCAGTCGATGCGGGTCATTCTCGAGGCCATGGAATCACTCGAGTTGCCCCTGGAGGACGCACGAAACGAGTACCACGTTCAGACCATCTTCATGCAGCCCGCACAGATCGAAGGCGACAGTATCCCGCCCGAGGTCGGCAACGCCATCGGTGCTCTGTGGCGCGACACCGGGGTGCAAGAGTGCTTCAAGCGTTCCCGGGAGTACCAGCTGAACGACTCCGCCAAATAGTGAGTGCATTGGACATAGTTGGCGATTGGTAGGAGCTAACCAACCCCGCCTAGCTACTTCGATGCTATTGATCGCATCGCTCAACCCGACTACCTCCCTACCGACCAGGATGTCCTGCGTTCCCGTGTCAAGACCACCGGTATCACCGAGACCACTTTCATCATCGGTGATCTCACCTACCGCATGTTCGACGTCGGTGGTCAACGATCGGAGCGGAAGAAGTGGATTCACTGTTTCGAGAATGTCACCACCATTCTCTTCCTAGTGGCTATCTCCGAGTACGACCAGCTGCTGTTCGAGGACGAAACGGTGAACCGTATGCAAGAAGCTCTCACCCTGTTTGACTCGATTTGCAACTCTCGGTGGTTCGTCAAGACCTCCATCATTCTCTTCCTGAACAAGATCGATCGCTTCAAGGAGAAGCTCCCCGCCAGCCCGATGAAGAACTACTTCCCCGATTATGAGGGTGGTGCGGACTACTCGGCCGCCTGCGACTATATCCTGAATCGCTTCGTGTCTCTGAACCAGGCCGAGCAGAAGCAGATCTACACACATTTCACTTGCGCCACGGACACCACTCAGATCCGGTTTGTGATGGCCGCTGTCAACGGTATGTCTCCTCGCCCTGCAACTATCATTACTGTCCGCCGTCTGACTTGACCTTTTTAGATATCATCATCCAAGAGAACCTCCGTCTCTGTGGATTGATCTAATGAATTGCCATTTCCCGGGCGTCGTGTATTGAACTAGATCGCATATGTTTTTCCTTTCGGCTTGCATCAGATCTTGCCGGGATGTGATCAAAAGCCTCGTGCCAGATTCCGGCGTTGAAACCTCTTCTTTCTCTCTCTGTGATTTCCCCCCTTTTGCCTCCTTTTAATTTCGCGCCCTTCTGCTACGATGTCTAGCCGGTTCTTCCTCCTGCTCTCGATGACGCGGAGCAGGACCTTTTTTTGTGTGTTTTTACTCCCCCTTTTCTTCTTCTCTTTTTCTTCTCTTTTTCTTCCCTTTTCATATTCCCTTGTGTCTGATTTGAATGCTGGATATCCTCCTTGGTTGCCCCCCGTTTTTCTCATTTACGTTGATCTTGTATGTAACCATACCACCACTTTCCCTACCGTTTCCTTGGGTCTCGCGTCCGTTGGAAGCCTCGAGCGACCATCCGGGCAATGGGCACAGGGAAATGACAGCGGATCATTCTTATGTCCCTTCTCATGTGTCATGCTAGGTCGGTCGTTGGGTTATAGTCAGAGTTAGGAATTAAATCATCGGGTTTCCGACCTCGAGTGTACCATCATACTAGACATTGTCGATAGAGTATCATAGAGATGTTGAATTGCAAAGGGTATCATAACGAGAATATCAAAAACGAAGTCTTTTAAAACCGCAGCTTCGGCCCAACAAACACAATCAAGATGGCTACCACCCACAGCCCGAAGATCCACGCATACAGCATCATTCGCCCCCACCAACCCTTGCCCTCCGTCATGCGCCGTAGCATGCCCATGCGCTGCCCGGCCGCCTCCATGGTAGAACTCGTTCGATCAATGCCATGCACCGCCCGATCCAGCACCGACTGTTCACTCGCGAGGGAGGTTTGGAAGTTCTGCGATGACGCCTTGAGTTGGCTCGCCAGTGACAGGAGTGACCCGGTCAAGTCCTCCTGTTCCAGCCGCTGGTTGGCAAGCGCGTGTTCGGTGTCGTGAAGTTTCTCGTCCCCCGCGCCCCCCGCACGACCGGTAGTGCGGGCGGAAGAGCTCGCGGGGGCATCGACGGCTGCATGTCGGTTACGCAGCGTCGGTGTCGGTGTCGGTGCAGACGCAGACATGCGTGTAGGTGCAGGTACGGCTGTTGTTGTCGTTGTCGTTGCTGTGGCGGCGCTCTTTTCCTCGTGGAATCTCGGTGACTGGTCTTTCTGGCCCCGAGATTCCCGGTTTGTCTCCATGCTGGGAGCCTCGTTCTCCGCGACGGGCTTCGCGAATAACTCGGCCCACTCGTCGTCGCTATCCTCGTCTTCCCCGCCGTCCTTGTCCGTTCGAACATCCTCCTCATCGAGCACGGTTTGCATGCGCTTCAGCAGCTGTCTGTCGCGGGCGATCTCGGTTTGCGCCTCGTGTCGCCGGTCTAGCGGTTTCAATTGCGGGAGGGAGCGTTCGAGCTGCGCGAGGAGCGTGCGAGCGTATTCAACATTCTGTGCCGGGGATGATTAGAATTTCGTTACATTTCCAAATTGATTTCAACATGCGCGCCGCGCTTGCATATGGCATGTCTTACCTTGGTTACTCGCAACCGCTGGAACTCGGACCGGCGTAGCGTGCGGCGCTCCGAGCCCGGTGAGAGGAGATTGTGCTCGAGACGGGTAAACAGGCGGGCCACATTCAGTAGAGTCAGATCCGGCCCATCACCGGACGGGAACGCCGTTACAGTCATCCTGGAACAGAAAAGGGGAACGTCGCGATGCAGTTGGAATTGGAGAACGAAGATAACGAAGATGCCACCGTCACCGCTGACTCAGTCCAACGCCGTCTGACTAATCCGATTTAAACAGGCGAAGTAGGAAAAAGTAAACAAAATCCCTCCCAACTCAAAATCCACGGATTCGATTCCATGGAACATGATTTGACATAAATCGACTAAAACCTCCGAGCTAGAACGGTTCAGATAGAAACACAAACAAATACCAGAGACAGGAACCAGAAATAAAGAAGGTCGACAACAGAATGCGCTCAGTTATACTCGACAATCAGCCGCTGCCAGGTCCGCACTCCATCCGCATCCTCCTCGCGCAGTTGTTGGACAGTTTCGCTGCGTTTCTGCACGGCCGCGGTGGCATTGGAGCTTGCAGGCGATGGCGAACCGGCCTGGGTGGTCTGGGAAGTGGAATTTGACGAGTTTGCCACCGAAGCCATTTGTTCCCGGGCTCTGGCGGCGACGGCTCCACTACTGGGGAAGGTCCCGTTGGACGAAAGTGGTTTTAACACATCGCACGCTGTCGCCCCCGGCGGGGACTCATTGGTGGATTTGGCCTTTTCCATGTCGGAGGACTGCGACCAGGGGGTGGGCTGGTGTTGGCAGTGGCGAAGTATATGGTGGATTGCCAGGAACAGACACAGACCGATGGCGCTGAGCACGCTGAGGCTGCAGTATAACTTCCACGGCGAGATCGCGTGCCCCGCGATGATCATGGCGGGTGGGAGATTGCCAACCCGAATTGGAGGGGTTCGTTTATAGATTGTAGCGTTCCCGGTCTTGTATTTTTGATCTGGTTCTTGTCGAGCCCTCCGGACACGACCGATCACGGAGTTTGCCGCGGCGAAGAGGAGAAAGAATTAAAAAGCCGACAGGGAAGCGTCGAGGAGGGCCGTAGTTATAGAGTGGGCGGCCTCGAATGATCGTCGAGCGAACATGGTTAGCGGGGCTCACGATGTATACAGCTGCGGCATGTTCAAGTCCGCCATCCCCGCGGTGGCACGATGGTTCGCAAGAGAAAGGGATGGTCTCGAATTTCCATTTCCATTTCCATTTTTCCCCCATTTTCCTCCCGGGCAGCGATGCATCAGAAAGTCAAAAAGAAAAGAAAGTCAACCCTCTCGAACCGCCAAAGTCTCGCCCCCGGCATGCACTCAACTTCGCATCTTCCCTTGTCTGGCCCCACCGGGATGAGCCTCCGGCAGAGTCGAAATGACAAAGAAAAATGGGTTGGAGGGCAAATTCCAGCTGTGCACGAGCCAGCCACGATCTCGGTTCGTGCGAGGGATTCAGCTGCAGCCACCGAGACCAGTTTGATCTGCGGGTGCTGGGACCAGGGATATGCGACCCATTGCCACGGCTATGGTTGCGGAGAAAAAGAGGCTCCGTCGATCATCCAGACGGTGTGAAAGGCTCTCTGCTCCAGATCCGATCGAGGTCGGTCCTCTCACTCTCACCGATCTCCGATCTTGTTTGGTGGATGTTGATTTCAGCTGCGCACTGGATAAGGCCTCGCGCTAACTCGGGTCCACGCGGCCAATCACCGGGCCCAGATGGGGGCTCGGCTATCGTGCTTCCTTTTTGACTTTGGTTTACGCCCCGAGGCCATGGATCCGCGCGAATCGTCGGGATCTGAGTTTGGGATCTGAGTTGGGATCTGAGTTGGGATCTGTATGTGTTGATAACGCGGAGGCCGAAGTGGGAGAGGGAACGGAAAAAGCCAAGAAAAAAGAAGCATGCTACATGGTCACTCCAACTTCACATCACATTGATTCTTTCTTTTTTCTCTCAACTATTTTCATCTCCGTCTAGAGCTTGGCCGTGGCACCCTTCAGCGCCGCTTGGGCTTGCTCGCGCAGTACCTTGCGTAGGATCTTCCCCGAGGGATTCTTCGGGATCGCCTCCAGGAATTCCACCCCGCCGGTAATCCGCTTGATAGCGGAGACTTTGCCGTCCATGAACCGAAGAATCTCCTGGGGCGTCGGTGACTGGCCAGGTTTCCGGACGACATATGCACGAGGGCACTCGTTGTCATTGCTACTTTCGCGTGAGTTGTCACATTCTGACAAGAAAAGAAATGGAAAGAGGGAAGAAGATGCCGTCCCGTCACACGAGTCCGGCAATGATGAAGAACATCACTTACATGGTGACTCCAATGACAGCAACGTCTGCAATAGCGGGATGCTCCAGCAGCAGCGCTTCCAGCTCGGCGGGGGCCACTTGGAAGCCCTTGACCTTGATCAATTCCTGCGACCTGAATCAGATCCCGTGTCCGCTTTTCTTTGCCGGGCGATCTCACCTTTATGCGGTCCACAACATTGATGGTTCCTTGCTCATCCACGTAGGCAATGTCGCCGGACTTGAGCCACCCGTCGTTCGTCTTGGTCTGCCTGGTTGCCTCCGCGTTGCGCCAATATCCCTTCATGACATTGGGACCCCGCACCCACAGTTCCCCGCGCTGGTTGGGCTCGACAATCTCCGAGCCATCGTCGGCCATCAACTTGGCTTCGCAGTTGGGATTGGGTTTTCCCACCGATGCCGATGTGCTGATTTCTCGTGGGTCCCAGCCCAGCATGGAACAAGTGACCCTATGTCATGGTCAGCCTTTCTTTTCTTTTGACACGGCCCGTCTCTCCCGGTCTCATGTACCCTCGGATGCCAAGGGGGGAAGAAGAAACGGTGCAGGAAAAAAGAGCATCACTTACTCAGTCATCCCCCAGCCCTGCTTGACATTGATCTTCCCCGGCGGCCACAGTTTCTCCACGTCGACACAAACCTCCCGCCCCAACGGCGCGGCGCCACTGGCCACATTATCTACGCTGCTCAGGTCATACTTCTTCACGGCGGGGTGCTTAGCCAGCAGCACCATCACCGGCGGGACTAGAATCAGCTCCGTGATCCGGAAGGTCTGGACGTATTCCAGCACCTGGATAAAATCAAACCGAGGCATGATATACACCGGGGTATTGCTCCCCAGCGCCGCCGCAATGTAGATATTCTGCGCCATCGCATGGTACATCGGCAAGAAGCACAACCAGCGCGCCCGTTCTTGACGGGCTTGATGATCCGGCCAAAGCGTGGAGAAGAAGTTGTACTGCAGCATGTTGGCCACGTAGTTCTTGTGGGTGATCTCGACGCCCTTGGGCTTCCCCGTCGTGCCGCTGGAATAGTTCAATACGAGCGTGCGATCCGCGAGCTCCGGCGTCGACAGCTCATCCCACGCGAACCCACGCCCTTCTTCTTCCGTCGCCACGAGTTCCCCCCAGTACCGACATCCGTCCTGCGATGCGCCGCGGCCCTCGTAGACGCCGCTATCGTAGACGAACACGCGGTCCCGGCTGATCCCCGCCTGCTTTGCGGCCTCGAGGCCCGCGGCGAGACTTGCACGAGCGCAGAGCAGATACGTTGCCCCGCTGTCCTGCAACTGGAATGCCAACTCGCGGGCCACGTACGTGGGATTGGCCCCCGTGAAGATCGCCCCCGCCATAATCACCCCCATAAACACCACCGGGTAAAACAGATCATTGCCGGCGAACAACAGGACTCGATCCCCCGTCTTGACACCCGACCTGCGCAGACCCGCTGCAACACGCTGGCTCCACAGTCGGAAGGTATGCGGCGTGAGGAAGTGCGTGTCGGGACGTGCAGCTTCCAGGAAACATGGCTTCGCGGTAGACAGTGATGCCGTTGGGGAGGTGAGAAGGACCGAGGCGAGATGCGCGTGGGGGATGTCGATTTGCCAGCGGGATTTGTAGGGCATGATGGCCACCGCGTTTCTCCGTGGATTCTATACACACTTGCACCGGCGATATGTGAAATGCGACGATCTGGGGAGTCTCCGTTTCTTATATCTTATGTCTATCAAAACTTTCCGCCCCAGCCATGACGTTTGCTAAGCACTAGGAGGTTCCTTCGCATCTCTTGCCCCCGCATGACTCGGTGATGCGGGGAATCCGAGGTAAATCGGCTTTGGCTCGGCAATCTCGGTCTGCTCGCTGCCACATACGATCTATAGAAAAACAATCGATTGAAAACCGCAGAGATTCTGACCAGGGTAAATGATCACAGAGTGTGATGGAGCGTTATCAGGATTTGATTTGACCCTGCGCAAAGTATACCCGTTCGAATCCGCACTAGACCGACTTGAGTAATACCGATGCAAGGCTACGCCAGAGAAAAGCGGGCTCGATGATTGGCCCGGACTGGATGCATCCAAGTTATAGATTCGACCTCTACCTAACGAGACAGAACATGGCAACGAAGAAAGAAAGGCTAGAACACCCCCAAAAACATGTGTATCATGATTCCTCCTCTCCACCCAGACAGGCCAGTGCCGCTCGCATCTGCTGCACCACCTTCCCTTCCAGTCGACTGGCCGCCTCGGATCCTTCAGGAGCCTTTTGCCGAGACCACTCCATTTCTCGATCGTTGGTAGCCACAATGCGACTGCGCAGGGCAACACGATGTTCAAGCAGATCCTCAATGTCCTGCTTGACCGATGCTCGGTCCCACTTGAGCTGCTGGATCGACTGTGGATCCAGCCCGGCACTCGGGCCGGCGGCGCGATATTGGTCCAGAATCAAGGCAATCAGGGACAACGAATATGCTTCCGATGCCATGCTCAAGGTGATCCACTCGGAGGAATAGGCCGAAGAGTGATTGACCCGCCCGGAGAAGACCTCGGAGGCTCGTGCGAGTTGTCCTTCGAATTGGTTCAAGAAGGCGGGGACTTCCGGCGCCGCCTGGACCACACTGAAGAGAATGCTCAAGCACAGTGGCAGAAATCCATCGGTCCAGATGGTGTACAGCCGAGGGGTCGCGTCGAAAGGCCCGAATCCCTTCGGATGACGAAGAGCTTTTGTGAGCCGGCAGGTAGACAGTCCCATGAGGACCGACTCCGTGGCGAGGTACTCGGCGAGCATGGGCACAGTGGATAATTTGACAAGTATAGAGACGCTCAGCTCACCGTAGACGGGGTCATTGCCAATGGCAAATCGATCCGCCCACGAAAACAACCCTAGCGCGTGTCGAGCCGTGTTATTGTTCTGGATGCTGTATGAGATGGACTCGTTCAGCTTGTAGGCGTCCTTCACCTGGAGACAAGTCTGGAGGATGGCGATAAGGATGGCAAAGTCCTTTGGAGTGCATTTCCCGGGGTCTTCGTGAAGGTACGAGGTGAGTGACTTGAAGCCCTGGGCGACAACCACATTGACGATTTCAGGGACAATATCGAGGTCATAGGAAATTGCATGCGGGCTTCGACCAGCGGGGGGAGTGCGATCGGGTCCGTCAAGATGAAACTGCAAGGCTAGAAACAAGACGTTGAGTAGGGATCGATAGTGCTCGGTGTCATTATGAGCCAGGGCAGCCTCATATGTCAGATGTCGGGCACGCAGTGCTTTCCAGGCAACTCCAAGTAAGCCGAACACTTCAGAGCCCCGAGAGTTGACCTGCACCAAACGCTGCAGTAGAGCCTGGGCAAAATCCACGCGGACCTGTTGAATCCGGTCAAAGATGGCCCCCGAAGGAACGTGATTGTCATTCGCCTCGAGGCAAGCCTTTGTGACTTGTGCCATTGACCGTTGCACTTCACGATCGGGCATGAAATCCGAACAATGGTCGATGGCAAAAAATTTCCAGCTGTTGAGCAGGGTCTGGTTGGGGATTAGCAAAGAGAGACAGCCACGCAAAGCCCAGAGAACTTACCATCTGCGCTTCAACAAGCGATAGATTCAGGTTGGCGCGCTCAAACTCCCCGGAATAGCCCTGGCCTTTGTTCCCTGACCAGGAAAAATCAAATGACAACAGTTTGTGCCCTAGATCGAGGTCATAACAGTAGTTTTTCCCCGGGGCTCGAGTCTCGAGCGACGTCTTCTTGAAATCCAAGAGACTGCAGCCTTTGTACTTTTCCTCGAAGTTCTGCTTCAGGTTTGCATGCAGGGAAGCATTATAGCCAGAGACTTCCACGGCATCTTTGGCGTACCATTGCACCAGGGGGATAAGGGTTTTGAAGAAACCCCAATCATTGGCCTCTTTGGCGGAATGCAGATAGACCGCGCATATGTCAGCGACAACCGCTGCGATGCGCGTCAAGAATATCTGATCTGGTACCGACGAAGGCATCTGCAGCTTGGAGACATAGTTCACAATGCCAGTCAGGAACATCGGATGGCTTTTCAGCTTCGGGGTGACCCATGGCCAGTTTTCCTGAGCACGGGAGATGAACTCAAGCAAAGACAAAGCGATTTCAGGGTCCTCATTCTCAATATTGGCCAGTCTATCAAGGGCCATTTGCAAGAATGGGGCACCCCTCAATTTTGGCTCGCTGGGGCTATTGGAATTCTTTAAAGCCTGGCGGGGGGATGTACCTTTCAGAACGAAAACAGCTACCCATTGTTGACGTTTGCTGACAAAAGTTGACAGCAGCTGCCAGATTGCAATAAGCAATGACTTATCGCCGATAGGCTTATCAAGTTGGGAGAGCACATCAAGGAACATGCAAGTCGATTCGGGCCCGAGATGACCAACAACAGATGGAGGCTCGCTATCTTGGTTTGAGGCGGCATTGGAGATGAGGATATCGAGGAGGGATAGCACTGGAAGTCTGTAGCTGTCATGCAGAGCATAAAGCTTCACTAAAACGGGGGTTGTTTTGAAAAGCTGCTCCTCAAGCAAAGATCCGGGCTTTTGTGCCAGATGTGCTGCCTGCACAAGTCGTATGCAGAGTTCCAGGGTGGAATTGACCTGTCTCTCGATGAGGCCAAGATGGCGGAGATGTAGCGTAGGTGGGGTTTGAAGACCGTCGGAGATAAGCCGGAAGACAGGGTTGAAAGGCAAGTCTGGAGTTGACCGCGGGCGCAACATGTCCAGAATGTACACTGCCGCATCAGAAAAGACGCCAGTGATTTTTGTTTCTAGCTTTGCAGTATCGTTGACTCCATAAGCGTAGTAGAGAATTCGGTCAAAAGTCGTAGCAAGGGTCGTGTTGAGTTTGAACTTCTGTTCTGGAAGATTGAATCTCCAGTTCGCATTGCTGTTGTAGATATCAACCATTATTCTCGTGGCATTCAGCAGGATTCTCCTCATGATATGTGAGGGAATACCCGCACTCGATTCGGCCAGATAGGACGATTTGCTTTTGTCAGTGAAGGGATTCTTTCGCAATGCTGCCCGGGACGCTGCATCATTGACAGCATCCTCCAGCAATCCAACACATTGGAGTAGGAAAGGATAATCGCCAGACGACATCTCCATAGCCGAGATGATGGCAGTCATGACGCCGCCTTTTCCATCCGATCCAATGAGACTGCTGCGGCTCAGAAACGGCCAGACACGACCCGGGAGAATCCTGAGAGCCTCTTGAATGAATGGCAAACATGCTATGACGGGAACCAGAGACTGTGCGGCGTTATCCCCAGATCCAATGTTCTGTAGGTTGCGCTCAAAGATGTCCAATACCACGGAGATGATGTCGCCCTGTCGACGCAGCCCATCGCTTGCCATTTCGAGTATTTGCTTGGCGGCTACGCCATACTCGCGTGGGTTGTGGTCCTTGCTGTTGGCAATCAGATCCGCTAGGAGACCAATGATTTCCGCGCCAGCTTCGACGTCCCAATCAGATGACAAGCGGGCGTTTTCATTCCACGCCTCTAACCAGCTTCCGAGATAACTCAGGCATGAATATTGATGCTGCCAGGTGATTACAGCTGGTTTGGACTCCTTGATCACTTGACCAACCGTACCGACAGGAAGCTCCGAAGAGGAGCTGACGACCAAAGCATTAGAATGGTTGGGGAAACGGTCATTATGGGGGACAGTTTCGAACATTGGTAGAGACGTGTTGAGGGCCACAAAGTTTGCGTTTTCGTCTTCACGGATAGTCTGATATCCTTGGAAGTCCAATGAGGTCACTTGGGTAAAATGCTCCATGCTTTGCAGCTCCTCAAGAATCTGAGGCAACCCATCATCGCTGATCATGTGTCTGCTCACAAGAGCACGACAGAGCTTGATGAAAGGCGTTGTTTCGTAAGGAAACCGAGACCGAGCGATGTGATAAACACTGTCCATCAAGAGATCATCCTTGACAAATATGGATCTGGGGTCATTTGCAGATTCAAGCGAGCCGATGCAGCCCCACAAGTCTGAATCAGTTGTGCCATCAAGAATAGCCAAAACTGACTCGACTATCTCTGGGGAGTACTCAAGATAATTGACTGAGACTCGAATGACGTCGAGGAGAGTTACACGAGCCAATTGATAGGTCAGACCATCGTCAATTGCTGATATTGACCCGGCCTTCCTCGACAAAGCGATTATTGCGTTGAATGTGGAGTGCTTCATCACATTGTCTGTCAGCAGCGTAATGGTATCATCCACAGGCTTAGACACTGTCCACGATGACTCGAGAAGATATTCGTAAAGGGATTGGTCGCCTCCGCCGGCGAGACGTGCTTCGCGGGTGTTCGACTGGAAAGAATTCACAGCAGTATGAAGTTGCTCCCACTCCCGGTTTTGCTTATCCACTAAGACCAGTTGTCTCATGGTGTGTAGAACCAGGCCCCAGGAGAATACTGCCGGGTCAGCCACAGGCACAGTACCGCTGGAGTTCAGCAGGATTTCGGTGATCTGAGACATTTTATCCTTGGATAGGAAGTACGCGGCTTGTTTGGATGGGATGGTCGTAGGTTGTTTGTGATGAAGAATGGCTGGGATAACAACGGGGAGGTTTAAGAAGGCCAATGTTGTTAGTATGATAAATGCCTGAAGGGGAAGCAACAATCCCACAGGTTCTTGACAGGGCTATTTGGGTGATCAGCATTGAAGCGTGATGCAATAAGAGAGAAGGAGAATGCTTACCACTTGTAGCTCTGCCAAGAAGTTATATTCTGCCATGAGCTCGAGCCAAGATGCCAGTAACTCTCCAGAAGTAACATCGGCCGATGCCCGAAGCTGATGAAACATCATTTGCAGAATGTGAACGATCTCCTCTACCAAGCTCGTTCGCCATATCTTTGATGTCTCCTCGTTGGCTTCCTCTGCCGATAGCCATCCGTCATCCGCCGCCAGATCGGTTAACCGACTGCGTATCGCGAGTATGCATTCTTCAAGAAACTTGGCCAATGCATCGCTGGTCGACTTTTCTTGAAACAAGGTCTTACCAAGTTCGCACAAAGAGGAGTTTTGGCCATTTCCGGGAGTTGAGAGTTTCTGTTCACTTGATGCATCGTATTGGGACAAAGCGAGTAGCTTGCGAGAAATCTTCACAATATGGCTTCTTTCCGAAATGTAAACATCACAAATTCGCAGTCGTCTATTTGTGGTGTCGTTGAATGAGGACGCTGTGCTGTCCATGGCTGGTCGGAGAATACTCGCGAGATTCGGGCCTGCGACGGAAACGCGAAGATTATCGGCGCCTGCCGCACTCTGGAGGCTTGACGTTTCTTCATCGGAGAAGCTAGCTGCGAGACGCGCGGCTGGACGGGTCTGCCATTCAAGGACGGCGATGCGCAGGGCGGCGATCTCGTCGATTTCAGCCTTCTGGCTGAGCCATTGTGTGTCCGCTTTGACTTCCTCCAAATCAAATGAACCTTTCGATTTTGTTTCGACGTGGATTGCTGCCGTTTTCGATTCGAAATCGGCTTTGGTTTTGGCGGAAGGGCGCGAGAAGGGGTTTAGGCTTTGGGACAGTAATTGAATGCTCTCGGGATGCGAAAGGAAAGCTGAAAAGTGGCCATCATCGTCTGCGTGACCTTCCGGATCACTGGCATAGAGGAAAGCTCGCTTCCAAGACCTGTGTATGGTTAATATACGAGCAATTCAGGACAGGGAGAGACCGCATACAAAAGCTGGGCGTCCCCGGAGAAGCACTTGTCCAGGGACGGGAAATAGGCCTCCGGGACGGGAGCCATTTGGCAGGACAATTAGACCATCATAAGGTCAAGAAGAGCCGGGAGAGCGAATGGAGAGGAAGGAGGAGGCGAATCAGAGGAACTGGTAGCTTTAAAAGCTTGCAAAGAGCTTCGACGGAAGATTTCACTACGCGCGCCTTCGGTCAACAATCCGCATTGCCTATCTTGGTCTAGTGCCAGGCGGTGAGCATCGTCCAGATCGGCTTTTGCGTCGATTGCATTTGACTCACACTTCGGATCTTTCACGTTCAAGCTGGCTGGTCGATTGTTGGAAGCAATTGCGTTTTACTCGGCGGCTTCATCTCCTTGCTTCTCAGATCCGAATCCCTCTTTGTCCTTCCAGCCCCCCATGGCGGACCTTGTCGACCACTCCCCCCGCCATCCCACCAAGGCTGCCCGCCTGGACAGTGCCTCCAATGTCATTCTTATCGACAATTATGACTCCTTCACCTGGAATGTCTACCAATATTTGGTTCTGGAGGGAGCGACTGTCACGGTCTTTCGTAATGACGAAGTCACCGTAGAGGACCTTATCGCAAAGAAGCCGACCCAGCTAGTGATCAGCCCCGGGCCTGGCCACCCCGAGACAGATGCAGGAATCAGCAATGCCGCGATCCAATACTTCAAAGGAAAGATCCCAATTTTTGGAGTGTGTATGGGACAGCAATGCATCATTCAGTCTTTTGGTGGCAAGGTCGATGTGACGGGCGAAATTCTCCACGGCAAGACATCTGTGTTGAAACACGACGCCAAGGGTGTTTATGAAGGGCTTCCCACTGTCTTCTCGGTGACTCGGTATCACTCACTCGCTGGAACCCACTCCACCATCCCCGACTGCATGGAAGTTTCTTCGTGGGCAGAACTCGAAAATGGAAATGGCAACAGTGTTATCATGGGCGTGAGGCACAAGGAGCTTGCCGTGGAGGGCGTGCAGTTTCACCCAGAGAGTATTTTGACGGAATACGGGCGAACGATGTTTCGGAACTTCCTCAGGCTTACCGCGGGAACTTGGGATGGCAATAAGCAGGGCAAAGCTACCACCCAGACTGCCGCTCCCGTGGATAAAAAGATTTCTATCTTGGAGAAAATCTACGCCCACCGCCGCAATGCTGTTGAGGAACAGAAGAAGATTCATGCGTTACGGCCTGAAGCTCTCCAGGCTGCCTATGACTTGAACATTGCGCCCCCGCAATTGTCATTTCCAGCGCGATTGAGACAATCGGACTACCCTCTTTCCTTGATGGCAGAGATCAAGCGAGCATCCCCTTCCAAGGGAATTATCTCGGCCGATGTCTGCGCCCCGGCGCAAGCCCGGGAGTATGCCAAAGCCGGCGCTAGTGTGATTTCTGTGCTTACTGAGCCCGAGTGGTTCAAAGGCACAATCGACGATCTTCGAGCAGTCCGCCAGAGCCTGGAAGGTTTCACCAACCGACCCGCCATCCTGCGAAAGGAGTTTGTTTTTGATGAATATCAAATCCTTGAGGCAAGATTGGCTGGTGCCGACACTGTTTTGTTAATTGTCAAAATGCTCAGCGTTGAGCTTCTTACCAGGCTCTACCGTTACTCTCGCAGTCTCGGGATGGAGCCCCTCGTCGAGGTCAACACCCCAGAGGAAATGAAGATCGCGGTTGACCTGGGCTCCGAGGTCATCGGTGTTAACAACCGAGATCTTACTAGCTTCGAAGTCGACCTTGGCACGACCAGTCGTCTGATGGACCAAGTACCCGATAGCACTATTGTCTGTGCTTTAAGCGGTATCATGGGCCCAAAGGATGTTGAAGCTTATAAGAAAGAAGGTGTGAAGGCTATTCTCGTGGGAGAGGCCCTCATGCGGGCAGCTGACACGTCGGCGTTTGTGGCACACCTTCTCGGAGGTTCCGCTGAGAACACTGTATCGTCGTCGTCATCATCTCCCTTGGTTAAGATCTGTGGCACTCGGACTGAAGAAGCAGCTCAGGCTGCTATCCAAGCTGGAGCTGATTTGATCGGTATCATTCAGGTGCCCGGGAGGTCTCGAACGGTTTCAGATGAGGTTGCTCTGAGTATCTCTCGCGTGGTCAAATCGACACCACGCCCAAATGCTCAGACGACTGGCTCATTAGAGACGATATCGAAGGCGACCTCGTCAGAATGGTTTGATCACTCGGTCAGTGTGTTGCGCCATCCTTTGCGTGCATTGCTTGTGGGTGTCTTTATGAACCAGCCGCTATCATACGTCCTCTCTCAGCAACAAAAGTTGGGATTAGATGTTGTGCAACTCCATGGCTCCGAGCCCTTGGAATGGGCCTCGCTCATTCCGGTGCCTGTCATTCGTAAAATTGCCCCGGGTGATATCGGCGTTGCGCGTCGAGCGTATCATACACTTCCACTGCTGGATTCTGGTGCTGGGGGATCTGGGGAGCTTCTAGAAGGAGCTGGTGTGCAAAAGGTTCTTGACAGTGACGAGGGCTTGCGAGTGATCTTGGCCGGTGGATTGAACCCTACCAACGTTGTTGAGACCGTCAAGAAGCTGGGGCAATCCGGACGTAAGGTGATGGGGTTGGATGTCAGTTCCGGCGTGGAAAGTAATGGTGCACACGATCTTGATAAGATTCGAGCCTTTGTTTCGGCGGCCAGAAGTGTCCACGGTTGATGATATTCACGATCTATTATCTATTTTGGCCCTTTGCAACATACATCGGGAATAACAGTTATTTCTCCACGAGTAGCAATATGATCCTTACTTGATTCCTAGTGAACATTCCCCTTCATCCTCTCTCTTTCCATCCCCCGTGCATGACCCCGATCCATTTCGACACATCTCTATTTACCTCGTTCTCTTACCAACCTGCAGCAGCACTCAACCTATTTCTTACTCTTCGCATTATCTATGCATTGGAGCACCCGTCCTATCTCCGTGGCACCATTCACGTTCATCTCATTTTGAAGGGCCATTTCGTCACACGTCCTTTGCCTACCATATCAGCGCTGCCCATCATCAACCTTACCTTTTCCTCTTCCACACCCCCAGCGTCAGCATGGGTAAGCCATTCGAAAATGTCCATGCCTGTGTGGCAGGAAAGATCGATGAGGGAGAAAAGATCCCTCGGTGGGTGCGTGCCAATGGTGGCCAGTTTCATCGGGAAGTTGACCGCAGATGCACTCATCTGATCACGACCAAGCAAGCCTTCAAGCACAACGTGGAAGCAGGTCCGTCAACAACCCCTCTTCTCCCTCGGAAGTGAATAATAACTAACACTAGTCCCACTTTTTAGTCCAACAGGCCAAGGAACTCGGTACAGTTAAAATCGTGTCCTATGAATGGCTTGAAGACTCGCTGTTATCCAAGTCCCGCCGGCCAAAGCCCGAGGCACCCTACCTTCTCGAGACCCTCACTCGGCCAGCATCCAAGAGTGCTCAAAAGGCCAAAGGAAATCCACCGGGGAAAGATACCGTCCCCAAAGCGGCCAACAAACGCATCAGTACGATCTATCAAATTCGATCCCAATATCCTTATTGCTAGAATTATTGATGCTTACTCTGAACAGAGGACCCATTCGTCAAACCGAAACTCAAGAAGGGTTCCAAGGGCTCCGCTTCAGGTACGCGTTCGTTCAATTATCTCTTCAATCAACTGCAGACGGTCTAACCATGGAGTTAGTAAAATTCCAAATTTCCGAAAACCCGTCCACTGGCGAGCCTTGGTTTGCTACCCTTATAAGGGCGCGTGAGCCCCCTGCACTTCGGGACAAGTATCAACTTGCAGTAAGTCTTTTTAAATTTACATTGTGGAAAGGGCATTCTGACCTAGTCTGTAGATCTTCGAGACTTTCACCCGCCCGACCCAGTTTCTGACCTACGTCAAGTACAGCCGCGTTGGCGTGTCCAAACTCGATCAGCTCACACCGGCCAAAAGCAGCCTATTCTCTGCCGTCACAACTTTCAAAGACTTTTTCAAACTTCAGACCGGAAAGGATTGGGATGACAGAGACGACGGCAAGGTGCCTCCCCCGAAGACAAACGCCGATGGAAACATCCTGCCCCCTCACGAAGGATGGTACTTTCTTGAGGACACGACTAGTATTTTCACCAAGTTCATCAGGGAAACTCGGCCTGTCACTGCTGAAAGCGCTCCCACTCCCGATGTGGAACATACATCCTATGCTGGAAAGGTCGACGGCGTGACTCCGGAGGATTCTGGCGCGATTGTGGGCGAAGAGAGTGGCAATGAGAGCGATCTTGAGTCTTTCGAAGAGACGGTTGACGAAGAGATGCCAGCCTGCACCTCTGCCTCTGGCCATGACCAAAAGGAACCGGAGGACACCATGGATATGTCTTGGATTTCGGTCAAGGCCGAAAACTAGTCACATCACAACGATTTCAAACCGAGAGTTCAGAATCCTTCAAATAGGATCCAAAATTGCTTTGGTAAGATCTGGGCGAAGTGCGAATGTGTTTACCAGACAGTCAGCCCTATGAAAGGGACGTCTTAGGGATCGATCGAGGGGCTTGATATAAATTTTGCAGCATCTCCCATTCATTTGAATAGGGCACATGCAGATGCAGTTTATGATCAAGAAAAGTCAAAAGAAAAAAAGAGAAGAAAAAAAAATACAAATGAAGTCGTCCCTGACGATATATTTCTGCTTTCGCTTGGACATTTCCCGTGCACTTCCTTGCTCCAGCTCCTATATTTTTGCCAGTAGACCTCGATTAGGTTGCTAGCTTTCAAGGCTGTTAAAGGTCCACTCTGTACAATAAGCACTCGGTTCGATCAAATATTGACAAAGTACATTCTTGACCGCGACAATAACCGAGTCACCCGAGCCCTACCAATTCTCCTGCCTCAGAAACCCAGTGGAACCACCTCTGGACCTTCGAATATAAATTTATTTCCCGACTGTATTTTCTCGATCATGTATAGACAAGATGAAAAGAGCTCACCATGGAGTTAGTAGATCGTCTATATTTGTCATGGCCTCGATTGATGAAATTTCATGGGAGCGTATCGAAGACTTCCCGGAGTTGTGAAATTGAATGCAGTATCTAATCTGATGTTGTTTTTTCTCCCCAACGCCTTTTCCAAGAATGTAAACTCCTTCCCCAAATAAAGTTGACGTATGATATCTGATAATGCCCTTGACACCGAATTTGGAGGAGGCCAACCAAGACTGCAAGAATGCTCCAGTCCACGCCAGGTATCCATACAGAGAATACCATCAGTCAGATGCAAAAGCCAGAGTGCGCGTCACAAGAGCAAAGATCTACAGTGACCATGAGCAATAGGGGTGGAGCAAGGCCATCGGCAGAGACCAACTCAAATTGATCAAAGTGAAAAGACACCTGAATTTGGCTGCGGGAGGCAACCCTTCTCGGCATTGTTCTGGTAGATGCAGGATAATGGCTTGCCGTCCGATATTACGGGTGGCGGTCTCAAAAGCGGCCAGCTTTGGCGTCAATTTAGAGATAATCCTTCTTCCGGCTGGTTCTTGTGTACTGCGAAAGCGCCCACTCGACATCGCCACTAGAACCCTTCTCGAGCGATCCTCCTCGGATCTCAAAGAGTCGCATGGTCATCCGAGGTCCGACCTCGGCAAGTTCCACGTCCCGATAGCCCGTTTTGACGAAAACGTGGTGCCGGACCTCGATGCTGTCTTCCTTGTTCACAAAACTGACAATGCGGTTGCCAACTTTGCCGGTTTCACGTGGCGGGAAGAGATGCTTGAGAATTTGGACGACTCGCGCACCCAATTTGGTCTTAAAGCCTTCAAAAACAAGGTGTGGGTAGCTTTCCGAGACGGTGCCGCGTGCGGCGTTGGGAATATCGGCACGGAGAACAACATTATGCAGAGAGAAACTGGCTGTGGGACCATGAGGAAGATGCGAAACGGTCATCGCGGTGGGGGTACCACGGTGCTCGTGCAAAAGGATCATGTCTGTCAAAGCAGCGGTGGTGGCGCTTGATACTAAATCCGGTAGAACAAGAGTACCACGGTTGAGACGAATAGACGTTGGTAGAAGCAGTCGGATCTCTTTCGCGAATGCACCCAAGCGGGCAGAGGGCGACCGTGAGGTGGTGACCAGCGGACGAGGATCAATGACACCAGAGGTGAGAGCGTATTCATCGTCCATGTCCACCATTTCCGCATCCTTCTCGTCTTTAGACTCATCGTATTTGAAGTCCTCACGGAGCGTCTTATCGTTGGCAATCGACGGGTCCAAGGGTTTTCCAGAGGCCAAAGAAGCTTTGAGCTGGGCTCGCTTCTCTGCGATGGAAGCATCGCGGAGGAGCAGTGCCCTCCGGTAGAGATAATCGCGGCGTTCACGAGCTTGACGACGCTGTAAAATATGTGAGTCAATTAGGTCAAAGCATGCTCAAAGCGCACATACCAGCATCTTGAATTGAATGTGGTGTATTCGAGATCGGCGGGATTGATATCGGTCAACTTTTTTCTTTCTAAACTCCGGGGCTGCGTTAGTGGTCTATCCTGGCCACCGTAGTGGGATTCCCACCGATAGAGAATCTGGACCACCGATGCGGAGAGGCTCTTCATCCTTCCTTGCTTTCTCCTCGTTAGTGAGTCTTCTCTGACCGAGAGCTGGACGTAAGTCTCCTTTGTCTTTCGGTCGCTCCGCCTGCTAACCCAGAGTGTGTACCTAAGACTCCCATTCCTTTGCCCCTCAGGAACCCTCGGATGGACTTTGGAGAATTGCACAGGACCACCGAACTGTCCCCTACGCTCTTTTGATTACGATCTGAATGCTCCCGTTCTCTTGAACTACACGCATGTTTTGTTTCACGCGACGTTACTGAGAAGTTGCTTTCGCCTTTGACCTTTGCGACTTTCCCCTTCTGTCCTCCGGCGACTTCGTACCATGGAAAATTACCACACCGGCCTTGCGGACGACTCTCAGGCGACGACCGAGATGGATGATAACCACGCTGCTGCTTTGGGTCGTGCTCGTCCTCGTCGACATGATGACGAAGACGAAGGATCTGATACTCTTGAAGATGACGACTTGGAGAGCATGGTTGGTGGACCCGCCAATGGCAATCAAAAGGACCAGGAACATGCGGAGGAGGAAAAGGAGCTCCCAGCCCATGCATGCGCGTAAGTGACATGCAAGTTGACTTGAGATGGCCCGCTACTAACGATCTCTAGCTACTGTGGGATTCATAACCCTAGCAGCGTTGTAAAATGCCTTTCTTGCAACAAGTGGTTCTGCAGTGCCAGAGGAAATACGTCCTCCTCCCATATCGTCAATCACCTGGTTCGTGCTCGCCACAAGGAGGTTCAGTTGCACCCAGCCTCGTCCCTGGGCGATACCATTCTTGAATGTTACAACTGCGGAACGAAAAATGTCTTTCTCCTCGGATTTATTCCCGCCAAGTCGGATACTGTCGTGGTTCTTCTATGTCGGCAGCCCTGTGCCTCCATGCCATCCTCAAAGGACATGAATTGGGATACATCTCGCTGGCAACCGCTAATCGAGGATCGATCTTTCTTGCCCTGGCTCGTGGGTTCTCCGACCGACCAGGAGCAGCTTCGGGCTCGTCACCTTAGCCCCCAGCTGATGGCAAAACTTGAAGAAATGTGGAAGGACAATTCTCAGGCGACTCTTGAAGATTTGGAGAAAGCTACCGCCGTGGACGACGAGCCTGCGCCAGTCCTTCTGCGCTATGACGACGCTTACCAATACCAGAATATCTTTGGTCCATTGGTCAAAATTGAAGCCGACTACGATCGCAAACTCAAAGAGTCACAATCTCAGGATGGACTTATTACGCGCTGGGACCTCGGTCTGAACAACAAGCACCTTGCTAGTTTTGTTCTTCCCAAACTAGAACTTGGAGACGTCAAACTGGCCGTTGGCGACGAGATGCGCCTGAAATACACTGGTGAATTGCGACCGAAGTGGGAAGGAGTCGGATATGTGATCAAGATTCCGAACAACCAGTCCGATGAGGTTACCATTGAACTGCGCTCGAAGGGTGACCATAAGTCGGTTCCCACCGAATGTACTCACAACTTCACCGCCGACTATGTCTGGAAATCAACGTCTTTCGATCGCATGCAGTTAGCCATGAAAACCTTCGCCGTCGATGAATTGAGCGTTTCGGGCTACATCTTCCATCGCCTCCTCGGTCACGAAGTTGCGGCCGCTCCGATGAAGACGCAAATCCCCAAAAAGTTCAGTGTTCCTGGGCTGCCCGATCTCAACGGCAGTCAGATCAATGCTGTCAAGAGTGTGCTGCAACGTCCACTGAGTTTGATCCAAGGCCCCCCCGGAACTGGTAAAACCGTCACTTCAGCTACGATCATTTACCATCTGGCCAAGATAAACGGCGGTCAAGTCCTGGTTTGTGCTCCTTCGAACGTTGCTGTGGATCAGCTCTGCGAGCGTATCCACCGTACGGGGCTCAAGACCGTGCGAGTAACTGCCAAGTCTCGTGAGGATGTAGAATCCCCCGTTGGATTCCTCTCTCTGCATGAGCAAGTTCGCATGAACGACAGCAACATTGAGCTGGTCAAGCTCAACCAGTTGAAGGGAGAACTGGGAGAACTGTCTAGCCAGGATGAAAAGCGCCTGAAGCAGCTGACCCGCTCGGCCGAGCGTGAGATTCTAAGCAACGCAGATGTGATTTGCTGCACCTGCGTTGGTGCTGGTGACCCGCGCCTCGGCAAGCTCAAGTTCCGTACTGTCTTGATTGACGAGTCGACCCAGTCGGCGGAGCCCGAGTGCATGATCCCGCTTGTCTTGGGCTGTAAGCAAGTCGTGCTTGTTGGTGATCACCAGCAACTTGGACCTGTCATCATGAACAAGAAGGCGGCCAAAGCTGGTTTGAACCAGTCTCTCTTCGAGCGGCTTGTGATTCTGGGCTGTTCGCCCATTCGCCTAAACGTTCAGTACCGTATGCATCCTTGTCTTTCTGAATTCCCGTCAAACATGTTCTACGAGGGATCTTTGCAAAACGGTGTCACCCATGCCGATCGTCTTCGCCGAGAGGTTGACTTCCCGTGGCCTATGCTTGACGACCCCATGATGTTCTGGTCGAACCTAGGCAACGAGGAAATATCTGCTTCTGGGACTTCATACCTCAACCGTACCGAGGCAACCAACGTGGAGAAGATCGTCACCCGTTTTTTCAAGGCAGGTGTGCAGCCCAAAGACATTGGTATCATCACCCCCTACGAAGGACAGCGCAGCTACATCGTTAGTTCTATGCAGGCCAACGGTACCTTCAAGAAGGAACACTACAAGGAAATCGAAGTGGCATCCGTCGATGCATTCCAGGGCCGAGAGAAGGACTATATCATTCTCTCCTGTGTGCGTTCCAATGACCACCAGGGGATTGGTTTCTTGAGCGATCCGCGCCGTCTCAACGTTGCCCTCACCCGAGCCCGATTCGGTTTGGTTATCCTTGGAAACCCGAAGGTACTTTCCAAGCACCCGCTGTGGAATTGTCTTTTGCAGCACTTCAAGGAGCGACACTGTCTTGTCGAAGGCCCACTGTCCAACTTGCAGGAATCTCTGATCCAATTCAGCCGGCCTAAGCAAGCATACCGTGGCCCGCAGCGCTTCCAGATGTCTTTCAACCAGACATCCAATGTCAACAACAGTGCAATGAATGGTCGTAGTGGTCATCGCAACGAATACCATGATACGGGCTCCGTGGTTGGCTATATACCCGACGATGTGTCGTCCGTTCATTCATCTGCATTGGGCGGTGTTGGTCTCCCCTCGGGGTATCCACCAATGTTCCAGAACTTCGCAGATTCCTGGCCTTCTCTGTCCGGGGGGCGTCGGGCCAACGGCGGTCGTGCAAAGGGTGCACCCAGCGTCGCTGGGGAGTCTGTTGCCGCTACCGAGTCCGATGTCACTGGAAGTGTTGTCGATCAAGGCGGCGTCAGCCTTACTGGACTGAGCATCAACGACATGAACAAGCAGCCCAGTCTCAGCCAGTCTGACCGCCTGAAGCGATACGTTGAGTCTGGGGGCCGTGAATCCTACCGACAAGGAGCTCCTGATAACGGAAGTGTGTTTGGGGGCAGCTCTGCCAGCATTCGTGTCACGCGCGGCGTTCCGGGCCACAACCTGCAGGACGACGATGATGCTCGCAGTGTTTCCACCGCCTTCGCTAGCCAAGTCGGCGGTAACTATGACTGAGTGAAGCCGCCTCATTTTTCCTGTGCTTGCTTTGACGGCCAGGTAGAAGATATGGGTGGGTATTTCAGGCCTGCCGGGTCCGGTCCGACCTTTCCATTTCCACCCTGACGGAACAGTCCTGCGCGATATGTCCGGGTAAACACCCAAGTCTTGCCCATCCGTTTATTCTCCGCCCACTGAGATACCAGACCCGCGAGGTCAAGATCAGACCGCTTCTCTCCGGGGCTGACATTTCCTAGCCTACCAGTCAAGGATGGGTTCCGCCATACCTTGTGGCTGTCATGATTCAATGCGGCCACCAGTGGACTGAGATGACTGCGTCAATTGGGCTACTAAACCCCAGACAAGCGCTGGCCGTCCACAGTATCAACCCTGGTCACCCTCCGAAGCAAGTCATCGAGACATCTTTGAGCCTTCCTCGTGGTGCCTGATTTCTTTAAGCGGTCGGTATCTATTTGACGTCGAGCTACATTGCTTTGATCAATCAAGACCAAGTATCCCCACCTAGGTATCACACGGCAACCTTTCATCCTTGCGTACATGTAGAAATGTAGCGCCCCGGTGGTACTGATTTGAAACTGCCTCCAATGTAAGTCCGAGAGCTCGGACTTTTATCGCCCCATTAGCCCCTCTTCGGCTTCAACGGCCTCACGATGCCCAATCCTTTCCACTTCCACACGAAGGTCTTCTCCCAGAAACCCACAATGGAATCGCCCCACCTAGATTAGTCCGTTTATACAGGCTCGGCAATGGTCTCTTTGGGCACTCACCGGCTCTGTCACCGTTAGCGGTCCTCCCCGCACACCGCAAGATCCGCTCATCGTCATCCTCGCCGGCGCCGGTGACGTTGCATCCTCGTACACAGCCCTCTCACCACGGGTATGCCGCTTTGCCCGGATCCTCATATATGATGGCTCCGGGCTCGGGCGTAGCGAGTCAGGGCCGCAAAGACCAACTGCCATTTCCGCTACGAGCGAAGTACACAGCCTTCTGCATGTCATGAAATTGTATGGCCCGTTAGTGCTCGTTACGCACTCCTATGGTGCCATGGTGGCGCGAGAGTATCTGCATTGGCATGCAGAACAAGTGGTGGGTATGGTTCTCGTGAATGGCTCCACTGAGCGACAGTTTGACTATTTTCAGATCCCAGACCCGAACGTCAATACCGTGCTGAGAGACTTGGAGCTATCCCAGGTATCTGGACCACGGGCGAAATGGCGGGCCAGGGCAATTCATTACTCCCGCAGGGCAATTCCCCGGGACGAGGCTGAGTAATTTGTAGAAGTTTGCCATACATTAGGAGTGCAACCGATAATGACTCGTACTACGAGAATCCAACCCTTGAATGTGATTCGTTGTAACGGTGCCGGGGACTATGAGCGGATCTCCTGGATCAACGGGGTGCTGTTGCTGTTGACCGCACCCTGGAGGATCCGCTGCAGCTGTCGTTCAGCCCGACGATGGACACAATGCCCATCTGGTGCAGCCGGAGGTGGTGGCAGGGGAGATCCAGTGGACACTGCGCCCGCTGCAGACACGTAATGCCTACAAGGCTCTAAAGTTGAGATATTTCCAAAATTAGAGTTACCGACTAGGTTGTCGAATTGTTCTGGAAGCAAAGGAAGGAAGGAAGAGAGAAAACCTTGTTTGGCTTACTATGCGAGCCACACAGGATCATTTAAATCCTGGAGCCTACTTTATACTACAGACGAGGGCTTCACAGCCACCGGCATCTTCCCCGCAAGGGCGCACCCAATCTATGATGGGTGGAGGACCGGCAGGGTTCCCGGGGATGATCTTCTATACTATACACTCGAGCAGGATGGATGTCTATTCAACGTTGTTCCCCAGAGAGTGTCTTTTATGATTCCTGCGATGGTACTGTGAACGGAGTTCAAGAAGACTCTTAGTATCTCTTTTTCGGCGTCTTTCTTTCAGCCGGGGTTATAATAGGAGACCAGCTGAACATAGGGAATTTAGATTGATCCCGGGTACCCCTGTTGTCCGAGGATTTGCCACCCACTTGCAATGCTTGGGGTTCTTTTTTAGTATTCGGGTTGACAGGTGAATGTTGCCGCCTAAGGGAGAAATTGTTCATGCCTGGCACTGCCCGATGCAGCCCGGAGATAGACTCATGCACGTGACTGCTGATCCCCCGTCACCGCCACATTTGTCAGCGGGATATTCGTGGCGATTTGCGTGGAGTGCGTGGATGTCGCGGATTTGGGGGACTTCGACAGGGCTCGGAGGGCCAAAAAAGAGCGCGAGCAGAAAGTGCTGCCTGACTGAGGTCTCCGTTCGATACCTAAGCCCCCCGCGCGTGACTTCTTATTGGCACTGACTGCGTGGGCCTATGAGTCATGATGCATGGTGGCCACGAGAAACAAGAGATCATTAATAACCAGCGGGATTCCCTGGAAGAGCATCGAAGTAGAAATTTCAAACTGTAGGCAAGAATCCGTGGTCAGCTGTCAGTGACTCCGCGGAAAGCCGGATCCTTGCGCCACAGGTGGCGTTGACTTTTTTCCCCCTCTCCCTTGATCATAAAAGGGGGATGCCTGGTTTCTTCCTGAGGTTTTCGGCAACTTCCCTCCTCATCTATCCACCCCATCTCCATCATCGCGTGGCGAGTCGGATTTGAATCGCTTTTTCTTCCTGATCTCAACCTGCACTTCTTCTCTTTGTGACTTTCCTTTTTTCACTCTCTCTTTCCCCTCCCTTCCGTGGCGTGGACGAATTCGACGCGTCTTCTCGGTATCTCCAATCCATCAACTTCCCCCCTCAGTTGGTGTGGGGTCGACGCGAAATGGGCGACGGCTCTGACTATCCTAGTCCTCGAAGTGAAGCGCCACACGGGGCAACCGCTGCCTCGGTCCTTGCTTCTGCGACCGAGTCCCTCTCTTCAATCGCCAGAATGAACGAGCAACCCGCCATGAACTATCCCATGGAGGGCGCGCGCCCACGCCTCTCTGTTCGACGCGCCCGAGACCCTCCCAAGAACTCCGAGGGTCAGATCTACTGCGATCATATAAGCTGTGAGGCGGCGCCTCCTATATTCCGTCGTCCCTGCGAATGGAAGTAAGTATATCTTGGTTGACATCTGTCGCGTGGACCTCGTGTACTAACATGTCTTAGCAAACACATGGATAAACACGACCGTCCTTACAAGTGCTACGAACCGGGCTGCGATAAGATTCAAGGCTTTACCTACTCGGGGGGTCTGCTTCGTCACCAGCGCGAAGTGCACAAAAAGAACACCGACGCCAAGAAGCCGCTTATGTGCCCATACCCGGATTGCAACCGCAGCACGGGGAATGGTTTCACTCGCCAGGAGAACCTTCGCGAACACCTTCGACGTCGCCATTTGCACACCGATGAGAATACACAGCCACTCTTGGTCGAAATGCCGTGGGACCGATCCAGCGAGCTCGAGGGTGTGCGTGCTAACTCTCTACCTGCGACGGGAATGAAGCGTAAGCACGACTCTCCCAATGGCGACCTTCCCGAGACCGACGAGAATGGAGCAGACCTGCATAACGAGGTCAAGCGCCTCCGCCGAGAAGTTCAAGAGAAGGATCGTCGGCTGGAGGAACTAGAACGCATCGTGTCCGGACTGCAACAGGCCCTTCCGCAGCCCCCTCAGCCGGATGATCCCGAGGTTTCGGTCTCGCAGGCTCTTCCTCCCGTGGCGCAGGCGGCAGCCCAGGTTTAAGGCCTCCTTTCTTGCCGATGCTTTTGTTCTAATGTTTGCTGCATTCCGTGGGCGTTTATGAAGCGAATGAAGAGACAAAATCTGGGGGGTTTGAACTTTGCTTTCTGCTGCATCCGAGCCTTGGGTTATTCAGGGAGTACGTTTAATTACGAGAATTCCATACCAACCAGTGGGCTATGGCGTTTTGCTTCACAAGTGGCGGGGCGGTGTTCTTAATCGAGGTGGCCAGCTTTCCCTCGCCTCATATACCCCGGTGTATCATGTCACTGATATTTCTATCTGTTGTTTTTTCACGTTTTTTTTTTGTCTTTCGGCTTCAATTAAACGCTTTTGATGAATATTAATCGAGGTTAACTGAGGTTCATGGCTCTAACCCACTATGGATTCTGGCAACAACGTAATTGTAGTAATGGTTTACTGTATACCACGAGCCAATCGGGCTGGAACTCACATTTTCCTTATGCCGAATAGAAGTAGATGATCGACCAGGTTCCGCACTGCCGCCTCAAGCTGCCACCGCAAATCCATAAATTGATTATCCCTCGGACATTATTTCAGCCTCGTCTCACCCCGCGGGCACCGAATCCAGCAAAATGGCCCCCGGCAGCACCGGATCAGTGGTCTCCATGCATGCAAATCATCGTGCATGCTGACAGCCGCAAGTCCCGGCAGGAGCCAGCGTCTCGGCGTTAAGGAACATCCTGCTCCGCTCGGAGACAACCACGACCCCTCCGAACTCAAACCTGACCGTGCTTCTCCCATTTGGATGGTCTGGGCTCTCGTATGACTGAAATGTAAATATGACCAATATCCGGGTGACTCACGATGAGGCTGGACGTGCACTTAAGCTCCTTGCCCGAGTCCTGGGTTTGTCGACGCGTCGATCACATGGTGTGGCGTACACGAGTAGGTTCAAACAAGAATGGATGGACATTTCGAATCCGTCTCAGCCGCATCCGAGGAATCAGAGAAGAGCGACGTAGTTGAACCTCGTACACTGTAGGCAAGGTGCTTATCGATAAGAACTGACTAATCACGCGGTGCACTCGACCTCCCCTCATCGCCCCGAGTGAATGCGCCCGTCCATAGCATAAGAGAAGTCGTGTGAGGGATTGAAGGCTCTCATAGAGTCTCACAACTGCAGCTACAGTTCCATCGGGATCAAAAGTCCAACAGAGTGGGCAATGGCCGTTTGTGGTTAACAGATTCCCCCCGCAACTACTTTCAGCCTTCCTCACTTCGGATCTCGACGAGGACTTTACATGCCCTGCGCGGAGATGTTGATAGGATTTCCGAATATCTTTTACATCAACTTCGTTGCTGGGATCTACTCGCACGGCTCTTTTTGACTTTCGTTCACCCGTCGGGCTCTTGCTTCTGACAGCTAGGCATCGGACCCTCAACGCTGTATGGTCAACGCTTCTCGGTATCATGTCGCGCTTCTTCTCGCCAACCGAGGTGCCCATGTCCCAGGGAGAGAAGGTTTCATATGCGCCCACTCATGAATACAACACGGGGTGCAAGTCCATCCGCAGCCCCGGGTTTCCGACTCTGAGCTACTACGACCCATTGGACGACGAGGACGATGACAATGAAGGCAACACAGTCGTCGTCGACAACACACTTTTCAAACAAGCCAGTCACAATCTCGCCGAAGGAGAATTTGTGCCGCCGGGTTTCTGGAGTCGCACTCAACTAGACGGTTTCACCCGTCGCTTCAAGAATTCGCAATGGACCTATGAGATGCGTCGCGAAGCCCAACAAGTCCTTCCCTTCCTCTCTCTCGGCCCATCGTCCTGTCTCAGAGACTTGGAATTTCTTCGCCACCAGGGCTTCACGCTCCTTCTCGCGGTCCGAAATCGCAGTTCTGCCCACGCCCGCCTGGTCTCCGGCGACAAGGCTGCCACAAGCCTAGGCATCGAGTCCGACACGATCGACGTTTTCGACAACCAAGAACTGATCTCCGAGTTTCCGCGCGCAATCCGGCGCATCAATGACCACCTCGCTGGAATGGATATCGATCCCAACGCCCACACTGTCCCCACGGGACCCGATGGCCAGCCCCTCAAAAAGAAGGTCTTGGTTTTCTGTGAATCGGGCAACGAGCGCTCGGCCGGTGTAGTAATCGCATACGCCATGGCCATGCTTAGTGTTGACGTCGCGCACGCAACGCGCCTGGTTCAGCAGCACCGATTCTGTGTTTCCCTTGAGGATCCTATGAAGCGCATTCTGTTTGCCTTTGACTCGATTCTCGCGGCCAAGCGCGATGTCGAGAACGCCCGGCACACCGTACCACAAAGTGGAGCGACGACTCTCGCGCCGCCACCTGTCCCGCCGCAGATGTTGTCGAAAAAACGTAGTTTCGCGGACCGAGTGGCGGATGACTTTGACCCGACAGGTGATTGCATGGACATCGATGGAGAAGATATGCCCATGGAGCGGAAGCCACAGGCACCGTTCCAGGATCTGACTCCTTGAGGGATTTTCTTTTACAGGAAGATGAGCTACGAATCTTTTTACAGCATCGGGTCTGGCTGTGATGGGCGACTGATATCTGGAGTCATTGATTATTTTGCCGGAGATACCCCGCTGATTTTGCTCTTTGCTATGGCCTTGGGCCAAACAAAATACAATATCCTTACTGGCTAGTCTTTCATTTGCTTGTAATCTGGCGGCGATCTTGGTAGTCTGACATGTTGAGGGCTGTAAGTGAAGAGTATAGACGGTATAGGTTTACTACCGTCTCGACTCATCACTTATTCACACGTCGTCGTCAACCCCCATTCCCTCTTTTGCGCTTCTTCAATCGATTGCGTTCCTTGCCAACTCTCCATCAACGATTGAATTGTGCTTTGATTTTGTATCCTTTCCGTGCTGCCGGCTGTCTCTGTTCCGGAAATCGTCGCACTGCGCGGAGGTCTCTCTCCCATCCCGCTTTCACGTCCATACTTCCGCCGATCAAGCGTCGCATTGACTGTCTGATAACCCCTCGTTGATAGTGACACCTCACACGAGGCCTGCAGTGGCCCGGCATCCAAAACAAGTGACCTAGTCGGCCTCGGCTAGATCAAGATGACCGGGTCGATGAAGCTGCGCAGCAGCATCAAGCCACCCATGCGATTCGGGGAGGTGGAATCTGAGAGCATGACAGCGACACTGCTGCAATCGATGCGTCAGGCCCGAGAGAACAGCAGTGGGAATAGTCAAGGCCTTGTGGAGCTCGCCACTGAGAAGGTGGTTCGCCAGCGACCCCCCAAGCGCAAGCCTCAGAGTGTGCCATTCAATCCTAACCATCCCCCGGCCGTTTTCCCGAGCTTCACGGAACCACAGCCCAGGATCCCAGAGACAGCAACGCGAGCCAATGCTTCGAGACAGTCACCAAACCCTGTGGAAGGTAAGGATAGTCATTTCGAGTTGGCCATTGTGGAGAATGCAGTTTCTCTCGGAGAGATGGAAAACTATGCTGCGAGCAATACACCTGCGAATCCGATTTATGTCGAGAATATGAAGACAATGGCCCGTTGCGGTCAGAAAAGTCAGGATCCTCTTTGCGACTGGACAGACAGCGACCTCGACGAGCCGATTGCGAAGGTGCGTGGTGAACTCCTCCCACGGAAATCCTGCTGACGCATATAATAGATCTCGGGTCCAGCGTGGAGCGACATCCATCCGGCGTTGCAGATCGAGATCATGGACAATCTTCTGAAGGAGGACGGCTGGAAAAAGGCGTGCTCCAAACTTGGTCTCAACGCAGACGACCGGAAAAAGCTCATGGCCGACATAGACACACGCAACAAACAGGTCCAGCGGGAAGACCAAAGACTGGAAGGGATGAGACGCAAGCAGCTGCATTCTCTCATGCGGATGGACGACAGTGATATCAAGCGCAACCACGGTCCGCGTCGGTTCGTTCTCCGTAGAATCAGTCGATCGACTATCCGTCGCATCGTGAGTAGTCAAAGCACCGATCTTCTGATGTGTGCAGCCTCCGATGTCCTGGCAGCCAGACAATACCTACACCGGCAATCACTCGATGGAAACTTGGCCGGCGACTGGGGCCAAGGTCTTGCGGTACTGCGCCAACCCGAAGACGATGGCCTCGATCCCGAACGGTTTGAGTCGAGAGACAATCTCAGCCCCAGTCCAAAGTTTCCGGAGCTCGGCAGTCTCCCGGTAAGAAAGGAGGTTGACACCAACGCAAAGCGTGATTTCATCTTGGGCATCGGCCGCAGAAACGCCGTCAATCCGGTTGACTTGACTCGGCGCTCCGATGAAACCTCGCCAGTTCGGGACTGGGGCGCGCAGTTTCCGCTTATGCAAGAAGAGTGGAACCTGATTCCCCAAGCATCCGAGAGTTCTCAAGAGAATGAGATGCGAAAGTGCAGCAGTGGAATGGGTGGAATGAGTGGGATGCTTAGTTTGGAAGTGGGCGCGCACAGAGTCGCCCAGATCCGCGCGTGGGGGGAAAGTGGAGCGCGCATGCACATCCCCCAGCCGTCATCGCCTCTGACCGAACCCGTTGACACCCCGTCCAAGGTCCACTTTGGACCCAAAACAAAAGCAGAAACACACGCCGAGGTGCCCCTCGCTTTGAAACACAAACGACCCAAGCCGGTGACTCGCTCCCTCGGAGGTGTGTGGTCTATGGACGTTCTTAATCCAGCAGCCAGCCAAGCCCGATTCACCAGCAAGATCAACGCGGCCAAGTTTGAAGTGGATGAGCAGAAGCTGAGGGCTGAGATGGAGGAAAGAAGCGTGGCTTCCATGTACACACGACAGAGTGCACTAGACCATGCGCCAGGCCCCTTTCGCAAGGCCAGTTTTGCCCATGGGATCTACACTCGCCGTGAAGAATTGCCCTGCCACAACAACATGCTGTCCTCGATCCAGATGACAAAAGACGGTCCCGATACTGATGAGGAGCCTGACTGGGACACCTGGATTAATTTCCCAGATACTAGCAGCAGCGAACCCGACGATGACGAAAACAAGGTGTCACACCCTAAATGATGAGCGGAGGAGATGATATGAACAAATGTGGATCATGATGTATAGATACAGATGTTGAAATCAATATGTTAGTTGTATTTGTGTAGTTCATACTCCATTCTTTTTTAGATCTCTCGACCCATCTAAACTTGGTCTGTGCGCGGAACGCGAAACCTCGCGTTCCGCGTGCCTGCAGCGACGGTTCGGTTCCTGGCCATCATCGCAATCCCATTCTCGTGGACACTCGCTGAGTCTGGAATTTGGGGGAGTGAGATACAAGCTGTTCACTTGGATTGACTCTTCGGGGACACTCTACGTCAGCGTCTCTTCGCCCTGGGAATGACGTCCTACCCCCTCCCACCGATCTCGATCCCGATCTTTCACCCAAGCCCCTACGATCCTTGATTTTCTCATTTTATCGCGTCACAATGTTGCCCGCCGAGTCACCCACGACGCCCACCGACTCCCTGGCTGGCACTGCGCATCCAGGCTCGACAGTTCCTTCTTCCCCCATGGATGACACGGACAGCACGAAAATGGCAGCTGAAAAAGCTGCCAACGAGCAAACCATTGGAAATGGCGAGGACGAGCCCGCGGATTATGAGGGCATGGACGGCAAGGCTAAGGCTCTCATGCACTTGCTCAAGACGAGTTCGGTAAATTGCCACTCTACTGTGATCCTCAGATCTTTCTATAGATCTCTAACCCTGCTTTCCCCCGCTCAAGGTTTTTGTCGCAATCATGTCCGAGAAGATGCAATCCCAGCAGGAGGAGGCTCGTAAAGCAGCCGTCGCTCAGAAGAAAGCTGCCACCCAGAACAAGGCCACTCCTGTCGGGCCCACTCGTCGTGAAACCCGGAATGGCGGCGGCGTAGATTCTGGTGCGGGCAATTCTGCTACAAGTGGGCCGAAGAGAAAAGGCCGTCCCCGCAAAAATGTGGACAATGGAAATTCGATTTCTCAATACTTCAAAAAGGCCGACGTCGAAGTCACCGAGGAGAATCCGACAGTGCAACAGGCCCTGGAGCAAGCGGCCGATGAGTACGAGGCCAACCCGACTGCCCTTGGTGAGCAGGATCTGGTGGCTACCCAGCAGCCGAGCTTGATAACGGGTGGTACTATGCGAACTTATCAGCTCGAGGGCCTGGAATGGCTGAAGACGCTCTGGATGAACGGACTGTGTGGCATTTTGGCCGATGAGATGGGTCTTGGGAAGACCATCCAGGCCATTTCTATGATTGCCTTTTTGAAGGAGCAGAACGTGCCTGGTCCTTTCATGATTGCTGCTCCTCTCAGCACTGTCAGTAACTGGGTGGACGAGTTCAAGCGATGGGCTCCCGACGTTGAAGTTGTTCTCTACCACGGCAGCAAAGCTGAGCGAGCGGCAATTAGACAAAAACAGATGAAGCTCAAAGACCAGGGAAATTTCGATTTTCCGGTCGTGTGCACGTCTTACGAAATCTGCATGAATGATCGCAAGTTCCTCACCAGTTACAAATGGAGATATATTGTCGTGGTATGTCCCCATTTCCCCGTTGAGGTGATCGAATGCACTGAATTTTTCGCAGGATGAGGGTCACCGGTTGAAGAACATGAATTGTCGTCTGATCAAAGAGCTTCTCACTTACGACTCGGCAAATCGTTTGCTGATTACCGGCACACCCCTTCAGAATAATATCTCTGAGCTTTGGTCATTGCTTCATTTCCTTTTACCAGAGATTTTCAATGACTTGGATAGCTTCGAGAAATGGTTCGACTTCTCCTCTGTCTTAGACACCGATGACCAGGCCCAGGGTGTTGAGCACCGAAAGCGGAATCTCGTCACGACAATGCATTCCATCTTGAAACCATTTCTTCTCCGACGGCTGAAGACCGACGTGGAACATTCTCTCCCTAAGAAACGCGAGTACATCTTGTATGCTCCGTTGACGTTGGAGCAAAAAGATCTTTATCGAGAAATCCTCAACGGCACTGGTCGGCAATTTCTCGAGGATAAGGCCTTTGGCCGCTTAATGTCAAAAACTCCTAGCACCACAAGTTCGCAGAATCGGAAACGCCGCCGCGAGGACAGCGAACCCAGTTCGCCGAACAAAAGTGTGAAGACCAGTGGTACGGCCACTCCGGTGAGCACCGCCAGTTCGAGCCGCCGTCGCCGGGCGGCACAGACATACAAGGACATTAGCGACAGTGAATTTGACGAGAAACTACGCAAGCTCGAAACGGGTATTGAAGACGAGGAAAAGTCGGAGGAACCCGAGCCAAGTGACACGGAATTAGAGGAGCTTGAGCGCTCCAAAAATCTGAAACTTGCGAGTAAGTGACGGTAAGACCACATGGGATTGCAAAGCATCAACTAACATCATTCTAGAAAAGGAGATTGGACAAAAGAAAATGCAAAATCCTGTTTTGCAGGCGCGTTTGGCTTGCAACTCGCCTCATAATTTCTACTGGCCATGGGATGGCGAGTTCCCTGTCGTTGACGAGTCCATTGTCTCTGCCTCGGGCAAGATGCTTTTGCTCGATCGTCTGATTCCCTGTCTCTTGGGCAAGGGCCATAAAATCCTCATCTTCTCGCAGTTCAAGACTCAACTGGACATTATCCAGGATTGGGCCACCCAACTGCGGGACTGGAACTGTTGTCGAATCGACGGGGCCATGGCCCAGAGTGATCGCAAGGATCAAATCCAGGCCTTTAACACGGACCCGGAGCACAAAATCTTTCTTCTGAGCACTCGTGCCGGTGGTCAGGGTATCAACCTCACTGCGGCCGATACTGTGATTCTCTTCGACTCCGACTGGAATCCTCAGCAGGACCTGCAGGCCCAGGATCGAGCTCACCGCATCGGGCAAAAGAAGCCTGTGATTGTCTACCGGCTCGCAACCAAAGGCACTGTTGAGCAGACCTTGCTGGAAAAGGCCGATTCGAAGCGCCGTCTCGAACGGCTGGTCATCCAGAAAGGCCGATTCCGGTCTCTGTTGGATCCCGGTGCCAACGCACAGGACATCGAAGAGCTTCGGAAAGTTCTTGGTCAAGATGACTTCGAACGATTTGAGGCTGGCGCGGATGCCAATTCAATTCTGTCAGATCAGGATCTCGAGATCCTGACGGATCGGAGTGAAGAAGCGTATTCCCGGGCCGAGAAAGGTCTGGATCGCGCTGGACCTGCCTTTGTGGCGGTCGAAACCAAGCGAGATGCTGGGGAAACGCTTCTGTCATAACTATGCCTCGAGCTTTGGTTCGCTCGGTCCGGGGGATACATTCTCTTCTCCTTTTCTATGCCCTCTTTGGATCTTCCTCTTTAATCGTATTTGCTACATTGGCACGGCGCATAACTCGACAATGTGGTCATGGGTCGCTGCATCTTGGCGTTGAGAGACGGTGGGTTTTTCTTTTTCAGCTCAGAATGGGTTGAGTGTGATTGATTCGATGGGCAAGGTCTAGTTTTCAAGGCGAGGCATTGATGGCTGACCAAGCTGGATGCATGTACAATACGCGCATTGTCATTTCTCGCTTGAGCAATAGAACAATCTTCCATATGTTCTAGTTTTCTGTCTCTCCAGCCAGTCTAGGTCCATGTTGATCCCGATCAAACATAAATTCGCTACGTGTACCTACGGTGGTCAACTGAACAGGAATTGCAAGGTAATCAATTGAGTGTGCCTGGCTGTACATGACAATCCATGCGTCGAAAGCGGTTGAGTATCAGGAGTACGGCAGTCCTTGTCTACCAAGGATGACCATTCTCATCGTCGCGCCCTCTCATCTTCAACCTGTTGGCGGATATCTGCGAGGATGGCCTGTCGTTGCGCCAGGTGGCTCTTCAGGCCTTCGGCCTGCTCACCAACCGTCTTGACATCCTCCCTTGAGCGCTCCAGATCCTGGCCCTCCTTCGACCGCCCCACGCCTTCCCGCAACTCACGTAGCTCCCGCTCCTTATACTCCAGAAGCTGAAGGGCTTCCTTCTTAATCAGAGCCCAGTTGGGCCGGCCATCGTTCCGGGGCTGATCACGTCGGCCCTCGGACGCCTGGGACGCGGAGTTGAGCTTGGCCTCTAGCTCCGCCAGTTCCCGGCGCAGTCGGACCTTCTCCCACTCCTCGTCCTGGATCGTGTCGCTAAAGTCCGTGCCCTTGGGCTGGTATGCACTCTTGCCGCCCACGCCTAGCCGGCTTAGATAGGTGTCGCCAAATTTGGCCTTGCGCCCGGAGGTTGTCTCGGTATTACCGTCAGCACCCCAGCGCTGAGCCGGGCGCGCGTTGTCGATTTGGTAGTCGATCTGGTTATTCTCGAAGGAGGATCGCAGGGAAGCGGGGATGGTGCGCGGGATGCGGAAGCCCTCATGGCGGTAGTTTAGAATATGCAGGAATGCCAGCGTAGCGTCTTTGTTGATGGCCGAGGAAGCGGATGGGTTCACCAGGTTCCAGGCGGAGCGGATGTCGGTATCGGGGACGTCGAGGGAGTCGTAGAGGGGTTGTAGAGATTCAACTGAGGAGACGATGTTAGACGAGCGGGAAGAGCAAGGGCATCGGGGATGGTGACGGACAGGAGATTTGGCCACGCTGATTCCGACTGGAGCTATAGATCTCCTCATACTTGGACTTGTCGGCGGGTTTCATGTACCAATCAAAGCCATCCTTCAGGCCTAGCGAATCGTCCTCGTCTTCTATGCGCTCGAATTGTTCCTGGCGACCACTCAACGCCCGCGTCGCGTGGACGAGATGAGATTTGGATTCCGGGACCAGCCAGTCGGGCAGAGCGGACGGGACGTCTCGCAGTTCCTGTCGCATGCCATGTCAGAAGGGGAGCTTGGGCTGGGGACGAAGGAGGGGTACGTACGCCATTAACCAGGTCGAATACTAGGCGCATGGCGACGCAGAATTCTTCAAAATCCAGTTCGCCATCCCCGTCGACATCCGCGATGTCCCAGACCTTCTCGAGCTGCTCATCGCGCAGATGACTGTTGCGCAGCACCGAGGCGGCCTGGGAGCTGTTCAAGTGGGCCTGACCATTGGCGAGGGAAGCGAAAATCTCCCAGTACCGCTCGATCTCCCATTGTTCGATCTTCTTGGTGGCCATGGTGGGCAGTTTGAGGTGTTGATGACGGGGAGTTCGGGCGTTTGGGGGGACCCGCTTGTCCGCCTTTCCCCTGAGGTCATCGCTGTTTACATCTCGCTCTTGAGGGCAATGACTATTCAATGGATAAAACAGAAAATAAAAGGGACAGAAAACATCACAACTGAAAATTCCAATCATCGTTGAATGAACATTCCGAATACAATCATTCAGTGGCCTTCGCCATACAATTCCATGACCGAGTTGCTTTCCCATTCTCGCATAGATCGTACCTTCTAGTATCATCTCTATTATGGGATCTGTCCTTGAGATGACTCAAATTCATTCGCTCTAGTTACAAGGCCCGAAGGTGTGACTACCCAGGAGTCCTTGATCATGGCGGGGAGGGTTCGACTCCCAGGGGCCTGATATATATTCTGGGCACTACAGTCTGCCACTCAATCCTGCCAACCGAGTAGGTACCCAACGACCAACCTTGGAACATCAACGCTGAGTAAGATCCCATTTTGTTTGCCGCGGTAGCCGTTTCTTTCGTGCACGGCGTCTATGAGTGCTTTTCAATTGGTCTAAATAAAGGAAGCGTTGGTCGAGGCCCACTCGAAATGCACCCTAGATCACCGCATGTTATGTAGGATCGCAGATCCCCGGGCATCATCCGGTCTTTGCGAGCGTCCTCAAGGTACTTCCCCTAGATGTTTCAGAAAGACCAAACAGAGCTGTAAATTCGAAATACAGAGCCTGTAAAACCGTACGAGGTCGACCCACGAGCGATTTCTTATAGATATTCAAGGGTACCATCGACCGCACTTCTCTTTGTCTTCAGCAGCCTTCCCTCCTTTGGTCTTTCTTACCATCTATACTAACACAATGACAGAGAAATATGATCGTGGAGACACCCGTATCTCCACCAGAGACTCTGTCCACTCGTCCGAGGATCAACCTAAAACTATCCGTCGTTGGTTTCACTGGCACGAGCCGGGAACGAGCAAGGCTGAGAAATGGCTGATATTCAAGTTGGATTTCTTTATTCTGACCTATACCTGCCTGGTATGATGTCGAGGTTGGCATGGTTGTGGCTTGATACGCTAATGCCCCGATTTTAGACATTTTTCATCAAGGACCTGGTTCTCTTTTCCCACAATTCTGCCCAGCTGAGAAGTTGAGTAGCATTCCGATATAGATGCTAACGTGAATGTTTTACCTCTAGGACCAACAAAATGTTTCCAACGCCTACGTTTCCGGCATGAAAGAGGATCTCCACCTCAGTGAGTCGAGGTTTGAAACAGAGAAGATTGGGACTAATATGACCAAGAGGGCAATGAGTTGAATTGGTTCATCACGTACTGTAACATCGGAATCATCGTCGGTGGCCCCATAATCACAGCAGGACTCACAGTGGTGAAACCGCGGTTTCTACTCCCACTGTGTTCTCTGGTCTGGTCGCTTTTCGTCCTATTCATGTACAAAGTGCAAAGTGCCCAAACCATGTATATCCTGCGGTTAGTACTCGATGACGCTCTTATAATTATAAGACCTTGACTTATGTGCTCTCTCCTAGGTTCTTTGCCGGCTTTTTCGAGTCCGCTGTCATGCCCGGTTCTTTTTATATTGTATGTACCCTGTCCGCTCGGTGATGTCCCCGTATGACAAACGGGAATGGAACTGACCATATGGACGGGTAGATTGGGAGCTGGTACCGCGCATCCGAAATCAGTCGTCGATGCACAATGTTTATGTTTGCCTCTGTCGGGGGTGGTATGTTCTCGGGGTATATCCAGGCTGGCCTGTATGATCGAATACTCTGTCCCCTGGCTTGGTATTCGCTCTTCTGATTCTCTCACAGACATGCTAATATGAATGGCCGAATGGGACTTGCCTCCTGGCGATGGGTTTTCATTTTTGACTTCATCTTGGGCCTTCCGGTGATTCTGCTTGGAATTTTCTGCTGCCCCGGTATTTTCGCCTCCACTGAATCTGACGTATTGACCCGAACTAATAACTCGATTTCGCATTGCAATAGATGAGCCGAAAGGACCGAAACCATGGTGGCTCTCAGATCAAGAGCAGAAGATGTGCATCCAACGTCTCGCAGACGATAAACGAGACGCCGGGGATACCAAATGGGATCTGGCAGCACTCAAACGGATCTTTTCATCGTGGCAACTCTATGGATTTTGCATGGCCTGGACGTGAGTATATCGAGCCCTATCATATCTCTCGCAAGCAAAGCTAAGAATCACAAGCTGCTGGGAACTAACGTGCGGTGTCAATTTGAATCGCTGGATGAGTCTCTTCCTCAAGTCTCTCAAAGTGGACGGACATGCAAAATTTTCAATCGAGCAGATCAACGACCTGCCCACGGTCATCGGATGTGTGGTACGGTTGCTATAAAAGTTCCCAAAACAAGCCAGCTGACGAGGCCAGGAAATGGCGTGGATGTTCCTGAGTTCCATGCTTGCGGATCGATTTCAGGCTCACGCGTGGATCATCGTGGGTCTTGGTGCCGTGCATCTCTTTGCGTATATTGTTTTTCTGGTGTGGTCATCGAACATCCACTTTCTGATGGCTGCCTACTACCTGTGCAGTGCGTACGGGGCCATTGCGCCTCTCATCAGCGCCTGGCTGAACTCTTGCTGCGGGGGGAGACAAGCAACTGCGTGCATTGGCCACATCAGTGATGTTTTCCATTGGATAGTTCGTCCGCCTGGATGGTTTCCTGGTCGACTCGGAGCTAACTGGTCTCGTTAGTGCCGCCGAGACTCCGGCGCAGCAGTATCTGTTCCCCACAACCGATGCGCCCCGGTTTGAGAAAACGCGTGGCTTTGTCTTTGGAATTGTCTGGGTGGCTATGCTCATGGTGTGGTGTGGAGTTGTTCTGCCCATTCTGGAACGAAGATTCGGTCACCGTCATGCAAAGGGCGAGAGGGTAGAATCCGTGCAAGCTTCGAGATGACGAAGGCTGTGGCGGCCGCCGCTAAATTACGAGATCCAATCAACCTCACTTGGGTAGATCAGATCGTTGACCCCTGCATATTGGGTCTTAGCGGCGGCCGCCAGAGGAAGGTCTCGTCTACAAGGTCCTCGGTGGAGAAATGGTGGGACTCCAGTCTATACGCGCCTGGGGCGGCCTGGTTTTGCATCATACATCTAGATTTACTCGGAGAGGCATAATTCCACCAGCGAGAGTCAAGAGCCCCGGTAGAACATTAACTTCTGGATAGCCCCTACTCAGGTGAGAGTCATATAGAACAAGTAGTTGCCTGATATCCATGTTCGCACGTTAAGCAAGCCAACTTGGCATTGTCTATGGTGTCAGAACCGACCAATGACCATAGCAGCTTTTGAGACAGATCGTAGCATAATACAGAAGGCCTTAAAACCGCTGACGCCAACGAGGCAAGTATATTATCCTTGCCCCTCCATCTTCTTCCCAATCAAAAATGAGTGGTCAAGAAGCCCGGTGGTTGATTCTCGATCCTCCGGACGTTCCTGTAACATTGCCCAAAGGAAATTCGCAAACTGTTCGGTGCTTTCCTTGCCAAAACCAGTCTGTAATCTCTGGCTAATGTGGATAGCGAATTGTCGATTGCCAAGCTCAAAGAGCTTGTGCATGAGAGATCGCAACATCCCACGAACCTCGTCGGTCGTGCAGCCGAAAGATTCTACTGGGAAGAGTGGTTCGTTGGTAGCCAGTTGAAATATCTGTAATTGATGGTTAGAACAGGTGGTAGGCTAAGGATAGGAAAAATACCAAACACCCAAGAGCCCAGATGTCAGCCTTCTCGTTCCATAAATGGGGGTTGAGTAACTCGGGCGCCCTCAACGCTATTGGTGTCACAGGAAGAGGATCATCTTGCGTGTTCCATAAAGCTAGGATAAGGGTCAACATTTCACATTCTCGCAGCAATCAAAGGGATTCAGACCTCTGCCCATATCACCAATCTTGACTGTCAGTGTTGAGAAGGCTGCATTATCTAGCATTCCTCGGGGCCGCTGCGAACTCAGAAGATACCGCGGAGCACTGTTATCCAGTTTAACTCCCGGAAGCCAGGTAACAGGACTAAATTCAGGTTCGGTCATCATCTCTCTCGATAAATCGCGGTTCACGGTGAACAGTATATTGGCTGGTTGGAGGTCTATCCCAAGTCAATGTTGAAAATTTCGAACATTTAAGTCCTTGGGATACATACCGCTATGAATAAGGCCCTGGTCATGAAGATAATCCAAACCAAGCAATATTTGTTTCGAAATCTCGCGAACATAACCTGCGCAGCGTGCCCTTTCCCGAACAGTCATTACCTCGCCATCGGACATCATGACCGGGAACACAAGACAAAGGTGAACGCCGTTAGGTCCCTTATGCTCAAAGTGATCCAATAATTGCAAAACGTGGGTTTTGCCTGGATGAAATGTGTCTGGTCTCGATAAGTAAAGAAGTATGGAACACTCTTGGCTGCTACTTGAGACATGCGCTTTAAGAATCTTCAACGTGACATATCTGTCAAGCCTAAAAGAGAAGAGAGTATAAGTCTCATATTCGTGGGAAAACAGGAAAGAGACCAAGTTAATACGACCTTATGTCTTCGGCAAGCCAAACTGTGGAAAACTGGCCAAATGCCCATTTTCCAATAATTCGATATCTTTGCTGGAAAGTATCCTCGAGGTGAACTGGGTGGTAACCTCCAGCACGGTACTCTTCGACAGGCTCAACAACATCGTGAATGCGTTCAAAGCGACGCATTTTTATCAATATCGTGAAGCCGAAGGTGGTTCAGATAAAGTGGAAAACAAGAAAGCATCAGTTCAAATCAAGGGAAGTCACCAATGAGTCAGCGATTAGCGCCCTCGAAACCAAATCATCGAGGCATGCACCACAGCCATCATGGATGGTACGATCACCGGGGCAAGATACTGTATGTAGAACTACCCAGGAAACCGATTACCCCGAGACTGTTCCTAGTAACTATTAATCTATCGTAACACGAGTCCTACAAGCAAATAAAGAGGGAAAGTAGTGGCACCATTCGAGGCGTACGTATTAGTACGTCAAGCACGAAGCAGCTTTACATAAGTCCATGTGTTTCTATGCGTTTTCCTTTTCGAATGTCCATATCCACGTCATGAGTCTTTCTTTTCATCGCTCGACGCTGTTTCTTGCGCTTTTGCTCGTTGCGCCTGAAGCTGCTCACCCACCTGGAAAATGGCTCGCTCAGCCTCTAACGCCAATTCGGGCGCGTCCATGACCGTGGCCAACTTTTTGGCATCGGACATCTCTAAGATAAGCCTGTCTTCATGCTGTTCGATCTCATCGACCATCTCCACGGGTGATTTATCGGCGGGGGTATCATTGTGAGCTTGGGATGTGCGACTGGCATACAACTGCTCCAGTTCGGGGATAGCAATTGGGTTGATGAGGTTCTTGTCGACGAGAAATTCCAAATGCCGCGAACCGTTGAGTGCTACTCAGACAACTGTCAGTGAAGAATCTTGAGGGTGAATCGGGCTCGACCAACCGCGCCAATGTGACCACCCTCGGTATGCCAGATAGAAAAAGGGAATATTAGGGATTCTGTAGGAATTCAAATCAGTCGGCAATTCTCAGTCTCATGAGCGTCCCGGCCTACACAGGAATTAGTCCCAAGGGGGCTGTAAAAGGCGCGAGGCCAAAACTCCATAGCATCTTTTTCCGATGGAACTCTTGTCGCTCTGTCGCAATAGTGTGCAGGATACCCGGGATCTTGTCTAATCGCACCGCGTTTCCCGGGAAGAGCACGTTGATTTTCGTATTCTCATGGTTTTCGTCGATCCGTCGTTGCGCGTTGAGGGACGGGATACTCTTGAGTCCCCATTCCTCAAACGGGATTCGCTGCTGCATCCCATTTCCCCAGGTCACCAGGCGCTTTTTCCAGCCGGCCTCGGCTTCTTCCCAGCTTGCCCATGTGGCCGCCGCCTTGCTGGTCGCTCGGTCTAGTAAGGATAGCTCCTTCGACACGTCCTTTTGAAGTGGCCGAGCATAAATCAGGGCTCGTCGGGTCGAGATCGGGATAAGAAAGAGACGCATCGTGGGCATCGACAGAGGAGCAAGGGAAAGGGAAAAAAGGAACGGTGCGAAAAATGCCCTAAGCTCTGGTGAGCTTGGGGAAACGAGGAGTCGCCGGTTCCCGCACAGTAGTAAGCAGGGGCGGACGAGACGTCATTTCTGTCGGAGATAATCAACTTTTGACCACAGGGAGCTCCCACCGCACCCGATTGCCCCCCTTCGCTCGGGAATCGAGACGATTGACTGCTTCGGACGCAGCATATTCTCGCGACGGTGATGCGACGCCCGATTTGATACTTCCGCCAACCTACGCCAGCCTACGCCAGCCTATGCCAGCCTCCTGCCATGGACGCCAAATTCGATCACACCCCGGGGCGCGTCTTTAACGACACTCTGCCCGAGAAAGTGCCCACAGGGGTTGGATCTTCAATCAAGCGGTCAAGTCATCTGAGCATCGACACCCAATCTGGAGGTGTCCGGAATGGCAGCGACTCGCCAGCCACCGCGACTCGGACCCCGGATGCACAAGCAATTGACGAGATTGCTCGATCTCAACACTTCACCTTGCGTACTCTACCTGGTCCGTGATTTGCTTCATCTGTGACCTTTCCATTTGTATAAGCATACTGACCATGGCGCTCTTCAGCTTGGATCCGATCCGTGGAACCGGCAGACGATGCGAACGAAGCGACAGCAACCGATCGGCTTCTGCCTTCACCGATGAACGACGCGTTCGTAGCCCAGCACAATCACACTCCTTATACGAAGACCGGGAATGACTACGTCCAAAATCGCGATCAAAGTAATCTTGAAGACGGGCGCTTATCCCCCAACCGCGAATCGCGTTGGTTGACCTTTTCACGCACCATTCAGTACCCACGCGAATATGGAAGGGAATACAAGGATGTGACGCCCGATTGGATGAATGAAAACATTGGAGATTATGCCCAGCCATGGCGAGGCAGGTTACTCGAGGGCGACAGCCCAGAATATCCATTGCACAGCAAGAATCGCCGAGAGATCTGGTTCAAGCGGTTCCATAGCACCCTGCTCAAAAGTCCTCTTGTACCGTTGATTCTGCGGCTTCTGGTTTGGTGCTTCTCGCTCTCGGCTCTGGCTCTTGGTGGGTCGATCCAGCACAAGTCATCCAAAAACCACCACCCGCAAGGTCCGTCGGCACTCATGGCCATCATTGTCGATGCCGTGGCTCTGGTGTACCTGGTGTACATCACCTTCGACGAGTACACGTCGAAACCTCTGGGATTGCGTTCGCCCTCCGCCAAGGCACGGCTTATCCTGCTTGATTTATTCTTCATTGTGTTCGACTCCGCCAACTTGGGGTTGGCATTTGCCTCCTTGTCCGACGTGACGGGGTCCTGCACGGAGGCAGAAGTCAATCAAGAAGTATATCCCTCTAACAATGCCGTTTGTGTGCGACAAAAGGCCCTCGCGTCGGTTCTCCTGGTTGCCCTGGTTGCCTGGCTTACTACCTTTGCAATCAGCGTTCTTCGGTAAGCTGGACATTAATCGCATTCCGGTAAGCTTTCACTACTAACCCTTATAAAGTCTAGTCGAGAGGGTGAAACAGTGAAGTTGCTTATTTTTGGCATCCTTCACGTCCACGCTTATCACGTCGCTGCTTGGTACGCAGCAGTATTTACTTGTTGAGTCGTACATAATCGGCGTTGCTTTATACATGCAACACAGGGCCGGTATCCCCATATAAAGGATCTCGATGGAACCATGCCACACTCCGGATACCCTCGACTTTCTCTTCCTCACCCGGCTGTCCATAACACATATCCCACTGTTTGTGATGGGGATACGAACCGACCATTTTAAATGGCTCATCGCCCTCGTCATTCAACAAGCGGTGTCCGACTCCCGCGGGAACTATGATCAAGTCACCCTGTCGCACCGTGGGCTCGAAGCGGTCGGGGTTTCCCTCGCCCCCGAAACACAACCGTGCACGTCCTGCTACCACTGCGAGGACCTCATTTGTTGTGGAGTGGAAATGGGTCTGGCTATACATGGTATATATCCACTGGGGCATGACTTCGCCCACCGTTTCCAAGCGCTGGGTCAGTTCGGCGGCTGTGGCGTTGAATGCCCCATGATAGATCATGAGCGGCTTGGACTGAATGGACGTATTGGGAATATACCCCCAGGGAGGGATGAGACGAGAGGTTACTTGAATATCTGATGCGGGATAGAAGGACATGGCTTTCCCCTTGGATGAAGAGGGAATGAATCTCAGTGGGGAGTCTCCATACTGCACCAAGTTGGAGCCAAGACCATGACGTCATCTCGATGACTTGATATATTCGCGAGATAATCGAGAATAATACAATTTTGGAATATCTTTTTGTGACATAACATGCAGCGAATTGATTGCCTTGGGGTGCTTTTCGTGCCATGGGATCAGGATCAATGCCATAGTCTATGATGTAGGGTGGCACTATCATCCAGCACTAGACTAGATACCGAACGGAGCACAGCGTTTTCTCAGGGATAAATTCCTTCCATGATTGACACCCCGTTTACCCGTTTCCCACTCTACAATTATTCAGCTTGATTCTTACTCCATCCTGTATCTCCGAAATTGTCCAAGTGCACAACATCCCTCTCTTGACCGCCTGCCCAAACAGGCCATCCCCACGCTCGCCCTTCTCTCAGCCTCAATACATCTCGCCGTCACACCTATTGCCTCATCTTCTCCTACTCTCGTCTTTGGTGTTCCTGGGAGACACCTTTCCCGTTTACTCCCTTCCTGCCAGCTTCAACGGAGAGCAGAACTGCCCCTTTCCCAGCCACAGGAACCCCCCTACTTCTGGGAACCTCACGCGGCGTGACTTGTGGCGCTGCAATCTCCGGAGAAGTGTAGTGTATATACTTCCCCGAGAGCCCTTGAAAATGTGAGGCATAGACTCTGTTGCTAACCTTTCACGTTTTCACTCAGTCCCAGAAACCTTGTCCCCCGGCTGTCTCGCCGCTTTGTCACCATGCCGCCTCCCATGATGCCACAGACGCCTCACAAGGATGACCTTGAAGAAACGTGAGCCTTGAATGGCCCAGATTGGCCATTTCTTCTGTCTGTCCTCATGGCTAACATGTGTCAGATGGTCGTTCCTGGAGGCGGGTATCGACAGTGTGATGCTGAAGTTGGAGGATGGAGTCGACATGAAAACCGTGAGTAACCCCCACTACGCTAGATATACTCACAGTCAACCCTTAGCTAACGTCTCTTCGTTGTAGTACATGGCCCTCTATACGTTTGTTTGCCGCCGAGCCCCCTTGTCATTTTCATGTAACTCACTAGTCTACAGGGCTGTCCATAACTTTTGCACCTCTCAAAAAGCAGTTGCCAGCAATCAGGGTCTACAAGCCCACCGTGGAGGTTTGTCTCGCCTCTTATCCAGACTCAGATTAGACTCGACATGGGCCAAGAGCACCAAAAGACTGACGACTTGGCCATTCATGACAGCACACCTCCTGGGCGAGGAACTCTACAAGCTCCTAGGGGATTATCTATCGCGCCATCTCAACGTCGTTTACAGAGAATCTCAGAGCCACGCCGAGGAAGCTCTGCTTGGGTTCTACATCCGCGAATGGACCCGATACACAACTGCCGCCAAATACGTCAACCACCTTTTCAGCTACCTTAACCGCCACTGGGTAAAGCGCGAAATCGACGAGGGCAAGAAGAATGTTTATGATGTGTACACATTGCACCTGGTCAAGTGGAAGGATGAATTCTTTGAGAAGGTCCACGGCAAGGTCATGGATGCCGTTCTGAATCTCATCGAGAAGCAGCGGAATGGCGAGACCATCGAGCAGTCACAGATTAAAAGCATTGTCGATTCATTCGTGTCGCTGGGCCTGGACGAGAATGACAGTAAGAAGTCTACTCTCGAGGTTTACCGCCACTACTTCCAGCAGCCTTTCATCAACGCCACCAGAGCTTACTATGAGAGCGAGTCGCGCCAGTTTGTGGCGGAGAACAGTGTGGTAGAATACATGAAAAAGGCAGAAGCCCGGCTCGAGGAGGAGAAGGCCCGCGTTGGTCTCTATCTGCATCCCGATGTCACCAAAAAGCTCACAGATACATGTCTGGATGTCCTTGTTACTGCCCACTCTGCCTTGTTACGTGATGAGTTCCAAGTCCTGCTGGATAACGAGCGCCAGGAAGACCTAGCTCGAATGTATCGTCTCCTGTCCCGCATCAAGGACGGCCTTGATCCCTTGCGCGCTACCTTTGAGAACCATGTGCGGCGAGCTGGCTTAGCTGCAGTTGATAAGGTTGCCTCGGACGGCGATGCCTTTGAACCCAAGCTGTATGTGGATGCCCTACTCCAAGTACACACGCGGTATCAGAACCTGGTCGACGAGGCCTTCAATGGCGAGTCGGAGTTTGTACGCTCTCTCGATAATGCCTGCCGCGAGTTCGTCAATCGGAACAGTATCTGCAAGACCGCCACAACCAAGTCCCCCGAGCTGTTGGCCAAGTATACCGATTCACTGCTGAAAAAGGGAGCAAAGGCTGCTGAAGAGTCCGAGCTTGAGGAAATGCTCGTCCAGATCATGACGGTGTTCAAGTACATTGAGGACAAAGATGTCTTCCAAAAGTTCTACTCCAAGATGCTGGCCAAGCGTTTGGTTCACGTGAGCTCGGTCTCCGACGATGCGGAGACAAGCATGATCAGCAAGCTGAAGGAGGCGTGCGGCTTTGAGTACACGAACAAGCTACAGCGGATGTTTCAGGACATCCAAATCTCCAAGGATCTCAACGCAAATTACAAAGATTACCAAGACAAGGTCCTTGATGACGAAGATCGAAAGCGGATCGTTGACGCCCACTTTCAGATTCTGGGTACTGGATTTTGGCCTCTGAACCCGCCCACCACTGCTTTCTCCGCACCACCCGAGATTGTCAAGACTTCCGAGCGCTTCCAGAAATTTTACTTTGACAAGCACAGTGGTCGTAAATTGACGTGGCTCTGGCAGCTGTGCAAAGGCGAAATGAAGGCCAACTATATCAAGACCCAGAAGGTCCCTTACACTTTCCAGGTCTCGACTTTCCAGATGGGCATTCTGCTTCTGTTCAATGATTCAGACACGCTATCCTACTCTGACATCCAAAAGGCCACCACTCTCACCCCCGAAATTCTCGACCCCAACCTCGGAATCTTGCTCCGGGCCAAGGTTCTTCTGGCAAACCCGGAGGGCGCCAAGCCCGAGCCCTCAACCTCCTTTTCCCTCAACTACAACTTCAAAAACAAAAAGATCAAGGTCAACCTCAATATCCAGATCAAATCCGAGCAAAAGGTAGAAGCAGACGACACACACAAGACCATAGAGGAGGATAGGAAGCTATTGCTTCAGGTTTGTCTCCCTCGGCCTTACATCTGGGGGGTTTGTGGGTGTTAACGTCTTTTCTAGTCTGCTATCGTCCGCATCATGAAGTCCCGCAAGAAGATGAAGCACGTCCAGCTAGTGCAAGAAGTCATCCAGCAGGTCAAATCACGTTTCCCACCCAAGGTTCCCGACATCAAGAAGAACATCGAGGCTCTCATGGAAAAGGACTACATTGAGCGCCTCGACGGAGACGAGATTGCATACATTGCTTAAATCCCCAAATTTCCTGCCTCACACTGGCCATGTCACGCCTACTCCTCGCATCTACCACTTGCTATCATGCTTTGTTTCCCCTCTCCTCATCTCCCCGGGCAACCCCGGAAGCCCTGATTCATCTGCCTCCCCGGGCCTAACCCATGCACGGAAGTAGATGCGCATGAGGATGGCGGCGGAGACTTTGGTCAGCAAGCAAATTTCTTGCCGCGGGAGCTCTGGAGAAAGAAGGCCGCATTGTGCTCTATTTTATGGTTCATGTTTCATCATAGCGTTGAGACGACAAATCAATGATAACCCAGATTTCAAACGGATTTCTTCAGTTATGTGTCTTTCCCGTGCCGCGTCTAGTTAGGTGTTAGAATACTAAAGATATTCGCTGGCTACGTAATAAATTTGCAGATAATAAGAGTATTCAGTCATGCGATATGCTCATCTCATTCCTTAAGGACATGCAAATCATCCCGGGCCAGATGCATGCAGTGGGCTTCAGAAGATTCCCTCCCGTCAATTCCACGAGTACCTATCTGCAAACGGGTTTCAAAATTCAATGAAACAAGCCAAAAAAACGAATATCGACAAGAATGATAAGAGCGTTGAAACATTTGGATTCCAAAATGGGTATACTGCGCTAAAATGCTAGTATCTGGAATCGCAAGCGGGGGAGGGGGGTCACTCGGCTGGGTATTATGCCGACTGTTTGGACGAAGGGTCGGAGTGGGCGTCTGTCTTGGAAGGAGGTATGTTCTCCCCCTTCAGATCCACGCCGAGTCCGTCTTTGGGAGAGAGTGATACGGCAGTGAAGCCGTCTGCATCAGCGGGCGGGTCGATGGTAAGCCTTTCCCCCTCCCCCGGTTTCTTGTTTTCCGACTCGTGTGCTGGAAAACCCTGCGACAAGGGAGACTTGGGGTAAGAGGGCTCATCTGCGGGAGAACTGTCATCGCGTCGAGGAAATTCCCCACTCTCGCGGCGCAGAAGAATATTGCTCCAGCGCTTGCGGCGGCTGAGGCTGCGGGAAAGTCCATCTGAGGTGCCTTCATTCTGGCTTTGCATGGAAAGCCGACGGCCACGGTCGGACTCGACGGATTCGTTAACAACGGGTAGGCTAGGCGTCGACGGTGAGGCTGCTACGCCGGGGTTTGGAGATGTGCGTTTCTCCTGCCACTCCCGTCGCTTCTCGCTTGCCCAAGAGCCCCAAGAGCTGAAGTAGGCACCCGCCTTTTGACTAGCGACATTCACCGAGGCTTGTGCTTGGGATATGTCAATCGAGGCTCTTGAGCGGGGGACATCAGGGTCTTGATGGGACGCTAGCGATGGCGAGGTTGAGTTGTTGTCTAGTGAAGTCCGCTGAGATTGAGCGGCTTTCTCTTCATTGCGTTTCCTTTGCGCCTCGCGCATGGCTTCAATATCCGACCAGAAGTTATTAAAAGCGGTGCTGACTTTCTTTTGGCCGGTTGCAAAATGACGGTTCAAGGCCTCTTTACCCTCACGCACGCGCTCGTCGAGATGAAGATCGGCCACTTGCTGGGAAAGGCGCCGTTGAATATCCTCCATCGTTAAGCCACCGGCGCTGGGATGCCGCGGTTCGGTAATCGAGAATAGAAGCGCATCTGAAGTCAATCGAGAGAACAGGGCATAATTGGACGTCTTCTGCCAGAGAGCGAGAAACTCGCCATTAAAGTCGAGCGCCGGGTCACCCTCAATGTTGAAGTTTTGTAGTTGCGCTCTACTCCGGTGCGGCGAATCGCCGGTGGCAATGGAACTGAGTTCTTCGTGATACTTCATGCAGGACAATAATGCGAGCAGGTATTCCTCGAACTGAAGTCGAATGAACTCTTCTGAGCCCATGAAGCCGAGCGTTTTAGGTCGGGATGGATGCTCTTCATCCCAAGTGTCATTGACGATCTGGGTGAGGAGGTCAATCCACCGCCTGTCCGACGTGGACAGTGCCAGCGCACTGCGAAGAGCCGGTGACGAAATATCAATGCTGTCCTCATCAAGCTTTTGGGATCGTCAGCTTAAAGGTCCGCGTTAGGGCATTGTTTGTCGGGACTTACATTGATTAAAACATCACTGTAACGATCCTTCTGTTGCAAGAGGAGCGAATTCGTGGAGCCCACGACATATGATTTGGTACCATCGTCCGCCAGCAGATCCAGCTGTTGGAGAGGTGTATAGGGACCAAACATGCTTCCCTAGGATACATTAATCGCGGGTTCTCTTTTGAAGGTCCTTGGTGCCATACCTTTCCGAAAATTTGCAATGGCAATCCCATGTATGCCAATACTAGATCGATCGAATCAGTATGGCATGCTCGGTATTAATAGCAAGCCATTCTACAAACTCACAGGAGCTTCGATCACTTGTCTTGAGCGAGGTTGGTTTTTCAACGCTGTTCTCGTAGCTGTCAAAGGCAGGATCCGCACAGTCCTGTAAATTGCTGATGAGGCCGGGTATCAAGGAGACAAGCGAGAACTGAATCATGCATAGACGCTCGCAGCGTGTCCCGAAAAAGAGCATCTGTCCGGTTAGCCCAGCACGAGGTCAGAGCTCTGCGCAAATACCTTAGGCTGTAACAGCAAGCCTTTGAAGAGAACCAAGGTCTGGTACTTGAATTCATGAATCATCTCTCGAAGAGACAATCCTTCACGCGAATTAGTTCGAGCCAATTGGGAGCATAAAAGAGCCATGGCTTACCCAAGTTTTGGTCCTTCGAATCATCGTTTGCCAGGCTAATCACTAGACCTTCGCGGAATTTCTAGAGTATCAGTTGAGCGTGGAATCCACTAAGCGGAGCCAGTGGGGGCTACCTTCAGAATCTCAATGTCCGAAAAATCCCTGTGTTTCGACCAGGTCAGATCGCCATGCTTGTTATACATCATGCAGAGCAGGTGAATAGCAACACCGCTCCGTCGAGGAAATACATACCGCTGTGCGAACCAAGCCGAGGTCACCACAGAGAGCTTCTCGCGCAACTGCCCCACCCGTTGCGGGCTATCTGTTACCACCACCACGGCCTTTTGTACTGTAGACCGAGTCACGTCCGCGGGGCGATTGATCAGGACCTTGGAATCGATTTGACGGGAGCAAGAAATGCCGAAAAGGGAAGTAGCCGGTGACGTTGAGGTTTCCTTACGGCGCAAGGTGAAATAGGAGAATTCCTCGGTCGAACTAGAAAAGGCCAGACAAAACCCCGCAGATCAGCCGATGTGTTTCTGTTTTCATGATGCACATTGCACACGGCGCAGGAATGAGGAGTGGAACAGGGGAGTGAAAGGTTTGGGGGGAGGCGATTCAATCGGGTGAACGGGGTCCCATACAGATGCGCGCCGTCGGAGAGAGCCATGAACGGCAGGAGTGACCAATCATTGTCGGTGGCTGGATTCGTTCCCTCGTCGCCAATGCAATGTTCGATCTCCGGGCCCCTAGGTTTACGCAACTCAGTCAGTCCTGGTCATCTCTCGACACGGCCTCCAGGGCGCTGTGTTGACGGAGGGGACTCACCGTGCATGGTGGAAGTCGATCACCAGCACAATGGGGTCTTGTCTCGTCGGTGCAGGCATGGTGGGCGATCATGTGGAGGGCAGAGAAGGGGAAGGACGTCAGGGGTCACAGACAATCTCCCGAATGCAAGAAATAATGAACCCCCCACCGGCACTCGTGAAGACGATGTCAACATTTCGATACGCTTATCACTCACGTGTTAATCGAAGGCGGTGTGAGCCCTCCGCGGGGACATATTAAGTACACAGATCGTGTTGCTCCCAGTATGATTTCCCTCCAGTTCTTTCACGACGCCGAAGGAGCTATGAACAATGGCTTCCAGAAACACACAAGAAGAAGAATAACCAGAGACGCGCCAAGTTGCTAATATTTCCCCACACCGTAATCGTAGCTCCGTCTAGGCCTATGCGAAAGCCTGGGCCACATTCTCCTGTCCCTGTCCCGGAACCAAAGCCTGGCCAGCCTCGGTACCTTGCTCGATGTTATGGAAATCGAGAATCTCCGAGTACCTGGTCGAATGTCAGTGGCCAAGTCACAGGCAGCGGGGACTTCTACCTACATCATGATCTTCCACGTATCCACGGGCAGGTCGGCGTCGTTAAATGACCAATCGAATCTCTCCTGTGCCGTAGGCTCGTCCGTGGGGTCGTGGTATGGCGCCAGATACTCGTGGGCCAGCGCATCACCAGCCCGGATACGCTTCTTGGGGTCAAACACTAGCATCCGCTCCAGCAAATCGACAGCTGGGAATATGATTAGTGCACGTTCAACAGGGGCGGCCGGGGAGATCTCCCGGAGGACATCGTACCATCGGGATCGGCGTTCCGGAATTTTGTCGCCAAAGGTTGACGCTCGCGCTTCGGGAGGGACTTGACGAATCGCAATGTCTACAGCGAGGCAAAAATTAGCAATTCAGCCTTAGGCTCTCACCCCTTCGCCGGAAGCGACTCACGTTCTCGCTGCAGATGGTCTGGATCACATCATCGGGGGGCGTGCCCAAGAGCTCGGTGATGATGGAAAACTGGTTCACATGGTCCTTGCCGGGGAACAAGGGTTTCCCTTCCAGCATCTCCGCAAAGATGCAGCCCGCGCTCCAAATGTCCACTTCCACGTCATACTTTTGCCAGGTGAGCATGATTTCCGGAGCGCGGTAGTAGCGCGTTGAGACATAGCCGGTCATTTGCGGATCCTGGATTCGCGCCAAACCAAAGTCACAGATTTTCAAGTCGCAATTTTCATTAATAAGGATATTGCTCGGCTTCAGGTCCCGGTGGACCACGCCGGCGGAGTGGACATATTTCAACCCACGCTATATGGAAACGATGTCAGATACGATGCAAGCACCGCCAGTTGGGGTCCTCACCAAGATCTGATAGAGGAAGTACTGAATGAATTGCTTTTCGAGTGGTCGAGAAGTCAAGAGGCGATGGAGGTCGGTTCCGAGGAGCTCGGTGACAAAGTAGCTGGGGCAATTAGTCTGCGTCGGGTGTCATCACGGGTGACGAGACGTACATGTCCTCGAGAGGGGAGATGAAGATGTCGCTCAGGCTGATGATCTGCGCGGGTGGTCAATACCTAGGGGGGAGGGGTCGCGATGCGGGGCTCAGATAGACATGTGAAGACGCACGTTTTCATGACGGAGATGCTTCAACAGCTTGAGTTCACGGTAGGTACGCTTGGAGAGGACCGGGGTGCTGAAGGGTTTCATGATCTTCTTGACCGCCACGGGCTGACCGGTCAATTGGTCGCGCGCGGAGCTAATCGACAAGATATGCCGGTTAGCGGGGGAACACGAAGAAGGGCAGCGGGCGCGATGTAGGAGCGCCTACCAGACAAGCCCGAAGGCACCCATGCCCACCGGCTGCAAGTCCGAGTACCTAGGGTCCAAATCAGTAACCTTCAACTCTCTCGCCGGGGCGGGAGCCATGCGCACCGGCTGGTAATCTCGAAGGTGGTGCCAAAGATCTGGGACCGCACGAATTCCGCCATGATGAAGCAGGAGGGGGAGGGGTAGGGAAGAGAAGAAGGTGTATTCAAAAACCCAGGAAAGCAAGAAAGGGGCCGCGAGTTGGCAGGTGTGGGGAAGATCCCTCCTACTGTAGGTGAAAAGCGCAGGAAACAAGGACGATGACGTTCGCCACCAGGCAGGTTTCTGCGCGGCTGACTCAGCCGGGTTGGAGATGTGTTTCCCCTCGTTGTTCTGTGTTTTATCTTTTCTTGTCTTTTCTTTTTTTTTTTTTCGATTGAGACCATTAAGTATTGATATTTAGTTTTTTTTTTTTTTTTAATCGTATGTCCTCAGCAAATTCCCTCCAGCTCTTCTCATTGCGGGGACGCTCTCTACGGAGTAGTGGTGTCGACATTCTCCCCCTCAACGCGGCCTGTCTAGACCGGGTCGATTGTCCGGAAGAGGTTTCCCACCCACTTCCGGACACACGATACGCTCTACTCCCAGGGACATATACTCTGGAAAAGACCGGGATAGCCGGGATAGTGTGTGGGCCACATTAATGCGCGCTTAGCCCGCAGTCATTCGCAGTGTGCCCGACACTTGGGCCTCTCCGGGATCTTCTCGTGGGCTGGCTATCGTTCCTTGGCTGGCGATAGACGTGATAAGCCGGGAGTTGAGACCAGAGAATCCAATGGGGGAAAGGCTGAGATCTGTCCTTAGTTCGAGATCTCCGAGTTGGCCGTGATCCGGTTACAAACCGATCTGAAACATACTTCGTCCACCCCCGGGGGGTCAACAAAGATCGTGTGAGCCAGACATGCATTGTCCATGGTCTCATGTTCAGAGTGATTGTATTCTAGAGGAAGGACAAGCCAGATCGCAGATCTCACGAGATATGTCGTTGTACCCACATCCCCCGTTTCCCCCTGAGTGGTATGCAAGGTCCTTGAGTCTATCCACACCGGAGGACAGTAGCTTTGAATCTTGCCCCCAATCCCAATTCGTGGATTGAGTCTAACTGCGGGGAGATCCCCTCCACCGGGGACCATCCATGCCCTTCCACGAGGGGAGCCAAACACCCAAGGCAGAAAGGAGGGAGAATCCTCCCCCGGGAGGCAACTGATGATGGCATCGACTTCGTATTGAGCCTCACCTGGGAGGGGATCCTCCGGCCCCCATGTGTTCGGGAGAAACCAAAATTACATTGGCCCCAAAAAACGCCCCGGATGCCAGAAAACACCTCGTGGAGGTCCGAACGGGCGCAGTCGAAAAAAAAAGCGTAGGAATTACTCCGTACGGGGGCTTCCCCGTCAGTTTCAGCCCGTGTTCCTTTCTCCTCCCCAACTCTCCTGCTCCACTTCACCCCAGCATGACGATGGTCACACCGGCCTGACCTTCTGTCCTCAATCTCTCTCCCGTTACCCCGGATTCTCCGGCCTTTCGCCTGTATCGCAAATTCCCCCTTTCATCCTCGCCTTTGCTACAACCTTTCCCCCCCCCTCCCCCGCCTTTTTCCGTTCCCACCCCCAGCCTCATCGCAACCGTTACCGACTTCTTCCTCTCCAAACTCCCTCACCAACTCACCTTTTCCCTCCCTTGACCCACACTGGGAATTTCTCCCCTGGCGGGTGGCCCGTCTGAAATCCGTGTCGGTGATCCGAAGCTTTATATCGTGGGCGCGCGCGCGTGGTGGTCGGGTCTCATTCCCTGCGGGCCTGGGATCCCATAACTCGCCACCATGGGCATGTGTTTCAGCGCCGAGTCCACCGGCGATGTGGAAGAGAAGAAAAGGAGTCAGATGATCGATCGGAGGTTGGAGGAAGACTCGAAGCGGTTACGCAGGGAATGCAAGATCCTCCTGTTGGGTAGGTTCCTGCCGGCCTCGTTGCGCTGAGACAGGGATTGGCTGACTCTCTCCACCGCAGGTTCCGGCGAGAGCGGCAAGTCGACCATTGTGAAGCAGATGAAGATTATTCACCAGAATGGCTACACTGTGGAAGAGCTCGCCTTGTATCGCTTGACCGTGTACAAGAATCTCTTGGATTGTGCCAAAGCCCTGATCGACGGATATCGCCTCTTCTCCTTGGAGCCTTCCAGCCAAAAGGTCCAGGACTTCATCACCTTCCTCGAAGAATACCACGTTGACCCCGACCCCAATACCCCGCTGGATTCGAGGATCGGAGATGCCGTCACCTACCTCTGGAATGACCCGTGCACCTCCACGGTTCTGGACCGCCAGAATGAGTTCTATCTCATGGATTCGGCTCCCTAGTATGTCTATCGCTCGGAATGGAAGGCCCCGCGGGTATTAATGTGCGATCAGTTTCTTCGACGAAGCGAAACGAATAACCGCCCCCGACTACATCCCCAATGTATCGGACGTCCTACGAGCAAGAACCAAGACCACGGGTATCTACGAAACGCGATTCACAATGGGTCAATTGAGCATACAGTACGTGCGATTCTGCCGGACATCCGGCTTGTCTCCCGGGGTTACCATCGCTAACCGCGTGTCCAGCATGTTCGATGTCGGAGGCCAGCGCAGCGAGCGGAAAAAGTGGATTCACTGCTTTGAGAACGTGACTTCGATTATTTTCTGTGTCGCGCTCAGCGAATACGATCAAACATTGCTGGAAGAGAGCAACCAGGTAGGTTGGCTAGGTCCGGTCTCTGTTGAACTCGGCTGACCCGTTGACAGAATCGGATGATGGAGAGTTTGGTTCTGTTCGATTCCGTCGTGAACTCCCGATGGTTCGTGCGGACGAGCATTATCCTCTTCCTCAACAAGGTTGATCTCTTCAAACAAAAGCTTCCACGATCACCACTAAGCAACTACTTCCCGGACTACTCCGGTGGTAATGATGTTAACCGCGCTGCCAAGTATCTTCTCTGGCGGTTCAACCAGGTGAATCGAGCACACTTGAATCTATATCCTCAGTAAGTCGAATACCGCGGCCAGGCCATCGTCGTCATCTAATATGTGCTTTCTTTCGCAGTCTGACGCAAGCGACCGATACCACCAACATCCGTCTGGTCTTTGCCGCGGTCAAGGAAACCATTCTCCAGAATGCGCTTAAAGACTCGGGCATTCTATGATCTCGGACGGGGCCCGACAGCCACTTTGTGGCATTACCCACCCTTTTCACGACGTCTACATCCTACACCCCGGAGCCGGGTATAATCGACTCTCGCCGTTCTTATCTTTCTCCCCGGGCGCTCCTCTCCGACCCTGATTATTACGACCCTCCACAACATACCCCCCCCATTCGAGTCTTGTTTCTTCGCGTTTGTCTCTGGCTCAGCTGCTGGCGTTTCCCGGTGCTTTCTTCTCTTCTTGGACTACCTCCCAGGCGCGAGTTTGGCAATGTCCCACTCGATATTTACATAGGGTCCTTCGGTCTGATTCAAGATGGTTTCATGCGGTATAAGGGGTATCAGCGGGGTGCCTCATGCTGGATAATATTCCGCTTTCCCTCCACTCCAAGGCATCCCGGACAGGCCATAAGTGGAAGAGGCCGTTGGCCTCCTGGTTCTCCCCTCTTTTGGCACCGGATTTTTGAACGTGGGCTGTCTACTGTACCTTCGATTTTCTCAGTCTTGATGCATATTCTGGCGGATTGCCCTGGTTTCCTGGGCCTTGTTTGCCAATGGGCTCTCCTGTGATTTTATATTCCACTGTAGCTTTCCAGCGAGTTGATGCATGTGCGATTTACGGTCTCTGTATTCTCCGGTTCTCAGCGGCAAAGTTGACTTAATTGACCTCCCAAGACCTCTTTGCATAGAATGCGTCGGGTGGGAATGTTGTGATGTTCTCGGGCATCCCTTCGGTTGTCTGTCATCGCGTCAGCTTAAATACTCCGGTCATCTCGGATTGCCTCGACCACACTGCGTAGTGTAGCTCGTCCTTTCGATTGAGAAGCGGGGAGGACACGATGCGGGGGATGAGCTGCAGTGGACAGTCTAGACCCGCACGTCTATCCAAACTCACGTCGATGCTCCCACGCCGCGGGGTCTAGATGGCATGGGCCCGTGTGTGGTCTGACCTGGTGGCTGAAAACCAGGTCCGATGCACCTGAATTGACTGATGAGAGAATCCATGGTGATTTATTTCCCATGAACCGTGGGGAAGAAGAGGAGTCTGGAGGTCGAGTAAATGTCGACTTTCCCCGGCAGGAGAGGATCCACGGTCAAACCCAGTACGTTGAATCTCCCACGAAAACGCGATGCATGGATGTGAGCTCGAGCCCGCTGCCCCACCGAGCTACATCAACCTGGTCCAACTGTCGACTCAACTAAGAATAGTCAACAGTTCCGGATTGGGCGTGGACTGGTGACTTCCGAAGTCTCCGTGTCACCACTGTCCACCTCCCCTCTTTCCCCCGATTCCCCTTTCCCTCCCAATTCTTTCTTGCTTTTCGCCCTTCATTGCACTATGTCGGAACGTCGAGAACGCAGACCCTCTGTCGGGGCCCCCATCGCTGATCTGCAAGGTCCAGTAGGGCCGGGCTTTAGCCGCCCCAAGCATAAGCGGACCTTCACTGGCTTTGGAGCCGCCGAGATCAAGAGCGTGGAAGCGAGCATCCCGGAGCCTCTAAGAGAAGCGTGAGTGAATGGTCGTGACCCGCGATAATAGAGCTCCCAACTGACCGTGTCGTGATCCAGCTGGAGGAAATACGTCAGTCGAACTAGCCTCTGGACTACTTGACTGTTGGAAAGATCACCCGAGCTGACACGATGGCAGTCTGCTACAGGCTTCACCAATAAGGAGCAATTCGAGGTGGGTGATAACAGGTGCATGTGACCAAGTCGGAGCTAACAGTGGTAGTAGAAAGAGCTGGTGCGCCACATTGAGACAACCCTCGCTCGCTCCTTGTACAACTGTGATGAGCGGTAAGTGGTCATTGGACGGCCATGACCATTCGCTATTCTGACCGTTTCCAGTGCGGCCTACTCAGGAACTGCACTGGCTTTTCGCGATCGGTTGATCATCGAATGGAACAAGACCCAGCAGCGTCAGACATTTACCGACCAGAAGAGAGTCTACTGTACGCACCCGAAAAATGTTACTATATCTCTCATCCCTGACATCTGCAGATCTATCCCTGGAGTTTCTCATGGGACGTGCCCTTGATAATGCCATGCTAAATGTCGGTATGAAGGATATTGCAAGAGGTTGGTAGCCACAGCCATTTGCGATGATGCAATCTGCTCACCCCTGTTAGATGGCCTGAAGGACCTTGGGTTCCGTATTGAAGATGTTATCAGCCAGGAGCATGATGCTGCCCTTGGCAACGGCGGACTCGGTCGTCTGGCGGCATGCTTCATGGATAGCATGGCAACCTTAAACTACCCAGCCTGGGGCTACGGGCTGCGCTACCGCTATGGAATCTTCAAACAGGAAATTGTCAATGGGTACCAGGTCGAAATCCCAGACTATTGGCTGGACAATAACCCCTGGGAGTTTCCCCGACATGAGATCACAGTCGATGTCCAGTTTTACGGATGTGTGAGAAAATACCAAGACGAAAGCGGCAAACTCGTCCACTCGTGGGAGGATGGGGAGATTGTTCAGGCCGTTGCCTATGATGTGCCTGTTCCTGGGTATGGAACCAAGACCACTAACAACCTCCGGCTATGGTCCAGCAAGGCAAGCAGCGGAGAATTTGATTTCCAGAAATTCAACGCCGGGGACTATGAGAGTGCGGTCTCGGATCAGCAGAGCGCTGAAAACATTTCCGCGGTCCTTTATCCAAATGACAATCTGGAACGAGGAAAAGAACTTCGACTGAAGCAGCAGTATTTTTGGTGCGCCGCCTCGTTGTATGACATTGTGCGGCGTTTCAAGAAGACCAAGCGTGCCTGGAACGAGTTCCCCGACCAAGTGGCCATTCAACTTAATGACACTCATCCAACCCTTGCCATCGTGGAGCTGCAGCGCATTCTCATAGATATCGAGGGTCTAGAATGGGACGAAGCGTGGAACATTGTGACCAAGACTTTTGGGTACACCAACCATACCGTCCTGCCGGAGGCCTTGGAGAAGTGGTCTGTCCCACTGATCCAGAATCTGCTGCCGCGGCACCTGCAGATCATTTATGACATCAACCTCTTTTTTCTGCAGTCCGTGGAGAAGCGCTTTCCTAATGACCGGGAACTGCTGGCACGAGTCTCCATCATTGAGGAGAGCCACCCGAAGATGGTGCGAATGGCATACCTCGCCATCATCGGCTCCCACAAAGTCAACGGTGTCGCAGAGCTGCATTCAGATCTGCTCAAAACTACCCTGTTCAAAGACTTTGTGGAGATCTATGGCGAAGATCGGTTCACCAACGTCACCAACGGTATTACCCCCAGGCGTTGGCTGCACCAAGCAAACTCATCGCTTTCGGCTTTGATTGCCAAAAAGCTTGGGGGCTATGAGTTCTTGACGGATCTCACATTGCTCGGCAAGCTCGAGGCCTTTGTCAACGACAAAGAATTCCGACATAAGTGGGCGGAGATCAAACGTCAAAACAAATTGCGACTGGCCCGTCTCATCAAGGAGGTTGCCGGCTATGATGTGAACCCCAACTCTCTGTTCGATGTACAGGTGAAACGGATCCATGAGTACAAGCGACAGCAGCTGAATATCTTCGGCGTGATCCACCGCTATCTTAAGATTAAGGCGATGTCGGTCGGAGAGAAGAAGAAGGTCGTGCCACGCGTTTCCATCTTCGGTGGGAAAGCAGCGCCCGGTTACTGGATGGCCAAGGCCATCATCCACCTCATCAACAATGTCGCCGCCGTTGTAAACAACGACCCGGACGTTGGTGACCTGCTGAAAGTCATCTTCATTGAAGATTACAACGTCAGCAAGGCAGAAATCATCTGCCCGGCCTCTGATATCAGCGAGCACATCTCCACGGCTGGCACAGAAGGAAGTGGCACGAGCAACATGAAATTTGTTCTAAATGGAGGTCTCATCATCGGAACCTGCGACGGAGCCAACGTAAGTCGTAAACAAACTTGGCCTGGCACACATCTAACGTATACAGATTGAAATCACCCGGGAGATCGGAGAACAGAATATCTTTCTCTTTGGCAACCTGGCTGAAGATGTGGAAGAGCTCCGACATCGTCACCTCTACGGCGACTTTCAGCTCGATCCACAACTGGAAAAGGTCTTTAAAGCAATCAAGGATGGCCAGTTTGGGGACAAGACCGACTTTGCCGCGCTGACAGCATCCATCGAAGAGCATGGGGATTACTACCTTGTCTCGGATGATTTTAATTCCTACTTGACCACGCATGACATGGTAGATGAGGCCTTCCAGAACCAGGAGGAGTGGCTGGCAAAATCCATCACCAGCGTCGCGCGTATGGGATTCTTCTCCATGGATCGTGTCACCAGCGAATATGCGGATAGCATCTGGAATGTGGAGCCTCTGGCAATGAAGGATTAGTTGGCGGAGGATAGTAGCGTCGTTTGTTTGCTCCCATGGCGTATGCTCCATGGTTTAATACTGTTTTGTGTCCTCATTCTTTTGCATCATCACCCCGACAGAACTTAGTTTGAATGATATTACCGCTATTGATTTGAGAGAACCAAGATCATCTGGAAATTCGTAAATTCCCATTCAAGTTAGGCTCGAAGCAGAGTTTTTATATCGTTTGTCACATTCTATTTTGTCTAGCCGCAACTTTGACTACCGATATCACCGCGCAGCTAATCTCTTCAGCGGCACGATGAATCCCCGGGCCAAAAACCGGACATGAAGAAAGAAATCATCGCTAAACAAGTAGACCCGGATATATCGAACCAACACCGATCCCGCGCATGAATCAAAATTATTCAATAGGAAAGACGGAGGAAAGAAAGAAAAGAGAAGGGCCATGCACAATCAGAGCGGCTGCGTGATAATCGTGAGAGAGAAATCGGCACACAGTATACACATTTTTAGAAAGTAGTAGCCTCGCCTTCGTTGATAGTCGCGGGCTTGGGTTCTGAGAAGGTCTCGGGCCAGAGGAACATCTTCTCTTCGTTGGTGGGTGTCGCGGCGGCCATGAGGGTTGGTACCTAAACCACAATCAGTACAAGGCTCTTTCTGGTTTATCATTGCCCCAGTGAGGCTCAAATGGAAGGTGAGGGACCATACCGCTTCCTTGCTGGAGATGCGTCGCCACATGTTGGCGCGCGGGTTGTATCGAACGGGTTTGCCGACACCGCCCGTCTTAGCTTGATCCTCGCGGCTGATCTTTTCGATCTCATGTTTGATATCGACGAAGCTCACGAACGGGATGAACGGGATTTTGTTCTCTTGACAATACTTCTCCAGCGCGAGGCCCTGGCGCGCGAAGAGCACATCGGCTTGACGCGCCGCGGCCAGATCGGACACGCCGTCCCCGATGAAGATGATCAGCGGAATTTCGTCCGGCTCGCACTGCGCTTCGGCCTGGGCGCGACCTTCGTCCACGGACAAGGCTTTGTCGATGCCCGAGTCGACATTGTGGCGCCAGACGGGCAGCCATTTGGAGCCGTCGGTCGGGATGACGGCGTCGTTGGCGATGATTTCGATGTCGGATGACTGAAGAAGTTAGATACGACTTCAAAAGATGAGAGAGTCAGAAAGGAACGTACAGTCTTCTCGCCCAGGAACGAATCCAGGACTCGGCGGAGGACAGGTTTCAACCCGGCACTGATCACGTTGAAGGGAAACCCATTCTCGATACAGTAGTTGTGGAATTCCTTGAACCCCGAGTCCATAGTGAGCGTCTTTTCCATGATCTCGAATCCATCCTCGAAGGGAATCGTCAAAGATCCCCACATATCATTGGAGACTTCCCGAAACGAGCGCTCCCCGGACTTGATTTGACGCTCGAACTCTCCGCGCACAGCGGCACCGCACCCATAGTTGTCCACGAGGACATGGCCCGTATCTTGCATGCAGATCGTGCCATCAAAGTCTATAGCCGAACACACAAAGATTAGACATGACATCAAAGTTGAGATTAGGATGAGGCGAAACTAGTGACGCGGGGAAGAGGCACTAGGCAAGCGGGAGCTGCATACCGGAGAAGATGATGATCTTTCTCTTTTGTGGGGCCGTGGGTTTCATGTTGGTGTTGGTCATGATGGGTTTAAATATAGTAGATACAGCGGTGAATTGAAAGGAAAAAAAAGGGGGATGGACGGTCCACGATCCGAGAAATCGGAAGCGCTGTTTAAATGGTGGCGGGAACGAACAAGACAAGGCAGAGGGATATGACGTTATAGAGCCAACGATATCATAGTGGGTCGGGATTCCAACGCTTCCCAGTTTGTAATCATCGTGGAGTCACGATGTGCCGAATCCGGAAGGCACGAGGCCACGGCAGACTGCGGTGGTTGTGATTGGTGGGTGCGTGGCTGACTAAGTACAATCTCGTTCCCGAGTCGTGATTGGTTGAATTGAGAAAATAGTGGGTCCACGCAGGATCGTGGCACGTGGTTCTGTCCATCACCTGCAGCGGGGCAGTGCATTAGTTACGTATTAACTACCGTATCCTCCGTCATCCCCGGAAAACGAATTGGCTTTCACTACTCCGTAGTTCCTGCAAGAAATAATCCGTTATGGAAAGTGGCTGGTTATCAAGAATCAATGGATTTGGCAGCGGCATACTCTCAGATGTACTTCACGTTTCTTCCAATGCATTTACTCCAGGCTGAATCGACATTGAGTCACCAACAATGCTACAAACCCTCGCCTCGTTGGCTCGGATCTCGCTAGGGTGACAGCCTAGTCGTTCCCTCCAATATCATCTGTCTTTCCTAGGCTGGTCCCTCACAAACCACCCGAAGTCGACCTCACTATCCCGAAACAGCTGCTCCGGGATTGCGTAGATCCTTGCCCGTAAAAGTGTTCCAGAAGCTTCATGATGTCTCTGCTCTCGAGCAGATGGTGTGCCTGAGCCGGCTGTAAGGTATACATATGGATGCCGAGGATCAACCAATCAAGTACAGATGGGTACGGAAGTCTCCGAGTCTCCGTGATCTCCGATACGGACAACGCTGTGAGTGGCATAGAGCTGAACGGTGACTTCCAGTGGGTTACCTCGGAGGATAGAAGCATATCCGTGGGCCTATACTCACGGCCATCTGTGGAGTAAATTTGACCGTGCCTGTGTATGTCGGATACTTCATTTGTAACCAGCCAAGTCTTGCTTCGAAAATTTCCGGGTGATATGTAGATGATACCGGTTGAGAATTTCCGCAGTCCGGCTCGGGCCACCTTCTATATCGTCCTTAAAACTCGGACCAAGATCGATCAAAAACTCGATATTCTAGAGAGAGTAGTCAGCGAAACCTCTCAAAGGGCTCGAAGAGCGTAGATAATTAAAAATGAGGCACCAGTTTTACCTGGATCGGCGAATGGTAGTTATGACTAGTCCGCGTGCTGATGATTAAGTCGCGAGCAGGGAGGAACTCCGGACACTTTGCGAGAAGATTAATGATTTTTCTCACGGGATATGCCCTAAACAGAGACAAAAGTTCTTGTGTAGTCATGGCACGGGAAAATGCAGCGTTGCGGTTGCGATACCTCGGACCGATTTTGTATGTATACAACCATCAGGTCCATCTTCTAGATCATGTATAAAGAAGATCAATCCACTTAGAATGCCTATAAATGTCTCAGAGTCAGTCGATTGTCATCTATTTCAAAGAATCCAGAACAAGACGCTCGTGGACACTTTGACGTTCGGTCCTCATTCCAGCCCCCTTGGTAAAATTTGAAGTCGCTTTCTTTGAGACTTGAGAACATCGGGAAATTTTCTCTACATGTTCCCTTCACTCTAGATGTATCTCTATGATGTGATCGTAAGCTTATCTCTCCGATATACAGACGAGTACGAAGATGCCAAGCCATCAATTTCAAAGACAACCGGGTCAACGCAAAGCAAACCCAGATCAACCGAGTGAAGTGAAACCAAACGTCAAGGGGGCTGGAAAGAAGACCGGCACAAAGAGAAGCCAAGTGAGTCCGCAAAAATCAGGAATACCGCAAGTCCATCAGGTCAGCCCTGACCGTTTTGTCAGACCCAAAAAAAATATGGCGTCGCTGGCAAAGTATCGATCATCTTTTCGCGCAGTTGGCGTACTTGATCTTGCGCTCGGGCCCAATTCGCTGTTTTCACGACATTCCAGTATGGCTGGAATTCCGGACGCAATGTTTTTCGTGAATACGTGTCTGGATTTGAGTGACCTTCACTCATAACTGCGAGTAACTCCGCCCAGTAGTCGTCGAAGGTATTGACATGCCGATAGTCTCGACAGCAGAGCAAAAGCACGGCCTCGGTAAAGACACTCGGCTTCAATTCTGACGGTGTATAAATCCGTATACGGCCCGCCTGGGCCATCATGAGGCAATGGTGACTTCGGGGGGAGTCGTGGATTGTTCGTGAGCATATAATGCGCATCGTCTGCGATCGGCAGGGTAGGAGTGGGATCTGGTACCCACCAAATGATACTGGATTTGGTGTAAAGCCGCAATGGACCCCAGATCTTCGAGTCCTTCACAAAGTCATAATGGACCGTGGCCGGCTGCTGGTCAATGGGAAGGTGGTTTACTTCGCAATCCCGATTGACGCAGATCGAGTGGCCCGCCGCAGCCAAGGCGTGAACCGCGAGATTCATAAACGCGTCGGGAATCACAAATTCCATGCTCTGCAAATCGTCAATAGGTTGATCCGGAGCCCTGACTCCCCGTGAAATCCACCGGAATCATCAACCTCGTAAAGTTTACATGGCCCATGACAGAACCAGCCCACGTCCCCCACCCCATCCGCCATACCCAAGGTACCCTCCGAGCCTGTACCCCACGCGTGGACATCAAGATCGCTCAAATGTCCATTGGCATCTGGCTTCGGACGAGCCAATTCTATGAATTTATCAAATATGTCGTCCATTTTTGCGCGTTGTGGAGCTGCTGTCAACAACGAGGACTGGGTTGGAGATCTAGTGAGTTGGATAGTTTCACCACGGAAGTTACTGCACTTTATCTACGGCTCCCTTTTCTTTCTGAAATTTGCCCCGCTCGCAGGGAGATAATTTTAGCATCAGATCTGTCTTCAAGAAAGTGGGATTTCTCTATGCGATAGAGCATGAGCTTGGTTTGGTCGAGTTCTTCTTTGTGACCGCGGCCGAGGGTTACATCTGAACCTTCTTTCCCCGAGGGACTCTTTGATGCCGGGGATTGGAATGAAAGAAAAGACACCCGGAAAGGGATGGAATAGTTCTGGCATGCACGATGGTATATCCGATGATTAAAATTCGCTGAAGAACAGTTGTCATATCTAGCTGAGAGGATCCCACAATACAAGCCTCGAGTCATCAACTGGTCGAGAGCTCGAGCTCCGCCACTCGTCGTTGCAAATCGGGAACGGCCCGCAACTGGAGGTCGAGGTCTTCTTTCTCACTGTAGAGTGTTAGCGTCTCGTTCCAAAGACAGGGATAGGGGGGCTTTGTACTCTTCCAGCTTCAGGCGTCGCTCCCAGTCCAGACCTGTGAAGATGTATCCCCCTTCGCCATCAAACTGGAGAATCTTCTGGTGATACTTCCATAGACTTCGCCGATGCGAGACCGTCATCAGGGTAATGCCCAGCTTCTTCGCGGTCTCATACATGACCTTCTCGATCTCCAGGGTCACCGATGATGTACACTCATCTAGGATGGCAAACTTGGGTCGATGGTAGAACAGGCGTGCCATTGCAATGCGCTGCTGAAGTCCACCTGATAGTACATCACGCCATTCCTCCTCGGCGTCCCAGCCCCCCGGCCGGTCAACCACGGACGCAATCTCAACCACCGACAGAACCTCGTGCAAATCGGCATCCGTGATACCCTTGGCGCGCATTTCGCGAACACCATCGGGGTAGATCACCTGTTGCCGGAGGGTCCCGCGGGACAGGTACGGTCGCTGGGGGATATAAAAGATGTCCTCAAAGCTCGGCTTCTTGACCACTCCACCGTACACCGGCCAGAGGCCGCCGAGGATTCGAAAGAGTGATGATTTGCCGCACCCGTTCGGTCCGACAATCAAGAGATGATCCCCCGGGTGCACAGTAAAGGACAGCTTGCGCACCAGGACATCACCATTTGGCGAGACAATCGGCACATCCGTAAACTCAATCGAGTCACTCTCCATCACCTCACCGCGACCAGAGAGCACGGCCGCGTTCTCTTCAGTGGATGCTGATGAAACTAGTTTCTTTTCAAATCGCCCAGCGACAAGGTCATCCATAACTTCCAATAATGACGAGACCCGCGAAGTGAATCCCGCCAACTCGGAGATCTCCTTATAAGAGAACATCAACCGACCAAACGCGTCAGACGAAGACAATAGCATCCGTCGGTTCGTAACGAAGCCTATATTTCAGCGAGTGTAAGCATTGTTATCGGCTATACAGGGCCGCGCAAACTCACTTTCGGTGCGATCTCCCATCGTTTGGGTGATTTGGCCGGGGATCTTGAAGAACACGGGCAGACTGCAGAGGACAAGGCCAAGAGCCCCCAGAAATATTTAATGACAAAGTCCTCCATGAAGCCATGGTAAAGACGGCGCCGTAGGATGCGGTTCACGTGTTTGATCAAAGTGAAGTAGCCCTTGTCTAGCGTATCCTTCTCGGCTTCGTGGCCATGATACAGAGCAACCTCCTCGCTGTAATCGATCAGTCTCGAGTGCAAGAATCGGAATTCTCCTTCAAGTCGGGCTTCGTCCGCGACGTATTTGCCGAACGGTGGCGTCAACATGCGCATCACGTTGGCCGACAACTGAACCAGCAAGCTCATGATAAACAGACCCTCGCCACCGACACTCTTGGAGAGTGAATAATTGTAGATGGCCATGTCGAGGATCGGTTTGACGAGGTTCGAGTAAAGTTCTGCCAGGCTGTCGGAAAAGCGCGAGACATCCACCGTGACAAGCTGATCGGGATTCTTAATGCGATCATCCAAGGCAGATATCGCATAGAATGTCATATTCGACAAATATTTGTCGTGAATATAATCTGTCAAGCGCTTGCGATAGCTAAGCGCCAGGCGGCACTGGTGGTATGAAAGCTAAAGGGAGTTAACGGCCTTCCTGACGGTCGCATTTGCAGTCGCCGATCGGGGACTCACCATCGAGTTGGTAAAAGTAGCGGGAACGGCGACAATCATCCACCACACGAGGCCCAGTAGAAAATCTTTGCCTTTCCCCCGGACTAGATTGCTGACCAGTCGGCCATCTAGCTCGGCCACGTACAGACTGAGGAGTGTTCGGAGGACCAGGAAAACGCTATGGCTAATGAGGAGACGCAACTCCTTGCTGCGCCACCCGGGAATGACAATCTTCAAGAGTCGGAATAAATGCCTGAAGAACTCGCGGTTGATCTCCACCCGCTTCTTGCGCGGTTGCTCCTCGTCGTCGAGACTACTCGTCCCAGGTCGCCTTCGCAGGTCGACCTGCTGTGATGCCGCTTTCTGCTCGGAAATAGCATTGTGAATCCGTTTGACGAGGGCTGCGAACAAGGCGAGGTAGACGGCGCGGGAGATGCGGGTACGGTGTCGGAGATAGAGCGAGGTAAGGCTGGAGAGGATTTGCTTGACGGAGCGGTCGGGCGGTAATAGCTTCGACTGAACGGCCATGGCGACTGCGACAAATCAGCCTGAATCGGAGACAGGCATGACCGTTGTGAGGTGGAAGTGGAAGTGGAAGTGAAAGTAAGAGGGAGAGATGCAGATGACGGAATCCCTTGACATGTGATACCCCGGATTTCAACCGAGGAGCTCCCGCGTCTCCACCCCCATCTTCTACAGCGACAATTTCATCGGAGCACTTCAGATTATCTTCTATCTGAATATCGACTCCATCAGAAGGTCCCCCTTCTCCAGGTCTTCAAGGGCATGGGCCCGGGACTCAAATTGGTTGTCTCGCGAATCGGTGGATTCCAGTCGGGAGACTGCAAGGCAAACTCAAAGCGATGGACCAGCGAAGCAATCAAGACTGTCTGCTCGAGTTGACTGATGTTTCCTTCAATACATCCTCTGGCTCCTTGCCCTTCTTTCCCAGGCATCGCTCGTGCCTGTCCGTATCATGGTCGTGGAAGACGGACTTTTGGTGATGAACCACATAAGTTGACATGCTCACCGAGGTATCCCCAGCCACAAAATCATTGAGCATTGAGGTGCCTTCTGGAGGGGTTCTCTGAGGTAGAATAAAAATGACTGGCGGGAGCATATTTGCAGACCTTCATCGATGCAGGCTCTGAGATAGGGCAGGTGCTTAACCTAGGAGTACGATGCAACGACCTCTTCTTCCTCCATGACTTCATCGGGTTCTTCGCGGAGCTTTGCCATGCACCGTGGGCTCCTCAGGAGAAAAAAGAGCACGCTGCGCAGGGAAATTGCGGTGGTGTCATAAGAGAACTTGGATGAGATTGAATATTGCCAGAACTGAAGCTGCGTCTATCGCCCTTGATATAGACCTCGACCTGACCGCGATGTCATCGACGAATTATTCTGAGCCATGGGTATCGGCGAGCGCATCCCGAATAGGTAATTACTCGGCGATGACTCGCGAATGTAGTTTAGTGTCTTTGATAAGTCCTTGGATAGGTTAGGTTCAGCCTATCGGGGTGAGATCTCCAGGGTGGGGGAGGCGAGGAAAGAAACTCATAGTGTGATCTCCAGACGCCGTTGATGATTCAAGCTTGCTGGATGAGGTGGAGCCCTGCAATTGCGGGAATGAAGGCTTCCCGGAGAATTACCGACCTGAGTGAATTGGGAAGTTCAGTAGCCGTTGCATTGCCATTTCAGTATGGAGTCTTCGATAGCCGCAAGTCACATCTATACGAGGAATGTTGATACCATTTACACTTTTAACATGCGATCCCGGCTTTCAATGGTGCATATGGATAGATTCACAAGATAGGAAATAAAAATAATTGGCATGAAGCGGTCGACCTTTATTTATAGGTTCTCGTGATCTAAATACTCCCTGAGCTTCCTTCGGCATATCATACCACCATGATGAATCTCTCAAGCGGAATTGGCCCATTTCTCGAACAAGACTTGGAGGCGACTTCCTTCGCTATCGGCGACATCCGAGAAGCTCGTCGCCGAGCCAAAGGGATGGTATGGGAATGGCCTGCGAGCAATCATCAGTAAGTGCATGAAGTTATTTTCAAAGTATATCCAATGACACTTACCCATATTCGGGAACAAAAGTAATTGGCTCGGACTTGGCCGTCACTTCAATAATCTGCTTCCAGACACGCTCGAAAAATTCTCTCTCTGCGGTAAACACCTCGTGGGTGGGATCCGGGCATTGTGAGGACTGCGTCGTTCCGATGCGAGCGTGGATATGACCGACCTACGATCCGCTTGGTAAGAAATGATCGAGGCACAAAAAGCTGGATAAAAAGAGTACATACATGTGGGATGATTGCATTGAGCAGCTCTCGATCGCCCGGGCCTTCGTCGAGCAGCCGCTCGGAGACCACGACAAAATGGGAGATGTCGGCGGTGACGCGCAATCTATACGAAGGTTAGATTTTGAAACTCCCCCCTCGGGCAGCGCTCTTACTTTGGAACTCTCCCCAGAACCTGGGCCGTCAGGTATGGGCTATAGAAGGCCCGGTTTCGGTGAGTTTCATGGTGCACCTTGCCCGCGAAGCCCAGTTCCGCATCAATGGCCAAGGTGCCTTCGAAGAACTCGACCGCCTCGTCCACAGTCCACGCATCACTGATAGATGGTGAGCATCAAAGTTCATCAGTCCTAGAATTGTCGCATACGTACTCTCCAGAATGGGCATTGACTAGAACGGGCTTGAGGGCTTTGGCGATCTCGAGCTGGGTTCGGTAACCGTCCAAATGGACCTTCGGCGTGAGACCCAAAGGCTTCGGACCTACATACTGCGGCCATTTCGAATGGACACTGGATAGATGAGCTTCACGTCTCCGGTCGCAGTCTATCTCTCGAATTCACCCACAGTACACTAATCTCCAGGCCCGCGCTATCGGCAATTTGACGAATGGTGGGAAGGGACGTCAGAGGCGCAAAATCGATTTCGACGCCCACTATACCAGAAAACAATCAGACTTATTTGTGAACAGCCAAATCAATCGCACGGTGTCCTACCATAACCCTGCGCCTTCAAGGTTGGGAACCACTTGGCCCAGTTTTCATAGTTGTCGCCGGTTGGGATTCCCCAGATCGAGCGAAAGCGTGAGACTGACGGCATGGTTGCAGTGTGTTGATGACAGGAATGAATGTTTCAAAACCAGCCAAAAGCTCCCCATTGCGACCGGTCCAAGGACGGTATTTATCTGGCAGTCTAGTGGGGGCGGGCGGGCATGGTCTTGCGAATATCCATCATGTCTCATCGACCGCGATATACTGCATCCCATTACGGCAAGAATGCCCGCTGTGGAGCATCCCCAGGCCCGTCGTTCACCGTCCAGTCTGATTGATGGACAGGTGCTGGATTCAATGACCCCGCACCACGACTCCGGGGAACGATTCCATCCAGCGTGATTGGCGCACGCCGATCCACCGGCGCGTGGGATGAAGGCCGAAGGGGCAAGAATTTCCGCGGCGTTCTTCGATTGGAGTTACGTTCGGCGACAGCTCCCCACATATTTCATCATCTTGGGGTGGACGCGACATTGTGCCTCGATGCAGAGATAAATAAGAGCCCCTCCCCCGCAATGCAAGCGCTACAGAGTCCGAGTTGACTGTTCTCGTTTAATCGCAATGGCATCCGCAACAAGGATGAAGGCTCTCAACTACAAGGGTCCGTTCTCGGTCAAGGTCGAGGAGGTTGATCTGCCCAAATTGGAGCATCCGGACGACATTATTGTCAAAGTGACCACGGTAAGAACGGAGAAGATCACGCAGTCTGGAAGTCATCTAATGAGGGAATAGGCTGCAATCTGCGGTTCGGACCTGCAGTAAGAGATATCGAAGAACTGTGCTTGGAGTGCAGCCGCTAAATTCCTCCAGCATGTACGAAGGTCGAACGGCCGCCGAGCCGGGCATTACATTCGGTATGGAAGTATTGTCCAGTGAACAAGCTTTTACTCACCAACCCAAGGCCATGAGAACATGGGAATCGTCGAGCAACTGGGCAAGGGCGTCACGCTGCTGAAGAAAGGCGATCGCGTCGTCATGCCATTTAACGTTGCAGATGGCCGGTGCCGCAACTGCGACGAAGGAAAAACGGCATTCTGCACAGGTGTGAACCCAGGATTTGCAGGCGGAGCCTACGGTGACTGAGTCCGATGGAGACGGTTGTTGCTTCTTGCGCTCATACTTTGCAGGATATGTTGCCATGGGACCGTATCGCGGAGGTACGGGACCAAGCAAGAAATATACAATGTCAGACTAATCGCGACCAGGACAAGCTCAATACATCCGAGTCCCATACGCAGATTTTAATGCTCTCCAGTTGCCCGCGGGCATAGAGCACGAAGCCGACTTTGTTCTTCTCGCGGGTAAGATGCCCATCTACCCTGGCCCGGTCCATGTCACTGATCTTGTATGTGTACAGATATCTTCCCCACCGGTATAGTTCCATTCCCATCCTCCAAGCCCATGCAAACATTGACCGGTGATATCCAGGCTGGCACGGCGTGGAAATCTCGGGCTTCAAGGCTGGCGAAAGCATTGCCGTCTTCGGCGCCGGTCCCGTCGGCCTGATGGCCGCCTATTCGGCCCAGCTGCGCGGTGCATCGCGGGTGTTTGTCGTTGACCGGATTGAAGAGCGACTGGATGTAGCCAAAAAGATCGGCTGCATCCCCGTTGATTTCACCAAGGGCGACGCGGTTGATCAGATCATCGCGCTCAATGATGGCATGGTGGACCGATCGGTCGATGCGGTCGGTTACCAGGCCGTCGATACGAGCGGTTCCTCCGAGAAACCGAATATCATTCTCGAGAACATGATCCGCGTCACCCGGGCCTGCGGGGGAATGGGAATTCCCGGTCTCTATGTGCCGAGGTTGGTCCTTTCCCAGGAGATCGGCCGAGCATGAGTAACCTTTTCTAGTGACCCCGGTGCCTCAGAAGCTTCGGCTGCGAGCGGTTCGATCAGTCTCAGTTTCGGCAAATTATTCGAAAAGGCAAGTCGGTCTTGGTTTCGCGGGATACTGACAGGACTAACGTATCGTAGGGTTTGTCACTGGCAACCGGTCAATGCAATGTCAAAGCCTACAACAGGTACCTGAGAGATCTCATCATCGCCGGCAAGGCCAAGCCAAGCTTTGTTGTCTCTCACGAGATTGCAATCGAGGACGCGGAAGTCGCCTACCACAAGTTTGACAAGCGGGAGGATGGATATACCAAAGTGCTGATCCATCCGAACGGCCCGCTGGAGTCATTCGATACAGTCCATGCCAATCTCTAAAGCGGGTGTTGAGTGATGAAGTCTGAAAAGAGAAACAGGAGTATGTACTTGGAGATGAGCGACTGATAGACCTTTGATACGCTATAAATTCATTATATTCATCATTGAGATAGTCGTAAAGTCATGCCTAAACAGGTGATGTATGCAAATGAGTTAAATGCCACCAATCACGATTCCCGTCGCATCGATTACCCAACCGATGGATGCGAGATGATCGCGCCCAATGGTAGATGCGATTGCCTGCAGAACCAGTGCTCCCCAGTCGCCCATCCACCATCGCCCGCGCGCGTGAAACATCACCACACAGTAGTGGGCAAGGATGATAAGTGCTAATGTGTCGCGGCTCTGTACTAGATCGAGGTATGCGGATGGAACGCGGAGGATCCATGACAGGCCCGGGAGACCCGGGTCGGTGCTGCACTTTGTGTATGCCAAGCAGGAGTTTAAGTGATCAATTGTTTCGTTATAGATGGCCCGAGTTGGTCGGTGGGGTACATCCGAATTGAGTTGCTTTAGTCCGAGGATTGCGAGCGCTGCCGTAAAGGGCATTCCTGGGCTTGATGGATCGGGTGCGACGAGCGGGGATAGAGGGTCGTAGTGACAAGCGTCGACCAGGTGAGAGGATCGGTGGTCTGGTCCTCGCATTTGTCGGAATAGCTCACAGATGCCTTCAAGAGCCGATATGGAATTTGTTGTTTGGCGGAGCTGGGATTGGGCAAAGGGAAGTATGAGCCGGGTGATGGATTGCACGAAGAGCAACAGCCCACTCGTGCTGCGGGATTGACTAGAAGCTTTCGTAAACCCCATCTCTGCCAGATTCCAGTACGTTTGTGCAGTATCCAGCCATCGTTGACTGGTCGGATTGTGGGCACTAGAGCATGCGAGCTGAAGGGCGGATAGAGCAAGAATGCTGTTGAACACCGCGGGACATTGCAACGCTTCTCGTGCAATGATTTTGCCCCAGAGGTGTCTGCTGTTTTCATCATGGGCGATCGATTGAGAGGTCCTCGTGCACCATGTGGTAAACAGAGTGCGCTCATCAGGGGTGAGATGGTGGATTTCCGGCCGCATCAGCCCCAACTTGGCGAGTTTGGGATCGGAGCAGCGCGTGGAGGGACTTTGCGCCAGGGGAATCATCGTAAGAGGTGGCTGAGACTGGCTCGGGGGCATAGAAAGGATTTGATTTTGATTTCGATTGTGATGATTCAGAAAGTTTGATCAATGGACAGCGAGCGAGGTAGAATTAATAGTTGACGCGAAGCCAACAACACCAAGGCGGGGCAACAACATCCTTTTTCCAACACAAAATGCCCCGAGGAGGAAGAGAGCAAGAGAGTCGATGTATCTGACAGAGTCTTCTTTTTCCGAATTTGGCAAAAGCAGGGGGCGACCGAGATGGCTCCACTTGTGTGCACTAACTCATGTTGGTTGTATCAACGAGGGATCGGGGACTTATTCCCGCCCCCACAATCATCAGAGTGCATTATTCTCACGAGAACAATAATGATGATCATTCTGACGATTCCCTTGGCCAGCCCACGCTTTGCCGGTTTAGGGAAATGCAATCGCGCCGTTCCGCGGTCTCGGCCTATCTATACCTCTGCGCAACTCACGGGGGATACGAGCATCAGCCTCACCCAACTCCTTGCGAGTGATAAACGAACCGTGTCGGAGCATTTCCCACTGTCATCTCGACGTTCGAGGCCTGTGCACTTGCTGAAGGACGTCCCAGCCCGACGCGCGAGCGTTCCTGGGGCGTTGCGGGCTGGGGCCGGAGGAATGCATGATCCATGACATTTGAGGGGTTGACGTCTGCACGTTTTCCCGCTAGTATGAAGAGTCTCGAGGGCCTTCAGAATTTCGAGGGCCCGCTGAGCGTACGTGGACAGGAGGGGGCTGATGAACGAAGAACTATACTCCGTACCGATTCCAATGTCGCAGAACTTTCCCCGGCAATACAGCTGGTTAAAGCTTGTAATGGAGGATTCTCTAGGGTAAAACGCCGTGAAAGATCTCGGTAACGTACATTGGAATCTTCAGACCCGACGCCAAAGGTCTTGTAAGGCATTGTAGTGGGAGGATGGCAGCGATACTGACGCTGGGTTTGAGTGACATGGCCCATTGGATATCTACCGGTGCTGTACCCTCGTCGTCTACTCTTGCTCGCTTTGAGACTTAGATTCATGATGCTGCAAAGTGCTTATATGCCTGGGATACTGCCGGGTAGTTTCTCCTTTCCATTCATTTTGACTCTGGCGTGCTCGACGCTCATCGATCTTATCCTCATTGTTCGATTCTATAATCCTACCAGAAAGGACCAGAATGATATCCAGAAAAGCAAGACATCACCTCCAGAGATGGTCCGGTGAGATCTTCACCGAGTTCTTTGAGCATCAGTTCGACTTCGTCCGTGATGGCTTTCGATCTACTGCGTCGTCGGTGTTCCAGTTCAAGTTGAATCGGCACAATGTTATTGCACTATCGGGGGAGGACGCTCGAAACATCTTTCTACAGGAGAAAGATCTCAATCTATATGAAGGATTTCAGGTCATCATTGGCACGGTATGTGTTCCATCCTTGACATCTCATTCCATGACTGATCAAGTTTCATTCTTCGCAGATTCCGTCTGGATTGGATCCGCACCAGCTTGGACGAGTCAATAAACGGGTCGGTGACCTGCAGCGGCCTGAGAACCTACAATATCGTACACGTTTCTGCTGACTTACTCGAAGCAGAAGTTGATGGACAGCAGTAATCCCTTGGCTGTTCTCGGATTGCAAGCGTAATGACTGAGGATTGGTGGGGGTTATCCAGCAGAAAATTGAGAAGACGCGGTAAATGCAGCTAGTTACCCATGTCTTTTTCTTTCTCTACGTGGAGAATACTTCAAATGTGCATCAAGATCAGATTGAAATAACCAAGTCAGACTCTAACGTCCGACCAACGACATCGAAAAAAATAAGAAAAAAAAAGCAACATGTTAGTCACTGACGTCAGATATCATGTTCACCATTCCCATGCCTAAGAGCATGATCAACAATCAGCAAGTCTACCCCAATGTTCACGCCATCTTCCCTTCTTCCAGGCCATCAGACACATTCACCTCGGGAACCTGGCCTATGCGTTTATCATTGCCGCCCTTGATGCGCATCAGGCCAAACATCTGCGCGATTTCCCTCCAGAAGCCGACGGGCGGGTCGATGAAACTCGCCTCGTAGGCGTCGATCAGAGGCCGTTCCCAGACCAGGTCCGCTTCTTCGGGCTTCACCAGCTTGGTCTTCTTGATCACCTTCCAGATGACAAAGAGCCACGGGATGAAGATCTGCATGGTGTAGTTGGACCAGAATGTTGACAGCGACCACGGCTTGTACGACGGGTAGCCATACAAGATGGTGACGAGGATCATCCAGACCATGGCCAGGTATCCGCAGTAGGGCTGGAAGTAGCCAAAGTAGGAGAAGGTGCGACGCCGATCGATGTTCTGGGCTTTGCAGGCACGGTGGAAAAAGATGTACGTGATCGAGATGGTAATGTAGTTGATCAGTCCTGGTCCGATCAATATGTGATTTTTGTAATGGAATGGAGAAAAGAAAAGAGATCCAACTTACCACCGGCCGTCACCAGGCTCGCAAACCACGTAATCACGACTGACGAGCTGTTGGAGACCTGGAGGAAGGACAGGATCGGGAAGATCATCACGATCATAAAACAGTAGATCGGAACACCGTTCCGCGTGGTGTGGGTGAGGATCTTCGGAGCGCGTCCCTCCAGGGCCAGACTGTACAGCGTACGGATAGCGCAGTAAGTGTAGGTGTTTCCAGCGGAGAAGATAGACGTCAGAAGAAGACTAGACAATGGGTGAGTATTTACGACGATGTGTCTGGAAACTCAAAACTCACGCGTTGACCACGGAAGGAAATATCGTAATGCCCAGGTTCGTCGCGCCAATCACGTAGGGCGACGCCGCGGCACTTGATGTGGTCTTGCCCGCCACGACGTCGCCGAGCTTGGGGTCATTCGCGGCACAGATGATGCCAACGGCCAAGGCACCGCCGATGAAAAAGATTCCAAATCGGAGGTACACGGTCTTGAAAGCGCTCTTGATGTAGATGCGAGGGCGCTTCGCTTCGGCGGCGACCATGGAGATATACTCCGGTCCGACGACGGCGAAGCAGGCCGACCACAGGGATCCCAGGAAACCCTCAAAGCGACCGAGGCTGCCGGTGTCCAGATATTCCATGAAGGAGCCGGGGTTGTTCCAATGCCGGAACCCGTAGGCGTCGCCGGCGGGGTTACCGCCCACCATGGTGATGAAGGTGAAGAAGAACAGCATGAAGATCAGAATGATCTTGCCGCCGGAGAGCCAAAACTCCGCTTCGCCGTATGCCTTGACGGCGAGGATGTTGAGGGTTCTATTCACGAGTTTAGTCGGGATATCCAAGACGATCACCACCCGAGGGGACAAAGTAGTTTCGGTTTTGCGGGGAGTAGCTGAAATACTAGCACAACTCCCCATTGGACCAGAAAAAAGATTGCCCCGGTGGTTGCGGGGTTCTCACGCATAGCAGATAATACATCCAGCACAGACGCCCGCGACGGGACCGGGGTCAGTCACGACGGGATTCCAGAAGGACAGCACTAGAGTAAAGGCCGAGATTTCAAACGGAATCAACAGAGCCTCATAGAAGCTACAAAGAGAGGAGATTAGTGGGGTCTCCGGTAGTGTTGCGGACATACGAACAAGAAGTTCCAGCCAACCATGAACCCGAGAGCGTCGTCTACCCACTTGCCAGCCAGACGGATGAATCCGCCACTGACGGGGAATGCGGTGCACATCTCGGCGAGAGAGTTATTGACCATGGCCAAAAACATACTCTGGACAAAGAAAGCCAGGAACAGGCTCCCGGGACCTCCATGATAGAGGCCGGTGCCAATACTGATAAACAGGGCGGTTCCGATGGAACCGCCGATGGCAATCAGCTGGATTTGACGGTTACCCAAATGACGCTGGAGGTTGTCGGCATTGTCAGCCATCAAGCCCTCCTGGACGTCGTGGGGTCCGTCGGCCTTGACGCCGTCGGACCCGCCGGTGGGTTCCTTGTCCTTGTGGAAGATGGCCATGGTGGTCAGTATCACAGTCGGATCTAAACGAGGATGCAATGGGACAAGGCGCGGTCGATAAACAATCTAATAAGAGCCGGGCACGAAAAGATGGCTGTCGCGATATTGGGGCATGGGGTGGGTGGGAGTTGCGTGTAGGGCTAAGTATCGACGGATGGGCCTCGAGTTGCCGAGGGTCGATGTCGCGCGGGTGTAGATGGAAGCTGGGATGATCCAGTAGAGCTGCGTGGGCGAGAAAACCGGCGCAAGAGACGCTGTGGGCGCAAGAACTAGCAGTCGAAGTGTCGCGGGGGGTCGCACGCATCCAGAGGGATGTGCTTGAAGTGAGATGGTTGAGAATAGAGATAGTGCAATTGATGCTCGTGCAGGAAGTCGGAGAAAGCCGATCTTCCAGGATGACCTATGAAACGATGAAGAGAAAGGAAGAGAAGGTGAAATGAAATGAAAAGAAACTGCCAAGCGGGCAACCACGGACTCGACCCTACGGACTCGAGTCCCGTTAACTTCCCGGACCCTCAAGCGCATGGCGCAGCCACGTTTTGCGGCCCCGATCCTGCGCGCTGATTGGCCGCGCGCCAACCGAAAGCGTCTGGAATCCCTTCCAAGCCGTGTTGAACGGCTTTAACCGCTTCGAGCTTGAGGCGAAAAAAAAAGGGTTGCACGCGTCAGCTGAGTCGACGTCGATGGCGCGGGATTGGGCTTGTCCTGAAGTTTCTCAGCGAATCACATCCCCGTCCTGCTCATCTTCCAAGCCCCCGAGGCGTGCCCTGCGGTCAAACCGCAATTTCCCGGGAACGCCACTGGGTTGAGACGGGAATCCCTGCCTGGATCTGGCAGGCACAGAACTTTCCTGATACGAGTGCGAGTGCCCCGTGAAATGCGGAGAGTCGGATTGGCCAGTGCTATCTTATCTTATTCTCCGCGCATGGAATGTCCCAAAAGGGCAGTGGGCAGTGGGGGATCATCTCGGGATTATGTTCTTCCGGTTACGAAGTCCGGGCGCTACTTGCTACAAATATATCTATATTCCCGATATACACTCCGGACGGAGTAGTCTATTCCCCTATCTCGTATCAGAGGTATCAGACAGATCAACCGTTCGGCCCAATCTCCCGGGAATGTCTTGCTGGTCGGGCGTCGGTCGTATTGACCTGCAAGGGCGAAGGATGGGGAGTGTAGGATTGGGGCCATGCGCTAAGTCTTAGTCGCATGTTCTTTTTCCCCACTTCTGCCTTCATCAGGGTCTACATCAGACCTAGATCTTCCAGAAGGATCGAAGAATAAATGCAATCGCATAGTCCTACAAACACAGAGAAAAGAAAAGGCAGTATTCAGTCTTAAAACAACCCATAGCATAAAGCAAAAATACCAACAATCCCATCACCCTTCAATCCCCTCCCGCATTCGAACCCGCACCGGCATCCCCAGCTTCGGATGCCCCGTGGCCATCCCCACCTCCATAACCTGATATGCCACCTCACCCAAGACCGTCGGCGATCCCTCCGGGTACATGCTCTCAACGTCCATCGCGCGCACCGTCAACGCCAGAATAGCTCGGAGCTCCAGTTGCGCCAGCTCCTGCCCGATACAATTCCGCGGCCCGAGCTCAAATGGTCGGAATGCGTTCTTCCGCGGGTGTAACGGGTCGCCTTCTTTGACAAGCCATCGCTCCGGAAGAAACTCGTTCGCCCGCAGCCAGTACTCCTCGCGTCGTTGCACGGCGAAGCTCGCTCCGTAGACCATCATGCCTTCGGTGGGGTACTGTTTCTTGGTGTCCGGGTGCGTGAGAAAGAACCCCGGTTGCCCTTCTCGGATGGTGCCGGCGGGTGGGAACAGGCGCAAAGTCTCTTTGAGGACGGCAGTCGTATAGGGAAGCTGGTTGAGAAAGGGTGGCGCGGTGGCAATCTGGGAACGGACGGTGCTAGGATCCGGACCAAAGATTTCATCATGCTCTGCGCGCAGCGCGGTGAGGGCAGATGGATTCTGGTGGAGGAGATGATAGGCGTAGGAGAGCGTAGAGGCGGTAGTGTCGTACGCTGCGAAGAACACCTTATAGTGGGAAATCACTACGTCGATGAATTTCTGATCAATGTCATTCGGGCTCGATTTGCTCGAGTCCGCCATGGAAAGATACGATTTGGTGGCGACGGAGTTGATGGTCTTGTATTCAACCCGCTTGTTGCTTCGCTGCTCGCCAATTGCCCTCTTGATATGTGGCCGAAGATGGTTCTTGATAATACGATTGTTATTCCACATTCTGAAAGGCCGGAGAGGGTTCAGAGCCACAAGGAGCTGACTCGGACAGTTAGTCGTCCACAACAGAGACATCTGCCGTTTCATAGCTTCATGTAGCTTGTTCGTACTGGTTTGGCAACAAAGACGAATGCCTCTGTACGACTGTTAGCTATGCAAGGACAGATTTGCATCGAGTGGCCGTCCGTCCCACTGACAGAATCGCACGACCCATGATATCGATCGTGCATGTAACCGCCCTATCTTCGAGCCTGATAGTTTGTCCGTACTGCGCAGCCCGCTTCAGGTCGTCCACAAAAACATCGATTTCCTCCAGGAAAGCGGGGACCAGGGAGAGCAGGTTCTTAGACGAGAAGGCAGGGTTGAGAATCGCCCGCCATGTCTTCCATGCCTGGCCAGACATCGCCACGAGATCATTGCCATGCGTAAAGGGCATGAACTCTTCACTCAAGTGCGGATGTTTCGGCAATGATGTGGTCTGGGTAAACTCCGCCATCATATCAGGGTGAAACACGGCCAGCATGGGAGGCATCACCGGCCAAATATCGATGTACATCGCACCAGCCTTCTCCAGATCGGGAAATTCCTTGGCCAATAGCAAAGGCAGATATTGGCCATGGGTGTCGCGCGGGAGTTGATCTAGGAGTTTGCCAATGACAAGCAGATGGCCCCATATCCACGAATGGGGGAGCAGTGGCTGGAAGCATCATTAAGAACGGCGGCCATGCCGTGGATTCGATACCTACTATATCATGTTGAGCCGCTGTCCTCCGCACAAGCTGACGAACTCGCCAGCCCCGGTAGCAAAAGCGGACTGCAGCTAAGACAGACACTAGCAGAATAAGCTTCCACACAATGGGCGGGATGGCCATTGTGAGGGAGGTTGCAGCAGCAGAGACGACCCAAGGAAAACGATGGACCATTATGTAGGGGATTACCATCCCCGTGTTGCTTACCTCTTCACCGCCGAGAGGTCCGAGTCCGGCCAGTGATGCAATGAATGCATGTGTGAAGACAGGGTTTGCATGCCGAGATAAGGACCAGGGCAAGTTCCATTGGTCAACTGACCTGGGCACGATGAGGAGCTCTGCAAGTGCGTCAGATGTATTGCCTCTCGAGTTGCTGTTACAATGAGCTCTTATCCAAAACTTAATACTTCATTGGTGCCTGCACGCTGGCAAAATGGAGGGGAAAATACATCAGGTGGGTATGACCAAAACATCAGGATAAACTATGTACAACAAGGCAACGCTGAGAAGGAAAGCATGTGAAACAATACAAGGAGCCACGTGACGATATAGTTGTAAATGGAGTGGAGCTTAAGCTGGGATGTCGGCTTCTCAAGGGGGAGAGGAAGCCTTCTTCTCTTCGGCATGACGAGATTCGGGCAAGTTCAGGGACGGCCGTTGACTGTTGATTTGCGCCGCGATTTGAGATTGTTTGAACTTCTCAAATCCTTCAACATCTTGGCGCCGCGCGGCCCAAAGCTCGTCAACGGTGTTGCCGAGCTTTTCAAATGCATAATCGGTCTCGGCTTTGTCGAACGGCGATTGTGATTGTTGTTCGTGCAAGCGCTCAAGTTTCTCCCGCAAAGCAGTGAGGTGCGAGTCATCATCTTCATCGCTACCACCTTCGGGTGGATTGAGGAAGTCCCGGCGAAGATTCTGGCCAAGGCGATGGACGTGGCCCTCTTCGGATGTCATGGCACGAGCGTGGAGTGATGTCATGGAGCTGGTTCGGGAGAGATGGATAGCATATTGGTCGGTCTCTTCATCATCGATCGCATTCTCGTTATCCGGGATACTTCCGCTAAGATCTCCGTTGGGTCCAGTTGCACCGGTCCCGTCTTCGCCGGAATGCTGAGAGCTAGAGTCTGGAGCAGGGGGCTGGGGCGTTGGTTGAGAAACCAGTCGGGTTTCGGGGTATTCGTCTTCGAAGCGTTGAATCATGCGGTGCAATGTGAAGTCCAGAAATTGGAGTCGCCCTATCAACCCAGTTAGAATGTGCCGGAGGACATAATTGACGATAACACTTACTGTAGTTGGTGTCATTGCCAGCTCGGTCCTCACGAATCAGAGCTGATTGAATGCGCACGCGAATGTTCCGTGCTGACTCGAGTAGGTTCTTCGACATATCGCGTGGTCGTTTCACCACACTGCGAGATTTGCGGCGCCGAGGAGTTGTGGTACCACTCGCGGGTGCCGACTGGTCTCCCAGTGCGTCAATGCCGTGCTGATCCAAGTTCCCAAGACAAACGCCAAGTGCCTTCACTACACCCGTACCACCAATGACGTAGTCCTCATCGGCGGCGGGTTCGTCTTCTTCATCACATGGCTCTTCAGCCCCACTACTCGCGTGTCCGACAATGTGTTGCAGGATTTCGGGAACGGGGACGTCCTTGGCTCCGGGTAGTGGCAAAATGCTTTCGGAGAGTTCTTCCGCGATAGCGCCGCCTTCAAGATTCCGCAGTGAGTAAGCAATAATCTGAGAAGCCAGTGCCTTGACGACTTCGTTGTTCTCCACAGTCGGGACATCGATGTCCACGGCGATGATTGTGCGTGAAACGCGAACGGCGGCCATCATCGACGCATAAACGGCGCAAGCTTCTTCCTGGGCAGCTGCATCCACTGTCGAGGCCAACGAAGAAATTTGTGGGTTCTCGAGAATGTTCAAGTGGCACAGACTGGGACATTCTGGCAAAACCTCAGCCAAGCCAATTATGTGATCTGGCGATAAATCGACGTCGGCAAGGTGAATGCGCTTGAGCGATGGCATTTTCGGAAGGAACCGACGGAATGCCCCAAGTGCATTTGGCTGCTTCGCGAACAGCTCGGGGTTGTGGGAGAAATCGATGAAGCGAAGATTGTGTAGTCGAGTCAGACCCTGGAGGAGCGGGCAGATCACAGAGGGATTCAATGAACAATCAGCCAAGCTAAGAGCGTAGAGTGGCAGTTCGGGCTCAAGAGCTTTAGTGATCAGATCGAGGTCATCCTTGATGGGATTGCCTCCAAGATCCAATCCTTCACATTTTCCAGCCTTGAGATATTCGACCACATGCTCCAGACCTTCCCTAGTTATATCATTGTTCGCAAAGCCCAGTCGTCGAAGTCCTTGCTCGGTAGCCGCCCTGCAAATTCTCTTCATTTGTTCGACTGATGGCTTACACTCACTCATCAACAGCTCCTCGAGATGGTCACCATTGAATCGTTCAGCGAGGGCCTGTGAAAAAGTATCGCACACATCATCAGTCACCGCCTGGTGGTCATTTGATGCCATAAGACCATCCGTCACGGGGCGACACTTGGGAAAGGGAATACCCGACAAGTCGATGGCTTTGAGAGACTTGGACAGATGAACGAACAATCCGATATGGCGCCAGCCTTCCTTGCCTATCTTGGGATTGTCTTTGAGAGAAAGTTTCTCCACGACACCCCACCTCTCGTCTTTGATTACGAGCGAATCCAGCCTCCGTGCGCGTCGTCGGCGGTAGCGCATTTGCTCCACGGTCTTGGTTGAAAGCAGAGCAGCAAGAATTGCCCGCACAGACTCGTCTGTCAATGCGCAATTTTCGAGGATAAGCTTGCGGACAGGAACAACGGCCAGCCAGTCGCTCAGAGTGGCAATGTCCTGTAATGTCATGGGAAAACCACTCAAGTCCAAGGCTGCCACCGTGCCTGGGGACTCGGCTAGCGTCGAAGAAGGCGAGGATATCTCATCTATGACTCTTTTCAAAACGGGAGTTTCCCGTAGTTGACAGCAACGACGATAGATGCGCACCGGATCCGTAGTTGGGTGACTTTGCGTCTTGGAACGAGGTGGACCTGCCCCGGGCGCATGGGCTTCATCGTCGTCATGCGCCGCGTCTAGCTGTAATGGTATGGAGCCATTTGCCACGGCTTGTCTCCTTTTTCGTTCCTTGCGCTCTTTGCGTTCCTCTTCGGATCGTTTCTTCTTCTCTTGCTTCCTTGTCGGATCTTTTGGCTCGCCGTTCGATGTGTGGGTAGCCGCGGGTTTGGAACTGGGCGTTTCGGAAGACGCAGTCGCAGGTGGACTGGACGGGGCATCTTGAGGGCTCGTGGATGGAGCAGTAGTGGGCGCCGAGGCTTCTTTTTCGACCACGGCAGCTTCGGGGTTCTTGAGCGCCCCGGCTTCTTCTTTGCCCTTTTCCCTAGCTTCAGCTCTCTTAGATCGATTTCGGTTGGAATCGGCTAAAGACTGCCGCAATTGATTCGTCGGTGGGGCATCCTCGTCCGTGTCGCGATGAGATACACCGGCGATCTCGACATCGACGCAGAACGCAACTCGGTGTAGTTTGGCTTGATTCAATTGTGCAATCTTGCATCTATCTCGTTCTTGGTCGCGGTTCATCACGCGGCGGGGGCAAATGACTCCGTTCGGAGGAAGCTTGGGTAGCCCCCGGAATTCGACGAGAATTTACGCAGCGCATTGTGGATGAAGGAGGGACCTTTCGGAGAGGAGGAGGTGAAGGGGTTAGAGTCATCTTTCTTCTCCTCTTCCTTATCCTTCGGGGAGAAAGCGGCGCCGAACGGGTTGTGGGCATCGAGCGGGGTGGTCGTTTTCGGGCTCGCGGGCGACCCTTTAAGATTGTTTTGAGAAGGTGGCGTCGAGCCGGACGAGAACTTGGAGCTCAGACTCGAGATCCATGAGTTCCTTCTACCGCCCACAGGTTTAGGGCTGCTCTTTTGTGAGGTGGGAGTGGGGTTTGGTTGGGCGGATGACTTCGACTCTCCGCTCTTCTCATGCGATTTCTCACTTGGCTGCGGTCTTGCCTCTTCGTGAGTCGCGTCATTCAGACTGTCACGCGGATCCCGCGTGTTGCCAGAGGACGATGACGGGGGGCGTGCGGGACTACTATTCGATCGAACCCGGCGATGCGAAGTAGAGGGTGGCGCTGCGGAATCATTGTCGGCGCTCGACCGGTCGCTCGCCGTGGATGTGAATGATTTTGTGCGTGAAAGGTGATCTAAGGGGTATCAGACAGGATGACCGACGTCATTGGGACTTTTGTCGCCGAGTGGCCTCCAGGGGAGCATCACCGAGGTCGAGCGAATTCGACTTACCTTTCGAATGATGAAGCCAACTGACATCCACGGTCTGGACGCCTTCCATCTTGGACGTCCTCGCTCACTATGAGAACGGGAAAATGCGCAGAGCGCCCGCGAGGGTGGCCAGCGGTGGCGCGGAATTTGGAAATAGAATGATAGGATCGGCCTAGGTGGGATGACGCATAGTTGGCTGATCCCCCACTCGCCACGGTTGATGGCCCGGCAATTGTCACACCAATTCCAGGTCCCTGGCAACTCCGCGAAGAATTGTATGGGCGACCCAGAAAATCCGAGGATATTGCGGGGGTGGGTGCAGGGAGACGAAGGCCTACAGCTGATAGTGCAGGGAGGCCACCATCTGATAATCGAAAGATAGCATGATGAGGGGGATGCAAGATAGAGAAGGATCAGTCTCGGCAATATCACACCAGAAAGAAAAGAAATGCTGGGATGCGCCCGGATGGGGATTAAGCATCGACGGCGGTGACATAATCGCTTCTCCGAGTCGATCACTTGACTCCACCGGCACGTGAGGATGCATGACTCCGTTTACGGGGTGGTGGGCTATTTATTATTCACGACAACACGGTGGGGGGAAGTAGACGAGAAAGACCGGTGAACACCCTCGTTTCCGAGGCTCGTCGATCCCTCGGGATTCAGTAGTAGCTAAGGAAACCAGCACTAAAAATCCGGGTATCCGCTCCAAAAGCCAAAAAGCCCACCCCAATCCTTCCACAAACGCCCGATACATAGCATGAATTGTACCGTGAAAAAGAAAGACGCAAGAGTCCAGAAGAAGAAGTGAAAGCGAGCACGAAAAACGCCGTCAATGAATATGCAATGAGCGTAACCGAAGAAATGACACTCTTGCCATTACTCAGTTTCGCTTCTATTCCGCACTGGGAACGTCCTTCAACACTTCCCAGCCAAACTCATCTTCCGGGTTTTCGGGCTCCATTCCGAGGGCATGGCGGTATGCCCGGACCTCATTCTGAAGACCGGCGATAATTTGAACGGGAAGCTGCTCTTCTTCCGTACGAAGTCGATGGGCGTTCCGGATCATCTCGGCGCATTTCATGGTCTGGGCATGCCAGTAATCGCGATCGAGCCGGCTATCCAGGTGGGCGTCACGCTCGGCCTGGAGAAGATTGTTATAGTGAGTCTTTTGATATAGGAAGTGCATGTTGTTGTTCTGGCAATAGTTGCGGATCTGCTCCACCAGCGATCCCACGCCAGCTTCGTAGTCGCCGATCAGTTTAGTGTTCTCGAATTGCTCGCGCTTGAGATCTTCCACTAGTCGCTTCTCCTTGGCGAGTGCGCGCTCGAGTTCAGAAATGCGGGCGGCTAAGGGGGTCGTGGTCAGTATGGAGTGAAAGACAACCCGAGCGATCGGAACCTACCGGATATCTCGCCATTCATCTGTTGCATCGCGGGGCTGGCACCGTCGGAGGGCCCGTGTTTCTACTTGCCTTGTCAGCCCGGTTTCTCTCTCGGGTATCTTAGTGCAAGAACTTCTCACCATGATCTCCTCGGCGCTCGAAACAATGTTCTTCGTCACCTCGCGGTTGTTTTTCAGCACATCACTCAGCTCCATCACCATCTCGTAAAGGTGATGGAGGTCCATCTGATGACCAGCATTCATGGACATGCCGCCATTCATCGCCGCCATGCCGCCACCGTTCACCTGAGCAGAGGAGTGGGAGAGAGCAGGCGAAACGGGCTGTCTTGGGATGTTTCCCATGTTGGGTGTTCCGGAAGAACCATCCACGTAGCCCGGAAACATACCAGACGCAGGGCTACCGCCGGATATTCCTGCACCGCTATTCATCGACACGTCGGCTTCCGCAAAGGCACGGTTCAAATCTTCGAGTTGGGGATCGTAGGGGTTGAAAGGCCGCGAGGTACCGCTATCCTCGTCGAACCAGGAAGCGTGGTTCTCCACGCCCAAGACCTCCTTCTGAAACTTCTCAAGGTCACGGCGAGTAACGTGGGTGGAACGACGGCGGTGCCCACGTGTATAAGGTGCCTTGGAAGGGGAGGAAGGAGTGGCACCCTCGATGATGGCGGCGCAAGGGTCAATGAGGGCCGAGTCGAGTTCAGTCGCAGGTTCGTCGATGCAGTGGTCGAAACTCGGACCGTCGCTGTTGTGGTGGTCATCTCCGCCATTCCCGATCGGGCTAGTTCCACTCCGGCCCTCCAGTCCGACCATGCGCTTCATCTTGTCCAGCGCACTCATCACTGCACGAGATACCCTTGCAGACGAGGGACCTGGGCTCGTGATAGATCTAGCATGGCAGAGGGGAATGTGGTTTTGCCCCGAGTGGAGGCGTAATCGAGTCGATGACGGAGGACATTGCAAGGAACCGGCGAACTCTCTATCAATCGCACCTGCTGCAAACCAATTCGGCAGTTGGATTGCGCAGGCTCTTTCCACCCCTTGCGCCGGCCTCAATATTTATTCACGATGGATCTTTCCGGCCCAGTTACTTCCGGGATCTCGTTCGAGACTACTGGTACAGCCACCGTCCAAATTTCCGGACCTGCGGTGCTAGGTACTAGAAGCATCCCACAGGGACCAGGATGTTTTGGAAAAATACAGAGTCATCAGCCATCCAGCGTTTTTGAAATTTCACCGTGTGCAGATTGTGTCGTAGAAGTCATGAGTCCCCGTCCAGCAGGGCTTCCAACCTCCGATCCGATCCCGGGAGTAGATATTCTCGGCTCTCTGAGATGTTGCTGCCTCGTTTCTGTTGTCCGATTCTGCCTCCGACGCGCGCCACCAGCATGCGCATTTTCTCCAATTCCTGCGTTAACTCACCATCTCGGGTGACAAGGTTGGGCTGAATGTCTTGCTGAGGCTCTTGAAATGGATCCAGTAGGCGCTGCAAATGATGGAGCTGGTCTAGGCGTCGCTGACGCTGCTCGCGCTGTTGATCAAGACTGGCGAGTCGCTCCCGAAGTTGTTGGTATCTGTACCACGAGGGTCAGGCCGGTGGAACTCCAATCGGAGGGAATTCGGGTGGATTTTTGCAGACTAACCTTGCATTTTCTTCCTCGTTTGAGTTATGAGGCTCAATCTCCAACGGTAGATTGATGATGCTCCTATGTAATACGAGTCAGGATATCTTTTGAAATTTCTCCTGGGCAAGAATCTTACAAATGTCTGGACAGATCAGCGGATTTTTCGACGCCACGTGCAAAGGCAGCTTGACTCTGTGCTTCCTGGCTCACTGCAGACCAGTAGAGGCTAGCAATCTGGTGGGCGACATGATGGATGGCTTGTGAGGAGTAGACGACCCGGTTGTGTTGCTTTGAAGTCGCATTCACTGGTTTAAGGTCAGCGCATCAAGTCTTGGACAGGCGATCGGTTAATCTGGCGTGATCAGGCATAGGAGGATGGACAGTACCCTTATGCAGTACATCCGCAATCACCTTGTCGCCTAGATCATCCTCGTCCGTTTCCGTTGCATAGTTCCTCCAATCTTCTGGCACCTGGAAGTTCTCCGAGAGGATGCGGACCTGCGCTCGTATGAATGCCGCCTTGAGTTCGGGTATTGTCCGCGTCGAGTCCATTCTTGCAACGGCGTGGAAAGAATCAAGGGCCCCTTGTTATCGCGTCTTCGCCCAAGCGCGTCTTATCGGTCGCATTGCATCACGTGCACTTTGCGATCGGAGGAAGCATTCACGATCTCGAAAGGCATTTTTTTTCATTTGTTTGGCTAGTCTCACGGTCATATATTGATTCTACAGTCTTGGGGTTATCTACTAGGTTAGCATTTCTGAGACTGCGCCGCAGGTTCCCTCGGCCTTCTACCCCCACGTACCTCGGCAACCCCGATCAGCATTAAAGGTCTCGACTCCGCAAAGCTCTAGCTATCCGAAAACAACAACCAGTTCTCTTGATATCAAGGCTATTATCTCTTCCAAATTACTGTCTTTGGCGCTAGAAATGGCCGTCGAATCCCAGCCAGTCGGTCTGCTCTTCGATATTGGTGGCGTTTGTGTAAGTCTACCCCGGACCGACAGTCAGGGCATGACTGAATATATATATCGCAGGTCGTCTCTCCATTCCAGGCCATCCTCGACTATGAAACTTCTCGGGGAATTCCACCGGGCTGGGTGAATTTCAGCATTTCCCGGACATCCCCTCACGGCAGCTGGCACAAACTTGAGCGAGGCGAGATCCAAATGGATGCGGATTTCTTTGCGGGCTTTCAGGCCGATTTACACAGTCCGTCTCTATGGACGCAATTCCATGAAGAACAGCAAAAGAAGAAAGGCGGCAGTGGTTCAGCAACCGTCCCGCCACTCCCAAAGGTGGATGCCGAATGGCTTTTCTGGGAGATGATGAGGATCTCCCGGACACCGGATCCATACATGTTCCCAGCTTTGCAAAAGCTCCGCGCGTCAGGGAAGTACCTCATGGGCGCACTATCCAATACCACCAAGTTTCCAGAGGGACACCCATACAACAACGATGACTCCGGAGTCAAGTCCCAATTCGACTTTTTCATCTCATCCGCACACACGGGGCTTCGGAAACCCGATCCTAAAATCTACCAAGTCGCGCTACAAGAGATGAATACCTTGGCCCATCAACGGGGATTGGTCGGGGTCCAGCCGGCGGATATTGTCTTTTTCGACGATATCGGGGAGAATCTCAAGGCAGCGAAGAAAGCGGGCATGCGAACTGTCAAGGTAGTCCTTGGAAGGACGCAAGATGCCGTGCGGGAGTTAGAAAAGATCACCGGTCTACAGTTGTTAGAGGGCGAAGATAAACCAAGACTGTAGGATAGATGCGGGGTGGGATCATCTTCAATGGGGAATGGGAAGTTGGGAATAGAGCTTTTGTCTCTTGAATTCGATTTATTTAGCCTGTAAAAAGGACTGTGCGAATGTCAATAATTGAACCCGTCGTCGCACGCTATAGATCCGGGTCGTCGCCAACCGCACTTTTGGGCTGCGGGATGCAGCCACCGCGCTAAGCGAAGTCCCGCACAAAGACGCCCACATTTCTTCCCCTCGACTTTCTCCTCTATCCCACCACAGGCTTCAGCACCGACAACCGTCAAAATGGTGAGTGTGTTTGCCAGGGCAGTTGGTTGAATACCTTTTGCCTTCCCTCCACGGAGCCGGGTCTTTGCAAGATGCTTCGGAATTTTTTCTGAAGCGCTAATTGCTGACTCGAGATTTTTCTTGCAGCCTTTCACCAAGCTGGTCAAGAACGATGCGTACTTCAGGTAAGTCAAGGATTGTTCTCTGTGCCCCAAAAATTTTTTTGAACGAATTGTACTGACTTGCCCCTCCAGTCGCTACCAGACTAAGTACCGCCGCCGTCGCGAGGGTAAGACCGACTACTACGCTCGCAAGCGCCTGATCACCCAGGCCAAGAACAAGTACAATGCGCCCAAGTACCGCATGGTCGTCCGTTTCACCAACCGCGACATCATCACCCAGATCGTCTACTCTGAGATCTCCGGTGACAAGGTCCTGGCCTCCGCCTACTCTCACGAGCTGAAGCGCTACGGTGTCACCCAGGGTTTGACCAACTGGGCCGCTGCCTACGCCACCGGTCTGCTCCTGGCTCGCCGTGTGCTGTCCAAGCTCGGCCTCGCCGACCAGTTCACCGGTGTCGAGGAGGCTACTGGTGAGCACACCCTCACCGAGGCCATCGAGACCGACGATGGTGAGCGCCGTCCCTTCAAGGCCTTCCTTGATGTTGGTCTTGTCCGCACCTCCACCGGTAACCGTGTCTTCGGTGCCATGAAGGGTGCCTCCGACGGTGGTATCTTCATCCCCCACTCCGACCGCCGCTTCCCCGGTTACGACATCGAGTCCGAGGAGCTCGACGCCGACCTGCTCCGCAACTACATCATGGGCGGTCACGTCTCCGAGTACATGGAGACCCTCGCCGACGAGGATGAGGAGCGCTTCAAGAGCCAGTTCACCAAGTACATCGAGGAGGAGATCGACGCCGGTGACCTTGAGGAGCTCTACCAGGATGCCCACAAGGCCATCCGCGAGGACCCCTTCAAGAAGGATGAGGAGGCCGGTGCCAAGAAGTCCAAGGAGGAGTGGAAGGCCGAGTCCAAGAAGTTCAAGGTCAACAAGCTCTCCCACGCCGAGAAGAAGGCTCGCGTCCAGGAGAAGATCCGCCAGCTTGCTGCTTAAGCGCATTTTCGCCTAATCCTGACGAGTTCTTCGGCCTGCTGCACAGCTATCCCAAAAAGTTCCTCCAAATTCTATCACGAGGGAATTGGCTCTGCCAGTCGGCGTTTCTTTTATTTGATGTAGACTGATGGGTCATGGTACATATCACTTCTGTTACGTTTCAAGGGGTGTTTCTCTGGAGCAATTAGTTCGGTGTTATTCAAGGCAATTTCGTTCACAGTTCTAACCGCTCCTCAATGTCCATGCAATCCTATCGTTCCCTCGAATCTTCTCCACGATCTTGGTTTGGATATGTCGTATTGTAAGCGGGACTTGTAGATCCGTATTCATCTGTCTCTTGCGAGGACAGACTGTTCTCATGGTGGGTTCTCAGTCTTCGGAATATATTTCACCATCACTCGCCACGTGATAACTGTCCCCTACTCGACTTGCCGAACTGTCCTTCTCTTTGTCAACCTTTCCGACCCAGGCTACCGTAAGTCTGAAGGATGAAACTATTTCTGATTCGACATGCAGAAACCGTCCATAACGTAGGACAAGTCTGGTAAGATTAGAAGTCCAAACGCCGTGCGCTGAACATACTAACCGCCCCATGAACAGGGCCGGTACCACTGACTCGGCTCTCACAAATCATGGTATCCTGCAGATTGAATGTCTCGCCCGACAATTCTCGACCACTCCGGTGTATATGAACACCGTTTTCTCATCCGATCTCAGTAGAGCTCGTCTCACTGCAGAGGGCATCTGCCGTCTACAGCCACCAACGCCAGTTGGTATACCTCTCACGCCCATCTTGACGCCTGATCTCAGGGAAAAGGATTTCGGATCGCTCGAAGGTTTACGCTGGGACTCTTCAAATGTCCCCGGGGATGGGACTGCACGATCTCATGGAGGATCGGCCTCCTCTCACATCGAAAGCGAATCCACTGCATCCATGAGGCGAAGAATGACGGGCTTTCTGAATGCATATCTCCTACCGCTATTATTTGATGCACCCAACTCAGAAAGAAATGTCGCAGTGGTTTCCCATGGCATCATTCTCCGCGTGCTTTGGAATTGTCTTGTGGAATTGATCGATCCTATGAACATCTCCATTGCCTCCGGTGTTTCTTCATGGAATGGCGGACCGGCAGACCTGATTGTGCCCAACTGGTCAAATACAGGTTTCCTGAATCTGCTACTTGAACCACAGGCAGCTGAACCGGCCACACATACCTCGCCATCAAATTCCGGCAAGAGTACTACAACGCTATTGCATGGGTGGTCCATGAAGATTTTGGCCATCAACAGTCGGGATCATCTCACGAACCTTCGTCGGACACGGGGAGGTATAGGAAGTGCCACGCATGATACGCGACAGAAACGGATCGACCACTTCTTTAAACGATGATTTCGAGTAACGATACCCATCGACTATGTACACTTTTGTGCTTGCAATGTCCGATATGTTTAATCAGTATGGAAGACCTCATCGAGGACCTTCCACCAACCCGGCCCATCGGCGCTGTTCACCGCGCCAGTAATGGGGCTCTCCTAATGCGAAGTACACATGTCAGCCACGAAGAGTCGGGTAGCATCGAGCTGTCCAACCTGCATTCCATCAGTCATGGCCCACCACTCCCTCACTTTTGGGTTTGCGCGCATAGACTCCATGTCGCCTTCGAAGTCTGTCCCGATGTATTTGAAAGTCGCGAAGAGGGTGCGGTCATTATCGAAGAAAATGGTATCTGCGTTGATAAGCCATACTCCATGGAACCAGAGTGACGAGATTTCAGGCGATACAATCTGTTATGTTGCAATCCTTGATTTGTTGCAGAACCTCTGGCCAGACATTGGCGTGGCACTCCTTGTACGCAGCCACCGCTGTCGGCTTGAGGTGCACGATCTGGGCAATGCGACGAACCGGAGCCATTGTCTTGAGAAAACCGCTCGAAGGAGCTAGATCAGTGATAGAGTCCTAACGGAGAAAAAAAGTCGAAAAGACAAAGCATGCTTAAAGAATCGTGGTCTGCCCCGCGTCTTCGTCGTAGCGTTGACCCGCTCGGGCTGTTCTAGCCCGAAGCCCGTTCAGGATGCCGAGAACCAAGACAATTCTAGCTACTTGGTTGGAGCTGTTTAATTTACCAAGAAGACGGAGACTGGAAGACTGGAATACATCTATAGGGGAATCATTATATTTAATCGTGGCAATATCTACTCATGATCGCATCACCGGAGTCTTAGGCACGGGATGGATCCAACTGACAGCAAGATTCGCCGCCAGAGAGATCGCACCAATAATCCACATCGACCGGCCATACTGACTGCCATTATATCTGAAGATGATGGCGAAGATGATACCACCCAGGTTACCGAACCCACCGACGAGACCCGACACGACACCTATTGACCAGTCATTAGTATGCAGAGCACCCAAGACGATATATACTGGGTCTGAACTTACCGTTGGCATAGGGGTGTACGTGAGGCACAACGGCAAAGTTGGCACCATTGCACGCCTCCAGGAAAAAGGCAAGACCGGCAATGAGACCGAACATGGTTCCCTGGCTGGTGGGGTTGGACAGTCCAATTGCCAGCTGGAAGGCACCCATGGCCAGGCCCAGGAATGACAGAAGCAGTTTCTTTGACCAGACATTGTCCGTCCAGCGATAAAGCAGGTCTGCGATAAAGCCTCCAGCAGGACGACATACAACATTCAGCAGGCCAAACATGGCCGCCCACTGGCCGGTCTCAGTCTGGCCCATAGTGGGGAAATTGTCTGCGTAGTACGTTCCCAGGATGGAGTTGATGGCCAGCTCCGCTCCGAAGGAACATGCGTAGGGGATTGCCACGGCCAGCGTGGGGAGACTGAAAGCAACACGGAGAGCGTCGTTGCGTGAGGGTGCAACCACAGTCTCTTGTTTGAAGACATCCATTTGACCCATCGCCGATGCGTCTTTGTCGACAACACGGGGTGAATACGTGCCTTTCTTCTCGACGTCGACAGTCGTGATATTGTAGACTGACGGTGGGCCCGAGGGTCCACTCGACGAGGTGCCCGAGTTGATATCGACAATATTGCCGTCCGGGGACACGTCGGTGCTGCGGGCTTCCTTGGCCCAAAGATGTCTCTCGGACCACCTGCCAGTAGGAGTGTCTTCGCAGAGGAATAACATGCCCAATGCCACGGCTGTGATGATGATGAACGGAACGACATAGGCGACCCGCCACGCCTTGTGAGGTGCAAGACCTTGGGACGCGACCAGCGAGTCGAAGATAGCGGGCATGACAAAACTAGAAAGGAAAGAATATGTTAGGAAAGAGAGCTCAACAGCCATCATTCCGTCCCAAGAATAACTTACTATGTGATTCCACCACCAGCATTGCCCCAGCCTCCAGCGAGGGAGTTGGCCGTGCCCACGATCTTCTTATCGAAGAACCCCGTACACCAGACCTGACAAGGAACAAAGGTACCGCCGAGGATTCCAATGAAGAAACGCAAGGCAATCAAGCCCTTTGGATTGGTCACGAGCCCGGACATGGCAGTGGGAATGGCACCGCAGAGAAGCAGTCCCACGAAGACTAAGCGTGGACCGAAGCGATCACAAAGAGGCCCTGCCACAAGTCGGACCAGAAGTCTGATTCCCGTCAGAATGATCAATCGGTGACCGGGAAGTATAACTTACGTGGCGAGTAACGCGACAATGTTGGAATTGGCGACATCTTCTTGGGTCATATGCAGATCACCCTTGATGGTGACGGTCAACTACCCACGAGTCAGCCACCTTTTCTTGCCATGAAAGAGCAAAGGGGAACTTACCAGTGGCGGAAATGCGTACCACGATAGAAACGCCACCATGAAACCGAGCCATGAAAAGAAAAATACGCGACCATATTGATCGAAAGGGTTGAGTACGGGGATGGACCGGGCCTTGCGGTTTCCAGGATTGATCTCCGGCGACGCAACGAGGAGCTTGAGAAAGCCGACGGCCATGGCCGATTCAAACACAGAGAGGTAAAGTATGCAGACAAATTGATAGCCTCAAGCCGGTGCAATAAGCTAGGAATGACCTGAAACAAGATTTCACAGTATCACCAAGTAGATAGGATTGTTTTCTGAATATGGCAGACAGTGACAGACTTGCGCAGGTAGATATATAACATCCAATCCATAGCACTCACCACAGCGCTCATCACAGGCCCTCAGCTATGACACAGAGCCACAATCGCGATCAGTTATCGACGAGTGTCAGTTGGTGGATATCCAGAAACCCTATCCGGGGGCGGAGACACGAAAAGTACGAAAAGCACGACCCGATTGCGAGTATATCCCGGCGCCCTGATTCGATCTGATCCAGCGTGGCTGCCATCACTGAGGCGTGTCGTTCTAGATCCAAGGCTCGTCCGTCTTGGCCTAATCCGTGCCAGCGTCTTGGTTGCGATAAGGAATGACTCGCCACGACCCACGGCACCGCACGGGGGTCCCAAAACCGGGGGAATCCTGGAGCGATAAGAGCAGCTCTCTGCATCTCCGCGGATTTACCATGCAAGGATCCGTCAAGATCCCGCTAGGCTCTGGAGATCAGGTCCACTCCCGCGTTGGAGGCCGCTCACCCCGGGGCCATTGATAAACGGGTCGGTTCTTATTGGACGTGGGCCGGCGTGCAAAGATAGGGACGACGCTTGGTGGGTCGTTGAGGAGCTTTATCTCGTCGATCTGAGCTCCGCGGAAATACATGTTCAAGGGTTTATAGACTCGGGGTTGACGTGCTTGACGTCGACCTGGTTTCTGTGATCCGGGTCGCAGGAACTATGACGTGCACTCCAAGAGTAAAATATTGAATTTACTAACCCTTTCGAGTTCAAAATCCAATTGCGTTGATTGGTTAGCGAATCAATATGATGAGGATTTGCGTCCACTAATCTGCTTACCAGTTTAAGTCGTGCAAAACCATGTACAGTACAACTTGGCAACAAAGTCCAAAGCTACATCCAGTGAGAAAGAACTGCAGTGCTGCACTTGACCGAGTTCAAGCAGGCAAAACATGTCTAGTGCCATATGAGGCCGAATCTAGCACGGCAATACAGGGTCATCGGAAGATGCGTAAAATTATTATAAACTATTCAATCCAAACTCCAAGTCGTGCATCGGACATCACCAGTCAATCCCCTTGGCCGGCTGGACGGTCGCTCGCTCCAACCCTTTCTTGCCTCTCATCCCCTTATACCGCTTGTCCACTTTGTGGAATGGATCGGGCGCTTCGCCTTTGCGCACCTTCCATTTCTCCGTGCCCAGAACCGAGTCCAGCTCTTCGACGGGAGGCAGTTTGAGATAGATCCATCCATCGTCGCGCTCCTCGACGGGAAAGGTTGCGATATTCATACTCTCGTCGTTGGAACAGCGACCCGCTTGTTCGCCGTTGAGATCAAAGTTGCGTTTGTGATACGGGCAAGAAACCCAGTACTTGCCCGCGTCGTCATCTCCGATCAGACCATCCGATAAGACAAATGCCCGTTTATGAGGACACATCTGCTGGGTGGCGTAGAACTTTCCTTTCACCTTGAACACCGCGAGTTGGGTATCTCCACGCTTGACATTCGCGGACGACACCTGGGGAGGCTCGTCGGAGAAGTGATCGGCGCGAACCACCGGCTGCCACGAAAGACTGCTCCATTGATGGCCTTGGAAATCCTCCTGGGCAGATTCCTTGGCCCAGTAGGCCGGGCGAGGTTGAGATCGCTCTTGAATGACTTCCACGGTGTCAACCGTCTCGTCGGTGTTGGCAAACTGCTGGAAGGTCTTTCGACGCTTGGGATCTCTGACCGTCTCGGTCCACTCGCAGAAGTAGCTGCCGACCAACTCCTCCATCTGTCGCTCCATATCGGCACAGATACCCAACTTGTCCTCAATGATGACCTCTTTCAAATATTCGATCCCTCCCGGTAGGTTCTCGATCCAGCGAGCTGTGCGCTGGAGCTTATCGGCAGTACGGATATAAAAGATGAGATAGCGGTCGACGATAGGCATTACCATCTCTGGCGGGACGTCCTTGACAAGCAACTCCGAATGTCGGGGTTTGGCACCACCGTTGCCTCCAACAAAGATGTTGAAGCCTTTCTCCGTGGCGATGAGCCCAAAGCTAGAAAATTATCAGCGGCATCACTTTGAGAACGTGTACAACCCAGCTCACTCTTTATTCTGGGCTTCGGCGCATTCACGAACACACCCCGAGACAGCGCCCTTGAATTTATGGGGTGCGCGAACACTCTTGTATCGTTCTTCCAATCGAATGGCCATTCCCACGCTGTCTCCGATGCCGAAGCGGCACCAAGTGGTACCAACACAACTCTGCATTCCATTAGCCCGATACATCCGATTCAGCTCTTTCTCGATACACACCTTGATAGCTCGAAGTGCCTTGGCGTATGCATGGCCACTTTCCATCCCCGCATCCACAAGCTCGGTCCAGATGTTCAGCAGGTCATGCTTCTTCGCCCCGAACATATCAATCCGCTGAGCACCGGTAATCTTGCAGTAAAGACCATATTTCTTAGCGACTGATCCTATGGCAATGAGCTTGTCGGCTGTGATTTCTCCGCCGGGTACCCGAGGTACAACGGAGAATGTGCCGTTTCGCTGGATGTTGGCGAGGAACTTGTCGTTCGTGTCTTGTAGGTCATTGTACCCCTTGTCCATGATGTGCGGGTTAAACAGGCTCGACAGGATCGAGGCGATTGCGGGCTTGCAGAGCTCGCAGCCGAGAGAATCCGGGTTCTTCCCTACAGATTGCATCACCTCGACGAATGTCTTCAACTGTTTGATGGCGACGATGTTGTAGAGATCGGCCCGGGAATATGGAATATGCGAGCACACTTGGACGGTCAGCTCAGGGTCAATATCTCGAAGCGGATGTGTCAAAACCCACGGTGATTTGATACTTCCTGTCCCATGTCCAGCATGGTCTTGTTGAAAATCGACTGCACCAGCGGCATGCAGCCACCACAGCCAGTCCCGGCCTTGGTGCAGGACTTCACTTCGGCGATGCTCTTGCAGGTTTCATTTTGTATGTTCTCCACAACGTCGCCTTTTGTGACATTGTGGCATGCGCAAATCTGCGTGCTATCATCCCTGTAACTGGTGTGAGTATCTGGTTCCCAACGAAACGGCATGTCGAGGTACCTACAGGTCATCTGCATTCTCCTCGCCATCCTTCTGTGCCCCCAGAATGAATTGGCTCGGGGGAACTTCCAGCTCTTTTTGGGTCTTGACCATCTGGTTCAACCTGAGATAGTCTCTTGTATCCCCGATCATCATTCCTCCGAGTAGGTATTTCCCATCCATGGTGAATAGGTATTTCTTATATACCCCACCAAAGGGATCTTTGTAGGTCAATGCCTTGACCGGAGGCTCCTTCTCGCGCCGGCCATCGATTCCCTCTGGCCCTGGAATCGATGGTCGACGACCGGGCACGAATTTCGGTCCATCGCGATCAGCAAAGAAATCCCCAAACGAGGCCACATCGACTCCAAGGAGCTTCAACTTGGTGCTGAGGTCGGGTCGAGTGAAGCCTTTCTGCTCTTGACCCGTGTGCGTGAGGTTATAGGCCAGCACGTCTGCCATTTCAATGCCGGGGGCGATAATGCCAAAGGTCTGGTTCTCCCAGCTCGCACACTCGCCCACTGCATAGATGCCCGGCACGGAAGTTTGAAGGCTGTATCAATTAGTAGGGATCCTGAGAACCAAGGGGAAACCAAGGACGAACCCTTCATCAATCACAAAGCCACCACGCTCGGCCGATTGAATCCCAGCCGAGCGGCCAAGCTCATCCCTGGGCTTGACACCGATCTAACCAGAGGTCAGTGGTTTGTATTCAGCATTCAGGTGAGGCCAACATACCGCAAAACAGATACAGCAACACTCAATCTGCTCGCCATCTTCAAAAGTGATCCCCGTCACGTTGTTTTCCGCGTTGGTATTGACCACGGCGACCCGTTTCTGATGCAAAACCTCCAGTCCCAGCTCGCGGATCTTGCGAGTAACGAGTGTCCCCGCATCCGCGTCCAGCTGTCGTGCCAGAACCCACTTGTTGCGGTCGATCAGTTTGACGTTTCCAAAGTCTTCCAGGTCCGTCATTGCCTTGGCAGCCTCGAGCCCGAGCAGGCCCCCTCCAACTGTCACTGCCGTCTCGCCTTTATGCTGGGCAGCGAAGTCGATCAATCGCTCTAGGTCAGAGATCGTGCGGTATACAAAGATACCCTTGGCATCGTGGCCGGGTGTATGGGTAGGGAGGGTGGCATCGGACCCGGTGGCGAGGACGAGGATATCGTAGGCGATGGTGTCGCCGGTCGATGTATCCACGGTCTTGTTCTCCGGGTGGATTTGAACGACACGAGTATTGAGGTGATGGTCGAAGGTGCGCTCTTTGAAAGATCCATACTATTCAGCATCCCACCATCAGCGGTGATTCCTGGTTTCGTAAGAGGGAGAGGCTTCTTCTCACCCATTCCTTGGGGTTCAGATATAGATCTTCAATCTTGCGATGCTCAAAGAACGATGACAGTCCCACCCGGTTGTAGGCCACATGGGGCTCTTCCCCGATAACGATAATATCATACTGTTGCGCAGTATCCTGTTTGATGATTTTCTCGCTGATCTAGTTAGAGAGAGCATCACCCTATTCCCGGAGGTTGATCTTGCCTACATCAAGGAGATGGCCACCATACCCAGGCCCACAACTACAATCTTTTGCTTCCGGGCATTCTGATGCAAGCCACCGCTGGCACTGGCGTCGACGGGCTCACCATATCGGAGCCCATCTAGAACCGGCATGGCTGGAGGGAAATCGGAGAGAAAAGAAAAGACACAGACTTTCCACTACGGAATACGGGCATCGTGACAGTTTTAAGAAAAGCCCCGAATTCACCGAATCTCGTCATGGCCGTGCCACACAGCATACGACTCATCCGGGTGAAGTAGGACGATCTCGATAAGGATTCAGTTTTGACTTCCGCGGAGATGAAGGATCGCTGATAAACATCGCCCGATGATTGGTTGTGACCGACCTCGAGATAAGAGTGGGCCTGGATCCACGTTTATTATTCACAGTACGTATTCGGCTTATTATTTGCCTCGAAATCAAAAGCTCGGGGCTAGTCGGACCCGCGGAGATGGGTTGGGTGGGGGGAGATTTGTGGAAATACAGCGGTAGTAGATATTGTTGATTGCCCCATATCATCGACTCCACGAAACGGTTCAATAGTCCTGAATAATCCTAGGATCCCGGTAATAGGATCAGACGATTTGAAGAGATCAAAAAGATCCACCGTCAGTATGGCAACAATCACGCAGGTTGCCGTTGATACCGAGGATGAATATACTTCCAAACCACCTCACATCCAAGTGCACAACCTCCCCACGCCCGAAGAACCGAATATCCCATTGCCGCCATTATCGCTTAACCCCACTGAAGTTTTAAATGTCGACAAGAACACCCCGGATAGCCATGTCCCCCGAGATTCTCGACTCATCCGACTAACCGGCGTGCATCCGTTCAATGTTGAACCTCCTCTGACCGCGCTGTATAAAGAGGGTATGTGTCAATCCTGAAATATCGACGAGTCAAATTAACCTGCGAAAAGGATTCCTGACCTCCCCCGAATTATTCTATGTCCGCAATCATGGCGCAGTTCCCCAAGTTCACGATGAAGATATCCCGAATTGGGAAATCAGCATTGAAGGGTGGGTCGTCGTGCCAGTGTTCCCAATCTACAATCATGGAACTGACCATTTTAAAGGATGGTGGAAAATCCAATCATTCTCAATTTCCGAGAAATCCTGCAGAAGTATGATCAGATCACAGCGCCAATTACCCTAGTCTGCGCCGGCAACAGACGAAAAGAACAAAACACAGTTCGAAAATCCAAGGGCTTTTCATGGGGTGCAGCGGGCTTGTCAACAGCTCTTTTTACGGGTCCTCTCATGGCGGATCTTCTGCGTAGCGCCAAACCGCTTCGAAAGGCGAGGTATGTGTGCATGGAGGGTGCAGACAAACTGGTAAGCCTTCTTCCCTACAGAATCAACACCGGTCTTCGAACCACTCATTAACCGGAAATCTAGCCAAACGGCCACTATGGCACCTCTGTCAAGTTGAACTGGGCAATGGATTATAACCGCGGCATCATGCTAGCGCACAAAATGAACGGCGAGTCTCTCCGTCCAGACCATGGGCGGCCCTTGCGAGCCGTGGTCCCCGGTCAGATTGGAGGGCGGAGCGTGAAATGGCTCAAGCGATTGATCTTGACGGATACGCCCAGCGATAATTGGTATCATATCAATGATAACCGCGTGCTTCCGTAGGTTCTTACAACGGGGCTTGAGACGGTGTATACTCACGCAGATCCAGAACGATGGTCTCCCCGGAAATGTCATCGCAGGAGCGCAAGTGGTGGCATGACGAGCGATATGCCATTTACGATCTCAACGTCAATTCGGTGGCGGCTTACCCTCAACATGAAGAGGAGATTGACCTGGCCACGGCCGGTCCTGTCTACACCGCGAAAGGATACGCATATGCTGGAGGTGGCAGAAGAATCACCAGAGTTGAGATCTCCCTGGACAGAGGCAAATGTGAGTCAAAGACTCCGAGGCTAGGGGCAGACATAAACTCACCGTTTCGTTCCTTTAGCATGGCGACTAGCAGATATCGACTACGCAGAGGACAGGTACCGAGAATTCGAAGGTGACTTATTCGGCGGTCGTGTCGACATGTGGCAACGTGAATCCTGCTTCTGCTGGTCTTTCTGGTCTTTGGATATTCCACTGGCCGATCTTGAATGCAGCGATGCATTGCTTGTGAGAGCAATGGACGAAGCATTAACCGCTCAGCCGCGTGATATGTACTGGTCTGTTCTTGGTATGATGAACAACCCGTGGTTCCGGGTGACAATCACGAAGGAGGGAACTCGTCTCAAGTTCGAGCATCCTACGCACCCTGCAAAATCGGGCGGCTGGATGGAAAAGAATAAGAAAGCCGGTGGGGATCTGACGAACGGCAACTGGGGTGAGAGAGTGGAGGGCGAAACTCCAGCCGAGCCGGAGCCTGTGAAGGAGATCAACATGAAAAAGGACGGTGTTAATCGCACAATCGACCTCTCGGAGCTCAAGGCAAATAGCAGTGCAGAAAAGCCTTGGTTTGTGGTGAACGGGGAGGTCTATGACGGTACAGCTTTCCTCGAAGGTCACCCTGGAGGAGCAATCAGCATTACTTCCTCAGCGGGGTTGGATGTATCCGAGGATTTCTTAGCCATTCGTGAGTATTCCTACTGGTAATTAGGGGGTCAAGTAGCTGACATGTAGTGCAGATAGTGAAACGGCAAAGTTCATGATGCCCGATTATCACATCGGCACCTTGGACAAGGCTTCCCTCGACGCACTCAAGAACGACGACGCTCCGATATCTAGCGAGCCACGCCCCGTATTTCTCAATTCACGGGCATGGGCCAAGATGAAACTCATGGAGAAGAAACATGTCTCCTGGGACACATACATCTTCGTCTTCGAGCTGGAGCACGACAAACAATCCCTGGGGCTGCCGATAGGTCAACACCTGATGATCAAGGTACCAGATCCAGACAAGAATAATGAGTCAGTTATCAGATCGTATACGCCTATCTCCGACACTAGTATGGAGGGGCGAATGGAGTTGCTGGTGAAGATATACTTCCCCACTGAGACGGTTCCAGGAGGCAAGATGACCATGGCCCTCAACAAGCTCCCCCTGGGGGCACAAATCGACTGCAAAGGGCCAACTGGTCGATTCGAATACCTCGGGGATGGTCGAGTATTGATCAATGGCAAAGAACGCAAGCTCCGCTCTTTCAAGATGATCTGTGGAGGAACAGGCATCACTCCCATTTTCCAGGTCCTTCGGGCCGTCATGCAGGATTCCCAGGACCGCACGACCTGTGTCGTTCTTGATGGCAACAGATTGGAAGAAGACATTCTCTGCCGGTCCGAGCTCGACACCTATATGGCAGCAGATAGCCAGAAATGCAATGTGGTGCATACCCTGAGCAAAGCATCGGATAGCTGGACCGGCCGTCGAGGGCGAATATCGGAGGAGCTGCTCGCCGAGTTTGCGGCGCCCGAGGACGAAAGTATGGTTCTTCTCTGTGGCCCAGAACCTTTGGAGAAGTCAGCACAGAAAATTCTTCTCTCTCAGGGCTGGCCAGAGTCAGACTTGCACTTTTTCTAGTCGCACCCGTTCCCCTGCTCGCTCCATTAATCTTGACTTGAAACTGAGCAGCCACTACTTTTATACAGCATGGCCATGGAGTGAATAAAGGAAAGGATTGAGTTTTTATTCGTTCAAAATCATACATCGTTATTCATGACAGTTCATGGCTGAAGCATTGCCCGGAAAGCAACAAGATATTCCCCATGACCAAGGTTATCTCCACACGATAGACACGTAGGGAAATGTCAATAGTAATCTTTCACTTCTAGCCTCATTCGAAGGTGCTCAAAGACACTGGTGGGTTCCGTTTGCGAACCGAATAGCGCGCTAGATTTGCCCATAGATTTGGATGAGCCATTTCCTGAGTCTAAGCCACGCAAATAACCCACCAGAGCCGAAACTTGCTTTCGGAAAGTGGCATAAAGATGGGAAACGGTGCCCTCATTCTCATGACGGATCCCGCTCGTTCCATCGAGCTTGGAGAGTGGAACGAACGCCAAAATGGTGCTGAATATGGAATCGAGCAGTTTGGCAGCCGGTGCGTGTCGCTTGCTCAAAAAGAACGCAAAAAGCATTTGGTCAAGGACATCTTCATGGTAGTCGCGAAGGCGTGGAACGGAGTGAGCAACTTCGATCGTGCCATCCATATCACCGCGATCGAGGCAGCGTTCGATTTTGCCAAGAGTATCCTGGAAACGGTTCCACGAAGATCCAATGCCAATTTGGAAACAATACTCGCTGATCGCAAGGACAAAGTGTTGCGCATCGATTCGAAATTTCTGAAATATGTTACGAGTGTCCCCCGACTGCGATTCTCGGCTTGTGGAATCGCGAACAAGTCCCTTCACAGCAGACACCATGCGAATCAAACGAAGCAAGTGCTTGAAGAGGCGGTCGTATTTTTTGAGAGATCGGACAGTAATCAAAGCTTCAAGAGCCTCCGGCGGCTTGTATTGAAGACGGAGAAAGTCCAAGGCCTCAATGGCATTCGGGTCCTTGCAACGATCAATCTCGTCACTGGTCAGGTCTCGGATAGAAAAGCTGAGACCCCCGGCAGCTCGTTGTCCCTCTGGTTAGGGGTCTGCTCAGACGACTCGGGGTCTGCGTCGCCGAAGTAGCAATCCCCCAAGAGACCAATCAATACCAAACGCAATTCAGAACTCGCAGGTGGCCAACTATCACGGCTTCCGAGACGCAATCCTGTGTGGACACCACTTCGCACGACCCCGGTCTTGCGCTCGCCGCTCTCCATTTCCGGGTCAAAGAGAGAATATGACAGCCGTGATGCAAAGGATCCGTCTCCCAGAAGCTGAAATCGCCATTGCAGATTTAAATGTTGGCGAACGTTGTTCTCCTTGAATAGATCATGGAGCAGGGCAAAGTCAATCAGTTGAGCCTGGGACCAAATGACAGGAGCAAGCGACAAGTAGAGCCCGGATGTGATTTCTGGTCCAAATCGATTGGCGTCAACGGAACCTAGATCCCAGCTTCTCGCTCTCTGCAGCAACTGGTTGACTCCGTCGGATGAGAGAGGCTGCTCGTCCATAAATGATCCAGTGAGATGGGCGTCATCATCGATATCAAAAAGTTCGAAGGTTGTCTTGGTTATTTCCTTAGTCGGTGGACAAACATCCTGCAAGGGAAGACCCGAGTCGCCTGATTGTAACGAAGAAGATTTGCTTCTTTGATATTCCAAGACCTCGGCGCGAATTTTCGACCCGTAATCCCAGGCTTTTTGCTGAATTTCTTCAATATCCATCCATTGAGAGACACATTGAAGATGAAGATGACCGGCGCGCGTTAGGGCATCGGGTCGAGCAATGGGATGGTTTGGATGTCCACTTTTCAGAAGTCGCAGACTCTTTCCAGTCTCGAAAATTGTCTGCGCTTGATCGACGGGGATGAAAGTGGGCATGTTATCCGCGCAATAGTTGTACTCGACTCTTGAAGACCCGGCTTTGAACCTGGTTGGGTCATCTTGTTGTTCTAGCTGAATAAAAGTTGAGCCGGAAGCAGCCAGTTGGTTGGCTATTGTTTCATCAGCTCGCAGGCCAATCCAGCTTTCGACAAACGCGAGCCAAGGCCCAGTCACTCGAATCACGATTTCCTGCACCAGGTTTTCTATCCATCCCAACTTGGACGCAAAAAGGCTGCACGTGCCATGACAGCTGAAATGACATGGGCGTCCGAAGTAGCCTTTTCGGCTGCATCGACAATATCCACCAACGCGCTCATCAACTCCCCACATCGTTGGAACAGGGTATTGACTTGCAGAATCGAGGCAATGCCGTTGCTATGACAAAGGATCTGGCGTTCAAGGTTGTACATGATGATATTGACCGTCCCTCGCAGGGTGAAAAGGGAAGACAAGGGTTTGGAGTTTGCCGTTGGATGTCTCGCAAAAGCCCGAGCACGCTGCATGTGTGTGCCGCATTGCAAAACGTCTTGAACCACGCCATCGACTGCCGACAGGCTCACACCAGACACGCGGACATGATCAATGCATCGTTCGAATTTCAGAGTCTGTGGATTGTACCGAAAAAAGGGGGAATTCCATCCAAGTCCCAGGCATACCAGTGACCGGATGAAGATATTGGGTTTGACTAAACGCCCTGCAATTCCCGCTCCATGGAGACTTTCCCGGTGTGCCAATGCTGCATCCAACCCCTTTGCACCAGACTCGCTGAAGTAGGCCGACACGGGCTCTCGCGATGATGGATCTCGAAAATTCTCCCATGACTTCAGCGGGCTAGGCTGATCATATTCCTTTTTCAGTGTTTCGAGGGCCCAAATATCATCAACATCGGCTTGCGTCTGAGGAGGATCGAAGACAGTATCGGATTGGGAGTCAATTGAAGAGTTGATTGAGGAATCATGGGTGGAGGTTGAGGATTCGAGGTCGTTGGAAAAGGATGGTAACTTCCAAACGGAATCAATGTTCTCAAATGAGTCAAGTGATCCTTGAAAGGTGGACTTGGCGATGTCTAAAGCCAGGGCATTAGTACCAGGTCTCGCTAATCTGAAGCGCGCAAACGAAACCATACCGGGTAGGTCAGTACTCCACGGTAGAGCCTCCAAGGGCTGCAATGCCTCTATGCTGAACCTCGACAATCTCCAGAGACTATCACTGGAGAAAGGATCAGGTTCAAAGTCGGGCGACTCCATCGTGAACCCATAGCCAGCGTGGGCTGCAGAGTGGTGAAGGACGCGTTGGATGGTCCCGCGGTCGAACTGGCTATCGTGCACGGGCCATGCGATAACAGAAACTCGCGACTGCCGAACCCGCGCGACTTCCTTCTCCAAGTCCCCGCCCAACCGAGCTTCCACGGCTGCTTCCAGTTGGACCGCAGCTACAATTCCACTATGCCCACACGGAAGAAGGCTAAGCGAGCGCATTCGACCACCCCCCAAGACGATGCGGCACAGTCCAGCACAAACACTCCCGGGTCAAGTGATGGTGTCGCAAAACCTGAAGACAGCTATGACCCCATCACAGACCCCTGGACAGACGAGCAAGAAACAGCACTGTTGAAGGCCATCATTAGATGGAAGCCAGTCGGTATGTAACACTCCGGAGGTTAGCCAGGATAAGCCGAAAGCTGACCAACTTGGTTACACTCCAGGTGTGCACAAGCACTTCCGCATGCTGGCAATCGCCGACTATCTCAAAAGCCAAGGATTTGGACCTTCCACCGGGGAGCATATGCGCATTCCCGGCATATGGAAGAAACTACGCTCCCTCTATAATCTTGAGGCTCTCGATGAACGGGTAAGCGAAACTTCCACTGTTCCCTCCGCTTGCAAGTTCCCTTGCTAAATCAAATTGTCTCTGTAGGAGAACTCGGGATTGAAAGAGGATATCGAAGACGAAGAGGGCATCAGCGAAAAGTTCTGCGTGTTTGAGCCTCCCGATCATGAATACGGCGACATGATGTTCGCCAGGCGACTAGCCTTAGAAGGATCATCGTCCCCTGTTACCAGCCGCCAGGCGGAATCTCGGCGCGGTAGCACTGTCGCTGATACAGATGGTAAACTATCTCTATCCATGGCACCAGCGTGAAAACTAATTAGGCTGTGATCTCTAGAGCCACGCTCGTCCCCTGCGCCGTCTCGAGGTCGAAAATCAAACCGAAATACTCGTCAGCCTGCAAGAGAAACGCGATCCACGAGGCTTCAAGTGGAAATCGGCACAAGCAGTTCAGACAAGATCTCTGACGAGGAAGAGGACTCCGTTGAAGAATCCGGCGCAAACGACGAAGGTGACGAGGAAGGTGAAGAAGGTACTGACGGGGCTAGAGATAGTGAAGGCGACGAGGAAGCCGGCAGCGAAAAGGGGGGGTCGCGCAGTACAAGAGCGCAAACCTCTCGGTCCAAGCAGAAGGACAAGAGGGCTTCCACGGGAGCGGGGACCCGTAGAACCGGTCGACGGCGATGAGGATGGAGCGGTTAATGTTTGACTTGTATCGATACCTTAGGAGCCCTGGGAAGGCGTTTGCGGTTGATATATCATTAGGACCATGTAATATATTTATAGTGACTGGAATCTAAGTTGACATGTTCGCATAAGGTTGGAAGACAGACTTTGTAACTACACAAGTAGGTATATTTCGATCGCTATAGAAGTCTAATGTCGTTCGAGGGTACATAGGGAATAGATCAAAGGGTCATAGTACAGGAAACGAGTGGCCCTTACAGGCGGGAGATAATAGCGCCAGCGTACTCGTGGGTCTTGGACTTGCCACCAAGGTCACCGGTGAGGTACTATTGAATGGGTTAGCATAATTCCGAACCAGACTGAGATTACAGTATGTTTCAACTCACCTTGCCCTCAGCCAGGGTGTCAAAGGTAGCCTTCTGGATGGCAGCAGCGTGCTGGTGGAGACCCATGTGCTGCAGCATCATGATACTGCTCAGAAGCAGGGCAGTGGGGTTGGCAAGACCCTTGCCAGCGATATCGGGGGCAGAGCCGTGGACGGCTTCAAAGATGGAGCACTCGTCACCAATGTTACCGGAGGGGGTAAGACCGAGACCACCGATCAGACCGGCGCACATGTCGGACAGAATGTCACCGTAGAGGTTGGGCATGACAAGGACCTTGTCGTTGTAAGGGGTGGGGTCGGTGACGATCTTCAGGCACGAGTTGTCCAGCAGCTCGGCGTCAAACTCGACATCGGGGAAGTCCTTGGCGATTTCGCGGGCAGTGTTGAGGAACAGACCGTCGGACATCTTCATGATGGTGGCCTTGTGCACAACACGGACCTTCTTCTTGTTGATCGACTGCGCGTACTGGAAGGCGAAACGCAGGACGCGCTCGGAGGCCTCCTTGGTGATCAGCTTGATGCTCTGCACAACACCGTCGACGACCACGTGCTCGATGCCGGAGTATTCACCCTCGGTGTTCTCACGGATCAGGACGGTGTCGACGTTGTCGTAGGGGGTCTTGTAACCAGCGATGGAGCGGCAAGGACGGACGTTGGCGAACAGGTTGAAAGTCCGGCGCAGAGTCAGGTTCAAGGAGACGTGACCCTTGCCAACGGGGGTCTAAAGGGAACAGTTAATACAAGATTCCTTGATACACCATGAGCCCAAAATAATCACATACAGCCAGGGGACCCTTCAGCGCAACGAAGTTCTTCTGCACGCTGCGAATAGCGTCGTCGGGGATGGCAGTCTTGCCATCCTTCAGAATCGGGGTCACATCAACGGGTTCCCACTTGATCGGGGCCTGCAATGGACTTAGTACATGGAATATTCAATGCGAAAGTTGTCTTGCGACGGGTCGCTACCTTGGCAGCCTCAAAGATATCCTTGATCGACTGGGAGATCTCGGGACCAATACCGTCACCCTCGATCATAGTCACAGTGTACTTGCCCTATTGTATCAGGAACCCCGTTAGTATCATCGCAGGTGCATGGTGTCGTGAGGTGCGCAAATATTCTTGACCGCAATGGTCCACGCGGCTGGCACCGGCACGGCGAAAAAAAGGCGCATTGCCGGGGTATAACGCACATCAGAACCCTTCTGGCCCTTGAACTTGGCGACAGCATTGTCGGCGGGGCTAGCGAAACCGCGCAGCTAGGAATTGAAAAGACAGAGGTCAGTCAATGGGGTTCAAAGTCGGGCACGAGAGGGGGATGGAAGAGGTACCTGCGACACGGGAGCCACGAAACGGGGGGCCACGCGGACGGACCGCAGGCATTGACGAGCAGCAGAGAAGTTTCGGGTGGCAAGCATCGTGGAGAGATCCCGATGGGTTGTGAGGGGGGAAGGAATTGATGGTGGGGAGAGGAAGGAAGAAGAGGCGAAGGGACGAAAGAATCGAGTTTCTCGGCGCCGCCCCGATCCGACCGGGACGCAGACCGCATTGGTGGTTTGATGTCCCCGGCTACCCGAGTCCACTCTTGTCCCTGTCATTGGTGTTTGGCCCCGTTCATGGAGCTTCATACGGAGTACACCACGTCTCTGCTCTCGAATCGCGGCCTGCAGGAGCGAGCTCCTAGTTCGTTTCCCCTCCCCCAGACCTTGAACGCCAACCCCGTCCCAATTCGATCCGTCCCCACCCCAACCTCAGCCGGCCACCATGTCCGACCTGGACGTCGCCAGCCACTATAACCTCCCCTCGGAATTTCCAGAGGAATGGCCGACGGCGCTGGATGAAGCCGACGAGTCCGAGGAGGAGCCTATTCAGAAAACCAAGTCCCGCCGCGCCCGCAAGTCGCGATACTTTGCCCTTGAACGCACCCCGAGCGATTGGAGGAGTAACTTCGGTTCCCGCCGAGGCAAAGATGCCAGGGAGAATGCACAAAACGATGAACCGGATCCGTTGGGCACAACCGATAGCGTGCTACGCACCCTCAAGCAAAGGGGCATCCATCCAGACGAAGAGGGGGGAAAGCGATCACGGTTCTTGCTCTCGTCAACGTCATTTTCCCCTGCACTCTTCCTCTCCCAGGTGCACCACACGGCTTCTATCGAACAACTAGTCGGGGGACTGGACCATCTATCACACTCCATTGATCAGAAATCGGCGTCGCTGAAGGTTCTAGTCGAGGCGAATTTCGAGCGCTTTGTGCGCGCCAAGGCAACCATCGATAGTGTGTACAAGGAAATGAGGGACCAAGGCATACCGAAGGAACAGTCCTTAGCTCCTCGCAGGTCAGGCCATTTCCGGAGTTACTCAGGCCAGGGCCCCCAGCGGGCTGTGTCGCCTTCCCCCGCCAGAGCCGATGCTCGGAAGAATGCTTTGACCAAGGAGAGCGAATTCGGAATGAAAGGTATCCGGGGGCCCTTGGTGGAAGCTTCTGTCAAGGCGGAAGAGGTTTGGGGGCCCGCTCTTGGAGGCCGTGACCGAGAACAAATGCTCAAATCCGTTGTGGACACCATGGAGAAGCAGCGTGATGTATACGAGATCGGAAGTCTCTTGTCCAAGTCTATTCAACAGCGCGACTACGACTCTGTCTTTGAGCAACACACCAGGGCACGAACGTTGGCTAACCGGGCCAAGAACATTGTGGAGCAGGCCTCCAGTTCTCGCCGACATCTCACCGATCACGAAGCACATACGATATTAGCCATGGGACGCATGTGGATGGATGTGGATCAGCAGATCCAATCGTTCAAGCGGGATCTATGGAGACGATTGAATGATGCACCGACCACTTCCACGACCAGCACTGCGCTGGGCCCTGTGGAAGAGCATATGGAGCTCATCGGCGCTCTGCTAGAGCTGGGAGTTGAGAAAAACCCCATCTGGACCTGGCTTCGCAGCCGCTACGAGTTTTTGAAGCTCAAGATCATTTCTTTCTGTGAGCGTTGCAAGGTAGAGATCGAAATTCTGAGGCGAAGACTTGCCGGTGGCGAGGCACCAACAGCCCAGATTACCGCGTCCTATCTTCGTCTTGCACCTCGCGATGGCACGGCAGAATTTCCGGAGAGGTTGGATACAGACCATGTCATTGAACTATGGGATTGTCTTCAGGCGTTCCTCACCCGGTTACTTTCGTCTCAAAGTGGCTTGTTGGGTGAGGTGCTAGACTTCTGGGAAGTTGCACAATCTTTCATGGATGGCAGCCGGCAAAGGCTTCTGCCTGTCGGGTTTGAGGGCGAAAGCCGCAAGCATCATCGGCTCTCTAGTGAGAATGTCACGGAGTTGGAGACAGTAGTCGTGGAATTGGTGAACCACATTCGAGAAAGTGTGCTGGCTCTTTTCAATGACCCGCCTACTGAGGATATCTCCCTGCTCTCCTCCCCAATTCCGACAACCCCCACCAGTCCCGGGTCAAGAGGTGTCACGCCGACAGAGTCCCGGTTCAAATTGGACCCCAAAAACTTGCCCGTCCCGGTACCCAAACGTGGGGAGCACTGGGAAGGCTTTGCATTCTGGCCGCCTTTCTCCAATTCCCTCAGTGGAGCTCACTACCTCAGCAAGTTCCTTGCGATTGTAGGTACAGCTGCCAGTGAGATGGCTGCCCTGCGGCCAGTTAGCAGTGCAGGGCCCACCAGTGATCGCTTGAAAGTGCTGGTGAGCATAGTCCGCGAGCGATCTGCTCGTGTGGAATGTGCTGCGTGGAGTAAGGATGCGGAAATCTGCAAGATGCTTGAAGACTGGACTCGTGATTCTGAAAAGCGAGATCTGACAAAGATGCCTGGTTTGTTCATGGCTTTTGAAAGTGCCATTCTCAGTGGTATGCAAAAGGTTCTGTATATCCCCGAAGCCATGGCAAAGTCGGGGACCACGGATGTCGTCACGCAACCGCCTGCGAAGCTGCTTCAAGTGGTTCGCGCCCAATTCGTCTCGAGTGTGTATAAAGCGCTCAGCGGTCTGGTTGAAAATGCCGAGCGCATGTCCGCGTCGGATGAGGAGAATGAATGGGTTATCTCCAGGCCTGTCATGACCAGCCAGGCAATTGACGCTGCTTTGTCTGTCCTCGCTGCCGATTCTGTCGATTCACATAACCGGGTAGGTGCATATCCGCGCCCGGCTTGCATGCTCTTAACTAACAATTCCGCAGAATGTCCGAATTCTTCTCACGCTTTCCAATCTCAAAGCTCTGCAGGCCGAATATGTGCCACAGTTGATTGCCAATTTTGAGACATCATTCTCGGTCAAGTTGACGGAAGAGGGCAAGACCATCCGAGATGTTCTCAGCCAGATCGAAGCACGACTTTTCCAATCCTACACGAAACCCACCATCGCCACCTTGAATGAGACTATCACCACCGGTATCACATCCCCGGAGTGGGTGCCGTCGACTGATCGACCCGATCAGGTCCGTCCTTACGTCTACAACACCATGCTCACTCTGGTCCTGGTACATACGGAGATCTCAACCACCATTCCCTCTAGTGTGTCCGCAAGCGCGAGCCGCTCTGCGCCGAACATGCCCTCGTCATTGCTGGCAACGGTCCTGACGCACTTACTGGTGCAAGTCTCCGCGTCCTTGCTGGCGGCCTTCCGCGCTCGTCCGAGCTTCTCCCTAGCCGCCCTGATGCAGGCCACTCTAGACACGGAGTTTATTGCGCAAACTTTATCACAGTACTCTACCGAAGAGGCATCTAATACCCAGAGCCAGATCTACGTCGAGTTGGATCGTCGTACCACCAACGAAGCCCGCGCCAAACTACAGGCCGAACTGGGTGAACTCAGGGTCGTGCTGAAGCGATTGAGAGACCGGACGAAGGGAGAATTCGTCTGCTTCCGAAAGACTCGGAGTGGTGGAGGGTCCAGGTCCACCACCGCGACCGCATAGCGTAGAATATCATCGAAATGAAACATGCAATTCCAACATTCATTATCTTTTTTCTGCTCCTTGGTCGAAGCATGGGTATCAAGTGTCGCCGTAAGTGTTTTTGTAGTAGATCCCGTTGTGATTTCTCATGTCTGGCCCACCATCCGCTGGACGCGGCCGAGCAACACCTTGCTTTCTCTCCCCAGTCGCCGCTTGCCCGATTGATCCGGTCGTCTCGCCCGCGCCATCGCTTCACGGTCCCGTTGCTTGGCCTCGATCTCCTTTCGGCGCGCCTCGGCAGCCTGTTTCCGCTGCTCGGCAATCTCGATCTCCTTCGAATATGCCGATGGCTTTGGCTTCCGCTCCCTTCTTTGTCCGTTGTCGTTGCGCGGGCGACGTTCGGGTCTGGGTGCAGGCTCGGGCGCCGGGTCATTCAGCATCGCAACGCGATCGGGATGAAGTTCCAGCGTTGCCGCCTCGTTCGATTCGCCGTGGGTCTTCTCGCCCGTTCCATCTTCATCGGCCGTCGCATATACCGACTTGGGGGTTCCGGCCTCGAGCTCTTTGGCTTTGAGCTTGGCGTAGGCTTTTTTCACTTTGGCTTTCTGGATCAAGTCGGACTTGAGTTTTTGCGCTGGCGGACATGAAGAGTCAGCGGACGGTCTGGATCAACGGTGGTTTCCAGTACTCACTCTTGCGGCGATATGTGCCGTCGGGGAGATTTGCCGGGCCGACACTAAAACCCTTACGCTTTTTCATGGGCGCGTCATTTTGGGCAGGGACATTTTCGGGATCGCGCGGGCGTTTGGGAGCCATGAGGGGTGATGGCACGGGGAAGTTGTGATGGGGAAGAGAAAAAAAAGGTGGCGATCGCCGTCCGAGCCCCAAACGGTCTGGAACCCCAACTTTCACTAAGGCGAGACTAGGCCAAGTTCGAGTAAGTGAATGGGGGGAAAGTTATATACGGAGTATTGATTTCGTATATTGAAATTATTGCAGATAGTTTGGAATATTGCAACCCGTAGGATGCACGATCGAACTTTGGCCCGATTTGCCGGTTTCAACCTTGAAGCGTGACGATGAATCATCTGCGACCCACGAGATGACATGATCTTCGGTCTCGTCTTCTTCCTCTTCCACTCCCCAATCCAGCGCAGTTCCTTGCCAATCAGACCGGTTCTCTGACGGCATAAGGCATTCCCGCCCAACGCACACCGCATCTCGCGCCCCACCGCAGCTCCGGGTTGCCTTTCCTGCTCGCCACTTCCGTGCAATGTCCCGGTGGCTTGGGCTGGAAGGCTTTCTCTAGCACGCGACCATGCCTCTCTTTCATGATCCCGATCGCCGACGCCAGTATCGGTGGTCTGGGCTGGAGACTGAGCATGAGCAAACCCCCGGGTCCTCTCATCACTCCCAAGACAAAGAGGACCATCGGGGCCTCGCTAGCACCGAGTTGGCTCGTTTAAACTGGTCTTCTCCGTCAAGGGAGCTCTCTCCGACCAGGATGTGGACCAACGACCGACAAGGACTCATCCAGCGCATTAAGGAATCTTCGCCCTGGCGGCTTCAGTATACGGTATGTTGGGACTTTATTGCATGCAGAGGTTTAAATCTGCCTGTGTATTATCAAGTTTCCTCTTCCACCGCACGAGTAACAACTGATTTCCCTTGGCATAGAATCCTACTGCGAATGTACATGATAGTGATGTGGCTCAATCTGCATTTGAGGAGCCACAGGAAAGCGTGGTCAGAGATCATGCCTCTGGCGACCACGAATATAAAGAACCGACTGAGGAGCTGGGCTCCCCGGCTGATATCCAGCGACCCCGATCTGCGTTGCATTCTGGCGACTTCAACGAAGCCGCCCCGCAGATCCCTCCGCAGTCACCGCGACCACATTTCGCGGAGCCAAGCCATGCAACACCGTTTCCCCGTTTGGATACTTCTCCTACCACCCCCTGGCTGGGAGCATCGGCTTTTCAACCGCCTGTGCGGCGGTCGTTGTTTGGTGATCAATATGAGCCAGGTATAGCGCTGGAAACACGCTCAAGGGCCCCATCGCTGGGCTCTTTTTCGTCAAGCTACGTTCTAAAGGCTCCCACGAGTCCTCTGGTTCACCAGGCGAACAACACCGACCTGGACTTTTCACCACGGGTGGATTCGGCGCAGCTGCCTGAACCGACTGACAGAGCCAATCGCCGACGGACATTGCCTCCAGAGACTTTCCGGCATCTTGAACCATCACCGGCGAACTCGCAGAGCTTCAATTTCCCGGGTCCGTTGTCGCCTGAAAAAGACGACTCGCTTCTACACCAGCACTCTCCTCGTCGTACTCTGACGTCAGCATACAGCCTTCAGCTTGCATCAGGCGGGAATGCTTCTGCATTCCGAGCAAGAAGGCCATCCTTGGCATCGGAAATTTCGCCTAGGCCCCATGCACCAATGGTCGGCTCATACGAAGAGTCGATACTACGCGGGCGAATGTCGATGAACCCCTCCAAGCCACTAGACTTCACCGCTCAGATAGGTGTCCTCGGCAAGGGAAAATGCAAAGGACATCTCAAATGTCCGCCGCATGTGACTGTTCCTTTTCCGGCTGTCTTCTATAGCTATCCAACCTCGGGCAATGGCAGGTCCATTTCTGACGACAGCCCCAGTCCTTACGTGGGACAGATCGACTTGGAGGGCACTCTTTCCAAGGAGGATCCGGGCACGACCAAGCGTCGTAAACGGCACTACAGCCCGGTGAAAGCAGCGCAAGAAGATGGCGCTGCGGATCAAACGGAAACTGCTCGCGTTCCCGATGCTGACACCCGCCGCCGGCGAGAAAAGAAGAGTCGACGCACGGAATCTCCGAAGTGTCCTCCGGGCGGGTGCTACCGGATTCCCCAGCAGGGGCAATTGCAGATTATAATCAAGAATCCCAACAAGACGGCCGTTAAATTGTTCCTCGTGCCATACGACCTCACTGATATGGAACCCGGTACCAAAACTTTCATCCGACAACGAAGCTATTCGGCAGGTCCCATCATCGACATGCCTCTAGATGCCCGGAAGAATTTCGGGACTGATCGTCCTGAAGCGTCTCTGAGTACTTCAACGAATCCTCATGATAAGCCGACATTGCGCTACCTGATTCATATTAACATCTGTTGTCCGGCGCGTGGTCGCTTTTATCTCCACTCCAGCATGCGCGTGGTTTTCGCCAATCGTGTTCCAGATGGCAAGGAGAAGCTGCGGAATGAGATTCAACTCCCAGAGCCGCGCTACAGTCCATACAAACCCACTCGAGAGTCTACTCTTTCAACATCTGCCGGTGCTCGCCTGGCAATAGAAAAGGCTTCGCGCAGGCGGAGTGCCGGGCAAGGCACAATAACCCTTCTCCGGCCACACGTATCGTCGCCAGGTGACATTCCCATGCACTGGACTGCAGCAGACTCTACGGACTTTCCACCTTCCCACCCATTCCAACAGGGCGAAGACCCCTTTTACAGCAAGCTGAACAAAGGCGACGCTGGATACGGCGGCCACGCATTCTTCTCCGGACAGGTCAGCCCAGACACAGGCGAAAGCTTACTTGCCAAAAGGCTTCGAGGCCTGGACGTCCACAGGCAAAAAACCTTTGACAGTAAATGAGTCAAGTGCACGTTGCCCAGTCACGAAGTCGACTCACCCCGTATAAACTTTTGTCCATTCCGGACGGGCTTACCTGGCTCAAGCTTTGGTATAATCTACTCCTCTTTTATATGCAGATCATACACCGCAACGCATCAGCGCTGGATCGCTGAAGACTATACTAACCACAGCCTCTCGCAGCTCTCCACTTGGCTTCCTAGCACGATCGTTCGGTTGGGAACACCACGTTGGTTTCATTTGTGATCTCGAAGCAACTTTTCGCCTCCTGTTATTTCCTTTTTGGATCTGTTAGTATTGGAACGGCGTATGGTGCTGGCTGCAAAATATATATACCCCTCTTTCTACCCCCGATCTTTCCAATCTGTCTCAAGGCCTTGCATTGAAATTCAAACCTTTCGTATGTATTACAAATATATTTCCTCTCCGTTCCCGCAGTATATATGAAGACATCCTGTTTTTCTCTACCTAGATACTATCGTGTTCTCGGATCTTCGCCACTGAAAGAAACAGCACGCCTGTATTCTTGCGACATATATCTACAGAAGACGCTAGGTACAGCAGGAGGATTAAAACAAAATTGTAATAGGCCAGTTGTCAGCTCTAGCCAGTATGCTCGACAATCTCGTTCACCAACACACCGTCCTTAACATAAGTCTTGATCTGTTCAGGGATGGGGCACTCCTTGGTGTCCTCGTCGGTGCCTTCCTTAGGGGGAAGGTTGATGTTGACATTGCTGCACTTGCTGGTGAACACCTCAGTGCCGAGGCTCTGCTGGCCAAGGTAGACTGCTGCACCATCGACCTGATCCAGCAGGACAGTCGGGACAACACCATCGACCTGCAAAGCGAACTTTGGCGACTTGATGACATCCAGGCTACTCACGAGAGAGTCGACAATGATTGACAAGCCATTGCAGTTGTCAATGGCAATGGCATTGGCCTTGCCGTTGACCTTGACGATGCTCTTGTGACAGCGGGTGATGAGGATGGACTGGTTCTGCTGCGCGGGCACCTCGATAATCTCTTCCGCACTCTCAAAGTTCTCAATCAGCCATTTAGTACCTTCCAGGTCCTTGCGCGGAGGCTTGCGTGCACGCATGCTCTCGGGCTTGGGCTTCTTGCTCGGCGCGGGGGACTTGGCGCGGGCAGCACTGGACTGTTCGGGGGCCGTTGAGCCCGCGCGCAAGCTAGGATTCTTGTGTGTCATCTCCGACTTGTCTACCTTGCGGAGACCAGACGTGATCTGTTCGCCCTGGTTAAGTTGATCAAACACGGCGGACATATCTGGTGCCGGAACAGCTGGAGCAGGGGCCGGGGGGATGCCCGGAGGGGGTGGTGGCGGAGGGGCACCACCGCCGGGGACGTTGAGAGCAGGGACCGGGGGCGGAGGAGGTGGAGGAGGGACGGCGCCAGCGCCGGCTGGGGCAGGCCCGCCTTTAATCTGCCTCAAGGCTTCAAGTGCGTCAATGCCGGATTCGTTGTTCCAAGTCAATCCGGTGGGGTAATGCTTCTTGAGATAGGCCGAAAGAGCCTTGAAGTTTTGCTGGTATGCCCTAATGTAGTCGACGTGCGTCTGGTCCCTGGTGGTATGTCAGTTGCTAGTTTCTACATTAGTCTTTTTTGATGGGAAACTCACTTCTCCTTGTACTCCTTCAGCACCTTGTTACCGTAGTAATCAATGCCATTAATCATATCGGTAACGAAACCCGCGGGCTTGCTCTCGAAGAACCAACCGAGAGCGACAATACCCTCGGCAATTGCGCTCAGGTGGTTGAAAAGCGGCGATGCGCGATTGGACTCCCGGACATTGTTGATGTTATCCGATGCCTTGTGAAGATCGGTCATCAACTCCGGGTGCTGGGGCTCGGGCTTCTTGGCCTTGGTCGAAACAAAAAGATAGGTGCGCTCGGCTTGGAAGGCTTGGAGAACGGCATGAGCCTATGCGTTGAAGGGTCTAAATTAGCAGCCAGTAAATTACAACTGTCCGGAACATAGCCTACCTGTTCGGCGACCAAGCCGCCAATCTTCTCACCCAGGTTCACAAAGTTCTGGACATCCCCCTTGATCAAAGCATCGAAATCCTGGATCTGCGGAGGAATCTGTGGTGCCGCAGGGGCTGCTGACGGAGGGGGGTCGGCTTGGGAGGCTCGGGGGTCGCAGGAGCAGGAGTCGCGGGGGTGCCGACGTTCTTCGGGGAGCTGGGGTCATCAATCGCCATAGCCATGTCCTCCAAGCGTGAGGTCGCTGCCTCCAGTCTGTTCGGATACATCATCAGTTAAATCAAACGTCACCGCGCAAAGGACATCAATAATGGGTTTCAACTGCCATCGTCAAGTATACATACCGCTTGATGAGGGTGGTGAAGTTATGCATAGGGCCGCCGCTCGCCATGTTGGGCAACGTGTTGCTACAACGAAGTCGGGGCGCTGGTAGCAAGAAAGGGATTTCAATAAGACAATAAAGAATAGAAAAAGATTGTAGATAGCACAACAACCCCTCGCAACGGAATGCAGGATAGTGGAAGTGGAAAGATATGAAGGGGCCTGGAGCTCCTGATCCACGGCTCCGCCAAAAACTGATTACGTAACGTTTGTACTTGAATCTAGGAAATGCAATGATCGGGGCATAATTCAGAGCCAACTTTGACAGGAGATGATTTGCAAAGCTCGTTTTATTTAATCTGAAGCTCTCATTTGAGACCCCTTGGTAATTCTCTCATGCACGTTGCTCGCCTTTGGACTTGAATGTGTGGATTCTTCATGGTCTCTTGCCTGGAGAAAGTTTTAGTAAAATAAGATGAGCTCTTTTCACAGAGTCTTTTCTGTCACTACTTCTCTATTTTATATAGAAATCATAAGTAACCACTTTCACTGTGATTATGGGAATGCCTGGTGTATCTAATACCCGATATTACACTAATATGGGACCCTCTGCGGCAAGTTGGTATGTTAATTTGGTATTTCCAAAACCTACTCCACTGTCCCCTCAATTCTGATAGACTTGATAACTCCGGTCCCTCTTCTTCCTGTGCCATTGACTTTCTATCCTGTGCCAGCCATGAAAAGTACAGAGATCGATAATACCCGTCACAATGGTGTCGAATTCTGCACACTCGGCATGTTCATTCTTGGTGTGTATAAATACTCGTGGACCCCCGCCAACTGCATACTAATGAGGCTCCCCCAGATGACATTGACTTCGGCGGCTCTAAACCAGGGGTTAAGAACGTGCTAGGTGGAGCGGCATCTTTCGCAGTCGTGGGGGCCCGCCTAGTCGCCGGCTCTGCGCACGGGCGAGCCGTGAGTTGGATTGTGGATGTTGGGTCGGACTTCCCACCAGATACACTGGCGGCGATCCAGTCCTGGGGCACGGATTGTGTGATCCGAGAAGATCATAGCAGATTGACCACTCGAGCTTGGAATGGTTATCATCCGAACGAAAAGCGAGGTGAGGCTGGGAGCCATGATGTACTCGAATCCTTAAGACTAATGTCGGAGACAGATTTCAAATACCTCACACCCAAGCTAAGATTGGAGCCGGAGATGCTCTCGGAGGCACAGGTGTGGTCACGAACATTTCATATGGTCTGTTCGGCCTCTCGCTGCATATCAATCGTCCGTCATATCATGAATCGGCGAGATGAGCTACTTAAAGCGGGCCGAGCGCCTTCTACAGGGGGTATTACTACACGGCCCATATTTGTGTGGGAACCAGTCCCGGACCTTTGCACACCCCAGGAGCAAGAGAAATTCTTCGCAGCCAACCGAGTCGTGGACGTCGTCAGTCCCAACCATCTCGAACTGGGCATGATGTTCGATCAACCCAGTTGGAGCGAGGAGGCTGACGAGGGTCAACATTTGGTGCGACGAATCATTGAATCTGGGATTGGCCCAAATGGCGATGGCAGTCTGGTCATCAGAGCTGGCAAAGAAGGTAGCTATGCCTTTTCCAGAGCCCAAAAACTTTGGCTCCCGGCATACCATCAACCTGGTGACTCCGGCGCAACGGCCGTAGTCGACCCAACAGGCGCAGGAAACTCGTTCCTGGGTGCACTCGCACAAGGAATGGTGAGCGCAGGCCGGGAATCATTCAATGTCATCGAGTCTACTATGTCGCACTCAGACACCTGGAGGAAAGCACTAAGCAGTTGGGGACCTCGAAAAGATCTACCAATGGCACTCATCTGTGCCACGGTTGCGGCCGGCTTCGTGGTGGAGCAAATTGGGGTTCCCGATATCTCTGCTGGGGTCAATGGCAAGGAGTTGTGGAACCAAGATGAATTCACGGAACGGGTCCGCCTGTACACGCAGCGATTATTCAAGACAGTGGAAGAATCTCCCCAGAGACACCTGCTGATCAATTGATCGACGGCCGATTGGAGGAACGCCCTTAAATTCTTGTACAACCAGGGAATGATGAAATGATAGTAAAGACACAGTAAAATATTCCGACGCGCTGAGAATCCTCCGAGATGCTATGCGGCATCGTTTATGACTCGTTCTTCGCAGCCTGCTGTGCTTCATGTTCCCGGATCTGTCGGCTCCAGCTACATCACAAGACGTCAGGTCAGTATGGACGAATTTGGCAGAGTGTAGGTCGAGGGGTTTGACTGACTATCGGCTAGGGAAGAATCGGCCAGGCTCAGGCATGCGATCGCGGTGCTCACGGTCGGCACTGATGCTGAAAGCGACGGCAGTGACACCGATCACAAAAGCACCCATAATCGCAGTGTTGATCCTCCAGTTGGCCGGCTGAGCGTACCAACCACCAGCGGGGGACCAGACTTCCTTGGGGTACCTGCGTCGGCAAATTCGTTAGCAACCACCGTCCAGTTCAGAAGAATTCCAAGCGTACGGGATCTTTCCACCACCACCCATTATGACGATGATGCAATTGAAAGCGTTGTTGGGAGGGAAATGAGGGTTTGCTGGAGCAGTTCTCGCAAGCGGGCGGAAGTCGAAATGACCATCGAAGGTCGGGCGCCAAGCCTTGATTTCCTTTATAGGACTAGCGCCACCTCACACGACCCAGGATCCCGTGACTGCAACAATTTCTCTTTTCTTTCCCCATGAATTGGCCGCACGCCTGCTACTCCATCCCTTCGTTATCGCCGCCAGCCTTTGCTTTCTTCTCGATTTTCTCGTGTTTCTGGCTTTTGTGCTACCGCCCAGATGAAAAGGCTGCAGCTCCAACGATGGAGCAGTACCGCCCTTTCGCCGCGGGCTCGGGCTGGTAACCGGCTGCATCAACATCTCTCCTCCGCCGGCGTGCGGTACCAATCCACCATTTCACCACTTCAGGCTATGGTATCACCTCATGATCCAGAAGGTGCCACCGTTGAAGATCCAAATTTGATGCGACATCTTGAACGCGTCCACGCACGGCGCTCACAACTGCAATATCCGTCTCCTCCAGTTGAAGCCGCGACCAAGTCCGCCAAACTCGCTTCCCTTCACGCTCGACTTTACCTACCCTCTCGACTACCTATCGAAACCTTGGCGCGAACATTAGTCGATGCAAGTGCGGACTCAAACCCCGACTTCAACAACGAATCCCTGGCCACTTTAGGTCATGACCTCCTCACTTTCTATACCTCCGAGCACCTCCTTTGCACCTATCCTCGCCTACCTTTGACGGTTGTTTTTGCAGCAATGTATGCGTACGCTGGCCCGAAGACACTGGCCGCGATGGCCCGAGAATGGGGTGTGGAGCATGCTACTTTGCCCGGTGGAGAAGTAGACCCTGGCCTGCTGCAGTTTCAAAGGCTCCAACCAGGGACTACTGTGGGGGATGGTACAGGCAAGCGCTCCCTTCGCCCATACGCCTCAGCGGGATGGCGGAAGACGACCACTTCGAAAATTTTCTACGATGATGCATTTGGCGATACAGCCAAGGTACCATCAACAACGGGCCAGGGTGTTACGGCCGAGTTGGCCAGCGCGACATTCGTACGGGCTGTCATGGGTGCGATTTACTTGCATGCTGGCCGTCCAGCTGCGAAGCGATTCTTCGAGCAGCACTTCCTCTCTCGACACCTCAACATCTCGGACCTGTTCAACTTCTCCCAACCTGCCCGTGACCTGGCCCGACTGTGTGCCCGTGAGAACTTCGAACGACCAGTTGCCAAGATTATTAGCGAGACTGGTCGGAAGAGCAGACACCCTGTCTTCGTGGTTGGTATCTTTTCTGGCGAGGACAAGCTGGGTGAGGGCGCTGGCGCCAGTCTGCTCGAGGGTCGTGAGCGAGCGGCTCTTTCTGCTCTTAAGGGATGGTACCTTTACAGCCCCCTCGATGTGCGCATGCCCAGTTCCATGGAGGAGGAAGGTGCCGCGCCCTGGACACCTGCCTATGTTGACCTCGGTGAAGTGATTGTCTAAGTCTGTGGTGATGCTATTTGTGGCTCAATACCGCTTGACCCTATGTTTTTTTATTGTCACATTTTTTTATTATTAAAGTCCGGTGTGCTTTGGATTCGCATGGGAAGCAGGCCCGTGGGAGAGGGGTCATTTCTTTTGCATGACTGGATACTGTGTAGTATGGGAACATTGATTCCTTCGATTCATCTGGTGTCTTTTATCTCTTTGGAACTTGATCATTTCCTTTTTTCTTCTCATGACTGTCGTCTCTTTCATGCCTGGCCACCTATTCTACTCGAAACCTGTCTAGACAAGCGTGAAATAAAGTGATGCATATAGAGCTATTCATCTTGATTCTGGAATAACTAGTTTCAAGTCCACCTGGGCAGCTTATTGGTTTTAATATGATGCTTGCTCCCGAGGTCCGTAGATGACCAGAGCCAGCATGTATATATTAGGCCAGATGAACCATCTCCTCTTCCCAATCCCCCCGACTCTTCCGGTCATGACCATCAAGATACTCGCCGTACTGATTCCACAAGTCTGCGACTTTAGCACCGTAAAGACTTTCCCAGAAGCCAACCTCGCCATGACTTCGGTTCTTGTCATCTTCATCCTCGTTTTCACCAACATATCCAACCCGAAACAGACGATCATTCAACATGCCAATGGCACCCTCTCCAATCCGCACGTCCTCAATCCACGCTAGAAAGAACGCCGTGTATTGATACCCAGCGTCCCATTTCGGCGCTCGGTCCACAGCAGACTTAGGTCGCTGCCAGTGCGGCGGCTCCAAGCCAGCCTTCAGTCGAACAAAGTCCGCAATTCCCTCGATCAGGCCTCCTGGTGGATGAGTAACTTCACGCTTGCCGCGAGTCTCGTCTGAATCCGGCGGCGTTGTGTGTTGATAACAGTGTACTAGCTCGTGGGTAAGCACGCCCACGAGCTCATGGAGAGGATCGGCCTTGGCAGATTGACCAGCCGTACAGTGTACGATGTAGGGGAGTGAGATATGTATTTCCTTGTGGTCGTCGTCCAGTTCGGTGCCTGTTGTGTACGCGACACCGCCGAAATCACGTAGAAAGACAGTCACGGAGCGTGTGGGTGGTATAGATGGGCTGAAGACAGGCCAATGGCTGCTTGAAGTGGCATGCTTGGAAGGAGTATAGAGGTACTTTATGATGTTGTTCAGAGCTGTCTCGAGCGTGGAGGCCACATCCGGAATGACGGTGAGGAAAGCGCGGGATGCTGGGTGGCGGAGGTCTTCCACATGAAGCCGTAGCTTCGGCCTGGGGGCTATATGTGTCGGCTTTTCCAGGGCCTTTTCACTTGCGTCGTTCCTGTTTGAGTCTTTTGCCTCTGGTGGGCTTGGGTTGGCAATCGCGGTTGGGGTGGGGGCAGTCGTCATGATGAGTTCGGTGATCATGTAGGGGGGAGTAAGCTTCAAGCCACTATCTTCGCGGGAGGTCACAGTAGCAATGAACGCAGGCTTATCGTTTATGTTCCTGGTAATTGAGTCGCGATTTCGGCCGAGGCTGAGTTGAGATCGGCCTTGGGATGCGGAAGTGGGGGAGCTCACCATGCGCCCGCTCCACAGTAATGCCTCCACCTGTTCAGACTGGTTGGACGCTATTGTGATCTGTGCTAAATGATTGGAGATACATTCAATCATTACATGGGTAGGTTAGTATTCACTATGGCCTCGAGGAAATATACTCAGTACTTTTCGATTGAGTAAAAAGTAGGTATTTCTCTTTTCTGATTTATCTGGAAGATTGGGAAGATTGTAATAGTTCCTTTCAAGGGCAAGCCTTTGTAGAGGATAGATGGCTACTCACTTGGGCAGTGATTGTCTCCATAGGCATGCGACAGCCCAAGTGCATATAGTTATATATATGGCTCGAAGGAGTACCCGGATACCGAGGCAAAATAACCAATTCAAATTTCACCAATTGGCTTACCCAGAGTATTTACGAATACCTGGATTTGAATTGAAACATCCAACCCAAGCCGTTGGGCCAGAGTCTGATATGAGCAGGACCCCCGAACTACCCTGTGGCCCGGGTAAATAGACATAGCTTGGTCATAGTGGAGACAAAGGTGAAAAATCGCGTACACCGACTCGATCTCACCGTAGAGATGTTGTCATAGAGGGGTTGTTATTCGCGCCGCTCCTATGTGGTCGCGGAGGGCAACCGTAGTAAACAAACCATCGACGTTGGGCTGGGACTTAGGCCCAACCACAATAGTGAAAATCAAGTTTGAAGAATCTGCGGGATCAGACTGAATTCACTGCACACCAATACCTTCTCCCTGCATCCGGTACTTTTGATTATCCCCTGGAGCCCCTTTTCCCATCCCACATCCCGGTGGAGACATCGGCGCTTATCCGCGCTTATCGCCCCTTTGCTCTCCGACGTTCCCTCGCCTTCGTCAACATCCCACCACGGTTCGCGCCCGCCCTCTGCTCCGTTGTTCACTCGGCCTTGGTACGTGTTTTTCGCCTTCTTTCTAGCAGCGCTATCCTGGGAGTGTCGTTCTTGCGCCATTAACCGTGCCTCCTAAGTTGTCGTTGTGCTGTGGTCGCATTCTCGACGTTTGGCGCTGGGTGTGATTCATGGCGGCCTTGACTTTTGTCGAGCATCGTGGTTTTCGAACACAGGACTGATCACTGACTTCAAAGATTTATTCTCTGATAGCACGCGAAAACCTTCTAACATTTGCAAAACCATTGTCCGCCGACGCCTACTGCAGCGCCCGCCGTGCCTCCCATGATCAATCTCTAAACAAGTACACGCTTTCTAGTCGGTGTCAAGTATGGAGGCCAAGGCTGCGGAACTCCTGGTGGCCTTCAAGAACCCCAACCTCTCCGTTGACGCCAAAGTTGCCCATATCGCGAGCATCAAGTCCGACATTAAACAAAAGAACGTCCCCGAAGGCGCCATTATAACTATCTTCGAGACGCTGAGACTCGCCATCACATCCCAACACTCCTCTGTCTCTAGTGCTGGATTTTCAACACTTGGCCATTTCCTCAAACGGCTGTCCATCCAAGACCAACAACAGTGGATCTTGAGCCAGGCGCGAAACTTCTATCCAATCCTCATGGAACGACTCGGTGATCACAAAGAACGTGTGCGCGCCCAATCGGCATCCATATTTACTGAGCTTTGGTCAGTCTCCAGCGCCGAGGCAGAGCACTATGTTCTCGAATGTGCTTTAGTGGGCAAGAACCCTCGGGCCCGGGAAATGAGCTTGCTCTGGCTGGCAAATGTATGTATGCGGAGGCCACAACTTCAAATTTATCTCTAACATTGATCGCACTCAGATGACCAAGAACCACGGTCTCTTGTTCCGTCAATATGTACCATCGTTGGTTGCATGCCTAGAGGACGCCGATAGTTCCGTTCGAGACACGGCAAAGTTAGTTGTCATTGATCTTTTCCGGTATGAAGAAGGGTGTCTCCAGATCCTAAATCACGATTATTGGCTACTAACGCGTGAACCAGAAATGCACCCGCGAGGGCTAAATCGGATCTGCAGAAGCAATTGGTGACTCGTGGGGTCAGGAAATCAATTGCAAGTGCCATTCTTGCGGGGATCGGTCTCGGCACCGAGGCGGAGAGCTCAAATCGGCCCATTTCCCGGGCAGAGCGACCGATTTCAGTAATGTCATCTCGTTCACACGCCGCAGACGTGCCAAACGATGGTTCGTTCACAACCTCATCACAGCTAGCCATTAAACATAATTCTGACGCCGCGCCAGAGCCACAAACCGTTAAAAGCCGACCGGGGTCATCAAGGAGCCATCGCGATCAACCAACAGCATCAGCACATGTGGAGGCACCCGCAAGACCGAAGACACCCGCAGAGCTTCCAACTGTCTCCAAGTCCTCACCCGAGGAAGAAGATGTAGAGCCTTTGCTTGTCTCTTCCGGCAGAGAGGTCGATGACATTGTCCGAGACATGATTCCCTGGTTTGATGGAAAGGAGTCCGAAGATAACTGGATGAAGCGTGAAAAAAATGTTATCCTCTTCCGACGACTTACCCGTGGCAATGCGCCTCACGACTTCCCCCAGAACTTTGTCAACGGCGCAAAGACACTGCTTGATGGGTTTTTCAAAGTCGTTCACTCTTTGAGAACCACAATGTGTACCAATGGCTGCCTTCTGATACAAGGACTGGCTCGGACTTGTGGACCCAAGATTGACTCTATGGTTGAGATCATCATGCAAAACCTGATGAAGCTTTGTGGATCTTTGAAGAAGATCGCTGCACAGAACGGGAACACCACGGTCGATGCGGTGATTGGGAATGTGACATTCAATATCCGTATCCTCCAACACGTCCATTGGGCATCTCAAGACAAAAATTTGCAGCTGCGACTCTTCGCGGCGGGCTGGCTCAAGACTTTGATCAGTCGCCAAGCCCATCACAAGAGCACGATTGAACACGGCGGTGGTCTGGATCTTGTTGAAAAATCCATCAAAAAGGGATTGGGTGATCCCAATCCTGGCGTGAGAGAAGCAGCGCGAGCGACCTTTTGGAATTTCTTCACTGTGTGGCCCGAGAGAGCCAACAGGTATGTTTTGGTATCCAATATTCACGTTTCATTGCTAATTCGAGGAAGAATCTTGTCCGACCTTGATGCAAAATCTCGAACCCTGCTGGAAAAAGACCCAACCAACCCCAATGCGTCCAATCTTTCCACGCCAAGTGCTGCGAAGAGCTCCGGTGGTCGGTCTGCTCTCAAGGAGGCCATTGCTGCCCGAAGAAAAGCGATACCCTCTCGTCCGGATTCCGCGCAATCCGCTCTTTCTGAGAACCAAGCTCTAGAGCCTGCGCCCAAACCGGCCACTAGGACTGTACCGACAGGGGCTCCCCTGTCTTCATTATCCTCTGCTCCAGTGCGACCCGGTATGAAGCCTCGACGGGCAGAATTGAGCCGCCCCGCGACAGCAGACCCCTATGCCCGCCGCCCCGATTCTAGAACCGAATCCAGGGCACAAACTACCAGCAAGCCCGTTTCTTCACCAAGATCGGTGCGATCGAAGGCATCGACGCCATCATCTAAACCACTTAGTGCGCCTCGTCTACGGCCCCACGAGGCAAACCAGGGAGGTACCACCCGAAGCAAACCTAAGAAATTAGATCTATCGAAGTCCAAGTCCCATGGCGATCTGGCAGCAGCAAGTCGCGCGCGCAGTGACTCCGCTGGTAGCGTTGCCCATCAATCGCCAGTGCATGCTCGCAATCAACGCCCAGAGGCATTTGAAGATCCCAATTCACCAGCTCAAATTGTGCTAGAAAGTCCTCCGCTTTCCGCATCGCAACCGCCGCTGTTCGGTCACAAGGATGGTGAACCTGGCCTTGAAGATGCCCCGGAATCTTTCCAAGAACCACGATCAATGTCACTCGAAGAAAACATCATTCTGGCAGCATCGCCTCGGGCTCGCCAGCGAGAGCCCGCCACGCCATCGCGCCGCACTGATTTTGTAGCCGAACCCCAACCTTCTCCCAAGCCCCAGCCCGACGAGATGGTCATATACGAGGATCCCGCTACCCCCGTTGCAGCCAAGGCGGACACTCCCAAGATTGATCCCGTCGAACATCTGAGTCCTACCGAATCACCCCAACGTACAGATCGACAAGAGGTTGTCGATGAGTCCGCTGCCGGCACGCCTATTGGCTCGACTACCCCCATCAAAAACCCCCCGGTGGAGGTGGCCCCTCAGCCAGGTCCTCTCACGGACGGTCTCAGTGAAAACCCATTCCAGTCGCCGGTGCTAAGAACACCTCTTCGAGGAAGCCCTTCGCCCTCGAGGAGTCGTACCCAGCCTACCATTCCTGACCAGACTCCCGGCGTGGATTCTCCATTGCCGCGCGAATCATCCACGGCCCCATCAGAGAACATTCCCACCAACGAGAATGCACATATCACGAAAGTGCCAGAGCCAACCGCTACCCCGCGATCTGTTGTTAAGCCCGGTGCTTTGGAAGAAGTCTCGTTGAACGAATCCACGTCGCGAACGGTGGAGACAAGGCAGCGGTCCGTTGAATCCCAAGTCCCGTCGACAGGCGAAGAGCCGTTTCGCCGGAGTCGCAAGTGGGCTGAGCGGCATCGAAGCCCCAGCCCTCGATCCAAAGACCCGGTCAATGCGCGGGAAATGATTCACAAGGCTCCGAGCCGCATTGCCTCGAAGATGATGGACATTTCGGGATATCGTAAGCTGCAGGGTCTCTTGCAGTACCACGGCGAAGAGATTGTCTCGCGCGATCAGGAGTACTATGCCTTGCTTCAAGGTCTGTTGAATGAGCTGGAGGCAGCACCGATGAACCGTAAGGACCATGACGTTAAAACGCAGATCTTGGCCACGGTTCGCTCTATGCTCCTCCGAACCAGCAAACTCTTTCACCGGTACGATGTCCCAGCCATGGCCGCAATTCTGCGGGCACGCCGGCATTATGAGTCGAGCTCTCACTTTGTGACATGTTTGGAGGAAGTGGTGGAACAGCTGGTTGGCTTGATCCCCGCGCCGACCGTGATTAGCGGTGTTTTGCAAGGATTGGATCTGGGGCAAGAACCGAACGAGGATTCCTACCGGACCATCATCATGGGGCTATCGGCCATCCACCAGGCATTGTCCCCGGGCTCGGTCGAGATCTCGGATGCGGTCCTGGCCCAGGTCGGCACGGTTGTTAGCCAGAACTTGAGCCACTCGCGACCGGGTGTGCGCAAGCAGGCGACCGAGCTCTGCACGCTGCTGAACCTCAAGTTTGGGTTGGATCGAGTGCAGAAGATCACGCCACCGGCGGGTGAAGGGTCATTGAACCTGTTGACTTACTTTATGACACGGCGATCCCAGTGAGAGCTGGAAGCATGAGCATTGTAAATAGGGTCCTCTCTACTTCTGTCCCATTTTTTTCTTCTTCATTTATCATATTTTGTTTGGCTTTGTATGCCTTGTAGTTATCAAACGCGCGTTATTGCTCTCTCTATTTCTCCGCTCTTGGTATCTGACGGAACTCGGCGCGATGGGCCCGATGATCGGCATGTGATCGTCTGTTTCTGCATAGCGGGTTGATACACGATGGCTAGGACTAGCATGTATTTCCAGTCGGGTGCTTCCGGTAGCCCTCAACAATATGCTTTTGTTAATTATTTTGTTCTGATGTTTTCTTTTTCCTTTTCCTTTTTTTTTTTTTTTTTTTTTTTTTTTTCTTCACAACACGAGGTGTTATGTACACTGCAAAACTGCAAAGTGGGTATCGCGGCGAGCGCGGAACCCCAATCACCCCATCTGGGTCAATGCACACCAGTGCAGGCCGATCGGAGAATTGCTAAAGCCAAATCACTTCCCTTAAAAAGAAAACATATATTCCGACATCCAAATCTCGAGTCCATCCCTATCCCTTTGTCGGGATTTTTGGGGGGGGGGGCAAGGGATTATCAATCAGATTAGATTTGCCGCCATCAGATAAAACGAGAAAGAGTTTGGGGGCGTCGGAGGTGGTGGAACTGCCAAGGTCGCCAAGTCCACACCAGGTCGGACCCATGGCGAAAAAAAAAAAAAAAAAATTACCAGCAGAGAGATTCGAGTGTCATGGCAAGCCAAATAGAATAGCCAGACAAGCGACCGTGAAACCAATGCACCAAGAGCAAAGACGGTTTCAACCATGTTCGCAAAGTTTATCAGATGGGACCGGGAACCTGCACTCGCTAACTGCCTCGTGTTTAACATGATCCGGCAATTGATCGTCCCTTCGAAGGGCCCTAAAGGCTCCGTGGTAGCCGTGCTCTTGGGTCGCCTTTCTTCATTTCGTCTCCACCCTGTCAATTCTCTTCCCCGGTCGCCGGAGCATTATTTTCTTTCCCTTTAAAGAACTCGGGTTCCTCCCTTTTCCCCGTTCCATCCTCACACACTCTCTCTTTCGGTGCGTCCACATCCTATATGGACCAGCGCTGGGTCCTGGATATTTGGTGGATCCATTGACGTTGACCCAACCCCCCCCATTCTGCAATTGACTGCTTGTCTCCCCAAGACGATCGCGATCGCGATCGCTGCCGTGCACTCCACCATCCACGGCGTGTGATCAATCCCACCCCGCGGGGTTATTACGGACCATGTCGGATACCGAGAAAAATGTGCCGGAAGGCGGGAAGAAGGCCCAAGTGGTTGGTTCACACCACGGAGCCCTGGTGTGTCCGGACTAACCGTGTCGCAGGTCAAATGTGCAAAGAAATGCGTGCCCACCAAGGAAGGCTTCGGCAAGTTCTTTGCCTACACCCGCCTCCTGTTCTCGCTGGACTATACCAAGCTTGATGTCCTCCTGATTTTTACCGGGTTCTTCTTTTCTATCGCCTCGGGGGTCCCCTTTCCCCTCCTGGGTATCGTCTTTGGTGACCTGATCAACGACCTCAACACCGCCACCTGCGCGCCGGCTGCGTCGAACGGGAATGAGGAGGTCATGGCTGCCGTGCGCCAGAAGGTGCTATACGTGATCTATATCACCATTGCCAATTTCTGCTTTCTCTACATCCATTGCAGCTGCTGGAGCTACATCAGCGAGCGCATTGCCCGCCGTTACCGTCGTCGCTACTTCGAGGCAATTATCAAGCAGGAGACGGGCTACATCGAGGGACTCCCCGCGGGTGATGTAGTCTCTCGGCTGGTCAGCGATATCGAGGTGGTGCAGTCCGGCACCTCGGAGAAAGTCGGCATGGTCGTGGGCACCGTCTCGTATTTCGTGACCTCGTACATCGTGGCTTTTATCAAAGTGCCGGAGATCGCGGGTATGTTGGTCTCGGTGGTGCCGTGCTACTTCCTCATGACGTTCGTCGGCGGCTACTACATCAAAAAGTATGCCGGAAATATCACGACGCATGTCAATGCCGCCACGTCGATTGCTTCGTCCAGTCTTTCCCACTTAACCCTCGTACATGCTTTTAATTCCCAAGAGCGTCTCGAGCGGCTATTCGCCGATCATCTCTCCGGATACAGGCTGGATGCTTTGAAAAAGGCACTGACCCATGCGCTTCAGCTCGGTCTGCTGTACTTCATCGCGTATGCGTCCAATGCACTGGCTTTTTGGGAGGGATCTCGTCTGATTGCCGAATCGGTTGAGAAGGGCGGTAGCTCGGGAGCATCCGTGGGCGCGGTGTACACCGTGATTTTCGTCCTGATTGATGCATCTTTTATTCTGAGTCAAGTCGCCCCATTTGTCCACGTTTTCGCTTCGGCGGCGGGTGCCTCGGATCGGCTTCTGACGGTCATCAATCGGGAGTCTCGAATCGACGGAACTGCGGACTCCGGCGATAAGTCCGCCCCCTTCGATTCCGAGGATATCACTTTCCGCGATGTACGCTTCACCTACCCGTCTCGTCCTGATGTTCCAGTGTTGCAGGGCGTCAACTTTGCCATCCCAGCCCGAAAGCATACCGCGATCGTGGGCCCTTCCGGTGGGGGAAAATCTACTATCGTGGCTCTGCTCGAACGCTTCTACGATCCGATGTCTGGAGATATCTGTATTGGAAATCAAAATTTCCGGGACCTGAATGTACGGTATCTGCGCGGGAATATAGGATTCGTCCAGCAGGAGCCATCGTTGCTCAACAGATCGGTTCTGGAGAATATCGCCTATGGCCTGGTGACTTCGGCAGCCGAGCAGCACAAGAACCTGGCGTCTTACATTCTCAACTCGGTTTTGGCCGATTTGGTGGAGGAGATGCGCCATGGTGTATCCGAGCAGAAAGCACTGGAGGGATTTGATCCCGAAGTGGCTGAAATCGTGGCTTTGGTTCGAACCGCGGCGGCGAGTGCGAACGCCCTGAAGTTCATTGATGCGCTGCCTCATGGGTTTGCTACTCCCGCGGGATCTTCTGGAAACCAGCTCAGTGGCGGTCAAAAACAGCGAATCGCGTTAGCTCGCGCCTTGGTCCGCGAGCCCGCAATCTTGATTCTTGATGAGGCGACAGCCGCTCTGGACTCAACGAGTGAGCAATTGATCCAAGAGGCTCTAGCCAAGGTGTCCGAGCGCATCACTATGGTCTCCATCGCTCATCGCTTGGCCACTGCCAAAGATGCCCACAAGATTGTGGTCATTCAGAAGGGCGAGGTTGTTGAAGAAGGTTCTCATGCTGATCTGGTTGCCAAAGGCGGCTCATATGCGGAGATGGTGCGCTTGCAGAATCTTGGGAAGCTGAGTCCTGCATTGGCACCTTCTCAGGATCCAATCCGCCAAGTTCGACAAGGCGAGGCCCCAGCCGATGCCAAGGAAGCTCTCTTCGAGGTCAGCGGAACAGACATCATTGACGAACCCCTTTCATCATATATCCCAGACACCAAAGAGGAAACGGAGAAAGAGAAGAAGAAACGGGAGAAGAAGGAGCAGAAAGAGAAAGAAAAGATCAAGAAGCAGAACAGGCCATCCGGATGGTTCACCACGAAATTCACCTTCACTCTCCTTCGTCCCAATCTGCTTTATGTGCTTCTCGGCCTAGGGATGTCGGTCCTGATTGGTGGTAGCTATACTGGCGAAGCCGTTATCTTTGGTCATACCATCAGCAGTCTGAGTCCGTGCATCGGAGCGGACGCTATCCGACACGGTGGACATCTCTATGGTCTTTTGTTCTTCATAATGGCCATCGTTGAGTTGTGCGCCAATGTGATCGGTGGATGTGCCTTTGGCTGGGCTGCCGACAGGATCCTTTATAGGATCCGCATCCTCTCTTTGCGATCTCTCCTGGGTCAGACGGTTCAATGGCATGGAATGGATGATCGGAACCCCGGAACGCTCATCACATACATTACTGGCGACGCCACCGCGCTGGGTAGTATCACCGGCACGACCATTGGCCTGCTTCTGGCCACGGCCGTGAACCTGGTGGCTGGCCTCGTAGTATCATTTGCCATTGCCTGGAAAATCACCATCGTTCTTCTCCCGACCATTCCTGTTTTGCTGGTATCCGGTATGATGAAGCTACGCACCCAGGCCCAGTTTGCCGAACGACACCAAAAGGCTTTTGCGAAAGCGACTGCCATCACAATCGAGGCGGTTGACAACATTCGCGCCGTGTCTGCATTTTCGTTGGAGAAGCAGTCCTACGCAGTCTACGAACGAGCATTGCGTGCCCCATACCGCGAGACTCTGAAGTCTATTGCCTATGGCAATGTCTTTCTTGCAATGTCTTTCAGCATTAGCAATCTCGTTTACGCATTGGCATACTGGTGGGGTACCAAGCAGATCACGTCGGGCCTTTACTCGCAGACACAGTTTTTCACTGTGCTACCGGCCATCTTGTTCAGCACCCAGTCTTGTGGTCAGATGTTTGCGCTTGCGCCCGATATCTCCAAAGCGGGTGTGGCCTCGTCGAACATTGTACAGCTACTTACCACCCGTTCTGCGGACGACGAACTGAACCTCGGTAGTTCCAGCAAAAACAAGACCCATAACACTCATCTGCTAGAAGAGAAACTTCATGATCCCGAGGCTGTTCATCCTGAGCAGCGGGCCACAGATTCCGTCGGGGTACCGCCAGAGATGAGCGGCATGGGAGCCGAGCTTCAGAATGTACACTTCGAGTACCCTTCCCGTCCGGGGCAACCGGTCCTACGGGGTCTGAGCTTGAAGATTCAACCCGGGAAATTTTGTGCGCTCGTCGGGCCAAGTGGTTCGGGCAAGTCCACCACCTTCGCCATGCTGGAGCGATTTTATCGTCCAGAGTCAGGTGCCGTGATCATTGATGGCGTGGACATCACTCGCCAGCTAGGCACGGAATTCCGCGACAATATCGCCCTCGTTCCGCAGGAGAACGTGTTGTTCGAGGGGTCGGTCGCATTCAATATTGGGTTGGGCGCTCGACCGGGCCACGAACCAACCCAGGAGGAGATCGAAGAGGCGTGTCGCATGGCTAATATCCACGAGGTCATCATGTCCCTGCCTGAAGGGTACCAGACCCCGTGCAGCCACGACGGCAAGCAGTTCTCTGGCGGCCAAAGACAACGACTATCGATTGCTCGAGCTCTAGTACGACGTCCACGCATGTTACTGTTGGATGAGTCTACCAGTGCACTGGATGTCGAGTCTGAGAAGCGGATCCAGGAGGCGCTGGCGACCCTCGCTGGGCGGACAACAATTGTCGCCATTGCGCATCGGCTCAACACAATCCACCGCGCCGACTGCATCTATCTCATCGAGGAGGGACGGTGTGCTGAGCAAGGCACCCACGACGAACTGGTTGAGCGCAGCGAGACGTACCGAACCAGTGTTATCCACCAGTCGCTGGAGACTTGACGGTATCGATTTTGGACCCCTGAAAATATATATGAACATGTAGAGAGGAATATAGAGACGCTGCGTGATACATAATTAATGTGGGATTTACAATTGAACATGACGTATAGACAACGGAACATTTCTTGATGTACTTCGAGTGCATGACCGAAAAGCGTGACAAAATGTGGATGGAGCTGTTCAATCGGGACATCCGAATGATGCTGAACTATTCAGAGGGGAGCCGTTGGAACACCGCTCTAGCTCGAGAAGCGAGAGGTCCAGGGTTGGTTTTAGGACTTGATGAAAATGAACTATTAGCCATGCACTCTCTCGTGAATTCGATACTCCATCCGGATTTGCTATATTAAAACGGGGTAAATCACAGGGGCCAAAAACTTTAGATGGCGGATTGCATCGCCATGAGACTTGATGACAACACCCGCATACAGCATTGGCGCAAAGCCTCGGTAAGACTCATTGATCTAGACAGTCCTCAGTTAACTGCCCCGCCATTAGTCGCTTTTGCCGGTGATGTACAGTGTCCACTTTGTGGCTCAGCTGAAAAGCCCGAGAGCTATGCATATCCTATCACACAACGATCAACAGTAGTCGACCCACCAGTTGCACGCTTTGGCCTCTAACCACTGCAGCTACGTGCAGTGACGCCCACAGGATACAGATCATCGTCAAACCAGAGATTCCATATGTTCTCAGCGCCCTTTTCGACTCCACCAACTAGCCAATGTGGCCAGGTCAAGCGTAATTGATCGACATGATGTGGCTGGTCAAGACCACAGCTGAAACCATGACGTAGTAGTTCAAGTCGCTGAGATCGGTCTATAAATTAAGCTTCCCGCATTCCCACTTAGCACCTTCATCCTCCTCACGGTCTCAAGTGGAAATATCTCTCAATCTAAGAGCATACCAAGCCTAGCATCCTCAAAATGCCCCTCCAAACCCTTCAAGAGTATGCTCGGAATTTTCACTTGGCGTCTCTATTCAAATCATACTAACTTCCATGTCGTCTAGCCCCGGTCAGGTTTTCGAAAGCATTCAGGAAAGCGATAAGCCCGTCGTTGTACATTACTGGGCTCCCTGGATGGGCCCAGAGTCGCCATTTTTACCCATCTTCTTCGAAGCGGATGAGAACCGGGGAGCGGAAATTAATTTTGTCGTTGTGGACAGTGGATTCGTCCACCCTCAGCATTCACCAGACGAGATGCCCTTGACGGTTCTCTATAAAGGTGGCGAGGAGGTTGATACCGCTCCGTTTGATCCCGACAGCATCCAGGCGCTTATTGAACAAGCATAAGGGACTGGAACTTGGAAGGATATTGCGTGACGAGACAAACCTCGGGTAAGAGGGACACATGATTCTCTCGATATGGCTCACGTTATTCTTGTTCACTGCCACTACATTCAATGTTAGCAAAGTCGCCAGTCCATACATCCTCAAAGGTTACCAGAAATCCTCAGAATCATTTAATGCCGCAACGGCATCGTAGGTGAGACCGTATGGATTCGTTCCTGAGCATACTGCTTGTGTCCGTAGAGTGGTTGCAGATGCTAAATTAGGCAATTCGTGTGGATCTCGGCAAACCTGCCCTTCGCCCCGCTCGGTCTTGTCCCCGACTTTTCCCCACGTCGGCGATGCAGCGAGATGAAGCCTTTGCTTCTTGCCCCTCGAAAACCGGCTGACCTGCCCCTCGTGACGAGCACTGGGCTCGGAACGATGGAACAATGGCTATTGGCAAGCTATTTATACCAGCCTGGACTCCTCCAGCCAGGTCCTCTCCCAGTTACCCATCTTCACCACCGCCCCAATTCGTTTAATAGACTGCGTGTCTTGAAGCAATGACGACAACGCTGACGGGTGGAAACCCGCACATCATCCAGCTCCCTAGAACACCTACGTCCTCGCCGTCCTCGCCGCGTGATATCCTCCAGCAATGGCTCAACGCTCTCCAAAGCCAGCTCGCTCATCCGGGGTCCTTCGACGCGGCATCCCTCTTCCACGAAGACTCATGGTGGCGCGACATGCTCGCCTTGGATTGGGACATGCGCACCGCGCACGGCGTGCGCGACATCCAAGACTTACTGCGCAAGCGCCAGGGACTTTCCCGACTAGCCCGCTTTCGGCTCCAGGAAGCGGGCCAATTCCAGCCTAAGTTTGAAAAAGTCGTCGCAGGGCTCAGCTGGATATCCAGCATGTTCTTCTTTGACACGGCCGTAGGCTCGGGAACTGGGATGGTACGGCTGACGCAGGATGAGAGCAGCGATGGACTCTGGAAGGCGTATGCCGTTTATACATCTCTACAAGAGCTGAAAGGTGCAGAAGAGCCTTTAGGGAAAAGGCGGGCGGAGGGCACGACAGAGTCGATGCCCGGTGGACTTGCTGGAGGTACTTGGTCCGAGCGGCGGGAGAGACAGAAAGAGTTTCTGGATGCCCAGCCGATAGTGCTGGTCATTGGAGCTGGTGAGATTGTTTGTGCCTTGTATCTCTTGACATTTCGCTGACTCTACTCTAGGCCAGGCGGGTCTTAATATGGGGGCGCGTCTGCAGAATATGGGATTATCATGTCTGATTGTCGACAAGAATGAGCGGGTTGGCGATAACTGGCGCCACCGGTACCGGGTGAGCGGGTCTCATGGTTGGAAGGCAAGTTTTGTATACTGACGGATGCTGCTAGACGCTGGTTACCCACGACCCGGCCGAATTCACGCACATGGCCTACTTGCCTTTCCCCCAGAATTGGCCTCAATACACCCCCAAAGACAAATTGGGCGACTGGTTTGAAGCCTACGCGAGCATTATGGAGTTAAATGTCTGGCTTCGGACCTCGATAAAGTCGGCCGACCACAACGATACCACCGGAGAGTGGAACGTTCTTGTTTCTCGAGGCGACGGATCGCAGCGTTCGTTACGTCCCCGCCATGTGATCTGGTGTACTGGCCATTCGGGTGAGGCGCGCGTGCCACAGTTCCCCGGTCAAGACTCCTTCCAAGGTACTGTCTATCACGGAAGCCGGCATCGGGATGCCTCTGAAGGCAATGTACGCGGCAAAAAGGTTGTCGTGGTAGGAACGGGCAACAGTGGTCACGACATTGCACAGAATTTCTACGAGAACGGTGCAGATGTGACCATGTTGCAGCGCAGCGGGACATATGTGCTCACAGCTGAGAAGGGGGTGTTGATGATGCACGAGGGAATGCACGAAGATGGCGGGTACGTCGTTCGATGGAAGTCACGATCGCCACTATAGCTAACTGCGATGACTTTGAACAGCCCTCCAACAGAAGAGTGCGACATTGTTTCCGAGAGTCTTCCATTCCCGGTCCAACTTGCTCTCAAGGTGCACGAGACCAAGCGCATTGCAGCCGTGGAACAGAAAACGCTCGATGGCTTGCGAAAGGCAGGGTTCCAGTTGGATTTCGGCCTGGATGGCGCCGGCATTGCACGCGCATACTTCACCGCCGGTGGTGGGTACTACATCGATGTGGGATGTAGCCAGCTGATCATCGACGGAAAGATCAAGGTGAAGCACAGCCCGAGGGGCATCGAAGGGTTCGGGCCCCGCCAGCTGCGACTCGCTGATGGCAGCGTACTGCCCGCTGATATCGTCGTCCTGGCTACTGGATACGATAATATGCGGACGACTGTGCGGAAGACACTTGGTGATAAGGTTGCGGATCGGTGTTCTGATGTGTGGGACTTGGATTCGGAGGGTGAACTACGCGCAGTGAGTATCACCTTTCTAATTCAATCATCGATTCCAGTTTTAATGCATCCCCAGATGTGGCGTCCTAGTGGTCACCCGGGATTCTGGTTCTTTGGAGGAAACCTGGCCTTATGCCGGGTTTACTCCAAGTTCCTAGCGCTGCAGATCAAGGCTATTGAGACTGGGTTATCGGGCGGGAAGCGACAGCATCAGCGGGAGAGTAAGATTTGAAGGAGATATTCCAAGTTCAGATTTCGCAAATAATAGTGGATTATATGCTCTTCTTTAGGATGTACCCTCCCTGGCCTACGTATTGTGTTTACCCCCTTGGCGCCGTTTGTGTATTAATTATCAGATCAATACTATCCGGCTTCTACAAAGACGCTTACTAGAGAGATCATTAATTGCGAACCGTAGCGGAGCAAAAAAGAGGAAGATTAGCTTCCCCCCGGGCGCGCTACAACGAGGTCGAGTTGACCGATTTGGGTTTACACTAGGCTGTAACATGTAATTTTGATGTGATTATCACGTGAATCTGTGGCTCCAGCGCGATGATTGGTCTCTATACAATCGCTCTATACTATATTGGGCTAGGCTCGGAACAGCCGCGCTACACCCGAAGTGTAAATCACGCTATACCCCAAACCACCAGGTCGGTTGGCTCTCGGTGTCCCGTTTATAGTTTATAAGTCCTGCTAGCGTACGGAACATTGCGATGGGCGGCTCGCTTACGTGTTACGTTATGTAGTTGGTAACTAGTTATGTGTTGGTGCTAAGCATAAAGATAGGAAGCTCTCTGCCTTCGGGCAGGAAAATCTGGCCCCCATTTTCAAGTGCGGGCCTCGTCGAGGTCCCCAGCCTTGTGATTTCTCTCCTTTAAGAACGCGAATACGGCCCCGGGGGCCGCTACAGATTCCCTTCCCCGATGCTCGTGCGAATACGCTCTGATGCAGTCCCATATCCAACGATATATCTTGCAGGCCAAGACGTCGACGGCCAGCCTCGTCAGGGTCAAAGTACGACCTACCAGGGGACTTAATCTGGTCGTCCTCGTCCTCTTCATTCTAATCCTCTGGAGATTCTTTTCAGACCGAAGCCTGGTCTTATTCAGCAGCAGCCCCAGCACCTTCACCAGATGCGATGACTTTGATCCGGCAACGGTATCGCAGAATCTCCACTCAAAGATGGACGACGAAAGTTCCTCGCGCCCGTACACCCCGGAAGAAATCCAAGATTTTGTGTGCAGCATCATAAACCACGACATGGAGGATTCTGCCCAGTTACTGTGCGGACTGACCATTTCGCCCCGATATCAACCTCTCCTCGTGCCGGAAAAAACCCTTGCTCGACCGAAAATCCGATATTTCTTTGCCTTGGATCTCCACCAATCGGTGCATATCATCATCCCTCTCATAGGCAGCGTTATCGAGGCGATCCGCTATCTGGGCCCTCGAAACTGCGCTCTGTCTATTGTGGAAGGTCGCTCGACGGATGGGACAGCCGAAATCCTCGCCGATCTGAAGACGGAGTTGGACCACCTAGGGATCATATATTTCTTCTCGCGCAGCGATATCAACCCACTGGCAGAGGGCGAGAATCGAATCTATCGTCTGGCTCAGCTTCGGAATATGGCTATTGCGCCTCTGTTGGATGAAAGAAGCCGCCGGTTAAACTTGGCCGATCCCGCACCGACGATAGTCTTTATCAACGACGTTGTTCTTTGCGCCGAGGATATTCTCGAGCTGATCTACCAGAAACAGGTCCAAGGTGCTTCGGTCGCCTGCGCTTTTGACTGGACCTCTGTCGGAACGATCTATGACATCTGGGTGTCCCGCGATATGGCCGGAGACCTCTTCTTCCACATCCCCCCGAATGGAGTGGGGTGGGATAACTGGAATCCCTTCTCGCACCACCCGCCCTCCCAGGACCGATTTAGTAACAACTTACCTATCCAGGTCTATGCATGCTGGGGAGGAATGATCACGGTAGACAGCACCCCATTCCTCCAGAAGAAGATCCACTTCCGAGCATCGAATGAGGGCGAATGCTTCATGCCCGAGCCTATGACCCTGGCCAAGGACCTGTGGACCATAGGAATGGGCCGATTACTCGCGGCACCGACCGTCAACGTGGCGTATAGCTATAAGGACGCACAAATGATTAAGAGACAGCGGGGATATGTCCATCGCATTGTCGAGGATCCTTCGCAGTACTCTCTAATCAACGAAACAATACGCTGGGAGGGTCCTCCCGAAAAATTGAAATGTATGAACGCCTGGGATAACCAAACTTGGATAGATCCCGTATATACCTAGGTAATTGATTAAATGCTATGAAGGGTAAAATGACATAAAGACCACTCATATTACGTCGAGGAACATGTATGTCACCGCTTTTCCAGCATCGGCGCTTCCTAATATGGCGAACAACCCTGAAGTACGACGCCGAATGTTTTAATTGCGGAGCGAAGGGAAGCATACGGAGTACTACTCGTGATTTCGCCCCCAGAGGCTTCGGATACGCGCTAAATCTATTCAGGTAACTCAGACGGGCAGCGCACGTGCCATGACCATAGAGCTTCCTGATTCGTCAGCACGTAAACACGCTATACCATATATGGTAAAGTATATCCCGCGCGCATCTGATTCGATAACGCGTACGGAGTACTATGTATCCCGCTCAATATACTGCCAAATCGCCTACCAGATCAGCCGAGAGGCTATTACTAGTAGATACTAACATTTACGATAGGTCCAGAGGAAATCCAATATATAGAAATATATAGAGATAGTCATGATGATAGGGAGCTTATACGGCCCCGCGGGAAGATTGTTACCCGAAGAGAGTGGTAATACTGGACATAGTGGACGGTTCTCAGTTCCGAAGCTCAATGAGCCCTTCCTGTTCCATCCAGTCTACCAGAATGGAATTTACCACGGCTGGCTTCTCCCATAGAACCCAGTGGCCTGAATCGACTTCCTTGAGCGTGAGGTTTGCCGTAAATGGCTTCATCCGTTCCACAATTTCAGTTGTGACTGCGTGCTCAGCTGTCGCGCGTACGAACAGCATCGGGCATTTTATCACGCTAGCGTCTTTCCCTTGTTTAATCAAGGCTTCCTCGTCCAGGAAATTCTGTCGTCTAGTGCGGTAATAGTTGCCTGCAAATTGTAAGCTTCTTGACTTACGAACATCATCTAGCCGACTGAAAATCTTACATGGACCTCGTAGCCCATTTCGAGAATATTCATCCACAAAGTAATCCATGTCCTGCTTTTGTAGCAGTTTCGTTGGCTCGAAGCTTGGGAGTAAGTCGAAGTCGACCCCACGAGTCACATCCAAGGCATACTGGCCATCAGGTGTGTGTGCATCATAGGCCGCATTCAAGAAAAGTCGGATCTCTTCTTTGCTTTGCGTATGAGCTTCGACAATCCCGTCTTCACTGCCGAGTTGGAGCTGGTACGCCAAGGATGGGAAGGCTTTGACGAGGGTCTTCGTCTCAACCCACCCTGGGCGAGGAGGAATATAAGGAATTGCGAAAGCAAAATAGTGAGTGACGAAAGAGGGATGGTACAGGACCATTCGAGATGCAATGACAGCACCCCTGGTTGTGATCAGGTCAGTTCGACTTGAATTATGATATTGTGATGTCAGCTTCGATATTCATGGATATCTTACCAGTCATGCCCACCAAGAATGATGTCTTGGCAACCGAGTTGTTTCAGCAACACGACAAAGTCGTCTGCGTGGGACTTGAACGAGTATGGCACAATAGTGCCCGTAGGTGCGTCCTGTCTGCCGTTAGACTACCATTTCAGAAAGATGCAAGGGTTAGTTTACCGATCGCCCATACCCCATGCAATCGGGGCAGATGACGCGAAATCCAAGCCGTAAAAACAATGGGATCTGATACATCCAGCTGATTGACAGGTGTGGAAACCCGTGAATCTGCAACTGTTAGTGAATAGGTCCAAACTTGAATGGAATACGATTCTCGCATACCAGAAAAACGGTTCGCTTGTAACCATTGTCGGGCTCGGCAACCAGATATCCTTCACGCAAGAAAAATTGAGTAATATTCTTATTTTCCATCCATCATTGGACTTTTACCATAGGTTTTACCGTCAATGACCTTGGAATCTTGACGTACGCGAGGATCACTGAGTATTGTCGAAATATTGATTTGGCCAACACTCGAAGGATCCGTCTCTTGCAAAGCCATTCTGAAGGTAGCGAGATAGAAATGCGAGGGCTGCGCTTGTAGATGAGGACGAGTTGAGGACAAGGAATTCAGAAATGAAGTGAATTCCTCCCGTTTAAATTCAATCCAATGTGATTTCGATCTGGTGGAATGGGGCAAAGATGATGAAACGGGGCAAAGATCCTGAGGGGGGTTCTGCGAAAGTCTAAAATTGCCCGCCGGTGGCCCTCTTTTATGTACATTGACCTGATGTCATGAGTCCATGTTTGCCGTGTGCGTGGTGGTCGAGAGCGCAAGTTCCAATATACATCGCTGATCAATGTGAAGGCCCACTGGGAAAATACATAAATCGCCTTCGGTACACCATACCCACGACGCGTATACTCAGGTGAAGTTTTCAGCGCGCCCACTTGCATCAATCCTGATCGACTCTGCCCCTGATTCCAAACGCGGAAACGATACGGAGTATACACATCCTCGTCGAGTGACGATCTGTGGATCAGGTGGATACTGGACTATCGGAACATCTCCGCAGGGTTCTTATGCAGGGGCCCATGCGGTTCGAATCACACGATAGGGATCGACTTGCTCCCCTTACGTCGGTAATGGCTCTACATATTAATTGATGTCCAAAAGTGCCGTACATCTTGAAGCCGAATCAGCGGATGGAGAGCACAATCGTGCGAGAGGTTCCGTAGCCTATGACAGGCAACATAGTCATGTAATACGGAGTACCCCGTACAGTAGAATAAAATGTCACTGTGGAGCTCTTGACTGCCGTCCTGCGTGGCGTTGCTTTATCTGTTCTCGAACAATAAGCTCCATCTCTTGCATGTCGTCATGAGAATGGTTGGTGCTTCTGTACTTATCTCCTGAAAATTTACTCTTATCTATTGACATTAATATTGTCTCTTCCGTGTGAGAAATTGGGTCTTCCATTTGCAAATATTATTTGGCCCAGGGCGCGAGCCGCCAAAAACCCCCTGAGGATGCATATTCTTTTCTTGGGCGTGGCTTCTTTGGGCCTGGTGGTAAGTCCTACTGACGAACTTTTTTGTATCAGTGAACAGACACCTAATCCGCCATTCAGCTTTTGGTGCAATCCATATTCCGGCTCTGCTTCCATCCTCTATCAAAATATCCCGGTCCGCGTCTTGCAGCTTTCACCAACTGGTATGCCACCTACTTTGTGGGACGGGGCGTATTCCATATCAAAACAAGAGAGTGGCATCGTCAATACGGTTCGTGCGGGAATGGAAGAAATTCACCATCGATGGAAAATATAGTGTCTAATCCTGTTCAATAGGTCCAATCGTTCGATATGCGCCCAATGCTCTGTCTTTCGACAGCCCTACTGCACAGGCGGATATATATGGCACTCGAGCCAATACAAAAAAGTCCGAGCAATATGCTGTATTCAGCGCTAGTCGTCATGCCCCAAATACGATAACGGCGACCGAGAAGGATGTTTATACGTTCAAGCGTCGAACACACACCCAGTTCTATCTTGAGTCGAGTCTCAAAGATGTTGAAGACCGAATCTTGGACAAAATTGACACCTTCGTCAACACTCTTGGATCGGACAGTGGCCGTGGTAATCAAGAGGATGGGAACTCCAAAGTCTGGTCGCAATCACGAAACATGGCAGATGTCTGTGCTTGGTTGACTGCCGATGTTATTACCGATCTCGCTTATGGTCAGAGCTCCCAGATGTTGACTTCATCAGAGATGAGGTGGATACTCTCTGTCATGACATTAATGTCCTGGAGGGGTATGCTGGTAAGTTCCACTGGCATCGTGTGTGAATCTAAGGCTATGTAACATTGCTAACAAGCCCATAGTGTGTTATCCAACCGAAAATCTACCGCTGGAAGCTGGATCGAGTTTTCCTTGCCCCTGCCTATAAAAGGATTTTGAGTGCCGGCACTTGGGCTTACAAATGTACGAAAAATCGGGTTGTGGCAGAGAAGCAAGTCCACCAAAAGGACTTCTTTGGTGCAATGATCAATGTGAAAGGCTCTAAAGATGGCCAAATTTTCACAACCAAAGATATGTGGGTGGAGACATTACTTTTGATGGCAGCAGGTACGTCGTGCCTTGACCTTGGGATTTCGAGTTCTCGAGTGGTTCTAATTATAACCAGGCTCTGACACTACGTCCACGGCGATGGCGGCAACATTTTTCTATCTTGCCCACTGCCCCGACGCACTCGTGGCGGCCACATCTGAAGTCCGCGGTTCATTTGCGCAGAAAGACGACATCCGATTGGGGTCTACCTTGAACGATTGCGTATTTCTTCAGGCATGCATCAACGAGGCTATGCGCCTTACACCATCCACTCCAAATATTCTTCCACGTGACGTCCTAGCAGGGGGAAGTGTTATTGATGGTGAACATATTCCTGCAGGAATGACGGTTGGATCCTCTCTGTACGCAAACCACAGGCACGAGAGTTTCGAACACCCGGACGAGTTTTGGCCGGAAAGATGGATCGTTAGCCCAGAACGGGGAGTCACGGACGACGACGTCAAGCGCACCCAAAGGGCTTTCCATCCTTTCAGCACAGGTCCCCGGAGCTGCGTTGGGTGGAAATTGGCCTGGAGTGAGTTGAATATTGCTATTGCGCGAACGCTTTACTCCTATGATATCAAGATGGCCGATAGGAGCTGCTGTGGTTTGACTCAGCCAAGAAGTTGTGCATACCCCATGAAGGGGTACGCTGTGGCTGCTGCTCAGGGTCCTGCTCTACAGTTCATTCGGGCGCCTCATGGTGGTGTATGAAGCGTGGGTTGGAGTGGGTCGATCGCTGGTATTCCTTAAAATTCCGGAAGATCGTATCTGAAGCGTGGAGTAGGTACTCCGTACATTAATTGCTTCCTGTGAATAGAGACTTGTAATTATACGAAGATCTTGGTGGAACTGGGGAGGTCTGAAGAGATCGACCATCGCCACCTCATTAATATTATCTCCACATTTATTTAGATTCCAAGGAGCTGATCGAGAAAATTGAAGCTTTTCACTCAGTTGCACGTCTTCTAGGCTGTTCTCCAGGTCTTGCCCGATCCTGCCAGAGTCCTAGAGAAACTCCGTCTTTGCCGATCGCGGTCTGCGCTCAGCTGCAGGATCGACATCTTGTCGGGACACAGCGCCCGGGTAAAAAGTTCTTGGTGGTAAATGAGACCAGAAGCCGATATAATGATACTGAAATTCAAAGTTTGCTGGTTAAAGGCCGTCAGCTCTTGTCATCCTAGCCTTATTTGTGGTTTTCAGACCCCTTGGACAGAGCCCCTTGCCTGAAGAGGTAAATATTGTTTTGACATCTCGAAATGTTTGCAGCGTAACTAGTTTTCTATCTATGCAACTCAGTGTAGCCAGCTTTTCCTGTTACAACTACATAATATGCGATCCAGCAAAAAGACACGTCCCGAATATATGAAATCTCCATCGATGATAGCTTGAAGCCCCCAGTCCAACCCAGTTTGGGATCCGCTTCCCAGAAATCTCAGGTAAGATCACACTTCACTTGATCTCGATCTGTTGTGACGGATTCGTAACGGGAAGGTCGGTGGCCGTACCTCAAACTTAGGTCTGTCGATCGAGCCCCGGTTGTCAGCGACAAGTAGCAAGGCCCACAACAGACAGCTTGATAGAAAAGTGGGGAACGGGCCATTGATCGTCGCGAAGGCCATTGATCGTCGAGAACGATGGGTCGTAGAGTTCACGTCATATCCTTCCTTGGTTGTGCAAGCCTATCCTCTCAGCAAGAAAGATCTGCACAAAATAAAATTACTTTGGTCGATCTATGCATGCGGCTGACGCTGCGCGACTATGGGTGTGACACGGTACTGCGTACCCCTGCAGTAGATACCGGGATGCGTAGATCTTTTGTCTGGGCGGGACTAGTAAACAATAGTAAGTTGGCAAGCTGCGGAAAAGAAAAAAAGAGAGACAAAAAGATAACAGTCCCCTGATAACTCCGAAAACCGATTGTAGAAGCTAGGAGGGAAAATCCCAAAATTTTCACCGTATCCATATTTCACCAAATGGAGTGAACATTTCAATACCTTTTGACTGCCCCGGCTGGTTCAGTTTATCCTCAGCCTTATTATTCCATGAAGCCCAACCCGTCTTATTCACACACCACCGACCAAGGCTTTTCGATATCAGACGCTGAAACGACACCATTCCAGTGAGCCATGGCCAAACCTATGCCCACGGTCGAAATCTCTACTCCGAGGCGTATCCCGGCCTGGCGTCTCGTATTCGATCAGAGTTGTGTCACCGACGATATTCTGGACTATGAATATGATGGATCAGGCACCGAGGAAAGCCCCTACAAGGTCACTTGGCTCGATAAAGACCCCCGCAACCCGATGGAATTCTCGGCGGTGTCCAGATGGCTCATAGTGGTTCTTATGGGTCTCGTCACCTTGGCTGTCGCTCTCGTCTCATCGGCATATTCGGGCAGCATCAAAGAAATCGTGCTCGAATTCCACGTGAGTGAGGAAATCGCTCTTCTAGGAATCTCTCTCTTCGTGCTAGGTTTCGCGGTCGGTCCACTGGTCTGGGCGCCACTGAGCGAGATCTATGGACGTCGATATATCTTGATTGCGAGCTCGGTGGGCTTAACTGTATTTACTGCCGGTTGTGCTGGCTCGAAGAATATTTGGACCTTGGTCATCCTACGCTTTTTCGCTGGCACGCTCGGCTCGGCGCCATTCGCCGTGGCCGGTGCTGTTCTCGCGGATACATTTCCTACTATCAGTCGCGGCTTGGCTAGCGGGCTTTACTGTGCTGCGCCCTTTCTTGGTCCCGTGTTGGGTCCTTTTGTGGGTGGCTTTCTCTCCGAGTCCGCTGGATGGCGCTGGGTAGAGGGTCTTGTTGCAGTCTTCTCCGGTCTCTTGGGTATTGTTACCTTTTTCACCCTTCCTGAAACATTTGCTCCGATCCTTTTACGAAAACGTGCGGAATGCCTATCCCAGACAACTGGTATGATATACCGCAGTACGATCGATATCGAGAAGGGGAAGACTCCTATGAAAACGATTTTCAAAGTCGCTCTCTCCCGGCCATGGATCTTACTTTTTCGCGAACCTATTGTGCTGTTCTCGTCACTTTATCTTGCTATCATCTATGGCATGTGAGTATCCTCGTCTACTTTTTATTTTTTTTGCTTAATCCTTAAGTTTCTTGAGGTCGAGACTAATATTTGTCTATTAGCTTATATCTGATGTTTGCGGCTCTACCAATCGTCTATGGAAAAGAGCGCGGGTGGAGTGAAGGCATGAGTGGTCTCTCTTTCTTAGGAATACTTATCGGAATTCTTTTCTCTGCGGTTGTAATGTTTCCGATATACTTCCGGTATAAGAAGAAGACGTTGGCTTTGTCGTCGGGTCGTCTTGCCCCCGAGGAGCGCCTTCCAGATGCGTTCATCGGTGCGATCGCGCTTCCCGTTGGATTATTTTGGTTTGCCTGGACAAACTATCCATCCATTCATTGGATGAATTCCATCGCGGCTGGGGTGCCTTTTGGATTTGGCATGGTCATCGTGCTCTTACCAGTGATGAACTATGTGATCGATGCCTATACGATTTACGCCGCGTCAGCTTTGGCCGCAACAACGGCTCTTCGGTCCATCTTTGGAGCGGTGTTTCCCTTGTTTACGACTTACATGTATGAAGGGATAGGGATTCATTGGGCTTCATCTATTCCTGCGTTTCTTGCTCTCGCTTGTGTCCCTATCCCGTTCTTGTTCTATTATTATGGGACAGCGATTCGGAAGCGATGCAAATACGCAGCACAGTCAGACGCGATAATGGAGCATCTTTTTGGGAATGTTGCGTGAACTCAACTGCCTGGTCCATATCCTTCTTTTTTTTCCATTGGGTTATCATTCACCGGCTGTTTTTCGGGGTCCATGGATGTCTTGACATCATCCGCTAAATCCAAATATCTAGGGAGTCGCTTCCAGGATGATTCTCACCGGGATTAGAATGGGTCCTTTAATATTGTCTCTCATATAATGCATATAGATTTATTTTCCAGCCCTCCCTATTCACTAAATCCCTTACAAAATCGGGGTTCCCTTTTCACCGTTCGGGAAGTAAAATCTCCTATGGATGGTGTGCCAATAGGAAACACAAAGATACACCCATGTTTCGGGATTCCTCCGCACAAGATCAAGATTGGTGAGCTTGTCTGAATTGGGGTTATGTTTCTTGTCGTTGGGACTGTCCAAATTTGTGCTCTTCGGGATCCTTTTAGGATATTCTAACGCCTTGAGCAGGGTTGAAATATCGTCTAGAGAATCATTAGCAATCCCCTTATAAATTTGTTATAGTGAGGTCGGTCCTACAGCTTGCATCTGGAGCATCCGCATTGCCGTGGACGAGGTGGAAAGTCTCATGGAACAAGGTGGCACTCCGAGGTAGTATATCCGGGAGGTCTTTGGTCGGGGCGCGACTGCCTAATGACTGTGCCCCCTTGGGGTTGTTGAATGCTTTGGGGCACAGGTCTATCGCGGTGGGTTTGGTATTGGTTTGGGTTCCCGCTAAGCTGTTGGTGAACGAGCAGTACCCCCGACCCCGGTAGTCTTCCTCGAAGACATATTGCTTCAGGTCATCCGACCAGTATGGCACCAAATCCGTGGGCACCCATTTCCCCCTTTTTTGACCCATAAATCTGCTGTATAGGCCGGGTCGTTTTGAATCTCCACCGGCTCAAGCTCCATGTCACCGTCACCGCAATCCACCGGTTCATGTTTGATATCGCCGTCGGAATCCTGAGAATAGTCGTCTCTTTCTTTTCGTTCGAGCCAGCCGCTGCCACAAAACAGCCATGGTGTACCGCTCTGGAAATCCAGCCCTTGCTGGTAGAACTCGTGAACCTCTTCGAGAAATGCTATAGACAATGTTTAGTGGCCTGCTCAGTAGGTGAAAGAAATAAGATACCGCATCACCCTTGACATCTTTGAATTCATTCGCGGACGTTTTGGAGGTGATCCCCAAAAATTGTGAAAGGGTGCCGGCAGCAATCTTATTGCCGTTGCCAGCATCCGTAAAAGCCTGCAGACCAGCCTGGGCCATGTCCTTGACCTCATCAAACCAGGTGTTGAGTAAACTTAGGCGATTGTCACAGCCGCCTTTGGTGTTCCCCGTCTTGAGATGGAAGACATCCTGGATGGTGGGCTTGCCCCAGGCGAAGGCAACCAGAAAGCTCAGAACCAAAATCAGGAGATTCATAGTAGCAACGAGTCTCTTGATCATAAATTCTTCCCACTGAGGAGAGCATTCAGTCGCAGGTTGATATCAAACCCAGCATAGCACACAGAGAGGGAAGGACAGGGATCAGATTAAGACAGAAAAGAGTGTTCGATATCATCCAATCTGCCTACTACACTACATAGCCAGCCAAAGTTACGGAGTAAGCAGCTCTCGATAATTCGGGTATTTCTCGTCTAACAGGGCACCTGCTCCACTCCTGCGAGGCTGCCATTCCCATAGGTGGTAGGTATAATAAGGCTTGCCAAGACCTAAGCCTCGCGAGTCCGCGACCTATCTGTAATGTCTAGGAGGAAATCAATGGGGCTCCCCGTACCCAAATATTAAGTATCTCACCAGCATCAGTCATATAATTGTTGCACATTTATCGCCATTGCGCATTCTATCGCTCACTGTTCGAATCTTTTTCTTCGATAGGTCAATATGTGGGTTCTGCAGCTGGGGCCGAAGGATTTTCTTAGCGTGGCTGAACTACTTGACCCGCTCGCAGCCTTGATATTGTATCTCAGTTTTGGGACTCTGCTTACGGAGTAGGACGGTAGCTGTAATGGTAGCGGCATTTTCATCGCGAGGGAAATCTTACCTGTCCCTTCTACGTCCTGTTCTTTTACCCCTGGCACCGGTCATGGTGCAGATACCTACTCCGTACCTAAAATACAGTCACTTGGATCCTTAAGATCTACGCGATGTCTGTAATATACGTTTTTTCTACTCCGTGCCGCTTTGAGAGTCTTATGTTCTGTGCGAGAGATAAAAACTTAAATAGGGACGTGGCCTTTCACCTCTGCTCCTATCTCAATCCTTCCTATTCTGTTTCCCCCGCAGCCACCCCGGAAGTTTACCATCAAGACCGGCAGGATGGTGTCACTTCTACTCCTGTTATTGGTGCCTTTCTCCCATGCATTGGGCCTTGTGGTGGAACCACGCGTCGCGCCTTGGGATGTTGAGCATAACGGCTTGACTAAGTACCAAGAGAGTCACCAAATCGGATATGACAGAGGACAGATCGATGGATATTTCTTCGCAGGAGACTCAGTCTTTGACTTGCCGGATACTATTGGTCTGATCTATCAAATGTATCCTCACCGACCCAACCCCAACAAACCGCCAGGCTCCCGCGGGGCGATATTGGAAAGAATGGTTGTTTACGTGGTTGCCGACAAGGCTATTCTGGTGCTTGGAATCCCACTCGAGGACAATATACTGAGAGAAGTCAGGTCTCAGAGAAATAACGACAGGGCCACAAGAAACCTAGACGTGATGCAGAACCTTTTGCACGGCCCAAATGTCCTGTTCTACCTGCGCCTTTACCATCAGCCAGCGAAGGCAGCACCGGCCAAAAAATTGATCGAAGTCCTGTCTTACATCAAGAGGTATGGTGGCAAGATCCAAAGTGCGGGGGTGGTTGGTTTTCAAGGTGCTATACGCTTTTCCTCCCCTGTGGCATACGACGCCTTGGGACTCTGTCTCCTGAAAGAGCTCGGTGTCTACCCAACGCCATGGAGGGCGGAAGGAACCAGTCGTATGACAGAGGCTTTTTTGGCTTGGACTGGTCATTGGCAAAGGCGAGTCCTCCGTCTCTCGATTGGGAGTGAGGTGATTTTTGCTTGGGAAGAAGGTTCTCAGCCTTATTATCCTCCATCTTGGTCTTCTGCCTCGAGGTTCAACCAACTCACCGCAAAAGAGGAAGCAAACAAATATACGGCACAAGAAGCCACAAATGCAGCAGAAGAACTCGTCGAATGCGCTATGGAGGTGGATGAAGATGAAATTGAAAATGGCCAAATAGTGGATGAAGACAACAATAACAATACCCCGTCTGATCCCCCGGGTCTCCAGAAAATCTTCCAAATCAAAACTGGGAAGAACAAGGGGGGGTGTGATGCGCATCAAGGAGACCTTCGGGCTTGGTTCAGTGAAGCGAAGGAAATAGCCAAGGCTGGTCTTCAGGCCTTTTCGGACGCCAGTAATGGGAACAAGATTGCACAAGAGACCCTGAAACAGTTTCTCGGGATTGATTCGTCGACGCCTGCTAGTGACTTGGAAGACACCAAAAGTAAGAGCCCACTTTGGCTGGAGCTGATAGTCTGGTGGCTAATGACACTCATAGTGCGTCTTCTGGACGTGTATGATTTCTTGACGGGGGAACTCAATCTTGACATCGGTCGACCGTGGTTGTTCTGTGGTAGTACATGGCTCGAGCAGAAGAAAAGAGATGACCCTTCTCTCACTTCTAGCGGCGATGTTAAGCATACTTCCCAGGGCAACCCATTACAGATCCAGAACGATCCTTTATATCGCGACGAATTGTGGATTAAAATGGAGGGTAAGGATGTCCCGTCCAGTTGGGTGCCGTACTGGTCATCTGACCTTGGCACCTATATTTTCGATCTGGACTACGCAGGCAAGGGATATTGTACCTTCACCGGTAACTTAGCCACTACGCCTGTTTCCCCACCCATAGTTAATCTATGCCCCAAAAGCTTCACCAGCACTCAAATGGCGCAGAAACTGGGTGGACGTCGCGGTAATTCTGCTCGACTCCAAGATTTGATACCTCGAAGCGGGACCCTTTTCCACGAGTTGTTTCATTTGGTCTATGGTCTATACGAGACTCCCGATGCCAGCTGTATGTTAATAATCGACATACCCTGCTCATATGATACTAACGATTCTCTAGACAGCCTTCATACGCTTCTCAATGCATTGAAATCTCCCAATGGCGTGCCCAAATCTCTTAGTTTGGATGAGCCGGACAATACCGACCAACATTATGAAAATGTTTCTAAGCTCACCAACCTTGAGCTTGTACGGGAAAATCCCGAGACTTGGGTATACTTCTGTGTCTCGTATTGGTATACTCTTAATCAGAATGTCTACTTCCCAAACGGCAAAACGGGCGTCTCATCGGGATAGTTACTAGGGAGACCATATATAATAGGTACTGGCTAGTGACTTCAACTTCTATCTCCAACACCCGCCTCCTGCCCCCAAAAACCAAAAACTAGACAGAATATAAGTAGGTAATTGTTACACAAATGGAGGCGGAAGCAAAACAAAAACATACAACAGTGAGGATTCGCTAGTGGTCACCCACCTAACTACTAACTCATCGGCGTGTGACTTAAGTATGGCTGAGCGGACGGGAAGCCCTGTTTTCCACACCCTATGGTCGTATGTATCAACTACCGTAAAAAGGAGAACTAGATAGGGCCTTTTATATATACCTATAAGCCCATAGGCACCGCTTAAGAGTTGCGTTTCTTTACAGGCATCTTGAAGATCTAATCAAGAGTCAACACCGGCATTCTTATGAATGGCATCGTAGGTCCACCTACCTTTAAAATGTAAAGAAGGCCGTAGTCAGATAAAATTTAGAGTCAATACTAGTATTCATATAAATAATATTATAGATCAACTTACTTTTAAACTAAAGAAAATATAGTAATTAGAGTATAAACGATCTAGGCCAAGATTTAGCGTTTAGATTAAAACCGACGTAGCTAATTAAGATAGAATAGGTTAAATACAGAAAAAAGTTTAGAAAGCAAAAAAATGTATACATTTAGCCTTTTAGCTCTAAATAGGCTTCTAGGAATAGTATCGTAGGTCGACCTACCTTTAAAATACAAAAAAAGCGGTGGTATCGAATAGAGAGCGGAGCATAGAGCAATTCTAATCAAGAATCAGCACCTTCGGGATCCTTATAAATAGCATCGCAGGTCGACCTAGCGCTACCTGTTCTCCACAAAGTGTGGTCGTATATGCTAGAGTGACCCTAAATGTGGAATATATAGAGCATATTCCAAGGGCGCGAGCATCTCAGCGGCTGGTCAGCTCCTCAGTCTATTCCCGGCATGGAACCTGCCCATGAAGGTAGATGCTATTGCTCTGTGGGATGCAGCGAGAAAGGAAGAGAATGGGGAGAAGCTGCAATCAGGTGGTATACCTAATCTCAGCGTGGGGGTTCTACTCCTGAGCCAGTTCATAATGCTGATGATCTTCTAGGGTAGTCCTTGTGGCGCAGGCAAACTGAGGTTACTTAGTTGACCGAGATGATATTTAAATGTATTTAACTGATTTTGCGTGACCCGAAAATTTCACCATGGAGCTCTACTGCCAGCGCCCTGACTTGAGCGCCCCGATCACAGATGTAGTCAATTCCATCAATCGCCTTCTCTCGCGGAATGCGAAGACCAAACCGGAAACGCAGACTAAAGTAGTAATCCCCCGAGCAACAACTTCACGACGACGTCGCCGATCGGCTCTGGCAAAGCGACGGAAAAAGTCCTGAGGGTCATTTCCTGCGGGGAATGGCACGTCTGGGATAGGTTTCCCAAGAAACTTGCAAAGTGGTTCCCTGGAAAAGAAATCATCAGCGAGAAACCAAGGATTCTGATTGCGGAATTTACCATCCGTCAATCACATTGTATTCGAGAAGCCGTTCTTCCGACACCGTCTCTCTAATCATAGCATGATGCTGATCAAGGACGCGACGAGCATTGCGTCGAAAGTCATTCCCCCAAAAGTCACCAAAGATAATCCGGAAGGTATTTCTAGTGATGTAGGACTCGTGGTGGAAGAATGCCCATACATCTCGAGTCCAGTCATCCCACATATACAGGATCGTCCGCTCGTAGCTTCGAAACCACGAGTCAAAGCCTTTGGGTGGATGGGTCAAAATGACCTTGGCATCTGGATATGCCTCGATCAACTCGGGGGCGAAAGCCACACATGGCAAGTCAGAGACTGCGGCACAGTCTCCCAGCAAGCTATCCCATTCTTTACGTGTCCAGGGTTCTCCCTTGCCTCTGAATTTGGCATCGGCCGCCTCGAGCCAGAGGTAATTATCTGGCGGGTTTTCGTGAATACAGCTAAAGCCATGGTAGCAGTCGTTGTAGCCAAGAATTTTGAGTGCCACGCGGATTGTGTCGGTGCCTGTGCTCGAAACATTAGATGGATGTAGTCCGCAAGATAAAGGCTAAAGTCATGCCCGTTCTTCCAGCTCCTAGGGCTAGCACTTCCATGGGACGTGTTCTGGACGCCCCCCGGCGGTCAATATACGTCTGGTCGGCCGACATGGTCAACGTTGAGGTTTGTGAAGAATGTCGGTGGAGGAAGGGATTGTCTATTGATGATCGCCATCACGTGAGGGTTCAAGCTGATCCCCCGATAAAGTAAAAAATTAAGTGGGGCCAATTAGGAGCCTAGATTCACTTGGATTTGGCATAAGCGAAAGCATGAACACAGCTAGCTTCCTTCGCTCGCGGAGATGAGATTATTGCGAACGAAGTTGGGATTGCTGGCGGGGGTAAAGTCATGACAGGCGACAAAATCAATAGAAAGGTCTGGAGGGGACCTCGGGAATGATCTCGGGAGTAAGAGCCATTGAAGGATCCATTGATAGAATGTATTGAAATCCTGAGGACTTGACTTCTTCGAGAATCTTTTAGGCAGTGCTGCATCCAGATGTCCTTTGATCCATATCAAACCGATCCCGACCACCTTCCAAGGCTCACACCTTCACACTTGTTTGCGGAACTCATCTAGACATGGGTCAATTCAATCTGAATTTGGGATTCTATCCTTATAGAAAGCCATGGACTGTAGCTTGCTTACCCATCAAGTGAACATCATCGCCCTCTTTCCTAGGCATCAACAAGAACCTTGTATGCTGCGAATGGGGTGTCGTGAGTGCCGGCTGAACATTCGCCATTGTTTATTTCCGTCTCAGAATCACTGCAATCGGTGTTGTAGTAAAGGTAGACATGATAGTTGTCGCTGCCGATAGAGGCTTGGACGGAGTATGGATGCGCCCCCGAGTCAAACGGCGTGCACGGGGCAGTATTTTGAGCCCCAATGGTCTTGAAGAGACCATGGGTGCAGGAACCGTCCTCATACTCATACAGAGTAAATTTGGCTGCGGTAGACGTAACCAAAGCGAGGAAAAAAGAGAGCTCGAAGCGCATATTGGAAGTCAGAAGGACAAGGCTTGAGAAGCAGTAAGACACTGGCTCAGTATATTGAGCCGGAGTGAAGTGCTGAAGTATACTGCTGGATAGTACTGCAAGTGCGAGAGCAAATGATAATTCAATCCGCGAACTGGGCTCTGAGCGTCTCTATAAGCGCTCCGAGGCCCATTTTGAAGTGCCCGTGTATTAACCGAGACCATCCGATTGGATCCACCTGCTATTTCTTAATTCGCGGTGTAACTTCCTATCCATGGTGGCGGGGGAGTATTGTCTCGGTTTAAAGACTGCCCGCTCAGCCTTTCTCATACCAGGAATAAGCTTGGAAGATAGATGATGCACTCTGGTTGGCTGGCCCGTTCGACTTAGGATCGCTGCTCCACATACCTGACCCGCCCTTCTGAACTTCGCAAGCTGATTCGTGACAAATTTCTCTCAGCCATCAGTGATAGCCAAGTTATTATCTATCCATTCACTTCCTCGGCACTTCATCGGGCTAGGGCTATTTTGGCCCCCATGATCAAGCAGCGGTCCTTAGTGAAACTCGGATTGAGCTGTCACACCCCATAGAGTAAGAGAAACTGCGAATGCCTCCATTCTCCTGCGGAAATTACGCCGTCTCCATATTACCTGCCCCCAAGACCCGCGAGTGATCTCGGAGCCTCAGCCCGCACACGGAACCGCAATCTTGGTCCAAGCTTGTGACCGTCCATGGGTCACTCTTACTGTACAGAGTAGGTCAATTATATTCCAGCCTCGTCTAACGGACTCGAAATAGGGCCATTTGGGACTGATGCTAGTGACACTCGTCCGGTTCGCGCGCCGCTCACCCTTGTCGGATTCTCATTATTGCTGGCCCCGAGGGTAGATTTTTGATGATGACAGAACTGGAGTGAAGCGCTTGGCTTTTGCACGAACGGCCAAGGATATAGTATTTAATAGTATGTCTGCATTGAAACCACATATCAAAAAACAACCTGTGATTTGACGCAATTCTACTGCCCATGTGGACCATATTGCCGCGGGACTTTCGGCCAATGGTCCACGCCGTCTAATATCGCGAGCCTTGGAGGAAATATTAGCAAGTTCTCACAAGAAGGGCATCGCGGGATATGTTACTCACCCCATTCCACCTGTCAGATGTGGATTGAGATGGCAATGGAGAAAGAAGGCCTAAGATATTCGTTAAACTAGCAAAAGAGACATCAAGTAAAGGTGTTCGTACCCCTGGGTTTCGCACTAGAAAAGTTGTTAGCTCCGAGTCAGACTAATGGCACGACTAATGGCACAATAGGAATGTGGGCTACGTACCATGATAGCGGACAGCCAGCCAGCTTTGACCCTTGTATGCCGGTAGCGTCGTAAAAGTATCTGAAGATTCGTTGTTTAGCTTTGTCAGAAAAGTTAAAACCTCAGAATTGGACATCAAGACTCACCTCTGATCGGGGGATTGACAAGATTGAAATTATCAGGAACCGCTTTTGCGGCCTCTGCCACTGACTTCCATTCAAACGGGCCAGTGCCGGAACCCTGAAACATGGTGAGAAAGTTAACCTCGAACCGCCTGGGCGGCATAGACACGAATGAGATTCGACTCACGAGAACATATACCCGATTGGAATGCTTATGCATGGGGTGGCTAGGCTGTAGTGTAGAGGCATTGCCCGACAGCGCGAAAATTATATCCACCCACGTATTGTTCCTGGTAGAGATGACCAGTGGACTGTCGACTGCGGAAGAGGGTTGCCACAAAAGGGGCTTCATGTCTTCCAAAGCCAGACCGTATGAGTGGTTCCCATTCAACGACCATTTCCAGGCATGTTGAATACGGTCTGTGGTAAGAACGAAGGTCTCATCTGGGTGTGCCTTGGGTTGGCTGGGGACAAGCATGTCGATCGTGGTTTCATCAAAAGAGATGACGTCTTTCCCCGTGCCAACACCACCGTAGTTGATTGACGGGTGCGAAGAAACAGAAGTATCTCCATGCAAATATGAAAACGTGGCATAGCCAGCAATCTTCTGGTTCAAGCCTGCATTGGCCACGGTGATGGGATAGTCACCCGGGGTTTGGTTCAGCTTGACCAAGCATGAGTATCGACCGCCATTGTTAAGTGTCAAGGCCTATAAGAAAGGGTTAGTTGGGAAAGTTCCAGAGACGTTCGTCGAAATTGTCATACGTCAACCTTGGTAGGCTTGATGTAAAGCCCATCGATCTCATAGACCCACAGATCATGATCGTTGATCGAGACTGTTGGAATTTCCCAGGTTAGTGGTGCCCGGTGAACGAGGTGAGAACGAACCTATCAGGGCCGAAATGGCCGCCGAAGCGACGAAATTTAGACTAGTCCACCCGCTCTGTGAGTCGACATTGATAACCGCCTCTTCCGCGTTCGTAGCTTTGCATTCATCAAACAAAGATTTCGGAACCTTGTCGAGCTTGTGTGGGAATGTCGTTTGGGCGTAGGTGTTCTGAAGTGGTAGACATCTTCGAGTGTCAGCATTTTGACCTCCAGGTTTATGAGACTACTCACCCCTTGGCCGTAAGGTTCATCCCTTGAAGAACCGATTTCATCGAAGCGGGGAACGTGGATTTAAGGTATCCAGGATCCCGGCAGTTGACCTTGCCCTTTCCGTTGATCAAGACAGAATCGGCACACCTTGAATTCGTCAGATCGGTCTCTCCAATCTCTAGCGCGCATGCACTCACAGGGCGTCGATGTTTGCATCCAGCGAGATCTTCCTTAGCGATAATGAGGTATCATGGAACCAGTCGGAGAGCGTCACCAAGGTGGGCGATTTGATGGCCTTATACATTTGATCGTGCTCTCGGGTATCATTTGTGATTAGACGCGCCAGGTTCTCGGGATTTTTCCGTGGCCTGGACGTTTGAAATTAGGCACCTTGCCATAAATGGGTTTGCGAAGAGCTTCGGGATGGGCTCTTCAAGACTCGCGCTGGGGGTTTTACCTGATATACATTGGACCATACATGCCGTCCATGATTTGCCCCGCCGAGTGTGAGTGATACCTTTGGATGATTAGATCTCGAGCTTGAATCGATGTATGCGACCTACCAGTATGTCCCATATTGCTCAACCTTGAACGTGTAAACAAATTTCCCACCGGGAGCAATCGGTCTCTGCGAAACGCCCGGCATTCCATCCGACCATGGTGTTCCTGACTGTCTAGTCTGTTTTTAGCAAAAGCGAGAGCAAGTTTAGAGAGCGTGGACATACTCAATACCATGATAATGAATTGTCGTGTTGAATGGCATGAAATTATTCACGGTCACTTCGACATTATCTCCCTCATCCAAAATGAGCGGAGGCCCCGGGAATTGGCCATTGATCAAAGTCTGTTTCCGCTGCACCCCGTCTGCTGCCCACGATTCCCAGGTCGCGTTGAGCTCGAAGCGCTTCGTCGGTGCAATCTGGCCAGTGGTTGAGGATGGTCCACCAAGAGCAGCAGCGAGTCCGAGGCTGGAGAGCAACACCGCTAGCTTCATTTTCCCTGTTGGCGAGAACGTTGTTGATGATCATGAGGGGAAATCGGACTGCAAATGCGATAGCATTCCCCATCAGCATTATGTAAGTGCTGCGCATGATGGAATCCAGGGGAACGTGTATCCACTTGTGCATTACAACCCCAATAGTGCTGAGAATAGTACCGAGATTGGAGTCTCGGATGAACTCTGGGGGCCAATTGCGCCCGGGCGGCTGTGGGCGCGCTAGTTCAGGGGTTGGTCATAAATTGACCCCACGAGGATCAGGAACGCCCTATCAGTGGTTCCAAAGCAACCTATTTTGTCACTCGAATTGACTTTTCGAATCAATAACCTTGGACGCTGTTGATACTCTGGGCTAGATGTATGTGGGAAAGGCGATGGCCGTGGTGGGATTTATCTTCCCGCAGGCATGAACACAGGGCATTTGGACAAACCAGTGAATGCACAGCTTCCCGTCCAAACTGACCATCGACTTTCGTTTGAAGCTTCTGGTGGGGCGCGTTTCACACCTAAACCTTGAATGAGCTTTCAGTACGGAGTAGCTACACCTTACTTGACTGCAGAGAGAATGACCTCGGGAGAGATGCATAGTTAGCTAATAGTAATAAGAAAGTCCATGGGTCACAAGGACGAGTCTCAATGGTTTGCTATTGCATGTACTCTGTACTCGTCTGTTGGTTTCCTACCAAACCCACCCATGGGGCGAAAAACCTGCCGGAACGACCCGCGCAAATGTCTCGCAGGAAGGCTTTGAGATGGATTTGGGGCCAAATCCCCCTCTGCCGAATTGCTTAACAGTGATCCTGCGGGCCCTCCCAAGATGATGAAACAGCCCTTCATGGCCACAAGAGTTACGCTGAGCTCAATGTGACATTGGAACGTGGCGGAGGAAAAACGAGGAAGATTCTGCGCCTGTCCCCCGCCCTATAATAGGATCGAGTTGAGTGATTTGAGCTCACACTAGTCCATAACAGGTAATCCCTTGTACATGATCATCACGTGCATAGAGCATAAAAGCACTATGGAAGGTCCAAAGGCACCTTGCGCTACACCCGAAGTGTCCCGCGCGATACCCCTATGTAGCCAAATCCCAGCGAGTCGTCAGCCAGTGTGCTAGCCAATAAACACGTGTGTCAAGATTTACCTCAGGAACAGGGATTGGAAATGAATTTAAGAACGTAGATAAAGCGCTACGCTCGGCAACTTACATCGGCAGCCCCCTGGTACCCTCTTGAAGAGGGTTCTCAATCATTCGAGGACCACCGGCAAGACTGAGAGAGGAAGAAAAAGACAAAGTGTGGATAAGAACCCGCTTGGGGGCTGGCGGCATTGAAGGCCTTGGCGGGGTTATTCCATGACGCGATTCAATGCAGTAGGGGTTTAGGACGTAACAGCGGTCTCAAGTTCAACCCTTACTACAGGAACGCTCCCTCGTATATATGAGAGCTATATATCTAAGTATATATATTCGGAAGCCTCTTTCAGATCAAGCAAGAGGTCAACGATTGATTGTGTGACTTGATAATAGACAATGAGCTATTAGACATGAGATCCCTCGCGAAATCTGACCACCATCCGAATTTGCTGTCATGAAATAGGGCGAATCACAGGAGTCAAAAACTTCAAATGGTGGATTGCATCACCATGAGACTTGACAACAACACAAGCGTCTAGCATTTCCTCAGCAATACATATTTTGAAAGGCGGTGGTAATAAGGGTATTTTCAGTGTTGCTGATTCCCATTGATTCCAGACTTTGAGGTGCACTCTGGGTGCAATCATATTCTTCGAGTTCCAAGCAAAGCCATATGTAGCGTACAAGAGCCCGATTACGGTGTATCATTCGACCGAAATCTGCGAGACGTGGTATATTGAGGTTGATGTGGGCGAAGTTGTGCCACTCAATAATCACCCGTCATTCTCGAGACACTATAGCGAAGCCAGCCAAGCTACAACCATCCTGCAGTAAGGCCTCTAGAACCAAAATCCGGTCTCTACAGGAAAGCAAGACCAAGACGTCTTATCAGCTGCCGTTAATGACATTAGTGCACTTTCATGGATGACGGTAGGAAAGAGGGAAGGTTGATGAGAAAAATCCGGCATGGGGAAAGGGTTCGGAATATAGCAGCTAGCTTGAATAACCTCACTGTTGAGGCACAGATATTCCAAACTAAATCTAAGTGTGGGCCATGATCAGTGGTGAAGGAGTGGGGGATAATAGGACGCGTCATATATACCCAACCTACTAAAGCTTACGTAGTGATTAACACTACAAAACGAAGGAGGCTCGGAGTCACATGAAAGCTAATATCGGACCCAAATATAGGATTGTTGCTAGTCCTAAGCGTAGAGCCTAGTCATCCCATCTATACTCAGCCCCGAGAGCTATTCTGCTATAATATTCCCCTGAGACCGCCGGAATGAACTTTGAATAAGCTCCAAAAAATGAACAGGATTTTCGGCGTCTTCTATTTCTGGATATGCTACACCCTATGTCCATGTGAGAAAAACAAGGAAAAATAATAAAAACAAAAGCATACAACAGTGAGGATTCGCTAGTGGTCACCCACCTACTGAGATATCTTCGGTTTAAAATCCCTTTCCGGTGCCGCTTAGAAATTCCCTACCTATAAGGACTACCGACAAAACAATCCTGATTTTGACCGTTGGTCGAACCCCGCTCTGGTACCTCAGTGCATCCCTGCTTATGGACGAGGTCGGTCTATGCTCGATAGCTATAGTGATAGTCGATAAGTTGTAATCCCCCTGGCCCCATCCTTAACCGCCCCTAATTCAACCCTACCGCCTACCCTAACCATAGTATGAGCATATTTTTCTTAGCGTATATAGTGAAGTGATATTTTTTTTTATTATATGGACCTAACTCGGGCTTTTTTTGGCAGTTTTACCTTATGATTTGGGACAGTGATGCGAGTCTGTAAAGTGGCTGAGGGCGGTAGAACCTTATGTAAGCAGAAATATGTGGGGCAGGGGTGTTAAAACTTGTCGACTGCCACTGTAATTAGCCAATTATGACACGAAATACGTACTCCCGAGGCGGGCGAAGCACCCACGAAGTAATTTGCTCCACTAAAAATCAAAAGGCATAGTATAGTTCTTAAATCGTATAACATCAATGAATAGAAATATTAAGGACAGTCAGTATTGTAGCTAGTTTCATTTTTCTGGCTTAGTATACAAGAAATATTCTCTTTTCCCTACTTATGTGTTACTAGGGAGAAAGCGCGGGAGCACGAGGCAACTTAATATGACATAGTCTCTGCCAATTGCTTCTGCGAAGTACTCCGAAGGGTTTGTCCAGGATTTAACAGACGCTATCTTTATAATGTTTGGTCGCGACTTCTTCACCGTCACTGAGGAGAGTATGAAATTTGTCCCGCGGAGCTGATCACACTATGACTTTGATTTATCTACAACAAAACTCTCGCCTACAACTATTGACTATTAGTGATTTAATCCATAACATTGGGTGCTAGGCCAAATTATCACCCTTACTTACCGACAGGTGATATGGTTATAGTCAAGTTGAAGTTTGACCATAGACTGACACGCGAATCGCCGACGGTAGGCGTTCAGCTGGGGCGCACCTATACCGCTAGGTGTGGGTCGCCCAAAGGTCACGTCTATATAGCTCTAGCGTGTATTATCAAGGAAATATTAGATGCCTATACTATAGCAATATAATATAGGTGAACACTGCCTAGGTATTAGTATAAGATAATTTAAATGTGATATGATTTAAAGCGACTAAATCGCAAAATTGGCCTATCGCTGTCTGGAACAAATTTGACTCTAATGGAAAGTTAGGGAGGTGGCTTGGAAAACATTTATATTATCTCCCCATGAAGCAGGTAACATTCAATATGTTGCCTTCAGCGAAGACTCCTAGGGACGTTGGGCAACTGCACCGAGATCATTTATCCCCACCGACGACAATAAAGCTTTTACTTCAACAGTTTGACTTTGGCTCAGCAATAAATTTTGGGTCGCTCATCTCGGGACTTCATTTGCTATCATTGTACGTCGACTGCATGGGACTCAGGGACCATGTCTTGATCGTGAATAGAGCGCGGCTTTTACAATCAGTCTCGGGCTCCCCGGGCATAATGCTCTACGGTCCACGGGTAGCGATTCCCCTATATCGTGGGATAAGCCCTGCAGATCTAACATGAAGCAGTATCTGCCCACATCCCTTCTTTTTTCTTCCCTTGTCGAAGAAAATGGATCTGCTGTGCTGATTCTGCCAGAATCTTTCGTCAACGAGGGAGGGGACTACCGAAATTGCGAGTCATGGGAACAGTCCCGATTCAATTTCATACTATCAAGAAATACGGTCTTCTCTAGAACCAAGAATTACATGACTCGACGACAGGCAAATATGCTATGCTAGTGAATTCTCATTGCGGAGCTAAAAACGAGGAAGAATTGCCCGTCCCCCCGCCCTACAATGAGGTCGGTTTAAGCGATTTGAGTCTACGCTAGGCCGAAACAGAAAAAGTGTGTGCAATATAATTGGTCCATATGTGTTTGCGCTATACTATACTGGGCTAGGCTCTTCGCGCTGCACCCGAAGTGTAAACCGTGCTATACCCAAATCGCCAGCCGGTACATCAACCAATAAATGCGTAGATAAAGCTTTGCTTTAGAGACATAGATAAAAAATAAATTCAAGTACGTGGATAAAGCGCTACGTTCCGCAACATACATAGGCGGCCCCCTCATGGCTAGGGCTCCGGGGGGCGCCGAGCCCCCTGGTAATCAATGCAGCAATCCGCTCAGCCGAAACGATTCCTGTCGGGCAAGCCAATCCTGCCGGGCAAGCCAGTCCTATCCTGTACCTTAACCCCTCAGAATGGATCATATTTTACCTAAGTATATTCCCAGGTTCATGATCAGAGTAAAAGCAGACCGTCTCTATTGTCTTTTCTCTCTTGATGAGCAAGTCATCAAGCATCCATCATTCAATCTTTGACGTGCCAATCAATCTTCTCTCCGGTCCGTCAGGTTTGTGGCTTGTCATTAAGCTTCCTACCAGCCACGATCCCTCGGTCTTGCCACCGATTGCGGTCTCTCCAATCAATTCGTCTTCGCGCCTCCAGCCCCCATACCTTGCTGCCTTGCCCCCGCTCTGGTCCATCGATTCCACTACTATCTCCCACAACACGGCTACAATGTCTCCGAAAAGGGATAGTCAGACCCTGGGTTTCCTGGTCATGTTGAAACTTGGATATCTCTGCTTGGTCTTGGCAAAATGTGTCTTCGCTGGTCCTATTCCAGACTTGGCTCAAGCATTGAGCCCCTCTTCTTCCAGCCCCTTCACATCCATCCTACAAAGGGCAGAGAGCTCTCCCGCCCAGGGGAAGACCTGTTCAGATATCCGTGTGGCTGGATGGCATATAGGCAGTCATACAAATGGCAATCAGATTTATGGATTTGGCACTAGCAAAAATGACTTGCCATGTGGAATAGTCTCACTTGGCCTAAGATTGGGCAGAGGGTCCGACGGTGATATATTTGAAGCCTCAATATTGACATTCAAAGCGCCACGCCGAGTAGGCACGGATCTTGAAAACCCAGAGTGGGAGGGAAGGCGACTTCGAGATGACACATTCCGGGGTGGACTGGTTGCAAAAACTGCAAAGGGCAGTTTGGCGTTCGATAGTGTGCGTGTGATGGAAAAGCTAGAAACGCCGCAAGGGACTAAAAGTATTATACCTGAAGTGTATAAGGCTTTTCAGTATTCACTTACGAACTCTCGCACAAAAAAGATGGACTTCCATTCTCTCGTCATCATGGAGAGGTTGGAGGAGACTTTATTGACTCTAGTTCATAGTCCTGCGCCTCTGGAGTTTGACCTCCTTATTATGTTCCAACAATGGACAGACGGATTGGCTTATGCTCACAAACTTGGGATTGCTCATCGGGATGCTGCTGAAAGGAATTTTATGAAGTCCGATAAGATAAACGATTGGAGAATCATCGATTGGGATCAGGCAGTTGACTTTACAGAAAGACCAGGTATGGCCGAACTCACCTAAACTAGAAATCCCCAAACTCACCTCGTCAATCTTCTAGACCAGGAATGTGAAAAAGAGGAGGCCTTCGCAGACGATGTTTCCAACATTGGGAAAGCCCTTCTTAGGCTTGCGTTACCCCCCGAGTCAAGAATGTTATTCCAGCCCCCTGAGGATTTCAGAGAGCAGAATTCAGCTACTATGAGAGAGCGTTTACAAACTGCATACGATTTCACGAAACATGAATTCTTTCTCGGAATTCTCCAACGAAGCCTTTGTGAAGAACCGATGACAATGCAAGAACTGAACTCTGCGCTCCACGAAATGCCAGGGAACAAATTCCCTATGCTCAAGATTATGAATCCACCGGGTTGTGATTCGCCTCAATTGGCTTCAATCCGGGGCTGCAAAAAGGGGGCTATATCTTATAAATGACAAAATGGAAAGAGATCGGTAAGTTGATATCTGGGCACCAACCCCACAGTTCTTCCCCAGAGATTGCTAACAGTTTGATTTGACAAAGAAAAGTCAACAGGCCCGGGCAAATAATCATTTAGCGAGAAGGATGTCAGTGTGAGAAGAGCAATCCATAGATTGTTCATGAGAACAGCCGAGTGGATCTCGATTGGGTGCTGCAAGAGCCGAACTACCCCGAGTAGATATATGTGTGATGAGAACGAGTCCTTTTTCGAGAGATGAGGATACATCGAATAGCCAAAGAGGGGTAGGAATATTGGTCAAGTGGTATTAACGTTTGTCGATCGTTTGTCATAGACTACGAGAGACAACTTAAAGCATCCAACTATACCACTTATTGTCTATGCAGCCAGAAGGCAGGGAGAGAAAAGAAGCCCTGAAATAGTCTGGAGGTAGTTTCATACATACGCGCCCATCTGTAGGGTGGCGAAGAGGTAGGGCTGGGTCTGTATGCAGGTCCCGAGTATATAATCAGAATGCAGGAAGCATTCACCCATTTGAAGGGGCCCGGCCCCTCTATTCGCTTCATTTCAACTCCCTTCCCCGGCAACACGCGGCACTGAGCCATGTCCCCCAGGAAACTGAACCACGATGACTATACTGTCGGTTGGGTCTGTGCTCTCTACTGTGGGTTGGATGCAGCTCGGGCGCTTCTTGACGAAGAAGACGAGCCGTTGAAGCCAGCTTTTCATGATGCCAGCCTCTATCTGCTGGGGAGAGTCGGAAAGCACAACGTGGTCATCACACTCACTGGCGCATATGGTACGAACCCGGCCACCCAGGCAGTCACCAACCTGGTCCGATCATTTGAAAACGTGCGCTTTGGTTTAATGGTGGGAATTGGTGGTGCAGTGCCACCCATGCCAAATCTCAACCGATGAAAGATATCTGCGTGGGAGACATCGTTGTCAGCGAACTGAAAGGGAACCACGGTCCATAATCCTCTTCTCTTTTTCCCGGGAACGCTTTCGCTAATGCAGATGTCGGATGATAGGTGGCGTGTTGAACTACGACATGGGAAAATGGAAAAACGACAGGGAGTCCTCAATCGAATCGCACTTGAACGGCCCGCCTAGTATCTTGCAACGGTCAGCAACGCAGCTGCGATCGGATCAAGCCTTCGGTACGGGGAAGATGCTGGAGTACCTAGAAAAGGCGAACTCTCGATGCTCCTTGAGAATGCTAGGGTCGGAAATGATCTTCGTTTTGTTGCGCCATGAATTGTGGAGGCCGGCCTCGACTTCAACTCCCTCGAGCGTCATATTCGAGAGGCGACTTGAATTAAGTCGAGAGCTTATCGATGTCTATGCTTGAAACGACAGTGATGTCCACGGACATGCAGAAAGGTGGGGGACTCGCCGGACCAATCAAAGCTTCCAACGCTGAACGACTAGCCGTACTAAATCAGTTGTTTTGGATCTAAATTGAAGTGTGTTTTTTGAGCTATCTCAACTATACAAATCATCGTTAAACTGACATATACACACTCCCTCTCTATGACTTAGTATACTCTCCAATCTGCTCGTTAGTATGCCCCTCTCCGTCCCCGGCCCCGTCTCCGTCTCCGTCTCCGTCCCCGTTCACATCCCTCCTGCGATAGATCAAACTCAAATCCGGATAAATTTCTGTGTGCCGACCTATCGGTGGATCATGTGGGCTCTAGAGGGGCTTCGTCGATCTGGAGGATATTTGTGGCCCGGCGAGACGGTTCACGGCCTCGTATTAGTAGGGAGCCGGGGCTTAGTAGTGGGGACTCGGTGTAGCAGCGAGTTGGCCCCAGGTCGTCATCGGAGCTGTCGGAAAGCAAGTAAGCAAGATGTACGGAGTAGATGAGAAATTGTGGCTAGAGTGTGAGGCTATCGGTTTCAGTTGCTTTCGAGCAGAGAGAAAATACACCCTTCGAATCTCAAGCCCAGTAAGTCGGTGTCCAAGCGTCATGAGGATTAGGTCTGCCAAGAGAATAGAAAACCAGCTGAACCTCTCACACCAGTATCTATTCTCTCAATCCCTGCAAGCGTGGGCCTGACAGAATCATGAATATCTCACGTGCAATTATATTTGGTGCCCGACATTCAAGGTGTCGATCGGGGTTACCGGCGATTGTGGCGGAACAAACTGATTGGTCGACCGAGGTGTATACCACGACTCTCGTCTGCCGTAAAAACCGAACCCCAATCGACATAAAAAGTCGAGGAATGTCCCTGGAAGCCGTATCGGAATCTAAGAGTTCATTCATCTGAATTCACTCATCAATTCATCCATCGAATCAATCAATAATATCTGCAATCAACACCCTCCCACTCCGTCCCCTGGGCAAGAACGGCCCTCTCGTTCCGCGCCTAGTTCTCTGTCCGATGGGCTCAAGTGGTCACTACGGACCTCCTCACTCCAACGAAGATAGACTGGCATTGCTCGACCAAGCCTACGAACTGGGAGAACGCTTTTGGGACACGGGTAAGAAGCACGAGGGCGCCCATCATCTCAGAGGCGATTTGCTAACGATCGACCCAAGCCGACATGTACGGCGATTCAGAGATCGTGCTTGGGAAGTGGCTTGCCAAGAATCCGGAGAAGCGCCAGAGTATCTTTCTCGCGACCAAGTTCGGGATCCAGGCCATTCCCAGTCCGCCGGGGTACGCTATCAACTCGACGCCTAAATACTGTCGTTCCGCGATCGACAATTCGCTTCAGCGCCTTGACCTACCATTTGTGGACGTATACTATGTCCACCGACTGGATAAGGTCACGCCGATCGAAAAAACAATGGAGGCTCTCGTTGAGCTGAAAAATGCCGGCAAAATCAAGCATATTGGGCTCAGCGAGTGTAGTCCTGATTCACTGCGTCGGGCGTATGCGGTGCACCCAATTACCTGTGTCCAGGTGGAGTACAGCCTGTTCTGTACGGAGATTGAGCTCCCGGCTAGACGATTGTTAGAAGCAGCTCGTGAGCTGAATGTCGGAATTGTCGCATACAGCCCGCTGGGTAATGGGGTTCTGACCGGCCTGGTCAGGACTCGCGCTGATGTGAGCAAGACCGGTGATTTGAGAGGCCATCTGCCATGGCTGGCTGAAGAGCATATCGAAAAGAATATCGCGTTAGTAGATCGAATCGGGGACATTGCTCGTCAGAGAGGCGTTTCAATGCCGCAGCTGGCCTTGGCTTGGCTTCTGAAACAGGGCGATGACATCTTCCCAATCCCGGGGTCCTCGCGGATTGAGCGGTTGAAGGGGAATTTGGAAAGCAGCTTCATCGAGGTTTCCGATCATGACGAGAAGACACTTCGTCTTTTGGGACAGGAAATTGCTGGGGGCCGTTTTCAGAACGGGAACTGGCTATTTCTTTGGGGATACTCCGACTTTGCGAGGCTAGATGAAGAGTAATCAGTTCCTCGCTATGTGTCAACACCTGTACATACAGCTTGAAAGGATGGAATACACGTCAATAATCCTGCGCGGCTCGCACTATACCGGATATGATAATGGAGCACGATTGACGGACCGACCAATCGAAGAGCTCAATTGTAATTTCAGGCTTGGAGCATCGGCAGCGGAAACGGAGCCTTACGTCCAATTTACTTGAATCGGTTTAGTTGACAATCGAATGTCCTTTGCAATTGCAACAGCGGGATGAGGTAGTGGGGGCAAAATCCTGAGACAGTGAGGCTCTGTAGTTCTACCGGGGCGCAGCCTGTCGATCATCAATTCCCGATTTTCTCAATATTCTACAGAGTATGGCGGCACTGTTTCTATATTGGATTCTATGCCAAGGAGTATTATCTCACATCCAATTGACAATCTTCAGCTCAGCTTCTGGTTTGCAGTCTGTGCGCGGAATATTCCTGTCCGGGTTAACATTTCGGGTGTAGTTCTTCAAGTGACGATTCTTCTCGATTAGCGCAGTACATGTGTAGCTGGATTTCTTCTCCAACTGTAGGACCATCTTGTCAACTATTCTCCCAGACAGAAAATGATTCAAAGTTAGACGGGTCCAGATTCCCTGGCGACATCTGAGGCAGTTTAAGGTTCAAGCCCCGGTTGCTGTTGCTGTCTAGAAATGTGAATGGCCCCGAAATATGGAATAGACAGTACAAAGATGCCTTGTTCATCCCATATACGGTCCGGATCTTCGATGTTTGTGTCATCGGTCCACGCGTGGGGTAGGGTACCATCTGCAGCATCGGACTCGATCTGCATCGGTCTTCTTAATATCTTCACATGAGACACTCCTTGCGGTTCTCGCTGCAAAGTAGACAAGTGTTCCATTAGACCAATGGCCTGCTCCAGGGTCCCCAAATCATGTGGTCGTTGGTGTTCCAAGACATTGAATTCGCCAAGACGGTGGCTGCTGAGATGGGCAAACAGCAGTGCAACCGAGCTCGTCAAACACTTGTCATCAAGAACACGGTACGACCGCGAACGATGGTATTGACGAAGCAAGAAGAAACGGGAAATAACCTCACGACTTGCGGATAGAGCTGCAAGTTTGCTGTAAGTGTAGTCTGCAGTATCTCCAAAATGTGCTTGCACTTGCTGAATGAGAAAAGGCTGATGTGAAAGAAAAACAAGGTAGTATTGATGCATCTGCTCCAGCAATCTAGCTGTCACTTTCGGTATCTCGTCTTTAGGGGCCGTAGGATTGATGGGAGTCGCTAGCCACCACGTCGTCGGTAGTATTCTGGTGGCTCTCTTAAGTTGATGGTCGACCTGTTTCGTCTCTCTCGAAATCCCCTCTAAATAGTCCCGATCTCCCTGTCTGGCTTTGCTTCGCTGCATGCGTAGATTTCTGGCGATGATGTGTCCCGCGACTAGAACGTGTATGCGCTCAAGTCTCTGCGCGGGGTCTTGTCTCGCCAGCCTCTCCGCATCTGCGAAGCGGTCATCTGCAATCTCACATGGACGACCCAGGGCGAGGGAGAGAAAACGGTCGGTATAAATGATCAGAAACCATACTGATTCTACTTGATCGTTCCCCGTTCCCGCCAATCCTGGAAGGCCAATGAGAGAAGCAACCTTGGATACCCGGCGGTGAATAAGCCAAGCGGCGTTGATATCGCCGATGGTGATGTAGTATAGACTTTGTATCACCAAGGCTTCGATTCCTTCCGGGGAAGCTACCAGAAAGTCCCGAGACAAGACAAGATTAAATGCCAAGCTAGAAAACCGTCGCGCAGCATCGCCGACCGATCCATGGAGCTGGAGACTCAGCTGGTCGGCAACAGTCGAAGCTGGGTCCAGCTGGTATAGACAGATGGCCAACTCAATCAGCCTTCTGGCGAATAGAACGGAATGATCAGTCGGGGCGAGATCGGCAGTCTGAGCCTGAGACAGACGTTGATCAATTTGGAGTGGAGATTTGAACACGTGGCAGTTCTTCAGGATAGTCGCGATTAAAGCCCGAGGGGGAAGAAGCCGGTGAAGATAAACATTGAGCGGGCCTCGCGGAGATCTCGGATTCCCAGAGCGCAATAATAATGTGTGATCTCCTAAGAGGTTGTCGGCGCCCGGTGGGCCCCCTCGTGGGGGCTTCGGTTTCGGTTTCGGGCTAACTCGGTTTTTGGGCGCACTGGTTCCAAAGTTGATGAATTAGGGCTTCCAGTTGCTGGACCCGACGCTCGACGGGCTCATAGTACTGATTGGCCGCGGCTTCTTGGCTGATGCAGACAAGTCCCCGTCGCTGGTATGCAGCGCAAGGGGATCCTGGAGCAGATCCCGAGATGAGGTTGCATCGTGTCTTGCGACGCTTGCACTCCAAGCAGCTGAAGGTGCCCTTGCGAGCCCCCCGCACGGATTCAGGTCTTGGGGCAGACATTGGTGGATCATCCTTCGCGTCAGAATCGGGTTTCGTCATGAGAGAGAGAAATAATCTGCCTGGGTCGTGGAGCCTCGCTCTAGATAAACGAGCGGATACACGGTTGCACCAATGAGGATGAAAGATACAGCCGAACGAGGTCCCACTCGTCTATCCATCGCGAGGCTCTAAACCCAGAATGGAGGGTGCTTGGCTCCATTATTTAGGCTCTTTTTGATGCCGGAGTGTAAATCGCATAAGGCTATATCCCCTGACTGGGACGGGGCGCATCGTGTATTAAAGATAGAAACGCCGTCTGGTTCCTGCAAAAAATCACCCGAAATTGACTTTCACCCCGCAGACCGGTCACGATGTTGAGGATCAGAGTAAGTTGAAGGCTCAAATCGGATGGCTCGGGATGGTACTGACCCCTCACAGCGCACCGATATGAAATCCCCCGCCGATGCAGAGACTCTGTTCCGAGTCGATGGTCTGGTGGCCGTGATCACGGGCGGAGAAACAGGTCAGTCCAGATCAAGACTCGTTCATCAACTCCATTCTGACCCAAGAAGGCGTGGGGTTGACCATGGCCCGAGCATTGGCCTTCCATGGTGCGCGGAGGGTGTATCTTCTCGGTCAACGCCTGGAGATCTTGCAAAGTGCCGCGTGGGAACATCCCAGCATGGTTCCCGTCCAATGTGATGTGACATCCAAGAGCGACTTGCAAGCGGCCGTCGATCGAGTTAGTGGGGAGGTTGGCTATGTCAACTTAGTCGTCGCCAACGCAGGCACTAGTGGTCCCCCCGGTCACTTTGCCCCGGACCTCTCGCTCGCAGACTTGCGTCGAACACTCTTTGCCGATTTTTCCATGGAGGGAATGACGGATACGATGAACCTGAATGTCACCGCAGCCTTTTTCACCATGACTGCCTTTCTGGAGTTGCTCGACGCGGGGAATCGGCAAGGCTTGCAGGGTGGATATGGCCAGCCCAACCCAAACATCGCCCCTATTCCTCCACAGAGCCAGGTCATCTTCACGACATGTGTATCAGCATTCAGCCGGAACTGGTCATCATCACCTTCATACCTAACGAGCAAGGCGGCCGTCATGCAGGTCACCAAATATGCCAGCGCTCAGCTGGCCCGGTATGGCATCCGGGTAAATGCCATCGCCCCGGGGCGTGAGTGACTCCAAATGATATTCTTTTTGTCCGGTATCATGCAGCTAACTTGAGTACCTGAACACCAGTGACCCCTTCTGATCGATCACCCGCTTCACCGTCCTCGCCGATCTCACCGGTTGAGCGTCACCCGGAGCAAGAAGCGTTCGACTTCCATCGTTCTTTCCCCGCAAGAAGGCATGCGGGCGCGGAGGATATGACGGGGGCAATTCTGTATCTTGCCAGTCGCGCCGGCAGTTATTCCAACGGGACCATTCTGGTGACCGACAGCGCGCAACTCTCCGCGATGGGCGGAGCATATTGACCTGGAGAAAAAAACCACAAAAAACGAGAGAGATGAGAAGCGACGTCGATTTTTGCGAGCATTTAGCGGGCCATTGTGATTGTTTTAAGGTTAATTGCATTGACAGGTGAAGGCTTGGAACACTTTGAGCAGAACAAAAGAGGAAATCAGTGATAAGGCCATGACTATCAGACTAATATTATTGGAAACGATCAATTGTGCCGAGTAGTGGGGTGATGCACTGCCCGTTATGGGCTGTTGATGTGACTGTTTATTTGTCACCCATGGACTGTATCCACTATGTGCAGATCGACCTGAGTCAGTTGATAAATTGTGAACCAAAATAAAGCTTAAGGTTGGTCCTCACTCAGACAGATCACTCCACACTATTGTACACCCCCTTCCTGATATCGTCGAGAAGCCCCGGCCCGGAAGGCTTCCATCCGAGCTGCTCTTGCGTTTTCTTGCTCGAGGTGGGATTATCCATGGTGAACGGGTAGGCGGCGAATCCATGATCAAAATGCGCGAGCGTCTGTTCCATCGTCTTGGACACAGTCGGGATCCCCGATACTTGGCCAATAGCCTCGGCGATCTCTTTCATCGAGACACCCTCTTCGCCAACGGCATGGTACGTGGCTCCCGCGACACCCTTCTCCAAGGCCAGAAGATACAGACGCGCGGCGTCCCGACGATGCACAGCTGGCCACCGGTTACTTCCATCGTCTGTGTAGATCGATTCACCCTTTGCGCGTGCAAATTGGCTGATGATGCTAATGAAGCCCCGGTCTCCGTCGTCGTGGGTGGTGGGCGATAGCCGTACGAGACTGATACGCAACCCCTGTGATGCGAGCTTGAGCGCATCGTCCCAGACCCGACTGCGAATACTAAGCGGGCCTTCGAGGTCCGGGGCTGTGTCCTCGGTGCTGATAATCTTCTTCGGGTAGCTCAAGGTACCCCCGGCGATGATCAAAGGACGGTCGGTACCCAAAAGAACGTTACTCAGAGCGGCGATGGCCAAGCCCTCGACTTCACTACTCTCCTTGAACTTGGTGAAGTCACCGAAAGCGAGATAAATGACCCCGTCGGATTCCGATGCGCCGCGCTTGAGGCAGTCGGTATCTTCGATTGTACCATGGAGTACGTCGACGCCTTTCGCTTTCAAAGCTGCTGCCGAGCTCTCCGAACGAGCCAGTCCAAGAACAGAGTGTCCAGCATTGAGCAGCTCATCAACCACCGCTTGGCCGACAAAGCCCGTGGCCCCGGTGACAAAAACACGCATGGTGGAGATGATGTGTAGAGGAAGGAGTTTGATGTTGATGTAGAATGACTTGAGATGTGTTCGTCCCCGTTGAGATTCAAGAGAGCTCTTATAGGATGGACGGGGAATGACATGCACCGAGTCCCGCCGGACATACAGCTTAACTCCATCGGTCGGTCAGATTGTACCATTCCAAGCATCAACGAAGCTCGACGCCGATCTTCACTTCGATAATATTTGTGGATTAGGGGATTCCGGGCGCGACCTGGAAAGTAGTTCTACCTGCAATCTTGGGCCGAACATTTCCCCGGACACTTGACTAGTACAAGTCATCAGTCCGAACTGAAGGAAATTATCTTTGGATTGAAATGATTGTCCGCTCCTCAGGCCGAGCGATTAGGGTATCCGTGGATCCGATCAAAGGATTCGGCCCGTCAGACTCGGGCGTATGCCGGAGTTAAGCAGGGTCCTCCGCGACGGCCTGACATATTTTTAGCTTTACCTGACCAATGGTAAAGATGCCTTGAGATGAACTTCAACCCATTACCAATCTCAGTGGTGTCGAGCATCCCCAGCTCGCGGGGCTGTCGGAATTCAGGCTTGGCAGTCATAGTATCATCCATGATGAAGGAAGTGAATAAGCAACCCGGGCGAGACTTTGCTGTCCGATCTCTAATATGCCGCATCAGTCATAGATAATGCTTTGGCTCGGCCATTTGCAATAAAGATGATGTTGGTTGGCGGAGCCGGGTATGCCATGCTCTCGAGTGAATTTCGCGACTGACAGGATTGGAATGTTAAACACCCTAGATGCAGACTCCATATCCATGATGAGCGGCTGTCAGATTCACAATTCCCACACTTTCAACAGAAGAAATGTCGAATCTTGGATATTCATAAACAAATCGTGACAGCCCTGTGTCATGTGACCGGCGCACGCTTTCCGGACTCGTCGGTCATCGCCGGTCGAGATAATTGCATCTTCCAAGCGACGACGGGCGCTTCTCCTTCATTTGAAAAGAAAGCCGTGGCTTTTCGTTTCGTTAAATTTTACCTCCAAATGTCATGAAATTTCCTCAACGCCATCATGAGCCAACGAGGTTCGGAGATTATCTTCCGCGCGGAGAACGTGCCGATCCGTTTCTTCAAGGCATGTCGCTGGTGTCGCCGACAGAAGATGCGCTGCGATGCACGCCATCAAGTTCCATGTTTTCGGTGTCGCTCCACCGGACGCGACTGTATTTTGGATCCCATCGAGGATACCCGGCGCCGCAGTGAACGCAATGACCGTCGTCGGAAAATGAGCACCCCCGGTAAGAAGATTCTAAGTTCAATTTCGAATCCCGCTGAACCTTCTAGGTATAACGGCTCGGCGGTGACGTCGCCGTTGGATCCGCGCAGTGGATTCCATACTCCGGCTTCGAGAAACGAAGATTACTCCCCGGTTGCTGGGGAAGATGCATCCTTCGATGCCTCTCTTGATTCTCTTCCGAATTCTTCATCTCTGGGACATCTCAGACGATCTCAGACGGCGGATAATCATGGCCCTGAATCCCAACAGTTGAGCCCCAATGATATGATTGCGCCGGTGTCAGCGGTTCATTCAATGTCGGTGAATTTATTGGGCTCGAACGATGTAAGCTTGTTGAGATCCTGTCCGGGCTCTGACTAACCGTTACCGAAGATCTTTATGGAACACTCCACCAACGGTGATCCCCGAGGTGACATTATCGCCCGCGGTATTGTTGGCGAAGAACGGGCTAGGGTGATGTATGAACGGTATGTAGAAAGATCGGCTATGGCGGTCGTCTTTGATCTAACATTCCCCCAGGTTCATCGTCGGAAGCAAGAACTATTTACCCGTATTTGATCCAATTCGCGATACATTTGACTCGATCCGATCCCGCTCCCTGTTCTGCTTTACAGTGATCCTCTATTTGGCGAGCCGGGCTGTGGTTGATACGCGCACAGATACCCATATGCAGCGTGTATTACAAGATGAGGCCCAACGTCTGGCCGAAGATAGCTTCTTCGAGCGCCCGACAAAGCTTGAGACGGTCCAGGGAATGATTCTCCTCGCCGCCTACTCGGAGAAGACTTGGTTCTCCACGGCACTCATTCTGCGCACAGCGTTAGACTCTGGTCTGGAAAAGTCCTTGGATACTCTGCTCGCACAGGAGAATGTGCCCCGTAGCTCACTATCCGCCTCTATGGCGGACCGACAGTTAGTGTGGCAAACACGGACCTGGCTCATCAGTTTCACGTTGGAGCTTGACGTTGCTTGTGGGACAGGCCGTAAATCACGCATTGGAGAGGTTGATATCACGAAGCTACGCAAGTTTCTTGACTATCCACTCTCTCTTCCGTGTGATATGCGGACAATTTGCATCATCGAGCTTCATCAGCTCCGCGGTATGGACGGTACCAGCTTTCCTGAGTTCATTAGCTGACTGGCCTAGGACACTCGCGTCTAATTATCGAGAATGCCGGATCCGTGCGTGATATAATTGCAACAGAAATACCCGGGATAATGGGGAGGCTACAAACATGGTGGACCACATGGGATGACATTCACGGTAGTGTGTATGTCCTATGCTTGCATGCGAGCAAATCTGACTCGTACACGCAGACAACGGTTTCCATGCCGGGGCGTTTCAACGCAGTAGCCTCAAGATTATGATCAACTATGCTCGGATTTTCGTCCTCTGTGCCTCATTGGCACGTATCCAGAAACTCCAGCCCGCGTCCTCGAATTCCGAGTCTGAAATCATCGATCAGAATGTCATGGATCTATGGAAATCGCTTGTCACTATGATCATGGATCAGCTGGCATTCCTGATCAATGAGCCTTCCTACCGGTGCCAGCTCCCCTGGGCTCCAACATATCCAGCTCTGACCATCGCCTTCGTTAGTAAGTTGCTTCCTCGCCCCTGGCTCAAGCTGGGAACCGGGTCTAACTTACCAACAGCAACATTTGCTTTGCGAATTGCGCGGTGGCGGCCAAATCTGATCGATCAGGATCTTCTGTTAGAACGAGCAGAAAGAATCTGCGAGTTCTTAAAGCAGCCACCGTATCCGGACATTCACCGGACTGTCTCCATCTTCGTGAATTATGCTCGGGCCCTGATTGCCAGCCAGCGCCCTCGCAGCCACGAGAGCCCAGATGGACCCAATGCGTCCGAACAGGGCGATGGGTCCGTGCCTTCATACCGAGGCCCGGACAGTCCCACTGAGAACGCCCCGTCTTTGGCAACCCTGGACGATCCCCGGTATAGACCCGGCACGGCTCTTCCGAGTGATAAGGACCCCGGCATGGTCCCCATGCCAGGCAGTGACGCCACAGCCACGACTAGACCGCCTCTTCCCAGGCTCCCTGACACTATGGAAGCGCCCAACTGGACCATGTCCAATTCCATCGCGGACTCGTTTGGTCTTTTTGAAGAAGGGCAGAACGATATCTTTGATTTCTTGCCCATGATGCCTTCTTTGCCCCAGTAAATACATCAGCCTCGATCCATTACATAGCTCCAAATAGACCTGTCATTCAGAGATTTTCATCAATCGCTCTATCGATGATCTGCGACGTTGATCTATCATCCTGCACCCTGGACGGTTCTCTACTTGTCACGAGTGTGACGAAATCCAAAAATTGGGCCGCCACGCAGAAAAGGATCACCTGGCACTATTCACATGAAAGTCTACGTAAAATCTGCACTGAGCAAGCCAAACAATCCCCGCGGCGTCGCATCGCCGGAGCTCTAGGCGTCGGAGGCGCCCGTCAGGAACGCGGATCCTGGTCGGTCCCGGTGGGCGATCGTCCCAGGGTCCGGCGCCGGTCCGGCGCCGGATCCACTCGCTCAGAATTTGAAGTATAGCGCACTCGCGATTGGTTTGTCGCAAAGTACTCACGGTAATAATTTGGAACGCTATGCATGGTTAGGGGCTCTAGACGGCGTGACTCAGGATTTTGGTCAGGATTTGCTGTCTCCACCGGGCTGGAGGGTTGTCGGGTTTGGATTTATAGAGTAGGCGGGCGCCGGTGGGTGCCAGAGACGGTTGAACTGTGTTTGTTGTGCATATTTTGTATCTCCTTGTCTGATTGAAGTTTCTCCAAAATGGCACTTTCCATATGTTACTCTCGCATTGCTCGGGCTCTCGGCTTTTCAGGTGCGATTGGACTTGATCTTGTATGTTGAAGATTCCTAACTGTGTTTAGACCAACCAAGCTTGGATGAGAAACCCTCCCCAACAATCAACTCGGAGAAAACGTCGGATGCCAATTACAGTCTCATTGTCATCTCTCCCCATAAAACCCTGGTCGAATTCCACGACCAGTCAACTGCAGACCCGAACCACTGGTCTTTTGTAAGCTCCACGATTATATGCACCCATTCAAGCGCCATCACTAACCGACTCCCCTCCGTATAGAACAAGAAATTGTACAATGCAGTCATTGGCCTCATCGTCGTACTCAACAGTGGCATCTCCTCCTCGCTGCCGAGCAATGCAGTCCCCACTATCATGCAGGACTTCGACCTATCCGGCGACGGTCAACAGGTGCTCCCAACCGCCATCTTTCTAATTGGATACTGCATTGGACCCATGGTCTTCAGCCCTCTCAGCGAGACCATCGGACGGAAACCCGTCTTGTTCTGGTCTTTCACCGTGTTTCTGCTCGGGACCATCGGCTGCGCCTTGGCGCCGAATTGGACGTCCTTGTTGGTCTTTCGCGTGATTTGCGGGACTATGGCTGCTGCGCCGCAGACGGTCGTCGGGGGTGTTTATGCGGATCTGTTCGCGGACTTGCGGTCTCGCGGTCGGGCGATGGCTTTATATATGTCGGTATGGCGGACTCTGCTCAAAGACAGTATTGGGCGGTTGCTGATTCTGCTTATAGGCGTCTAGTTTCGGTCCCATCATTGGTCCGATTATCTCCGGCTGCTCGATTCAATATGGATGGCGCTGGACGTTTCGCATCGATATTATTCTGAGCGGTATTACTTGGCTCGGACTGGTCTTTCTCTCTGGTATGTTTGAAACGGAAGATTGGTTCGTGGGTGGGATTGCTAACAGATTTGTAGAAACATTTTCCCCGGTCCTGCTCAAGAAACAGGCTGCAAAACTGAGAAAAGACTCCGGATCCAATCGATACTTCTCGTCACAGGAGTTGAAGGAGTCTGATGCAGCTTTCACCCTCACGCAAACGGTCATCCGGCCACTGACAATGCTCGTCTTTGAACCGATAATTCTTTTTACTGCCATCTATATCTCGCTGGCCTGGAGCATGGTGTTTTTCTACTTCCAGGCATATCCCATCATTTTCGGCGGTATGCAAGACCTCTCCAACCTCCACACCGCAACACATCTTAATTCAGATCAGGTGTTTACGGATTCGACGTCGCAAAGACCTCCCTCACTTACATCCCCAGTAAGTCAAGTCCACATACAGAATCTCACCACATCACCAAACCTAATCATCCCCAGTGGGTATCGGCGCCGCATCCTCGTGTCTCTTCGCGTTGTACTACGACAGCATCTACGAAAAAGCCAAAAAGCTGGGCAAGCCCTGGACGTCCAGCCCAGAAATGCACCGGCTACCCATGTCCTGCGTCTCAGGGCCCTGTTTAACTATCAGCCTGTTCTGGCTAGCCTGGTCCGCCAGATCCAGCATCCACTGGATCGTCCCCGTCCTCTCGGGTCTGGTCTTCGGACTCGGATACCAGACCATCTTCATCTCGCTATTGACGTACGTAACGGACGCGTATCGCATCTACTCCGCCAGCGCGCTGGCTGCTTCGGTGATTATGCGGAGTATTGCGGGTGCTTTGCTTCCTCTTGCGGCGGATCCGATGTACACCAAGCTCGGGGTGTCGTGGGCGACGTCGCTGCTGGGGTTTATCAGTGTGGCTTGTCTTCCGATTCCGTTTGCACTGCTTCATTTTGGTCCTTGGATTCGGAAGCGCAGCCCTTTCTGTCAGCGCTTGCTGGAAGAGGAAATGCTCAAGGCTGGGAGTGGGTCGAGGACCCCTGTCGAGGAGGCTTGAAGGCCACCTCTGATGGGAGTGATGAGACATGAGAGATGAAATTGCGGGCTGTTTCTTCTTGTTCTTGTGATTCAGCGCTTTGCATTTGCATGGCCCGGGACTGTCCTGAGCGTGGCGTTTTGATATGTCGGTGCTTTTTACAGATGGTTGAGCATAATTATGTTCTACTAATTCTACATGGAGAGCTCAAACCATTGAAAAGTTTCAACCGCTTAAGATCCTTTGTCAAGCGGGTAGCTCAGGGAGTTGGTATGCAAGCCATTATGGAGCCCCTGTAGGTACTTCATCTCCAGTCATCAGCCAGACTCTGAATCTGGAAAATTGTACCGATCTTGGCTACCAGAATAAAAGATATCAACGAATCATGGATTTAAACCACCAGTCTCACCCAGAACTAATTACGAGCGCATCCATCAACCTGCCACATGCATCCCCTCCTGACCCATAATCGTAATGCTCTGCGCGAGATGATTCCAATCCGGATAATCAAGCCAGTTCAAATCCCAATGATCAATATCCAAAAGCGTCGGCTCGAGACTCTGCAATACCCCCTCTTCAAACGGCACGGACGAAAACTCAGACAAAGTCAGCGACTCACTCCGACCCGGTGAACTAGCCTGCCGTATCCGGCGCGCCTTCAGACGTAGCTGCACGAGCATTCGCCATTTAGGCCCGGGATCCGGCCATGCGGGGTCACGCTCAGACAAGTCGAAGTGGCGATTGACGCTGTGCCAGGCTTGCTCAACATGCGGGCCGGACGGGTACACGCACAGGTGCCACAGGATGTAGGTCAGGAGATGGAATTGGGTGTATGTGGAGGTGAGCCAGCGGAAGCCGCGGAGGAGATCATCCTCGTACATGTCCAGACCCAACTCGACGGCATCGCAGGCCATGACCAGGAGTTCCTCGGTGGCCTTGGGATCGACGGTAGACGAGGTGACGCCTTGGGCTTGGAGCAGTTTCTGGCGCATGTGCACCTCCGCTTTGGAGATTAGGACCCGTGCGCAGTGGACGCCCTGGCGCTGGATGGGGATGTCCATGTCCGCGTGCTGCAGGTATTTCTCGTACAGATGCTCTTTCACTTGTCGGAAGAGGATCTCCGGGTCGGCGCCGTCGGGGCTGTTGGAGGCCCGCGCGATGGGTAGACACATCCGGTTGATCTCGGCGATGATTAAGGAAAATGACATTTCAGTCCACCGGGGCTGGGAATGCACGTATTCTGTGATCCCTTCGTCCAGGTCCCGGTCGTCGACGTTCGAGGGTAGATGGGTGTCCCCGTCAAACTCTTGTTCGGCCAGTGTGATGCCGTGATCTTCTGCCATGCGGGCATCGGTCGAGTAGAGATTCCACCAGACCCTGCGGCGGAGCTCGCACTCCAAGGGCGACAGTCTGAAGTTTTTACCGTCGCGGTGGAGTCCAATGGACTGCGCAGCACGGATCGTCAATCCGCGTAGCGTGAATCCCGATCTACCGCTGTTGGTATATCGAAGGCAGGTCTAAACGTGAACGGTGAGTAGAAAGCTGAAATGCATTTCAGGCGCTTCTTACCAGGTAAATTGCCATAGCCTGCAATGAAGTGACCGTGGGCGCATCCAAGAATGACGAGTAGTACATTGCCAGCTCTAGCCCCTTCTGATACCGACGCAAATCCGAGCGCAAAGTCTCATTGCCTGGATCATCCGAGACAAGTGCCGTGATCGCCGCGAAGAATATGGCAAAGAGAAGACAGTGGATATCTGGTCGACACGCATCTGGTCGATTGATCGCACTAAAAACCCGCGGCCGCGTAGTCGGGACATGGATCACCTTGATAACGGGATCCACGCGGCTCAAGAAAGTCTCCCAGAGAGTCGTCTCTCGCCATCGATCCGGGTACAGGGCTCGAAAGTCCGACTGGAGTTGGAGGGGATTGGTGAGAATCCCATCAACCTTTAATGGTGGCGGTTTCTTTGGAGCGCCAGTGTCCGAGGCTGGAGTCCCAATGGCAGACTGTAACTCGGATACTTTCTCAAGTACTCGCGACATGAGCGGCTCATCGATATAGCTGCCGTCTTTCCCTAGAAAGCCGTGCCGCGGCAGAACGTCCGTAGACCGGACGTGCAACGGGGATCCAAAATCACTATAGGCGGTCGAGACAGTGTCGTCACCGGCACTTTGGCCGGTGCAACTATTCGAAGAGCCCGTCATGATGGACATCGACTGCTCCAGCTGTTCCAGGCGTGCCATCACATCGGTCACCGTTGTCTTAGGTGGCCGGCGCTTGACCCGCTTGGGACCGGGGTAGTCGCATGGAACCCTGAGGCGCATACATTTATTGCACGGGGTGCCTTTGTCGCAACGGACTTTGCGTTCATGGCAACGCAGACAGGAACGCTCCACGTTGTACCGGCGAACATGATCCATCACGCGAGAAATTGAACCAGATAAAACATAACTTTCCAAGTCCGTGACACTCTCCCGGGGTCAGGATTTGTTGGGGGCGAGACAAGCTTAAACCGATCGTGGAGTGAATACTCTCGGAGTCCGGGGTCGCGAATCCCGATAAGCACCGACAGCCTCGTGGGTCCAGTCACTGTCGATCCGAGGGATTTGCAGGTTGGTTAAACAATCTCATCTCTGCAATAAACACGATTCCCGGTTGCCTTTGGACGGGTGATATTGAAGATAACAAGGCTTGCGATCCAAACGCAGAAAAACAAAATACGATCAAGAATCGATTCGCATAGCGGCATTAATATACTCCCAACATGGACGGCATAACTCAGATCTAAACCGGTGCGCCTTGACATAAATCACAACTTCCAAAACATAACACCATTAAGAAATCAAAAGATCCCGCACGCTCATTCCTTTTCTTCGGCCCCCATTCGCACTGACGCTTTTCTCTTGGGGGCCTGCCAGCCTTGTACTACCGGGGAATTGCTCGCTGATGGAGTCGGCGGTGCCCCGCCGATCCTGAGTCAACATGAGCAAAGCGGCCGATGCTTCGTGATCAATGCCTTGCAAATCCTGCGCGTTGCCCGCGGACGGAAATGTCGGGCCCAATGCCGGACTCGGTAGAATGGAGACGGTATCGGGCACGGTGTGGAGTGAAGGGCCCCGCGTCCGCGGTGAGAACGAGGGTGATGTGTCTGACATTTGTGTACTGGAGGCCATGGGCTCCGGCGAAGCAGGCACGGAGACAGACTCGGAATAGGAATAGGCCGACGAAGAAGGCCGGTGGTGAGATTGCGGTCGAGAGTCCATGCCATCTTCGGCGTGGAACTCCGGGGAAGGTGGGGACGGCGGGCGCGTAGAATGTGACCCCGCCGTCTTGAGGTCGGAGATACACTGCTCTAGGTAGTTGACATAGTCGATACTTGCCTATTCGACATGGAATTAGTGAACTGGAGAGATCTCTCAGGTCGCGAGGTTGATACGTACCGAAAGAATGGCCAACTTATGCATCTCCTGCCCTCGGCAGGCGGGAATCATATCCTTCAAGGTTCCAAATTCCTCGTTCATCTTCGACCGTCGCCGCCGTTCAATTAAACTATGAGCGGTCTTGCGAGCAATCTTGCGGCCCGCGGCACTGGTGGCACTGGGTTGCTTCCTCTTCCCCGAGGTAGCGGGAGGAGATTCCGGGGATGTTTGAGGTCCTGCCTGTTCCTTCTCCTTGGGCTTTGTGGAAGCCTTCGACGCGGGGGATTTGGGCTTCATCTGGATGATCTTGCGGGTCCGGGTTGGAGGAGGTGGGAGCTCGAACTCCTCCAGGGAGCGTTTGGTTGCGCCCGACCGGCCCCCGGCACCCCGGGCACGAGGAGATTCAGGAGACACGGGGACATAGGTTGGGTCCGACCGAGACGAGCGTCGACTCGAGTCTACGGCCGGGCTCAAGGCGGCGGCGGGCAAGGCAAACATATCGGAGGGATCCGCGGGCTGGTCCTTGATGGTGAATTCGCCCGACATGGCGGGCGTAGGAGGGAAACGAGACATCGAGGAGAGATGGGGCAGGAAGTTGTACAGGGGCCGCAGCCCGGGGGCCGCAAGCAGAATTATAAAGTGTCGCGTGCTTGGACGAAGACCAGTTGAACAAGACCACGGGCCGCATGGGCCACGCTGATTGGCCGACATGTGCCTCGCCCCAGGAAGGATTCAAGTGGAGCCGGAGCTTATCCTTGGGGCACGTGGGCGGAAGAGCGGCCGCGTTGGGAAATCAATAATGCCGGTACAAAGTATTATTATTATTATTATGATTATGCTCATACATCGTATGTCATTCTCCCCTCTCCCTCCCCTCACTGGTAGTCGTCCGGCCGACACCGCTCAATGCACCCCAGATACGCGTGCCAACTACTTCCGTCAGATCTAACCGAAGAAATAACATCAGCATAATCAAGACTCACCAAAATTTGTCGTCTTCCGGAACAGCGATGGTACAGGTCTGCGCTTCCAAGGAACACAGCTCGTGACAGTGATTGATATGCTTCACATGGTTCGGGACATGAGCCAAATTCGGCCCGTGATGCTTCCCCCCGGTCGTCTGATTTTTCGGTTTGGACAATCCCGTTGCCAGAGGCATCTTGCCTCGGGTCCCGCTCGCCGTGGCACTGTGGGAGGCAGTTCCGTTGGCGGGGACATGGATGGAGATCCGATCTCCGTGGTAAGGGCCCGCGAATCGGGGCACGGCGGCGGCGGTGCTCGCCAGGGCGGCGACACATAGGCCGACAATACTTGTAACATGCATGGTGGATGATAGAGCACGCGACTGAGAGCTGGTTTCTAACCGTGGATAGCAATAGGAGATATTCAAGAACTCGCCGTTGGATCACGGGGGATGTCGCTTATATAGATGACTCCGTGGAATAAGTCCTCCAGTGGCTGGACAACCACTGCCCATGCATCAAACCTTGGAACGGTGTTACAATTGGGATCTGGTAATGGTCGTTGCTGATCAGCGGCCTCCGGCATTCTACATTCCAGATATGGGCGGGTCGCCTATGCTGCCCATGCTTTCAGTCAGTATACTATTATTTTGAGGGGAGGGGGTTAACGTATCATGCAGATGCGAATGCTCTGAGTTCTATTCCAGATCGATGCAAAGAGAAGTTTACCGTGCATTCAGACCACAAAGTCCAATATTGTCACCGTAGAAGTGCTCTGCGCGCGAATGCGGAATGCGGTTGATACATTCCACACTGCGCAGCCGTCTCTATCCAGAGATGATCGTCCTACCACATCCAATCACGGTATCAAGACATAGAGCAAGAATAACTTGGCGTCGGGAATCTGCCGAGCAACCAGTGGACCATTGGGATATGACAGGGAGCGTTGACCAGGGAAAGAATGGTGCCACCGAAGTGTTCTGTCCCGCTTAGACACTATCGATCTAAGAATAGAGCGGGCATACCAGGCCGTCCCTTGGAGATGTCTATAGAGGTCGATCCCTCAACCAAGGACACGGAACCGCAAGCACGTCTTCTCAATCATACAAGCATCAATCCATCTATTCTACTCATTGAAATCATCTCCTCGGTCTAATCGCTCCTCTAACTGAAAAGCCTCTGGATAATCACATCGCCAAAGTTCTTCTCCGCGGGTGATGCGTCCATCCGCCAGATTCGGTTACCCGCCCGGCGAGTCAGCCAAAGGCCATGGTCGCTCGAGCTCTCCTGGTCGCCCTCGATGCGGTGCCGATTGCGACGGTCAACCACGCACATCCCGCGCGTCCATTGGCCCGTTGTTTCGATGCGAATGTCCTCCGGGGATGTGGCCGAGGGAGCCCACTGCGAGTCCTCCGAGGTGAGTGCGTACCAAACACAGACCGGATCGTGCAAGCTCAGCTCGGTATCGTCTCCGACATGACCGGGGTGCAGCGCCTCCACGGTTTTAAAGGTATGCGCCATGAAGGCAGCCACCCATTCCGCCAACGGAGAGCCTGCATCGAGCAGCGGGGTGACCGCAGTGCGGAACTGGCCCCGGGAGATGTTGTGCCGCAGCGTAATGTCCAGGGGAAATAGACGCAAAGTCAGCTGACGGCTTAGCTTCGCTGGGTAGCTGGGAAGCAAAACACTCTGCGTGGGTGGCAGAGTCGAGTTTGGATTGGGGGATGTGAGGGCGAACACGCGAGCGGCGGCAACCGCATCAGCGTAGTGGTTGAATTCACCACCGGGGGTGACCTGCATATCAAACTCAATACACGCTCAATTCTTCCAATGATTGACCTCGACATTCGACTTACGTTGCCAGGCAAGTTGACCGCGCCGCCCATCACAACTACTTCCTTCACCCGGAGGAAGGCCTCTGGGTCTTCAGCGGCTGCGAGGGCCAGGTTCGTGAGCGGGCCAACCGCAACTAGTGTTACGGTATCTGGCTCATTCTCTCGCAATACTCGAAGCATCTCCTTGTGGGCAGGGACTCGTGACGGGATGAACGAGCGCTTGGCACCGGCGCCAGTTTGGACAGACTGGATTCCATCAGGGTCCACTGCCGGGTCAAAGAGATGCTCCCAAGCCTGGCTGGGCGTAAGGTGAGGGTGCTGCGTCAGTCGGTTAGTCTGGCTACTCTGCTGGGTAACATCTTACTGAAGATCCGACATACACTGGTGTGGATACCCCCCAACCCATCCTTCCCATCTGCGGGGTAGTGGTTAGCAGAGATCAGTGTCCGGCTACCACGTACGTACGGAAGTAATCAGCGAGCATCTTTTGGTCTTCCAATGGATCCTCTGCTCCGACGGCAACTACCGGGGGAGAAGTCCGCATGGTCTCAAACCCCTCGGCGCGGCCATTTTCGCGGCGCCACTGGGTTTCCTGCTCGAGGATGTGGAACATGGACACCACATTGCAGAGACAGCTAGTGATATCATGAGATAGATGCACTTGTTTTCGAGATGTGATAGAGGATCTCACTTTTTTACTTCAATATTGCCAAAGGTCAGCGAGATGAGCAAGACCTCCAGCTCTTTCGGCTTGGAGGATAGAGCCAGAAGAAGGGCGAGGATGTCATCGATACCCTAGAAACATGATGAGCATCTTCGCTCGATGACTTCTAGAAACGACACCCTACCGGATCGGTATCAATAATGATCTTGCGAGCCATGTCGGTGCAGTTTGTAATGCGGGATATGGTGAAAGTTGACGCTTATCGTCGGCCTAAACCATGATAACCCGGAACAGACACCTCAGGCACACATCCTCCCAAAACCGACCAAGATCGTCAATCAAAACAAAGACTACCTTATGCCAACGACAAGCACACTGGAATTGATTATTATTGGTACCGCCGGCGCACAGATCTGATGGGCCTCCCGGGACATGCATCCGGCCATACATACTCCCCATCGGCGCCTCTCTTCCAAAAGACCCTCGTGGCGTGAGGGAGTCTGCAAGGGGATGGCGTCGTGCGAAAACAAGACCGGTTCAACATCAGACACGGAGGTCCTTGCTACCAATCACGCAAGCATAGCAAATTAGCGGAGACGTGGCCTGTTCGCTTCCCCCGAAGTGTACGCATCTCCACTCGGCGCATTGGCACGTCCAAAGGGGAGTCTGGATCCGTACGGGAGAGAACCGGTATTACGGACATGGAAGAACCAGGGACGACGGGGAAGATGTCGAGGTCGAGAGAAGAGAAAAAGATACTGGAAAAATATCATCGGCCGGTCTTCACTTGCTCCCCTAAACCATGTTCCTCCTCCTCTCCAAATCTCCTGAGTCTTGAAATCCATCTCGACTCGACAATACCCCGTACCGTACGGTAACCGGGACCTCCCCCTCGGACCCTCAGCGTGTCCTTTTCTCTCTCCCCTGTCTCTCTCCCTCTTCACGACGCTCCTTTCGCTCGCTTTTTCCCCTTTCTTAGTTGCGTCGCTCCGGTGCTCATGCAATCGTGAGTCTTGCTCTTCTGCCTTTTGCCGGAGCGCATCTCTCAGCGTTCAGCGCGCTTCTCGACCCTTCCCGTCTTCCATTCCAGGCTGTAGTCTAGTCCTCTCAGGATTGACGCACCTTATCCGTGCCTGTCGATCAATCTCCGCCCAGACCTTGACGATTTCGATGCGAGATCCGATTCTCTGAATCCCTCCTGTGTACTACCACCCCGACCTACGGTTGCGCGAGCCCAGTCCTCTGTGCGCGTGCGCAACTGTCCTACCTCCTCGGCCCCCTTTCCACCTCAGCCCCCTCGGAGTAGAGTGATACTCCGCCGCTCTCATCATTCTACCCAAGACCCTTCCGCGACAGTATGTTTCAATCGCAGCTGACCCCACGATAGTCCACCCCCCGATACTGATCATGCGTCTAGCTCCTTGACGATGAACCCCTACCTCAGCTGGGCTATCCTGCTCGTGGTGGCAGGCGGTCTTGGATGGTACTACACCAATGGCTCGACCCCGAAGCCCAAGACCCCCGTGCGTGCCGTTTCCGAAAAGGCCGAGGCTACGGTGGCTCCGAAGAAGCAGAAGCGGAAATCAAAGGGCCCCGAGCAGACCGCACCCAAGAAGCCCGACGTCCAGACCGTCGTGTCTCCTCCTACCACCGAGGATGAGAAGCCCGGCGAGGACATTGACCAGAAGGAGATGGCTCGTCGCCTGGCTGCGATGAAGAACGGCACTTCGCAAGCCCCGGCCTCGACCAAGAACCAGAAGAAGAAGCAGAAGAAGGCCGCCGCTCAGCTTGAAAATGGCTCTCACGCTTCCTCCACCACCGGCGCCGATGCCGATGATGACCTCTCCCCCGCCGCCTCCCCGCAGGTCAACGCCACCGTGCCCTCGACTGGATACGTGTCCGACATGCTGGAGGCACCCGCTCCGGGAGCTTCGGTACTTCGCGTTACCGGCAACGTGGAGTCTGAGCCCAAGAAGCAGAAGGCCCAGACCTTCAAGCAGGTGGAGACCAAGAAACAGCGGCAGCAGCGCCTCAAGAATGAGGCCCGAAAGGAGCAGGTCCAGGAGGCCGAAGAGCAGCGCCGGAAGCTGCTCGAGAAGCAGCTGCACAGCGCCCGTGAATCCGAGCGTCGTGAGGCCGCTCGCTCTGCACCCACCACCAACGCCTGGCAGACCAAGAACGGAGCCAACGGATCCCCCAAGGCAGCTCCCGCTCCCGCCCCGAGTACTGCCCCGGTGCAGCTTCTGGACACCTTCGAACCTACCTCGGCGCCCGCCAAAAAGAAGTGGGACCAGGGTCTGCCTTCGGAGGAGGAGCAGATGCGCATTCTCGGCGACGCCAAGGGCACGGATGAGTGGACCACCGTCTCTAAGAAGGCCAAGAAGAAGGGAGGCAAGGCCGAAGAAAGCGTGAGCGAGGCCAGCGCGTCCGAGAGCCAGCCGGCCCCGGTTGCCCCCGTCCCCGTTGAGCCCCGTGTGACGGTGACGCCGACCTACATCCCGGATATCCTGCGCTCCAGCGAGAAGGGCCACCCGCTGGACTCGGACTGGGCTGCCTGATTGCACCTTCCCACTTTATTCCCGTCTATCTGCCATTTTCCCCCTTCAACCTTGACTTGTATTTATTAACCGATGATTTGGATTTGGCGTTTCGGGAGTGTCCCCATAATACCAACAGCTCTCCTGCCTCATTTTGTTCCCGAGGGGTCTTGAATCTTCGTGGTGGGACGGATCGCCCTCGGGTGAGGAGGAATCAAAAGCACGTTTTGGGCGACTTTGTGTTTGTAGCCAGTTGTATCACAATGCAAGCAATGCAATGAGATTTCGAGTGCATGTGGATGCTATGCCCGGGATTTGAGCTGAGACAATCTACAGCTATCCTTGTCCTGGCGATGAGGGTTGTATTTCAGAAAGACTAATTCCGAATTCCGACTTCCAACCTTGAGAAGTGACTGGAATGTGTAGTACAGATTCTGATCCACACAGATATATTGTTCAGGGTTGGTACCTCTGATCCGGTGTTCCTGATAATGAGAGCCCACCGTATTTTACGGTCACTTGGCGTTATCTGATTTTCGTTGTCTAAGTTCTTTTATGGCCCCAGTTTTCGAGTAGTTCGTGGATGAAATATGAAGTTGATGAGGGATTGCCCGGCAACGCGACGGAGAAGTATCCCGCTCTTATCCAGGTGGACAGGTGTAACAACTCTTGCGACGGTCCAACTGAAGTATTTCTATAAGTGTAATTAAGCATAAATGCTAGCTTGTGATGATCTACTGTTGAGTTGACTGAAGTGCCCCGCACTCGCCCGTTCACCCTAGCTTATGGTTTGTTTACATTGACGTCCCTCGGATTGAGACACATTTCCACCGCCAATCCTCCACTTGCAAGTTGTTTTCTTGTTGACCTTGAACGTCTGAGCCTGGGGTGATTCTAAAAATAAACGAGGCCGGCAGTGGAGAAGTGATCCGAGGTTGGATTCTACCGAGGACGGGCGGTAGTATGGAGATCGCGTCTAGCTGTGAGGATCCGGTAGTTATTTCTTGTCGCCCCGCGTAATTGATTGAGAATTGTATGCCCAAGTCGACTTCATAATAGACTTACCCCCATGAATTCCGTATAGAATGTCGATCCCCTGCGTGAAGCCCTGTCGTCACATTACCCGAAGGGGCTTAGCGCTGAGTTCCGGGCATCGTGGCCTGAAGAGCGATGCTTTGTATACTCGGCTCCACTGCTATTTACACCCTTCGCCCTCCCCCAACTCTTTCCTCCTCCCCAACTCTTACATTCCACTCTCGTCTCCTTCCGCCATGGCCCAAATCCGTGGCACCGCGGGCTACAACCTCGGCCACCAGAACCCGTTCGGTGGCCCCGGCAGCGCCGACGCTACCAGCGACCCCAGCCCGCTCGATGCGATCCGCGAGCAGACCAGCAAGATCGAGGACTGGCTCGATACCATGTCCGATCCCGTCAAGCCGTATGTGCTCCCTTGCCCGTCTCTTCTCGAGCTCCGAGGACCGGTGTGGTCGCGGTGGCTGCCAAAACACACCACCACCCGCGTCGAAACAAGGGATCTGGAAGCACGCTCTGACACCGTGTTCACTCGTACAGGTACCTTCCCGCAATCGGCCGGTTCTTGATCGTGGTGACTTTTATCGAGGATGCCCTGCGCATTCTCACCCAATGGAGCGACCAGCTAGTCTACCTGCGTGACTACCGGGGCAGTAAGTTGCCCCAGATCTCCAAACACACTCTGTGTGGCCCCCGGCCTTGAAATGCGCCCGAGAGCCAAACCCGCCCTTCAACCAACCCCCTGCGCCCACAACAATGGCTAATCGAAGCTTCGTTTCTTGCTGCATACAGTCCCCTGGGGAGTGACGCACCTTTTCCTCATCGTCAATGTCATCGCCATGGCCATCTGCTCCACCCTGGTTATTGCCCGCAAACGCACCGAATACGCGGTCGGGGGATTGCTGGGAGTCGTGGTGACCCAGGGTCTGGGCTATGGTCTCATTTTCGACTTGAACTTCTTCCTGCGCAACCTCAGCGTGGTCGGTGGCCTGCTCATGGTGCTCTCGGACTCGTGGGTGCGGAAGAAGTTCGTGCCCGCCGGTCTGCCCCAGCTGGATGAGAAGGACCGCAAGATGTATGTGCAGTTCGCTGGGCGGGTGCTCCTCATCTTCCTGTTCATTGGGTTCGTCTTCTCGGGCCAGTGGAGCTTCTGGCGGATACTGGTCAGCCTGTTCGGCCTCGGCGCCTGCGTGATGGTCATTGTTGGCTTCAAGGCCAAGTGGAGCGCCATCATCCTGGTGGTGCTGTTGAGTGTGTTCAACATCCTGGTGAACAACTTCTGGACTGTACGCTCTCTTCTTTCGCTGTGCATGGGTCCATTTATTGATTGATTTCGCAGCTCCACCCCCACCACCCGCATAAGGACTTTGCCAAGTACGACTTCTTCCAGATTCTGTCGATTGTGTACGTTTCCCTCTTCTTGCGAATATTTGTCGATTCTCTAACTCCAATCACAGGGGTGGTCTCGTGCTGCTGGTCAACATGGGCCCCGGCCAACTGAGCATGGACGAGAAGAAGAAGGTCTATTAGACTGGGCTCGAGAGAAATACGATCGCCCTGGCCTTCTCTATATATTCTCTCGCACTCAGCATCCAATCTACATCCATACGCACCCGAGGAAAAGAACCAAAAGCACAGGAGAGCGCTACTTACACGCTCCCCCTTCATGATAGGCAAGGCAGGCATATTATGGGGTCCCAATTAACGCGGGGAGCTTGAGCATGTCATTGGATTCTTTGCAGAGAGCCTCCAGATCCCCCTTCTCGCCCCGTTATCATTTGCGTGTTTTTGTTTTCATGTCCCCAAGGGTTTGCACATCGCCGTAACCCGGTTTCCGGCCATTTATTCTGTTCTTTTTTCCTGTCTCTGTTCCCGAGCAAAACGTATGCTCCGTGCATGCAATGATTTCAAAAAGTGGATCCCGAGCTATCTATCACGAATGACAAGTTGCATTGAAGTCATGAGCAAGAAAAAACCTTCCCCCCCCCTTCCTTAATACGTAAACGTAGGTTTCTGTAGTGTGTTAGTTTGGATAGCTGGAAATTGGTCTGCCTTCGTGGCCGCCAACAAGCCCAATGTGAGCTTTGCGTCCCCCGAAGACGAGTAACAAAGGGATAGATATATGCATATCTCATTATCCCAGTCAAAGCTTCACGGGATTGGACCTTAAACATCGGGCAATTTCGAAATCTAATACCAAGTCTAATAGTTCATCATGCTATGTACGCGCGCTATGTAGGAGGTGACCGAACACCGGAAGTGATTATGATACAAAATAAGTCTAGGGATGGCAAGGGATCAATAGAGAGAGAAACGGATAAGCAAAAATACCGAAGACCAAGGAGGCAGCGAGAAGGAAAGTTTCAGAAAGGAAAAAGGGAATGGGGGGAGAGATAGTAGGAAAGAATGATGTAGGTGAGAAGTTCCACCAACGTGGAACTTGCCGGCCCTGCGCTGTCTGGCTTGTGATGAAGCTAACCGAGACTTGTCCAGGGTGTGAGGCATCTGGAACCAGCCATGTGCGCTCTTTTTTGGAACCGGGGAGGATGTTGCGCGTTGATTGGGCAATGCTGAGGTCAACGACCTAGAGTAAAGGACTGAGGTTGTTTGTTGCTGGTTTGCGGAACGCCTGCTAGCCCAAATCGGGTGTAATGAAGGGTGCAAATAAGGATCGTGTGAGGATTGAAGATGCTTGGGTTTCGAGGTTGTAGTTGGTAGGGAGGAATGTGTGACAAGGCCGTTAAATGTCCATGCTCCAGCGCCATGGCCGAATGCGTTCTAATTGACCGAGTCCAACCTCATCGTGGACATCGTCGTTGATTTCCAAATGCAACAGATGGACTCGATGCTTGTTGGGCTGCAAGGTGGAGAGTGTTTTAGAGATCTGTGGGCGCGGGCGGGGAGACACCTTGTCACCGTAGTCCGTTGACTTGGAGCCGGGCCGCGTCGCAGGGGTATCGGGATACTTCCATGACGCACTGAAAGACTGGTCATCTGTGTTGGCTATCGAGAACATAGAGTCGGATCGTGAATGCCGGGAGATATCGAAATCATCGGGGCCAGTGCTTTCGGATCGTCTGTGGACACGGGTGGCAGAGGGCCGTTGTGGTAGATGATGTTGCATGGCATCCATGTTGACTGTGCCGTCCCCAATATCATTGCTGATTCGGCCAGGTCCATCATTTTCATGAGAGGTGTGCTCTAACACACGAGACAACCGATCGCCGGGGAATCCACCCATACTGTCGCGAGGGGATTCGCCAAACCGTTCCATTCCGGCCATCACGCGTGCACTCGGAGGCGGTTGAAGCATCCACCGGGTTTCGGCGCGGCTCCGCGGCCCGCTCACTATTGGCGGATGCAGATCATTGACGGGGGGTACCCGGACGGCGGAATACTTCGAGGGTTCGTTGGGGTCTGCACGCCCACGGCCGGAGAACCCAATCGATGATCCACGTACTTCCTGGCCCCAGAGCGGCTCGTCCTCCCGCTGGTATCGCATGGACTTCCAACGCTCCCCAAGCGGATGCATTAAACCACCACCCTTATCCTTCATCTGTGAACTTTGATCCGTGTTCCAACTGTTCGTGCGGTGATTATTGCGGTGGCCAGAGCGACGGGCTGGAGGCCCCGGTCCCAGGGTGATTTCCTCGTCCCAGCCTTCATTAGTGCTGAACGGGGTAGGCTGCGGAAATAGACGGGGTTGATCGGTGACCAGGGCCGAGTCGTACTTCTCCTTCTGGCGTTGCGTTCGTGCGGCCTCCTTCTTGCGCTTCCGACGATCGATGCTTATCGCACAAGGGGTACAGGAGGCATAGTAGAAAACGGCGGACTGCGCGCCCCGATAGAGCCACATGGCCAATGCGGGGGAGGTGAGGGTTGATGTGATATGGCCGAGACTCAGAGGTGGTGTTCAAATGCCCAGGCGCACGCTCGAGACGGGCTCTGCGCCCAGGAGTGCTGAATCTGACCCGATATTGGTTCTGTGTTGGGAGATGATAGCGACCACATGAAGGGCTGCGGCGAAAGCGGATCCAAGGGGGGCGAAAAGCGGCGAAAGGGGAGAAGAGTCGAAGGAATTGGAGAGCCCCACGACCAGCGAGGGGAAAAAGAAACGTGGGAAGGAGGGAGTGGGAGGAAAGATGAAACGGAATCAGGAGGTTTGAGGGGGAATGGGGCGGAAGTGTCGCATCGGCCGTTCTGCCCCAACTTGTGCTGTCCGCTGTCCTATGCTCTGTTCTAGGATAATCCCTTTCTCATTTCGAAATGCTCATTGGCTGAGCTGGATTTGGTTTTCTTGGTTGGGCCTCCATCTGACGCGATGATGTACACACACGGCGATTCGCGCCCCGAGTTGACCGCATCTCTGGCCCAACGGCGTGTACAGCCCACCAGCATTACACTAATGTACGATGCGATCAGGCTACAGAAATCAACCTGTTCGGAGGGGTCGTCCGGTTCTCAATCCATCCCTGGTCTACAAGGGGCTTGGCAACATCCCGCGGAGTGGGGATGCCGCGCCGCAAGCGGGCTAAAAGGGGCCGGAGTAGAGTGTTGCGCTAGAAACCGTGGGCAGGCTGGGAGAAATAACATATCTCAGTTCTGTCGTTGTCTCCCCGCTCTTCTGCGCCAGAGCGGGGCGAACAATGCGCCCTGTACGGAGGAATGGATAGATACATCGAACCATGCCCAACCTTCCGAGACATCCCAGTGTACGCCAAGATCCCCGGCGACCATGCGGCCATGCGGATGTTCAGCATCAGGCCGAAAGCTGAGGTTCTTGGTATCATTGTATCATGGAAAGAGCATGTGTCATGTCTGGTGCCCGGCGAGTCCCGTACGCCCAAGCCACGCGGAGATCAGATCGGGAGCTGGATAGATAAGCACGGGGAATAGGAAATCGCGACTTCTCTGGTAATGTGCACTGGCCTGCTAGACTTCGGTGCGGGAGTGGATTTTTTTTCGTCTCTTCGCCGTATGCAAAATGTCTCCAAAGCGCCAACGCCCAATGTTGCAAATCAAAAGTACTTGACTCATGCGGACCCATCTCATGCGTTCTTAGTGTCTCGAATTACTTCGCCCTTGACCTTGGCCCAGTCGATGTCGGCGTCAATCTTCTCGTCCACCTCTCCGCAGACCACCACATTGTCACCACGGATCAGATAGAGGCCATGCTCGATCTGAGATGAAGGCTCATCGTCTTCCGGGGTGCGGATGATTCGCTCGACAGTCTCGGTCAGAATAAGGTTGGTCGTCTGGTCGGTGGAGAGGAGTTTGCCCAGCAACGTTCTACCGTCAACGGTAATTATAAGAACTTTCTCTATTGACAGAAACAGAGTTAGCCATGTAAAGCGCCTGATGGGAATATCCATGTTGCCTACTGTCGATGTACTGTTGGAGGGACATGGTGGCGTAGGTATGCGGGAGGTAGAGAGGTGGGTAATGCAATTGCACCGAATTGCTCAAGGAGGCACCGTGCGATAATTTCAGCTGGAATGACCGGTTCGCCGTGGATAGTGACCGAAGGGGGTGTTTTTGAAGCTTCCCGCGAAACAGCAGTTCTTCCGCGGTTTAGAGTGGTTCTCGCGATGGACGGGCCGTGAGCGCTGAGCCTCGAGTACTGCTCAGCGGGCCAAATGATAGGCTTGCAATGACTCTGGCAAGGAGCGAGGTCGTTGTTTTGGAGGATGTTAAGACGAGAATCTTGAGGTGAAGATCGCAGCTAGCTCTGAGCTTTGCGCCGTGGGAACCTAGCCGAGATATGCGGTCCAGAGGTCGTCAAGCACCGGTGCGAGAGGTCAACTGCGATTGCGACGGCGAGCTTGACCAGATTGACGAGCTGGATGCAATTGAGGTGGGGTGGACAATAAGATATCGGGGTCTTCGCAGTTGTTTGCATTGATTGGCCTCCGCGGTCACGTGTCGGGAGATCAACTCGATCCTCGATGGCGTCGAATATTGGAAACTGACCGGGCCAGCTGTGATCAGACAGTATTTATGGCTACGAGAGAAATCCAAACTAAAAGTGGGTTATAATGTATAGCAATCCGCTATCTGTGCATATCTATCGCCAGCAATGTCCAATGCACTTGAATCATCCGCTCAGCGCACTGAGATCTAGCGGTACACTGCTGCCTCTTCCTGCGCGGTATCGACGTTCTCCGCCGACGAATGGCCGGGGTTTGGAGAGTAACCCGTCAGCTTGGAATTTGAACCGTGTGTCTTCTATTCTGACGTTGCCTTGGTTTGATGGACTTCGCGAGGCGGGTACGGGCGAAGAGCCACCATTGGTCAATGTGTAGGCGCTAGGGTCCAATGCCGCATGAGGCTCATGTGAAGCAGGCCGTGAGGGAACAGGTGAAGGGCGAGATGGCGGCTCGCTGGGAGGAGCGGAGGGTGGGGGCGGAGGAGGAGCCGCCGGAGCGGCGGAAGGCGGCGGTGGGGGTGGTGCTGAGGGGGAGCTTGTGCTGTTCTGACCTAAAGCACTGCGAGCAGCCTGAGCGGCGATTGAAGGTGCAGCTCCGGATGGCGGCGGCAGAGGGGTTGGTCGCCCAGGTGCAGCCGGGGGAGGTGGTGGAGCCCTGGTTGTAGTAGATGGGGGAGGTGGAGGAGGAGCGGCGGGACTGGCTGCTGGTGGAGGCGGCGGTGGCCCTGAAGGCTTTCGAGATGTCGGTGGCGGGGGAGCTTTGGCTCCCGGAGGCGGAGGGGGAGCGCGTGGGGGAGCTGTCGCGGTGGAAACCGTGGATGATGGCCTTGGGGCAGGTCGCGGGGGTGGCTTCTTCAGTTGGGCAACCAGTGGGTTGATAGGAGGCGCAGGAGGTGACTCTGAAGAAGGGGGAGCTGGTGGAGGCCGTGCTCCTGGTGGTCGAGGTGCTGTGGGGGGTTTAGGAGCCGACGCAGCAGGCGGGCGTGATATTTCCGAGTCAGATCGATATGGCGAGTCCCGGTTGGCACCTGTGTCGACACCTCCACGACTGCGCAATTTGGGCATACCACCCGCAAAAAGACCGCTGAGTTGAGCCGCAGGAGCCCCGGCTGATTCATCGGATCCAGACATGCCTTCACTATTGCTTCGCAACCGGTTGGCAGCCTGAGCTGATGGGACGGGTGGTGCAAGGCCACCTGGTGGCTTCATGGTAGGAACTGGCGGAGCACCGCCTACCGGGGGTGCAGCAGAGCCACCTCCGGTCTTTGAAAGTTGAGGCGCTGATCGATCGTTGGTTGTTGCCTTCTTCAAACGGGTGCCTTTGTGGATATCAGAGAGCAGCGCGCTCTGCAATTCATTAGCCACCATCTTGACCAGGTGGAAGTTCAGGACCATGATATCCTAGTAAATTCTGCACACTTACCCGGTCTTTCACCTCTCCTTTTCCCGGTCTGCTTGGTAGATTCCCCGGAGGAGGAGGCGGGGGAGGGCCACCTAGTCCTCCGGGCGGCGGCGGCGGAGGGGGTGGAGGGGGAGGGGGAGGAGGCATATTGAAAAAAAAAAAAACGAGTGAACAAAAGTTTTGCTAGGCGGAATTGCGCATAGGACTTCAAATGGGTATCAGAAAAGAACGAGTTCTCCGCGAGCAGAGTTGCGTAAGGCAGAAGCAAAGACGTCAGGGCGCGAGTTGGGGCAGAGCCAAGTCTCCGCCTCTTGTCTTGCTCTCCTATCAAAAAAGACCCGCCTGAAACCACCTCCCGACTCGTTCGCCCCCATCATTCGCCATGAAGCGCGCGCTCAGAGTCCCAAAGATCTCGAGGCCACAAGGATCAGTCTGTCAATTTTGTCAACTTTCAACATCTGTGCCGCGCCGCGCCCTTCCTCTCGTACGATTACCCGTCAACGCCGGAAGTCGAGTTTCGCAACCGCGATCGATTGCGCCCCCGCTGGTATATACGCCGCCCACCTGCCGTCGATACGCAACGGGAGCATGTCACGCAGAGTCGGCCATTCAGAAAGTGGCACAAGAAGCTTCGGCTTTGCGCGATTCGGACCGAGTACCCTCCAACGAAGCGGTTGTGGAGTTGCTAGAGAAATGCCACACGGTAGCACAAGACCTGCTCCTGCGAGACAATGACGAGAGTACCTCAAGCGAAGAGGGCAATGCGATCTCCTCGTTACTAGGTATGGAAGAGAGTAAAGCCGCGAGGGCTGCGGCACGCGCAAACTCCTCACCAAGTCTCGACCCTCGACTAGCGGACTCGATCACTCGTGTGGGCACGGAGGTTCTGATGGACGAGAAGGTGTTTATTTCCCCGGAGGCGCTTCAGAGCTACACAACGACCCAGGTCCTTCTGGGACGCGTTGAACACTGCCCGGAGATCTTCCGCCTCTACGCCAACAAGCCGGTACCCGAGGAGGATAGTTCGCCCATCAAATTCCACAAGGCGGATCCCAAGAATGTTAACAGTGCAGTTCCGACGGAGCTAGCTACTCTCGCGCTCGATATGGCCATTTCCCAGAAGAACCTCTCGCTGGTCCTGGCCATCATCGACAACGCCTTCTGCGCCCCGGCCTTCCACCGCGCAAAGGTCTTTAAGAAAGCCGGTGTCCCCTTGGTCGGGTTGGCAGCGGCGCCAGCAGCATGTTATGCGCTGGCTTCCATGGCTTCGTCATTCCAGACTACCATGGACCCTAGCACCGCGACGGGGATTGCATTTGCCGCTTCATTGGCTTATGTTGGTGGTACGGCGTCTATGGGCATCCTGGCCATCACGACGGCCAATGACCAGATGGAGCGGGTGGTGTGGCTACCCGGTATTCCTCTACGGCAGCGTTGGCTGCGGGAAGAAGAGCGTGCCGCCATGGACAAGGTCGCCCTCGCGTGGGGGTTCAAAGACCCAAGTATGCGCGGCGAGGAAGTTGGCGAGGAGTGGGAGGCTCTGCGAGAGTTTATCGGCATGCGCGGCATGATTTTGGACAAAACAGAGCTGATGGAGGGCATGGAGTGAACCCGTGCCATGTATCAAGTGTACAACAATATACAATCTACATTGTCTACAAGCTGCTTTCGCAAAAAAACTTAGAATCAAGGCCGAGTCGTAAGTTGGTAGATTTTATTTTATTTTTTTTTTTTTGGGTCACTAAACTATGACACCCTCACTTCTCGGGCCCGTAAGAACACCCCGGCGCAATTAAGCGACAAAGTTTCTAGTACAGACGGTGGGGAGGAGACATGGAAGCCTTGATGACAAGGCTGCCGACGTTCTGCCAGCCCTTCTTCAGCAGGGAGACGAGGTAGTTGATGGCCAGCATGAGGTTGGCAACGAGCTCGTCCTGAGTGAGGTTGACGTGGCCAACGGCGACACCAAGGCACAGCACCTTCTTGAGCTGGAACTTGATGGTCGACTTGACGTCGGTAACCTTGGCCTGCATGTCCTCGGCGTGGGAGACGGGGGTGGGGAACTTGCCGGCTAGAGAGGAGGGTTAGTATACTTCGCTTTTATTTGCGTGTCGACCGGAGTGAACATACCCTTAGACAGACCAGGACCCAACAGACGGGGGATCTGCTTGATCAGAGCCTCGGAAGCAAGGAAGGCATCGTACTTGCGAGCAAGCTTCTTGATGAGCTTCTTGTTCTTGTTCAGCTTCTTCAGGTCATCGGCGGACATGGCATCGAGCTGGTGGTGCTTGGCACGGTCAAGATCGTGCTGGTCACCGAGAATGCTAATATTCCGTAACTGTTAGCAACCTTGCCTGTAGCCTTCGAAGTTCTTGTTTCTGGTGGCCTTGAAATAGGCGTTCCCGACAATGTGCGACCGAGGTGGGGGATCAAAACGCACCAGATGGCCATGTTGGGGCGGGGGACGGAGGGCAGCTTGATGGTACCCGAGAAACGCTTGTCACGCTGGGGGTCATAGTTCTTCAGACCGATCTGAAGCTCAACGGTCTCGAGGAAGTTGCGCTTCTTCTCGTTCAGAGAGTAGTTGAGGAGGTTGTCGACATTCTGGCGCACTCCGGCTGCAGGGGTGGTCAGTAGTGATCTATGAAGATAAGATCAGGCAATACATACCGACTGTGATCTTCGACATGATGGCGACAGTCTTCCAAAAGAAATTCTTATGGTGTGGCTCTGCGCTGAATATCTCGAAGGGAAGAAAAGGTTGCCGCAAATTTCTCCGCTTGTGGGTTTGGCGCGCTACTAAGCCAAGAATGGTTTAGCGGTGCCCTAACTGACTCATCTATGATGCCTTGAATATTAGGTGTCAGGAAACCCATCGGAGCCACGAGAACCCGACCCCGAAGTATTTATTGTATTGACTGTATTCCCGACTTTCCACTTATTTCTCATAGCAAGTGTTATGGTATCAGAGCTCATTGAGATCTATTGGTTTAGCCAGCGTCTTCACATATGATTCCCCTCCATCCTGGGTTTGCATCGCCACTGCATCATCCTCCACATGGTATCCCGCCCGCTCGTACAGTAGCTTGCCACCGAAATTGCCCGACTGAACCTCGACCGTAATTGTCGCCTTGTCTGCCCCGCGTGTTATAGCCTCTGTCTTGACTACCTCGGCCGCTGCATCAAGCAACCGATGGGCATGTCCTTTGCGGCGGGATTGTGGGAGGACGAACATCCCCACGATCAAATAAACCGCATGAGCACTTGTGAGGTCCTCGGCCATTGAAGTCGCGGGAGGGATTCGGTATTTACCATCCTGGATGAACAATTGCCAGGGTTTCTCCGGCGAGGTTGCCGAGCCTGCGCTTTGTTCTGGAAACTTGACAGGGCCAAGAATAGTCACGATGCCAGCCCATTCTTTTCGCAGTAGTGTCTGAAGTGCACCATGAGATTCCTCGAGTTCAACTGAAGAGGAAAGGTCTGAAGTATCGGGGGATTTATCGGGGCCAGTTACGGCGACAAATGTCTTGCTGCCCTGGTTGATGATGCGGCCTTGCCATGTCTCGTAAGGAAATTGAGACTCTTGTTCGTAGGTCGAGGTAAACGAAGCCGGGTCTGCCTTTAACCCATGGAGTCGAAGCAACTTGTACCTCTCCACGATCTCTCCTAGGTGTGATGGAGATGGAAAATGTTTTGGAATGAGGACCACCTCTTCCGATGTGAGATGCGGGGCAGCCATTTGAAATCGATATGCTTCGTACTTGAATTTTCGATTTTAAGAACTTTCACACTGCGATATCATCAATCAGGGGGAGTAGAAAGGTCTTGAAAGACTGGCTACCCCTTGACGCGAGTTGAGTCAGTCGATGACTCCAGATCCGACTAAAATAACGTGTTGGGTTGGGGCCAATCCGGTGGCGCAGCCTTGGTCTATGATAACACCGACTTATGGCCTACACAGTACATGCACAGCCGTGATCACCAAGTTACTGTTTATTTACTTCTTGAATTCATCGAGAGATTTCTTGGGTTGTCGCAGTCAAAGTATTCCAAGGTTAACAAACCTTTTCCACACATCGAGATATATATTCTTACAGACACGCCTCATTTAGATGCCACTCGTTTATCCCCGAGACTCAGACCCAAGAATTCCCCATCCGAACCATAGGTAGTCTCAACCGCCACGTCCAGCTTGATTGCGTTAGGCTAATTTTACTAGTAACTTCCTCATGATTCGAGCTTGCATGATCGCATGGTTTTCACCAGAACTCCGAACGCATTATTTCCACGGATATATATTGATTATGGAGCGAACGGCATCAACGCCAGATCCAAGTTTTGCCAATCCCATATTTGATCAAATTGGCCCACATTCACATCGGTCAAGTCTCCGACTCCCATGGGGGGTGACGTCTCCATATCAGGCAGGGGAACATTTAAAGAGGCCGGAAAAAAGACATCCGGCGCCGCCATGGAATCAAACGAGGGTAGGGCCTCTGGAGAAATTCCGTCTGGCAAAGAGATCGATTCCAATCCAAGTGAAAAGCCGTGAGAATCATCCGCCAAGTTGGGCACTTCACCATCTGCCTTGAGCAAAGTAGAGGCTTTGGCCGACTTAGATAGACTCCGGACGAGTCTTGCGAGGACGGGATAGCAGATCGCACCAGTTTTTGTTATCGGGGCGAGCTTCCCCATGAGTGAACAGGCCAACGTAATTGCCTGTACCACCTCATCTCGCCGTGGAAGGCTGCCGTCTTTGTCGTGAATGAGTGCCGAGCAGAAAAAGGCAGCAGTGTCAAAGATCAGAAACGTGACGAGATGAAACTTGGCATAAATGGGGAAAACTTGGTCAAAAAGCCGGCGCGTTACCTCCATGAGATGGAGGGCAATATTGACAGCCATCTTCCGGTGAAGCCTTTCTGATTCGAGGCTTTTCGAGTCAAATGTCTTGACGAGGAGCGGTTTGAATGGCAACAGCATCGTCATGTAGCCTATGACATGCAATTGGCGACGCTGAAGAGGCACATATTCGTGTTTATCGTCCCATTGCGTGTCTGGGTCTATCTCTCGGTAGGCTGGATGAAGAGAAAGGAGCCACTGTTTTATATGGGACTTGATAGAGTCGGCCTTGCTTGTATCGTGGGTGCCTGCCATGGTAGCAGGGATTCCGGCGATGACTCCGCCTAGCTGGCACTGGGCAGCAATGTGAGTGACCGGAGAAGGTGGTGCACTTTGAACACCGACATTTTCGAGTTGTAAGTTCGGTAGCTCGAATGAGGAATATAACGGGTTAATTATCGGTGGGCGACCAAGCAACAAAGACATTTGCCTGCATGCATGAGCAAAAGAAACGATGGTAAAAAAAATGCATCTTACCAGTCCCAAATATACAAGAGACACCAGAGTCTCCGTCGCATTTCTACCTCGAATTCAGAAAGGCCCGCCTTCGGTGCGCTCTTATGCATACCAATCTCTTGGGCTTCATGAATGCAAGAGCTTAAGGTATGCCATGTTTCGACGAAAAGGGACTCGGATTTGAACCATGTGCCCGTTAGGAAAAGCTGCTGAATCTGCGTCAAGCCACCCTTGCCGGGGTCAATCGTGTTGCTCAGTTGCTTGGCAGCATGATGATAGTTCTCCGAGAGGGTTTGGACAGACTCGCCCAGATCTGACTCTATTTTTTGCTGGATTTCGGCATCGAGGTATTGTAACGAACAAGCACAGACCCGAATAAGGAGGCAAGTAAATTCGGGTTTCAATGACTTGCCGTGCGCGCGATCCAACCACCACGCAGCATAATCATCAGAGAAAGTCGGTGGGTAGAGACAGTAGTAGATGAAGTTAGTGACACTCAGATAACGCTGGACAAGAATATCTGGTTTTGGATTAGAGCATTAAACCATATGAAGACGTGAGCGACGAACCTGTATATGGCTTCGGGGGCAAGAGAAGTAGAACATTGGTCATTTCAGGAGAAGTTGGTTCCGAAACATGCTTAACGCCGTCCGCTGGAGGCTGGACATAATGTTAATCTGCTGTTGACGCGATGTATCAGAGAGTTTACACACAGGAGGTGGAACATTTCCAAACAACAAATTCTGATCATCGGGCAGGTATCCCAGATGGCGAAGTTCATCCTTTGCAGCGAGAGCAGTCAGATTTTCAGCTTCATGATTCACAGCCTCGGACTTGATTTGATCAAACTCCTCCACGGGAGATAAACGGTGGCTACCAAATTTTAGCCAGGACATGTCTGTGTCGAGAAAGATACCTACTCCAGAGCTTCCCGAGAAGGCTGCTCAGTGGCTTTTGTTGCTTGCTTCTGGGGATAGTGGCAGAGATGCGGAATTTTTCGCGCCTGACAATGATTGCAAGGCCACTGGCGACTGCACTAGACTGGGTAATCAGATATTGTACCGGGGCGCGATTCTAGAGGTCTACCTTCTGCTTCCGACGCTGGCATTCCGAGCAGGATGCCGCCGGGCGAGTCGTTTTCCCGGCCCTTGTCCCGACCATGCCAATGGTGGATAAGATGCGATGGTGGATAGGGAAGACTCGTTGCTTTTACGACGGTTACAGATCGTAGGAAGCACGACTCCGTCCGAGGCCTTCATTATGAGGCATCAGCGATGTCACGTGCCCACATCTTCCCCGTTTGGGCTAGGAAGGACTGGACTAGTTTGATTGGTTGCGGCTAAGTATGCATTTCCAGGAAGGGGGATAACTGCGTCATGGACTCGACGCTGCAAGTAGATGGGGATTCGAAGTGAAAGATACTTTGATCGACGTGTTTGAAGGCAAGTGGTCCATGGCGGCTCGGCGGGCTGGGAGAGGTTCGGAAGTTTTTCCTTTTCTTTTCTTCGTATACGAGTGAGGTAGGAATAAAAGAAAACGTCAAACTTTATTTGCGAGGTTGCCTAGTCGAGTGAATGGAAAGGGACCGGTGACCGGTCGAGATCATGGATGATGTATGTGCTCGATACGGATTTGCGAACTTCAGGGCCAGGGCGGTCCCTCGTGATTGAAACCGAGTATTGCGGAGATGTCCTATACATCGTATCGCGCGTGACGTTAATTCCGTGCTATCCTCAGATCAAGTCTCGTTGCATGGCGAGATGTATTGGTAGGGAGTACTGTTGATGGTATTGGGTCTTTCCGGTAATTGCTGCCTATGACAGGAATATATATATGGTTGTGAGGTGAACCCGGACCCTGATTTCTCCATCGTCCAGGCCAAATATAAAAACGGTTTATACGATGAAAGTGACTCGATTCGTGGTAATTCAGGCAGGGCTAACGGCATAGCGGGTCATTACTAATGAGGGGCCTACGCTTATCGTGCAGGGGTGGGTATTTCCATGTCCACGATCATGGTGGACGTTGAATTTGAATTGGGACCCCGGGCATGGGATTGGCGCCGGGGAAATTCACCGGAAAGAGGCTCAGCGCGACACACGTCGTAATCGTTCATGTTGATCATGACCAAAAATGTCGGAGGCCAGGCCCCGGGTGGATCAGGGAGAAATTGCAAGACATCGAATTGTGGGCATTCGCAATGGAGGAGGGCCTGTTGTGTAGGTATTCCGTACTCCGGACATACTCCTCCGTATTTCAGTGCTTTCGAGTCTGGCAAGTGGATTCCTCGGTCCCATGTGTTGGAATGGTGTGGGAGAATTTACAAGGCACGCGATGGGGATCCACAAGCCTAGGTAGAATGAGTGGTCCCTGAGGCGAGTCCCCTTTCGCCTCCGGTATTTCGGATACGGACCAACACGGTGTCCTCTTTTCGGCCACAGAGCATCACGACTATCGGGTTGCCTGACTATCACCACGACCCGGGTAGATCTTCACCCTCGATCGAGCGTGAGCTTCGTAGGAAATTGGAAATCCCCATTGGCGGGTGACGGAGACTACGCCCACCGCCGCCAACCAGCGTATTTCTGTAATCCCAAACAAAAAACACACTTTCTCCCCCTTCTCTCTCTTCCCCTTCTCCCCTCCCCCTATCAACTTCCTCCATCCACGCCGGTACGATCCATCCCTTCCCACCCTCCTCACCCCCCATCTGACACACCTCTAAGGTTCCGCCACTATGGGTATCACCTTTTCCCGCCTGTTCGATAGACTATGGGGTCGCAAGGAGATGCGAATCCTGATGGTTGGTCTTGACGCCGCCGGAAAGACCACCATCCTGTACAAGCTCAAGCTCGGTGAAATCGTCACCACCATCCCCACGATCGGTCAGTCGACTCCCTCGCGGTCGCCGCCCACCCTCGCCCACCCCCACTGACCGTCCTTTGTGTGTACAGGTTTCAACGTCGAGACCGTCGAATACAAGAACATCCAGTTCACCGTGTGGGATGTCGGAGGTCAGGATAAGATTCGTCCGCTGTGGCGCCACTACTTCCAGAACACCCAGGGTATCATCTTCGTCGTCGACAGCAACGATCGGGACCGTATCGTCGAGGCTCGTGAGGAGTTGCAGCGCATGTTGAACGAGGATGAACTCCGGGATGCCCTGCTCCTGGTGTTTGCCAACAAGCAAGATCTGCCGGTATGCATTGGATCCGCGCGAAGGGATATACTGTTGGATACTGATCGTTGTATAGAATGCCATGAGCCCCGCCGAGATCACCCAGCAGCTTGGTCTCCAGAGCCTGACCCGCCGTGCTTGGGTAAGTCACGCTGCCCGCTGTCCTCGAATTGACATGCTAACCCGCTGGAACTAGTTCATCCAATCCACCTGCGCCACCACCGGTGACGGTCTGTACGAGGGCCTGGAGTGGCTCGCCGATACGCTTCGGAAAACCAACCGCGACTAAGCGGGTATAATACGAACGCGAATTGGGGGGGTTGGATTGTGTGTATGTAGCGGGGCGAGAGAAATACGGGAAATCTGCAATGGATTGATGATGACTATGGCGGGAGGTCTTCGCGCTGGGACATCGCACCCTCGGGGGGTTTTCGACTTGTCCTCTCTATTTCTCTTCGCTATGCTATTAGCCTCATTTGTTTTCTCTGGCGCCACGTCAAAATTGCTGGGTTCTCTTTTGTTGCTGTACCTGTAAAAGTCCAAAATGAAGCCGAGTAGATGAAACTGCCCCGTTTTCCCCGGCCATTCGGGCTCCGCCAAGATGCGTTGTTTGTGTGTGCGTGGACGTGACGATTGCCAGGCCGACGATCACTCATTTCCAATTCCAATCCCAACTCCAGTCCACGACCTTTTCTCCCTATTCCTCCCCCTTCCCAATTCAACCCCCTCACGATCCCCTTCGTCATTCGAGTCCGTGGAATGTGTCGGTAAAAGTTTCCTGCCTTGCCCACCCGGTGTTGACAACTCGCCTGCACCATGACCGTCCAGGCGAGGCGATCCTCTGCGGCCTACAACAAGCCGTCGCCCTACTCCCGCGCGCAAGAAAACGACGTCGAGAAGAATCCCAATCGTTCACATTATTACCACCGCCGTCGTCGCAGCGACTCTTCCGACAGTGGGCCCGAATACTCCTCCACCTCTTACCCACCCCTCACGGGCGGAAGCGTCAGGAGGGTCAGTCATGGACGTCCGGGCATGGGTTTTCGCGTACCCCAGCGGATTATGCGCTGGCTCTGCTTTGCGCTGTTTGCCGCGCTGGTCGTCTTCATCTTGACCCTGTTCCGTTTCACCATCACCTCGTCCGTCTCGCAAGTCGCCGTCGATCTGCCTCGTGTCGTGTCCAACAAACCAGCTCCGTGGGAGAGCTTCCCTTTCCTCAGCCGCTACCAAGGTGGCCTATCGAGCCTCGTTTCGCGGAAAGCGAATGCCCCTGAATACCCCGGGGATGCGGTGGAGGGATTGGGATTGCCCAAGGCGGCCGACGCGAAAGAAGACTCCAAGCCGTTGAACGCCAGGGATTTGAAGGTCCCCATGTTGAGCTCACCCTTTAACCCTTACCCGGAATACAATTCCCCGGAGTATATCCAGAAGTATGGTGAAAAACGCGAGTGCTTTTTGGACAAGGGTAATTCTGTCCGCGTCCCACCCGTACACTCCTTCCCCGGTGTCCCCAAGGGCTTCCCCGATCCCGTCATGGGCTCAAACTCCATGCTCGGAATCCGGGATGACATGTGCTTTGACCGCTTTGGTCGACTCGGACCGTATGGTTTGGGCTACGGGGCGAAGAAAGGCGGCATTGGCGCTGGATTAGAGGGCCATCGGGATGGCGCCGAACGTGTCTGGGAAGACGTGCCCCCGGTGGACTATCGTCAGGTGGACTGGAGCGAGGTGCAAAACCGCTGCATTGCTGCCAATCGCCATCGCTTCAGCGAACCACCCAAGCCCCGCATCAACCGCTTCGTTTCCATGCCCGTCGGCTCCCCCAATGTGAAAATCGCGGAACCGGAACAGGATGGCCGGCAACCGCCGAAGCTGGGCTCGGAGCGCCTCCCTAGAACCGCGGTGGTCATCCGAACGTGGCATGATTTCCACTACACCCCCGAGGATATCCTTTACTTGCGCTCTGTCATCTCGGAGCTGTCGTTGATGTCCGGCGGTGAATACACGGTCCACTTCCTCGTGCACGTCAAGGACAATAATCTCCAGATCTGGTCGGACGACGATACCTACCAGCGCGTGTTGAACGACGCCCTGCCCGAGGAGTTCCGGGGAATGGGGACGCTCTGGTCCGAGCAACAGATGGCATTGATGTATCCCGGACTGGAGGAGACTATGATGCGCGGCCTGCCCATCCATGGTGTCTACCGCAGCACATACATGCCCATGCAGTACTTTGCCTACCAGCATCAGGAGTACGAGTACTTTTGGAACTGGGAGATGGATGCCCGCTACACGGGTCACTGGTACCATCTGTTCGACAAGGTTGGGCAGTGGGCGAAGCAGCAGCCCCGCAAGGGTCTGTGGGAGCGTAATGCCCGCTTCTACGTTCCGTCGGTTCACGGTTCCTGGGACGACTTTAAGCAAATGGTTCGCGTGCAGACGGAGATTGGCACCAATAGCCCCAACAACCTGTGGAGTGTTCCCAAACCCGGGCCAGACGGAGCCGAAAAGAGCCCCGGCCTACAACAGCAGGGTGACAAGTCCATCTGGGGTCCCGAGAGACCGGATGAGCGCGATGTCTTTGAGGTCGACGGCGAAGGTATTCCGCCGACCACCATGGATAAGGATCAGTACCAATGGGGTGTGGGCGAAAATGCCGATCTGATTGTCTTCAACCCGCTGTATGACCCGGAGGGCACGACCTGGATTCTTCGTGACGATGTCACGGGTTACAACCGGGAGAAGGGCATGCCTCCACGACGCACTGCCATTATCACGGCATCCCGTCTGTCTCGGAAACTCCTCAATACAATGCACCAGGAGTGCACCCTGAAGCATCACAGCATGTTCTCGGAAATGTGGCCGGCGACCACTGCCCTCCACCACGGCTTCAAGGCCGTCTACGCGCCCCATGCTATGTATGTGGACCGCCGTTGGCCGACAAAATACCTGGAATCCGTCTTCAACGCCGGTCGCAATGGCGCATCCGGTGGCGCGCGCACGGCCATCTTTGGCGATCGGGAGCACAACTTCCGCGGCACCACCTGGTTCTACTCGGCCGGGTTCTCGCCTAACCTCTGGCGCCGCTGGCTTGGACAGCGCGTCGACAACGATGGCGGCGAGCAGCACGAGCTAGCCAACGAGGGCCGCATGTGTCTACCCCCCATGCTTCTCCATCCGGTTAAGGAAGTGAGCATGGTGATTGACGACGGCGAACATGCCCAAGACCGGTGAAGAAGTTGACACCCGTTTCCCACACCCTTCCACTTGGGCCGCACCGTGACGCCCGGTGTCACATATATACCCGCCCTTGCAGCTCTTTCTTTTGCTTGTGTCCTTTTTCGCATCCCCAATCCCCCATCCTGGATGGTGGTTGACTGGCATCGCTGCACGTTACTTCCTGTACAATGTCTCCTTCCCTCAGCGAAATACGTTCCCCTTCCCTTTTTGCTTTGTGTGTATCTATTGGTGCGGGACTCAAGGCGTTCGTTTTGGTAAATGGGTTGGATAGAGAGGCTATGGCTCATGCATTCTGATGTCTCGATGTCACGTTCCGGTCTAGTAATTAGAGTTTCCAGATTGTGATATCCAATCCGTCATTGCTTTGGCTTGTATGGGTGATTGCCCAAGAACACTGATCTGATAGTGTACATGACTGTAAACCCACTCCAACGCCTGCTAATCGCGCGTGTATTCGGTAGTAGCCAGATTTTCTTCACCTGGCACGCCTAACGGATCATCAGGTACAATGTATTACTTGGGATTGCCCCGGCCGCTGCGTTGGCCATCCCGTGGGCACCTTCACTACCGGAGATGGTGCTACCTATGATCGCCCGAGCGCAGATAAGGCTACGGTAGGCTGGATATGGTATAGCGAACTAGTATACACGGGCTGGGGAATTCAATTGGTGCGAGAGGCTCTTTCTCTCTTTTAGCCCCTCTTCATTTATGACTGCTTACATGGAGTCCTGGGTTCTCCCGTGCTGGGTATAATGGCTGCTTTTCGCACCTTTCGATTGCAATACCATAGTAAAAGACAAATTGCTAACCTCGCCAAGTGGACGCATTGCCACATTTACAATGCATTCGAGTCACCTCCTCATGCTGGGCCTATCCCCGCCGGCCTACTTGGCCACCCCATCCTCTGCAGCCGCATATTGGGCTCAGTTCTACACCGATGACAATTGCGAACACATAACTGGGGATACGATCAATATGGGCAACCCGGGGTGTCTTACAGGTCCGCGCAAATCGATGAAATTACACAAAACTCTCGCTGCAGGCAGTGGGGTGTACTACAGTTTGATTGCATCGCCAGAGAAGGGCTGCAACTGCCAATCTCAGTGTCGTGATCTCGATATCTTTAATGATAAGGATACGTGTCTCAAAATCGACGAATCAACAGTCAAAGGGGCCTCTTATCACTTTCGTGGTGGTAATTGCGATCACAACAAGTCTGACAAGCCTTGTTGAGGAAGAGCAAAGGGAAAGGAGGGGGAAGATCCCGGGGTGGGATATTGATCCCACCCTAGGACCTTTTTTCGATTACTAGTAGCTACTAGTAGTTACTAAGAATGACCTCCTATTTCTACTAATTCCTATCGATATTTGCCTGACAAAAATAGTGGAAATAGCCACGTAGTAATAAAAAGGCACCGGGGTAAGAAACGTTTGTTTACTATAGAATAGGCGTGACCAATGCGCCTCCCAAAGCCTTGTCACTGCCCAGCGACTGAGAAATTGTCCTCACAGCGGCATTGAATGGCAAGACATCGCCCCCTCGACCCTTCTGCCCCCTCACTGACACCCTCGAGATCTGCTCCGAGCAACTCCGCACCGCGGACAACGGTGACCGCGCCACGACCGTCGTCGGCACAAAACAGATACTACACTCGTACACCCCGTCCGCATCACAGCCGAACGAAAAACACGTCTGACACACGCGATGTCCGCACGTCGTCAACAATACATCCGCCGCATCCCCGTCGACCACACACGAGTGACAGAAATGCGTCGGGAACTGGATGTGTGGATCCTGCATGCGGCGCTGGATTTCCGCGGCGAGTTCTTTGCCCTTTTCGACTCTGGCGCGCAGTAGCCGGACCTTGGTGATGAGGGCTTGGCGAGCGTCCGGATTATCGGGGTTGTATTTTTCGGTACTGGGGAGAATGGGGTGTGGGATTGGTCTGTGCAGAGATGGGACTGGTTCGAGGAAGAGCAGTGGCCGGAAGCGTTGCGAGACTGGACGGTCTTGCATGCATTGTTGTTCCAGGAGCCAGCGGCGTTGGAGTTGGCGGTTGAGTAGGACGGTGAAGTAGACAGAGAGGACTTGCCAGGCGCGCCAGGAAGAGATGGAGTCGAGGGGGTCGTAGGGTATTTCCTCGTGCTTCATTATATAGATCGTAGCCCTGGCCCGGGGAGGTGTTGGTATGATTGCGCGGATTGGATTCTAGGCCGAATTGGTAGTTATATAGAGTCGAGTATAGATGTGGTTGCTGTGATGAACCAGCCACATGTGAGCACGCCACCGCCGGACTATATAGAAACGCATTGCAAAATACACCACAATCCAGTCCAGCCTCGGCCGAACCAGTCCCGGCATTCTCGCATCAAACCGAACCATCCGGTCAACGATGCCGATCTACCCCGGACGAGAATCGGCGAGACTCAAGACATTCGGCGGTAGCGATTGGCCACGGGAGGAAAAAGCCGTTCGCTTGACAGGTCAAGACTAGATCTGGACCCTTTTTTTATTCTCTTCTGCCTCGGGAAGTCCGAAGTGGTGGACTGCGAACCCTGGTTCGTGGGGAAGTCGTTGCCACTCGGCCGGAACCGACAGTGCCGGCTTTTTTTTGACTTCGAAATCTACGCGATGGCGGGTGTGGCTGAGCCGGAACTTAGATTCTCATCAAGCGAGTAGAGATCAGAAGAACAGCGAAATGCCGAGTTGGAGGTTGGGTACCGAGGTCATGCCAATGATCCGCGGAGATCTAGACTCTTCGTGACTATTCGGGATAGCGCAATGGAAGATCACCGGTTATGTAGATCGCCCGATGAGAACCATGCTAGGCTTTCCAATCGATTGTAATCATCTATCTCTTATACACGGTTCGAGAGCGAGTCTTGGGCTCCCGGGTCTTACTCTCAGGACCTTCACACTCAACACATTCCCAGCTAGAGATGGAAACTCCATCAAAATGGAAAATGTACCGCCGATCTCTCCGAGAGCTCCCCTCCGCAGAGTCCGGACAAACAGCATTAGCAAAGATCACCGATTGCCCCGAGAGATACTCGTCGCCTTCTTTCTTGCGAAAAAAAGGTGTGAGTTGTAATGAATGCATCAATTCCTGCGCTGCGCCAACCTCCGCCTCCGTCGACCAGGCTTCAATCCGGCTTTTGCGCTCGTCCGTACCCGCTTCTGACAGCCGGAGAACGGACCATTTTATCTGGGACATAGGCTCATCAATGTTATCGGGGTACTCCACACAGACATATTCTCGATCATACGCCGGACTCGTCGGATACCGCGGGTGGAAAGTGGTGGTTCCGGACCATCCTTCCTGGTCAGCGGTGATATGTGTGAATTTCCAAGTACCATGGAGTGCCCTGAATATAGCCAGTGCAGCACCTGCCCGCGCCGCATCGTGATCACACTTCGATGTCACATCTAGAGCATCCAAAGTCCGTCGTACCTCGGCATGCGCTCGGGCATGATCTTGACCGGACAATGCCGACTTGCGATGCACATAGCGAGCGGGAATGACCGGCCCTGAACGAAGATCTCCGGAAATATTCCACTTCTCAGTGTCCAGATCCTTGGCGAAAGACTCCATCAGCCCGACATAATCACCCATCGGAAACTGACCCCGCCGAGTGCTCGTGCCGGGATGTCTCAGAATCCGAACACTTTCTCGCTGGTCCGCAGTTTGTATGGGCTGGACCTGATGACCAGCCCATTGCTCGCCAAGAAAACGGGCTTGCATCTCCATCACGCCCCAATAGGGCCCGCGGTAGAATCCGACGAAGCCCAGATCGGGGATCTCTGAGCGCAAGGCGCCCCCTTTGTCGAGAACGAGGGGCAAGAAGGCGTCATCGGTCGTATACTCGAGTCCCTGTAGAACATCCGCGGGAAGGAAGGACAAGGAATCGAAGGGGGTGAATCCGGTAGCCATCACGATGGCGGTTATGCCGTCTAGTGTTTTTGACTCGCCGTCGCCGGTCTTGACCGTGATCGAACCAAGTCCAGAGTTCGGAACTGGACATACGGATATTACCCGTCCCATGGTTGCTTCGATAGCCCCCGATCGAATAAATTCTGCATAGTCATTGCCGATTGCCACCCACGGGGGTCGAGAAGCATGTTGCTGCGTCGATGGCGGATGCATGTGGCCGATTTGCTCATAGTCTGTTCCAAGTAATGTATGAAAGTAATTGTTTGTCTTCTTAACCTTCTCCTCGGGAATTGGACCCAATGCGTAGTCGATTGGGCCCGGGGGTCGACGGCCCAGATCATACATTGTCAAATCCAAGGGCAGAAAAGAAATGGTCTCGTCGGAGGTCTCGTGTGGAAGATACGTTGGCAGAGCCCAGAATGGCCGTGAATAGACGTGGTGCACAGTATTTCTTCGCCCATTCGCTGTTATTGAGTGTGTCGAGACTGAAGACGAGATCCCCAGTGCGGCGGCCGAGGCAGCTTCGACTCCAGACATGCTGCCCCCAATCACAGCAATGCTACCCTCCGCCCCATCTTGTTTGGAAATCAACCGGTCCCGTTCTTTATGAAGGACCGAGCTGTGAAGTACCTGGCCATCGAATTTGTCCAGTCCCGGAATCTCGGGAAGACATGGGCAGGCAAAGTATCCGGATGCCACGACAAGATAGTCAAAGTCCTCCGAGTGTCGAGTATTCGCTCCAGAATCAGAACTAGACCATTCCACCTTCCAACGAATGGAGGAATCCGTGTTGACCGTGCGGATAGTCCGAGTCACTCGATGACCCAGTCGCAGCGCATCTGGGGGGATATATCGCTCCGCATAAGCAGCCAGGTACTGACCGACCTGCCTCGCCTGGGGAAACATGGGGATATCCACCGGACCCAGTGCAGATTCCCAGGACAGATCGGAGAAAGCCACCGTGAACCGACTGAGATTCGTCCGCATCGACGGATCCAGAGTCGGAGCATTGGCCCTCTCAGCCGGACCGCTCGGGGACGTTGGCCAGAGACCGCCGACTTCATGACGGCGCTCGAAGATGACCGGGGAGAAGGTCCCGCGCGAGAAATTACGCAACAGTGTTTTGGCCGTGACGAGGCCGGATGGACCGGCGCCTGCGGGAATCAGCGGAATTCTCGAACGGGGTCGGTATATAGAACCCTACCAATGATGGCGACTTTCTTGGGTCGCATCGCGCTTGATGCCATTGGCTAGTAGGTTTGTTTATCAAGGGATGACCACGGGCTGAGTGTAGAGTGGCTTCATCCAGGTGTTGAGAAGGCGACCCCACTGCGGGGGACTTGATCCATCTGCATGAACGATCAATGTACTGGAATGGACGTCTCATCTGGAAATATTGTAAGATGCCAGAAGAAATGATTGAGGCTCTGCAGCTGTTTCTAGAGGCGATTCGTTTGAATCGATAGTGGATCAAAAATATTATTCTCCCGGATGTACGTCTCCATGGGTCTTGGTTTGATTGAATAGAATCACATCATATATTAAATTGTTTCTGGATGGATATTAAAAAAACCCAGAAGAGCATGATCGCAGAGTTGAACCGCACGAATCCTTGCGATGTATTGGAAATCGTGAGACTCGACGGAGCAAGGTATAAACGATCGACCCAAACGATGACGAGCAAGATCTGATTACTTCTTGACTTGGATACCATCGTATGAAAGGCGATCTACGTGGGCCCAGACCCGGATGATTCTTCCACCGTCACAATTGACTTCCATGCAGTCCGGACAATGTCGCCGTAACATGGAAGCGTAACGCCAAGCCGCTCCATCGCCCAAAGCGATACGAGGATCTGCGCATCGACTGCCAGGTCGAAGCTAAAAAAGACGCATGGAAGAAGCCAAAACGTGACTCCCCAGATGCAGCGCCATCCCCTCCGCCTTACGAGGCGGCATGCAAGCCCAGCAATGACCCCGGAGGAGCAGGGATCGCGATCCCGCAGGAAGGGTGCACGTTGGACGGTGTCACCCAAGGATAGACATGTCGGATTGACTCTGGGCCAGTCAGCGTTGGCCGTGGCGTGCGGGGTCGAGCATCGAGAAAAATCCAGAACGCATGCTCGAAACTCTGCCGTAGTCCACGGGTGGGGCCGGCACGTCTCCTGACCACGACTCTCTTCCAGTCAATCGACCACTGGACGGGCGCGCGGAGTGTTGATTGGATGAGCCCGGTTTGATGATTCATGAGGAGGTGCACGCCGGGAGGGGGAGGTGTTTGGAACCCTCGTGCGGGTAGGGCATCGATATTGAACGGGCGCCGGGTCGAGTTCATGAGATGTGTTGAAGCCATTCATTGACCTGGATCTCCGGGGTGCGTTCGACGGGGCTGCACGCATCGTTGCATTCTTGCTCCGTGACAAAAGTGTCTACATTCCGATGCGTCAAGGGAATCTTATACTGATTCTGCTTGCGCAGGAGTTCCTTCTCGGCAAAGGCCGACGGAGACAACTTCGACAGCGTATTCCGGATGCGTTTGATGCCGCCATTGGGGAACGAGCGAGGGACCTGAGGCGGTCCAAATGGATGCTCGTTCTTCCAGGGCCCCTCCGAGGCGACGGAGTGTGAGTCCTTGTTGTGCGGCGAGGGCGATTTGGACATGGCGAACAGAGTATCACGAGACGACTTCCCGGTCGAAGAACAATGCGGGCGTGGGGAGGACGAGCTAATAAGTAGACGGGGTAATTGGCTCCGGGGCTCACACGAGAGAATATCTCCGCGGGACGCGCGGGATCGTCTGTGTAGGTGCCGGAAGAGGAAGCCAGACTTTGGGGCTGCAGGAGTCTTAGTAGGGGTCTGATCCGGTTCAGTCCCGAGCACACTGGGGATTTCACTCCCGTGGCTTTTCTCTCGCTTGGGTGCGTTCTCGACGGGGACTCCCCTGTTTGTGACGTCATGTCGGCGCGATGCCGATCCCATGGTTATTAGTATTCAATAATGTCAATGGACCCGGGGATCCTGGACGAGACCACGGTGACCAAAATGGTCCAGCTCAGGTACCTGAACGTGCGGAGATCGGCAAGGAATGGGATCGTCGTGCCAATCTGAGCACAGGAATATGGATTCTTGCGGTGTACTCCGTACTTCACCTGGGAGGCTGGGCCGACGTGGTTCTGACTTGACCTTGCCACCGGCAGATCAGGGAAAGATGAGCAGCCGGAAAGGCTGACCGAGTTCCGGTGAAGAGACGTCGATCCTCGATGCTTGACGAGGAAGCTCCAGCGGGTCGATCTCCGTGGACTTGGTCTCATGTCAGCCAAAGAGGCTCGATGCTCCGGAATCCACTATTTATAACCTCTTTGACTGCCCAACAACGAAGTTATCCATTGTCGGGCTACGTGGTCGAGATGTCTCATACCCTACGTGCCAGTTCTTGCTCCGCCACGCCAGCATTCATGTTGCATGCCTAATATGTAAATCGAAAACTGGGATGATCGTCGCCCAAGTTTTCTCGCTCCTCTTGCGGCCAAGAGTACCGATCATCCCGTTTCCCTTGGTCTCGCGACCGGTTCTCTCGAAGCACATACGCAAATAGAACAATGCAGGCCAGCCCGCACACCCACAGCATACCCAGACTGACACCAAACCCCGTGGGATAGCCCGGGGCTTCAGAATCAAAGAAGATGTTGCTCGCAACCAGCCCACCGCAATTGCCGAATCCAATCTGGATGGCCGATGCAATGGACTGCTTGTAGTGGCCCGCCATGTTGTTGCTGATCCACCCCAGCAGAATGGGCTGCGTCATGAAGGAGCCGCCGGTGACGGCGTACAGCGCAAAATAGCGCCCACCCACCGGCACCGAGCTCTGGCAGATCAGGATGACATATCCAATGGTTGCAATGACACACCCCGCGAGCGTGAAGGCGAACCGGTGTTGCAGCTTGTCGCTGATGAAGGCAGTGATCAACGAAATGACGGTCGCCACGACGTAAATCGGGATACTCATCACCTGCGCCCGCACCGAGGTCCATCCAAGCTGTTTGAGAATGGTCGGAGTGAAGAAGGATGTGGCATACCCGGTGGTTACCACCCCAAAGTACATGATGGGACTTATTGGTCAGTATTCGGATCGACTAACGCCGGTCGAAGCTTACCCGAGATAGACTTTGATATCGGAGAACGTCCTTTTCACAGCCGCCCGATCTAATCGGTCCATCTTTGCTTCACCGTGATCTTGCAATAATCGTGAAAGGAGCAATGCGCGTTCCGCGTCGGTGAGAAAACTGGATTTGTCCGGCCAGTCTACGACGAGGAATTTGGCCGCAATTGCAGCCACAACGGTGATGAGACCCTCGATGATGAAGATCCATCGCCAGCCGTCGTACCCTGCAATACCACTCATGTTGGCCAGGGCATAGGCCAGTAGCTAAAGAAAGAGGGTTCAGCTCAGTTCCAGGCCAGCTCAGACTGCACGTACTCCGCTGACTGCCCCGGCCATGATACTGGCACTGAAATAGACGTTGAGGCGCCATTGAAGCTCGTGCCGCTTGTAATACATGGCAATCAAGTAGACACATCCTGACCTGATGAGCGGGCTATCACACCGTCTAAAGCTAGTACTCACCAGGCATGAATCCAGCCTCAAAAGTTCCCAGCAGGAAGCGGCACGCGACCAACCCTCCAAAGCTTGCCGCTAGACCTTGACAGACGGTGATGATGCCTACCTAAGATGTCAGAGAGAAAAGAAAAGTACCATGACTAGCGGGAGAATTCCCAATGGCTGTATACCCCAGAAGAACATAATCCCGCTGATCCACCACGACGGGGCGATTTTCCTTAAGACTAGGTTGCATGGAACCTCGAATAGAATATATGGAATGAAGAAGATAAACAAGGCAATACTGTATTGCTTCCCGTCCATTTGCAAATCCTCCCTCATCCCCTGGATCCAAGCATTCCCGATATTGATGCGATCGAGAAAGGCGAAGAGGAAGAGGAAGGTGAGGATGGGTACAATATGGATGTCGAGCTTCCACAGTAGTTTCTTCTCCGCGGATCGATCGATTGCTTTTGTGGGGCTCCCCCACTGGGATCTCGACGGCTTTCGACCCGTCATGTTTCTCAGGACCGTCCATGGAGGCGGATGCGTGGAAGCCGTCACTTCGATCTAGGACCCGAGGTGAAATGGAGGAATGACGCAGATCGGGCGAAAGAGGCCGAAAACCAAAACATGAGAAGCGGGGCAAGTTGGATTTAAAGAGCCTGGCGAATGCCCAGCAATTGCCCCGTCCGACAGTCAAAAACGCGAAAGCTGAAAATTCCAGAGGGTTACGCGGTGCCCGTTGGCAAGCCGCGATTCGGCCTGAAGACGGAGAGTTTGGCGCATCATTGAGCCTAATCGGGGATATGCCAAGATGAGCTTATGCAATTCGGAAAGCAGGGGATCTGCGATGGTAACGATAAATCTGGCCACGATATTCAATCTTTTGACCGTGCAATGCAATCCTGCTTGCCTCCGATCGAGTAAAGTGCACGACTATACGTGATCTTTTTACAGCGCTTGTATTAAAACATCGAATACTAAACCCCTAATCCCTTTACGGCTAGTACATTGCCTAGTCGGGTTTAGTCATTACACCCACTTGGTGATCCTCTATCCATATCCCAAACGGTATTTTAAGATATCTTCAATAAGAGAATTGAGATTGATCTTTCAATAGGACAAAAAAAAAAAAAAGCACCAGACTATAAGCCACCAGACAAAGCAGCGCCAAGACAGTATCCCTCGACATCACTTAGTCTCTACATTCTCAACATTCACAATCCCCGGCTTTTCACTTCCATGTGCACCCTTTTGCTGTGCGAGCACCTCCTCTCCTTGAGCGACATGGTTGGCGCCACCAAACAGGGCATCGATCTCTTCGAGTGACACCTTCTTGGTCTCTGGAATGAAAAAGAAGACGAATATCGCGAGCAGGAAGTTGATGCCGGCGAACAGATAAAACGCATAAAACCCCTCGTTATCAAGGAAGATGGGGAAGAACTGCTGGAAGATGGTGTTTGCCACATTTTGTGTCTGCGATGCCATTCCCACTGCCTGAGCGCGGACATTCATCGAAAAAACCTCGGAGGTCCAGATCCAGACTGTGGCGCCCCAAGATGGTTTATCTGAGAAAATGTTAGTATGGTCGTGGACAACTTGGGGTGAATCTACTGACAGAAGAAGATGAATAGGAATAACAGAAAGACGATTGCAATGCCAACAGGCTCAGATTTGGCACCACCGGCTATTGTTGGCGTCTGGGTCTCGACGGAGGCAACAATAATCATGCAAATTCCCATGCCGATACCACCGACGATCAGGAGGAATTTTCGTCCAAATCGATCAATGATCCAAACTGCGTTCAAGGTAAACAGGATCCCGAATGTGGCATTGAGGGCGTTGATCAATGCAATTTGACTATCGCTGGTGAACACTTTCTGATAGATTTTTGTCGAGTATGAGTTGAGGGAGCCCTGCCCAGTAACTTGTTGACCTGCGTTGAGGACCAGAGCGAGCAACATGCGCTTGCGAAGAGATTTGTCCTTCCATAAGGCGCTGTAGTTGCCCGAGATGGCTTCTTTTTCGTACTCAATGGCTTCACGGATCTGTAGGAGTTCTTCATCGACCTCTTCTTCGGTGTCTCGAACTTTGCGGAGAGCGGCGCGGGCTTTTTCGACGTTGTTGCCATGCTGAATGAACCTGTCCAGTGTGTTAGCACAACATTAACTGGGTTGATACTCCAGAGGATAAACTCACCAACGGGGACTGCCCGGGATGGTAGGCAGGAGAATGAGAATCAAAACAGGCACCATGAGCTGGAAGACGACCACCAACTTCCAATCCCATTCGCCGAGCTTGGAAACATTCTTGGTGCAGGCGTAGTTGATCCAGAAGCAAATAAATGACCCGACAGAATAGAACATCTGCCAGAAGGTCATGATCTTACCTCGAATCTCGGGAGGTGCAAGTTCGCCGATGTAGATAGGACCGGCGGCTGTAGTCACGGTAAGTATTTGCTTCAGATATAAGCTTCGGAGGTGCCACTCACTTAGAGCAATACCCTGACCAATACCAATGATGCATCGCCCTGCGATAAAACAAGCGAGGTTATGGCGCGGCCCGAAGGTCTGCATAAAGGTCGAGACGATGACCAGAACGCAGCCTAGACCCATTCCCACTTTTCGACCCAGGTAGTCCGCGGTGGGCCCACCCAGGAAGAAACCGCCAAAAATGGCACCAACTGTATACGCCGTGTTGATCGAACCAATGGTGGCGGAGTTTGGCTCGTTGAAATAGGCACTCCAGTTCTTGGAGCCTTGGACGGAGTTGAACACCGAGGCATCATAACCATACAGCACCATACATGATGCGGCAATCAGCGAAATGAACCTGTATGTTTCTGTCAGGACCGTTCAGGCCGTGGGCTGGATATACCCATACCAATTATAAGCTCGTTTGGAGCTCATGGTGAAGCTACCGAGCGCCATGTTGATGAATGACAATTGTAAAGATATTGAAAGAAGAGGAATCAAACGAGGAAAGAAAGGGAGAACACAGGTCGAGGAAGCTAGCTGGCTGCCAGACTCTTCGTCCACGACAATCAGCAGCGAGTCGTCTGTATTCGCCTCGACTGTTTAGAGTCCACGCGAGGTGCCGGGCAAGAACCAGCGGAGGTCCCCCGCTATATAGCACTCTCCACGAGGAACCGGGGAACGCAAAGGCCATGGAGTCCACCAAGTCAAAAAAGTCACGGTGTCAGTCAGATCACCTTAGCGAAGAATGACCACCCCGGTCACGCTAAACCGGACTTGCATCTTGATAAGGGACGCGTATCGAATTCTGGGTCGCTGAGTGGTGGGGTATTCGGAGCGACCGCACATGGCAAGAGGCACAAGGCATCCTATTGGCACTCAGCTGGGCATGAGCTTGCTCGAGTACGTGGCGTGGACCTGGGGTAACCGGAATCTGGAGTTCGAGGATATTGTTGTTGCGGGGATTCCCACGAATCGGAGTCGGGGCTGAGGAGAAAGTCGACTCCACCAATGAGAACAAGACCAGGTATAGATTGGACTGTCAAGTGAAGATGAGACCAAGCGAGGAGACAACATAAGTAGGCTCAATAAAATGAACGTAAATCAAATGATCCAAGTGAGACCTGTGGCATCGCATTGGAGTCGGCCTTATTGTCTCGAAAAATCAAGCATCCAAGTTGATCAAAACTAACTTGCATGACCTCCTGTCCAGAATCATACAAAGGAGAAACTCCGGCAAGAATACAGAACAAGTCTTTGTTCGCTATCAGCATGGTTGATTCTCATCGCATGACGATGTGTATACATCCGCAACTATAGGGTTGAGTAATTCAAAGACATATCAAAAAGTCGAGCTGGGGATGATACAGTAGGTAGCAGAACTGCATGATGAAAAATGTCACAATATCTACTTTGAAAAAAGCCAACTGATCTCGATTGAGCGTGTGGAATCGACCTCATCTATACCTCAGACATCACGTGCTCTCGCGTGCCACCCACGCGGTTTGCGCGACCAGCAAAAGTTCGGGCACGTCGGATACACTGAGCACTTCCTTCATTCACACTGGCCATGATTGACATCCAGATATACCTTCACGCCTGATCCCTCCCTCTTCTTTTCAGTTCCACTGCAATGCCCTGCAAATCTCAGAAGAAGCAAACGCGCCTCGCCTTTGCCGCTGCACCCCCCGCATCCACTAAAGATGCTGGCGGAGGCGAAACGGAGATCAACGACCGTCTCGCAAGGCTTTCATATGGACATCCCAGCAGGAGCACAATACTTCCAAAGAAGCCAAGCGAGGGCAAGAAACCACCCCAGAAGAAGTCTTCAAAGAAATCTTCAAATTCCAAGCACCGCAACCAGTCTCCAGAGCGAGCACCTGAGCCATCCATGGATGAGAAAAGTAAGAAATGAATCCATTAATTACAACTAGATTTCCGCTGACATTTACAAGAGCCGGTTCAGCTTTCCCAAGACACATCTTCAGATGATGAAATCGTCACTCCGAGCTCCCAGAGACGAAAGCGCCGCAACATGCCCGGTCCCGATGTGACAAGCGCTGATGGTGAAATTTCAGACGCGCCAAAGTCTCGGAAATCAGAGGAATCCTCAAATACATCTGCGAAAAGCGCCACGGAGGACAGTGGCCTGGAAGAAACACCTCGCCCACGCCGCAAGCTTAAGCGCAAAGCAGAGAGCTCCCCGGTCATCACCCTCGACTCCGATGACTCCGATGATCCAATTGTTTCTTCTCCTGTCAAGCGGCAAAGACTCGTGGTCGACACCGAAAGTCCGAAGACACCACGATCCCATGCGCATCGGGACCAGTTGGACATCGAGGAAGACCTTAAAGATCTGCAAGACTCAGGTATGAAACAAAATATCTGTTGAATTAAATAAATATTCGACGACTTACATTTGTCACAGTGGTTAAGAATAGTCGAACACGGGGCCGAGTTGCGGAATCTGCTCGAGACCGACGCTTCAAGCACCTGGAAACCCTCCGGCGTAGGCGAGCTGGACTGAAAGAAGAGAGTGAAGAGGAGTCTGAATCTGGATCCGGCCAGGTTGGGACTCAAAGCAGTCCAAGCCGACCCAATCCTGCCGCGGAAGATTCGAACAGCGACAGCGACGCTGAATCCGCTGTCTCCAGTAACGAAGATCTTGACAAGTACGATGATGACTTCGTGCTTGAAGACGAAAATGAAGAGCTGGGTGTACCCACCGAAGAGATCCCCTTCGAGTTTACCAGGCATGCCTATAAACAGCCTAAAGAATACTTCCGGGATGTGGTGGGTTGGATGGTTCACAACCGGCTCGACCCAGCCTTCCCTCGATCTGATGCCATGTACGAAATGGCGTTCATGAAGCTAGAGGACGAGGTCAAAGGACGTGCCGGCTCGCAGCTGATCTCATCCGTATGGAATCCCGATTTCCGCAACGCACTCCTGGCCCGACCACATATGGAGATCACCGCGTTTCCTACGACATTGTGCCATTCCTGCGATGCTTGCCGACGGTCTGGCCATCCGGCATCTTCTGATATGAAGTTGCACGGTAAAGCATATTCCCTGCGAACCCTCGAGCCCCTCAACGACGATAGCGATGAAGATCGATCGGAGCAAGTTTCCGATTCGGAGGAAAATGACGGTGATGCAGTTGAAAAAGACAGGGAGGGTCATGTTCTTCCCGATCAGAACCAGCGGTTCTATCTTGGCAGGTAGGTTTGGCTTGATCCGCAACGAGTATTACTCTTTGGGCTTTCTTCTCACGTTCAACAGACACTGCAAGGATAAAGCCCAGCTGGCACACACTCTGACACACTGGCGTTTCCATCTCAACGAATGGGTTGTTGACTATCTCGAGCGCATGGGCCATATGCGAGATGCCGAGGTCTTGCGCCGAAGCAACCTGAGCCAGAAACGAAAGACCCGGAATGCCATCGATGTCATCAATATGATGGTCGAGGCCGGCGAAATCGATAAACTCTGGCGCGACTTTCACATCAGTCTCAAGTCCGCCCGAGAGGTCACGGTATGTTGATTCATTTTACTCCTTTCCAGTGGTGTGTGTTTCTGACCTGGTTGGTATTCTTTCTTTCTAGTCCGTCTTGGGATGAAGGGATTTCAAGATACTTTTTTGATGGTGGGAGATCGAGTTTACTTTCCCTAGCGACGCATGGTGATACCCTTTTCTTGATTTTGTTTTGGCGGTCGCATTGCATTTTGCATATACTCGGTTCAATCATCACAGCTCGGGGCCTTTCATGAACGCGCATCGGTCCTTATAGGCTTTTACCAGCAATCCGGGCTCTAGTCTAGACAAGTCCAGTAAATACGTCAAGATCATGTACCAATTTGAATCAATGCCCAGTACATAGCACAAGCCCGAGACATCTGAATCGCGTGAAGATATACAAGAAACCCAATAGTATATAGGAGATAGGAAAAGATGATTGATGTTATACAAATACATGCATGCATGAGCTGCCGGAGCCAAGATTTCTGAAAAAACACATCAAGGAAGCAAGGTATAGAGAAAATGGGGGACATGGCAAGGAAGTAAACCAACTGAGCGACCAGACAAAAGGCCGACAGTATCCCGCGTGAATCGCGACTGTGGACTCTCGACCGGAGTAGGATAAAGACAAATTTCATGTCGGTCCGGAAAATCACGAATTGATGTCCGTTCGATTATCGTGCTCGGTGGTCGAGTCGCTCACTTCCATGCCAATCCCTCTGCTTTCCGAGGCTATATTAATTTACAGAGTAGGTTGGGCCTCCTGCTTCTGGGGCTCAGAGCCGGGAGCGAGCATCTGTCGAAAGAAATGAGGTTAGCGAGTCGGTCTAAAACCAGGTTCGCTGTTTGGGAAGAAAATGCTGGCCACGTTGCACACAAGGTTTCGTCGCGAAGAGGCATCATGGTGCAAGTAAATGGGCAGGATCGAGGATGAAAATTCGACTGAGATTGCAACATACCTCGTTGGCACCCTTCATCATGCCCTGCTCACGCTCCATCTGGATGTACTGCTCCTCCTCGGCGTACGCAAGCGCCCACGGGACACCGATCAGGAAGGCGCTAGTGCTAATGATCCACAGAGCCTTGCCGCTGAATGACAGGCTGGCCTTGGTAAAGGATGTGAGGGTGTCGGCGGAGGTGGTGACGGCGCGGCGGGCGGAGGGAGGGACGATGTCTTTCAAAGCCGAAAGACGGTCGGCGAGGGATTCCTCCTCGACCTCATCATCGGATTCGTTGGAGATCTCGGACTCTAATAGTGGCAAAGAATTGATGTCAGATATCTCCATTCGATGAATAGACCAGGGTGTTGGTCTTTAGAGTTGGGAAGCATTGGCCTTGCTGAAGACCGCTTTCGTGATGCAATGAGACCGAGAAGACATGGGCGAATCGGGCGAGTTTCATTGTCTCGATCACATTCGCGACCGAAAACGCATGTCCCCCAGCGATGGATCGCGTGATGCCACCAAAGCGACAGGAGTCGTCACAAACTTACCGGTGTCGGTGTAGTCCTCCTCGTCATCGGAAACCAGCAGAGCGTCGTTCTTGCTGGGGGCGGGCTTATCGGTGAAGGCCTCGTCCTCGACTTCGTGAAGCTTGACCATTTTGACGGGTGGAAGGTGTTGGGGGTGGATGGAGGTGATGTAGGAGAGATGGGAGAACGGAGCGCGAGTTGGAGCACGACTTTTTTGCCGGGCAAAAGCGGCGAGCCAATCAGACCCGCAGTCGACAAGACTCGATACTCCGTACACTCGATTACGTTCGAGACAATTGATCCAGAGATTCATGAACACTTTATTGTACAGATGCTGGCTTCTATTATTACACCCCCGATCCATGCCATCGGATGCAAGCCTAAGTTCTTGTGGAGGGGAGATCCATTTTACAGTCGGCCAAGCTTCCATCGCGCGATGCGAGTCTGGATTTCCTCCCAGGGGAACTTCCGAAGCTTGAATCCCTCCAGCTCGCCCTCTTGGAGCACAACGGTGGGCATGCCGGTTCCCTGTCCATTGTTCTGGACATTTCCACCGAAAACCTGACGAGCAACACGTCGGAGATCCTCGACCGTCAGAGCATCGATCTGGTCGCACATCTCCTTCACGCTCACCTTGCGACCGTGTACCTGAACTTGACGACCGAGGTCCTCGAGCTCCACCATGCGCGACTCAAGGTTCATCAACAGCGACGATCGAAGCTGGTTCTTCGCGCGGTTGACTTCCTGTGTCTGCAACGAGGGCCACCCGCTCTCGAGTGTCAGGGACTGGAGCTCGCGACACATCACATCAAGCATCTCCGGAGTGCGAGTCGGGCTGCAAGATGCAGAGATACCGAAAATACCGCTGTCGGTGTAGCTGTGATTGAAGGCAATGCAGCTCTCAACCCATCCGTGCTGGTTCAGCACGTTAGTGTAAAGGCGAGAGTACATACCCTTGCCGGGGCCACCCGCAGAGAAAGACCCGCCACCACCGAGTAGGGTCTGAAGAGTCGCAAGGGCGTATATATCGGGCGAGGAAATGGGGAGCGCCTCAAAGGCAAGGTGGATGTGACTCAGACGCGGCAGCATCGGGTTGGCCGGCGGCGGAATGGGAGGAAGAGCGATGAATCCACCGGTATAATGAGCCGGTCGTCGGAGGTCCAATGTTGAGGGTTCGATCAAGGTCGGGTCAAGAGGCTCGACCGTAGTACGGTTTTGTGTGGAAGGGGAGAGTTTCTTGAGAAATGGCAGTCTGGAGAGAAACGAGGATTGTGTGTTCTCTGACGCAGCCGGGCTGCTCATGGTCGACGAGGGAGTGAACTGAGGAACAGTGGGCACCTGGCCTTCCTTGGCAGCACTATGGGAGGCTGACAGGGTGGTATCAATACCGCTGCCGGACAGTACAGGCCCTTTGTCCTTGCTAATGTCGCTGGGTTTCATGTCGCCGAATAGTTTCTCGGTCAGACTGACGGCCTCGGCGTGCGGCACACCGGCAAAGGCAACTACCATTCGATCCGGGTTGAAGAAGACCTCTCTATACCGCTCGACGACTGCCTTGTTGATCTCGCCCAATCTTTCACTCGGGCATAGCAAAGGGTTGCCGAGGGTGTTGTCCCGGTAGGCAGTCATATGGACCAACTCCGGCAGGATGAGCTCGGGCTTTGCCCAGATCTCCCCAATCTCATATTCGGCCGTTGCGAGTTGGTCCAGCACCTCCTCCTCGGTGATAAGAGGGTCTCGAATGGTCTCTGCGAGCAAGCCGAGGGTGGTAGGAACGGCGGAGTTGAAACTGGCGGACTGGTACATCAAGGATTCACGCGACGAGGCACACTGGATGTTGCCACCCAATGACTCAAGGATTTCGAGCATTTCATCTCCTGAGCGTGCCTTGGTCGACTTGAAGGCCAGGCGATCCATTATATGACTGACTCCGCGCAGGCTCGCATCTTCGTATCGAGAACCAGCGTCCACGTAGACTCCGACGCCGGCAAAAGGACCCGGTAATGATTCCGTGGCGACGCGAACCCCGTTAGAGAGGGTGGTAACCTGCTCGAGTTCCGAGGGATCCTTTGAAAAGAAAGCATTAGCTTAATATTCGCGCAGCAAACTTCAGAGTGCATTCGGGAGATACCTTGGGCAACTGGTTACCCGTAGCAAAGCTTCTCGACACGGAGCGAGGAGCTTGTGTGAGAGGCTTTGCGGACTCGAGAGCCCGCAGCGCAGAGCGACGCATGCTTGCTGCGGTAAAAAATGGGTGGTATGTTGGAAGCGTCTCAATTCGCGCGTTGCGCTGCTGTTTTTCAGAATCCCGGGGCGAAACGAACGAAGATTCGATTCCGGAGACCTTCGCCGATAGTGTTATGTAAGCGGTTGCATAGGGTGAAGAACACAATTCAAACTTTTCCAATTCCAAAGCACTGGAAATTGGGCATTATTAATTATGATTCATATTTGGCGCGAATTAAAAGAGCTTGGTATAGGATTACGAGTTATAGATGATTATGAATTGCTAGTCAAGGACGGCAGTCTAGACCCATGACGACATATTTCTATTCCCCGGGCATGCCTATTCAAAACTTATCCCTCTTTCAGTTGTAAGATAACATTTTTATAATCGATCTAAGGGTTCTCGGAAGCCCATTGACGATACCATTCCAGACAAGACGCGTTGGCCACGCTGGCGCCAATCTTGATGTTGAGTCCACACAAGATCTGCTTAACCGCGTTCTCAACCTTCTTCCCATTAGAAGTAATTGGAATCTCCGGGCAAGCGTCAATAACTCCCGGAACATGGCGGGGACTCAATTCCTTCCGAATGATACTCTGGATGCGAGCCGCGAGTTCTGGTACCTTGACAGACGAAGTCGGCGCAAGCTTGACAAACAGCACGACTGTCTCGTCGGCATCGATGCCTTCTCTTCTGCGACCCACGCAAAGAGAGTCCTCAATTTCATCGGCAAAATGTTTGAGCAAGACATTATAGATCTCAGCACTGCCGAAGCGCACACCGGAGGGCTTCAGGACGCCGTCACTGCGGCCCAGCATGACCACGCCCCCCGTGTCCGGGTTCAAACGGACAAAGTCACCATGATGCCAGATTTTGGGACCAAACACGTCAAAGTAGCTCTTGCGGTATTTTTCTAGACCAGACGGACCCGGTGGCCAAAACATAACGGGCTGTGCGGGGAAGGGTGTCGTACAGACAAGATCTCCAGGCTCGCCGGAGCCACTGATATCTTTACCGGCATAGTCGTAGACTGACACAGCCATACCTAGGGATCGACATTGGATCTCACCCTTGTATACTGGCAGAATCGGACAACCGGAGCAGAACAGCGACAGGATGTCTGTGCCACCAGTGATAGAGCCCAGCATTATGTCCGGGTGGATCGAGGAGTAGATATACTCAAAGGTCGACGGGGCCAAGGGGGACCCGGTACTGAATATAGCTTTGAGCGTTTTGAGATTCACCGGTCGGTGTGGGTGCTTGCTCGGATTCAGTGCTGCCTGTTCCAACATCGAGAGGTACTTGGCAGAGGTGCCAAAATGGGTGATCTGGAGCTCTTCGATGAGTCGTGGCATGGCCATCTCCCCCTTACCTCCTTCGGTGTCAAATGGCCGAAACGGTGATCCGTCATAAAGAACGATAGTCGCACCACTGGCCAAACCGGAGACAAGCCAGTGCCACATCATCCAAGTTGTTGTGGTGAAGTAGAATAGCCGATCCCCTGGTCGAATTTCACAGTGAAGAACATGCTCCTTCTTGTGCTGGAGCAATGTACCTAACGATCCGTGCACAATCGGCTTTGGTGCGCCGGTGGTGCCAGAGGAGTACAGAATATACACTGGGTGATCTGGTCTCAAGCTTGCGAACGTCAAGGGTGCAGACTGATCACGAGCCACAGATTGGAACTCTCCATAGGTCATGGCCTTTCCATTGACGGGACGAACTTCATCAAGGTTGAATTCGACAGGCCTGGGCATCTCAAACAGAACCAAATACTCCAAATCGGGCAGATCGGAGACGATCTCGCGGACCTTGTCATGAGAGCCATGTACCTTACCATTGTAAAGCGAGGCATTGTCGGCAAACAAGACCTTTGGTTCAATTTGTTTCAAGCGTTCGAGAACAGCATGGACACCAGTATCGGGGGAGACACCAGTCCAGTAGGCACCGATGGAAGCAGCTGCCAACATCGCCACCACTGTATTGGCATGATTTCCGACAAAGCCGGCCACCCGGTCTCCGGTCTGCAAACCGACCTCCCTGAGGGCATTGGCACACCTCCGGACACGCTCTCTCAATTCTTTCCATGAGAGATACTCACGGTCCGCCTCAGTAGCACCGATCACGGCAATGGCATTCTCATCTGCCACGTTGGCCGGGTAGAGGAGGTTTTCGGCAAAGTTCAGCGTGCTCTTCTCGAAGAATGCGGGCCGAGGGAACATGACCTCGGACTCGAGAACCTGGATTCGCATCAGCACATGAACGAGATGTCGCGAAGAAATAGAATTAAAGTGAATAAAATATACGAGCGTACTTACTTGATTATATGGCTGATGGGCTTTGATGTGCGTATAGTGCCAAATCTCCTCCCAGAACGTGGCTGGCTCCGATACACTCCATGACCAGAGTGCACGATAATCATGCAGAGCCAGGCCATATTTCTTGTTGGCCTTGGTCATAAAATCAAAGATCTGGGTTGTCTCGGGAGACGATGGCTGCCAGAGCATTGTTGGCTCTGATGCCGTGGTCTCATCGATATGCGGCATGACTGGGAGCTCAAATTCCCCGCTTTGTGCGAGTGCAAGGGAAAGCAACGTCCTGTGGCCAGGTACCAAATGAGAGATCGTACCAGCACGCTATATAGCCGGCTTGAGATTGACAGGGGTCGGAGTCCGGAATGGTCAGCAGCCCAAGTGCTCGTGTATGGACGGGGAGGGACGAAGCGGGTAAGTGGGAATGCCGTTCCGCGGCTGCGGATAGTCGATGATGATCCTAGGTAGGATTGGCACGAGCTGGTCGTCCCCACGTCTTTAGATGATAGCTGTCACTAACCTTCCAAATCATTTGTTCCTGCCAAATCCGTGGTCTTTCATCCCGATTTACTCCACATTCTGTGACGCTTTCGGCTTGGTAGAGAATCAACGTCATCACTCTGTAATCAATTCTGACCTACGATAGATCGATCGTCTCTAGTATTATTCAGTTCGTATGGGGGATAATACAATCATTTAGTAGCTTAGCACAGAGGTTATTCTTCGCAATTCAACTCGAGACTAGATGATGGCTCTTTCGTCACTGTATTCTCCCGTCCTAACCCATAGACATATGCAAACAGCTGTTACCTTTCGAGCTCGATAATTCATGTGAGCAAAGCCAACCAGCTTACCATAAAAATTACACACACATTCATCACAATTTTCCCATCTTGCGAGAACGGCCCATCGTTTGGGGGGGGTTCATATCCGGGATTTGAGAGATTTTTCTCATCCGGGACAAGATATTGTGGTTCAACCGAGGGCATGATGCTGCTTGTGAATGGAATTTCATCAAGAATATCAGGGAAAATTATGTAGGTTGGACACAAATGGACACCTTTTTTTGGCAAAGCAGTCCAGCTGAGAATGCGCGGCTATGGTGGACGTCGAGGCTGATTTATCTGATACGTTGATACGTAAACAAGCACAAGTAATCTTATGAAGTAGAAAACAGACAATTTCTGACGCAATTACAGTTCTATTGCGATATTTTCATCATCCCGTGGCCATCCACGCTCGTCATATCCCCCTACCTCGTAAGCCTGAAGAATGTCCACTATTTAAAGCAATCAAATGCTCATTTACCGACAGAATGAGGCACCGGCTGCATCTCAACGTGCCATTAAAACCGATCACTAAACTGCTTCCGCACCGTCAATTGAAACCAAATCCACCCGTCGCCCTTCATACTACCTACCCCGAATCACGTGATCGTCTCAAAACGGCTCCAGTCTGAGCCCGGACTGAAATTTACTTCGCCAGTCTAACTCGGAACGTCCTCATTAAAGCGACGGCACCTACGGAGTACTGTACCGAGTAGAATAGCAAAGCTCCACCTGGCAGCGCAAATCTGGTACGTAGAGGGCCCTAGGTAACATTGTCTCTGTTCGTTTTTCTTGTCCATTTTTATGACGTCGATGAATTCCTCGCAATAGAGATTCCAGGACATTCCCGAGCACGGTTTTCCCCCATAGAACTCGGAGCGATACAAGTAGTCTAGGAGCTCGGACGAGTCGACGGTCCAGGGGCAGTGGATCCATCGCTGCCAGGGAAGAAAAAAATACGCTAAGAAAAAAAAGTCTCGTCTGGTGGTATGACTCTGGTAATGGGCTGGTAAATCCCCTTCCTAGCCAATCACGGTTTGGGACGGCAGTAACGGGTCCGTTCCATTTCAATACCAGGAGTGCACAGCGGTGCATAAGCCCGAGTCAACCGGCTTATTTACCAACTGCAACTTCTTTCTCCCTCCTCCATCTTGCAGCGAGCGTGAGATCCAGTTGACTCTCACACCGTGACGGGCTCTTGGCCCTTTCTTTCAAGACGCGCTCTCGTGCACCAGCCCCATCTGGTCCAGCCCTACCGGAGCTCCTCGGATCTGTCTCCCGCCAAAGCCCCAAGACGTGCTCCCCCCAGCACCAACTTGCAGTCTCCGCTACCACTGCTTCCTCTCCGCTCCGACCTTGCCTCAATCACCGGACTGAACGTGTACAAACACTAGCGCGTGCTATCCCACCAGCCGACGGGTCGTAAATCCTGCTGCAACCCCCGCAACGCCGCTTCGCTGCTTCCCTCTGCGATGCCTCGTCGGTTCAGCAACTCCTCCAACAACTCCTCCACCAACTCCCCGTCCTTTTCGCCCTCGTCGGGAAAGGGCGGTTTCTCCACCAAGGCGCCCTCGGTCAAGTCCAACCGCCTGTCCCAATTCTTCTCGGTCTCGCCCAAGTCCAAGGCCGACCCTCAACCCTCCCAACCGGCCCCCAGCCCACCGGTGGAAATCCTAACGCCTCGTCCCCGCCGATCAGCTCGGCATCACTGTCCCTACCGACCATTTCCTTGTCCACGGCTACTGCCGACAACCCGAACATGGAAGAGCCCTCGAAGACGCTCTTCCAGCCTCCAACCCCGGAGGAAGCTCGTCGACAGGCCAAGCAACATGCTCAATTCGGCGTCATCGGCCACCCCAGCCACCGGTACTCGAGTCGGCACCCTGGCGGTGTCTTCCCGGAGCCGGTGATGGATGAACCGCCCTATTATTACTTGCTTACCACCTACATCAGTTATTTAATCTTAATTGCCTTCGGTCACGTCCGGGATTTCTTCGGCAAGCGTTTCCGCGAGGAGAATTACCGGCATTTGAAGCCCCGCAACGGCTACGGCGCTCTCAATAGTGATTTCGACAATTTCTACGTGCGGCGTCTGAAGCTGCGCATCAACGATTGCTTTGAGCGCCCCGTCACCGGCGTTCCCGGGCGCACCATTACCTTGATCGATCGCGCTACCGATGATCACAACCATCACTTTTATCTGACCGGCACGACTACCGACACACTGAACCTGAGCTCCTACAACTACCTAGGCTTTGCTCAGTCCGAGGGACCCTGTGCCGACATTGCGGAAGACTCGCTCCGGAAGTATGGAATCGCTACGCCGAGTACTCGGGCAGAGGTTGGCACACAAGATCTTCACGTCGAGGTCGAGGATCTGGTGGCCCGTTTTGTCGGCAAGGAGGCATCGATGGTCTTCTCCATGGGATTCGGTACAAACGCCAACATCTTTCCTGCTTTGGTTGGCAAGGGTGATCTTCTTATCTCCGATGAACTCAACCACGCTTCCATTCGATTCGGCGCTCGTCTCTCCGGTGCATCCATCGCCATGTGCAAGCACAACGACATGAAGGACTTGGAAATCAAGCTCCGCGAGGCTATCTCTCAAGGCCAACCCCGTACTCACCGACCTTGGAAGAAGATCCTTGTGGTTGTCGAAGGTCTCTACTCGATGGAGGGCTCGATGTGCAACCTCCCGGGCCTGGTCGCGTTGAAGCACCGGTACAAGTTCAACCTCTTTGTCGACGAGGCTCATTCGATTGGAGCCATCGGTCCTATGGGTCGTGGCGTGTGCGATTACTTCAGCATCGATACTTCTGAGGTGGATGTCTTGATGGGCACCCTCACAAAGTCTTTCGGCGCAAATGGTGGATACATTGCGGCAGATAAGGTCATGATTGAGAAACTTCGAGCCACCAACTCCGGCATCTTCTACGGAGAGTCTCCAGCCCCCGTGGTGCTCTCCCAGATTTCCTCCGCCCTTCGAATCATCAAGGGAGAGCTGGTTCCTGGCCAGGGTGAGGAGCGATTGCAACGGTTGGCCTTTAACTCGCGATACCTCCGCCTTGGATTGAAGCGTCTTGGCTTTATAGTATACGGCCATGATGACTCGCCTATCATTCCCGTTCTTCTATTCAACCCCGCCAAGATGCCGGCCTTCTCCCACGAGATGCTTCGACGCAAGATCTCTGTGGTGGTGGTTGGTTATCCAGCCACTCCTCTGGTTTCCTCTCGTGCTCGGTTCTGCGTGTCGGCTGCCCACACCAAAGACGATCTCGACCGGGTTCTAAGTGCCTGCGACGAAATTGGCAATGTGTTGCAACTGAAGTTCTCTACCGGTATTGCCGGTGGTGCCCTACCTCCGGGCGAAGAGATGACGCCTCCGCCCGAGATGGAGAAGGACTGGCAACGCAAGCGCACTGTCAATCTTTCTCCTCCTCGCTGGCGGATCGAAGATGTGGTTCGACGCGGAGTCCAGGATGTCAAGTCTCCTCTGTATTAGTTTGACTCTCGTCTGCGTTTGGCAAGTCTGCCTTGGAACTTGAAGCATTCTAAGATTGAGTCCGTTTTTCGGTCGCCGTCTATCTCCATGCGCCCGGTTGGTGCTGGTCGCCCCGCGTCGCGGTATTCTAATCTCGCATGCTCCTTTCCTGTTCTTTGCGCTCGGTGCGTTTGCTTTTGACATTGGAATGGTGGTTGTTGCCATGACATGGATCCAGCAGATGCGTATTCGTAACCGAGGGCTTGCGCGGAAAGGAGTGCTCACTGAAGAAAAAAAGAACCCCGGTCATGAATTATTCGAACAAGCAACGAATGAATATGCCCCTGTCTCCCATTGATCCATGCTTCTTCCGACGCTCTCCCGCTTGTGCTTCTTTACTCCATCTTTCTTCTTTTCCCTGTCACTTTTATTTTGTCTAGGATATAGCCTCATACTGCCCACGCTGCTTAATTGCATCCGGGCTACGGGCTGGCTGTTTACCTTCCATTGCTTTGCTTTTTGCATGGCAACTAGGCTCGCATAGGGATGTCTTTTCTGTATACTTCATGGACTACCGGTGGCTTTGGATCCGACATGTACACATTACCTTCCCCGTCCCCCTTGGACACGGGGCCGACGAGCTTCTGGCGAGCCTTCTCGTGGCCTCTTTGAGATACGTTGTTTATAATATGATGAACTGTGTGAGCGTCTTGGTTAGAACCTGGTAGACACCGCGGCTTAAAACGACTTGACCCGGGCCCAAAAAGGCTGTTCAGTGCGCAACTTCCCACCTTCCTAACTTTCCCGACCTTCCACCACTCCTTCCACTTTCCTCGCTCGACTCCCTCTCTTCTGATCACAACTACCACCTCAGATGGAAGAACGACGAGACTTGTCACCGGACACCCTGGTTGCCGATACCCAAGATGGACTACCGGGGTACACGCTGCCTATCGACTATGAGCCGCCGGTAGGAGCCACGCTCCCTCCAGTCTTGGATATGTTGCTCATCAAACCAGCTCAACTCGAGAACCTGTCTCCACAACTTCCCAAGATGCGTTGAAACTGGTCCGGAAGATGCGTGAGGTCTTTGAAAATGCTTTTTGTTATGACTCCACTTTTGATGGTGCTTCTCAGCTGGTCATTGCCCGGTTATAGCGGCGCCCGTGTGCCCCTTGTCTACCGGGAGATAGTGATGATGCAAATCATGAATATGATCACAGACAAATCAGAGTGGGATAGAAAGGTTGGGTTCTCTCTCCTGGTCGTCTGCTCCCCCGTTTACGCTCTCCCAGGTCTTTGACGAATCGATCACTTCCAAATGGCGACAAGAGATTTCTCAAAATGGTCAGGACATATCGGCCTCGATGATGGAATTCATCTTTCAAGAGTTGCAGTGGAAGCGGAAATCTTTCAAATAGAGCAGATCGTCACCGTGTTCGACCTTGATGTGGTCAAATCGGACACCGTCATCTCCTGCGACTTACGACAGTTAATGAAGGAAGCCGTGGCGCCCTTGGGAAACGTCCCAGAGGAGAAAAAGGACTACCACCCCGGGTCTGACCTCAAAGTTGTGGATCTAGTGCACCCATCACTCTTCCGGTGGTCTATGGCCGCACTTCCATCCTCCCCGATCAGACCATCGGGTTGAACGACTGTCTTGGAACCGTAGGAGAGGAAGAGATGCTCCCGCTTGTCATATTCAAGGAACCTACACCTCGCCGTTCCCAGTGGCCGCCTGCCTACAGCCAAAAATTCCAATGGCTTCCCTGTGACGTTCAATTTGAAACCGACGGCTCTACCCCGGTCTGCCGCATTACCTCCTACATCAGCAACGCCCATCCAGTGAAATATAGAGCGCTTTATGAGACCGTTGAAAAGATAATTGCACGGGCAATCCCGCTTTGGAACCGGTCCCTGGCTGAATGCATTTCTAATCAGGTCAGGGTCAAATATGGATCGGTGGAGTATGATGACACTGCCAACCCGCCACCCCAGTGGGATCCGAAGATGAGTCGGGATAATAACGAGTATCGGAATGACTTCGTGGCACAATATGGTGCTTGGGAGGATTCCCGCACACTCGCCCTACCCGAACCGGACAAGTTCACCGTTCCAGAGCAGTATCCGGTCGATTTTCGAACACAGTTTGGCAGGCATGTAATTTAAGTAATAGTGAAATTGGCCAACATCAAGCTCACCCCGCAGGGTCCCGATTACGAGGGTGGATCACGGCATCTCGAGGGTCAATTGGTTGGTCACTCGTAAACCGGCTCGTCTGGGGAGAAAAACATTGTTGCTAATCCCATTTTTAGAATGAGCATATCTGCGCCTCGGCAATTTACTACTTTTATAGTGAAAACATTACCGAAAGTACCCTCGCCTTCCGGCAACGAGCATATCCGGAAGGAGTCAACAGTGTCGACTATATGCAACACAGACATGAGTTCCTTCAAGATATCTTCGGCTTTGGATCTTATGTCAACGGATATCATCTTACACAGGTCACGCAGGACCTCGGAAGTGTTGTATGTCGCGAGGGCCGCCTGATCACTTTCCCGAATGTTCTCCAGCATCGCATACCTCCATTTTCCCTGGAGGACAGAACCAAACACGGCCACCACAAAATCCTGGGGTTTTTTCTAGTCGATCCCCACGTGCGAATTATTTCCGCTGCCAACGTGCCACCACAGCGTGAAGATTGGGGTATTGAGAAGGAAGAACTTGTGGCCAGGATGTTGTCAGAGCGTCTTCCCCAGGAGATATGCGACATGGTGGCCCACGCAAGGAATCTGAACCCGCCCATGTCAATGGATGAGGCAATGGAGTTGCGACGCGAACTCATGAAAGAACAGAGCGTACAGCTTGAGAGGCAAACCGAAGAGTTTACGACGGGTTTTTTCCCCCTATGCGAGCATTAACGACCGTTCTATCCATATGCCCAGCTATTTTCGATGGTGGTGAGGCTGAGAACTTCAGGCTCTACCTTAGTTTCGCTCTGCATGTTTGCTTGTCGTTGATATGAGGCGCCTCCTTGGCTCTTGTATCTTTCCACTGTTGAAGGTGTCGGCAGCGTTGTTTTCCGCAGACATTCGAAATAAATTAAGTTTATCTTGCTTCAATGAGACCCGACTCGGTGTATTCAAGACAATGTCACAATCCAAGGTGATGATAGCCACATCGTTCGTGCACAGAATACCGTATTACACAATGATCAAAGCCCATGGAGACAATGCTTGGTAGCGCAAGATAATGTGCCTAATATATCTACTCTCAACAACACTTCTTTTCTTTCCATCGCTTCAGCTCAGCCTCCGTCCAATCCCATAATTTGCGTTCGAGATGATCATCCAAGGCAGCATGACTTGCTCTTCCACGTACTCCAACCGGCTCATAGTACTCTCCGCTGTACACATCCGACGAGAATGCAGCCCACAGCGGACCCTTGATACCCTCCTGGACGTCGTGCATCCACCATGCGCGGGTCCCCTGTACGAGACCTGGATTGAGGGACAACAAGCTGACAAAATGACCGATCAGGGGTGTTTCCGCAATGCCCGGATGCACCGTGACAAACTTCAAATCCGGATAGTGTCGAGCGAGGGCACGGGTATGCAGAGCCGTCGCCAGTTTGCTTTGCGCGTAGCGTAGCACGGTGGTCAGACTCTTAGACGAGGACTGGAGAATATCAAAGCGAATCCCACCGGGAGGTGCCAACCGATGCACCGTGGAATTCAAGCTCACGACACGCACGTCTGCGTGAGGCACTTCGCGCTGGGTGGCCCGCAGTAAGGGCAGTAATTCTTGTATTAGAAGAGCGGGACCCAGATAATTCGTGCCGAAATTCAGCTCGTACCCGTCGGTTGTCTGGGCAGCGTCCGGCGCCACGACGCCCGCGCTCAAGATCACCAGATCTAATCGTGAGGACTCCGCCCGGACCTTCTCAGCTGCTGTGCGGACGGTCTCGAGTGAGGCTAGATCTAGCAGCAGGATTGATATTGCCCCGGTATTGTTCGTCAGTCGCTGGATTTCTGCAGCCACTGCTTTGGCTTTGTCGATGTCCCGAGCGGCAAGCCATATATGTGCGGGATGATGCTTGATGAGCTCGACGATGATCTGTTTCCCTAGGCCACTCGTGCCTCCAGTCACGAGAATGTGCTTGTCATCGAGTGGAGGAATCTTAGATTCCGGGTTGAAGTTGCGTCCTCGGCTGAGAAAGAGAGAAGATGACATGGTTGGTGGTGGACAGTGAGAAATCCAAGTCACGATATAACCCTGGAAGGGACCATGGGACAGAAAAAAGAAATTATCAATTATTGAGCAATGACCTCGATTGGAAGAGGACTACGGAGTACTCGAATGATACATGTTGGATCTTCCTGAGGCTGCTTGCGGAGCTACCTCTAGTATGGCTGAACATGGTGCTTTATTGATTGTCTTTGCTTGTCTTGCTACTTCAATGCCCTCTCTCGCATATTTCTTTTTGAAACTATCCAGTGGATCACTCAGAATTTGTCAACCTCTGGTATATCTCTGAAAGGACCAATCGAACAAGCTCGCCGATAGTTGTTGCACCAGCAAGAGCAGCCAAGCTTATTTCGATCCCCAAAACTCGTCGGAGTTGTCCGACACTCTCGACCAAGACAATCGAATCAATGGAAGTCCTCGCTACCTGAATTTTTTCCGTTTGGGTCTTGGCCTTGAAGTTCATGTGGTGGCCAATGTACTCCAAAAGAAGATCATACGACTCTTGCTTCTGCAGCAGAGCCGGATCATCCCGGGCCTGGATCAAACGTCGTTTGAACAGGTGGGTAATTGAATCTTCCTTCTCATTGTCGTCGGCTCCTCTGATATTAGCAAAGACACGATAACGAGCATCGCGCCAAGGAATGCGAGCCATCAGATCCGAATCCTTTCGAGTCGTGCCCATGCCCACGATCACCTGCCCTGAAGCAGCTATGCCTTCACGGCCACAAGGCGCCCGGGATACCCGGATAGCTGTCTCCAGGGCGTTGATTGCCTGCTTCTCGTTCAACAGTTGGAACTGCCACTGGCGAGCGTGGGCCAACCATTTCGGCTCCTGGGTGAAGCAACCGATATCGCTGACTGCACCAAGATCAAGGGTGGCAGCTGGCAACCCTAGAGACCGGCGGTAACGAACCAAGGAGCCAAGATATGAATTGGCCGAGGCGTAGCTCGCTTGTCCATGGCTACCGCCAAGTGCAGCCACGGAACTCATGACCACGAAGAAGTCCAGCTTCGAGGAGGTAAGAGCACAATGCAGGTTCCACGTTCCCTTAACCTTGGGATCTTGAACTGCCATCCAATCTTCGTAGCTGGCGTCGAGAAGCGGCGCAGGCTATTGGATAATATGTCAGCTGGCGTCCAGGTCGAAGGAGTCTTCGTCTCACTTACCTTCAAAACCATGCCCAGGTGAATCATACCCGATATTGGCATGGGGCTAGCGGCTACAGCGCGTTCCACGTCTTCTATTTTCGTGACACTTCCCGCAATAGCAACTGGCTGACAGCCCTGAGATCTGAGCTCATGGAGGAATGCCTGCTCGGCCGGTGAGCGTCCCCCGGATCTTGATAGGAAGACCAAATGACGGGCGCCGTTTTCAACAAGCCAGTTGGACATAGCACGTCCAATTCCTCCGAGTCCACCTATCATGAGGTAGGCAGCATCTTGTCGGAAGGACATGGTTGGTGCAATTGTGAGAGCTTTGGGGATATCCGCCAGTGCGTTCTCACCGGTGAATTGTATCAAGATCTTTCCTATGTGTGTCCCTCGTTGCATATATGCAAACGCATCTCGTGTCTCCGAGGCAGGGAAAATTTTCACGGGTCGAATTGGCTTAACCTTGCCCCTTAAAATTAGTCGTAGAAGCGTTTCGCGTAGTCTAGACATCTCAAAAATTAGACGGGGCTTCTTAATGTTGACTAATACTCACCGTTGAAACCTGATAGGACTCTCCATAGCAAGCTGTAGAATATCAACGCCGACGAAGGTTCGGTTGCCTCCAAATGGCTCCATTTGCATGGTGCCGTGGCCCATGAAGTCGCGTTTCCCAATCTCCACCATCTTACCAAACTTGGCAACGCAGCCCCAAGAGGCATGAAGTAGCTCCCCGGCGAGGGAGTTCAAAACGATGTCGACGCCCTGTCCCCCGGTAGCACTCATCACTTCAGTGACGAAGGAGGTGTTTCGAGAATGGAAGATATCTTCCCTCGGGATTCCGAGGGTTTTCTCCAAATATTCGACCTTTTCAGGTGTTCCCACAGTGGCATAGATCTTTCAATCTTGTCAATACAATTGATGAATCTCATGTATTATGTTCTCTTACCTTGGCCTTCATCGTTCGAGCGATATGAATCGCTGCTTGCCCAACTGCACCACATGCCGAATGAATCAACACAGACTAGTGCTCGCCTGTTAGTGCATTTGACCTATGACGCCAGAAGTAGAAATAAGTGAACTTACCTGGCCCCGCTCAAGCTGTCCAACAGTGAGAAGTGAGTAGATAGCCGTCGAATACGCCACCGGAATAGTAGCCGCGTCTTCCATGGAAATTCCATCAGCCACAGGGAAGCACATCTTGCTCGAGGTCATCAGGCGCGACGTGTATAGCCCAGTCCCAGAGGCACAAACTCGATCTCCGGGATGAAGATGAGTGACTGCCTTCCCAACACTACGCACCACACCACTAGCTTCGATGCCGAGTCCTCGATCTCCATCAATAGCGCCCAGAGTCACCATGATATCCTACCTCGTCAGCAAGTAACATTGAACCACATAACTGTTCCCACTTACCCGAAAATTCATACCAGCAAAGTGCACATCTATTTCCACGTCATCCTCTCCGAGGTCAGGAATCCGCTGCTGCTTCCAGGCAATAGAATCGACACTTCCCGGTCTTCCCACTGCGAGGGTCATTGGGGTGTTTTCCCTCTCGGATGGGGGAGCCAGCTTTTCCACGGGTAGCCAGTGGAAGCGGCCAGTATGAATGACGCCCTTCTGCAAAGCGAACTCGCATTCGGGATCTCCGCGCTGCTGGAGAGATTCTTGGCGAATTTTTTCGTAGACCTTGACAAGGGCTTCAGCAGCCCGGTCATCAAAATTGTCAACCTCCAGTGTTGTAAATTCGATCAAAGCTTCCAGTCGAGCGGTTCTCGAAAAGCCCATAATCAATCCGGAGGAAGGATCATTGCATTGCATTTGCGAGGACTTGGTGACCCAAAGCGTTCGTCTCTTTGTGGCAACATACTTCAGGAAAGCATTGTAGTCTTCGGCTGAAATGTCTCGAAGAAAAGGACCGGTCAAGTCTAGAAGAGAAACGACATTGCCTTTTCCCCCGGGTAGGTCTTGCAGCGTTGTCAAATGAACCTCGTGTCCCTGGATTTCGAATCGGCTCCTCGCTTTTGTCACCCAAGGGTGACCCTTTGAAGGGCAAAGAAGATGTACGGGCTCTTTTACGAGCTCTTGGGAAGGGACCTTTGCAAGGATGGCTTGCTTTGTTGACCAAGGGTATGTGGATGTGGAGCAAGAATGGAAATCAGGCTGCATAAAACCCGCCGCAAGCAATTTGGACTCCCAAAACTCATGCGGATAGGGGCTTGGTAGCTGGAGATCAGGCGGTAGCGTGAACGGAGATGGAAGCATGCCCTATTTTGTACAACATGTATGTTAGCTAGTGACCCTCGCACATTTACTAGATGAGAATACCATACCATGATGTAGTCAATAAGAGGAACGGCTTTTGGATGTTAGAAACTGTACGCGTGATAAACCGGTATACTGCTTCAACTTACGCGGCGTAACCTCACGGACTAGCACGCGACCACTCTTGGTAAGCAGAGATCTAACGTCCTGGCAAAGCGTATCGGGATCGAAGCTTGACGGCAAGTCCTAGATCCTGTCAATCCACGCATTTTACTCTGGGAAAAGGGACCCATCATCTACTCACACTGGGAATGATAACCAAATCATAACACCCTGTTTCAAATTGCTCACCCGAAATCCTATGGTCTGGATGAAGAGAGACAGATTTGAACCCATCAACTTTTCCAAATAGCTCATTTGCTTCATTCAGGAGGTCTGAAGACTGAGAGGCAAGCTCATATTTGGAAAATTGACGGGTCCCTTCCTCGGATCGAAGGGCTGCAAGTGCTCCAGATGTTGTTCCGCATGTGCCAGAGTTGATCTCCAAAATAGCCATGCTAGGATTAGCGTGGCCAAGTAACGAGAACAAATAGCTCAGATCGACATTGGTCGCTGTGAACTCGTAAAGAGCTTTGAATCCACCACGCTCCACGAAAAACTCGGGCAAGGAGACTTGGTCATCGAGGGCATCGAGAACCTTGACTAGGTAGCCCCGTATGGGCTCAACCCACATCTCCGAGGACTCGGCTGTGAGTTCCAAGTCCCGCATGTATCTTGAGTAGAGGGATATTGGGTCCGAAGCGGCGTCCACGGCGTCTGGGAAGAAGCACATGAGGATATTGGACAGCCTATCATGGTTTTCTTGTAAGGATTGCTGAGTTTCGGTGGACTTGAAGGTCGAAATTCCAAGTCCTATGCGGTCCATAAACTCGATCATAACAACAACTGTCAACTTCATCATCACTTCAGTATATGGAGTCTTCTGCATCGACTTGAACATGTAGTCCTTCCCAGGCAAAAGATCAATATCGGGTTTCCACTCCAGGCGAGAACCTAATGGGACGTTTGCTCCGGTGCCTGTCAATGACTTGTTCAGGGCGATGAACTTGACCCCTTCAAAAGCGAAGGCTAAACGGCCACTTGAATGCCCTACCAAGGAACCTCCCACGGCGGACTTGACTGAACCGGTTTCACCCTTCAGAAAATTGGCTCTTAGTGAGACTTCATGGGCATCATCTGCAACATAAATGCTGTGTATAGATATCGGGATCGCAATGCTTGTCAATCGACGAGAGAGTCCATTGCAAGACGCAACACCGAGCAGTTGAAGGCCCTGGTCGAGGGTCACTGGGTGAATTGGATAGTCGTAGTCTGACTTGAGCAGGTCGCTCGAGTTCACTGCAGCAGTCGCATAATAGTCGGTGGGATTTGCAGTGATATCTTTGAGTCCGCGGAAACTCGGGCCCAAGTCCAGTCCCAGCGTCTTCAGATTATCAAACCACGCGTTGGATTGAACATCCCGAACTCCGCGGATGGCTGATTCATTCTCTGGGTAACTGGCCCACTTGATGTCCTTGCCTGTCTTTACTTGGCCAGAGCAGTGCTTTTGCCAATTCCGACCATCCCATGATGATACGGTGAAATCAAACCAAGTTGAATCAGCGCTATCCGTCAGCTTATGGGGGCGAAGGTTGGTCACGACTTCGTTTGGTCCTTTCTCTTTCACCTTGAATGCGGTCTTGATGAACAACTCGCGGATTGAATAACTCGTAGAGCCGGTCATTTGACGAACGGCTTCACCAACCATCGAGATGTATCCAACACACGGAAAGATAATTTCATCTTCAATCCTGTGGTCCGCCAACCATTGAACATGCTTGATCTGCAGACGATTTCTCCAGGAGGGCTCAACAGATGATGACTCTGGTGAACGATATCCCAAAAGTGGATGCGGTGGAAACTCCGAGTGCTTCCACTCTCGAGCGATCCGTGACTCGTACCAATATTTCTCGTCATGCTGCCATGGATACAGGGGAAGATCGTTCAGAGTCTTTCCAGGGCCATTTATAGCAACAAAGTCCAGAGGGACCCCTTTCTGGTACAGTTCGCCCGCCGTCGATAACAAGCATTCCATCGGATCTTTGTCCTTCAGAAGCGTGGGGACATAATCTAGCAGCGGTCTTTGACCGGAAGCGTCGAATATCTGCTGCAAGGGACCCGAGAGAAGTGACTGTGGCCCGACTTCAACAATTATTTGGCCATTTTCTGCGCTCTCAATGAGCGCGTTGATGGACCGGTTGAATAAGACCTGAGATTCAATTGTTTGCCGCCAATAGGCTGCATTCAACTCGCCAGGTACTGATATCTCTCGGCCCGTGACGCAAGAGAACATTGGGATCATGGACTCGGTCGGGTCAAGGTAGGGCTCGATCATTTTAACGTATTGTCGTGCAGTCTTCATCATGCTCTCTGGTACATATCAGTCAAAGGTCCAATGAAATGAAGAATCCCGAAAACCTACCTGAATGATAGGCAACCCCCACAGGAAGACGTTTGCAGTGACAGTCTGGGCTTTCCGATTTGATTCTTTGCAAGATCTCATCGAGCTTGTCGGGCTCACCGGAGAGTGTAACGTTCCGGGGGCTGTTTTCACAGGCAACCGTCACTCCCTTGGTGAGATAGCGGAGGACACCCGGCTTGCCCATGCCCACAGCAACCATGCCTCCCGGCTCACTCTGTAGTTTTGCAGCTCTGCCTCGGTAGTAGCTCAGAATTATCGCCGTCCGTGATGAGATTGCTCCCGCGGCATAAGCTGCGGCAATCTCTCCACTTGAATGGCCAGCGACAGCGCTGGGTTGCACTCCCCATAGCCTAAGCAGGTTGAGAACCCCAATTTGTAATGCCGTGCATAGTGGCTGGGCAAGCTCGGCATCCTCGATCCAGGAGTCACTCGCCTTGGATAAAACCCCTGGACTTGATTTAGAAAAATTCGAGTGATGACAGTGGACAGTGCAAGTTACCTTCGATGTTCCATGTTGGCCTGTCACCGAGAGATTGTAGCTCTTCATCCATCTTCTTGATGTCATTGCGGAATGTGTGAACTTGGTTGATCAACTCTTTGCCCATTGCAGCCCACTGAGCTCCCTGGCCAGGGAACACAAATGCCACTTTCCGAGAAGTTGTTGACGGGGTAGTATGGGCTTGACGAGCTTGAATAGTGGATTTCCCATTTGTGACAAGAAACTTGCGCGCATGTAGGTGCTGTCGTCTCACTGCTAGGGTATATGAGAGATCTTGAAGCGCATGTGGATTTTCTTCAAGATACTGCTGTATTTGTGCCTCCCTTTTGTTAAGCGACTCGTCTGAGCTGGCTGATATTGGCAAGAGCTTATAACCCTCGGGGAGTTTGGTGCCGTTGACATATGGTTTTGTCGCGCCAAACGAAGACGCAGAATCGATAATCGCCTTATCTGTGTTAGCCATAGGAATCTATCAAACGGTTTAAAAAACTCACATGTGCGTTCGACCCTCCAACTCCAAAGCAATTGACGCTGACCCGTTCGGCGCAGTCGTCGGGCCAAGCAGTGGGCTCAAGAGGAACTCGCAGTCGGGCCTCTTCAAATGGAACTTGGAGGAGTCAGTCAAGATATTCCTCTGGATTTGATAAGAAGGCGTTGACAACTTACTCTGCGGATTAGGTGCATGAAAGTGTATATTCGGTGGAATCAGCCGGTGTTCAAGAGCCAACACAGCCTTGATCACGCTGGTGAGTCCCGATGCGCCCTCCGAATGACCAAAATTTGGTTTGATCTGATGAAATATTAGCGATGCTGGACATATTATTGTATGGATCATGTGCAAAGCTCACCGAACCCATCGTGATTCCCTTGTCAAAGAGCTTTGCAACCACGGACGTCTCGGTCACGTCGCCCTTTTGAGTCCCTGTACCATGACATTCGAAGAACGCTGTCTGCGAGAAATCACTGATGGCCGCCTTCTCGTATGCCATCCGGATGACCTTTTCCTGGCCCTCGGCGCGAGGCACGCCCATCATCGCTGATTTCCCATCCGAATTAATCGCTGTCGCCCGAATGATTCCTCTGACGGGGTCTTCGCTCTGGATTGCCCGGTCGAGTTTCTTGATCAGAATCGCGTTCACGGCTTCACCCCGTCCGTATCCATTTGCACTCTCATCGAAGGTCTTGCAGAGGCCGCTGGGCGAGAGGGCTCCATACGATGAGATGGAGTTGGATGTGGTGGGAGTGAGGATCAAGTTCACTCCGGCCACGACAGCCATTTCGCACTCACCGGCATCAATGGCCTGGCAAGCATGGTGCAAGGCAGTCATGGAGGATGAACACGCTGTCCGGTATACGACACTGCGTGGAAGTTAACGAACATTCTTTCACCCATGGCCATAATTCGATCGCCAACCTGGGACCCATGAGGTCAAAAAAATGCGAAATCTGATTTGCCAGGGAGAAATCGTGGGTGCAGCCCACATGATTGCGCTCAAAATCGTGTCGATCCTGAACTGCCAGTTCCTGCCAGTCATTTCCAAAAACCCCGACAAAGCAGCCGATATTCCGGCCAGCCAGATTGGTCTCGCCTGCGTTCTCGAGACATTCCCACACAGTTTCTAGCAGTAATCGCTGCTGGGGATCCAGACCTGCGGCGAGGTGTGGTCGAAGCTGGAAAAACTCCGCGTCAAACTTCCTAAGATCGTCCTGGAGGAAATAACCACCAGCTGTTCGTGTTAATCCGGGACGGGTCGTGCTATGGTGTGCGTCCATGTTGTAGCGAGACGGTGGCACGGAGGAATGGCCAACCCTCCGCTCCAGGAGGAAGTCCCAAAAGCTTTCTGCCGTTCGGACTCCTCCGGGGAGTTTCATGGCCATGCCCGTGATGGCAATTGGGTTGGCTTGCGAAGGTCTGTGATCATGCACATTGCTTCGATGAGTCCCCGAGGTGCTCTTATCGGAAGATAGATGCGGTAACTCAGCAGAATATGTGCCATTGACCAGCCCATTCATGTCATCAATGACTGGGGCATGGTCAATATCGAGTTCAGCCGGGGGGCTGGTGCCATTCACCCTGGGGGAATCAGCCATGGTTGAATATCAAATGAAGTATGCACGGGCAATATAAGCGGGTAGTGAAAATGAGGCGAAAAAGGGGAGGAAGATTGACCAATATAAGTCACTTTATCAAACTGATTGTGTACCCATGGTAATCAGGAGGGACAAGAGGCAGTTGCTTTTGTGACTTGCTAGTGTTCTTTTTTCGGCGCATTGACTCCAATCAACGACGTTGAAATCCGAATGGGGTTATGATAGGATCTACAAGCTGATCGATGCAGCTGCACTCGTGGCGATGGATCATCTCGGCTGGCGAGCTGAATTTCAATAGTCTGGTCTCCCGCCACATTTCAATGCAGCTTTTGTGAACTTTCATTCCGGTGTGGACAAGTTTATCGCCAGAAATAGCTTTGATTGGTGGGTGGGGAGGTGATGGGCGGATCATCCCTGTGCGGGACGTATAGATTGCTGCAGGACAGGGTTTCACTGAGAATAGATCATCAAGTGCCACGGAGTAGAGCAAGTCCTATTCGGGTGGGCTAGAGCGAAGTCTCTGGCAGCGTCAGACGCCCTCATGGTGACTCGAGAAAGAAGAAAAAGAAAAGTCCAGGTAAACAAAGGAAAGAACCTTGAAAAAGAAATAAACCTTTACGCAAGATGGTCGAATCTTGCCTCTAATTCTGTTCCACCTCGAGAGAGATGTATGTATATGACATCTATAGACACCCTACGTTTTCAATTTCTCTATTATCTGTCCTCAATGATTCACACTGAGATCCGAAAAAAGGAAATGCATTGGTTGAATATGACAGGCTCTAGACGACAATCCCCAACCCGGTCTATCAATTCCCATAGCGTACAACCCAAGAAGAAGCCCAAAGCAGAGACAAACAGAAGGCGAATTATTGCTTTTCCTCTCCATTCTAGCCCCGGGTCTGTCACGATGGCCAAACGTCCAACCAAAACGCAAGTGTACATAAGGCGCAGGCTCGAACAAGGATATCAATGAACAGCACCAATGGCAGGTCATCAGAAACGAGAACGGGTAGTGAATATGTCTATCACAAAAAAAGAGAAAAGAAAAGTTGGAAGAAGTGGCGGAACGTAGAGGTGGCGTGACGTTTAAAAGGGATGCTTCGGCACGAATGAAGGCACTCGTGACTTGGCATTGGTTGAAATTCCAAAGGGGCGGCTGTATATATTACAGTCATCGGGCGTCGCTTGCGAGATGTTTACTCCCGGGAGACATCACGGCCAAAGAGGCGGGCCTTGATCCAGTCAACGGCGACCAGGACACGGTTGCGGTCTGAAGTGAAGGGTGTTAGAATGATCGAATACTAAAAACTGGATGAAAATGACTTACTGCTGAAGCACATGCTCAGGTAGGCACTACGCCAGAAGAGGTAGGTCAGGGTACCTCCACTGGCAATGTTGCCGCTCAGCCAGCTGATATCGGCGACGGCACGCTCCTTGCCAATGTAGGCCAAGCTACCCTGGTGCGAGTATTGGAAGGGACCAATCTGCTTAGTTCTGCGGAGCTGCCTCTGGCGCTCACGGATCTCGTCGAAGACCTGGTTACGGTCCTCGTTGGACTTAGCCTGGGACTGGTCGCTGGAAAGCTTCTGCAGCTCGCCCTCGATAGCATCGGTCTGAGCCATGGTGTTCAAGAGACGGGCCAGGAAAGCACCCTCCTGGCTGGCGACCTGAGCAGTCGGGGCGTAGTTGGTAATGGCACAGTCACCAACAGCCCAGACGTTCTCGGTACCGTTGACAACCAGGTATTCATTCACGGCCAGGCCACGGCGCGAATCCTTCTGCGCGGGGATCTGGTTCATGAGATCACGGACAACGGGGCGAACCGCGTTACCGGTCGCCCAGACCAACAGACCGTAAGGGATGGTTTCCATAGCCTTGCTTCCGTCGGGCTTCGTCACCTCGGCCTCGATGTACTTGTCGGTCACCTTCTTCACCATGGTCTTGGTACGGATGGAGATCTCCTCCTCCTTGAAGGTCGATTCGGTGTAGTCAATCAGTTGCTTCGAAAACATGGGCAGAACGTTGGGCAGGGCCTCGACGAGAGTGACGTGGAAGTTGTCCTGGATCTCGGGGATCCATTTCTTCAGATCATCGTTGAAAAAGTCCTGCAATTCACCAGCGAACTCGACACCAGTCGGGCCACCGCCAACCACAACCATGTGCAGCAGGCGCTTCACCTCGTCGGGGGTCTGATCCTTGAACATAGCAGTCTCGACACAGTCCATAATACGCTTGCGGATGTTCTGGGCATCGTTAACTTCCTTCAGGAAGCACGAGTGCTCCTTCACACCGGAAATACCTAGAGCGCACCAACACCGTCAGTTTCGCGTTCGCTCATTCATCGGAGTGGATTCAGTCGGGAATACACACCAAAAGTCGCGTTCTCGGCGCCAACGCCGATCACAAGCATGTCAAAGGGAACCTCGGTGTGCGAGATGTCACCCTTGATCTCCGAGTCATCGCTGATGTACACAACGCGCTTCTCGTAGTCGATCTTGGTGGCCTCGGCTTCGTAGAATTTGACGGTGGCCTTCTTCTGGCGCAGAACGTTACGGATGGGCTCCATGATCGAGCGATGCTCGATCAGACCGGTGGTACATGACGGCAGCAGGGGGGTGAACAGGAAGTAGTTGCGCGGCGACACGACAACCACATTGTAGTTTTCCGTGTCGATCTTCTTGAGCAGAGAGACAGAACCCCAGCCAGTTCCTACCAGGAACGGGGCGTTAGCAGCGCGATCTACCGAGGCGAGGTCTTATGATTGCGATCGCAGAAACATACCAAGAACAACCAGAGTCTTCTTGTTGGGGTCCGGCTCGTACTGCTCCTCGGGAGAGCGCAGGGAGTAGATGCTGTAGGCGAGGGCGCCGGTCAGACCGAGACCGGACAGCCACGTCAGGCGCCAGGCCCATCGCAGAGCACGGAATCGCTTCTTAGGCTTCGGGGCCGGGGAGGGCGAGGGAGCAGCATCGGCATAGCTGCGGCGAGCTACCCGCGACACCGTCTGGGCCTGGTTGGCCCGGATCGGCTTGGTGCGGAGGACCTGCGACGCCGTCGAGACAGACCGACGCGACGCGGCCGACAGCTGCATCAAGGACGGGGAGAGCATCGAGCGCATTGCTAGCGTGCTGCCAGCCATTGTGGAGGAAGCGCCAAAGAGCGATGGGGGAGGGCAGGGGGAGAAAAAAGGAGGTTTTAAAGGAAGCGAAAATCCGCCGTTGCCCCAATTGCGTTGCTGTTTTGGGCGAATCGGTGTGAGGCCGGAAAGCACGGGATTGGCGGATCGCGTCTCTCTCGGGGAATGGGGGATTCAAAAGGAGATGGAATGGACTATGGAGTATATCTACGCAGAATTGAATTGAATTCTCGACTCTCGTTGACTCAATGGCGGCCGAGGTCGAGGTCGGAGTTGGTCGCGACCGTCAATGACGAGCTGGAATCGGGGCCCATTTTTATTTTGATCTTGTGAACGCGAAAGAAAAAAAAGAAATGGAGAAAAGAAAAGTGGGGCTCGTGAGGGGAGAAAATCGCCCGGTGAGGAGAATTGAACCGCTGGATATACTACCGAGTACATGGCTATACAATGTTTACTCCGTATCGATCTCTTTTTGTCTTCCTTTCTCCTGTTCCCGGGATCGCCCGAACAATGAATATCTCAAGACTCCAGTGTCCAGACTTTCGGCGGCTTTGCCCTTCCCCATCTGTCAAATACGGGGAAGTCGGTTGATCCACCCTGCTTGATGGTCGGGCTCCGGTTTCTTCTCGCCCTCGACTTTCCTTCCCCTCACGCTCTTCCCCACACGAGCTTCCCAAGGTCGTGGAGTGTGGCTGCGATGGCCAACAATGGGTATTAACTCTTCGAGGGGTAAAGCATTTGCTCCGAAGCGTGGATATCAATCACCGGACGGAGGTTGCTGGTCAGCAGAGACCAGTCATACAGTCCTATCTGATGCATGCGGCTTGAGATACAGCCCCCGTGGGTCTGGATTCCGCGCGGGTGAGCGACATCGGCGGCCATGCCTGTGAACTTATGTTGACGTGACTGCATAAAGAACAATATCCATGGATATTAGACCATTGCGGTATCATCACGGGCTCATGACGAGAGATGGATTTCAACATTCAGCTCCCTCGTCTTTCTATAGACCAAGCCCGAATCATCCGGGTTATGTGACCAGCACTTTGGTCGCCTTCCCCTTCATCACTCCATTCCAATCCGAACCCGGCCTCGGACCCTCGTCGTAGGATGTCCACGTCTTTCGGATGAAATCCATACACGCGCGGGTATACCGCAGATGACGAAGTCGATCAAGCCGATCGAAAAGCCTCACCAGCACTACCCGGTCTTCAACCCGAATACAACTAACCCCAATCACAAAGAACGGGAACAGCGAGCACGATTGCATTTCCAAGGTACTCAAAGACTCGAGTCCTTGTATTCCCCTCTGGACCATCTCCTGGGCCTTGTCGTCGGTAATCCCATTCGGGTGAATGATCGAATAAAGCCAGATCGAGGCGGCAACGAGGTGAGACTCCAAGGCCAGGCGCTCTCCGGGATTGGAATCGGATGGCTCTGGGGACATGATGTTGTTATTCACGTCTTGCCAAACTCCAACGGCGTCGGTGATTGCCTTTCCCGGGAGTGAACGGGCCTCCGTGGCTTCTGACTGAATATCCCGGATTCGCAAGATCAATGCGACCACCGGGTCATGTATTCCGATAGCCTGGATTCCGCCATATAGTGGACTGGCGAGAGAAAGACCGGGGGGATGAGGAGGGTTGCAGAGGCCTGTCACATTGGCGAGGGCATCATAGTACAAGAAGAGATGTACAAGGCATCGATCAAGTGGAATGTGCCCGGCATCCAATGGTGCATCATGGGCATTGCTTTGTTCAAACCAGGGCAGCAGTCCAGTAAGGATTCCCCGTGCATGATCGAGATGTATTAATGAAGATTCATTGATAAGACCCTCTGAAACGTAGATCAAATACTGCAACAGATTGTTGAGAATCAAAAGTTCACATCGTGCTACATCTTCCGCCGACGAGCGGGCAGACATTTCTGGAGCGTGAAAGCCCAAGAGCCATTCATTCTTCGACTGTTCCCAGAGTCTGTCTTTAGCATAGGCAAGGTTTTGCAATTCAGATGCCGACATTTGCGAGGCATCACGGTTGATCAGGTGCGATGCACCTAGGCAAAGGGCGGTCGTTATGATCATTGGATCTCGTTGAATATTTCGAATGATCAAGTCCATCATCTGCTCTTTGTTCATTCCCAATGGCAAGGTCAACAGAGAAACTGTGACTTTTGCAAAGTGATCGAAGATTTGCTTTTCATGGGAATCGGAGATATCGTCGATGATATCGGTGATGCTTTCCGCAAGGGCTTCTGGGAGAAGTGCATCTCCCGAGTCCTCACGACGAGATCTGGAGTCTAATCAAGAAAATAATTAACTAATCGATTCTCGGGAGGCATGTCAAAATACACACCACATTCCTCTACTGGAGAGCTTCCCGGGTCTATTTGCAATGGATGCGCAAGACCTTCACTGCTGGTGCTGCTGCCGGTTGACATGCTCATAGACGCAGATGACTCGGACGGTTATGATCAACTCAACCCTCTTGAACCAAGGAGCAATCATGAAGTGTGGATTTCAAACCAGTCTCGAAGAATCTTATAGTTGCCCTATCTTCCTCCATTGGAGAATGGATTTCACGCGGTAAACGCGGCTCTGTGGGAAATCACGAAGAATCTCCCATGTTGTAATGACATTCGCCTGTCAAACGAATCTATCCAACCGGAATCTCTCCGTAGTCGAATTTGTAATGTGGATCTAGGAGCCCCGCGCCTGAGCGCAAGGATATTCCGTGCTAAGTATGCTAGTAACTTCCTGAAGGAAGTATGGAGTCGAAGGGTACATTGCATGGGTGAACCGATTCCAATGACCACGCGGGGTTCTCCGAGCCTGACAAGTAAATAGCGTGGTTGCATCCGCCGGAAACCGTCAGAAAGCGAGAATTGTGCGATTGATCGAGAAGCTGTGGTCGTAGGGTTATAACATATCAACGTGATTCAGACCGCAAATACTTCGAGACAACCATTCTATTTCGGTAATGACATAATGACAGCCTATTGGAATCTCAATGAATTTTGAAAGTTCGCAGAGAACTAGACACACAAATTCACCCCGTTCAGATCCATTTTGATCGGACCCCAATGAGCTAAGCCAATATTACAGACATTTGTGTCCAGATCCTTGTATTCATCGCCTCCATTTGAGGGTGGGTCGTCTGCCGTGGCAAGGTGGATGAAGACACTGGATAGCCACGTTGCGCCGTACGATCCTTGCGCCATTTTTCTCGAAGAAATTGTGCGCTCCGAGAAGACATCACTCTGCCAGAGCTCATAAATTTGGTTTAGTTTGGCAATAATGAGACGCTGGTATACGTTCAAAGTGACGCAAAGTCCAGCAACCACGAGAGGCCAACATAGAATGCTGTCTGATGGCGAATTAGGAGGCAGATGACCTAGCTGCTTCATAAATTCATCCACAAGATCCTGGATTGCTGCATGCTCAATTCGTAATGCTGGATTCAAGACTTGCCTTGTGTACATCAGACATACTAGTCTGTACATCTCGGGTGTGACCACGTCGTTGAGACTGCCGGTGCTCATCTCATGAAGTGGGCAATGACTGGGCCCCGAAGCAGATAGTTGCTTCTCTATGCTTGCTAGCTCCGACCTCACGGTTGAGAAGGCATCACCAGTATCAAAAGCCATGCTCTGGGTGAGATGAGTGATGCGAAAGATCACTACAAAAAGATGTTGTGAGGTGCCCATGACATGACCTCTCTGAATGCATTGAAGGACAAATGGAGAATAGAAAATTTGGCAGGCTTGCGCAAAAGCCAGTCGAGACCCTAGCGAGGAGGCTGTAAGAGCGAAGAAGTAACAGAATACTTCAAATAGGCATCCCCGCAAGGCCGAATCGTGACCATCTGAATGGGGCCGGTTTAGCAGGAGGCAAGCAGCCGCATTCAGATGGGACAATATTCGTTCTGGGTGGGTGAAATTCTGGGCCTGTGGCATTCTGTCAGTGTCCATCCAAACCGGTATCACTGATCGAGTGCGAATTACTTCATGAAGACATAAAAGCAATACTGCGAGGGGATTGTAGTCTAGAAATTCAGGTCAATCACTATACCCACAGCGGGACATGGATAATTCCATACCACAAGGTGCTGGATTGGATACGACAGCAGATGTAGTTTCCTCTTTGATTGCCATGCGCAGACCAGACATAGCTTGACCATAATATTCCACCACCATATGTTGCAATTCCGCGTCACCACGGTGAGACTTGGCCAAATCGGTCGATGACACCGTGAGAATTCAGCTTCGAACCAACGGGCTTTCCGAGATGGCCGGGTGCAGCCATTGTAAGTGATCTGATCTGCGTGGTCCACTTCTCGTGGACAGCCACTTCGGGCTCGAGAGACAAAAGTGACTCAACAATCGAGAAACCAGATCGGGTCGGGGTGCTGCGAAGATCGTCATCATTGCCCGGGCCTACCCCGGCAGTGCTTTCTCCGGGATATATCGCCAGCCTCGTTGGCGTCTTGGCTTTGAGCCATGGTTGTTCATCCTCAGAAGACTGCAGGCAATGGCATGGCTGAAAATGGCGGATTAAGCCGATAATATCCCGCGTGTGCCTTGGGGATCGATGCATCCCCACCGGACTAAACCACGACTGTCTGCATCGCAGCCGCGGTTATCGGGGATCGGCCAATCATAGGCCAGCATATCAGTTGACGAGATTCTCCAAATACATCGAGCCTCTTGAACTAAACCGGGTGAACTTCATCTGACCGTAACCGGCCCAGGCATAAACATTGATGACCCGCGAGTGACCAGTTCTCCACAATCGTTTAGTGTCGAAAACCTTCCATACCTAGTTTTCTTCGACCCTCCCATTTCTTCGACTTGATTGTCCCTTCTGCGTATAGCCCATCATGTTATCCGGGATCGATGAAAAAGAAAACCTTGCTCGTATGAGCCGAGGGGAGCTATATTTCGCCTTCTCACCGGAGCTGGTGGCCGCTCGCAAGAGATGTGCACGCGCCGTAAGGCGACTGAACAATGCGGGAGACTTGACGCGACGTGAGATTGCTCAATACTGGAGAGAGTGAGGTCGTATGCGAATCTCAGAAGCTCCCGCCACTCCTCAGTTTCTCCGGAAAAGCTAACCTAGCTTTTCAAAATCACGAATGACGACCAACCTCTTCCCTCCCCAGGCGCCACCGATGAAGAGGAAGGCGCCACTCTCCACGCATATCCATGGATAGAATGCCCCATCAATATCGACTACGGCACCAAACATCAAAGTGGGGAAGTGGGGAGCAACGTTTTCATCAACTTCAACTGCACATTCCTCGATACGTGCACTATCACGATTGGATCGCGGACCCTCATTGGCCCCAACGTCTCTTTTTTCAGTGGCACTCATCCCTTAGATCCAGACCTGCGCAATGGTACCAATGGTCCCGAGCTAGGTGCCAAGGTCACCATTAGCGAGGATGGCTGGATTGCGGGGAACGTGACGATTCTGCCCGGCGTAACCATCGGCGATGGAAGTACTGTTGGTGCTGGAAGCGTGGTGACAAAGGTATGTTCTCTCGCCGTATGAAAAGATCCGCGCGACTGAGTTTTATCCTGCTAACCTCACCGCAGGATGTACCACCCTGTCATGTCGTGGCTGGTAATCCTGCCAGGATTTTACGCAATATTGAACGTCAAGGAAAGACGGTGAATGGCGCTGGTGCTTGACTGTCCGGTTTCGTGGGTACCATGAAGGGGTGGAAGATAGAAGAATGAGAGAATTGATAGAGAAAACCAACCTTGGAATAATTCATCTATATATATATATTGAAGGTCGCTGTTGTACTCCAATAGGTACTGTCGCGTTCCAAAGGTTCTCCCATCGGATGTCTTAGATGCATATTGAAGGTTGGGTATATATCTTCAAGTCGAGTTCAAGTCAGGCTAGGAATTGCGAGAATCCATCAGTTATAAATACTGGCTATCTGGGCAGGCGAAACCGTCCACATGATCAAGAATATATATACGACCTCGGGAGCATAGATTATAGACGTGGAGAAAGACCCGACAGCAACGCCACGGATAATTTGAAGCACTGCCTGGGAACACACAGATGAGCCCAAAGTTACCTACCAGACTGACGAGAACCCAGGATATATATATTTCGCAAGCAGGAATCAGTCAATCCACAATGAAACACAGATAGACCAGATGTTCCAGTCCAGGACACCAACTCAACGCCGAAACACAGCCAGGCCCAAGCTTGAGACAGGGCCATCATCAAGAAACATTGGAAACTTGGAATAATCCTACCCGCAGGTCGAAACCAGAGCGAAAGGGAAATCTACAAGTCGAGACCAGACAGCCACACCGGTACACAGACAAATCAAGAACCAAATCTACAGCTCAAACAGACATAGAACAAGTCCCTACCAAGCACGCATTCAATTGCATACCACACACGCACATCCGAGGCAGCGGGTCTCACACAAACTGATGTATCAGAAATTCCCCGAGATGCAGCTCCGCCGCATTACCAACCAGACCGACAAATTACACACCCACATGCAAGAAGCAAGGCCGAGGGGAGTGTCTAGGGCGGACTTTGCTCGAAGCAGGGCGTGCCGAGGTAATATGCAATATTCGACCACTCTTGCATTGCAGGTGGAAGTGGTCGAGCTTGCCCCGAGGAGAATTCCGGCTCACCGTGCTGAAGATGTGTTTCGATAGGTGGATAATTTGGTAGGGGCTCTTGGGCTGGTTGTGTATGTCTGGTGGAAGTTGTGTTTGTCTGTGTGACTGACAAAGGTCTAGACTCATTGCAGAGTTCGAGTGATTAAGGTAGTAGGTCTATTGAGATAGGCAATATAAATGATTTTGATACCTATTGTTTTTCGTTCGAACTCGATCTTACTGTCGATATATGTATTTACGCCTTCATGTAGAGGATAGTAGAGATGGATGCGCATGGTAGCGTTCGGTCGCTGCGTGAAATTGCGAGTCGCGGTGACGATATCACGATAACAGTCTCCTGGCCATTGACTGCTGAGACGCAAGACAGGGATGCCGAGAGAATTGCCTGTTCAAAGACTCAAAGATATTCCCGGTTTGAACTTCGGTGGTCAACTTGGACTCCGGAGAATATCCTCAGGCAAGCTGCATAAATGTGCTCACTGGTCAGCAAACAAAAGACAGCCTCCGAGCCTAGAACAATCACGATCACGTCTGCATACGGGCCAACCTGCCCAGGCGTGAAGAGTTAGTGTGGAGGGCAGCCACTGGGGGTGGCAGGGGTTGCGCCTCGAGAAAGCCTCGAGGTCTAGCTAGGGTGTGGGCCTAGAAGCTTCCGCAGAAAAGAGGAGGATGAAAACCAAGTCAGGTCAGGACGCCTGGAGTCAGCCCAAGCTGTAAACGAAGCGCCACGCAAGTGTTTCAAAGACACGTTCCACAATCAAGGCAGCAAAGAATATAGTCATCCACTGGGGCCAAATCGACGACGTCCAGCCACTCCACCACCAGGCGGACAAGCAAACCCGAACAACATGAAAGAAACATCTCTGCTCCGGGCGCAACGTCGGACCGGTGAGACAAATCGACTCGTGAAACGCCCGCGAAAAAAGACACGAAGGATTCGCAGATGGCATGACAACAGTCCCAAATCGAAATCCGGGAATCTGACGAAGCAACACCGACTGTTCCATTCACCTTGAGGCGTGGTTGCCGAAGCGTTGCAGGACAGGATCTGGTCGTTACGCCGGCGGCGCGGAGCTGCCACGGGCTTAACCGGTAATGATCCTGGACGGTCGCAGGTGGTCAGTAAGTCGCGGCGCTCCCACTTGGAAATCTTGGACTGGTCAGCCACTCCCCTCCACCGACCCAAGAATTCAGAATTTCAAAGGCCAAGGCAACCGTGACTAGCAGTCCACGCATACAGAAACTCAAAGGGGACGTCCGCATGATTGGGAGCTCCGGTGCAAGGTGTCGAGTACATCATCTCGCGCGACGACATCCCGTCTGGCCCAAAGGAGGCAGCGATCTGATCTCCGATGTCGTGGGCACCGGTGACATCGGTTTCATGGTCAACCCGCGGTCCAGGTCGCGGGGCAACCGCCACCGCAAGGCCTCGTCAACGATGACTCAAAACCCCGGTGAGCAATCGGATGCAAGCCGCCAGCCCCAGAAATGGATTTTTGGGAATCGTTGCGCCTGCGTGAGGTGGTGTTCCGGCGGGGGTTTGAAAGACTCTCCGGGGGACACCCAAGAAATCCCTCCGAACATTGCCCTCCCCCCAGCTGAGTCGGGCACCGGTTCGCCCGTGTCCTGAGTTGGAAACGAGGCCAGCAGTTCGTCGCGGGACCTGGCAAATGCAACAGGCCCCATCAGTTTCGACAAGAGCAAACCGGCGCTTGTGCATCGGCGGGCCCGATCGGCTTCGGTCGCAACGATCATATTCCACCAGGGAGGTGGGGGAGGGAAATGGTACCGGAAGGGGACGGAGAGGACGGGAACACAGATCCTGTTGAAAACGAGGTGCGCGCCCAAACTAAACTGCAACTGGACGCGTTGACCGACTCCACCGCGTGGCAGAGATACTGAGAATTATTAAAATTTCTTTTTTTTTTGAGAGCTGAGAAGCTCTAGAACTCTGCTGACACTCCGACTAGTGCCAAGTGTAGACGGTACTAAGTACTCCGAATGGAGTACTCCATACTCGTAACGACCTGAGCGCTTTGGATCATCCTGCAAAGTCAAAGAGCGGGCAAAGTCAAATTATTGACTTCTACGGACTACAGGAAACGGGCGTTGGAGGTGATGACCGCATGAGTATCAGAAATCAAAGGTTAATCTCCAATCTATCAGATTATTTCCCCCGAGGTATCAGGAGAGACTTCAGCCTGTCTCAAGATACGCGGACGAATCAGATGCAGATGGAGGATCAGCATTTACACGGCTAGTAATCCAGAGTAATCCAGATCGCAGCCTTCCTCCGCGCCCGCGACGGGACCCTGGAAATTGCATCCCAAAGTCAAACCGATCGGGGTCGGACATAGGGCCCTTTTGTGAGATCATCTCTGCCGTCATTCGACACCCACACGACACCCTGCTCGGGGGCGCGCGGCGCTGCGACTCCTTCCAAACCTGCATCGGAGTTGGGGTCGGAGGGATGGAGAGCTGGGCCCTATGGACGGGGAGGACGCTAGGATCAATGAAACCTCCCACCGTGTCCTATACCCACACCACTATTCTTAGAGGTCGGGCGCAAAGCACACCGCAGCCTTGAGCTGCATTCTGGAGGCAAGCAAAGGTAAACCGAAACAATAATACATCGCGAGTGCGATGTATATGTTGGACGGTGGAAGCAGGTACTCCGTGGACAGTGCATGGCCCAACCTCCCGGAGTCCGTGGGATCCAGTCTACCGGGGGGTTGGGAAACAATCGGCATTCCAAGGCCAGCCGCAAGGACGAGACCGGAATGCAAGGAGCCTGAGCAGGAAAGAGGAGGCGGCACTCACCTCCGTTTGGAGCGAAAGGACCGATTATTTGCTAACGCATGAGATAGGTTACGGCCCCAAAGCCATGGGAAATTGAAAGCCGGGCGTCGATGCACGGAATCGAGAGCCCCGCCCGGACTGTGTAATGGCGAGGAACAAGAGCAGGCAAATCGATCCACGGGGATATTCTGGTTCAGGAGGTTGGATCGACCGGTGGTTCTGGCTTTTTTTTTTTTTTTTTCTCGGCTTTGTATATTTAGTTTTTCGGTTGGAAGTACTCCGTACTTCGTACGGAGTACTGAGTATAGACACTTGGACGTGTCCCCTACAGAGCCAGACCAAAGTGGCCCCCAGGCGCGCCAATCATCGGGAGTCCCGGGCAACGCAAGCCCCCGAAGCATCTTTGCTCAGGTACGGAGTACAGACACTCCCTCGCTCTCCTTTTTCTTGGTTTCGCTATCCGTGACACGCTGGAAAGAAAGCTCGGATGACTTCCACGATAGGCGACCATTCCGCGTGCATGGCGACTTGCCGACGGAGAGGACCCGAGGATCACGACCATGGCGGTCGCGGTCAGCCTGCATGCGCCAATAGTCAAGTGTAGAACTGGTCTGTGACCAGCAACGATCATCGGTAGGGGGGAAATAGGAGGGCCTCAATGCCTGTGACGACCGAGTCCCGCGAGTCCTCCAGGTCGTACCGTGCACCGGACCACGACGAGGGGGGCGGGAATCCCATGTCGAGTGGATGTGGAGCACAATATGCTTCGGAGGGGTGATTGGGACAACTCTGTACCATGCGGTGACCGAAAGGACTCCGCAGTTGCCCGCAACCGGGAAAAAGTCATGAGTGGCAAGTCATTTACGGGTGAAGTCAGCGTGTAGATCGGGGAAAGCCAAAGAGATGAGAAAAAAAAAGTCCCGGGATCCAGTAACCGCCCCATGCAACAGGACCCAAGCGAGTTGGGGCTGACTTCTTTCCTTCGTACGGAGTACTCCGTACACGGTATGACGGTGACCAGTCACCGCGTTAACTCCACCGGCAAATGGGAAAGCGATCATCCTCAATCGATCGGCCTCACTGGAGCCATGAGCGCGCTCGCGGACCATTCATGATCGGGTTTCCACCGACTCTCCTCCATCTGGGGATCTGGACGGAAATGAAAACCAGACACGATCAGAGAGGGCCCAGAAAAAAAAAGTGAAAATGAGACCCCCACAGCGTGGCGGTGGCTCACAAGTGGACACTGACGAGTCGACTTGTTCGCATCCCGAAACTTGTCCGTTGTTTCCACTCTTTTACCGCGTCAACACGATGCTTCGCCAAGGTTCAAGGCCCCGGCCAATGCCAGTTTCAGTACATTCAAGTGGCGTAATAACCGAAATTCCAACCTGCAGCGGTCCCCCTGTCCACCATGACCAAAGTGGTTCGTGACATGGTACTGGGATGGCTGAGGCGCGTGCACCATCGCATCGATGCCATTACCTTTCCCAATTGGGACATGATCTCTCCCGGAGGATGAATCACAGGTGCAACTATGCAACTCTGCAACGATCGTGCACACCACCTTACGTGAGGCGACCGGGGTGGAGGAGGGTCAATGTGGGAATAGGAGGGGGCAGGGCAGATACGGAGTCATGGTCGCGGTTGCATGGGGCACCGAGAACATCATATCGCTGAGGCCCTTCAAATTGGCCTCCCCTGAACGACCAGGACCGGAAATGGCAAGGCTCAGCTTATGACGATCACCGAGTTCAGAAGGACGGGACAGAACAGAGAAGAAGCCCCAAGCCATCGACCAATCACGGGATTCCGAGTCGATGCTTAGTCACCCGATCACGGTGTCATGATTGCAGCCTTCACAACTTTTTGTGATTCGGCCATTGCCCGCGCTTGGGACAGGCGGGTGGCTCGGAGGTGGATCCTCGCATCCTGGAATTCCGCCAGAGAACATCCGGTCCAGTCCCCGCTGTCTGTTGCCATTGGATCCCGAACATGTCTGGATCCTTACACCCGTCCGGAGGACTCCGTACATTGTGGTACACCATTCTTACGCCGATCGCACCCTTCCTCCCCATCCCTGGGATGTGCCCCTTCATTATTACCGTTTGGTTCTTTCACGCCGCTTCGCCAATGCGGCAATGGATCGGCAGCCGATGGGAAAATGCCTGCTTTGTCTCCATTCCTTTCCTTTTCGCCTGGTGACGACTGTTCCCCCCCAACTAGTGATCAGCCACCCCTAAGGCCCTTTTCTGCCCACCCTCCTTAGCCCGGTGCAGGACGGAGGCGTACATGCTTGCGCACCCTCACAGCCCCAGCTCGCATACACGGATCTGTTCCATACCTGGTAATTTTCCCTCCCTCATGCTCGCCCGGCATTGGGCCGACGGTTGCAACCACTCTCAACCTGTCTTATTATTGGATCTGATATGGGTCCTACACTGCACTAGCCCTCCTGGAACCCCAGCAGGTCTTGGATTTGTCCTCCGTCTCGCCTGAGTCTGTTCCAAATTTTGTCATTTTCTGGGCTCTGGGGGGATTTATTCAGATTTTATTCGATATTTTTTTTTCCTTTCCCCCCCCTTCCCCCTTCCACTAGTCTACGCTACGCCAGACTCAGTAGCCTCCGCCCAGTTCCGCCCTCAGGCTGGCGAGCACCGGGACCAGCGGCCTCCGTAAACATTACTCTGCGACCTACCCTTTTCAGTTTTGCATCCACTTGTGACCCCGGTGGCTCTGACATCAACCGGTATTCCCATTCCTCTCCGCTAGTCACTAGTCCCCCTTTGGCTTTCCTTTTTTTATCCCTTTTCTTTTTGAATTTCCAATTTTGGTTCCAATTTTGGCTTTTTTTTATCTGCCCTTGGTTGTTTCTAAGAGAACAATCAATCTAGATTGACCAAACCGGAAACCAAACGAGCCCAAAAAGGAGGATCAACCCTCTGGACCTGCGTCCGGGTCAAACTCTGTCCCGTACTGTACTGCCGCTCATGCTTTCTCCGGATGGGTCAAATTGACCCTGGCTCCCCTTATGGAGTAGTGGACTTTGGTTTCTGCGGTAAAAAAAAAGAATGGAGATGATGCCTTGACTTCATCCTTTCCCAATTATTATTTTAGTGTTTTTCTTTTTTTGATTTTCCCGCCTTCCTGGCCCGTGAACCGTTCCCTTTTGGCTTTCACTTCTTTTAGATCCCTCCTAGTGGCGGCTCACGGGTTTACTTCGCTGTATTCCTATATGGGCCTAGTTCTTGGCCCTTTCCATATACATCATTCTCTTCGCGACCTGCGGGTGACGACCTCGACTCTTTCATACGCCTTTAATTACTTTTTCCCCTCTCCTTTTCTTCTCGGTTCTCGGTCACGAGCCTCATCGGCGCCCTTGACTCCACCCTGCTTCATCCGCCCTTGTTTAGTCCTTGCAATTGGGGTTGTCTCTAAATTACCACGCCAATCGCCCACCCCCCTCTTCCCCACGAGCGACTGAACTTTTACTTCGTGCCTACTCCGAGAAGGGAAATGGCCGTCTAAATCCACCCGGCTCGTTGCCTTGCCCGTCCACTGAATTCGCGAGTTCACCCGTGTCACGATCCCACATGTGTCGACCTTGCTCTCACCTCCCAACACCTACTTCTTCATGTCTCCGCCAACGCTGAGCTCCCAATCCATTCCGATTTTCGGTTCCATCACTCCGACCTCCGACCTCATATCTCAGAGGAAGCGTCCGTCGAAACCGGCACACGAAAATCCCCGCTCATACTGGACTGCTCCATTCCGGGACGGTCTTCCCACTCCTCCCGGCGACATGACCGGAGTGACATACAATGCTATGCCGCCCGTCGCCTACGGGCTGCCTGCCCACTCTTACACACACGCTTGCCCCTCCTACGATTCCATCTCCTCGTCGATGGTAGCAGCCGTGAAGCCAACCCATTCGGCCCCCGCAAAGGAGATTCTCATCCCCGAACCCGCCCCGAAGAAATCTACGAACAATGCCACCAATTCTCCTCAGATCCCTGCTTCCATCAACAAGAGCAAGGGAAGTTTGGCCGAGTTTGCCGCCCAGGTACGTTGCGGGATCTATGTTCCGCCAGTGGGGGATTGAATTGACCGCTCACTTCTTTCTAGATGACTTGCCTGTTTTGGTTCGAGAAGACCTCCAAACTCCAGGAGATTGAAGACAACCTGCAACCCGTTCCTTCGCTGGTCGCCGATGCGATTCCCACTGTCGGATTCCAGAAGTGGGTCGCTTCCATCCTTTCCACCACCCAAGTCAGCCCCAACGTGATTCTGTTGGCCCTGCTCTTCATCTACCGACTCAAGAAGTTCAACGCGGGCGTCAAGGGCAAGAAGGGCAGCGAATTCCGCTTGATGACGGTTGCCCTGATGCTGGGCAATAAATGTAAGTGTTCCTTATCACTTGACCGCCTTCCCGATTCTCCCCGATTTGTGCTGACTCATGCTCTAGTTTTGGACGATAACACCTACACCAATAAGACATGGGCCGAGGTCTCGGGCATTGCTGTCCAGGAGATCCATGTCATGGAGGTCGAGTTCCTGAGCAACATTCGCTATGACTTGTTCGCTTCCAAGGAGGAGTGGGCCTGTTGGCAGACCAAGCTCGGTCTTTTTGCCGATTATTTCAAGCAGGCGTCCATGCTCCCCGCCGAATCGACCACTCCCGCCCTCCACGTCTCCCCTCCTCGACTACAAGCCCAATCGCCCTCGTCGAAGCTGGCTTCGCCTTCGTCAGACGCCCTCCGGCCACAATCACAGCCCAACTGGTACATGCCGGTTCCCGGTCTTCCCTACCCGACATCTTCGCAGCTCTCGAGCGAGGCTTCTCTGGGCGGCTCCCGGAAGCGCAACCGCGATGATGACGATACGGACGGGCAGCCCACAAAGCGGGCTGTACGATCTACTGCCACCTCGAATCCAGGATTGAACGTTCCATCGGCAGCTATCAATGCCATCCCGACTCTTCCCCCAGTTCCGACACCAACCTCGGCCCCGGTCGTTCCGGCACAAACCCTGAGCAGTGTTTCACGACTGCCACCTCCTACCCTACCACCTCCCTCCAATCCGATGCCTCACGCTCTTACCTCTACCTCCATCCCCCAGCTGCCGACGCCTGCTCCTATGCGTCCAGTCTACAAGAACTGGCCTCGCCAGATGGCAGCAGTGCCTTCCGTGGCCAGTCTGTACAACAACACTCTTCCGGATCTCAGCCGCCACCACCAAGGTGCTTATGGTCCGACATCCAGCACCGTCTCGCCGGCTATACCTGCCTATGTTCCTACTCCTCAGGATCACCTCTCACCCTCATTCTTCCTGGCCAACCGCAATTCGCCTTACCGGCCTGTCCGCTCCTGCAACACTCTCCTCATTCCCCCTCCCTCCACCTCGATGCAACAGCAGCGCAGCGTACCCTTTGACCATATGCATTATCAGCCGCTGGGCAAGGGCACCGCCGAGCGCAAGACCGGCCCCCTACCATACATTCACCCGGATGCATGGAATCAGGCCTCGTTCCCTCAACCCCCTTTCTACCCTCCCCACCATAATTACTAAGGTTGATCCCCTTTTCTTTCTACGACATGACTGCGTTAACGATCCATTTCACGAACCACAAAACCTTGCTTTCGTTGTACATCTCCTGTTGAAGTTTCTGGTTTGTCTTTGACGTCAAACATTCCCTGTTTTTCCATTATCCTGTACAGCATCACTACATGGTCATGTCGAGCATCTTATAGGCGTTTATTCATGTTAGAGAGGTTTGTGTCTGCCTCCCTATGCAAGAGCTTGGCTGGTTAGGACGCAAGGCGTCTTCATCTTTTTATTGCCCGGTCATTGGTACTATCGCATTCGCATGGTTTGGCGTTTATTCATCTCTGGCAAAGGAGATAGCTAGCATATCAAGAAAGAACGATAGATTTTTCATAATTTTCCGTACCTTGTAAAAGCAACTTGATTTCTAGCTCTATGACGCCTTCTGCTTATGTGCCAGCGAGCATTGAAAAAAAAATAATCATTAGCTGAAACAACGCAAGATATGAAATTTACACTGGTTCGATTACAATGCGGATTTCTGTGCTGTGAGACTCGATCAACTCGACCCCGGCCCGATGTTTCTCCGCCCTCATCAAAGATCTCCGTCCGAACCCCCGACAACATCATCCCAGCCCATCTGCCCATCATGTCTCCACGACTAATGGGGCTGCCGGTGCAGCTCTCACAATTCATCGCTCGGCCTTTGCAGCAGATCTCGCCGCTCGCATTCCTCCTCCCGCAATTCCAGCAGGCCCGTGGTGCCCACATCCTCTCCTCGCTTTCCGACAACCCGACCGCCTACAGCAAACGTATCCGCCGTGGCCGTGGCCCTGCTTCCGGCAAGGGTAAAACATCTGGTCGTGGTCACAAAGGTCAAGGACAGCACGGCAAGGTTCCGGCCCGGTTCAATGGAGGGCAAACACCCGACATTATAGTCCACGGCGAACGCGGCGAAAAGAACATGTATGATTTTTCTCCCGGCCACAGCGATCACCTCGAGCAACGATGCGCTTGCCCCCATCATAGTTCATGTTGACAATGCTAATTGAATTGTTTCCAGTCACGCCCTCGAAATGGCGCCCGTCAACCTCGAGCGCATCCAGGATTGGATCGACCAAGGCCGCATCGACCCGACGCGCCCCATCACCATCCGCGAACTCACGCATAGTCGCTGCATCCACCAACACAAAGACGGCGTCAAGGTGCTGGGCGGCGACGCCGAGGGCGCGCCCAAGCTCAAGCAGCCCATCCACCTCGTCGTCTCGCGGGCGTCAGGCTCCGCCATCGCAGCCGTCGAAGCCGCGGGCGGCTCTGTCACAACACGCTTCTACACCCGGTCCGCCATCCGGAACATCCTGCGCATGGAGTCGCACCCGTTCATCTCGCTGGCATGGTCGGCCGAGAGCGCATCCAAGGCTCTTTTGGAGGCCGAGAAGGCGCCCGAGGACATGACCGAGTCGAGCATGATGAAGAAGTTCGGCTTCCGCTACCGATTGCCCGATCCCACGCGCCGTCGCGATATCGAGTACTACCGTGACCCGGCGCACCGTGGGTACTTGTCTCACTTGCTCAAGCCCATGGAGGGCCCCAGTTTGTTCTTCCGCTCGCCGGAGGAGCGCAAGTCGACCGCCGGTGTCAAGAAGGAGAAGGTTCTGCCGGAGAACAGACTCTGGTAGTTTACTTCGGCCTCGTCTGGGAGACTCTTTTTCTGTGTTCTTGCTACACATTGTACATGTATAAATAGGCCTTTTGCGGAAATGCTTTCATCTAACTATGAGACATGATCCATTCGTAGGCCAACATGGCAAAATTTCAAGACGAAGTAAAGGTGCAATATAGAATTTTCCGTTCCAGTAAGACCAGCCACGGGAAACGGTTGCTTCATAACCGATTGAGCAGAGAACAGAACAGTCACTCATAGCCGAAACCAAAAATCCAAAGACCCAATATCGCTTATATCAAATGCGCGAGAAGATTCACCAAGCCCAAAACCTCGTCAAAAACACAAAACGCCACGCTTGTCCATCCACGCATACCAAAATCATCGTTACCTGTTTCGTCATATCGTGTCCCTGCCAAGTGCAACAGATATAAATGCTTCAGAACAAATACGAGGCCGGGAGTAAAGAAAAAAGAATGGGTATCATGGATCAAAATCCGAAAAAACACCAGCACTTTTGTCAAAGCGCCAAATGGAAACTCAAAGCAGAGTTGAGCGGGAGGCACCGGAGCATCAGGATGCTCGGAAAAAACCCCCTAGCAGTGAAAGATGAAAGAATATAGAGGAATGTCATAGCCTCCATACAGACTCTATGGGGCTTTCTTCAGCTGTATTGGCAACCTCTCGCAACCAGGGGCACCCAAGGATCCTGCGAATGTCCCATCGTTTGTGGACATCCATTTCAAGGCATCCTTTCACCAGCTCGAGAACGTCTTCGCGGTCTTGCCGCAGTAGCTCATCGGTGATCTCACCGAGCAGTGCATCACGATTCCAATTGCCGCCAAGAATATTGGCTTGTATACGTGGGGCAAAGGAGTCCTGGAAAGGCCGTGAGCCAACGACAACGGTGAACACGATGACACCAAATGCCCAAATATCAACAGATGGATGAATGACGCCACTTGTCGCTTGGAGCAATTCTGGTGAGGCATACTCCAAGCTGCCTGCAACACTCGTACTGGAGCCGGCAGGTCCCATCTGCTTAATGGGGGGCGATCGGCCACCTCGTCGTAAGGATCAGGACCATCACCACCGTGGTCTATGGCCATCCACTCTGCCATTCCGAAATCACAAAGGACCAAAGTGGAGGCGTCCGAGCCATCGGGGGCTTTGACTGGATCAAGGAGGCAGTTCTCGAGCTTGATATCACGGTGAACGATGCGAGCATCCTCGTGCAGATAGCGGAGTGCGCAAGCAAGTTGGTATGAATACTTCTTCGCAAGCTTTGGATCAAGGCCTTGTCTATTTTGACGGACCAGATCGAAAAGGGACCCACCAATATGAAGCTTGGTGAAACAGAAGGTCGCAAAGTCCGTCTCGTATACAGCATCCAGAGTCAGAACATTGGGGTGACTGAGGTAGCGCCACACTTGCACTTCATGATCGAACTCGGCTTGGACTTCATCATTTTCCTTCTCGGTGCGACCGCTCACATGCTTCTTCACGATTTTCACTGCAAGCCGCTTGGCACCACCTTGCTCCTCGACTTTGTATGCTTCTTTCACGGTACTGAAGCCACCGAAGCCAATCTGCTTACCCAGAACGTAGTCAGTTCCTACCATCTGACCTTCGTCGTCGGGCTGAGCAGCTGTCTCCTCTTGGCCAGACCACATTGAGAGAAACATGCTGGCCGGTGACTTTCCACTGGAGGCAGTAGATCGCCGAGAACCGTGCCGCGTGGAGTTCCGTAAACTGCTGCTGCGATCCAGCGTCGAGCTACGGGATTTGCTGCCGAACGGGGTCACTAGACTCCCGGACCAGGAACTTCGCTCCTCGGGGGATGCGAATGGTTGGGTGGGCGAGGTTATGCATAGTGGGGAAAGTAGATTGTCTTTGACGCTTTCGGGCGGTGTTCGCACTTCGTCATTGAGGGGCGACGCCGTTGAAAGGGAAGTGAGAGATGTCGGTTGGTCAATATCGGTGCCATGAATTGGTTCGTTATCTGGACTCGCGGCAGATTGGGCTCGGGAGGCTCCGGTCGGGATACCCCGCTGATCCTGGAACCGCTTGGAGACCGACCCCCATTGTTCAGGCGTAGAACCGTCGTGATCGTCATCTTGGGAGAGAGCGTTTCGGAGACCAGAGGTGCGGGATTCGAATTTTTGCGGAGGCCGGTTCTTCACATCGCCTTTCACGAGAGGCTCCTCCAGAGGTCGTGGGGACCCGGAGTCAAACGAGACCCTAGGATTGAAACTGATGGACGGACAACGTGCTTGGAGATAGTTGTCTAGCGGCGAGCCTGGCACATCATCTGGCTTGTGAGGAAAGTCGTCATCGGCTGGGCGCCCCTCGGGGCGCGGCACAGAAATGGGAGGGGTTGCTGAATGCAAATCATTTATGACACTGCGGTCCTCATTAGTAACGCGGCGGTGCGCGTTGTAGTCATGAGATGAGTTGGTGCAGTCGCTCTCGATACCATCGCCACCCGTTGTCGATCTCCTCCTCCCATCTTCATTGTCAGGCCTTCCAGGCCACTGTTGATGGAATGAAGTCTCAATCCTCAAGCCCGCTACCCCGGTCCTCTCCGTGTGCGCCATGCCCTCGTCGAGAGGGCTGTATTGGACGTCGTTGTGAAGAGCAAGCCTGTACAAGGCCTGCAGTCGGGTTCCAAGAACCCGCTGCTGTTTGTACTTTGGCGATGATTGTTTTGTTGCGAATCGCAGAGAGGCGTGGGGCGATAAGCGTATCGAGTGGATCAGGCGAGGACGTCTTCTTGTGAGGAAAAGGTCGGATGATGCAGAGGTGGGATGGAGGTGTGTTTAGTGTAGTTGAGGGGTCTGGGAAGCGAAAAGTAAAAGAAAGGCACTTTCCCCCGGTGAGGTCAGAAGGGAATCGTGGACAAAGGATTGGTCGAGGCAAATGGGGAAACTCGGGTGATGACGGAGCAGGGTGACCCAATCGGGGATAGCGGGTGATCATCTGATGCACCTCGCTGCCCTGAGCCCTAATTCCCTGATTGGGACCGCGCGCGGTTTCAGGGGCGCAACGGCCCCTGATTAAACGCGCGCAAGGGCGCTTGTTTGGCATCACCTCCTTTTGGTCCTTCTTGGTCTGGGGTTGCCCTGTCCGACTTCGATCTCGTCTTCGTTCTCCATGTCGCTCTGGCAGTAATCCTTTTCTCCGTGCCCCGGTGCCCCCGCTGCGAAATTGCAGCTTCTCACAGCATCTTCCCCCACCTTCTGTCGCAGTCTTTCTTTCAGAGGGCGACTGGTCGTTCTGGACACTCCGCGAGCTTCCAATTGTCCGAGTTTCGAGGCCCCGTGGGTGTTGCGCTCGAATTCCTTCTTGCTCGTTTCTTTGACGTCGATGCCCTTGGGTCCGCTTTACCACTCCTTTGCGCCCACTCGTGTCACGCCCTCTCACCGCCGATCCCACGTTCCTTTTAACCCTGCGCCATGACGAGGCCGCAGATAGTCCGAGCCGGTATGTGTTCGCATTGCGCCGGGGATATCCCATTGCTCGTAATGACTTGCGCACTGACCGTCGAGTTCTTCAGACACCCTTGATCTCCAGGATCACGATACCCCGTCGGCGAAAGACCACACCAAACAACCCGAGAAACCAGCCCCCCTGGGTAGCGGCAGGCCTGCTCCCCACCAAGAACTGTCTATCCGCAACGCCGAGGACGATTCCAAATCGGAGATTATGGGCGGTTCCGGCTCCGACAATTCACAATACCGTGATGACAGGGGTGCCTACGGAGGCACCGGCGATGTTGAAGGCAATCTAGCTCAGAATGGACAATATGAGCAGGAGGATAGTGATCTTGCAGATGGCGAGAGTGACGACCTTCTCGATGATGACCTGATGGACAAAATTTCCAGTTCTCCCTCCATTGACGACGGTGCGTGCCCTAGCCGGCTTCTGACAGCTAGGGATCGAGACTGATCATGAACAGAGGATATTGATTTTGAGTTTGTGTACGCGCTGCACAATTTCGTTGCGACGGTCGATGGACAGGCAAACGCAGCCAAGGGGGATACAATGGTGCTTCTAGACGACAGCAACAGCTACTGGTGGCTTGTTCGAGTTGTCAAGGATGGCAGCATCGGTGAGTTCTGCCTCTCTTCACGTTAAATGGGCTGCCGCTGACCATGGCCAGGGTATCTCCCCGCGGAACACATTGAGACCCCGACCGAAAGACTTGCTCGCTTGAACAAACACAGGAATGTCGATGTATGTTTCATAAGATTTTGTTGCATCTGCCGAATACTAACATCTGCAGCTCTCTGCTACAATGCTGGGCGACAACTCGGAGAAATCAAAAAACCCCCTCAAAAAGGCGATGCGCCGGCGAAATGCTAAAACCGTCAACTTCACCGCGCCAACATACATTGAGGCATCCGATGTCGAGTACTCCTCAGATGACGACTCCGAGCATGGCGACTTTTTCAATGATGACGAAACCGAAACTGTGGAGTCAGAAGAAGGAGATGGCCAAGAACAGTCTGAAGACATCGTCGTGGAACCCCTCCGGCCCAAGGGCCAGAAGGAAAAGCCTGCGGAGTCGTCAGATGGCCCTCAGATGCACGAAAAGTCGGAGCCTGAGCGTTTGAGCTCTGAGCCACGCCGGTCAAGCGATGAATTTTACGATCCAGAGGGTAATGATGTCCTCCATCTAGATTTTTGGCCCCTTTCTCTAATTTGCGAGCAGAGCCCACCGTCAGTAGATCTCGAAACGGTACCGTCCGGAATACCGATTCTTTCTTCAAGGATGATACCGCCGAACCCAAGAAGATCTCCCTTACGCCAAATCTGTTGCGTGATGAATCCGGCAACAGCATCGCAACCACTTTGACCAGCGATTGGAAAGATGTATGTGTTCATCTCACGGTTCTCAGGCGATAAATACTTACTTTATGCAGGGTCAGGGTCGTGGTAGCTTTGAAACTATTGACAAGGCAGCTACCTCGCAAGATAAGGCCAAGGACGATAAGAAACGCAAAGACAAGAAACCCGGAATGCTCAGCGGACTCTTCAAACGAAAAGACAAGAAGAACAAGACGGCCGATGATGATCTTGAAGAAATCACAAGTCCAACGGAATCTTCCTTCCGGGCTTCACCTCAACCGAAAACGTCCTCGGAATCTTTGACACAGGAGTCGCGTCCCGCGAAACCGCAGCGAGAAACGAGTAAGAAACTACAGAAGCAGCCTCCGGCACCGATGTCTCCTGTGTCGAGTGAATCTCCCAAGGAGAGTGAGACCAGTCAGTCGATTCGAAAAGTCCCATCGCAAGAAGCAAACAGTTTTGAGGAGAGGCGAGGATCCGTGACTTCACCTATCAGCCAACCAAGTCCCTCCAAGGAATCTTATGCCACTCCGCTTGAGTCCCGCGATCCTTTTGCGTCGCCGGTCCATCGGTCGTCCAGTGAAGCCCAGTGGAGAGGACAGCAGGAGAGTTCCGACCGGGCAGCAACCGAACGGACGTCCGCAACATCCCCGCCTCAGAAATTTGTCCCGAGACTTGTCACCGGCCGCGATCAAGGTGCAGAATCCCCGGTCGACGTCTCTCCGGTGGAAGGACTCGGCGTGAACCATGTACAACAACGGGTGCGCTCGGTCTCACCCCTGTCCCCTCCATCCTCTCCTGAGGGTGACATGAACGATCTCAAGGGTAGCCAAGCTACTCATGGCTCGCTGGACACCCTATCCGTGGACACTCCGACATGGAGCGATGCCAGTCTACGAACCTATCTTGACGACGAAAACGACATCCGCGATCTATTCATTATTGTCCACGACAAATCCAATATTCCTCCGGCCGGTCCCGACCACCCTGTCACCGGTCGTCTTTTCAAGGAGGAAAGCAAGCGACTCAAGGAGATGAACAATCAACTTGATGAGATGCTGGTGGCTTGGATGTCCCAACGGACACGCCACAATTCGATGCGAGCTGTACGAAGCCCCGCGGCCTAACTGCTCTAATGTGTATCTTCTGCTCGTCACTACTGTCGATATTCGCATGGGCTTGTTTCCTCGCCCCCAGGCATCATCGGTCGGGAGGGCGTTGTGCTGGGCACATCGCACTTGGACCCCGTTCCATTCTTTTCTGTTTCATTCTATGTCTTCTCGCGCTCACATTCGATGCACCTTTGGTTCCACCTTCGTTTGTCTGGGCAAGAAATCGGGTCTCGGTCGTGACATGATCATGCCTCCCGTCTTGCATTGGACCTTTTTGTTTTTTATCATGATTTTTTTTTTTCGCCGGAATACCCCGAGTCAACCGCGTTTGTATTGAAATTTGGGTCTCATGAAGTCCATCTAGGTATCCAAGTTCCATTTCTATGCCATGTAACTAGGGACCTAGAGAGGTAGTTGGCCATCCTGAAGAGATGACGTATTGGAATACATTTCTTCCAACCCAAACATGCTTCTGTCGATCAATGAACAAGGATGACTCCGCCACTAGACTTTCTTGCAGCCATCCACGATGATTGGAGGCATGCGCATTCCAGTGTTTCTGCATAGAGAGGGTCGTGCGGGCAGGTCAGCCGTGCCATGATGTATGGATGGGCGGTCATCCGACTTGTTCATCAGGGAACATAAGATCGATTTGTCTGACTTGTAAAAAGAACATCAAGAAAGCCCCAAGAAAGAGAGGACATCTTCCCGGCTCACAACATCATGGCCGACCCTTACAACCCGTATACTTCCTACTCGACGCCGACCCCCGGCGGGGTCAGTTACTACCCACCGGACGAGCCAAGTTATCCACACCCACAACCCTCATATGCCTTCCAGCAGCAATATGGCAGTACCGAGCCACCGCCAGATCCAAGCTACACTTATCCCTCGCAGCCAAGCCCGTATCACCTCGCAACCGAACCATATCAGGGCTCCGCGCCGGACAGGAGTTACACACCAGTCGGACAACCGGACTACCTAGGACCCGTGGCACCTGCAGGGGTGCCGTCCAGTCCCCGTGGCAAGATCCCCGAGAATATGGGGTATTAGTATGTGGGGAGAATGCCCATCTTTCAAATAACAAGATATTGACACGGAGGACTCGAAGTGGCCACCCGGCAGCGCAGCCGCGATACTCACCATCGCCGAGTCCGCATCCGCCCCCGGTATTTGTCTCCGATGCGGACGATGATCGATCATCGCGGCGCGATGACAAGCACTCTTCTGATCGGGCGGATGATCCCGAGACCGAGCGTGGGGTTGGAAGTTCCCTGGCTGGTGGCGCGGCGGGATACTTCTTAGGGCATAAGAAGGAGCACGGGCTTCTCGGCGCGCTTGGGGGTGCGATCCTGGGGAGTTTCTTGGAGGATAAGATGAAAGGTCATGGGGGACCTTCTCATGGTCATCGACATGGGCATGGACACCGACCCCATCACCATCATCACCATCACCATGGCCATCGACACAGTCGCAGTCGGAGTCACTCGCGGCACCGAGGGGATGATGATCTGTGAGGTTGGGGTTTTAATGACTTTTGTCTTTTATTTGTGAATAATATACGTTTGCAGCTCACGACGATATGGATTTGGCGTTATGTTTGGGGATGCGTTGAGGGACGAAGGGCTGTAGCCTCGAGCCAATTGGATGGGGTGGGAATTTGATACGTATTTTACAGATGGAGGTAATTATTGAATTACTGCACCTTTTGCCATGGGTTTGTTTGATCCAAATTCGTGGAAAGGCTGTAGTTCACGGTGTCGGGCTGTTAGGTATAACATTCAAGAAATATATCCAGCTTCCAAAGGGTCTCAACCCTGGAAACCTTGCATCCAGGTCGACTATCATCTGAGCTCGATCCTACCACCACGACGCAAATTTCGTTTGTGTTTAATTTCCCAGGTTCACTTCGATCCGCCCACCTCGTATACGTCCTTGCCAAGGCCCACTTGTCTAGCCCAAGCTTGTCGATCCAGGGTCTTTCCCCTGCTCCGATCCTTGTCCTGTTATCACCAAAATCCAATGACCTCGCTTTTCTGAACAATTTGATCATAAATAAGTTGAGAGTCGTCCACACTCCATGGTCATGACCCAATCCAAGCCTGGTATACTCGCGGATGGGATCCGCGATCGCCATTCTCTATACGGGTCCAACCCCATCCAGACCCCTATCTTTTCAGAATACGAGGTCCCCCCGAAGGTTTTTTTCATCCACTCAGTCCGAGTTTGGACACAAGATCCTTCCGATCGGACTCCCATGTCCCTTCTCCCCACCAACACGAGCTTTTCCCGAGGCTTGGCATATGGGTGGATATAGATCCCGATGGATGGGTCCCTAGGACAGAAATGTCGCCATGCTCACTCGCTAGAATTGCTTCGCTTCGCCTTGAGTTTGATGAATGGATACGAGCTGATCTACAGAGGAGGCTGAAGCTAATGAACAGCGGACTGGCGAGAGAGCCTCTTAAATGGGGACCGAGACCCTGCTCGCTCGGATTTCTCTAACCATCACGATCATTGTGTCCAGAGTTGACTATATTTGACATTGTCTCTACGACTTCTGTTGTTTTGATACCCCCGTGAAGATGCATTCCAAAACCCTCGCGCTTCTGTTCCTCTCTGCCTCTGCCCTGACTTCAGCCGAGCTGGAGAAGAAGGAGTATGGCGACTACTATAGTAGTTTGATGGGCGACCTCGACAGCCTGTGGGTAATGGAGTCGAATCAATGTGCCCATCTTCTGACTGTTTTCCAGGGCCTCCAATACCGACTACATGGACTACCTGACCGACCTCCCTACCGGTTACAGCCATCTACCAAGCGAGGCCACTGGCTCTCCCAAAACCGAAACCGACACCGGCAAGGCTTCCATCACGGCAGGCCCGACCCTCCCCTCGGTGGATCTGCCCCCGGCTTCGATCCAGTCGGTGCTGGCAACCGCCATCCCGGCCTCGTATCTCTCGCAAATGGCGAACCCATCGGCCGCGTCGTCGATCTACCGGGAGATCCAGCACGGTCACTACCCGGACTGGTACAAGAGTCTGCCCGGTAATGTCAAGGATTGGCTCTCGACCCACTATGCGGACGGGAGTGCCGCGGCCACCGGAGGGGGAGACTCGAGCTCGGGGTCGGATTCGCGGGGTAAGGGAGATGTTCCCGGGGCTGCAGCTCCGTCGGGTGTGGTGGCGACGGGCCTGGTCGGGGCAGCTTGTCTGTTGGCGGCGGCGGTGATGCTGTAGACCCAACACGTGGATGGACCCTGAAACAGGTGGGACAGGAATCTCGAAGATGTATATAATCACTCTAATCGAATCATCGTGAATTGATAACCCCGGATTGTGATAGGCTCCGCCTTGAGCTTATCTCGTGACTCACGATAAGCCCGGGGCTTGTTCAGCTCTCGTGATGTGCGCGGCGTGACTTGTTCATTCTCCTTATCACTCCTTGCTTTGCCCAGGTGGCTTTCCATCGTCTCTCTTCATTGTTTTTAACATCTAGCGTTGGCTTTGGATTCTACCGGGGAAACGTCCCTCGACCCAGCCACAACCATCATCACTCCCGCGCGCCACCCTCCCGAGAACCGCGCTTCCCATATAGCCTAGTTCCTTGCATTCCCTTGGATCATGCCTCCGCCGCTATTGCACCACTTGGTCTCCGGGTCTCTCCCCGATCACTGTGAACCGACCTCGCCACTGCTCACCGCGATCTCCTCCCACCTCCACATCTGCCTCCCCACACCTCTCGCGCTGATCTCATCCCTTCTCGGAACGCTCAGTATCGTCTCCTGGCTATTTGCCCAGGTGCCGCAGATCTATAAGAATTACCAGCTCCAGTCAACATCCGGGCTGTCCATCTTTTTCCTGGTCATCTGGTGTCTCGGGGACGCGAGTAATCTGCTCGGTGCGTTGTTCACCCGGCAGGCGGGGTGGCAGGTGGTGGTTGCGGGCTACTACGTGTGCGTGGATGTGGCTCTCGTGGTCCAGTTTTTCTGGTATACCCACTACAAGAAGCGCCGGTATGAGGGCTACACTGAATTCAGCCACTCGGACCCCGATGCGTGTGACGGTATCCTGCAGGGTATGCCGCGCTCGGGCAACTCCTCGGTCCACCAACCGCCCGCCCCGGTCGACATGAGCCAGAAGAGAACGGAGGTCCAGGACATGGGTGTCCAAACTGGTGCCACTCTCGGCTCTACGGCTGGCCGCACGGTCTCGTACAGCAATGAGAAGAGTACCGCACGACGGCCCGCGCGCATGAGCAGCAGCGCGACCAGTCCTCCCTTCGCCCTGCCGAGGACGATGCTGATTGCCTCGATGCTTTGCGCCGTCTTGGCCAATGCAAGCCCCACGGGATCGGAGCCGTCGCCCCATCCACCCATCTACAATGCCCCCCGCGAGACAATTGTCGAAGTGGTGGGCCGCATCTTCTCGTGGATGTCGACGCTGCTCTACCTCGGCTCGCGGCCCCCGCAGCTGTACAAGAACTACTGCCGCAAGAGCACCGAAGGTCTTTCGCCTTTGCTGTTCATGGCCGCCTTTTGCGGTAATTTCTTCTATTCATCCTCGTTGCTGACCAACCCCAACGCTTGGTCCGATTTTGCACCGTACGGCGGCGGTGGCTGGGCCGACGAGCACGGGAACGACCGCTGGGAATGGATCTGGCGTGCCATCCCCTTCTTCCTCGGTGCATTTGGCGTCTTGGGACTGGACGGGTTCATGGGCGTGCAGTTCCTGATGTACGGGTCACAAGAGGATGACAGCGAGAGCTTGACCGGTGTCGACGACGAGGATCTGAAGCGTGGTCGCAGCAAATGGAGACGGGTTCGCGGCTGGATGCGCGGCTGGATCCCGTCCACTTCGCCGCCGCCGGGTCCCTGTGGTCATGCCGTGACGCCGCAGGAAGGGCAGGCTCTTCTCGGTGCAGACCATGGTCGGTATGGCACCGTCTGATTGCACATATACATTGTTGAGATTCTGTCCTCGACAGAGAGGGCGGGATCGACACTAACGACGTGATGACTTTGTTTTTCTTATCTTGGTTGCATTGGGCATTTCTCGTTTCCCGGTTTCTTGACATCTGGCCTCATTCGCCGTGTCCATTACACGCATCTCGGGTTTCTTGGCCTCGTTAAATCTATACTCTATACACCCATGGCGTTTTGACAGGATGAACTGGATAGATCCAGACTGTTGTGTCCGGCAAGGCTACATGACTTTTCCCTAGTGGTATACAATGACAATCAGCTATTCAGAATTGAACATCATAAATTGGAATGATATTCCCCACGCTCCATCTGTGACCAGTGAATCATCGCTGATTGAACCTGGATTATCAGTGGATGCTATCAAGTGAATCTGATTATTTTGGGGCTCTCGCATGCCTTTCCTTTCACTTTATTATCTTTCTCTCCATCTCCATCCCCTTCCCCACTGGCACCCGTTCCCACTACTTCAACTGATCCTTCTCCCTTTCTATTTCCTCTCTCCCTCATCTCCCCATCGTTCCTCTCCCTCGCCTAGTCATGGCGAACTCGATGAAAGAGCCAGCCCGGGGTCTGGCAGACCTTCCAACGGATTTGATTGATGGCATTCTCTGTGCGGTCTCTGACATCAACTCCCTGGTGGCTGCCATCCGGGCTGGTTCTCTCTTCTACAATTGCTACCGGAGCAGGGCACCCCAGATCTTGCGGGCAGTTCTGCACTCTCAAATCGAAGATGAACTGCCTCACGATGCCCTTGCCCTGGCCCACATCTCGAACAACCCACGGTTGTCGAATAAGAAGTACCGGGCATTCCTGAACAAGTTTCACAATCCCGGTCAGAACTGCTTCAACCATTCATTTCCCCCGAACCATCGCCCAAGCTCGCAGTTTCTCCCAGACCTACCAAGCGGTCCAATTCTTGACAGCGGTGATGGCTACCCATTCGATGGAGCTTCTCGCAGCAACGCAGAATATCTCCGGGGGCACCACTTACCGCACCACTGACCGACACCGAGAGGTTGCGAATTGCCCGCGCCTTCTATTGATTCCAGGTATACCGGGCCGTGTACCGCATCTGGCTGGGTGAAGGAGGGGCATCCGTGAAGATCATGGTGCAAGAGATATACCGTTTTCCTTCCTGGGAGCGCGAACAGCTGTTTTGCGTCTTCAAGTTCTTGGCAGGACATGCTGAAGCATGTCAGTCAAGTTCCTAGGATAGAGATCGAACCCGTTTGATTAACATCTAGGCTCTTTACTATCTAGTCATGGAGTACTCGGCGAGGACATGACGAGGATCCTCAACGACACATGCGACTCCATGAACGGATTACCACCAGTCCGTGACGCATTCGTTGAAGAGGCTCTCGACAATTGCGGTAGAACTCTCGACATAAAGGATTCCATACAGAGCAGTCCTTACTTAGCAAGCGTATCACCCTTCAAGCACGACGAAGGACCGGCAACTTTCTGGAAGTGGGATCCTCCATTTCAAGACACTGCTCTTCACCCCTTCTCGCGGTTCCGTGTTCGAAACAAAGTTGCATGTGTGATTTGGGATCAATGGCGCCTCGATGCCAGCAAAGTCCCGACAACTCCGGCCACATCAGCAAGGGCTGGACCATCGCGAAGCAACAAAAGGAAGGCCCCGTCTGAGGATCCCCCACAAAAAATCACAAAGCGGATAAGACAAGATAAGGGCACATTCTGAATGCGGATCGGGGATTATATTCGGGATCAGGGTGAACGTGGATTGAGCGCCAAAGAAAAATCTTAGAAAAGCATTATTTCGGGGTGGGGGCACATGAGCATGGCATGGACTTATCACGCACAGAACCATAAACTGCTTTCACGGAACATTCATGGGGATGATGCGAGCCAGCTTGTGACTTGAATGCATTTTTTGATTCAAATAAGATCCAAATCAATCTGTTATGTACAACGTTTAAGTATCTTGACACAGACATCTCAGCCAGAGCAAAGACGGAGCTATGCTAAGAGGCGAGAAGACGGAGATTGTCAGGCGAGAAGAAAATTACATGTAATCCGAGGGTGGAGGTATCGAGCAGGAAAACGGCAGGATGAAGAGCAAAAAAATAAAAAAAACCCACAGGTCATAGCAGAGTCGACTCCTTAGAAGATATTCCAACGGCTCCGATTCTCTTTAGCAGCTTGCGCACGCTCCGATTTGCGGTGCGCGGTGCGGCCGTCGAGTTGTCGAATACCTTCGATTTTCTGCAGGGCCAGCTCCAGAAGCTCCTTCTTGCGGATGACGTCGAGGTGGCGTCGGACACGGGGGGTCTTCACGGGCGAAGCGCTCGACTTCGGCGTCCGAGAGGTGTCTACCCAGTCGCATGTCCAGCTCACGCGGGAAGTTATAATAGAACTCGGAGAGGAGCTCGACGTTGAGGAAGAGCACGGCCGTCGACGTTAATTTGTCGGCGACGACATCGAGGAAGACCTCAGGGCAGTAATATTTGTTCTTTTGCGAAGCACACTGCTTAGATCGCACGGCCATGAGCCGCATTTTGATGAGATCGGCACGATCCCGGAGAAAGATGCCTTCGCGACCACGTTCGAGAAGGGCGGCGCTGAAACCCCCGGCGCCACCTGCATTGTTACCCTCGAGCAGCACATCACCGTTCCGGACTTTGTCCACGAAGGACATAACGTCTTTGAGCTTCCGTCTGCCGATCAAATCTTCGACACGCTTGATAGCCGACTCGCAGGCATGCAATTCGTCCTTTAGTACCTTGCTCACGTTTTCCCTACCCTTCGCCCATTCTGTATCCTCAACTTCAATCTCAAACTTGTATGGCTTGATGCAGTTCTCCACTTGGTCACTCGTGCTGAAGAACCGGTCGTTGAGGATGCTGGTGCAGGCTTCGGTGATCTGCTTGTGTGCACCTGGATGAGAGGCGAAAGTAGACGAGGCGATGAGAGAGTTCACGTGATTTTGAAGAGAGTTAGCAACCACAGTGGTAGCGAGTCGGCCAATGCCGAGCTTTGTCAAGGAGGAAGTAGAAGCATCCAGTTTTCGGTGCCAGTATAGCGACTCGGGGTCAGCCTTAGGCAGGTCCTTAAGAGGATCCAATTCGGGCATAATGGGATTTAGATCCTCAACTGGCTTGTTCCAGTAGCGTTGGGCAAGAATGTCCATTACCCGCTGGTCCAACTCAGCCTTGAGCATCTCCCGGACCTGTGGCCGACCGAAACCTTCGGCAAATTCCTTGAAGGAATGTTTGAGGCCGTCCAGGCTTTCGGCCAAGTAGGACTCTGCGCTCAGGGGTCGATCATTGTATTGCACTTTAAACTCATAAGTGGCCTCCTCGAGCTCTTGGCTGATTGCATCCCGAGTTCCTGACAAACTGGATGCCATGGTCTGTTCCAGAACATGCATCAGCTTCTTCCGCAGGGTGGAAACGCCAACGGAGGTGTCTGAGTGAGCACCAAATTCGGCGGGATGTGAAGAGAAATAGGCATTCTCATTCTTGAGAATAGCACTTGTGATATTCCCTGAGCCTCGAGAGAAGAGCGCAGTTGTTTGAGGAATACGGCTCACGACGCCCACGTAACCCAACCGAAGAGGGTATTTCTTGTCCGTGAGAACATCATGACCTCGTTCGGGTTCAACGAGGTCCATTTTGGTGATGACACCAATCGTCCGTTCTCCTCGGGGGTCGACTCGACGGCTTGCTCTCAGTGCAGTTGAATTTGCCAGATCAACATCGGCGGCAGAGATAGCCAAGATAACGTTGGGTGTCTGGATGTATTTATCGCAGAGATCGGAGATCTTTTGTTTCAGTTCAGGTGGCTGATCATGGCCTGCTACTTGGATATAACCAGGCAGGTCAATCATGGAAAGATCCGGAACATTTGGAGAATAGATGGTGAGCTGAATGGGATCATCTGAAACGCAATCCTTGTCAGGAACCGCAAGGTTGAGGTCCGTGAGAGTGCGCTGAACTTGGGAGAAGTCGGTAATCTTCCCAAGACCCAGGGCAGGGAATTCACCATATTCAGCCTGGGCATTGGGCGTGTTGACCAATGTGAGTTCAATCGGTCGTCGAGTCACCATGTTGGAGCCCTTGGGTAAGAACTCATGGCCGACAATGGCTTCGAGTACAGAGCTTTTCCCCGAGGATTGAGATCCAATCACAACAATGGATGGAAGGGTCAATGTCCCAGACTGGCCGACAGTCTGAAGAATGTTGCGGATCTCGATCATTTTTCGGGTGAGAAGCATCATCTGGTCATCCTCGGCAACATCTCTCTCGACTCGTAGATCCTCTTCGTCTGACTGGTCGTACCCAAAAGCCGTGGTTGTAGCCGCAGCGGCGCCTGCGGCTGTACCCCGTCCCTCTTTTGGTTCCTTACCACCTCCACCCGATGAGCCCTGTTTCCGAGACTGAGCTTCCTCGTCGAGTCGGAGAACTTTCTGCAGCCACTCGGGAAGCTCAATATCCTCGGTGGTATTGTTCCAACCGCGTTGTGTTTGTTCCGCCACATCCTGAATGCCTTGAAATAGACCCGATGCCGTGTTGCCCGCAACGTCGCCGAATTGTTTGAACACATCGATAGCATAGTTCCCAGCCTCTGTAAAGAAACGTCAATAACCAGTCGGTTGGGATATCAAGAGCCAAGGTACATACGCGTTGCCTGATACTGGAAATACGCCAGACCCGCAATAGTTGCTCCTCCAAACATAGCTGGAATCCGGGCAAGTTTCAGAGCGATCTTCGGAAGCATCCTTCCAAAGGAAAAGGCCCGAATCGCGGGCACATTGTTGTGGATGCCGCTTGCGCCTGTCGGCCATCCGCGTCCCCTCAACGCGGCCGAACCATCGGCGCGCAATAAACCTCCGGTGCGGGAGCTCGCATTATGAAGATGGCGGGCCAGACCAGTCCGCACGAGCGGAGTCAGTCGATGGGAGAGAATCCTCCCGCTCATTGCTGCTGTGAGATCGCATTCAAGGCTGAACGGGAGCAGGGAAACCATAAGATTCGAGATGCTCGATCACTGACATCAACCCGTGACTTGCACTAGTGGCCGCGTCGCCGCCCGTACATCTCGTCCACGTGACCGTTAGATGACGTGCTGTGCAAGGGAAGTGAGCTCGTTCGTAGGGGATTTGATCCATAAAAGGGATGTATTGCATGACCTTGACCGATATTTCGCGGCGTGTCTTGCTGTTGGTTCAAAGGTTGATGGTTGGTCCGTGAGGCCATCGTGTGGCTTCCGGCTTATCGGTGACTCTTCGCTTGTCAACGCCCAACGATTATTTATCAACTCGACTGGCCCCGGGGGTTTAAGCCCGAAAACATTCTGTTCCCACTCGCAGGAATTGAAGGAGCCCGCTCTCGTCGGGTTTGAAATTTTTCATCTCTGTTCAAGCTCTGGTCGAGGTCTAGCTGGCTTGACCACGGCCCAACATGTGCCGTTTATTGGTGAGTCGGTGCGAGATTATATACACCAGAAATAAGAATTGACATGGCTTTATAGGTCTACAAGGGACTCAATGAGATCCGTCTCAGTAAATTGGTGACCGAGCCAAGTCATTCTATCTTGACCCAATCCTATGACTCTCGACTAAGATTGGTAGGTTGAGCTGAATTGCTTATCCACAACTAGAAAACTAATGTGTGAAGGATAACCGCCGCCCTGTCAATGGTGATGGCTTTGGAGTGGGCTTCTACACGGACCCAAAATTAGGCCCAGAGCCTTGCATCTTCACATCAACGCTGCCAGCTTGGAACTGCGAGAACCTGGAGCGGCTTGCTTCCAAGACTTGCTCCAACTTGATTTTTGCTCACGTGCGAGCCACAACAGAAGGTGCACTTGCGGACAACAACTGCCACCCGTTCCAGCACCAAACTCTGATGTGGATGCATAATGGAAACATTGGCGGGTGGAACTACATCAAGCGCACACTGGCTAGCTCACTTGCGGACAAGTGGTTCTTAGGCGTCAAGGGTGGCACGGATAGTGAATGGGCCTTTGCACTATTCCTCGACCTCCTCGAGAAAGAGGGGGTAGATCCCAGCTCGGATCCAGGCCCAGAAGGGTTTGGGCAAGCACTTCTTCGCCGCGTCATGATGAAGACAATTGCCAAAATCAATGAATTTGTGCAAGAGATACCCAAGAAGTACAATGTCACTGGAGTGGAGACTCGCAGTCTTCTCAATTTCGCCGTGACGGATGGCCACACCGTTGTCTGCACTCGGTATATCAGCAGCAAGACCGATGAGCCGGCTAGTCTTTATTTCTCATCTGGAACCAAGTGGAAGGAAGGCAAGACCAAAGGCCACTTCAAGATGGAGCGCCATGACAAAGGCGCCGACATCGTTCTAGTGGCGAGTGAGCCCATCACCTTCGAGCGACGTGAGTACCCATGCTGCCTGCAATCTTATCCGGAGGACACAACTAACATGTCACAGACAACTGGGTGTCAGTCCCGACGAATTCTGTCCTCACAATTCACAAGCAAACCGTCTTGTTGCATCCGATTGTAGATGAGTTCTACAGTGATGACCTCAATCATGACCGGTCATCTTGCTATGCCGTATCCAAGGGACTCGTCAGCACCGCACCTGGAACGACGGTCCCGCCTTCTTCCAATGAGACTTGTGCATCTTCGGCATCACACCCGCCTCTCGAAGGCAAAGAATCCGCTCTGGAAGGTCTTCGGCCGGGCCGCGCCTCCGGGTGTGCCGTATCTCACTAGAAGTGGCCATCACTTCACAGTATAGCGAGCTTTTCTGTCGGTAATGGGAAAAGAATCCTTCGTCTTTAGACATCAGAGGAGTATTCGGAGTTGATGGCGCTTAAAGTGGAAGTAATGATATATGCAACAGCCAAATTGAACATGCCGAAACCAACCATCCACAAGAAGCTGCAACAAACCCCGATGAGGCCACATCCCGGTAAAGATTTGGTAGTGAGTGCTTAACTACTCAGCGATGTGGTGCAAAAGGCTGTAGTTCGTCTCTCCCCACACGGGCATTTGAGTTACAGCCCCAACTATGATTCGTAAAACAACATCGAATTTCATTCCGAAGGGTATCTATTCACTTAACTATCATCCCCTGATATATTTGCGTGCTTGAAGTACTTCATCCCAACCCATGCCACTACAACCCAGACCCACGACATGACCGCTGTGAGAATGATGAGAGCGGGATAGTAGCCCACTATGGGCAGTGTAGGGTCATCTTCCAGCTCCGGGGGTGCATAAGGAGTCTCCCCCACATCCCAGGCCCAGCTCCAAACCTCAAAGCAGCTACCGATCCCCACAACGAATACCAGCCATGTCACAATCAATATGATCCAGCCCCACGATTCCGTCTCGGAGTAGTCCCAGGCGATATCGGCGTTGCTCTTCATCTCGACAGGATGAGTTGCCAAGGGCGAGGACTTGCGATGAACCGGGCGGTACGATGTGTCTGCAGACAGAGGGAAGTAAGAGTCGGAGCCGGAAGATTGGGCCGCGCGGTGCAAGGAGTTGGTAGGTGCCGTCTGTATGCTGGAACCGGTGTTTGCTCCAGCACCCGTCGAGGCGTTGTTCGTAGAGTTGTTGTGTGGGAAAGAAACCAGGTCTTCATCGTCCGTCGCGGTTTCCTCGCCATGTATATTATGTCGCGCGAGTCCCTGACGTCTGCGCGCGACAGAAGGGCGCGTGTTCGTCTGTGCCGTGCTAGCACTGAACCAACTAGGCTGGCTGACTTCGGCGTCATCGTCAAAGCTACCACGGGCCAGTGGTTCATTATCCGGAGAGGAAAGCAGGTTCTTCGGAGGTCGGGACTCGTCATTCTGGTGTCGAAAGGTCTCGGCGCGAATTGCGTCGGCAGATTTGGACAGCGCGCTTTTGTCGCGCATTTCGAGTCGTGTCCCCAGCAAAGCGGTCTTTCGAAGTGATCCCCGACGCCGTCGTGTCCGGCGTTGCTGCTGAATCACAGCCGCCATGGCCTTGCTACCTGCCGACCCTTCCCTGGCGCCCTGCGGTATGGTGGACCCAAGGTCTTCGCTGTCCCCGTCTTGCTCCATACTGAGAGGGTTTGAATCCGGAGGAGTTGTCTGGTTCATGCGTAGGAACGAAAGTTTCGAAAGAAGAGTACCGGAGAGCGGGCGTTTGTGTGCAGTGCTTGCGCTGCCAGACCGTGTGCGAGTGGAGTTGGCTGCTATGAATTTCGCATTGCTAATTTCGCCATCGCCCATTGGCGCAGGCAGGGACCGAGAGGTGGGAGTCGAGCCCGCCAATTTTCAGTGACCTGACATTCAACGACGCACCCGAGGCTGAGGGGTGAGATTCGGGTTGTTTATGGTCACATTGGTTGGCGTCGGGGATTCGACGGGGTTGACAACATTATCGACACCTATGTTCTCAGGCACCGAATTCCCTCTTCGGGACATTACAAGTATTGAGGCTACAAGACTCCGGAGGGACTTTGTCTTCATCTTCATCATGCATATACAACACATACATATCCAGCACTGAATTAGGATAGGGACCTGGGTAGTTACGTTTTTCCAGTTCATGGTGGAATCAGATTGGATCTTTGCTTTGTTAAGCCTGCAAGATAATGGGGGTTTGAACAATGACCCATACTTGAATTCATGGATCAGGAAACTTCGATGCCCTTCAGATAGATATTTAGACGTGCCATATGATATAGGTATGACAGAATCTGTCAAGAATACAGCAACACTTGTGCCCAGTGTCGGGCAGCAAGCGGTTACGTTCAAAATGGCTTACTTCTACCAGCCCTGGAGGCTCTAGACGCTTAAATATCTTGCTACCACTCACATAGGAATCGTGTAGGGGCCAAATAATGGTGGGGCTCAAAATATTCGAGTGTAGATACATAGTTGCAACCTCATCGTTGTAGCACAAGCTTGTCTTGAGATTGAAGAGCCTCGGGGCAAAGTATGAGATTTTCATGTGAGTGATTGCCGATTGGGCTACGAAAATAGAGGTAGCACCAGACGGCAGTACTTGGGTACCGTGCATGAAAGCAACAGGGTAGGACAATAAGCCAGTAGCCGTTCACGCATCTGGGAAATCCAAGTCATAGGGGGAAATGGCAAATTGGTATATCGGCTAGAACGCCAGCATGCATGAAAAGAAAACACACTCAACCCGGTCGGGACGTTGAAGGAAATTCATCACAACATGTACGAATATTCGGGAGACAGCGGGACTTAAATGCTCAAAGGAAAACCCATGGCAACAAGACCCGGGGGAAGCATCTTTCAAATAACGAGAGAAATGAGCAGTATCCAACAGAGAAAGGTATCGGCCTAAGAAAAGAAAAGAAAATATCAAGACAAGAAGCAAATTTCATACCACACAGCACAAGCACTGGGAACAAATGCAATGGAAGCTAGCGGAAATGAATCGATAGCAATAAAGACGTTCAAGTAATGGAGATAACGAGAGAGAAATCGCTTTTATTTCAAGGCAAAGCACAGGAATAAAATGTCCAAGACAAACCTCTCTGGACATACCCAAGGAGGAAAAAAAAGGATCGAACCAAAAAAGTGGACGTGGGGTATTCGGTGCGCAACACACAATTTCCATTTCAGAAAGGAGCAGTTTGATCGCTTGAAAATCCACTCAAAAGGCAAGTTCAAAGGATGAAAAGGAGATGAGCACAAAGCATGGGGAGGGGAGAGCGGGATCGGTTCCAACCAGTGGCCATAAGCAACAACATGGAAACTACGCCTGGTAGGCTCCATTGAAGTTGTTGTTGGACTGGTCCCAGTTACCAGACGGGGACATCGGCTGGCCACGACCATAAGCCCCAGCGTTGCCCTGGGCAAATCCCTGTGCGGGCATGCCAGGTCCAGCAAAGTTGTTGGCTTGCTGGTCCCAACCTCGGCCAGCAGGCGCAGGACCTACTGTGTCGTTAGTGGAAAACACTAGCAACAAATTCTTCTGGCTTGCTCACCTTGGTTCATAGGGTTGGCGGGACCGCCATACTGAGGGAAGAAGCCTGCAGGGCTGTTGCCAAAAGCAGCATTACCCTGCTGGGCGGAGAAGTTGTCGAATTGGCCAGTCGGGGGACGATCCTTGCCCCACTGCGACGGTTAGTATTTGTAAAGTCAAGGCCAATGGTTTGATATGATCACGTACGCTGCACTTGAGGGGCCGACCGTTGACCTGGTAGCCATTCAACTGGCAGATAGCCATGGCGGCATTTTCATGCGAATCCATCTTGACAAAGGCGAAACCACGGTCGGCCTGGAGGCGGGTCTCAAGAACGTAACCAAAGTTCTGGAACAACGGCACAAGATCGTTCTGAGAGGTATAGGGGGTGAGATTGCCAACATAGCAGGTCGTCTGCCATTGCGGTGTCTGCTGAACCACCATATCGTAGCTCTGGATGCCTTGGGTCGGGAAGTGGTGGTGGCCGAAGGGGGTAGTAGGGGTCATTCCCATGGCCGCCATCGCCTGCTGCTGAGAGATGGAGGGCTGGCCCTTCTGGTTGGCCCAGTTGCAGCGGATTGCGCGAGAGCCTAGCCATTCACCATCCATGGCGTTAAGGGACTTGTCGGCATCGGCACGCTCCCGGAAGGCAACAAATCCATAGCCACGCGAGCGCCCCGTCTTCATGTCCCACATGACACGGGCCTCGGAGACCGAACCAAAGGCAGAGAAAGCTTGAAGCAAGATTTCATCGTTGACTTCATTGCTAAGATCACCAACGAAGATGTGGAAATGGTTCGAAGTGTCTTCTTTGTTGGAGCTGTTCGACTGATAGGCCCAGTTCACTCGAATTTCCTAGCAAAGCGGTCAGAGCTCGTTCGCGAAAAAGGGACACGAGGGTCACCCACCGACTGGTGAATGCGGCGCCCATTCAGGGTTTGCATGGCTCTCTCAGCGGCACCGGGGTCGTCGAATTCCACAAAGCCATAGTTGTAGCCTTTGCTGTTGAATTGCTGTAAACATCATGGTCAGTACCGCCGGGGGGTGAGTGGGCCAGATCATCCATTTCCCCAAACTCACATTCTTGTCCGGAATGATCTTAACGCTGACCACGTGGCCGGTGGTCTCAAAGATTTGCTTGAGAATGTCCTCGGTCACCCTGGGATCCAGACCACCCACATATAGGGCTCTCTTGTTGGGCTCGGGCGCGGCCCGGCGAACATAGCCACCCGCGGAGGTGGGAGACATCATGTTGCCTGACATGGGGGAAGTGATCGCTGTGGGGATCGGATTGGTGTTCTGGGGAATAATCACAGGGGGGCGAGGCGGGGGTGGCATGTGGGACGGGTTGGCCTGGCCATTGCCCTGGCCGCCATCATACTGCTGGGTCTGGGCACCAGCGGCGGGCTGGGGGGCCGACGGCAGGGAAGAAGGAGTCGAAGCTTGAGCGTTCTCAGCCATCGTGTATGGGCGTGTTGAGAGAAAGTGATGGATGACAAGACAATGAACCGGTCAAATGGTGTGAATACTCCGAGCGTCGTCGAAAGCACCGAAGGGTTGGGAGGAGATACGTGGACTTGGAAATAGGAAAAAGCCGCAAGCTTGGAGCGAGATCGCTGAGTATAGGTATAAGAACAGACACTGGGATGCACGTTAGATGGTTGGGTTCGATCAAAGACCAAGCTCGCCTGATCCAAACAAAGAGCCAAGTGCAAAGACGGAACCCGGGACAGTGCGCTGCAGTGGCCCTAGCCGGGATCAATTTGATAAGGAAAGGGGATGCCGGACCGGTTCAATGAGACTTTACTGAGATGGTCCCTTATTTCGATTTGTTCTTTTTTTTTGGACGGAGGTTGTCGCAGGTTGGGGAGAGGTCGGCGATGAAGCACCGATGGATGGAAATGGGCAAAGGCAGGGAAATCTCACAAACGGACGCAAAGAAACCAAAGCAAAGCCCTATGCCAGCTCGAGCGACAAGAACAGGAACGCAAAGGAAAAAAAAGGATGCAGAGGAGAAGAGGAGAGAGAGAGAAGTTAGCCGCTCTACCTAGGGGTGGTGGGGGGAGCCCTTACCCCAACGGGATTAGCGCCCAGGGAGTTGGTGTGTACAACCTTCAATTACCACAATTCCTCTTTCTCTTCCCCCCATCGGACACCATGGACGCCAACTATGCCAATCCCGCGTCTCTTGCGGAGCTCTCATCCCTGGTCGAGCGGACGGTAGGCTCTCCCCGCGTGATTTCCATTGGCCTTGGCTGAACCGGAGTGCAGCTGCTCGATACCGGGCGACTATTCAGAAAGTCAGCCTCAATGCCGGCTAGTTTCCATGTCCAGCGATCCGTCCCTGCATATCATGATCGGTTCCAAAATGCTCTGGACAGCCTCTCGGAGCAGATTGTAAGTTGCCCGACACGAAGAGACGCACCGTATTCGCGCTATCGCCATATGTTCGATTCATATTGCTTCTTCGGGTCCCAGACTAATGCTGTTTCACAGTTTATCGCTAAAGCCTTTCTGGAAAAGGACTATGAGGCTATCAAGGCCCGCGAGGCGCTACCCCAGTCTGCAGATATGGAGATGAAGGATGTAGACCACAAAGTGGAATCCGTCGCGCAGCCAGCGACTCCAGAGAAAACAGAGGCGACCCTGGACACTGAGCCCGTCAAGACCGAGGCAAAGCCCGACGACGGAATTGCCCTTGATGTGCCCAAATCTACAGAAGCTATCCCCGACCTCCCTGCAGGCGAGGGCGTGGCCACGGGAGAAGCAAAGGAGGCCACCAACACGGGCTCGGCGGATCAATTATTGACCGGAGCTACCGACGGTCTCAACTTCGACTCAGTTCTCAACGAAGCTGGGGGATCTAACTCTTTCAACCTCAGTCTGGACTTTGGGGATGACGACATGGGCAACCAAGCCTTTCTATCGGGGTCTGCCTTTGGCAACAATGCCGCTCCAGAGGGTGGAAAACCCGAGACATCTCAGGCTCCCGAGAGTACCACGGCCCCCGCGGGCGGGGATGCCTTTGATATGGAGCTGCAGAAGACGGAAGGGGATCCCTTCCCCGAGGACGGCAATGCCATGGATGATATCATGGGACCGGGTGAATCGAGCTTCGACGATCTTTTCATGGAGACGGAAAATCTTGGAGATGGTTCGGGAGATATGAACCAGCTGGAAGGAGATAGTCTGATGAATCTCAACGAGCTGGACGACAGTTGGTTCATGTGATTGGCGAGGGGATCGAAGGGGCTTGAAGGGGGGCCGGGGGGAGAAGATCTACATTCATTTGCAAGACTACGCTTGTCACACCCCGCGGATGGCTGCGATCGTTTCCCGACTATCCACCCTCGCCCCCGGACTCGTTCTTGACGCCACGATTCTGATTGGGGCGGGATGTTTAGGGATGAACCCTCTGTGCACGATCACGACTCCCACTCGAGAATCGCGATGGACCGAGACTCGAACGCGCGTGTCTGTGCTGCACCCCACTCGACCGGTTCAGTTGCACAGACGTGGGAGCGGATGCGAGAAGCGGAGGTGATCTCCCGGGAATCGAGCCAGTGACGTACGCACTATAAATACGTAAATCAGGGCAGAGCAACTCTAAACTCTCGGGCGCACGGGCTTCGTGGGGGATGAGGTCATGGCCACGACAACCGGATACTCTGCAGTCGTAGGACTGACTACATCCTTCACGTTCTCTTCTATAAACTCGTCGGATTCTAGATCCTCGGTAGAATCGGCAGGGGCCCCGAATGACTAACCCGCCGGAACCCCGGATGGCGAAGAACTTCATGTCATCATCGATTGGGTTGGGGGGGCATTTTTTTCCGTTGTCAAATGATTAACCGCAGGCCACCTCATCCTTTTGTCGCCAATCTCCAGAACCACATTTTGGGACCCTCGCGCAGCCAATCCGACGTGCATCTCCCAAGAGATCGGCGCCGCGAGGATCACGCCTGTGAAGTCAGCAACCCAACTCCGTCTTTCCTGCAAAGATCGGTGTGCTCCTTGCGTTGCTCTCAAGGGTGCAAGGGATTCATTCACGAGAGAAAAGCAACTGGTTTCACAATCATTAACAACAAGTAAGTTCGACGGTTGTGTCGCCCTGTCCCTTTTCTTTTTTCTTACTTCGGTCGTGGTCTTGCATTCCTGTGTCTCCCCACGTTCTCGAGCCTTGCCCTGGAAAAAGTTGAGGGCAGAAAAAAAAAAGAAAAAAGAAAAAAAAAGACAAGAAAAAGAAATACAAAGCGACGAGCACAGAGAATCCACGATCCTACCCCGGGGACTCTTCATCCACCATGCGACTCGCTTTCCCATAATGGCTGCTCACCTTATCCCCGCGCAGACATCGCGGTCGGAAGACAGTGACGCTTCCCCGCCCGATTTCGCGCTTCCCTCCTTCGCTAGCCTCATCCGCTCTCGTTCGGCCCGACGCCGCTCTGTGTGCCTTAGTGCCGTCGAAGAACAATTCCCCAAGACCCGACGTGGCTCCATCCTCCAAAAGCTGGCGGGCCCACGTGAAAACGCGAAGCGATTTCTTCGCCTGCGCTCTTCCGGAATCCAGTCCCCGCCACCTCGGCTCACCCCGCGCTGCAGCGGTGCTCGACCAGTTTCGGAGATCGTGGTGTCCAGGAATGCGCGCGATTTCCCTGTCGAGATAGACCCAGGTGAAATGCGCCCCGACTCCTCTATGGCCACCGAGATTCTACCCCGGCCCGTGCCGGACCATTCCGCGACGCCCGAGTCCTCCACGCCCTTCCAGCCTCTGCGAAACGAGAAGATTGTTGCGACGGGCAGCGGGCTTACCGTGGGGATTGCTCTCACGGAACCCGTCTTATATCTCCAGGGATATGACCAGCATGATCCGAGTTCGAAAAAATCGGCCATCTTAAGAGGGCAAATACACTTGAAGGTGACGAAATGTGTCAAGATTAAGAAGATCTCCATCTGCTTTCGGGGCCATGCTCAGACCGACTGGCCAGATGGTAAGCCTTTTCTCCCCGCAATGATTCCCTCGATCCGCAATGGGCTCATCTTATCACCCAGGTATCCCCCCGAAAAAGATCCACTTTCACGATAAGAAAGATCTATTCACCCATGGCGTCATTTATTTCAACCACGGGGATACGGCATTGATGCAGAATGACTACGGCGCCCACTATTACCAACACGCCAGTCCCGGATCATCCGTACCGGGCAAGGAAGGAGTGTCGGCAACTACACGCGAATTATTTGCGAAGAGTGGCTCCGCCAATACTTTCGCCCCTACCGTGGGCAGGGAGCCGAAGCGTCTGTCTATCCAAACCCCTCGCGGCCACTCGCGTAGTTTCAGCCGGAACGAACCTCCGACCAGCACACAGGCTCAGCAACAGCGCAACTATCGCATGTTCCCGGTGGGAGACTATCTATACAGCTTTGAGTTCCCGATCGACGGTTCCTTGCCGGAGACCATTAATACGGATCTCGGTTTTGTCAGATACGATTTGGAGGCCATCGTGGAACGCTCGGGCGCATTCCGGCCGAATCTCCTGGGCACCATGGAAATCCCTGTGATCCGTACCCCGGCGGAGGGATCTCTGGAGCAGGTAGAGCCCATTGCAATTTCGCGCAACTGGGAAGATCAGCTGCACTATGATATTGTTATCTCCGGGAAATCGTTCCCCCTGGGGTCTCAGATTCCTATAGCGTTCAAGTTAACGCCCCTCGCCAAAGTGGAGTGCCATCGTATCAAAGTCTATGTGACGGAGAATATTCAGCATTGGACCGCAGACAAGAGTGTGCACCGGTTGCAACCCCCCAAGAAGGTGCTACTATTTGAAAAGCGAGCTGAATCTTCTAGCACAAGTACCTACCCAGGCAGTTCTATGCGCATCACTGCCGGCGGTGGCATTGATTGGGATCACCGCGCTGCTGCTGCGAGGGGCGAGGAAATTGTGGATCGAACTCGGACGAACTTGCTGGGTAATCTGGCCGGGGAAAGTGGTGTCGGCCCAACCGAGATGGAGTTCAGTGTACAATTGCCGAGTTGCCATGAAATGAAGGGCCGGGACGAGGCTCAGCGCCTACATTTTGACACCACTTACGAGAATATTCAGATCAACCATTGGATCAAGGTATGCTATGAGCCCGGGAAGGTCAAAACGCCATTAATACTGACTCGCGTGTGCAGATTGTGCTTCGTCTTTCCAAGGTCGACGAACGGGACCCAAATAAGCGAAGGCACTTTGAAATTTCCATCGACTCTCCTTTCCATATTCTTTCCTGCAAGGCCACCCAAGCAAATATTTATCTCCCTGCCTATACCAGACCAGCGGCCGAACCGGAACCACCGGCACAGGAGTTCGAGTGTGGCTGCCCCGGGGCTCCCGTGGCATCCAGGGAGTATCATATGGCTCGGCCTAGCTCTGATCGTGAAGACTCCGGGTTTAGTCTTGATCGCCGAGGCTCGGTGGGTCGGGCAGTCACCCGCAGCTTTACCAATGGCTCCGGCGGCCTCGCGCGTCCGCCTCAAGCCCACATAGCGAACGAAGCAAATGATCGGGATGTTCCTCGTCCGATGCACCTCCTCCGAGCACCATCCTTCGCGCCCCCATCCTTTGAGGATGTTCCTCCCCCGCCTCCCCTGGTCACCCCGCCGCCCGAGTATACCACCATCGTTGGCACCAACGACCGAGCGGAGATACTCGAAGATTACTTCTCTCGGCTGTCCTTCTACGAGGAACAAGACGACGAGCGCGGTAGCGGCCGGGTCGATGTTCCCCTCACCCCCGGCGGCCGGGTCAATCGCAGCATGGATGTGCCGCGACAATGGGTCCGCATTGAAGATTTTGCGCCTTCATGATCTTTCATGATCCTTCAATGCGGCACTGTACAATCTCACGATTACCGAGCCATGATTCACGACCTTGTTGACACTGGGACACGGTGTAGGGAGGGCATGTGTTTCCAGCGGATCCTCATGATAGATTCGACATTATGCACTTTTTTGGTTCATCCTGCGGCGGTTTTATTTTTGGGCATTTGATCTGGCCCGCGGTTGGCTTCGACACGGCCTTGGAGTAGGTTATTTAGGAAAAGGTGGGCGGTGTTTTCGGGGTGGGTTTCATCGTGGTCCTGCATACCTTGTGTATAACGCCATATCATTCTGCATCCCATTCGTACCATAATCAGAAGAATAAGCGCGGCCTGTCGCTTTTCAAGAAGTACTCGAGTATGTTCACATAAAAGTAAAATCAAGAGCAGACCACTTCCACTACATCTATATAAACAGACAAATACTATCTCATTCAGGTAGGAGAACATTCAAATTCATCCCTTGGGGATACCTTGAAGCATTGCCAGTATGAGCAAGACAAACATCTCTGCCCCCCGGGCATTGAATCTTCGATCTTTTAGAGAGCGATCCGTGTCAACTGATCCACCCCGATAAGCGACAGCTCCGCATCGAACTGCCTTGTCCGGTTTAGATCCTCCCCACACGGCCCTGTCGAAGTCCAGGTCCTTCCCAAGTCCCCTGTCCACGTTCCTCCAAGCCGAGACTCCTTCTCATCTCGCTTCGGCACTTACGATACTTTATCTTGACGTCGTGGATCCCTTTGGCTTCGGGCCCGGAAAAAGACTCGAGTGGTTCCACCGTAGTCTATCGTTGGTGGTCTAGACTGCTACTTACACGGAAACGTAAGTGGAACTGGTTCGCATCTGATAACGGATATTTATTTTATGTCAAGGCTTGCATTGCCCGTCGTTCGCTCTCAAGGTGGTCACTCTTGACCGATTCGAACCGCTGGATGTTGCGGGGCTGCGGCTCAGTCTTTCCTGCACACTCGCCTTGCACTCAGCCCGTGGAAACTCCAGCTGAATCATCATATACGGTTCCTTGTGTGTCGTTTTCGGTATGGCGATCGAAGTAGTCGCCTTGACAGAGGCCGACATCCCCGGTGCCATCCAAGTCATCCAGCAAGCCTTCGCCGATGACCCGTATTTCAAGTGGGTCTTTGACGCCTCTACGGTAAGAATCTCTACCTCGTTTGCGTGGATACTTCATTAAGAAGAATGCATACTTACCTCTTTTTACAGTTCGACAGAGCAAGGAATTATGACTCGCTCGCAGCACGCTGTCACTGGGGTATCAAGAATGCCGTCTTCCAGGTTGCCAAAGACAGCTCCAGCCCCGAGCAAATCCTGGGAGTCTCCTGCTGGCTGGCACCCCATCCTCCTAGTCAGCCCGAAAGCTGGTATTCGTGGATCCAATCCTGGGTGTTATCGTTCAATCAGCTCTGGACGAATGTCCGCCATCTAGGCCGCGGGGGTCTGCGAACGAATCGGTACTGGATCTGGAAGCAGCGGCAGCGGGAAGCCCAGTCGCAGATCTGGGATGATCCGCGTGGATATTACTTCTGCAACATCGTTGCTGTGAGTCCCCGGGCACAGGGGAATGGGGTCGGGCGGCTTTTGTTTGAGGCTGTCACTAAGCGGGCGGATCGGGAGGGGGTCAAGTGTTATCTGGAGAGTTCGAAGAGTGTGCCCAATGTGCAGATCTACGAGCGCATGGGGTTTGAAATGAGCAAGGAAATGGAGTGTCGGGATGGCGATGATGCTTGCATGGTATGTATCCTTGTGTTCCCTCGATCGATCTCTTTTGCTAAAGTTCTCTCTAGCTTTACTGCATGGTGCGAAATCCTAAACACGAGTGATCATTTATTGGCCGGTGATGGAGATGAAATCATATCAGCCCCAGTTGTTGGCGGATCCGTTCGCAATCTCCGACATACATTCGCTATATTTATTCCGTCTCAAACTAGCAATGCCCGTTCATACTCAACCTTGGAACCTCTGCAATTGAATCTCTCCACAGCATTCGTCCTACCCCTGATACCAAGGGCTCGGGTAGAAAACGCCTCAGCGTCCCGGCTCGCGACATCCGATAATCTCTCGCTGTCCAGTTCCAAACCAGCCCCAACGCTCAGGCCCACCCCAGATCAAGACCCACCAGAGGCAAACTCGACCAGTCCAGCATCAGTAGCATCTATCGCCACAAGCACTAGGTCCAAACCCGCGGATGGTATGTTTGCAGATGTGATACACGGGGGAAATCGACGTATCACATCATTCAACCTTCGTACATCGCCGACTCACACTCGAGGGAAACCCGCATCTGCAGTTTCAGACGTATCCAGGCCGAGTCCACTGTTCAAAGTTTAGATAGGCTAGATCCAACGGCGTGTGATTTTGAACCGCGATGATGGTGGTGATTAGTTCGAGCGGGAGAGTTCCTCTGCATGGTTTCAGATCCGGTCCGATTGGAATGCTGCATGAGTCGCGCGGTTTCCTGCGTAAAGTTTCTTCCCCGATTGAGATCATAGGCTTTGTTTGGTGGGAGTGGACTCGAGGGGGGAGTTTTATATCTGAGACTTGGATGCGCTTCCCCGGATTCAAGATTTGCTGTCCTTCCACTTCGAGACTCGATCTTTGTCGAAGATATTCATCGTGTCCGCACCCCCTGTCTGGATTGTAAGTCCCTCTTCTCCGCTTGATGACCGGCATGCTCATACTCGGATTTCCAGTTGAACGCCCAGGAAACAAAACATGTTGATTTTCATTTTCAACAAGGCTCGCGGGCCTTGGTCTCTCCTGCGCGCCTATATTAGCCGGCGCCGACAAATTAAGCGAGATGCCAGTCGAACCATATGCTCCACGACGTCAGAGATCAACATCGACCCTTCAAGCCAAGAAAATTCCCAAAGCATACAAAGCCCCGAAGCACATCCCGCTGTCGCGGCCAAGAGGGATATGCCGTGTTGCAGCGACACAGCCCAGGTGTCCGATCAATTGGCCAGCCTGGCAGCCATGGCTAGTGAATCGCCCGCCAGCAGTGCTGCCAGCATCAATAGTTCTCGCTCATTATCATCCCCCGGACACTCCAGCACGGGGAGCACCGTCATTACGCAGCCGGACGGCAGCGACGACAAGGGGGACTTGCAACGCGAAGAATGTTTCCATTACCTACACAGTCTCATCACCGTCTCTGGGCCGTCACATCCTTCCCCCGGCCCCCTATCCACGCCACTCGTCGACGAGCAGGATAGACAGCCACTAAGACGCAAAAGAGCTTCCTCTCGGCTGAGTCTGCGGCTGGGGGATCTGCCCAGTCTGCCTTTCACATCCCGCAAGCCATGTCCTCGCTATACCGCCATTCCCCCAATCCACACGCCCAAGCCGGTTCCCATGCGACCGGAAGTACGTTTCTGAAAACGCAGCGTCTTGTATTTATTCAGTTTGGTGATATCACTCTTGTCGATATGAATCATTAGTCAAGGAAATCTCACGGCCGATGTGCCGTCCAGCCAAGCCATAGAGCCGTCCGTTCTGCACCCAGCGACAAGACAACCTCTGCATGTACGCGCAAGATCTGGGTCGAGAACCCTGCATGAACCCCCGCCATCGGCACGTAGCCATGAGAAGTGGAGAGGGGGGATCGTCGGGGCGCATCCGGGTCATGGCTCGCCATGACGTTGGGTGCGTTTGCTACGGAGTATATGGGGAATTATCCAAGTCTGGCACTGGTTTTCCCTAGCAAGCCACGAGGTAATGGAGCCGTCCAATAGGAAGACCTTCCACGAGCGCCGTGAGTCCCCCGATCTTGCGATTCGTGGCTGATGTGGGGGAGAGACGGGCTTCACGTCAAACAATCGAGCCAAGCAGAAAAATCAACAATCAATATCAACTGCCCTGTGATAGCGCGGGATAATAAGCTATTTTTTTCATGCACGGCGGTCATGTCGACACTCGACAAGGCGACGCCGAGATGATCCGACATGGCGCGAACGGGGACTTCCAATGGGTTTTCGTCCTGTGTGCCCCCGCCACACGGAGCGTGAGGAAATCGCCGACTGGGCTGTCGGTCTGTTACTCTGTCTATCATGCATTGGATCCTGTAGACTGCACCGGTCTGGGAAGGTGGATGAACGGTTGTGGCTTCGGGTCGCCCCGTTCCCGCACAGACCGTGTGAGAGAGGAAGCTGACAGGTGCCAATGAGTAGGGAATAGGGGAGAATCGGGGGTTTATTGGGCGAGGCTGGGGATGTTTGTTCGGGGCGAGATCATACGATGTCTTGGACGAGCGGACTGCAGGGGAAACAAGCCCAGTCAAGACTGATGCACGTCCTCTGCGGGTGGCTCGACGGGTTGGGAACGGATAATTGCATCTGGGTGGACAAAAGTCCCGGGATGAATAGATGTATTGAGGGAAATCCACAGAGAATGAGCTAGTCTGGAATGATTATTCCGGACTGAGAATGGCAGGGCGAAGGATGAAACCGTGGCTCAATTCCAGACGGGGAGTTGGGTTGGCAATGGAATGGAATTGCCTGTCCCCGTCCCAAGCGCAGCCCTGATTGTCGGATATTGATAGCGACAGCCTTGTCCCGGTGATTAATCTTCACCCCAATATCTACCAATCCGGCCCCTTTTAGGCTCCGAGATTCATCTCGTCCACGATTCGACTCTTGGGCCCCAATCAGCGCCCGACACGGCTCGCAATTTCCCATTTTCACGAGGTTCCAGCCAACCGGAATTCGCATGGGAAAAGGATAGAAATGGATAATAAAAGAAAAAAAAAAAAGGAAGCTCCGTGAAAGGTCGCTGCGGCCGCGCCATTAAAAATTGCGCCGGGGCCTGTCAAAAACGGTGAGCCGTGTGCATAGTCCTCGGATGAGAACCTTGGTTGATTATTCCTCGCCGAGTCTGGACAAGGCGGAATCATTGATTTGTTTTATTTTGATTATTGTTTACCCGTGCTCCGTACTTTTCCGTTTGTTTCTGGGGGTTTCTTTTTGATATTCGTCAAAGAATAATGGTCCTCCGTACTCCGTACATGGGAAGGACTCTGGAGTCCTCTTAACTAGCGTCATTGAGAGGATTTAGCGTTCCAAACATTCCAACACTGGAATTCGCCGTGGAAAGCCCCGGGTCGTCGGACCTGCCGAGCACAGATTGATTCCTGTCACCAAAACCCTAAAATCCTTCCTTCCAACCCTCCAACCCTACGAGATCATACTTACTTCATTGGCTCTAGGGTCGGCGCATATGGAAACTCGACGGCGCCGGATCCACTGGTCGGGCTCCTTCAACCACGAGCCTGGTGAGGACAAGGTATAGTCTCAAACCTACTCTCCTTTTCTCCTTCCCGGCGCCGTGGTTGGCACAACCGCACCATTGGCACCGGGTTAAAAGTCAATGGGGGGAAGTGTAAGGCAACAACGAGAATCCCTGTCAAAGACAGGATGTACGGAGTACGGAGTACCGAGTATGCACCCACGGCGAAGCTTTCTCTTTGTTTTCATCCCACGGCCCCGAAACGCACCGAAATTGCGCAGAATCGCAGTCAGCGGGCTGTGGCTGACACGCAAACCCCCCCCCTCCCCCCGGGCCCCGGGGCTAGAACGCAGGGAAATCTTCTCGATTCACACACTCGCGCATCGCCTACTCCACAGCTGCAACGCCTGCGCTATGCGAAAGCACGGACTCGATCGGGAAGGGGGAAAAGGAGGGGTGTCATCGCTTGGCAACGACTCCGCCATACAGGCGTGCGTGTACTCCGTACAATTGATTTTCTCTTTTTCTCTTTTTTCTGTCCGGTGATTGATATTAGCTCCGGCTCATGACAGGCGAATCTCGCGCGTCAAGATCTGCATCAGTACGAAACCGGATACTGGGCACATGGGGTGGGAAAACGCCTTGTCCCCTACCTACACACACGCGCGCCCCCGACTATACACACTGCGGGATTTCAAGGGGAGTAGAAGCACGTTGCCCGTGCGGGCCCTGGGACCGGGAGAGGAAAATTCTCTGCGGTATTATTAATGTCTGTTCCCACATTGCCCCCGGTCCGGGTTCGGAAGGACGTGGCAAGTCAGAGATCCTTCATTCGAATGCCCGAACCATGCTATTCATAGCGGAGAGGATGGCCCTGCATTGCCCGGGCCACGTTCTAGAAAGACATTCGAAGGAAGCAAAAAGGAACGAAATTGACAAAAAAGCAAGGGGGGAATTCCGGTATGCAGGTGATAGACAATCGGCAAGTCCGACAGGAGGAAGTCATGAAAAGTTTCGAAATTGTTCGTCAAAAGCAAAAAAAGGAAGCCCCAATTCAGGGAACAGAAATTCCGGGTCTGGCCTTCTCGGTCTTGCATAGCACTCACAAACCCAACGCACGATGAATCCCTTAACTCCGAGCCACAACGGTCAGGCGAATCGAAGGCGCCATCAAGACCGGGCAAAGAGAAAGAAACAAGAAACAAGTAACGCGGGAAACAAAAAAAAACCATCAACCCTAAACTGCCGGAGTATCGGCGGTAATTCTCCATTTACCCCAAGGGGCACAAACTTTGAATTCGGGATGAGCACTCAGGATACCCCGGGAGGGGATGGTCGAGCAGCGCCGATCATCACCCCGCGGGCCAATAACCGACGGAGAAATTGAGTGCGCCGTATTCCGTGCCGTCATCGTCGGTCCGGGAGAGCGGCGCTTCTTGAGTGGATAGAAGGGCGAGGGCCGGTTGGTGCCGAATCATAGTTCCTGGCGGGGCGGCTTTTCCGTGTAAAGCACGGCGTGTCCGATGAAGGGGAGGGTGGGAGAAAAGAGAGAGAAAGAAAGATCCCAAGGCGGACTTCCATGGGCATCATCGACTGCACAGTAGACATTTGCCTACGACGATAATGAACCGATCGTGTGGACTGTCCGAGCAACGGCCGTTCTTGGGCTCATCCAGTGAGGTACGCAAGAAGTGGGCCGCCGGATTGGAGCAGGTGCTATAGATATAGTAGTTTTTAAAATAATCGCACATTATGATCCCATGAAGATGATATGTGGAAGGTTGAGAGGGGATCCCCAATGGGTGTATAGATGGGGACGAGGACAAGTACCAAGGATGAGTGACGCAATGGAACGAAGCTTGATGATATGAGGTTTGAAAGGGTTTCAAGCGGCAGCGACGAGACAAATATAGGAGGGGCGATTGAGGGTTTGAGCTGCCCACTGCATTGGAGGGTGCCCGAGGGGCCACCACGATGGGGAAAAACGAGGGTCAAGAAAAAAAAGGCAAAAAATGAAAAAGAGAAAAAGAAAAAGAAAAAACCAAAATAACTGGAGAACACACATCTCCCCAATCTGCCGTCAATCACAAACCACAGCCCAAAAAAAATACTCCATAATTTCCACGGCTAAGGTTGTTGGTACGAATGCAGTATCTACTTTACTCTCGTGCGAGCTTCTTCTTGCCACACCCCACCTCCAATCCCTACAAGCCCCCTAAATTATCCTTGTCCGGGAACGGGTCCTGCATGAGGTGCAGCTTTGATCCGTGGATTTTCCTTCCAAACGGCGCCCGATGGAGGGGCCATAGTTCGGAAATTTGCCCAAGAGTATCAGGGATCAGCGTACCCTTCCGATGATGAGACGCCCCCCGTGCCACGCTGCCGCTTGGAATGTATCGGGTAGGTGGGAGATCGACAAGGTTCCTCGCAGCCGTTGATGCTTCTTCCACTCACACGTGGCGCTAGTCAGGATCTTCATGCATCCCAAAATCCGATGTAGGCGTAAGCTCCGTATAGTCCGTAGTGTCCGAGCAATCATCCCAATCATCCCAGAATAATTTCGGGTGGCGTTTGACCTCGCCGAATCAGACAGAAATTCAGGAATTGATTTGAGTGACCCGGCACGGTATTTTGCATCCTGAAGAGGGGGTCAGGCGAACACAGGCAATCCTTCGTTGAAAGTCGGGTGACAATAGCTGTAACGATGTTCGAGTCTGGGCCAGAAAGAGAAAAATAAAAGGAAAAAAGAAAAAAGGGGGACACGCGTTGGGCCGTCGGGGGGGAGCGATAGGCTCCGGCCGTGACGACCGAAAAAAATGGAACTTCGGCCTCAGCCTCTGTCATACATCAAACTAGAAAACCCTCGGCCCATTGTCTGATCTTTGATCGGATGACCATGGGGAGACCGGTGGGGTATCGTGGATCCGGCTAAAGGGCAGCATCCTAGAAGCAGACGCGGTGCTCCTCAAGAAGAAAAACGAAGAGATCGGATCGCGAGGCGAGTCATGGGCCGCAAATAATGGGGACAGGACGCTACAGTCCCCATGCGCAAAAACTCTTGGCGGCGGGAAATAATGGGAACAAGCGAGTATCAACTGCTCTAGGAAGGAGAGTGACAAATTAGGGTCGTTCAGGGTAGTAGTAGCGTCGATGCCAGGCAACGCAAATCGGCACTTTCCATCCGCGCGTGCCAAAGCTCTGCCCATCCCGCGACTGGGAGAGTCGACGAATCAAACAAGGTTTGGGCTCTGCTCGGATTTCTCCAGATCGAAACGCTCCAGAAATAGTGTCTCCACTTCTCTAAACTAGCGTTGCCTCGCTGGGGCAATCTGGTTTTTATGGCCCGGGGTTGGTCACCAGGTCAAGTCCCCGCTATGCGTACTCCGTAGTGGCATGAGACATCGGCGTTGGGAGGGTTTGCTGGTGGGAAGGAATTGACCCATGACGACTGACCCAGGGTTCTATTTGGCGGTAGATTTCCGACGGCAGGGGGGTGACGGGTTGTTGGGTAACAAATTTGGACGTGCAGCGGGATCAAGATTGGAAGGGGATTGATCTTCAATGAAGTCATACGCTAGGGGGTAGAGCTGGAATAAGCGAGAAGCACGGGTCCGACAATTGAGCAACGTTTCGGATGTAGACGGGCCTTGTCCACCTGCCGCGTTTTCGAGAAGAAAGAAGGCTCGGGGCGGGGTCCTCTTTGGTCGCTTTATCCAGTCGAACGCAAGGCCCAATTGGCATGCAACGTGTGTGATACGGAACGGCGCCGGTCTCCCAAGTTAATCGGGTAGTGGAGCCAGCTAGGCAAGCAGTGTCCAGTGGCTTGCCGTTGGATCCGCCTCGGGTACAGCTATTGCTGCATGATGTTCTTCGGATGAGAATAATAGTGTCTAGGCACGGCTCCCATGGATTTCGAGGTAGCTCATGTACAAACTGCGGGTACATGTACCGTACTTGTGTGTTTCACGCTGAGTGGTGCTGGATAACGAACAATACAACATTCGGGTTGATCCGAGTCATGTGATAAATGACTCAGCAGTTGGCATGGCGAACATACGCTAGATCTAATGGGGAAACGGAAAAACAGTCGCCGCCCTCGCATCCCGTGACTCCCCCTCGCTGAAAGAACCTTCTTGGTCACTGGCCTCGACGCTGCCTGCCTGCACTCGCTCTTGCTCGCTGAAACCAACATCTCCGGGGGTGCGACAGAGTCGCAAGAAGCAGGTGGTCTCAAAGGTCTCAATCGTCATTCACTCCACCGTTCCACCCTCCCCGTCATTGTGGAGACGATCCCTCGCCCAGTGACCGCCCACCGCAACGGGAAACGCAGTGTTTGTTGTCGCACCGCTCAACATCAGCCAGATCAAGCCATCATGGGGTTCGGGGACTTTGACACAATATGCGAGAAGGTACCATTGCCGCTGTGCTCCCTCGTGGGCCCGGCGTCCTCGATCTCTGGATCCACGGGCATCATCTCCAACTGCTATGCCCGAAATATTGAGGTTGCAAACACCATTATCTTCCAGGGTGCTGCCTCTTTTATGCATATTATTGCTCTCGGAATGACCGTGATCATGATTCTGCATATCAGATCTAAATTCACAGCCGTTGGTTAGTCTGATCCTCCTCCGAAGTGGGCATATCACTTACTTTGCCTTGATAACAGGCCGCAAGGAAATCATCACCTTCTTTTACCTCTTCTTGGCTCTCACCATCTGCTCATTGATCATTGATGCGGGTGTTGTACCGCCTGGGAGTGGTCCATTTCCCTACTTCGTGGCAGTGCAGAGTGGCCTGATATCAGCTCTGTGCTCTTGCCTACTGATCAATGGGTTTGTGGGTTTTCAACTCTACGAGGATGGTACGGCATTATCCGTGTGGTTAATCCGGATCACGTCAGGCGCCACCTTTGCTATGACCTTCGTCATTGCCCTGCTGACCTTCAAGTCATGGGGCGGGTTGGGGCCACAAAATACCGTCGGCCTGTTCGTGGTTCTCTATCTTTTGAACGCCATTGCAGTTGCTGTCTACATTGTCATGCAACTCTTGCTGGTTGTCAATACGCTTGATGACCGCTGGCCGCTTGGCCACATCTGTTTCGGGGTGCTGGTCTTCATTATTGGCCAGGTCCTCCTGTATGCGTTCAGCGATACCATCTGCAACAATGTCCAGCACTACATGGATGGTCTTTTTTTTGCAACATTTTGCAACCTACTGGCTGTGATGATGGTCTACAAGGTGAGATGGACTGTCCATGATCTGCTCGCAAATTGCTTACCTCTCGTTACAGTTCTGGGATTCCATCACCAAGGAAGACCTCGAGTTTTCGGTTGGTGTCAAGCCAAATACTTGGGAAGTCAAAGAGCTTCTTCCAGAAGAAGATCGACGAGCCACCATCTATGCCGACAACAACTCCGAGTATGCTGGCAGCATGCATCACCACCGGGCCTCTCACTTTGGACATCATAACTACTAGCACCTTGGTCTGTACATGTGATCCGACCTGACGATATTTATTCCCCCGGTACATTTAATTTTAGTCAATAGGTAAATTAATGAAAGGCTACGATGATATACATCACCCAGATGTATAACAGTATCAATGTGTCGGGGGCAAGTGTTTGGGGGAATTGGATTCCTGATGCATTTTCCAGGAAGCAAGGTTGTGTCCTCGTAATTTTTTCTCCGTTATAAGTACTATCTTTCCCATGAGTGTGCTAGAAACCGTCACTTTTCGGCCCCACAAATGACCAAGCTGGGAATTCCAAATGACAAGACCCGACCAATGATCTGCACCAACTGGCCATCATTCCAGAAGGAGCATATTCCCCGACCTTCCGTAAATTTTTACTCAGCAGATCTACCAGATGCCATCGATTTCCAGAGAACCGCCCACGCTAACTTTTGCAAAGGATGCGCTAGATGCAAGCGCCAACGCCACTACCGGGGATCATATTCGCTTCAGTTGCCTATGTAGTAGCTATGGAGGTGATCTCGGAGTGTCCGCACGCCCGACTGCCCCGATTGAATTGATCTTGGCATGTTGTCAGCGCATGTAGATGCACACCGTGGATGCACCGGCCTCGTATTGAGGGATCTAGATCATCTATCAGTCGGGGGCCACAGCCACCTTGACCGGGATTGGCAGCGCTTACCGAAGACAACAAACCGACCGGGCGTGCTTGCGTCATGAAATGCCAATAAAGGCCACGAACAGGGAATGGAGGATCATCGAGAAGCTGAAACAAGTGACAGGATCGGCAATGTCTCGGTCCACACAAATGACCGATTAGGGTTATCCGCCGGCTTTCTCTCTTTGGATGCAACGGGGAAGGTGGTCACTGGAAGGAATCCTAGCTCTGCGGAAATTTATTGTCTCGTGACAGCCATACTTCTCTCGCATTGGTAGAATGGGCGATGTAACATGGGTTGGTGGAAGTTTAAAAATGGACCCTGCCGATCAGGGGAGCCTCAGACAGTCCCGAGACTATGAAGCCATTCAAGACGGATTAGAAAGGAATTCACAAGTCAAAAGAATCCGTTGGGGAAGAAAAAACAAAATCACTAACTTGTGTATGTCAGAACTAGGGGCTTTTGTTCACCATGACAACATCATCTGCGTCCATGAAATCGTCGTTTGCGTCACGAGTTTCGTACCAGCCCTTGTCGATCGAACCCACCACGGCCTTGCGGACATCTTCCACCATGTCATAGAAATGCGGGTTCTCTTTGAGTTGGAACATGCTGGTGTGTGCCTTCACTTCATCACTGGCTCGATGATTGATGGCCTTGATCCAGCGAACCCCGGGCTGCTCAGGCTTTGGCTCATTTCCTTTGGCATTTTCCACGTCGTCTGGAAGAACGCAAAACGTCCGATTACTCGAACGGATAATCATCTCGCTCCAAGACAGTCTTGAATCCCCCGATTTCGCCATGAGAGGTGAGGCGCCGCTTCCGAGACAGGTGTAAAAGTTTGCAAAGTGAATACCTCGGTCTCGCTGCACACTGGCCATTCCTGCAAGACGCCTTTTCAATTCCGCTCCACGAGCAAGACAACCGACAAAGACAAGGTGCGAAGATACCCAGTCAACCCCTGCGGATATGTTCTGGCGCTGCGACCACAAAGCGGCACCGCCTGCGCCTACCATGGCCCCTGCGGCCCCGACATACATCGCATAACGACCCCATGTCTGCCACGGAGGAGGAGCGGCAACATCCACATTGGCAGGTTGGGCATTATTCGCAGCACCGGGCGTGTCCTTCTTTCCTCCCAGCCCAAACATCCCTGCAACTTGAGTGGCAGTGTTGTACGCAGTTGACGCATTTTGATAATGGCCCTCTGCGCCATAGGAAAAAACACCGGGGGCAATGCCTAGGAACGGGGTGTCAAATGCAAGGACGCCTTGAATATGCGGGAACATGATGGGCTCCATGGCAGGCTCCTGGTCATCATCTTCTTCATTCAACTTGTGGTGAAGGGGCTGTTCGGCTGCAAGCAGCAACGCCAACTCTGCAGCAATGATGCCTCCCATGGAGTGCCCAACGAGGTAGACATGGACAGATGGATCAACCATGGGCGACGCAGTTTTGTTTTCAACCTCCAGATCAATTACAGTGTTCTGCAGCCTACCACCATATAAAAACATTAATATGTTAACTGGATCAATCAGGGTGTACTGGGAGTCTTACCAGTCTCGGAGCCTGGAGACACATTCCTGCAGCTCGCCTTTGGTTTCATACTTGGGGTAAACAGCTGTACAGACCCTCACTGCAGGCAAGGCACGACTGATCCTACCCTTCAGGCTCTCTGGGAACTTGCCGAAGGTATCTTCATTGCCCTGAAACGATGCTATGGTTAGTGCTGTGGGCCTCGGGTGGTTTTTCCGGGGAACACAGTAACCGGAATGGGCAATATACCTTGAAGCCATGAATGAAGACAAAGAGGATTGTTCTCGGCATATTGGATGTGGATGGAGGTCACATCCGCTCACAAAGCATCATGGGATGGAACTGTCCACAAACTTTGCAGAGATGAAACAACAAGATGTGAAGGGGAAGAGTTCAAGATGAAGCAGACAACACTTGATGCGCCGCACAGGCACGTGATTCCTATTTGGGCATTATCGGCACGTGTCGATAACTATGGACCAATCATAAATGGGATCGGGAACTACCCTGGTTGCAATGCCAACCTATGGCTTTGAATTGGCCTTTTTTTGACTCGCAGCAGAAGTTTCCACAAGCTTCAGCTATAAAGATTGCAATATCTGCCATAAGGCTATTTAGTAGCTCCACTACAGCCCTGTGTGATGTCAATTTCGCAGAAAAGGCTCCTATCGGTGAGTATTGGAATGGTAGCATGGAATTGAGAGATGTCTAGACGAGGCTTGCCAGGGAAAGGATGAGTCCTGCTGACTGGAAATTGTAAGATCAAGTAAATATGAACGGCAAATATTGACTGGGAAACTAGGTCCCCTCTTCGTTGGAAGAGGACTCGTTTCGATAGAGTCTCCGTTGCACCAAAAGCCATCATTGAGACCAAGTCTAAAAGTGCTGCAATGAGGATCAAAGCTTAAATTCATTCCTATATGCTATTGTAACTGGCAAGCATTTCATAGATTGCCTGTGCGCCTGGGTTTCTGTAGTCGGAGCATACTATCTTGCATCGAGGTTCCAAGCAATGTACCATCGGGATCCCAAAGATGACTTTCATGCACGGCCCGGTTTTCTGCTGACTGTGGTGTCCATCCTTCTTGAGTAAACCATTTCATCGGCAAATCTTTCGTCTTGTCATCATGCACCGTATCCCAATCGATCATTCTCAACGCCTTGCCATGCCGGTGAATAATAACCGTCAAAGTAAGACTGGCCATCGCAGCCCAATGCTTGATACCTAGTGCGCGTGGAATCAAGAGGAGGGAGTTCTTGTCACTCGAATACATATGTGCACAGGCATAGAGGTTGTCGTATTCCCCAGCCAGTTCCCTCTCCTTGATCTGCGCCAGTGTGGCTGAAGGATCCTCGTCGGGCCGCCCCTTGAGACGATACTGCGTCAATTGGCGGTACTTCACGGGATGCCCTTGGACATCCCTAGTTTGGTTGTAATCTTTCATGTCGACCTTGCGCACATCAAGCCCGGGGAATTCGCGCTCTGCAATATTTCCTTGTTGAACGCTTTCAATCCACCAATCTGCATCCACACTAGGACTGACAGGTTGGTCTTCAGGTCGTTTGCTCAATATGATATCCTGGAACCGGTCTTGTGGTGCCGAGGGCTGATGGTTGAAGGTCCGTTGCTCCTCGTCGCGCTTGAAAGAGCACAAGCATGAGAAGACAACTTGCCCATCTTGCCGGGCATCCACTGCCCGTGAGCAATACATAAACCCGTCTCGCAGATGCCGGACGGTGTAGATATAGGGAATATCTAACCGACCCCCCAATATGAAAGAGCCGGTCATGTCCTGTGAAGCTGTTAGAGACTTCGCTCTGAAATGTATTGCCACTTATCGTTTCCGGGACTGACATAAACCAAAAACCCTTTTCCAACCGTTTTTGAAGCGGCATACGCCGACTGAGCAAAGACATGACCACCAAATGAGCGATCGCCTTCGCCAGGGGGAAATGGAGCGGCCAAGGAACGAAATCTTTCGATCCTTTCTGATTCTGTGGTTCCTGCATGTGCGACTGGGATATCTTCAAGTCGCTCCAAAGCCATGAGGTCCACAAATGCAAGCGGAGAAGCCAAGTCATCGGCATTATGGGCCAAAGTCCCATTTTTCGAAGACATGATAGCGTTCAAAAATATATCCGACCACTTCTTCAGCCGTCGAATGGAAGCAATCTCTAACAATACCCCCCAACAAGATAAAGTATGGGTTTGGCTTGCCAATTGGAGGTTTCACGAGGCGGTCGTGCTATGATGAAAAGAAAATAGCACTGGGAATCTTCCGGACACGGTATTCCCAGCCCAGAGACTTCACCTGAAAATGATCCCCGTCGAAAAACAGAGAAAGACCAACGTGAAATCGGACATGGGGTACGCTAGAGATCAAATTGCCGGGATGAACTGGGGAACCTCGGCACCGCGGCGATATCACGTGATAAGACACCCCTTTTAACGGCATTGGAGGTAAAGAACGGGTAATGGAGATCGAGGGAGCTCGTGGGCAGTGTTGTACAAGATGTGCCAATTTTGCTGATAGATGTAGGGTGATGCCTGATGCCCCATGTCATAATAATACAAAGAAGATGATGCTGTAAACCGATTCCCATGCTCCGGATCCTATCCCGTTCGACTTTCTCTTAAAATCTCTGATTAGGCGATGGGATAGAATCGCTAATGCTGCGAGTGTTGTTCCACTCGACCTTCCCTTCCACATCTTTGATTGACTCAAGCTTGTCGCCCAGCTTGACGACGGAGAAGTTGATCATGCGCGGGTCGAGGCCAAGAGTACGGCGGACTGCTGCTTGAACCGGTGCCGAAGAATCGAAACGCATGATGAAGTGGTGGCCTTCGCTGTAGCGGGCCTGGTGTTTGGTGGTGACTTTGGGTAGACGGAAGGGGCCCCAGTTCGTGAAGCCGCGAACAACGCCTCCGGAGCGGACAACTTGAACGCCAGCATTACGAGCAATTCTGCAGAAAGCAATTAGCGACTTCGAAGATGGAATCACCGATTCTCCATGCATAAGACGTACTCCCGAACCTCGTTGAGGCTGCCCGGTCGGACCTATGAGGAGAAGCGAACGCATTAGCATAACCACTCAATCAATCATTTGCGACACGGGTCCAAGACGGAACATACAATGGCAATCAGCTCGTATAACATGGTCTCGACAGATGGTGGAAGATCGCGACAGTCAACCGGAGAGAGTCGATGTCTTGACACGCGCAAAATCCAACGAGGTCCGAGCTTATCGCTGGCTTGGCACGGCGCTATCGTTATCGGCTTATCGTCTTGACGCAACTCCGTCGGGGAAGCACCTCCCGCTTTCCTTCTTAAACTCTCCTCTCTTCCCATTCCTTCCTCAACCTCTCTCGATCTTTCTCGTTACTCTCCAAAATGGCCACCGTCGCACGTTCGATTCGCCCCTTTGCTTCGCGGGCCATCTCCCAGAAGCCTTTGGCTTCCATTTCGTGTGCTGCGCCTGCTTTCCGCTTCCCGCGGGGAACCCGGAGCTTCTCGCAGAGCCCTCTGTGTGAGTAAACCCACTCTCCAGAATACCCAGGAGGCTTCTTGAAGCCACCGACGAGGGAATTGGCTGCAATATTGCAGTCAAGGAGCTTCATTGGGGTCTGTAAAGTCATAAATTGCTGACGGCATCACCTCTTGGTGTTCATAGCGCAATTGAAGAAGTTCACCGAGTCGCACGAATGGATTGAGCTGGCTGATGGTGGCAACAAGGGTTGGTCTTTCGTTTTCCATCAACTGAGACCCTAGGCTCGTCCAATGCATGTACTGACCGTGCCATAGCCAAGATTGGCATCACTGAGTACGCCGCCAACTCCCTGGGTGACGTTGTCTTCGTCGAGCTTCCAGAAGCTGGTCTGGAGGTCGCTGTTGGTGAACCCGTTGGCGCCGTTGAGTCTGTCAAGTCCGCCTCCGACGTTCTCTCCCCCGTCGCCGGCAAGGTTATCCAGGGTAATGCCGTTCTGGAGGACAATGCCAAGACCATCAACGCCAGCCCTGAGGGTGATGGCTGGATTGCTGAGATTGAGGTCAGCGATCCTGCCGAGCTGGAAGCCCTTCTAGATGAGGCCGCCTACAAGGAGACGATTGATGCTTAAGAGTATAGGAGGGACATGGTGAGGTATTTAGAAAGGAGGGTGTTACCGAGGAGATATTGTCCCTTGTCATCATAGGTCATCGGATTTCAAACTTTTCTATTGTCGCGCAGAAACATGTTTCAACAAGATCGCGAGATTGCGCCAGGCCCTCCACGGCCTTGAAACCATTCAGTTTGATAATTAATGGGTGAAATTGGACCCCAACCCGTTCGTAGTGAGAAGCGAAAATCTTCAATTCCCAACCCTTCAAGTTCTCACATAAAGATGTATGTATAAGTGAGAGGGGAAGTTACATATTCTCCGTTCCAAGTCCAATTGTTCCATCTATGAGTCGCGGGCCCCGCCCCGATCGACACCTGCAGGCTCAGGCCGCGATCGCCTTATCTCCTATTCCTCCTTGCCCCAGGGTCCTTTGCCTCGACCATCCCCTCGGCGGAATTGTCTGCGAGGAGCAAGCGCAATGGCCTCGACCCTTCCTCTTCCTGTGCCACCGCGCACCCCGACGCCCCCGGCGGATGAGGTGGCGCATCGAGATGCAACCCAGCCCAAGCAAGGAGTGTCTATCGACCGTGACGCCTTGTCCCCATTGCGGGAGTCGTTTCCTAAAAGTGGTTCATTAGACTCAACTGGCAGCGACCGCCTCAGCCCGACAAAGCCATCGTTTGGGTTAAGCCCGGGAATTGCGGACAGCCCAACTAAGAATGCCTCGACAGCCGCGGGACCCTTCAACTTCGATACCACCGTGATGGCAAAGAGTCCGGTGATGAAATCAGTGGGTGCCCTGGACTAATCCCCCCCTGGGGGATCAATGCTAATTACATGCGATCCTAGAACATCGGACAGCGCCGTGGCCACAAGTACAAGCACAGCAGTATCTCTCATCAGATCTTCCTTGAACCGCCCCCTCGCGCTCCCTTGGCGCTGCCCAATTCACTTCCTATTCCAACGCTGAAAGAGTACCGCACCAGCATGTCAAAAGACCAGAAGACCCGCTTTTGGTGGAGCGTGTGCCACATGTTTGTGGCTGCGTACACGTTATGGACGGCGCATGGATCACTGGCCATGACAGCACTATCCCATTTGATTCTATTTGACTCTCTAGGCGCACTTCTGTGCGTGGCTGTTGATGTTTTGGGCAACTTCGAGGTCTGGAAAAGGTCCAGTATTCGACACCCATTTGGCCTTGAGCGGGCCGAGGTCCTTGCTGGATTTGCCATGTGCGTGTTGCTTTTGTTCATGGGTCTGGATTTGATATCCCACAATCTGCAACACTTTCTGGAGAAATCTGGGCATGAACCCCACCATGAACACGACCATGAGCGGGTATCTCTGGGCAGCGTGGACATCACTGCCGTTCTGGCGATTTCTTCGACTCTTATCTCTGCCATCGGCCTGAAGAATCATGCACGGATTGGAAAGGCCATGCGCTTTGCGTATATTGAATCTCTTCCGTCTGTCTTGAGTAATCCCTCTCACTTCCTTACTCTCTCGTGCTCCACGCTCCTGCTCCTGCTACCTCTGGTGTCGATTCGGATTTATGATTGGCTCGATAAGTTCCTTTCTGGTACCATTGCCATCTCCATGTGTGTTCTTGGGGTGTGCCTAGTGAAGACACTGGGCTCAATGCTCCTGATGTCCTACTCAGGCCAAGGTGTCTCTGATGTGATCAAGGATATCGAGGCTGAGCCGTCAGTGTTCGGGGTGGATGATGCTCGGTTTTGGCAGGTCCACTATGGCCTGTGCATGGCGAACCTCCGCCTGCGGGTCTCCGGGTCTGAAGACAACATCTCTCGTTTGCGGGAGAAGATCTCCAGTCTGATTCGGAATCGGCTCGGGGGAGGATATGGGACCGGAGGACAAAAATGGGAGGTCTCTCTTCAGTTTACCATTGAGCGGTCCTGAGAGCATCTAAATGGTACCAGGTGGTATGCATTTAGTGCTCTTGCACATCACTGTACATCAAGAATAATGCATTTGCATGTCTTGTTTGGCTTTATACGACAGGGCAGTTGTTCGAGTCATTATATTGATAGCAAGTGATCTTGAACATGCCCCTAGCCCTTACAAGGAGTCAATCAAATACAAGACCTGAGATCAATGTGAAAGCTTTTATATCATGCAGCCCGGAGCTGCCGCTGTCATCTGAAGATTTCCAAATTGAATGTCGATATCAAACCGTGAATTTTGGTACATGTAAAAAGAAAACAAAGGGAATAAAGACGCAATGCTGATCCTCCACTCAAGCCAACCCAAATTGCAGAAGCTTTATGTTGAAGCAGCCAGAACAGCGCCCTCCTCGACCTGGCTAATGCCTTCTCGCTGGTCACGGCGGCGGCGTTTCTCAAGAATGGCCTCTCGTCGCTGGGCGAGCATCTTAAGTTGTCGGCTCTCGACTCCCTGAAGCCAGTAGCCGAAGCTGCCACCGACACCGGCGAAGAGTGGGTAGACCCAGAGGGATTCCTTGGCGAGGATCGGACGCATCTCGATTCCGAGTTGCCAAAGGCGGACGGCGATACCTGTACCAACGCGACGATGTTAGCTCGATAGCCATCCAAAACGCAGAAACAAGACAAGGAGGAAGGTTTCAAACAATTGAAACCGGTGGAAGGGGCGTGTCACGCACCGAAGCCGCTCCAAAAGAGGACTTTGTGGACCATGATTGCGACCGGGTGTGGACGGGTAGGAGATTCGGGAGGTCGAAAGGGTCCGCCGATACGTAGAGCAGACGTGGATTTCGTGCAACTCTAGCACGATTTACCCTCGGTCGGAATTGATGGAGTCGGGGCTCGGAGTCGCAATGGGGCGGCAAGAGGGAGGTAGAAGCAAATCACGAGCCCGCAGTTCAAAAGCAACTGCACGTGATCCTGACGACCGGCCCGTGCGCCTATCGCTTATCGTCCCCTTCGCGCGACTTTCTTCTCCTCGCCATTGCCCTGTCGAAGATGGCCACCTCCGAGGCCATGGAGGATGTGCAGCCCAGCGCGAAGGGGCCTGATATTGGCATGGAGACTTTGAAACACAGGAAATTCCGGGCCGAGGACCTCCCCATCACCGCCGCGCAACAAACCGTCATCGACAAACTCCTACATTCATTCAAGAAAAAGGGTGGATTTGACAGCACACGGAAGCAGATATGGGCGGAATTCAACAGCAGTGTATGTCAATTTTACGCTATACAATCTATTGCGACATAGCTGATACGTCTGCACAGGAGCACAAGACCAACTTCACAAATCAACTGGTCGCATTGGCCGAATCCGAGATCGAGCGCGAGCCAGCCCATCTTTCCCGCGAAAGAGGCAAGGCAGCAACCCTGATCGAGGGTGCTGTCGACCGAGGTGACGTTTACAAAAATGTCGAGCAATCAATTGATGAACTTACGGCCAAACATCTTGATGCTATCCTCGGTTCGGTCCGCGCGATTCGTCGCGAAGATGTGGGAGATGAGATTGCGACTCGGGAACAGAACGCTGGCAGCAAGACAGATGAGGATTACGATACATACGTGAGAACCAAGCGAGAACAGCGAGAGAAGATCTGGCGCGAGGAGATGCGCAAGCAAAAAGAAATCGAGGATGAGCAAAGGCGCATCAAGGCAGAGGAGGTACGGAAGAGACGCGAGGTTGAAAGGCAGAAAGAAGACGAGGATCGAGCCCGCAGGAAAGAAATCGACGACCAACGGCGAGCTGAGCGCGAGGCCCTTGATGACCAGCGAGAGCGAGAGCGACTGGAGCGATATGAGAGGCGCAGACGTGAGGATCGGGACCGGTATCGCGAATGGGACCGTGACCGCAGTCGGACAAGGGATCGCGAACGCGAACGGTATCGTGATCGCTCTCCCACCTATCGCTCCGACCGCGGGTATTCCCCTCGTAGTCGAGACATAAAGCCAGAGAGATCTGGCTCATCCAAGGACCTTACCCCGGCGGTAGCTGCCCCTGTGGATGAGAAATCCCTCGAGGAAGCTGCCTTGCAAATGCTTCTGAAAGAAGGCGAGGAGCTGGCCGCAAAAGCCCGACAGAAGCCCGAGTTTGACTTCGAGGAGGCAGAGGCAATTGAAAATGGACTCAAACCAGCAACTTCAGCCTCGAGTCAAACGAAAAGTGTCAACGATTCGAAGTTCTCTCATACCTCCACGAGAGTCGCTAGCCCATCCCGTTATTCCAGACGACATGATTCTACCACCGACCGATCCGATCGTGCTCGACAACATGTCAGAGATCGCAGTCGCAGTCGCAGTCGCAGTCGATCTCGGCGTCGGCGTGGATCCCGGTATGACCCCGATCGCCGCCGGATTTCTCGATCTCGATCTCGTGATATGGCCGATCGCCGTGGCTACCGTGACTTCCGAGATGAACGAAGCTACCGTCCAGCTCGTCGCAGCCGAAGCCGTTCCCCCATTCGAAGAGACAGAGATCGCGATCGCAGCCTAGATCGAGAAAGAGATAGGGAGAGGCGTCGCGATCGAGACTACGATAGACGTCGCGAGCGGAGTAGGGATCGGGACCGAGATCGTGATGATTACCGTCCTCGTCGCCGCTACTCTCGCTCTCCCTCGCGTCGGCGTTCTCGTTCTCGTTCTCGGTCTCGGTCTCGCAGGCGGGGCCGTGATCAACGCTCCCGCTCCCGGTCAGCCGCTCCAAGGAGACGCTCACGTTCTCGATCTGCTGGTCGTCGAAGATCTCCGTCTCGCCGAAGGTCTCGCTCCAGACGTGGCGACCCGGGCTCTTTGGACATCGACCGCTATGTTCCCTCTACCAGCAACCGCAGCAAATCTCCCCGACGCCGAGTCCGGTCCACGGAGCGGGAGCAACGGGCACGCCCCGTTGAAATTGACCGTTACATGCCGGGGTCCGGCGCCGAGAAAGGTGCTACCAAAGGGGATCTTGAAAGCGCATCGGAGCAACCCAAGGATTCAGAGGAACGTCGAACTCGGCCGCGAAGTCGCAGTCGCCGCAGGAGTCGTAGCCGCAGACGAAGCCGTAGCCGCAGGCGCAGTCGCAGTCGAAGGAGCCGGAGTCGCTAAACGACACTTGGTATGGGGTATAATATCAGTTTGCAACTCAATATTCTGTAATAATAGCATGTACGATAATGGAATGAACATCTTAGACACCCCAGAATTTCTTGCTTTCTAGGTCGATGCATATATGGTTCTTATCGTTATCTTTATCCTTATCGGTATCCACCCAAAAAGTTGGACTGGACGAAGACTCAACTTTCCCAAATCTCAAAGCCCCAACAAAGACTCTGATTTATACCGATTGCACACTGCTCCAATCTTTTGCGAACCCCCGAGCACCGACCAGCCGCTGCACCGCTAGGAGATTCGCCTCGCAGCGCGCATCATACACTCTCCCAATCGCATTGCCCCGGCCCATCTGATCGAACATGAAACCCACGACGACCACCACCGTCGAAGAGCGCCTCTCCCAGGCACAAATTGCATCCGACGACGACCCAACCTCGTCATCCGGTAGCTCATCCTTAGAAAGCGAGAGCGAAGACGAATCCTCAGACGATGAATCGGCCGGTCCCTCCCGCGAACATCAGGGCACAAATTCCACAGATGACTCGGCCATACCCAATGTGACTGGGCGCCAAAAGCCTCATATACATCGCATGGAAGGCAGTTCGGGCCTACTAGCGCGGTTATCGGAGTTCATGCCAAAGATCAAAGATGCCAACGACAATCTGGAGAAAGAGATTGCGGCGGGGAGGGGGAAGGATCTCATGCTGGATTCTGTGGAGGAGGGGGATGGGAAAGATTATATCGAAATGGTACGTTCCGAAGATTCTGGAGGTAAAGGAAATACTGACTGGGCTAGA